>CM062918.1:63652061-64902061 GCA_031878705.1 Tapirus indicus | reverse complement strand
CGCTCCCGTCCTCAGCTCCACACAGAGTGGGTGTCAGGGCCCCAGCTGCTAAGCGGCCTCCTCCCCACTGTCGCCTCTTCTTGGGAGTTCCAGCGCTGTCTCTCCCGCTTCTCTCCCTCCCTGGCCCTGCTTCCGGTCCAGCCACCCAGCCCTTTCCAGGAGAATGGAAACTACTCCTACTGCTGTTCCCATGTGCTGGGACTACTATGAGCCAGGCACTTGATACCCGTCACCTCCTTTATTCCACCCAAGGATATTTTTTTCATCCAGTAAATATTTGTTGAGGACCGAGTACTTAACATGCACGGCCTCATCCAATCCACACAGTTACACTCATTCCTCCACTAAATGAGCATTAATTGAGCATCTTCTACAAGCCAGGGCCTAGTAAGTGCTAGCAATACTTCAGCCAACAAGACCCGAGCCTCTGCCCTTGTGGAACCCACCCCGAAGAAAGCCCAGAGCCAGAGGCCAGGCCAGGAGAGGGGAAACAGCAGATGCCACCCGAGTCAGGCGAGGAGGAAGTCAGGAAGGACGGGGGAGTGTGGGGGTGTGTGGGGGAGACTCTCCCCATCGTGAGCTCCTCCAGCCCGAGTGTGTCCCATCACATCTCTGTGTCCAGGGGAAGAGGCGGGGTGCAGAGTGGGCACGTCACTCACAACTGTCAGCCTAAAGTGACCTGAGCGGGTGCCAGCCCGTCTCCACCACCTCTCGTTCTTTGCCCTCAAGAGGCCCTTCTCCTCCTCAGGCCTCAACTCCCTTCTATGGAAAATGAGAGTAAACCTAACCCTGTCCCCTGCAGTAAAGGAGTGACTACATGTAGAGAGGCTGGAACCAGGCCAGGCACAGAGTAGGTGCTCAGTAAGGGTGAGCTGCTTCTGTGATCACCATCACTTCTACCACTCCTGCCATTACCGTATCCTCCTCACCTGTGGAGTCCGTGAGGCATGGCTAGGAGAGAACTCAGAAAACACCTCGTAGAGATGGGAAGGATTATAAGACCCGTAATAGTGTGTGTTGGGGGGATACCCTGGGAGGAGCACAGTGAAAGTCTATGGGGAGGGGTGTCACACAGGGAAGGAATACCTCCAGCTGGTTCCCAGAGGGCTTCCTGGAGGAGGGGGCAGTGCTTCGGGCCTCTCCACTCCAACACCTCTCCTCTGATCACTTGGCCTGATCTTCAGCCCCTTCCCATAGGGCCATGGGAAGACCCCAGCCCCAGAGCCTGGACTGTAAGGGAGGGGGCACTTCAAAAGCTTTAGCCTTTGAATCCAGCCATTCAACTGGCCCCATTGCCTCTTAAGCCTTGGAAGAGGTGGGAGAAGACCCCATCCTTCTAAGAGGTCAGAGGGGTGGGAGGCAAGACCCATGTGCCCAAGATGAACAAGGTCTGAGACAACACCAAGGAGAGGGCATGACCCCAAATCATGAACCATGAGGCCACCAACACTTTCTAAGTCCCTGCTGTGCATCAAGCATTCTGCTCTATCATCTCACACAGGGTGAACAGCCACGCTGTCACACGGTGGGTACAACCATGGCCCCATCCTCCAGATGAGGTGAAACCCAGAGAGGTCAGCTGTGACTTGCCCAAGGTCACAACACCTACAAGTGGCAGA
The DNA here is from genome assembly GCA_031878705.1 of Tapirus indicus. Taxonomy (NCBI): domain Eukaryota; kingdom Metazoa; phylum Chordata; class Mammalia; order Perissodactyla; family Tapiridae; genus Tapirus; species Tapirus indicus. The sequence goes on along the minus strand of CM062918.1, from coordinate 64,900,442 downwards.
GCTGGGGACAGAACCCAGATCTATCTGATCCAAGGCCTTTCCTTACCCCATGCTGTCCCTAAGTCAGGAGGCCCCTGCTGGGGGACACAGGGCCAAGGAGACAGCGTCCCCGGAAAGCTTCACCTGCATGCCCTGCCTTTCCGGCCCCTCTCGTCCTCTCACTGTCACCCACAAGGTGGACTGCCTACCCCACTGGCTCCCCACAGAGCCCCACACTCAGCCAGCCCCAGGAGCACAGCAGTAAAGACTTTTTGTCCTCGAAGTAGGCAGCTGAGCTAATTAGCAGAGGCTTCATCCTTTCCTTAGCGAGGACATGATTTCATTATCTGAAGCCAAACACAGTCCCATGGTGTCCGGCAAACACACACGGGCAGCTGGCAAAGGCAGTGCAAATCGATGGGCAGCTAGAGGCCTGCTCTGGCCCGGCCTCCCTAAAGGGCTTTGGGGCTCTGTCCCATCTTTCTGACAAATGCCGGGAAAGAGAAAGGAGCCTGTGTTGGATGGGAAAGATTATAGGCTGAGTGATACAGCACAAAGGCCCCATAGACAACCCACGCCTATTGTCACATGCAGATGAAATCAGCCAACCCCAAGTGAAGGAGGAGGGTGGGAGAGGTGGGGGGCGGGAGTCTGGTAGCAGGCCAGGCTGCAGCACTGGAGATACGAGTGGAAATCCTGCCGTGTCCATGGTGATGGACAGCCATCCCCTGCACCCACAGGACAGAGACCAGCCCCTCCGCAGGGGCACTGCCTACCTTCCCAGACTCTTCGCTGCAGCTGCCCTCAGCCCATTGGGTGGGCTTCTCGCCATCCCCCCCAACACAGGTGGCCTCATGCCAGCCTCCTCCTCAGTATCCATGCTGTTTCTCCCTCCTTTCTGCCTCTCCAAGCTATGCGCTGCCTCTTCCAAGGGGCCTTCCTGACTGTTCCATCCTGCGGGACCTGCTCTGCCTCATGGCTCTGCCTCAGCACTGCTCATAGGCCCCACAAAATCAAGCACATGGCTCTGTAGTGCCTGCCACTCTCCGCTCTGGTTGTGGTTGTGGTTGTTGATTTGTGGGTCCTGTTGTGGAGAGAACAGAGATCTGGCCGCCTCCCTCTGTCCTCCGTCATTGAATGTGGTATACAGACAGGCACAGAGTGGCTGCTTCATCAGTGTTTGTTGACTGAACACTAGGAAGTCCTTCTAAAGCCCCCGTGTGCTGCAAGGGGGAACATCCCAGCCTGGGGAGACCACGGTTGTAGTCGGCTCTAAAGCTAAGCTTCTGTGTGCTCTTGGGTAAGTCACTGGCATTCTCGTGGCCTTAGTGTCCCCATCTGACGAAGCAGGGCTTGAGTCAGAATGACCCCTGAGACTGAGTTCAGCTGGGAGGACAGGGCAGGCCTCAGGCTGAGCCAGGCGCTGTTCGTGGTGCTGAATCTGGGAGTGGCCCTCTCTGGGGCTGGTGGTCCCAAAAGATGAACAAAGCTGTGGAGACAGAGGACTGGAGGCTGCGAGGAGAGGAAAGCACAGCTGAGAGAGACAACTTATCTGGACTGCTGGTTCTGGGCACTGCCAGGGGCTGTCAGCATGGGGCCACGTGCTCAGGCTGCTGGAGGAGGTTCAGCCCCAGTGCACGGGGAACTCACAGTCTAGCCAAGGACCCAGAGTCACACTGAGAACATGTCTGATGGAGGAGGGGGGTGGAGGCACACACGCATCATGCGTGCACACACAAGCACACACTTCGCAATGTCTACGTAGACAATGCACAGCAAGCCTCGCAGGCATCAAGCTTCCCAGCCCAGAGTGCCCGCCCAGGCATCGCCATGCTTGATTCTCCCCATGCCTGAGGAGGCACAGGACACCCCTGTGGACCCATTTAAAAGAGGAGAAAAGTGAGACTCGGTTCCTGGATCCTTCTCACTCCCAGAGTGTGAGAAGCTACTGCCCCATCCCCTCTTTGACCAAACTGTGCCAGGTGCCTGTCTTCATGAGAGACGAGACAAAGAAGGCATTTGCTGTGGAAGAGCAGACAACAGGCCCAGAGCTGGGAGAGAGAGTGGGAGCAGGGAGGAATGGAGGAAGGGAGGGAGGGTGGGAGAGAAAGGGAGAAGAAAGAGAGAAAAGAGGATGGGAGGAGGGAGGGAAGGAAGATAGATTCCACAGCTACTGAGGAGCAGATCTTGGCAGGGCCTGGTGCTGGCCCAGCCACCGTCCGCTTCTGAGTAATTTGTCCAGCAGAAACTCCTTAATTATGTGTAATAACAATCACTCTGATTTGCATGTATTGAGCACCTTTCAGCACGAGATCTCCAAGTGCTTTGCCAACATTAATTAATTCATTAGGCACACCCGCCTCCCCAGGACAGGCTGACAGGATGCTCCCCCCAGAGCAGCACAGCTGGCCTCTGGGACTCAGAGGGTGGCAGTCCCAGTATGGGCACATGTTGGGTGTCCTGGGGGGAGGGGCTCTGAGGAGGACGAGCCTGCAGAGCAGCCCCTCTGGCCCTGGACCCAGCCTCTGACTGCCCCCTCAGAGGTCAGGGCCCCATGTCTGTGCCTCAAGGCGCAGCCTCCCAGTCTGGCCCGTTAGAGGGTAGTCAGGGGCACAGAGACAGCCTGGCCCCAGCTCTGCCCTCCGTCACTGGGGACCATGGGAAACTCACAAGCTTCCACGAAACAGTTTCTTCGCTTATAAAAAGGGGCCTGTGTCCTCCCCAGGTGGTTGTGAAGCTCGAGGCAGGCAGTGTGCATGGGAAGCATTTAGACCTGACCAGGGCTGTCCACAAGAAGGGGATCACTTCTCCCTCTGCCAGCCAGGCCTGTGGGAAAGGGGACCAGAAGGCCACAGACAGATGCACAAGCTCTCCCTCTGGGCCAGCACCCTCCTAGGACCATACTGGGCACTCAGTCCCCTTCAGGACCATGGAGACGCCTCTCACTCCAAAGAGCTCTCAGTCTTGTCCCTATTGCCCACGCAGGTCTGGCCCCACACTGGCCTTGGTGCCAGAGGCCCTAGGGATCTGACTGGGGAGGAGGCGGTTCCCCTGAAGGTCAGGCTCAGAATGAGGGCCAAGAGGGAACTGTGGAGTCAGCAGGCTCTAGCCCCAAAGCAAGGCACTCCCCACACTCCCAGAGAGTGGCCAAAATCCAAGGTCATCTCCTCCAAGCCCTCACAGTGCAGATGGGGAACTGGGCCACTGGGGGAGAGGAACACAGGCTTTGAAGTCAGACCTGGAATCAAATCCTAGTACCACTATTCACTTGTGCTGTCACCTGGAGCAAGTCACAACTCCCTGAGCCTCCGTTTCCTGGTCTGGAAAGTGAAACAGTGATGCCCTTGGCTAACAGCACTGCCCACACTGTAGGTGTTTAACAAACAGAGCTGTTATCAGTAATTCTGCTATAGTTAAGCTTTGACTTTAACACCTTCCCTAAGGTCACATAGAAAACTCTGTAATTGGACCCCCAGTTTCATGTCACAATATTTACTGGGCATCTACTCTGTAGATGTAGCATCTACTCTGCTGCCCACCTCTCTAGCTCCTCTCCTTCGTAAGTACCCTCTCCCCAGCTGGCTGGCTTCCTCCCAATCTCCTCCACACTCCTGCCTCCTTCCCGATGCCAAGCATTTGCCCTTCCTGTTTCTTCCACCTAGACTGCCCTCCTTCCTCCCCTCTGCAAAGCTCAATTCCCTTTCAATCTGCCAAGGTCTGCTCCAGCCCTGTCTCCTCCAGGAAGACTTCTCTGATTGTCCCAATGAGCTTTAACATTTAACTGCTTCCAAGTTCCTCCTTCTGTCTCCTGAGTGGGACTGGGGTCTCATCTAGGGCTAGGACCAGGTCTCTTCACCATCCTCTCTCCAAGTGTGGTTGAGCAAAGGTTGGTAGGAGGATTCTGGGCCAGCCCAGGCCAGGGCTGAGGAGGCAGAGCCTCAACTACAGGGAGCACGCAAGTTCATGTACATGCAGAAGGGCCCAGGCAGGCCCCAGGCTAGACCCTGCCCAGCTGAGCCCACTTTCTTTCCTGAGAGGTCTTGATCTCTGCATGGAGATCTCCTTGTGTGGTGACAGCAGATGAACACTCATGTGTGGACAGGACTTTACAGTTATGGAGCCCACAGTCTCACTGGGGACCACGAGGAACACAGAGTCCAAGGACCTCAGACACTTTGACACCCACACTCACAAACACAGTCACACACACACAGCACTAACACACAACACAGTTATGCATGCATTCTCACACACATAGTCACACAAAATCACAGCAATACACACTCATGAACACACTGAAACACAATGACAAGCACACACCCAAGAACACACACGCCATCAAGGAAAGGCCAAGCCAGGGTGACGGTCCAGGGTCAGCACCCCTGGTTGGTTAGGCAGTGAAGCCGTGACCATTTCCCTCCGTCTGGGCATCTCGCTGTCGGGCTTTCCCCGACTTCTGCACATTTTCATCACTGTGTTTTAAGAACACTTATGTCAATATGCTAACTTGAAAGATGATTGCAAAGGAGCCTCCTTAGAGGAATGTGCTCGGGGAACGACCCTGCACTCTCTTCTTCCCACCCTCACATCCTCCCCATAGGGGACTAGATACCTCCACACCTGCACACGCACACCCAGTGCTCCACTGCCCACACACACTCATCCATGCTCACACACACAGCCCTCAGGGAGACCTCGGAGCCCAGTCCTGGGGAACCACCCCCACCTCTGCTGTGCAGGTCTCCCCATCCATAGCTACAGCCCCCACAGCCTGGGGGAGCGGGGGCAGGAACCCAAGCATGGGAAGGAGTCCCACCGTCCTTGAACAAGGTTGGATGCTCAGGGCCCTGCTGCCTCCCTCCTTGGCTAAGCCACCTACCTTTCTCCCTCCCCCACCAGGGTCCCTGTCTCAGGGTCACCTCCTCCAGGAGGCCTCCCTGGTTCCCAGGAACCATCTTGGTTTGCTTGAGACTATGTCTTTTAGAAGAGTCTTCTTGGGCAGTCCACCTAGGGGTCCTGGCTCTGGTCTGACAGGACAGGAGGTCCAAGCCCCCAGAACAAGAATGGCTGTGAACCACTCTTGTGGGACAGTGGGACTCCTTCTCAGGATGGGTCCTACCCCACTCCCCCAGGCTGAGCTCATCAGGCATTGATCATGCAAGGGGGTGACTCCAGGGACGAAGCATCACAGGGGAGGGAGGGCCAGTTAGTCAAAGCAAAACTGACATGGGGGTGGGAGCACCACATAGGCGGAGGCTGGGCCCCCATAGGCCTTATGGGGGTCACTTTCCATCTTTGTGCCTCAGTTTCCTTGTCAGTCAATGGGGATATTGTGAAGACCAAGTCAAGGTGCTTTTTGATTTAAAAACACCATGTAGGTGTTAGGGTCTCATGATGTTTTCCTGCAGGGTGTCCTCAGGGAGGTCTCCTATTCCCCCAACAACACAGGGTCCTCAGTGGACCGTGAGCCACAGACTTATCACTTCAAGTCCCCAGAAGAGAGCACGCAGAGTGTGGAGACATGGTAAAGAGAGGCAGCAAGGGGTGAGGGGTTGCCCTGGAGACAGAAGGATGAAGAGAAGAAAGGCAGCCACAGGCTTCCTATGAGCAAGGGCTGGCTGGAATTGCCCAGAGCCTGGGAGTCCCACCTTGGCCCAGACTCCAGGGCACAGAGCCCCTGGTAAGGAGCCCACCCTCCAGCTTGTTGGCCAAGACCTGCTCATTAATCACCGTGGGCCGCCTCTCCCTGCCTTGGCTCTGTCAGGCCATAATAATAGATGAAGAACATTCATTTATTCACCAACTTCCCACTCAGGAAAAGATATATGACGTTGTAGGAATAGATTTATCCTGACACCCAGCTTTCAGCAAAGTGAGGCTAATTTAAACATTTAAGTCAACTCTAGCCTCCCAATTTTTTTAATGGTGGTAAGGTGAAGGATGGGAGGGAAGTTGAAAATGCACAAGCCTGCATGGTTTGAGGGTCAGAGGCAATGGAGAGGAAAAGAAATCTTGGCCAGATTCCTTTGGCCTCTCCCCCACCATCCATCCTGGCCCGTCTCCGAGATAAAATCAATGCAACAAGTGGGTGCAGAAGAAAGCCCTGAACTGGGGGTCTGGAGTCCTCCTTTGCCACTAACTGACTGCACAGCCCTGACAAGCCCCTCCCCTCTCCAGCCTCCATTCACTCATCTGTAGAGCAGAGAGCAGAGCAAACTAGATGTTGTCCAGGTCCTCTCTGGCTTCTGGAACTGGGTTCTTTTGTCCTCTCCTGAGCATCTCATCACCCCGGTGGTCCATCTGTGTGCTCTGGGGAGACAGAGGACAAGCAGGGCTGGGCCCTGCCACAGAGAGCCCTCAGGAACGGCCAGAGAGACAGCTGGGCCTGGGAGAGTTCAGAGCAGGCTGGGGCAGTCAGGGTGTGCTTCATGGAGGAAGCAAGGGTTAAGTTTGGGCCAGGGGAGCAGCCAGGCCTCAAGCTCTTTAAGAGCACAGCCTCTGGGGCTAGATGCATGGCTCAAATCTGTTTTCCCATCTACTCTGTGGCCTTGGCAGGTTGCTTACCCTCTCTGTGCCTCAGTTTCCTCATCTGAAAAATGATGCGAGTGTTGACCCCATAGGGTTCTTGGGAGGCTCAGATGGGCCACCATCCATGAAAAGCCCCTGGCACTACACTTAGCACAGAGAAAGAACTCAGGCAATGCTGGTGTCACCATCATCAGGGATGGGCCAGGAGGAGAGGAGGGAAATACCTGGTGAGGCCAGTCTGACCCAAGTCTCGCCAGAGCTTATCCCCACTTCACCCCAGGCCTGTCTGAGGTGTCCCAGGGTGGGGTCTGCTCTGCTCAACCCTTATGGAGCCCACCAGGCCCCCTAACCTAGGCAGCAACATTTCTCTTTGCTACAGGCTGAGACCAAACCGCTCCACTCCCCATGAGTAAGAAATAAGATCAGGGCTCTCTCTGAAGCCCTGGAAAGCACTTAACAGCAGGGCAGGCGAGTAAGCAGCAGGCAGCCAGGGGGCAGGCACGCAACCTGTGTAAATGAAACACTCTTGTGTGTGTGTGAAGGTACACACACACACACACACACACCACCTTTCCCCCAGTGCCCCCTCCCTTCACTGGCCTCTGACCTAAGGTTACAAGCCACTGGCTGCCCCCAGCACCCTTGGGCCCGAGAGTGGGCAGTGAGGAAAAGAGGTATGCACGGGAACGGCCCTGCCCAGCTCAAAGGCTGGCAGGCAGCTGGGCAGGAGGATGGGGACCTGCGAGGCCTGCTAAGCCCACACTGCCAGAGCCAACTCAGCCCATGCAGGCCTGTGGCAGCAAGCCATGGCCAAGCTACTCTTAGGACCTGAAAAAACAGAGCCAATTACAGCAACTTCACCAGGTGGCCGTGAAGATTAAGTGAGGTCGTGTAGTGAAGCACCAAGGCCACTGCCTGGCACAGGGTAGGTGCTCAACAAGCATCCCCTTCCCCTCGATGCCCCTCCCCTAACCTCAGCAGTGCAGGGGAAGCTGGAATCAGCTTTCTTCTCATGCCCAGCGAGAACAGGAGACCCCATGAGACAGTGACGGATTGGAGCCGGCGACTGGGGGAAAAGGTGCCAGCTCACATGGGGGCATCCACATCTCTGTAAATCTGGCTCTAATTGAGTGTCCTATTAAAACACAGCGATTAGTAACACAGCCATTTTAATAAACGAGCTCCTGTGTTATTTTTAAAAGTCATAATTGAACAAATATGCTGAAACCTCTCCCCTGGCCACACCCACGGGGAACCATCTGGGCCACAGCCTGTAACAAGGATGCCATTGCTCACCTGGTGCCAGCCAGCGCCCATCCATACCCAGAAAGTCACTGCCAGGTCTCAGAGGCCCCTCCCTCCCCAAGTGGGCCAGGGTGACAATTCTAAGGAAGCAGCCTTTTTCCCTCCTCAAAAGGGAGCTTGGGGGTGACTCATGCCTGCTTCTGGGATGTCGTTCAAGCACACCTGATGTCTCCCCCCTCCACCCCCGGGGGGTGGAGGGTGCCTGTCAGGGTGGGGCAAGGGAGCATTTAACAGCCCAGGCTGGATATGTTGAGGGTCAAGGAGGCAGAGTGAGCCCAACCACTGAGGGTGTCCCGGGCCCCACCCAGCGACCCCAGCCCCATTGGGCCTCAGGGCCTGTCTCTAAAATGAGGGCTCCTACCATACCCAGGGGGGTGCAAACTGGGCAAGAGAATGTTTTGTTTGGCCTGCTCAGCAGTTTTTAAAAGATTAGAATCAGTTGCCAACTTTTACAAATCACATAGAAATCTGGATTTCTAATTTCTCTTGGAAAAAATCTGATCTGGCCACAGAGGGCCTGAATTTCCACACGGCACCCAGCCTGCTTCGTATATTTCTATTCCCAGCCTGGCCCCTGGGGCCTCCAGTTCTGAAGTTTCAAATCTCTAAATCTGTATTGAGCCCCTGTGCCCTGCCAGAGGCTGGGGGAAACGGGATACAGGAGGAAAAGGGGGTAACAGACTCACAGCTAGACCCAAATTAGGAATACAACCCAGGAGCATACAACCACAGAATTTATTGTAAAAGGTTGTATTTTGTTGTTATTAACAAGCATACATTTTTAATTCACGCCATTCTATTAAACCAAACATTTGCTCCAGTGCATGCAGGGGGACAGTGCTGGGACCCGCCACCCAACTGTGAGGGACAAGGCCACAGCAGCCCAGTCCCGACACAGGACCACACACGATCAAAGGCTGGCCCAGTGGTCTCGCTGGTGCACAAGAGCTGGGATGGACATTCTCTATGTCCATATTTGGGGACGTCATAACCAATTTAAAGGGCTGAGTTGTAATTGTGCAACTACATATAATGAGCTAAAAGCTTTTTTCTGCTATAATCGTGCCCTTTCTAGTTAAGATGTCTAGACTCCAGAAATACCAGTAATCTGGTCCAGGTCAGGTACGGGACATTCCAGGTAAATAATCTCCCACTGTAATTAAGTGCTAGAAAGAAGATTCCGACAGAAGGAGTTCTCAGAAGGAAGGTCACAAGGCCTGGGCGAGCCCAGGCAGTGTCCTGGCCTTAGGGCATGGAGCCAAGTCCCTTTACTAGCTGCCTGTAGCCCCTCTGCCCAAGCAGTCCACCCAGTGGAGTGGTGTCGGAGGAGATGATCTGAAGCAGCTCACTGAGGCCCTGCCATATGCCCAGCACCTAGAGCTTCCATCCCTGGCACATGGCCTCTTTGAGCCTCAGTTTTCCCATCTGTAAAGTGGACATGAGTGTTGGAGTGAGGCCTGGCTGTGCAGCAGTGTTCAGGGAGCAGACCTCTGCTTCTATTGCCTTCATTCCTGCAAGAAAAGGCCCACAGGCCACCTGAGACCTGGTTCTAGGCTGTGCTATGCTACTAACTGCTGGCTGTGTGACCCCAGGCCAGGTCCTGACTCACTCTGGCCTCAAGTCTTCCATCTGTAAAATGGGGCTTTACACATCCAGCCCCGAAGTCGCCACAGCCTGAGGCTTCCTGGTGCCTGGGGGTGGAAAAGGACAAGGAGAGGGCTGTGGCAGTGCTAGGTAACCCTTGCTGGGTGAAGGCAGAGTGGGCTGAGGGGTGCATAGAGGGCAGAGACATGAGGACAGGGAGTGCAGGCCAGTCTTTTGGGACCCTGGCTGCAGTGGTCAAGTCTGGATGGAACAGGGGGCCATGGCACACACCAAGCCCATCTTATGCTCAAAGCCCCAAGTGCAACGGCAAGACACAGTCTCATTGCTCCAGAATAGCAGGCTTGGGCAAGCCTCCTCCAGGAAGCCAACCTTGACCACCTTCCTCTCTGGGTCAGGACTCCACCCCCTACAGGCCCACATCAATTCCTGACCAAGTCCTCAGGGTCCACATGGAGTAAGTGAGGCCCTGAAAGGAGCAGATACCTGCCCAAGACACAGAGCCCCCCAGCCCCCTGTGCTTCAGGTCAGGAGATCTGGATTGGAAGCTGGGAAAGCAAGACCAGAGCAGCAGAGCACTTTGGGGAAGCCACACAGTGGGCGAGGCTTCAACCACCAGATCTTTGCCCAAGCAGGACCCCCACCAAGACCAAGGTCTCTTATCTACCTGGTGAACACCTTTCCACTTCTAGCATCAGTCCATGGGCCCCCTCCTCCAAGAAGCCTTCCCTGACCCACCACCCAAAAGACTACAACTTCTTCCACTGGACCACCCACCCCGCCAAGCAGCCCTCCATAACTCTACCCCTGTCCAGGGGCCTTCACTGCAGGCTCTACTTACAAAGCTGCCTCCCCACAGGGCCGAGAGCTCCCCGAGGGAGGGACTGGGTCTGACTGCGCTCTGTCACCCTAGTACCAGCTCCAGGACCGTGCCTGGCACATAGTAGGTGCTTAACAGATGTCTAAGAAACGAACGGAGGACCAAAGGGGAGGAGGCATGGGAGAACCGCCCAGAAAGGGAGGTGCCCACCCGCTCCCGCCTCCAGGCAGGTGCCCGCCCCACCCCGCCCTCGTCCCGTTGGCAAAAGCTTGAGAATTAAGCACAAGTTATAATTAAGACGGGATGTTTGAAGAGAAACATAATCTCCGTTTCCGTGGGATCCGCGGGCACAACAGTAATTAACGTCTCATTAACATTCGCCTAATTAAGCAGTTTATGAAAGTGTATGGATTTGCATACTGCCACGCCAGTCTCGCTCAGGCGGCAAAATTAACCCCTCAGGCCCGGGCGGGCCGGAGGCGGAGGGCTGGGTGAGGCCCGGGAGGGGGAGGGGCGGGGTGACATCGTCAGAAGAGGCTGGGGGAGGGGCTGCCCTCCTCCTCCAGACCTAGCACCTCCCCCAGCCCCACCTCCTCGGCCTCGCTCCGGCCTGAGTGGACGGCGCACCCCTCCCCTCTCCCCACCCGCTGGGCCAAGGCCCGAGTTTCTCAAAAAAGACTTTTCAAAGGAAATGAAGGTCACTGGTCCCACCTCCTCCACCACCCCAGGCTTTTCCCGCCCCCCGCTGACCAACCCCTGAGTGTCGCCTTGCGAAGCCCACTCCTCTGCCGTGCTCCTGGGTGCCCACCCTGCCCGGTGGCTCTCCGCAGGGGACGGACCTTCCTTGTAAGAAAACCTTTTTAGCTTTAGGCGCTTTTACCTGCATCATCTCACTCAGCCCTCCCAGCCCCCTGAGGGCAGTGTTAGCATCACGCCCATTCTATCCTGGAGGAGAGGCTCCGGGAGGTCCAGGCCCTGCCCAGGGTCACAGAGCCGGTGGGCGGCAGAACCCCGGGCTCTGTGCCCCCAAAGTCCCTCCCACTCCCCCAGGCAGCGCGATTTTGGAGGCGCAAACACTCCACAGCCAGCAGCAACACACGTGGCCCCAGCATGGGAAAAGGCAGCCGCTCCGTCTCGGCTCCCCTGCACACTAACTAACCACCCTCCCCGGGGCCTCCTCAACTCCCCGCCCAGCCACCTCTGCTGGCTCTGGGCTGAATCAGTCACCTGCGACGGGGCGTGGCGGGAGTTCTCAGTTCTCCCAAGGAGAACAAAGGAAGGGGCCTTTTAGGATGGTGTCAGGGATCAAGTACAGCATTTCCCTCTGAAGCACTTGGAAGCCTTAAGCACAGTAACATTCCAGTTGTTCATTAATTATCTCACTTCTTAATCCCTGTGCCCCCTGCAGTCAGGCATTTGTGCACCTGGGGTGCCTGTCAACTCTCTGCCCATTTCAAGGGCAAATGAGGACAACTTTTCTCTGATAATTTAGCAATATATATCAAGAGGCTTAAAAGTGCTCATTCCCAACAAGTTATAAAAAGCTTAAGCCATAAAGGTGAGGAATTTGACTTTGTTACAATTTAAATCATCTGTGCAACAAAAGACATCACAAAGGGAAAAGACAAGCCGTGGCTGGACCAGAAGAATACACCTGCAGTACACAGAGCTGACAAAAAAATTGTTTCCAGGCTATATAAAGAATTCTGCAAATCAATAAGAAAAAGACAAATCGCTCACTTTTTGTAAAAGGCAAAGACTAGGAACAGGCGATTGGTGGATGAGGGGACCCAAAGGGCCAACAACAATGACAAGACTCGGCTCAGCACGGCAGAGTTGCAGGAAAGGCCAGGTAAAACCAAGGTACAATCCTGCAACCATGAAGTTGGTGGACATCTAAAAAGTCACAGCTCCAGCGTTGTTGGGGCAGTGGTGCAACAGGAGCTCTCACACATTGCTGGTGGAAGTGGAAGTTGCTACAAGTATTTGGGGAAACAGTTTGGCCTTATCTTGTAAAGCTGAAGATGTACACACCCTATCACCAAGCAGTTCCACTCCTGGAGCAACGTTCCCACACATTCGCAAGGAGGATGTACAATGCCCACAGCAGCCTCACTTGGAAAGGGGAAACGCTCTCAGTGTCCACCAGCAGGAGGATGGATCAACCGGGGGATGTACAGATTAACTGCAGCAGATTGAACACATGCATTTACCTTCACTCCCTTCCAAAACCCCATTACAACAATAAAGGGTCTTTTTTGTACATAAATCCACAAGGACGAAGACTGGAAGAAGAGGAAGCAGCAACATAATTTTGGAAGTTGGAAAGCAGATGGATGAGTGGTAATTGACTTGGCAGAGCTGAGAAAGCACAGTCCCAGTCCTATTACCTAGCAGAACCCACCAAAGGCTCAGTAACTGGTGGCACCAGGTAGCCCAGACATAGGAATGAAGGACTGGTTGGAAGGCTGTGTAAGAAGCAAGTAGACCCCAAGGAGCTTCCATCCCCAGCCCTGCCCAGAGAAGACATCAGGCCAGGTGGGGCGGGGGGAACCACACTGAAAACTGCAGGAGTGGGTGAAAGTTTATAGTAGCTGGATGTCAGGTCACAACCCCAGCCTTCCTCCTCCACTCAGCTCCAGGAGGTTCTGCCATCGGGGCTCCTCAGTGAATCAGCCCAGGCAGACCAGCCATAGGGAAGTCACAGTTGACAAGCCTACCCAGGCACAGGGGACACCAATCAGCCTTTAGTGACCCACTCCTAAATAGGAGCTACTGACTGAGCATCGCCATACATATGAATGTCAGTTCCACCAGCTCAGGGACTTTTGCCTGTTTTGTTCAGGGCTGTAGAATGGGGCGAGCACAGAGCGGCACTCCATGAATTTCTGCCGAGTGAATTAACTGAGGAAACCTCTGACGGGAAAGACAAAGTCCCAAACAAGCAAGCAAACACAAAAAAAACACAACTTGAAAGAAACAGGCAATGCAGATAGAAGGAAACTTAAAAAAAGAGCTATTATTATCCTTCGAGAAATAAAATATAGTATCCATGAAACAAGAACTGGATGCAATATATTTTAAAGAGAATATTTAGCAAATTAAAAAGGAATCTTTGACATTTAAAATGTATAAAGCAGAAATCAGAAGCTCTACTAGAAGGGTAGAATGACAACATTGAGGAGACCTCCTAGAAAGAGGCACAGAAACAGAAATGACAAAGGAGGGAAAAGATAAAGAGTTAGGAGTCCTAACAGGAAGCCCCTCATCTGGCTCACTGGGGTCCCAGAAGGAGAGAACAGAGGACACGGAGGCCAGGAAATCATAAAGGAGTAAATCAAAAGCCTTTCCAGAACTGAAGAACATGGACTTCCAGTCTGGAAGGGCAGCCCCTCACCAAACACAGCACGTGAATTATCAGAACATGGAGGGAAAGAGAAGGTTCTACAAGCTTCCTGAAAGAAAAATCTCAGGTAGCCTGCACGGAATCTGTGTCAGACAGCCCTGGACCCCTCCACACCAGCACCGTTGGCAACGTCAAAGCGACGACTCGAATGCGAGGGCCCCATTTAAAATCCTGGGGAGAAAAGTCTCCACGTGGAATTCTATACCCAGTCAGACTATCAGTCAAGAGTCGGGACAGAATGAAGAGTTTTCAGACATGCAGGGTCCCCACGCACGTCCCTCCCGTGCTCCTTTGCAGGAAGCCATTGGAGGACGTGTTCCACCAAAACGAGAGCGTTAAGTACAAAGGGGACGAGGTGGGAACCAGGAAGCAAGGGATCCAACCCGAGAGGTGGGAGGGAACCAGGGAATGAGTTCTGCCGTCTGCTGCCTGCAGCACAGCAGGTGTCTGATAAACCGAATCGGGGCAGGTCAGAGGCTCGGGGAGCGATTTCTTCAAGAAGATAAAACTGATAGAGGGCTTCACGTGTTTACTTATGTCGAGAGGAGATTTACCAACCGGAGGAGAGGTGGGAATTGAATTAGTGGTAAGTATAAAAAAATTTTAAAACAACTAAGTCCCCCCCAACCCAAGAAAAAGACAATTATTAACTCCAGGGAAAACAGAGCTGTCAAGAAAGGAACATAATCAGAGAATTCTACACGGCTCAGCTGGGAAGCTCAGCCAACCAAAAATGTGGCGAGTGGGGTGGGAGCAGGGGATGGTGGGCAAATGGAGTGAAATCCTCAGCTTCTAGTCACGAGGTAATGCCTGAAACTGGACAACTAAGGAGCAGCCATATAGCCACTTATTTAAAAATAAGGAAGTAAATCTACAAAAAAGAGTTGAGTTTGTTCCAGAGGAGTGGCAAATGGCCCAGGAAAGCCAGAGGAAGCAGAGTTTGTGACAAAGGAATGCCAGTGGCCTCCTCCCCGCTCAGGGGCCTCCCCCACCTCAGTGGTGCCACCTCTGGCCCTCAGCACCCCGCTCCCTGCCCTAACCTGTGGGTGTCCACTGTCCCGGGCATTCCCACCCACCAGCACCCCGGCCTCCACTCCTGCTGGGTTTCAGCACCTGGGCCCCCTCCCCTCCCTCAAAGGGGCAGAAGCAGGATTCCCCTGAGCAGATGGGGAGGCCCTCAGCTTCCTCTTCCTCTCCTCTGCTCCCTGCCTGAGGGCTTCCTGAAGGTGGGGGTCTGCCCAAGCCAGCAGCTGACTGAGGTTTTCTTTCCACCTTTCATTTAACAAATAGTTACTGAGCGCCTCCTCTATCCGGGCACTGGGAATGGGGCCATGAACAAGGCAGCAGCACAGTAAGCAAATAAAGCAATAAATTCAAATTGTGGGGAGAGCCATGAGGGGAGAGAACCAGATCTGTGGACGGAGAACTCTTATTTCTTCACAGGGACACTGAGGGGCAGGTTGGGACTGTGACAGGGACATGAGTATCGGGGCTTGGAGGAAGGAAAGAAGGACTGCGGGGGGAGCATAAGCATCTCTACCCCCGTCCGCCCTCAGCTCTGTCTCCCCTCCCCTCCTTTGCTCTCCACCCATCACATGGGCCAAGCCCAGGGCCAGGCTTGTCAGAGGACAGCAGGAGAGAGAAATTCACGGCCCAGCCTTTTAATGGAAATCGATGCCCACCTCACCAGGGTGATCTGCACCCTTGATTCACTCCTCACTCAGGTCAGATGAGGCACTGCAGCCATGGAGGGCGCGCGTGGCAGCAGGTTCCCTCTGCTAGGGATTTCTCTCTGCCTGATGCAGCCCTGTCACTGCAGCTGTCTTCCTGCCCTGTCCTTCCTCCATAAACGCTGTTTTCATTCAGGCTTCCCCACCTCAAGATCCTTCCATGGCTCCCACTGCTCTCAGGGACAATTTATGGGCCCTGGCATGCAGCCCCAGCTGCAGCCAGACCCAGGCCAGGCTCAGGGCCACAGAGCTGAATCAGGGGCTGATGACCACTTAGCACCATCCTGGCTGGAACAGAGGAGGGCCACCTGCTGAAAGGGCCCTCCCTTCTCTTACCCAGTTAACCCATTTCAAGTCCTCCCGAGGTCCCTCCTTCAGGCAGCCTTCCATGACCTCTCTCAGTCTCCCGCATGACTTGGGCCTCTCTTTTTCCTCCCCCTAGAATACAATAGGTGCTCTGAGAGATCTGTTGTCCAATAGAGTAGCTAGGGTCAGCAAGGGGGTGAGAAGGGACATTCCCATGGGAGGAATCCCCTGACACTGTCATACCCCAATGTCAAAGCCAACTATAGCCAGGGATGGAGGCGGGGGAATTGCCATGGAGAGAGGATGAGAGAAGACAGTCAGCCCCTCCACCCCCCACCCACTCCTGGTGGACAGCGACCCACACCTGACAGGGCTGGACAGCTGTCCTCCACGCGCCTTGTGCCCGCACCCCACCTCACACCATAAGCAGAGAGAGTCCCTGGGAAGAGGGGCCAGGGAGGGCCTGAAATAGCCACCATCACCCAGCACCTCCTACATGCCAGGCACCTAAGACCTGCCTTCCTTACATGATCCGACCCTCCGGGCAGCTTAGTACTCAGCTTAGTAACGCGCTAAGTGTGCAATACATGGGAGCTTCTTTAATTCTGAGACTCTGGTCTGCCCCATTTTCCAGATGGAGAAACTGAGGCTCAAGAGGTTTAGTGACTTGCACACAGTCACACTGTGTAAGTGGTGGGGCTGGGATCTGGGGTCAAAAACGCTGGCCTGGGGAGCTTGGTTCTTCCCAGAAGCTGCCTGGAGGGAGGGTGGTTCCAGGATGGAGGGACATATGACCTGGGGCCTGAGTCCCAGGAAGCAAATAGCCCTTGGTGCTCTCAGCTGGAGTGGTGGACCCCATGGCACCTTCCCAGGCTCACCCCCAAAGAAGCAGGTCCTGAAACCAATGCCTTCTCTCCAGGGAGAGACCCACTAAATGGTGGGCACTGAGTGAATCCTCACCACTGCCCGGAGGGTCGGATCATTGATGCCACCTACAGCTAGGGAAACTGAGTCTCTGAGAGACTAAGGGCCTTGCCCAGGTCACACACTGGGAAGGGTGGATTCAGATGCAAGCCTGACTCCAGACCCAGGAACGATTCATCCTCCTCAGCTCTGCAGGAGTCACCAGGCCCTTCCTGAGCCCTGGACTGGCTAGGACCAGGGACATAGGAGGCTGGCTCCCAGGGCCAGAGAGAATGCCCAGACACCCATCACCTTCCACCCCCTGCCTGGGCCAGTCAGGGAGGCGGGCCCCAAAGGAGTGGGCTGGTCCCCATCTTCAGACCCCCAAGTGATGACTGCAACCCTTCCCTGGACTCAAGTCACCCAGAAAGCAGAACCCCACACCACCCACCAGACACAACACCTCTTCACCCACAGGAACCTGGGTGTATGAGAGGGTCAGAGAGAGGACGAGACCACACAGAGGTGGGATGGCAGCACACAGCCCAGGGGGAGGAACAATGCCCCCCTTCTAGAGTGGGGTTGGGCCAGGGGCTCAGAGGTTCCTTGAACCTCCTTGACATTCGAGGACCCTGGACCTCCAAAGGTCTATGATTCTAAAATCTCATGATCCCAGGAATTTTATATCTGCTACCACTTTTGAGCACCGACTATACGTGCAACATCATACAGCATCATATTTACACCCTCCACCACCCCAGTAGGAGGAAGGTTTTAACCCACTTTTCTCAGAGGTAACGGGAACCTGCCCAAGATCCCCAGTGATGGGAGGCGGGCTGGGGTCTGACTCCGGTGCGCTGACTGGAGCCACTGTGCACTCGGCCCACAGCCCACATGTCCTCACGCTTCATACTGTGCTGGGGGGGCATTTGGGGGCAGTGAGGACGGGGGTCTGCAATAGAGTCCTCTGATCTAGAAAACCAAAGATCTGAGTCATCGAGTCATCATTTCCCAGTCTTAGGATTCTCCACAGAAAGTTCTCAGATGATGGAAGGAGCCCCCACCCTGGCCCTGCCCCCACCCCCCAAGACCCCCTCCAAGTTCTTGTCTAGAGCTCCCAGTGTTCATGGAGACCCCTGAGAAGGAGCAAGTGGTGCTTGACCTCAGGCCCCCAGAAGCTGGGCCAGGAGGCTGGGGCCATGCCTGAGAGGTGCAGGGGGCCAGCAGGGACCCCAGAAGCCACTGCCAGCCCTCTGCCTGCATGTGAACAGGGTGCTGTTGGGCCCATTCCACAGATGCAGTAACTCAGGAAGGAGGACTCTGGGCTCAGCTCTGCATCCTGGGCACAGGGTACCTGCTCCTGCCCCAGCTCTGGCCCTCAAAAGCTATGTGTGACTGGGCTGGCCACCTGCCCTCTCTGGCCTTGAATTTCTCTCTATTCCATGGATTGGATCATCCCACTCCATCCCCCTGGGACCATAACTCCCAGGTATGGTGTTAGAATCATTAGGGTGGCCACACTCCGATTCAGAGGCCACAGGAGAGATGGGACCTCCACTGTGGACCCCACCTACAGGCCTGCAGCGAACGCCACTCAAGCAGCATCCTCCATGCAGAAAGAGGACCTGGTGGCCCTCCTCCTGGGTCAGTGTGACCACAGGTGCTCCCGGGCCAGGGTTGGCCAGTGGCCAGGAGACTCTGCTGGGCTTCTCTAACCTGTGTTCCCTGTCCTGTCCTTGAGAGTGACCTGGGTGGACAGTCCCACTCTGGCTGGACTCCCACCCCCAGGGTCAGGCAGTGGGATGGAGTAGTAAGAGTATGGAGTATGGAGTTTAGTGTCAGACAGCCCAGGTTCAAATGTCACCCACCAACCCCTAAAATTCCAGAGCAATGGGGGGCAAGTCTTTTAACTTCTCTCAATCTCTGTTTCCTCATCCATAAATGGAGGCCACAAGCACTCTCCTAAAAGAAGGGGACACATGTGACCAGACGGCACGGTGGGGCCGAGGCAGGAGCTCTGCCCAGGCCCCCCTGGGCAGTCGGCCTGCCCCTAGGCCCTCCCAACCTGACACCTTAACTTCACTTGCAATGCCCAAAATGTGCACACAAGGGGGACAAAATCTGTATTTTAAAATAAAGTGGAATTTGCCTCTCATTAAAATGAAGTTTGTCACCTCCATCATAAATTGTCCTTCCCAGCTGCAGAAAAAGGTCCATTAACACATTTTTTTCCTTCTCCAAATGAGGCGAGAGTGAGTAGATTTGAAAATCCCCGTGGACAGTAAAAAAAGCCAGAAAAGCCCTCTCCCCCACCACCCCCAGCTGCCCCCCAGAAGCAAAAAATCATCGTAATTATCTGTCTGGGAGCAGGCTGGTGAGAGGGCCTTAGCATGATTCGTTAAGGTGCTAATTAGCAGGAACCGGCTTCGGCTCTGGGGATTGGGGGCCCGGGGGAGTGGGCTTCAGTCTCTCCCTCCCCTCCTCCCACCCCCGAACATCCCACCCACTCAGCCTCATCTGCTTCGTGGGCATTTTCTCTCAGAGCCCAGGCCCCTGCTGTAGCCCTCTCCCTTGAGGCCTCAGTCTCCACATCCGAGCAACGGGAGGCTGGCCCATGTGACTGCTGAGGGCCCAGGGAGCCGAGATACTCTGTCCCTGGGAGGCTTTGGCACAGACAGAACAACAGCATGGAAGGGCAGGCTGGTGAGGGATATTGCCTGGAGTTCTGAGCATTTTCAATTCCAATATTATAAAATGATGACCCACATTTAATGAACACCTAGTATTTGCTGGGCTTAACTGAACGGACTCAATCTTGGCACAAGAGCCTCACGAGGTCGACCCTCCCAATGTCCTTTACAGATGAGAAGACTGGTTACAGAGAAGTTAAGCAACGGATAGTAGGAGAGATCTGAACAGAGGTAGGCCACACTGAGCACCCCTGCCCACCCACCCCTGGAAGCCCACGCATCCTGGCCCCCGACTCCAGCCCCAGATCCACCGGGAAGGAGCGCCGGCTCCCCCAGCCCTTCCAGCACAAGTGGCCCTATGAGATGGGAACTATTACTGCAGAGTGACACATGGGGATAAAGGCACTCACCTGGGGTCACACAGCCTGGGAGAATGAGGATTTAAGGATATAGACTCTTGCCCCCACTTCACAGCCCTGGAAACCACTCGGGGCCAGTCAGCCCCCAGACACCCCGCCCAGAGCAGAGCTCTCCTCCAAAGCCCTCACCCTGGGAACCTGTCCCAGCAGCTGCCTCTCCCTGGGCTCAGAGGCCCCAACTGGCCTGCCTACTCAGGGTCTTGGGCCCCTCTCGCCCCTCCCTAAAGTCCCGAGAGCACCCCTCAAGCTCCTGCACGCCCTCACAAACAATGCCCCTCCTCAGTGCCACACCTCCATGGCTCCAAATGGTCACTGAGTCACGACTTCTGGGAGGACTCCCAACCCCTCCTGAGCCCTGCCCACTGGAGCAACAGAACAAGACCCCAGATGGGGAGCCGCCCCCCGCCGTCCTCCTCAGCGGTTCCCACGGCGGGAGGCTCACACTCTGATCCCTGCCCTGCCAGACCCCCCGGGGGCCCTCTCTGGGGAGAATGTGCAAGGGGGCTGGAGGCCACGGAGGGACAGTCCCAGGGGTGGTGAGAGTGTGCAGGGAGGGTGCCTCAATTTCCCGAAAAGTTTTCTTGGCTCCTCAAGTGAGCAGGGGGGCGTGGGCCTTCATTCACATGAGACACTGAGCCGGCGCTGGCCGTGCCTGACCACACCCGACAGGTCTTTATCCCACATTTGATGCCCACTCTGTCCCCAGTCAAGCCCTCCAGCCCCGTGCCCAGCTCACCCAGAGCCCATTGCCCTCAAGGTCCTTCCAGTTTAGATCCCACCTCAGAATCGAGGATCAGCATCCACCAAGTTCCACTCACACACCCCAGACGTCAGAGGCTGTGGGGCGTCCTGCAGGAGGCTGGCTCCAACCCCACCACGCGGTGCACACACACGTCCACACACACAGGCTCACATGTGCAACCCCAGGTGCCTGCCCCTGACAGAGCACAAGCGCCCACCACACACAGTCCCTCTGCCCACCCAGCTCAGGCCAGCGACATCAGTAATGAGAGCTGTGGGCCAACAGGTCACGGGGCCGACTGCCACTCAGCAGCAGTAGATGAAAGAAGCTTCCTGACCCTGGTCACCGGGGTCACCGAGGGGTGCCCCTGGATTTCCAGCCTCCTAGCTACCTGGGTCCAACTGTCTGCGGAGGGAAGTGGCCAAGAGGGGCTGGAGTCGGCACCCAGCATCAGGCCCTAAGGTTCCTCCACAGCAGCTCCCAGCCCACAGCCTCAGTGCTCCTTGTTCCTGCCCCAGAGAGGCCAAGGGCTCCAGATGAAGTCACACAGCAAGTCAAGGCCGAGCTGCACTAGAACACAGCTCTTCCATCTTCTGGGCCTGGGGCTCAGCTGCAATGCATGTTGTGAGAGGAGCAGAGCCACAGGCCCAATGCTCACGTCATGGGCCATCTTATCTCCTAGAACTCAGGACAGCAGCACCTCAGGCCTAGAAAGACAGGCCCCAAACCCACCCCTCACTCCATCAGGAATTCCCTCTCCAGTCTTCTTGGCCATGGCCATCAAGCCCCCTGCTTGTATACTTCTGATGACAGCAAGCTCACCACCACCCCAGGCAGCCTCTCCACCCAAAGCTCTAATTGGGATCCCCTGCCCAGACTTGGTTCTGCCCAGGGCAGTTGGTGCCCATTGCAGGCCAGGGTTTGGGGGAAGGGTTCTGGCCCCT
Source organism: Tapirus indicus (assembly GCA_031878705.1). NCBI lineage: Eukaryota > Metazoa > Chordata > Mammalia > Perissodactyla > Tapiridae > Tapirus > Tapirus indicus. The sequence continues at coordinate 64,879,068 of CM062918.1, read as the reverse complement.
CAGAGATTTCTGGACAGCAAGTGCAGCCCCCGAGCCTACCATTTTCCAGGTTGCAGATCCCAGTCCCTCCTCACCTTCCACTTCCTGTGAGTGTCCCTGTGGGCCTAGGTGGGGCCCAGGCTGCAGCACTGACTGGCTGCGTGCCTGAGGGCTGTTCCTCACTCTCTCTGAATGAGACAACTTAGCTAAAGCCCTGGCCCCAGAGGCTCTGGCAGTGTGGGCCCACCACACTCAGCCCTGGACAGGGCCCCACATACCAGGCATGACTGAGTCACCCAGTCATCTCCTCCTTCACACCAGACTCACCGCTCCTTGTGATACAGCCTCCCACAGCCTGAGCCAAGGCTCTCCAGCACTCCGCCCCCCCCCCCCCACGTCCGTGACTCTCCAGGCCTAGAACAATGTTGCACAGCTGGGTCTTCTGTGCGCCTATCACTAAAGAGTTAGGGAAGGCCCCTAACTCTGAAAATATGTCCCTGCCACCTTGGCCTATCTCTGAGGTTGGTCCTGGGCCAGAGGCCAGAGGCTGGAGGGTCTCCCCCAAACCCTAGCCAGCAGCAGGCATCCCACTGTCCCCCCAGATGCCCACTTCCAAGCCCCTATCCCTCCATCAGCATCCCCGCCATGCCCTCACTAGCACAGCCGGCTGTTCCCGAGCCCCAGGCTTGGTGAGTTACAGCCCATCCATCCTGCCCAAAGTCCTCATCACCGCCACCATGGGCCCATATTACGGCGTGCACATCTGTCAGCCTGTGGCCGCCACCGCCACCACCGTTTCCAGGGAGACAGACTCCGTTTATGACATTATCAAAAAGTCCGGCCCCTCCCTCCCCCTCCCACCTCTACCCCCGCCTCCCTTTAGGGGATGGTGATTTGGGCTGTAAATATCACATCTTCCCTGCAGATTCTAATGGAGCCTGCATACATTGCTACTGCCGAGGCCGCCACAACCACAAACACTCAGCCATGGCATGTTACTGGGTGCACTGGGCTTCACTCTGGCTGCCCTGGACACCCTCCCTGCCACACCCAGGGCCACGGGAGAGTCCTCAGACCACTCCTCACCCATGCACCCCCTGCTGTTCTGCAAACCCTAAGACAGAATCTGCTCACGGTAGAGGTGGGCAGGGGGTGGGTCACCTGCCCAGGGCTTTGGTGGGAAGGAGGGTAGGGAGCTGACTCTGGCTGAGCCCCCAACTTGGGGGCCCCAACATAACAGGCCTTTTACATATCAGCCACCAAGTCTTTCTCCCAACAGCCCCGCAGGCAGCTGGTATTACGAGGAGAAAACTGAGCCTCTAAGCTGGTCTGTGGGAGAACCGGGATTCGAACCCAGAACCGTGGACTGCAAAGCTCCTTCCCCCACAGTCCTGTCTCCCCAAGGCCTGAAGGTTAACAGCTGATATGTTCTAAGCATTTCACATGTTTACATGTAATAATTTAAGCCTCACAATGACCCCATGAGATTGGCACTACTAATACACCCATCTTACAGACAGGACACGGAGGCATGGCCAAAGCCACACAGCTTGCAGGTGCCCCAGAGCCCAGCCCTTAAGGGGTCTGCTCAGAGCAGCCTTCTAGCCTGGCCAGGTGAGGCATTCCCACCACCTAGGGAAGTCTCAGTCCCTTCCCCTGCAGAGACGGCCCTTGTCACCAAGATAACTCTAGAGGAGGGAAGCCCAGGCCTGACACATTGCAGGTGTTCACCCCAGCCCTCCCCACCCCAGTCTTAATCACAGGGGCATCATGAGAAGCAAATGTTCAAGATTCAGTCAACCATCAAGTGCCGGGCAAGTGGTACATGTGGTATTATTATTACTGTCGTTGCTGTCATCACGGTAGAGGTTTGATCCCATCAGTGTGGGCATTCTGACCTCACACCCCACAGCAGGGCACACGCTCCCTCTGTCCATGGCCCCGGGACACTAGGGTGCTTCACTCACTCTCTCTCCAGGCCTGTCACAACCGCACTAGTTTCCCCCGGCTGCTGTAACAACGTACCACAAACTCGATGACTTACAACAACATAAGTGTATTCTCTCACAGCTCTGGGGGCCAGAACTCCAAAATTGGTCTCACTGAGCTAAAATGCAGGTGTGAGCAGGGCTGGTTCCCTCCAGAGGCTCGAGGGGAGGACCGTTCCTTGCCTCTCCCAGCTCCTGGTGACCGCCGGCATCCGTGGCTTGTGGCCACATCACTCCAATCTCTGCCTCTGTGGTCACATCACCTTCTCTCTGTGGTCAAATCTCCCTCAGCCTCCCCCTCGTAAGGACACTAGTGATTGTATTTGAGCCCCACCCAGACAATGCTGAATAATCCCCCCATCTCAAGCACCTTAACTTAACCACATCAGCAAGGACCTTTTCCATATAAAGTAACTTTCACAGGTTTCAGGGATCAGGACATGGACCCCTCTGGGAGCCATTATTTAGCCAGCCACAGCCACCAACCACCCACTCAACACCCCTCGTGGACAACTAACAGGCTCATCAAACCGCATATGTCACAGCTGAGGGCCTCTCTTGATCCAAGCCTGACCCTGCTGGCTCCCCCATTTCAGGTGGTGGAACCCCAGCTGCCCAGCTGCCCGGGCCAAAAACCACAGGGTCAACTCTTAACTCCTCTCTTTCTTTCACTCCCACAGCTGATCCCCCATCAGCAAGTCTTGCTGGTTCTACCTTCAAAATCTATCCAGAATCTGACCACTTCTCACCACCCCCAGAGCTGCCACCCTGGTCCAAGCCACCATCCCGCTCTCCTGGATTATTGCAGCAGCCTCCCCCCTGGGCACCTGCCTCCCACAGTGTCCTCAACACAGCAGCTGGGGGACCCCTAAAACCCAGTCACAGATGTCACTCTGTCAAAACCCTGCAGTGACTCCCATCTCACTCAGAGCAAAAGCCAATGGTCTGCAAGTTCTGGCCCCATTTGCTCTCTGACAAGAATTTCCACCCCCTCCCTCCCTTCCCTTCTCCTGCCATTCTGGCCTCCTCCCTGTTCCTCACACAGGCCAGGAATGCTCCCACCTGGGGGATCTCATTCCCTCACCTTGAACGCCCTCCTTAGGTGTCCATGTGGCCCCCTCACCTCCTTCAAGTTGTTACCTAAAAGTCACCTTCTAAGGAGGCACCACCACCCCTGACACGTCCTTCTCTGATCTACTTTTTTCTCTTTGATGTTATTACTACCTAACACAATATGTATTTTGCTTATGCACCTTGTTTAATGTCTGTCTCCTCACTAGAATGTAAGCTCCATGATGACAGCCTCCCAGGTCCAGTAGTGCCTGGACTAGTAGGTGCTCAATAAATATTCATCCATTCATTCACTCCACAGACAATTATGGAGCCAGGCACTGAGGAGGTACTGGGACCCAGCAGTGAATCAGACACAGCCCTGACAAAGACCATCCAGAGTGTTAAGCACAGTGGCAGGGAAGCCCAGAGTGCCAGGGAAGTTCAGAGTAGGGAGGGACCAAATCAGCCCAGGGGGTTGGGGAAGGCTATGCTTGGGAGGGCTTTGCAGGATAAGTAAGAGTTCACTGGCTGGATGAGAAGATGACCTCATTCCTGGCAGGAGGAACAGCAGGTACAAAAGCAGGGAACAAAATAGTAAGACTGTTCTTGGGACAAGGGAGAGCGCAGGAAGCGAGGCTAAAGGGGTGGAGCAGGGGCCAGGTTTGAAGGGCCTTGGACAGCAGGCCAAGGGGTGGAACTTTTCCCTGTGAGGAGTGGTGGGCCACTGAAGGAACAGACATGGCAGGTGTGATGCCTGGAGTCTCCCCCACCTTGGATGACCAATGGGCAGCCAAGATGTGGGGAGAGGTTAGGGTACAGGGCCCACCCACCATTCACCAGGGGAAGGACTTGGAAATTCCCCCAAACTGTGGCCTCAGCCAGGAAGCAGCTCCAGCCACAGTGTCATTATGGAGCCCCCAGTATGCCCAGGACTGTGCTGGGAAGAGGCCCGGGGGACACTAGACTGTGCACTTCAGTGTGGCCGGGGGACAGGAGTGCAGGAATGGCGCTGTGGACTGATGGTGTCCCCTAAAGTTCATGTGTTGAAGCCCGAACCCCCAACATGACTGTATCTGGAGTAAGGAAACAACTAAGGTTAGATGAGGTCATAAGAGCGAAGCCCTGATCTGAGAGAATTAGTGCCCTTGTAGGAAGAGACACCAGAGCTCTCTCTCCCTCTCTGTCTGCCATGTGAGCACACAACAAGAGGATGGCCGTCTGCCAGCCAGGAAGAGTCCTCCCCAGAACCTGACCACACTGGCACCCCGATCTCGGACTGCCAGCCTCCAGAACTGTGAGAAAATAACTGTCTGTTGTTTAAGCCACCTGGTCTGTGGTATTTTGTTATGGCAGCTGAGCGGACTAAGACAAATAGCAAAGTCAAAGAGAGCTTCCTGGAGGAGGCAAGGTTTGGGGCCGTCCTGAGGCTTGAAGACAAGCCAGATCCTGGCTGGCTGGACCTGTGGCCCCACAGCAGGCCCCAGCCAAGGCCCAGCCCATCCCCTGCCATGGTGTTCTCAGAAGGAGGTGGCTCACATAACACGGCACTCTGTATACCACAAGGTGTACTCACGTGGGATGGCAGGTGTATCCAGCCCCACTTTTCCAGGGGGAAACTAAAGCCCAGAAAGGGCAGTGACTCGCCCAAAGTCACACAGCATGTCTGTGGCAGGGCTTAGGGGGAAGCCACTGGTCTTTTCTGCCAGCCCTAGGCATTCCATTCATGCTCAGCGCTCCAAAAGCCCCTCACACTTACCCTCCTGCCTGAGCTGCTACCCCAGGTTCCTCCCATCAGCAGGGTGGGGACCCTTGCGCTGTGACAATCTGGCTCCTCTGAGGCCCTGCACAGGGAAGGCAGAGGGAAGCAGTCTGGGGGTTGGGGACAGGAGGCAGAAAGGGAAAGGACCCGAAATCAACAAGCGTTCCAGAATTTTAAGCAGTTTTTGGAGGAAAACGAGGAGCAGGTTCAGCTGTAGCAATTTGCTCCGGGGGAAAATTATGTTCTCGTGCTCTATTATACAGAACAGAAGGAACATTTGGTGGGTTGAATACTTGTTAATTTATTTCTCTGTTTGTTAATGGGCCCGACGCAAGCGCATGCTCTCTCTCTCTCTCTCTCTCTGTCTCTCTCTCTCTCTCTCTCTCTCTCTCTCTCTCTCTCTCACACACACACACACACAGCATCAGCAGGGGATGGTGCCAAGCTTTCCTTCCACCTTCCCGTTAAGTATCACTCAGGTTCCTGCTCCCTCCTCTCCATGCCAGGGGTCGAGAGGGATGCAGTCAGACACTAAGGTGAGCCCCTCAGTTTCCTCATCTGTAAAATGGACTTGGCAATGGGATGACCCAACATATTAGGGCAAAGCCTTTGACCTTGGAACAAGTGTGAAGAGACGTAGGAAGTTGTTTTGAGAGTGTCAACAGACACAGAAGGTCCCGACACTGACCTGGGGACCATGTTCCACAGGATGGGTCATTGGCGCCTCATACCCAGCAAGTCCCAACGAGGACTGTCACGCTTCCTCCCGGCCCACATTCCCATCTCAGAAAACAGTGCCACCGTCTATCCTGTAGCTCGGGCCAAACTGACATCCCCCAACCCGGATTCTTACCCTTCCCACCCCACGGCCAATCTCCAGCACCTCCCCAGCCATCCGTCTCTCACCATCCTGCGGCCACCCCGGCCTTGACCCCACACTCTCCTCCAGAGCCTGCATCCACCTCCTTATTAGGCCGCCTGCTTTCCCTGCCACCACCTCTAATCCATCCTCTCCCCATGGCAGCCAGAATGGATTTGAAAAGTGCAAATCGGATCCTGTCACTCTCCCGCTTCGTGCTCTCCAGAGCTTCCCACCACTCTGAAGAAAACCTGCTTCCCAGTAGGGCCTCGAAGACCTCCGTTTTCCGCCTCCTCTCCTCCCTCCCTCCCTCGTTCCCCACCACCAGCCATGCTGTCGTCCTCCCGGTCTTCAAACACTCCCAGCTCCTTCCCACCCCCAGGCCTCAGCCCCCCTGTTCAGCCCCCCTGGAATGCGTTTCTTATCAGACCAGGCTCAGCTTCAGTGTCACCTCTTCAGAAAGGCTGCCTGGACCCTCCCGGTCCAAAGCCGCCCAGCCCACCACAGCCACTCTCTGTTCGGGCCTGTTCAGTTCCCTCCCAATTTCATCACAGTCTGACAGTCACCAAATTCCTCGTAGCTGGGCTCACTGTCACTCTCACAGGAATGGAAACCACCTGAGGGCAGGAGCAGTCATGTCACGTTCTGGGTGCTGTATCCTCAGAACTTGGAGCAGCACCTGGCACTTAGTAGGTGCTCCATGAACAGTTGATGAGTGAATGAGTGAATGGATGGATGAAAGGACAGATCAGCTCTAAGCCAGAGCAGGGCTGGTGAGAAGGTCAGGGCTCCCTGTCCCCAGCGTCTCCTGCCCCAGCCTCTGAAGGGCCTTGGCCCCTCTTCGGCTCAGGAGAGGGAGCAGGTGGGGACGAGGTTTACGGAGCAGCACCTATGATCCCTTTTCTTTCTTTCTTCTTTTTTTTTTTAGCATTATTTTGCATGTAATTTTATTTTTTGTAAATGATGTCAGATTGTATGTATACTTTAGAAATTTGCTTATTTCATTCAACATTATATTTTTGAGATTTATTCTTGTTGACTGGGTCCTTTTCTCTAAACAACTTCATGAAGCAGTGATGGGGAATCAGAGACCCAGGTCTGAGTCCTGGCCCAGCTGCTCTGCAAAATGCACCTGACCTCTCTGAGCCTCAGTTTCCTCATCTGTATAATGGGGATAATCACAGGACCCTCCTCCTAGGACTACGGTCTGGGTGAATGAGATCGCGCTTTCAAAAGTGTAAGATGATGGTGATGATAAAAAGAACCGCATCTCCTACAGACGAGGAAGCTGGAAAGACTGTGGGAGCTCCTGGGACCACAGCTGAAGGGGGGAGCTAGGCTTGTCTGACTCAGAAACCAGTGCTCTAATCTCATGCTGGCCACACCCTGCTGGGAGAGGCAAGGGGAGCACAGGAGGCCTTTCTCGCACCTTAGGGGCATTCCTTTACATCTGGAGTGTGAACTGGCTTAACCTCCCTCTCCCCCAGGTTCAGCACAGAGACTTTTGAGGAGGTGGGAGAGCTGGCCAGGGAGACAATGCTGTCCCACCCCATCTGCCTGAGGCAAGGGAGCTGGGGAGGAGGGAGTGGGCCAGGCTCTGGACTGGTAAACTGAGGCAGTCTGTCGGGAGACTCCCGGGTGGTCTGAGGTGGAGAAAGTGGCAGGCCAGAGTCTCAGGAAGTCCAAGAGGAAGAGTTGGCCCACACATCAGGGGAGGACGACTTATCATTTAGCAAGCACGCCCCCCACCTGGCAGCGGGAGGTAGCAGGACTCCCAAGGCCCCGGTGTGGGGGGGCTCTGAGGCCAGATTCGGGGCCCACCCACTCCCACTCAGACTGGCTTATGGGGGTGGAAGGTCATCACTGAAGGTCCAGGCCTAGAGATAAGTCCGCCCTAGCAGAGACCCAGCTCAGGGATGGATAATGAGGGATTGCAGCAGCGGGAGCCAAGGTGCCTTCCACTTGCAACCAGGGCACATTAAGAATTATTCCTCTTGCGAGCAAACAATTTGTTACAATATCCATCACAAGCTTTTCCCGGCTGGGTGCTCTCCCATACATCCTGGATTAATCCTGGAAGTCACTCCATTCATTTAGGACATGCCTGAGTGTGCCTCCTCTTTTATTAGGGAAATTTTTCATTGTTTTGAAGCACTCATAGGTTTTAATTTGGGGGCTGAGATTTTAAAACCTCCCTCAGCGGCAAAGAGGCATGAGTAGGCTTGTGGCTGGAAAGACTCCCTCTGTCCTCAGATCTGGTAGGGCCCAGCGGGGGCCACCAGACCCCCAGTGAGGAGGGGAGCCATGGCCTGCAGACCCCAGTGCTGTGTGGCACTGGGTCACACCTTCAACCTCTCTGAGCCTCCCCAAGAGAGGCAAAGCAAAGGAAGACTGCATGTTTGGGTGTCCCTCTACTAAGCCTGCCCAGGGAAGTCTGGGAGGTCATCACCTCTAAAAACCACAGCCCTGGGGAGTAGTCATAGTAGTCCTGGGGCCATTGAAAAGGCAAGATGTTTAGAGTTCAGATTTGAAATCTGACCCGGGCTGCCCAGTCATTAGCCTCTGAGCCTAGTGTCCGGCTCCGGAGGCTGAGGCTAAGTCCCCTCTTTGGGCTGTGGTTCAGGTAAACAGCCTGAGCTCAGAGCCAGTCTGACCCAGGGCCTGGCACAGAGTGGGAGCTCCCAACCCACCACAGACCCCCTCCCACTTCTCTGTCTCTGGTCTTTGAAAAGCCAGACCCTGGTTCCTTAATCCTAGCTAGAGGCTGCCTCAGGCTGACCCGCCTCCAGCAGAGCCTCCCGACCGCCTGTCCTGCCGTTTGAGTAGCTGCCACCTGCCTCCTCCCTGCTTGGCACAAGGCCTTCAGACCTCCCACCTGAGACCCAGGGCCTGGGGAGTCCTGTCTGTGCAGGGACCCTACACTGAACCCCCTCCCCGCAGCCCCCAGGCTGGGCTCTGTGCTGGGATCCAGGCTGCATGTTGGCTGTCCCCCTACCCTATGTCAGGAGACAGCTGTCCCATTCCCAACTCCTAGTCCCCCACCCACCCACCAGGGCTCAAGGGCTGGGACCTCTCTGGGCTCTGACTGCACCCTCCTCTCATGCCCCCGCAACCTGTTCTCAGGAGGTCACACCCTACCCTGTGCTTGCTCCTCCTGCCTGGTCTTTGCTCACACTATTCCCACCCAGGAATAGTTGGGAATACTATTCCCATATACGCACTCCTCCCTGCTCCAACCCCTTCCCCAAATCCTCCTGAACACAAAGGTCCAGGCTTCTCCAGGAAGCCCTCCTTGACTTCTCCAGCCCTTACCTCCTTCCCTTTCCTGGGGCTCACAGCATTTCTCTTTGGTCCCTCTAACTTCACATTGCTACCCAGAGGCAGTGTCCATGTCACCCACTCATTTTGTGGCCACCAAGTCCAGGCAAAGCCCCCCGGGTACTCAGGAAGGACAAGCTCATTAAATGATTCAGGAGGAAGGGCAGAGAGGACTCCCACAGATGGAGTACACACCTCTGTGAGACAGGTATCATTCTACCCATTGTGCAGATGTGGAAACAGAGGTTAAGAGAACTGAAGCGCTTGCCCAAGCAGCAGGCCTGGGATGGGAACCAGAGCCACCAATGCTGCTGCTAAGACACAGCCCGCAGATCCACATTCCCCACACACCAGCCGCCAGCCCTGCAGCTCACACACGCTCTCCTGTGTGACCCACACCCCCTCAGCTCCACTGGTAGTTGTGCCACCCAGGAGGAAACTAGGTCCAGAGAGGCAAGGTCACTTGCTCAAGGCCACACAGACAGTAAGTGGCCGGGCGGGGACTTGGATCCAAAGTCTCTCAGCTCCCAGCCTGGCCAGAGCTCCTGACCAAGATACGCCCCCACAGGGTCTGCAGGACCCACCCTGCACCCTGCCCTCTCTGGTGGCCCACCGTCTCCCAGGCTGCTGGATGACCCCCCTGTCCCCAACCAGTACGTCACCCTCTCCCAATTATCGGCCCAACCCCAGGGCTCTGGGGAGCGCTGCACGGTCGGCTGACCTTTCAGGGGCCGGGCTCTCACAGTTCTGGGTATTGACACAGACAGCCTCGCTGCCACAGCTCCCAGAAAGTAGGACAAGCAGGGGAGGAGGGGACGGCAGGTGTGGGCTGAAAACACTCCCGCCACCTTCCACACCACCTGGACAGCAGAGCTACCTGTGGCACTGTCTCCTTGAATGACCTTGGCAACTCTGGGGGGTGGACCCTGTGGGGCCTGGGGTGAAGGCCTGGATTGCCCACTGAGGGGAGGGCCTTGGCCAATGTCCCCCCAGCTCCTCTCTGCTCAGCAGCCTGGAAGGCCTCAGGGGATGTGGGAAAAGAAGCCCCTCTTGGTAAGAACCCTTCTGTGTCAAGGGGTCACCTCACTTCACTGAGCCTCTGCCCCCCATCTGTAAGCGGGGTTCAGGTACTAGCTGCCTGCACATTCTGCACTCAGGTGGACCAGGCTGGGTCACCCCGGCAGGATCTGAGGGTGTACCTCTCCTGGTCACCCAGCGGACACTCAGCCCCAGGCAGAACAGATGTGGCCCCCAGGAAACCAGCTGGGTGCTCTAGTTGGGGGTCCAGGCTGAAAAGCAGGACACACCCACCAACCAGCAACAAAACCACACCCAGGGTGTCATGCCAAGAGCCTGGGACACGGTTGTGGGTGTGGCCTAGGCACCAGGGAGCCTGGGGTCTCAGAAGCCAAGAAGATGCTGCCCCCCATCTAGACTGGCTGCTCCTGGGACAGGTCCAGGCCACATCCACCATTACAGACTGTCGTCAACACACCCAGCCTCCTCCCAACTCCATCCTGGCCTGAGTGGCCTGAGTGAAAAGTGGAGGGTGGGCTATGGAGGACAGAGGGGTCTGGGTGGAAGGCACCAGTGTATGGGGTTCAGGCTGGGGCTGGAGGGGGCTTAGGGCTGCGGGGTGACGGCACCCTCCTCTTTGTCCTCCCCATGCCAGCCCCCACCCCCACGCTGAGCAGAAAGGAGCTACAGCTTAGCCCACCCCATCACAAAGCCATCCTTCTGGAGGCGAGGCGAGGCCAGGGCGAGGCAGCTCAGACTCCACTTGCTCTCTCCAACCCCAGCTCGAGCTCTCTTATTATTCAGAAGAGCCTCCTGATTGAAAAGGCCTCTAAGGCATCTCACAAATAAGAATCCTTTAATTGGGAAGTTGTTAACTTCTCAAAGAGGAATTTTAATTTTGTTTCCCCACCACCTCCTCTCCCCAAAACCTAACACAAAGGCTAACAACGCCAGGCACAGGCACGCCAGCACCCCTCCCCAACTGCGGAGGCGGAGGCGGAGGCAGAGGCAGGAGTGGCAGCAGCTGCCCCACCCCACCTGCACAGACCCCCAGACCCCACCCGTGACTGTGAGGGGGCCTCCAACCTCTCCCCCCGGGCGTGCCTGCTCCACACCCCTCCCCACCCCACACCCAGAGCAAAGGGTCACAAGTAGCTAAAGGGTCAACAGGATGACAGTCCCACCCAGACAGGGCAGGGACCATGTCTGCTGGGTTCCCAGAGCCTAACACTCAGGTCCCAGCTCCCCATAACCCCCCTGCCACCCTCCACCATACTGTCTTGCAGCTGATGACTTAGAATTATATTTACCAAGCATTTACTATGGGCCAGACACTGCTCTAAGCCCTTACGTGCACCAGCCTACTTAATCCACACAAGGTAGATGCTATTATTATTCCCAATTTACTGATGAAGAGACTGAGGCCCAGAGAGCTCAAGTTAATGGCCTAAATTGACACCATAAGCAAGAGGCAGAGCTGGGACTGGGCCCTGAGCAGTCTGACTCCAGAGTGGGCATAACCTCATCTGCCTGCCGCACCCCGGCCTGTCTGTGCGCTCCTTGATGCCAGGGCCGTGCCGTCTCACCTCTGTGTCCCTGGGGACAGCACAGAGCCTAGCAAACAGCTACATTTCACACATGTCTGCAGAAAGCACAGATGGAAATGAACCAAAGCAAACCCCTTCCAGTTCATTCTCCTCTTTGGGCCTCACCAGAGGCCTGTGACACAAGCAGGCTGTGCCCAACCCACAGTCAGGTGGACTGAGGCCCAGAGTGAAAGCGACCGCCCCAGGTCACCCAGCTAGGTGGTGCAGAGCCCGGGGAGTTCCTCCTCCAGGCCCCAAACGTGGGTACCCGCCTTCCACGCAGAGTGCACAGGGACTGGGCCGTTACCGGCACACACCAGGGCCACGTTCCTGGGCCCGAATTAACATCCCGGCTGCAACAGACCTCCGAGAAGCCCTGGGCCCAGCGCTGACACAGGAATCTCCTCTCTCTGTCCCTGACAGCTCCGGGCAGCCTCGGCACTCCCCTTGCACACCTCAAGGCATGAGATGCTCACCACCACCAGGGCCGCCTGGTCCACTGTAGGACAGTCCCCTGCTGTGGAAACCCCAGGCTAGTCACATGCTGTTATGAATTGAATCATGTCTCTCCCAGTGATAGGCTGAACTTCTAAACCCCAGCACCTCCGCATGTGAACTTACATAGAAACTGGGTCGTTGCAGACGTAATAATTAGTAAGAGCTAATGAGGAAGAGGTCAAACTGGAGTTGGGTGGGCCCTTAATGCAACGTGGCTGGTGTCCTGAGGAGAAATCTGGACATACAGGCACTCAGGCAGAACACCACACAAAGAGACACAGGGGGAAGACGGCCTTCTAGAAGCCAAGGAGAGAGGCTGGAACAGATGCTCCCTCACATCCTGCAGAAGGAACCAGCCCTGCCGACACTTTGATCTCAGACTTCCAGCCTCTAGAACTGTGAGACAGTAAGTTTCTGTTTAAGCCACCCAGTTTGTGGTACTTTGTTACAGCGGCCCAGGCAGACGAATACACCTGCAGACCTAGGTTGCAGTGCTGACTCGATCCGTCAGTGGTTGTGTGACATTGGACAAGCCCCGGCCCCTCTCTAAACCTGGGCTTGTTCACTTCATCCCCAGCACACTGCCTGGCACACAGTAGGTACTCAATCAATGCTTGCTGGAAGAACAAATGGGATAACAGCATCCATCTTCCAGGTGTCTGTGACGAGGACGAGAGGAGATGTGCTCTGGAAACGCTAAAGCCCTCGACACCCATGGTGATGGCTGGATCAACACACACAAGACACACAGAGGGCTGGCTGGGGTGGCCGCGGCCACAACCTGAACATAAGGGGAGTTGCTCTGGGCAGGCAGCGGTGGAGGGAGGTGAGTCCTCAATCCATCAAACCACAGACATCACACATCGCCTGAGTCCCCACCACCTGCCAGGTCCCCCACTGGGCCCTGGGAGTAGGAAAGGAGAACTCCTGGGGACCAAACGTGGCCCCTGCCCCATGCGGAGCCTAGACCCATCCACGGAGGCCACAGGGAGGCAGTGTCAGCTCAGTCAGCACAAAGAAGAGCTGTCTCCACATCAGAGCTGCCTCCAGGGCCCAGGCTGCCCTGGAGAGAGCGAGGTCCCCTTCCCCGAAGATGTGCAAGTAAAGGTCAGAGGCCATGCTCTCAGGGACATCTGCACCCCCCAGTGCTAGTCTGCCTTGGGCCAGTAGGTCTCAACCTGGCTGACAATCAGAAATGTGGGGCTTGTTAACCATCCACATTGGTGGGTTCCCCCAGCGGAACCTTTTGGATCAGAAGGTCCTCTTTTTAATGACATCCCTGGGTGGTCCTGATGCAGAGCCAGTTTTGGGCACCCTGACCCGGAGAGCTCCGTGGGTTGAGTAGGATTCCATTTGGGAAGAGCTTTGACAAGGTGCATGGGGGTGGGGGCAGCACACAGACAGGAGACATGAGGGACAAGATGCAAAGATGAAGACAAGTTGAAGGTGATGACAGTAAAGTGACAGGATAGCTCCCCAGTGAAAGGTACCAACAGCCATTTAAAGGGGCCAAAGGGGGTGGGAGAGTCAGGGAAGACGTTCTGGAAGGGGTGGGATTTGGCTGGTGGTGAGAAAAGCATTCTAGATGGAGGTGATGGAAGGCGAGACTGAGCCCAGGGTATGCAGGGGCTGGAGGAGGAGAGTCACCTGTTGGAAGAAAGGAGGACAGGAAGGGTGGACTTGAGCCAGATCCTGAAAGGCCTTGAACAACCAGGAGGAGGAGTCTGGACTTCAACCTTAGACAGCAAGGAGCCCCTGAGCTTTGAGGAGGAGCATGGCATGAAGGCAGGCCTGTCGCAGAGACCACCAGCACTGCTCCAGACTCACCAGATGAGGCTCCCTTTGGGGAGGAAAGGGTGACAGGACTGGGTCCAGTATCAGCACCCCACTTGATGCCCACAGCAGCCCTGAAGAATGTTACAGAATGATGGTGCTGACCATTAGGCCATTTGGGAGGAGCAGCTGGGGTGGTGAGCTGGCAGCAGTTTCTCCAGGCTGGTAAAACCAGAGAGCTGGTCTGAAAGGCTGGAGTAACAGGCCCACCCACGGGCAGGGAGCCCCCATGGCTGGATTCACCCTAAGCAGTGAGGGCCAGGTTCCTCCTCCACATGACCTTTCCAGGCTCAGAGGCTTTAAACCCCCCAGATGCTGATGAGCCCACCTTTACATGCCCAGCCCCAGCCTCCGCCTTCGGCTGCAGCCTTACACACCCACAGTCTGTGCAGCCTCTCCACGTGGTTATTGGCATCTCACACTCTCCACTTCCCAACAGGACTCTTCCTTTCCCCTCCAAGCCCATCCTCGGCCCCTGTTGCTCAGCTCAGTCAAAGGCTCCACCAGCCACCCGCTCTCAGGCTCTGATCTCCCACAGCCCATCCTTCAGCTACCCCTTCAGCCTCCTACACTCAGCTACCCACACCTGTGCAGGCCCAGCCCCGCCATCTCTCTCTGGACAATGCTGGGGCCTCCTAACCGGCCTGCCAGCTTCTACTCTCGCCCACCTCCCTAGTCTTCCCCCTACAAGACCCAGGCCCTGAGAGGGCACCTGTGTGCCCTGAATCACCCACACACACACTCTCTACCTCGCAGCCCCGCAGGCCTGTTTCTCAGCCCCTTCCCTACCAGCTGCCCTCCAGCCACACTGTCCTCTGCACTAGTCCCAGCTCAGAGCCTGTCCAGACCTCCAGAGGGCCTGTCCCCTCTCCTGAGTCTCTGCTCGAAGGGCACCTCAACTGAGAGCCTTTCCCCGATCTCCCTGCTGGAATGGCTCCCCCTCCACACCCACTCCCTTTTCCTGCCTTATTCTCCTCCACGGCATTCATTACTCCCAAACCTTACATCATGAGTTTACTTATTCTGTTTTTTTCTGTCCACTCTGTTAGAATTTAAGCTCCAGGAGGGCAATGACCTGGTCTAACTTTTCCCCCACGTGTGCTGGGCACGTAGAACAGTGCCTGACACGTAGCAGATGTTAGGTAAGTATGTGTCGAATGAATGATGAATGAGCCATTGAACGAATGAATGACTTCAGTAAGCATGTATGCAGCACCCAGTATATGCCACAGGGGAGTAGAGGGGCAAGTCAGGCTAGGTCTGCCCCAAGAGCCCCCACAGTTTGTGGGGAGAAACAGACCCACCTCCCTGGGTAATCCTCCCCGGCATGTGAGCAGTGCTGGGGTGAACAGATGTGCACCAGCCACCAGCTGGGCCTGGAGCTCAGGAAAGCTTCCTGGAAGAGACACCCCCAGCCTCCCTTCCCGGCTCTCTGGGGTCACGGGCCACCTCCCACTCCCCAATGAGGGGATGAAGGGAGGCCTGTCTGACCAGCCACACTGATTCAGGAGCCAGTAAATATTCAGAGCTGGGGTGTGCATCCCTCCTGCAAGGAGACCTGGGCAGGGCTTGTCACAGAGAGGGGGGCTTGATTTAAATTTCATCGTTCCAGCCAGTGAGCAAGAGGTCAAGGGCTGTGGCATCTGGGACCCCTAGCCTTGCCTGCCCTTCCCCCACCCCGCCACCTGCCCCCTCTTCTCCGACCACAGGAGCGCTGGAGGAGCAGGCAGGGGAGGCCAGAGACGGCAAGAAAAAACCCGAGCTTCCTCCAGGAGTTCAGAGCTTTGCTGGGTCAAGTCTCAACATCTCAGCAGCCTCCATGGCTCCCCGTGAGCAACCCTGCCCCCCTCCTGGGCTCATCACTCCCCAAGCACTCCAAGTCCCCTAAGCTGGGCCCTCCCCACTACCCTAAACCTTCTGTGCCCATCATAACCCTACACACTTCATCTCATTCATCCAGGCATTATTTATAATGACACCATTGGAAACAATCAAAATACACAACAGAGACTTGGTTAAACGCACTACGGCACACACGGGCTGGAACATTACACTGCCATTAAAAATCCCATCACAGAAGAGTATTTAACGATGGGAAAATGACCTTGGTATAGCATTAAGTGCAAAAGGCAGGTTAGAAAACAGTAAGTACAGTTTGATCCCAATTATGTCATAAATATATATTTTGTAAAAGACTGACGGGCAAAACACCCAAGTGTTCTATTTTCTATAGAGAACACGTGTTTTTTTTTTATAATCAGAGAAATAGAACATTTTAAATGAACCCTACAGCTTTCAAGGCTCAGCTCAGGCATCCCCTCCTCCAAGCCCCTCCCAAGCCCCCCGGCGGAGAGAGCAACCTCTGCGTTGGTCCCCACCCCCCCCCCCCCCCGTCTCCCTGCCCACTGAGCTTCCTGGTGCCTCTCGCTGTCCGCCTGGGTGACCCCTGACGAGGGTGGGGGCAGGGCCCACCCACCCGCCTCTCTGACGCCCCTGGCCACCTTGCAGATAACCCTGACCACAACCTCTCCCCATCTCCCAGCAGCAATTACAGGTTGAAGTGGAGGGGCTAATTAGCCGCTCATTCCCCCCGGGACTGGCTGATTAGCAGGAACATGTTGACGGAGATAACTGGACTTCAAAGAGAGGCCTGGAGTCCTGGAAGGAGATCCAGCTGGAGGCTCCCTGCCACATCCCAGCTTCCTGGCTGAGCCCCGACCACACAAGTGTCACCCAGTCCTTCAGAAGAAGGGGTTCGAGGCCGGCTGCTTCCTCTGAAAAATGAGGATAACATTCCAGTGCAGCCTGCTGCCCTGAGCCTTCCCTACCGTGTTCCTTCTGTTTAGCAAAGTCCCTCCGCAGCCTTCTCATGGGTCACAGAGGCCTGTCAAGAACAGGGGATTGGTTCGGATAAAGGGTGGAAGTCACTTGTCCAAGGTCAAAAGCAAGCCGGGATCAAGCCAGGCAGCAAACCAGGTCCCCCTTTTTCCCCACCTCCCACTTCTGGACTTGCTGTAGTTTCTCCACATTCCTCCATGTAGGAGGGCCTGTCACCTCCCACATTCTGATGTCCTGCTCCTCGTGATACAGTCCAAGAGGCTATCCATTCTACTCACACAGAGCCAAGGTCACCTGGCTGCTAGTGCTTGTCACACGCACACGCCTGGGGCTGAGCCTCATCCTGAGACACCCTGAAGGTGTCTGGATCCACATGCTGACTCTGGCCTTGGAGCCCCATTAAACTCCACATGTTGAAGCCAGTGCCAGCCTCTTGACAGTTGCTTGGACCCTGACTATCTCAGTGCACGCATTCCCACTCCCTCCTGGGGTCATGCACACATCTGGACAATGATGTGAAAGAACCAAGAACAGAGCCCTTCAGCTAACCATTAGAGACCTCCCACGCCACACTGGAACCCGCGCCCGTGAAACCACGTCGCTCAGAAGAAAGCCCCAGGCTTCTGAGCTGGCTCCCAGAGCCCTGCCATGGCAAGGGCCAGCGGGAGGTGGCGCTGCCAGGTCAAACCTCCTGGACTTCACGTGGGGAGGGGAGATGGGGGCACCCCCAGACAGACTGCCCCTCGACGGCCTCCCCACAGCCTCCCCCTTGGGGACCCCACATCCACCCCATGTCCCCCACTCCACCCAGTGGCCCAGAGCGGCTTCTTACCTTAGGGCGGGCAGGTATTTGGAGATAGCAGCTGGGCCAGGGGTCAGCCTGGGTTTGGCCGCGGTGCCCTCTTTGCCTGTAGGCAGCGGAGCCTCAGGGACTGTGGGCACAGGAGGCTGTGGGAGGAACGAGGTGAGCCGTCAGCCAGGGCAGGCCACAGGGGACAGTTCTGGGGGCAGTGGGGGCCATGCACACAGGGGGGTCTGACCTACCCGGCTGAGCAGTAGCACTCATACATCTCACACACACACGCCCTGCTCTTGCTGACACACTCACTGGTACACTCACACTCGTGCTTACACACTCACACATACACACTTACACACATGCACTTGCTCACTGACACATTCACACATCACTTCAGGAAGGTGTGGGGAGAAGGGAGCGGGAGGCCCATTCATCATCTTGGAACATGGCAGCTGGGGGCTTGGAGCGGGGCTGTGGGGATGGCTTGCCCTGCCAGCTCAGGTGGAACTGGGCTCAGGGCCATCAGCCAGATGTGATCACATGCATTTACACACGTGTGCTCTCACTCACTGACACACACAAATGGGGACATTCCCTCCTGCCAGGACTGCTGGGAAGATGAAAGGAGAGAAGGGACGAACGGCCTGGCGCACAGTAGGCCAGCCAACACCAGGGCCTGCCTTCCTTCCCAGCCTGGCCGCAGGAGGCAGACCGGGGGCTGCCCTGAGAGGGATGCAGGCAGAGCAATTCGCGCAGCTCCCACCCACCCCCTTCCCTCCCCAGCCTCTCCTGGTTTATTCCTTCACCAAACATTCTCCAAGGGCAACTCAGGACCCGGTCCCCCCACCCTCTGTGAGTGAGGGAGGACACTAGGGAGTCCTGTCTCCTTGGCAAGGCCCCAGACACAGGCCTTGGGCTGGAAGTCCAAGGAGGCAGGTCAACTCCCAGTTCTCCCACATACTGGCCGTGTGCCCTGGGCAAAGCTTCCCCCTCTGAGCCTCAAAGACCTGAATCCCTTTCTGAGCTGTTACCAAGAGGTTCTAATCCGATCAATGTTTCTCAAAGTGTGGGACACACGCCACTGGAAGTGCACAGGGGATTCTAGGTGGCACACAGACAAATGTTTTTATTTTCATAGGTATGTGTTTATTTTTTGGTGTATTAAAAAAAAATGACAGGCACGTCGCAGCTGTGATTTCACAGACATGTGGCTTGGGGAGCGCTGGGTAATCTACCTTCAAATGTGAGTCAAGCAAAGTTAAGGATTAAGAAAACACTAGTGCAGGTGGCACCCAGAGGTGGCTGCAGCCGTGATGGTGAAAGGGAGACTCGGACAGCTGGCACCCACCCAGACCTGGCTCCCAGCAGCCCCTCCTTCCCTGGAGGGCCAGCCAGCCCCTCCTCTCCCTCTCGAGTCCCTGCAGGGCACCATCCAGCATGGGCCTCGGTCCCCAGAGGGACTCACAGGCCTTTCAGATGGACCAGATGGAAGCATGGATGGAAGGGGCTCAGAGACAGTTGTCACAATGTGGACAAAGATGGCAAAGGCCTCTGAGTCCCTGCCAAAATCAACATCCCTTCAAGTCTAAGATGAACATGGAATTTCTAGCCACATGGTAGATGAAGATGGAGGGACTCTTTGGAGGAAAGAGTCTTCTCATTTCACAGGCTGCAAACTTCTCCTCCAAGAAGGAGGCAGAGAAGTGGGCACTGAGCAGGTTCAGGGCCACCTGGGCTTTCCTGTCCTGACAACACAGCCACAAGCAGCATGGACCCGGTAAGAGAGGGCCTGACGAGTCCCACAATTCACCAGCCCCAAACTATGCCCCTGCTGCCAGCAGGCCCCAGGGGTGCCTCCCAATGGCTGCAGATCCTGGAGGACAGGATGGGACATAGCGGTGCCAGCCTGGGACAGAGGAGTAGCCAGAGCCTGGGCAGGTCC
The DNA here is from genome assembly GCA_031878705.1 of Tapirus indicus. Lineage (NCBI taxonomy): Eukaryota > Metazoa > Chordata > Mammalia > Perissodactyla > Tapiridae > Tapirus > Tapirus indicus. The sequence goes on along the minus strand of CM062918.1, from coordinate 64,859,599 downwards.
TCAGGCCGGGGTCCTCCAAGCCAGGCCCAGCCAGGCAGGGGTGGCCTTGGTGGCTGCCCAAGCTGGCTCCCAGTAGACTGGCACAAGCCAGCCAGGCCCAGGCCAACCTGGGCAGCCCTGTGCCTGGCAGGCCTCCAGACCACCTGGCTGGTGGCCCTGAGCCCAGTTCCACCTGAGCTGGTAGGGCAAGCCATCCCCACAGCCCCGCTCCAAGCCCCCAGCTGCCATGTTCCAAGATGATGAATGGGCCTCCCGCTCCCTTCTCCCCACACCTTCCTGAAGCTCCCACTCTCCTCGGTGGCATCGCAAGGAGTTGCTATGGAAATGGGACCACAGGCAGAGCATGACAATGATTTGGGGCAGGGGAGGGGATGCAGTGGGAGCTGGGAGCTCTCCTGGACACGAGGCCTGCCCATGTGCCAAGTCCCAGGAAGGACATGAAATCCCAGCTGCAGCCTCACAGCCAAGGGGGGGCGAAGAGGACCACGGCAGAGGTGGGGGCTTCCTACCCGCCCTCCTGGCTCCTTGCCTCTCAGTGGAGCCCAGGGAGCTCTGAGAATGCCCATGTGTTCAACAGAATTCACACACTCTCTGGGCAACGTGAGACTTCCACAGAAACGGCTACTCCAGGATGCCGCCAGAGTAGGGTCAGCTGTGGAGGCTGGCAGCCAGTGGGTGCTCAGCGAACACCGTGATCAAAGAGGACGGTACTGACGTGCGCACACACACACATGTGTGTGCATGTGACAGAGAGACGGAGACAAGGGCATATGCCTGCTCTGGTCAACACTGTCACAGAATCAGAGCTTGAGAGGCCCGCGCCTGCTGTACAGATGGGAACACTGAGGCCCAGAGAGAGTCGGGGCCGCCTAGAACATCAAAAGTCAAGCCAAAAAGTCAAGCCCAAAACCCAGGTCTGCTCTTCCCCAGACCTGAGGCCTCTACCCAACACCCTGGCTTTTCACTCACTCATTCATTCATTCATTCCTACTTTTGGTAAGTGCCTATTCTGTGCTCGGTGTTTGGGACAATGAGACGTAAAGGACACTGTTCCTGCCCACCAAGAACTCAGAGAGGAGACAGGCCATCATTGTCAGAGGGAGAGGGCTAGATCAGAAGTCCAGGGGGCTGCAGGAGCCCAGGGAAGCTTCCCACAAAGATTTCGGTTATGGGCTTCTGAGCCACGCTTCAGAGAAACCTCCAGGTTTCCCTGACTTGTCTCCCAACTGCTCCTCAGCCCACGGCCCCTACAGCCCCCACACGGAAGCCTCCAGTGTGGGCAGTGCTGAGCCCACCTGGGGGCCTCACCTCCAGGAGGCAGTGGGGGTGTTCCCCATTAGCACCCCAGTCCCTGGAAACAAGGAACCATGAGGAAAGTGCCTTGCTACCCAGAAGAAGCTCAGAGGATGTGGGGGCCCCGACCACCCCTCCTCCTAGGCTTGGCATCCTCCTGCACTGTCCACCCTTTCCAGCTCATTCTTCCTCTCCTGGGCACCTCCCATGAGCCAGGCACGGCACTGGGCCCGGCTGGGGCAGAGGACAAGTGAGCCCGAGGCATCAGTCGCCACCCTCGTGGGACTCCAGCCCCCATCTCTTTGTCAGCAGCATACAAATTCTCTCATGTAGTGGGTTTCTGGGGGGGCAGGGGGAGGGCGATAGTACTGAGAGAGCAAGAGGGACACCTTCCAGAGTTGGCTTGGAAGACCCGCCAGCTCTGCCCTATCCCACATGGGCCACGCCTCCCAGCAGCTGGTACAGACTCCCAGGACCTACTTTACACAGCTGGAGACCGAGCCCCTGAGAGGTGGCCAGGTGGACCCCAGGTTGCTCAGCTGAGAAGGCAGAACAAGGACAGGCAAAGACCAGCGAGGCCAGAAGGGAGGGGCCAGGTCCAGGGCTGTGGAAGTGGAAGGAGGTGTCTGGGAAAGCTTCCTGATGGAGGAGGCACTTGGATTGGCTCAGAGCCTGCCCTCAGGCTCCTGGCAGGAAATGAGTTTCTCTGAGAGACAGAACTGGGCCAGGGCCTGCACTGCCAGCCCACGTGACTTGGGGCTAGGCTGGCAGGTGGAAGGTGAGGGGGGCACATTCTCTGACTGCCATCACCCCCTCCCAACCCCCTGAGGGCTGCCACAGCTGCCATCTCATGTCCCTAATTACCGCTGTCCAATGGGAAACCAGCTGGGGACATAAAAACAGTGGAGACACAGAGAGGAAGGCAGAGCACACAGGAGATAGAGGCCCAAAGAGAGACAGAGTGACAGCGACCCCAAAGCCAGCCAGACAGAGGAAGAGGCAGAGATGAAAATGATGGACAGACAGGGCAATCCCTCCCTCCCCCAGAGCCAAGGCTGCAGCTGCCAGAGGAGCAGACACACAGCTGGGGAGGAGCCTACAAACCAGGGCTTTGCAAAGATTTTTCAGCAATAAAATTCTTCTTTGAAATGAAATCTTATGCAGTGGGGAAAGCCTTTCTATGCCAGACATTAAATCCAGAAGGCATAAAGTACAAATTCGATAAATCCTACTACATAAACACTAAAACATCTGCACAGCAAAAGACACTATAAACAAAGTTAAAAGGCAAGTGAGACACTGGAAGAAAATATCACTAATATACAAAGAGCCCCTACAAATCAATAAGAAAAAAGACAGAAGAAGAGAAAAATTAGGAGGGAATTAAAAATCTGCAAGGAAGAACTAAATTGGCCAATAAACGTATGAAAAGATGTTCTATCTCACCAGCAATCAGGGAAATGCAAATGAAAATTATGTGATACCATTTTTTGCCCATCAGATTGGGAAAAATTAAAATGATTGATAACAACCAGCGCTGGCAAGGATGTGGGGAAATGAGCACTCGCAGACCATGGGAGGGAGGGGGACTTGGCTCAACCTTTGGAAGGTAATTTAGCAATATTGAATAACGTTTTAAACCCACGCCTCTGCAACCTAGTAATCCCACTTCCAGGAGCCTCTCCTACAGAAACGCTAGCACAGGCAGTCACATACAAATACTCAAGGATGCTCACAGCAGCATTGCTGGTAAGAGTGAAAAAGAAATTGGAAATGGCCTAAATGTTTAGCAATAAGGAAATGTTCAAATAAAATACAGCCCATCCATACTATGGAACACTCTGCAGCCTTTCAACAGAAGGAGGCACATCTAAGTATAACAATAAGAAAAAATCAAGACACTATTTCAGAATGAATTATTATAAACAATAGTTTGTTGGTATATGCCCCAAAAGGCTGGGGGGCAATACTCCAGACATTACAGTGATCATCTCTGAGAGGAGAACAAGGGAGCTTTCATGGTCTCCGTTATCCACAAATGTATCGTTGGACTTCTCTTTTGTAATCAGAAAAACAAAATCAATAGAGTTAATGGGTTTTTTTTTAAATCCTGTCCAGACCCTAATACAAAATGCAGATCTAAGCTGCTGCAGTTGAAAGGGGAGGGGCCTATCCAGCCCCACCCACCCCCTTAGCCCCTAGGACGAGTTTGAGAACCTCAGCTGGAATGGAGCCCATATCTCTGCTCCTTCAAACCAAGGCCAACAGGCGGAAGGTTGTCCAAGGTCATACAAGCGGTTCAGACCGGCTGGGGCCAAAGCCAGGGCCCCAGCTCCTCGGCAGGGCTCCAGGGCTGGGTTGGAGGCTTCCCTAGGTGTCCAGGAAATCCTGGAACGGTCACAGTCTTGGGGAATCCTAGGCTGAGGCTGAAGAGAACCCGGGGGTGAGGGCAACGTGGGACGGGCCTGTGCAGAAAACTCCAGGGGAGGGGGCTCTGAGGCTCGGCTCTGGGCTCTTACAAGACCCCTGTACAAGGGAAGGGGAGGGAGAGAGAAGAGAAGGAAAAGCAATGGGGAAGTTGGGTGTTTCTCTCTGTGCAAAGAGAAAGGAGTGCGGCCCACGAGTGCAAGCAGAGGGGACCAGTGTGGGTCTGCAGAGGTGAACTGTGGAGGGGTGTGTGGGTGTGTCAGTATCTAGAGTCAATGGGAGCGTGCGTGTATGCACTCGCACATGTGCATGTGCATTAGGGCATATGGGCAGTCAGCAGGCCTGGGGAGAGGCCAGGAGCAGGTGGCAAATTCCAGAGACCTATCCCCAACTCACCCTCAGCCTCACGCCTGACCCCAGTGCCTCCTAACACTACTCAGTCAGACTGGGCCCCGTGTCCTCTCCTTAACAGAGACAGCCCTCCAAGCCTTCACGCTTGCTGTTCCCTCTGCAGGGACGCCCTCCCTCCCTGACCAGTTTCCACCTCCCTCCACAGGCCAGGGTGGGAGCCCCTCTGGTATCCCCGCTCTGGGTCACCTCTGTCCTGCCCTGATCCCCAGCTGTGAGTGCTGACAGATCTGACCTCCCCAGGGGCAGGGGTGGGTCTTGTTCTTTTCTGCACCCAAAGCCCAGCCCAGGCCTCATACAGAGGAGGCACCAAGGACCAGTCTGTGGGATGACTGAGTGGGTTAACATGGAACTCGGCCCCCAGCCAGGCACACACTGGGACCTTCCTAAGGCAGCAGAAAGAGCGTGGACAGGAGACTGAGATGCCTAGGTTCCCATCCCAGGTCAGCACAACAGGTAACATTGACCATGTCACCTGGGCAATGATTGAAGCAGGAATTCCTAACCAGGGTCCCCAGGGAGGGGGGACTTAGAAGGTCTGCGAGCACTGAAACTACACAAAACCAAATGTGAATCTGTGCGTGCAATGGGGGAGGGGAGAATGCACCTGTTTCAGATATAGGGCCATGGCTTTCATCACATTCCCCAAGGGGCCCACAGTCCAAAAAGATTCAGAACCACTGAGCAGTAACAGAGCAAGGCTAGCCCCCCCAAAGGAGAGAAGGCTCAGGGGCTCGACGTCTGCCTGCACATCAGGGGAGCTGCTGGGGGCAGAGGCTAGCACAGGTTCTGTGGCCCCAGGCCCCAAGCCAGGACCCCTGTGGGAATCCCAGGGAGCAGATGCTGGCTCTGAGCAGGGAAGAGAGCAGTCTAAGGGCTGCTTGGTGGGGAGTGAGCTCCCCATCATAGAGGAGTGAGAGCACAGGCTGGATGGAGTCAGAGGAAGTGAGTGGCAACCCTGAGTCTCATTCTCAGACTCTCTGGGCCTCAGGTTCCCCATCTGACACCCCAGGGCTGGACAAAGTGGTCCTTATGAGTCCCTTCTGAGTGTGTGAAAGGATGTGCCAGGGCTGTGCAGGGTGTGGCTGGCATGGCCCAGGCTCCAAGCTATGGGGCTGAATGTGCAGTCTGCATTTGGGCAGTCCTCCCACCTAGGGCTGGCCTGAGTCCCTCTTCCCTCAGCCTTCTGCTCCCCGACCCAGGCTAGCGGACAGGCTACCCTGCTGCCCTGCACTGCTAAGTGGGCCTGCACAGCCAAAGCCCTTCTTGGGTACCACAGTCCCCACCTCCCACATGACGGTGACCCCAGAAAGAACAGGACCAAGAGGTTTCACGACAAGCCTGGACTGGGGCCAAGGGAGCCCGGGGGCTGGACAGAAGCACCGAGCAGGGGGCAGCCAGGCCAAGGCCACATGAGGTCAGTGGGCCCCCCCAAACTCTCTGACCCCTCCAGGGGCCTCTCTCAGCCTAGCCTAGGGAAACCGAGGCGCAGACAGAGCCCTCTCCCCTGGGTCACACAGGGAGTGGGTAGCAGATCTGGGCCGGGATCCCGGGCCTCCTGCCCCTGGGTGGGCTCCCTCTGGGCACAAATGCACCTCGCCCCCCCAGTGACTCAGTGCATGCCTCAGGACCCCCTAATCCTGCCAGAAAGAGGCAGCTGGCGCTGGGGCTTCAACAGACTGATTCCAACACAGGCCTGCAGTGTCCCCCTAGATCCAGCCTGAGTCTCAGTTTCCTCCCCCCTAAATCAGAGGTATAAAACCTACCCTCCCACTCCTGTTGTGAGGGTTCGAAGACACAGATGTACAGTCTGCTTAGAGCAAAACAGGGGGCCTTTCCATCCCCCATCTCTGGGCCTCAGTATCCCCATCTTTAAGCAGGAAGGTTGCCCTGAGAGATTCCCTGGGTCCCCAGAGCCTCTGATGCTTTATGGGAAGACTGCATGGGTGCCCAGTCCATGCCCATGACTGTGGGGAGACAGGCTGCAGTGGCAGAGACCAGGGCCTGCCCTCAGGGAGCCTGCTGCAGATGAGAACTAGGGCTTTGGAGCAAAGGCTACTTAGCAGAGCTGTGTGTGAAAGTGCCCATGGCAGGGCTCCCAAACTGGTGGCCCCTGAGCCTCCACATTGCCACAGTCTCCACCTCTCCCTATTGCATCACACCCAGCCTGCTCCACTTATTACCTGCCTGTCCCTTTTAGGCACTAGGTTCATACCCCTGCTCCGTGGGCCACAAGAGGCTTGAAAACGGAAAACTCAGTGTGAGCTGAGCAGTGATCAAAGAAGGTTTCCTGGAGGAGACAGGACAAAAAGAGTCAACTTCCCATGGGGGGCCTCTAATACCAGGATGAGGAATCCAGACCCTGAGGAGCCACTGGTGGTTTCACATGTGCCCCCTCCCATTGGGCAGGGATGCCTGACCCCACCCTGGGCTGGCCTCAGAGCTGTGTCCCCAGCAGAGGGCTTGAGGGGGAGGAGGGACCTGGATGCGAGGCCCCCTCCGCCCATCCCCCACAGCCATGGACTATGACTCCATCCCGGAGAAGTCAGTCCTGGCTGGTGAGGCCCGGCGGCCGTGAGGCTTCATTGCAAATGGCTTTGCCGCTGGTAGTGCCGTCTGGCCAGGGAGGGCTCCCCGACAGATTAAGAGCAATGCCCGCCCTGGATTCATTCATATTCTGGTCTGGCTGCCGGCTTCAATATGGCTGAGAGACGCGAGGGCAGAGGCGGCCCTCCGAGAATGCCCAGCGATGATTCCTCTCCAATTCCAATTTATTTTCTATCATTAATGCTTTTGAAAGCCCCACACGCTCTGCAAACAGGGAAGGAGCACAGGGCTCGAGAAGGGAGAAGAGGAGACAGCTGGGGGTGAAGGGGGGCTCAGCAGAGGTGGTGCAAACAGTGGCTAGGGGCCCTGAGACCCGGGTTCAAATCCCCACCCCATCTCCACCTGCCTGCAGAAGCCTGGCACAGAATGGCCCCCTGCTCGGCCTGCTCTGCCCACCTCGGGGGACGGTTTCCAAGATCTACTGAGGGGTCAGAGGTGAGCGGGCTTTATACACTGTAAAGGGCTGTACTCCTTGAGGAACTGAGAGTGAAGCAAACCTGACTGACTATGGCAGCAGAGGCCTATGAACTGGATGCCTGCCTCCCCAGCTATACCGGGGGACCCCCAACCCAGGGTCCAGGGATGGCCCAGACTGCCTCTCACCACAGTGAAAGAGTAAGAACCAGGATCTGGGTCTCCCATCTTGTCTGTCTCAAACTCACACCGCCATCCTCCTTTCTCCTACAGGCTCACCAGGACCAGCCTCCCAGCCAGCATCCCTCCTCCCCCAACCCCTACTGTGGAGCCATAGGGATCATCCCCACATGCCCTCTGCTCAGAATCCTTCCAGGGCTCCCCATTACCCTTGAGATCAAGTCCAAACTCCCCTCCTCCATGCAAAACTCTCCCAGGTAACTCAGGCCCACCTGGGCAGCCTCGCCTCCTCCCTGGCCTGACCCCACTGTCAGCTCCAGCACTCACCACACCTCGTCTCCGCACATGCTATGTCCTGTCTGGAATTCCCTCCTCTTTGGCCCAGTTCACCTGTCAAACTCCTACCCTTCTCCAAGATGCAGCCCAAGTTCTCCTCTGCAGCTTTTCCTGACTCTCCTAGCCCGCCCTGCTCTGAGCTCCTCCTAAGCACCCAGTACCCACCTGTGTTACGACTCAGTGATACAGGAATTATGTCTGTGTGGTGGCTCCCTCCAGTCAGTGAGCTCTTGGGGCCAGGGGCTGCGTCTGATTCACCCCATGCATTCCCAGTGCCGGGCGAAGTGCCTGGCTCACAGTAGAGCCACTGAGTCAGTCAACTGATCTTAACTGAACACCCACTGTGTGTCAGACTCTGTGCTGGGGGCTGGGGTTGCAGTAGCAAAGACGGAACCGATCCTTGCCCTCAAGTTGCTTCCCATGGATGTTGAATAAATGAATGGACCTACCATCATCTTGTAAATGGGGAAACTGAGGCCCAGAGATGCCAAATGGCCTGTCCAAGGATGCGCCTGCCCACATCTCTTTCTACTCCATTTCTCTCCCAGAACCTTAGCAGCAGTGAGGAACTCAAAACAAAAGGTTAAAGTCAAAAAAAAAAAAATGGAAGAGGAAAATGTGGTGGATTTCCCCCCCTTCTCCATAATGTAAAGAAAATTGCTTTTGCCAACTATCACAGCTTAAAAGCAATTAGAGTTTTTGGAGGAGACTCTGGGCACGAGTAGAAGCGACAGAGCAAGCGCCCGGAACAGAATTTTTCCAGCATTCGTTTGTATCAAGCAAAAGGGAAAAAAACGTGTTAAAAGCAGCAATTTCCAGCAGCAGAGACAGTGGAGATAAAATATTTACAGTCTCCAAGGGAGGAGCCTGGGAGGGGCCAGAGACCCCCCTGCTCCCCACTCCTACTCCACGTCCAGGAGACAGGAAAGGGGAGGACAAAGAATGGGAGACAAGGAAAGATGAGCTACCCCCTCGGTCTGCACCAATGGGGGCTGGGGGCAAGGAGGGGAGAAGCCCCCAGATGTCCCTGCTCTCTCACCCCTTCCCCACCATCCATGGCCCATGGCCACGACCCAGCCCCCAGCCCCCAGAGGCCCACCCCTCCAAACCGCAAACCTGGCCACGATTCTCCCCTGCTCAAAACCCGGAGGACGTCCACCGCTGCAGGCTGGCATTCGAGGCCTGCACAGCCCAGGCCCCTCTCCAGCCTCACCTCCGGCTGCTCCCCACATGGCATGCTGCCCTGACTGTTTTCTAAGGAGCCTCACTGAGTCCCACCTCCAGGACTTTGCCTGATGAGGGACCATAAGGAATGTGCACCACTCCCCTGAGGGGGAGATAAGGGAGGATTGAGGATACGGACCCAGATACAGGCCCGGAACTTTAGGCTGGACACGGGTCTTCTGACCAGGCCTCTCCCGCTGAACCCCTGCTGCTTCACTTGGACTTTTCACCTGACCCTTGACCTCCTCTCTCCAAACACAGAGTGGCCACCAGCAGCCCCTTCCTGAAACCCAACTTCCTCCTTCCGAGCTGCAGCAGACTCCCCTCTGTCTGCCACACAAAAGACATAGCCTCCCTTAGAAGCAGACGTTCCTAGGTTCAAATGCCAACTTCTCCATTCACAAGCTGTGTGATCTTCGCAAGTCCCTCGATCACTCCAACCCTCAGTTTCCCATCTGTTGAATGGGGAGAGTAACCGTACATATCTCACAGGGTTGCTTCTAGGATTAAACATGTGAAGCACGTGGCACTGTGACCAGCACTGAGTAGGTGCTCAGTAAACTCATCCTGCCCTACTTCGTGTTCGTCCTCAACATGACTCTCCAGGCCCAGGATGGCCACCTCCATGCACACAGGCTCCCGCGCCACATTGCAGTGACCAGATAAACACACGGAAGGCACACACTAGCCCAATCCCTCCGCACGGAGCCAGGGAGCCCCCTGCTTTTCTTGGCTTAGGGAGGATTCCTCCAAGAACAGCGGTAAGCCTCAGCCAGAACCCTGAGAACCTGCCAGGCCAGGTGGAGGAAGTGACCAGAGGCTCAGCCTCCCCTCCGGCCTGTGGCTGCAGCCCTGCCCTCAGCCACCCCCCCCCCCCAGCCCCACTGGACAAAGGCAAACACCGACGGCCAGGGAACAGCAGCCAGTGGTGCAGCCGAGGGCAGAACCAGGTCTCGAAGACAGTGTGATCCAGCAAAGCCAGGTCGTTCTGGCCCCACTGACCAGTGGGTGACCTCTCTGGGCTTCGGTCTCCTCATCCATAAAACGGAGTCCATAACGTCCACCTTGCAGGGCAGTTGTATGCACTTCTGAGGGTAACGTTCTTCCAGTGCCCACCGAGGTTCCAGCAGGTAGTCAGTGCGAGAACGTATGGTGGTTCTGACCCACCCGCCCCCTGGACTCCAGGCACACTGCTCTCTCTGCCCCTGCAGCACTGGGAGAGCAGAGGAAAGATTTGGGGAGTGGGGTGCAACAAGCACCTGCCGTCTTTGCTGTGACCCTTCTTAGCCCACTTCCCACCCAGCAGGGGACTAAAGGACCAGTCAACAGATAGGCTAACAGTCCACAGCAGGTCCTCCCTGCCTCGCTCTCAGAGAGGAAGAGGCCCGTTTCCTGCCTTATTTTACCGGGAGGGGTGGTGACATGCCCCAGGTCACACAGCCCCCCTTGAGCCACTCATTTGAGATTGGGCTGTTTTCCTTTCTTCCCCAACTGCGGAAAATACACAGGCTGGATGCAGGGTCTGGCAGCACCCAGGGCCACAGACCAGGGATCAAAAGATGCTTTGATGTCCCTGTCTCTTGCTTTCTTTCTGGTTGCCTTTCTCCCAAGGGCCTCTCCCGCCCACTACCCCACCTCCGGTTCTCCAGCAATAAGCACAACAGTGAGCCTGGCACTAATCAGGGCTCACCTCGTTGTAGGGGCCGGGGCAGAGGGGGGCACGGGGGGCCAGCCCCAGCCCTGGATAGCTGAGCCTCAGGACACCCCATCGAAGCCTCCTCCCCAACCTGCACACCCATTCTCTCCGCTGGCTAAGTAACTGGGCCCGCCCCCATGGATGACTGACAGCCTTTCTCCAGCTGGGCCCGCCTCCTCCCCTTTGCACCCGAGGGGGCACTTGTCTGTCCTGAAACACAAGCCCATGTGGCCTGGAAGCGGGGGATCCTGGGACTGAGAAGCCACACACCAGCCTTATTGCGAAGGCTCTGCAATGCTTTACCGTGAGACCCGAGACAGGGTTGGCCACTCCCTGTGCCTCGGTTTCCCTATTGGGAACTTATAAGAAGAATGAGGTAAACTCTGAAAGCTGCCTTCTGTTTCCAAAGTTCTCTAATTCCTTACCCATGATTTCTGTGACCTTCACAGAGTCAAGAGGTTCTCCCACGTCACCAAGGGCAGGGTAAGGAGTCCCAAGCATGTATGGGTGCCGGGGGGCAAAATCCCCAGACCCTAAAGAGACAAGGAAGCACAGTGAGACTCTGTGCCTGCCCTAGGCTGGCAGAGGACACCCGCCCTGTGGAAGCCTCCCCAGGGAGGAGACTGGGCCCGGGCAGGAGGACGAAGGCCAGCTCCTCAGGATGGCCCGAGTCCTCCCTCCCTTTCTGCACGCACCCCAGGAGCTCTGCCCTCCGTGCCTCACTTCCCACCTCTGTTCCGAGGCCACAGAGTCTTCAGCCCAGATCTCAGCTCAGCCCCAAGGCCCGGACACACACACCTCCAGTTCCCTGGGACCCCCCAGCTGTCCAGGCTCAGATCCTAAGCTCTCCCACAGGGCCAGCCCTCCCCTTGCCTTCCCCGTTGCCCCCCAAGGTGGCTGGTGGCGGGCAGCCCTACTTCCTGTGCCAGCAGAGGCTCCCCTGGCCTGCATGCCAGAGCCTGATAACATTCTCCCAAATTAAACAACAAACAAGAAGTTGTTTTAGACTTTCCTGACGCTGCAGTTCTTGATTAATCCCCACAGCAAACAAAAGGAAGAGTGACAATTAACCTAAACGAAGGTCACTTCCTGTTTTCTGGGGAACCTCCAGCCTGAGCCAGAGGAACCCCCAGGGGAGGACCCCACTCCAGACCACCTACCCCCTGCCCTGCCCCCTCCCGTCTCTGCAGTCCTGGGCTGACCCCTGTAGCCGGCCTCCTAGATCCCACCTCCCCTCCCCCTGCCCTCTGCTATGTGACCTTGGACAGGCCAGCCCACCTCTCTGGCCTCAGTCACCTCATCTGTCAGCATCCTCATCTCTCAAGGACAAAATGAAAAGAAACATGGGACCACTTGAGGTTAGACAGAAATTTTTTATTACTTTTTAGAGATGGGTGCTGAAATATTTAGGGGTGAAATGTCATGATGTCTATAATTTACTTTAAAATACTTCAGGAAAAAAAAGAGCAAAATGTGGCAAATGTCAACAACTGATAAATCTAGGTGAGGGGTATATGGCAGTTTCCTATACTATTCTCTCTACCTTTCTGTGTTTGAAAATGCTCCTAACAAAAAGTTAAAAAAAAAAAAGCACAGACCACGTGAACCAGGGGCCGCACAAGCAATGCCCCATGCTCCTGGAGTGCCTGAAAGTCAGCTGTGTCTCTTAAGTAGGTTAAACATGCCCCCTGCCATCTCCTTTACATGGTTTCCCTAGAAATCGCTTTTTCACAAATTCCACTGAGTCCCGGCTCCACATTCAGAAGCCAGACACAGCGCTTTAGTGAGGCAACTGTTGTCTTCTGACCAACCACTCCGTCCTGCCCCCCATCTTCCTGTCCTTTCTGCAGAGCAGCCTGGGCTGGGGATTATGACGCTGGCTCCATCCTCATGAGGCCACCACCCTCTCTGAGCCTCAGAATGCTCCCATCCTTAAGCAGAAATGATGACAAGTCAGTGACTGCCCGGCCTTCTCATTCAAAGGCACAGGTCACCCCACAAAGAGACTGAAATTCCCATTTAACAGATGGGAAAGCTGAGACCCAGGGCCAGCAGGACATGGAAGGTAAGGACAGAGGGAGGTGGGAATGGGCAAAAGCTCCTGCCTGCCCCAATTCTCCCTCCTCCCCATCCCTCTATCCCAACCCTGGCAGCATGAATTGGAGAGAGGGTGGCCTGTACCCCCTTTTCTCTGGCTCCTGTTTATCGAGCTTCCTGGTCAGGAATAAATGACCATGATCACAATCTCCCAGCCAGGCCCAGCTGACCCACGCCAACATTGGCCAGGCCCGCCTCCACCAATCGATAATGGAAGAGTTATTGGTACCCCAAATAATCAATCCCTAATTGCTGAATGCCATGCAATTCATCGGGGAGAGTTATGTGTGGCCAGTGACTGGGCACCCTCGCCCTGGCGGAGACTCCAGGGGTAGGGAAGGACATGTCTGTGGTGAGCACCTCAGCAGAAAAGCCACCCATAACTTGGGAGCTTCTCAAACAGATGTCCTGGGCCTAGCCCACATCCCCAGGCCCAAGGGGGAGGAGGAAGCGGCAGTGGCCACATAATCCCTGAGGGACGCACCACACGCCCCTGACCAGCCCATCTGGCCCCAGATCCCCGAATGTGCCAGGTACACAAGGTGGATCAGCCCAGTCCCTGCCACTAAGGCATTCCCAGGCCATGAAGAGAGACAAACCACCACGTGTCACAGGCCTCACACGCAGTAGGTGCACAGCAAATGTTTGCTAAACGTAAAGCAGGTACACTGCTCTCAGAGTTCTGAGGAAGGAGCAGCTCCCTCCAGCGAGGGTGACCAGGAGGGGGTTTTTAAATATGGCATTTGGGCTGACTGTTGAAAAGTGGGTGGGATCGACATGGGCAGAGATGGAGGAAGGAATCAGGCGGAGGGGACAGCACAGCCAAACCCTGGAGGAAGGAAAGCCACAGCACACGTGCGGGGAGACTGAGTGGCATTTGGCTGGAGCCTGGGTGCACAGAGAGCACCGAGGGAGATGCCTGGGGCAGAGGGTCAGACTGAGCGAGGCACGAGGAGTCCAGACAGTAGCATGGAGCCCACAGGGAGCCCTTGAAGGGTGCTGGGTAGGAGCGTGACAGCCAGCGCATGTTTGGAAGGACTGTTAAAAGCCATGGAGTCCACAGTTACCGCCAGGTTGCATGCCCCAAGAGGGCAGAGGCTGGTCTTATTCATCTCCGTCCCCATAGCAGCCAGCACAGCTGGGCCCAGAGGAAGCGCCCAAGAAGTGAGTCGCTGAATGATTATAGGATCATCAGTAGGACTGGGGACTCCTGGACCCGCAGCTGTGGAATATCATGTTTGTATAAAATTATATATTTATAGGAAAGCCTTGAAAACAGCCTAGTGGGGCAGGCAGGGAGATAATGATCTCCAATTTACAAATAGGGAAGCTGAGGCTCAAAGAGGGACAGACAGTGACCTGGTCAAGATCACACACCTGGCCAGTGGCAAAGCCCAGCACTCTCCCCACCCTGTCCAGAAGGCTAGGGCTGCCCAGAAGGTGAAGGCCCACCCCTCCCTACTCCCTAACCCCCCCGCCCCACGCTGGGCAGAAAGAGAAAGGCAGCAAATGCTGCCTCGCTGACCATCCCCCATGTCAACCTCAGCTGGGATTAGCTGCTTGTCACTATGACAGCCTGTCCCTGCACCTGTAACGGGGACAGGACTAGGCGGGGACTCTCTGGAATCCCCAAGCTTGGTCCAGACAGGCCTTGTTGAAGACAGACCCACCTCTCCCAGCCTTCACCCCTGTCAGGGAGGCATCCCCATGGAGCAAGAGTCCTGGGCCAGGAGTTCAGAGGCAGGGTCAAGCCTGACTCCCTGTGCAACTCTGGAAAATCGCTTCCCAGTGTCCTCATCTGTGAAATGGGTGGAGCTTTCTGCCTACTTTCTAGAACTGCCACGAGGACTGAATGAGGGAAGGAGTGTAAAAACTTATGGAAGATTGTACAGCAAATTCCGTCCAGGAAAATAATCATAGTAAGGCTCCTCTCTACTTCAGTCTGGACATTGCAAGTCCAACAGCACTCACCTCCCTCTCCCAGCAGAGAGCAAAACCTGCACTAACACTTACTGGAATTCTTCAGTGTGTCGGCCTAGTGCCTGCTTTATGTGTATTGTCTCAAAGCATGGTAATGACACCCCACAAGGTAGGTATCACTCTCCCGTGATACAGAGGGGGAAACTGAGGCTCAGAAAAGTGACATGCCCGAGCTCACTCAGCTCGGAAGCGGCTGAGCCAGGATTCAAACCCAGTTCCAGATGCCATCCAAACCCAGGCCCTTGTGATCACACCAGCTGATTCGAGGGGCCCATCTCCATACCCCCAAATCTCAGAGCCCAGAATCAGGCCTCAGGGTGAACTACATGTCACACACACATACTCCGCTGAGACCTGAGACCCTGACATCAGATGTGCTATGTCACCCCATGGCCTGTGGACCAGCAGGGCCATCAGAGCTGGGTGGGGCATGGGGGGGTGGCTGGCACAGCTGGTCTTGAGCTAATTGGATCAGTCCTGGGCATGGAGCCGCCTGTCCGGCTGCCCTGGCAGATGGGTGCTGGAACTGGGCCACCTGCCAAGGTCCAACCTCATGTCCAAACCAACCTGGACACCGAGGTTCCATTCTGGCCTCCTCCCGCCCTGACCCTCATGGCTGGCAGTGCCCACATAGATCCAGAAGGCCAGGGTGGCAGCCGCTATCCCTCCTTCAGCAGCTGGCACCTCCCCTGATGGGGCCATATGGCCCCATATGCTCCTTGACAGCTGGGCTGCGGAAGCAACTATCTGACGACATCCTCTGCAGAGGCCCCAAGGCCCCAGCCACCCCAGCCACCCTGCCCAGCAGGCCACAGGCGCAGGAAGACCCCAGGCTGGAATGCCCTGCCCCCAACTTGCTTTATGACCTTGTGCAAGTCACCAGCCCTCTCTGAGCCTCAAACTCTTCCTCTGTCAAATAGCAATGCTGACCACTCCTCTACCCCTTCCATTTGTACCCCACTTCCAAGGTCACAGACTTTCACCCAAACTCACTCCAGGTCTCCAGGGAGACAAATAAATTCATCCATTTTACAGACATAGAAACTGAGGCCCAAGTGACCTCAGGGACTTGCTCAAATGCACACACTGGGAAGGCCAGTGCTAAAGGCTGCATCTTATGACTCCAGGACACCTGCCGCCTCTGTATGCCCAGGTGGTGGGAGTGGTGACACCCAAGGCCCTGCCCAACCCTGACGGTCTACATCGCCCCACCTGGCTCCCCCCACCGGCCGAATCTCCCCATCCTCCATCGGATGGGGAACCACACCCGGCCCCTTGGCCATCCTGGTGAAGGCGGGCTGCTGCTGCCCTCACCACCAGCCTGGATTCCCACAGCAGCCTCCCTGCCTCTGGCTCTCCTGGCCAACCCCTCCCACGACCACCAGAGGGAGCGGTGTAAACTGCCAATCTGATCGCGTCCCTCCAGAACTTCAGCCCTGCAACCCCCGAATACGGAATCAGCCTACACTCCTCAGTCGGGCACTCAAGATCCTCCATCGCCTGTGCCAACCTGCTCCTCGCCTGCTGTGCCCCTGTGTGAACTATTCCACCACACACACGTTCCACCCGTGCCTGGTGCGCCCCACCTCTGCCTTCGCTGACGCCACGCCATCTACCTGGAAAGTCCTCGCTCGTTCTCATTCTCCACTCATTCATTTATTCAACATGTTTACTGAGCATCTACCAAGTGCCAGAAACACCTAAGCAGATCAAAATGCACCAGCCCTTCCAGTCCATCTGAAATGACCCCTTGCCAACCCCTCCCCTCTGTCCCTCTGCAGCCCCAGCCCACTCTGCCTCATATCCAGGGGTGTGGGTCGATGTCTGTGTTTCCTGTCAGAACCCCTCCAGGAAGGGGCCCAGGCTTCTCATCAGTATCCCCAGGTATCCCCAGTACTCAGCCCAGGCCTCAAACCAGCAGATGTCCCAAACGTGGAGTGAACTCCAGTCTAGGATTCCAGGCAGCAAGGAGCAAGGCCAAGGCAAGGTTCTTGAGAGCAGGTGTCTGGGCCCCGGAAGCCCATGGAAGACACTGATTGGCCATGTTGGTCCCCAGTTTCTCCCAAAGGAGGCCTGAGAGGTCAGAGGTATCTTTCCCCCCTCAAGTCACCCCAAGGCCCAGCCCACCCAACAACTTATCACTGAATTTATTAGAATATAGTATTTTTATAATTCAAAACACAAACATGACAGGGTCAGGGCCTGGCTGGAGAGGAAAATGAAGGGGGCCACACTGCAGATTTGGTTGAGGGAGTGCTGTCTTCCTAAAGGGGGCAGCTGGGGGAGCCGGCAGCACCTGGCTGGGATTTTCACCCCTGATGGCACAGACCAGGGGCCATAGCGGTACCTTGCTCTCTTCTTCTACATGGCTTGGGACCCCAAATGGAGGGCTCATCCTGCTGGAGCCAGTTTGGGGGGGGGTGCAGGGCTGGGGTTCAAGCAGGCCTTGATGGCAGGGGTAGGGTCAAGGAGGGTTCCAGCCATGCTCCAGCCACCCAAGGGTCAACTAGAGCATCAGTCAACACACAGGAGGCAAAAGTCCAGAGCTCTGGGAGCCACAGGGGGATGGGGGGAGGGGGTGGGTAGACAGAAAGGAAGGCTAAGAAAGACCAAGTCAGAGAGAGCCTGGCAGAAGGAAGGGGGAGAGGCAGAAAGTGGCTGCCAAGTGAAGCCAGCAAAGAGGCTGAGGAAGCCACTACAGGATCCAGCAGGCCCACCCGCCCCACGCCAGCCCACCGCCAGCCCCAGCCCCAGAAGGAGACGTGATCACTCCTGGGCAACAGCTGTCAGCCCTGGAGGCCTCCAAGGGCTGAGTGGCCCTGGGGATGAGTCCAGGCTGCCATCAGGCCTGGGAGGGGTCACAGAGGCCTGCCTGGGGCTGACAGCTACTCTAGCCTCCTGTGCCTCAGGTGGGCCATCTGGGGAGGAAGTGGTCCCAATAGCCACCAGACCCCACTCCCCCCAGCGCATATTTAGACCTCCGTGAGGAAGCCGTTCCCCTGAGGGTGAACTCTTTGATCCAAAAAAGGGGCTCCAAGGTGGAGCTCTCAGGAGAACGGGAAGGGTTCCAGGGCCCAAAGAGGAAGACAATGCCAGGACCTAGCCTAGAGTGCCAGGCTGGGGTGGGAGTACCCCTCTGATCCCCAGAATGATGCCGACATGCCAGCGCTGAGGATTACAGGAACCAGGTTTGCAAACCATCAAGCAGAGCCCAGGCATCTCTGGCCCCCGATCCAGGAAGCACAAGGTGAAGGAGGCTGGGCTCAAGAGGGGCCAGAAGTCGAGCCAGGGAGTGTCAGGAGCCTTTGCTAAACTGCCTCAGGACGAGAGCAGCTGTGACCACCTCCCTGCCCATCTGTGGAGGGTGTTGGTCATAGGCAACAGGAGAGCCACCCCGGATGCCTCCAGCAGCAGGCCCCAGAGCCGGGCTGCCAGGTCAATAAAGAGGGCCTGGGTGCCTCCCTGCCCCCTCCCCATCTCACCAAAGACCAGGGTTAAAGGACATCTTCACAGCAGAAGGGACTGCCCTGAGCCTGGAGTTCTCACAGCTCCAGCTCTGCCTCAGAAACCTCCTCTGTGAAATGGAGGGAAGTGTGACCATAGACCCCGCATTCTCCCAAGGTGGCTGAGAGATTCCAGGGGGATAATGAGGATGGAGTAAGGTTTAAGCCTGAAAGCTGGTCAAACAAGGATATTACCACACCCAGAGACCCAGGTGGATACTGTCTGGTCCAGCACCACCCGCCTCCACCCAGCATCTAGGCTGAGAACAAGACCTCTGAGCCCACAGGCTCATGCTGAGCGCCAAGAAAGGGGACATATGGATAAGGGCTGCTGGGGAGCCCCGCTGCTCCAATCCAGAAGCCCAAGCTGGAAGGAAGGATTCAGGAGCAAGCAGAGACGGCTTCCTAGAGGAGGAAGAATCTGCCCTGGAAGCAGGGAGGATGTGGTAAAGGGGGAGGGCCTGCAGAGGGCCTGAAATTTGACTCTTCCTTGGGCTTCACGCTCCTGGAAACACAGGGTTCCCTCCTCTGGAATGGGAAGGAACCATCCTGGACTACATCTCCGCATCCTGTCTACTGCACAGGCAGGGTTGGCATGGGGGGGCGGGGGGGGAGGGCAGGAGGTTCCCTGAGGCACCCAGCACGGGACAGGAGTGTGGGAGGAGACTCAAGAAGGGGAGGAGGGGTACAGCACTGCCCCAACCTCACCACACAGAGTGAGGCACACAGGAGCGTGGCTCCAAGCAAAGCAGGGATGGGTGGGGCACCAATCACTATCTTCTTGGGAGCTCCTGGGGGCCAGGTCTGACGGGATGCACTGTCCGGCAGTTCCCTTCTTTCAGTCCCGTCTCACGCAGCAGAAGGCGCGGGAACACACACATACACACATGGGAATGTCTATCCACTCCCCCACCTCAACCCCTGCGTCCTCAGCCTGGCTGCAAAGACGATCTCGCGGCCCCCGGGCCTGGAAGCTGTCGCCGCACAGTCCCGCCTGACCCTGGCAGGATCACAGGAGTCCGGCGCCCAGAGCGGCTCCAGCGGGGCGCCGCGGGGCTGGACCGGTGTCCCAGAGAGCGGGTGGCTGCGCTTATGGGGTGGTGGAGAGGCACCTCTTGGCCGGCCGGGCGGCACAGCCCGCGCCCCCGCCCCATTCCTCCCTCGCGTTCTCTCCTTAAGAACGAAAGGCCAGAGTTCCACCATTAGGGCTTCTCCATCCTTTCCCCCCAACACAAAGCTGCTCCAAGTCGCCGCGGTTCTGGCGGCAGGCAACGGTTAGGCGGGGCCGCGCAGCGTGAGGGAGCACGGTCATGGACTGGGGTGCCGAGCGCGCCCCGCTCCGGCTCCGCGCGTGCACGCCCCCCACAGGCGCGCACCCAACGCCGCACCCCCACCTGCTGCCCCCGAGGCTCCCGCCCAATCAGAGGCCGCGCACGCGGCGCTGCCGGTGGGCAGACACCCCAGCTCTCCAGCCTGCGCCCCCGCGGCCTCGGCCCTGCCGCAGCTTACCCGCCTGGCCACACTCACCGTCCCGGGCGCGCAGTCCGCGCGCGGCTCCGCTCCAGGATCACATTCCCCCGCTTGGCTCCGCTCTAGTTCCCGCTTCGGCTCGGGTTTTCGCTCCGCAGGGCTTGGCTCCGAGATGGTGGCAACAGCAATGAGCGAGGCAGGGAGGGCGTGTGCGTGTGTGTGTGTGTGTGCACGCGCGCGGCGTGTGCGTGTGCACGGGAGGGCCCCGCGCTTCCCTGCGCGCCCCTCTCCTGCCTCCTGCTCTCCACGCTGCGATGCCAGCAGAATCCCTAACGTGCGCTCCCACCGGCCTGGGCGCTCACACTGGCGAACACACGCGCACACTCGGGCGCGCACACACTCCCGCCGCCGCACACCCTGCTCCCGACTCTCGCCCTCCAGGGGCGCTCACAAAGGCCCCCTTGCCTCCGGCCCGCCGGAGCCCCCCGGAGCGCCGCCCGCGGGGCCTGCGGAGTGGCCCTACGTTCCCTTCCGGACTGGCCCCGCCTCAGGTCCCCCGCCGCTCCCAGAGGGGGCCCCTCAGGCGTCCCTGCTCCTCCTCCATGCCTGGCCCGGCCGCGGCCTCGCTCCCAGCCCGAACCCCGGCTGGGGCGCCCAACTCCGGCTTCCGGCACTCCCACCCAGAGGCGCCGGCTCCCTCCCCCTCGCCTGCGCCGCCGCCCGCAGCCGCGCGCTCTCTCGCTCCTTTCTTTCCCCTTTCAGTCACTGCCTCTCGTTTTATCTCCTCTCCTTTCTCTCTCCTGCCCCCGATCCCCGTCCGCGGTCTCCGTCTATCTGCCGCTGCCCTCTCCCGCGCCCCCTCCTCCCCGCCGCCCTGCGCTGCCTCTCACATTCTCCACATTACATTGGGTGCCGCCCGCCGCTCGCCGGGCCCGGGGTTCGAGCGCGCAGTGGGCGGCGAGGGGACCCGCCGCGCCCCGGCCCCGCCGCCCCCTCCGCTCTCCGCTCGCTCCGCGGCTCCTCGCTCCGGCCTGGCGGGCGGCAACGTCCCGCGCTAGCCTCGGCTGTCGCTGACAGCTCCCATCTCGCCCGGGCTTAAAGGGATAGCGCACCGGGCTCGACCTGCCCCACCCGGGGGCGCCGAGGAGGGCGGCCTCGGGGCGCCCACACAATCCGGGGCGGTGGCGCAGCAGGGCCGCGCGGGCGGCGCCCTGTCCGCCGCTGTTGAGTCAAGGAGAAGGGCGGTCGGGAGCTGCCCGGACCACGCCATCCAGGGGGCGCTCAGTGCGTGTTGGTGGCTAAGCCTAGGGGCAGGCTGGGGGTGTGGGGCAGTGCAGCTTGGGCGCCCGGGACTGCGGGGCCAGGGGAGGAGGGATCAGGAAAGCGGCTGTCCAGATCTGAGCCCAGGGTGAGAACACCTGTCATGCTGGGAGGACAGGGCTTACCCGGTGGCCTCCTTCTCCTGCTGTGTGACCTTGGGCAAATGCCTGCCTCTCTCTGGGCCTCAGTTTACCCTTCCTTGGAAGGACATTGGCTTCCATCATCTCTGGGGCCATGCTCAACTCTGATATGGTGTTAGATCCCATAGGAGAGGAAGTCCCAAGGCAGGCCCTCAGCCCTCAGAATCCTACCCACTCCTTGCCTCTGAGAGCTGGGGCCACTGCCAGGCTGTGCTTCTTGCCACTACCACTCCACCCACACCAGGCCTGGTCTGCCCCCTCCATCATTCTATGACCTTTCTTCTCCAGCCTCATCAGGGGAACAAAGCAAAGTTGAGAGGTAGGGGGACCTACCCGGGACTGCCCCCTACAGTTTGCTAGCTCTTTCACATCCAAGATCTCCCTGGACCCTCGTGACACCCCCAGGAAGTAAAGTGTACTCCTAGGCTCCTGGACACACCTGGCGCATGAGCATTTCATCTTCCAGATCCCCCACTCTTACTCCCACCCCAGACAGACCCTTGCTCCCCAACCCCCACGGTGGGATGCATTTTGCCCATTGGTCCGTTAAGCATCTATTATGTGCCCCATCCTGTGCTAGGTACTGGGGACACACAGATGACTTAGACACATTTCTGCCCTCAAAAAATGAGAGAGCAGGAAATATGATGGAACTTTTGGGGATGGAGGAGGTCCAGGAAAGCTCCTGGAGGAGGTGACATTGAAGCCACGTATTAAAGGACGAGTAGGAGTTGGCCAAGCAGAAAGAAACACAAAGGGTATCACATGCCAAAAGAAGAGCATGTGCAAAGACCTGGAAGTGGGAAATAGGGAAGGAGGGGTGTATTGGGGGGAAGAGAAGCTATAAGATCCTTGAACTGAGGAGTTTCAACTTTGTTCTGGGGCAGCAGTGGGGCTGCCACTTACCAAATAGAGGCAGAACCCCTCCCCATCTTTCAGCCATCACAGAGGCATACCTAAGGGCTCCCCAAACCCAGGAGCTTTTGAAAAAGGCCTCCTCTCCTCTCCTCATAAACCCAGTCCCAACCTCTGTTCCCAATCTCTGCAGCCAGATGCAGCACAGCCGCCCCCTGCTGACCAGAACTGGAAGTAGGAGAAGCCCGGGTTTCACTGCAGTTGTGATGTGAGCCCAGGAAGGGCCAGACTTTGGCACCCACCCATCAAGGTGCCCTGCAAAGACCCCAGACTTTAGTGTCAGGCGTACCCAGTGCCAGTTCCAACCTCAGTGTCCTCCTCTGTACAATAGGAATAAAAATACTCAGCCGCGGGGCCGCCTGGTGGCGCAGCGGTTTAGTCCGCGCTTGGCAGCACGGGGTTCGCAGGTTTGGATCCCGGGCGCTCACCGATGCACTGCTCCTCACCTCCGCCGTGGTGGCGTCCCATACAAAGTAGAGAAAGACGGGCACAGATGTTAGCCCAGGGCCAGTCTTCCTCAGCAAAAAGAGGAGGATTGGCGACGGATGTTAGCTCAGGGCTGGTCTTCCTCACATGAAAAAAAAAAATACTCAGCCGCCAAAGAGGTTGGTGAAGAATTCATGGGGAATAATGCACAGGAATGACCCAGCACACAGCAGGCATTTCGCAAATGTGCTTTTCCTTCCTCACACCTGAGCTTGGCTTTGTGGCCCATCCCAAAGGCCCTTACTGTCTCGCTTTTCCCTCCTTCCCTGGCCATTTTCCTTCTGCGGTCCTACCAGACTTCCTGGGGGCCTCAGGGGAGATGAGCTCACGGCTGTTGCCTGCTCTGGCTCAACACACCTCCTGAGGAGTCTTCCCAGGGCTTCCAGGTGGGCCCCAGGGAAGCCAAACAGAGACAAACAGCCTTTCCCCGGAGTCCCTGACATCCAAGCAGAGCAGCAATTCCAGTCTACATCTCCATCCATTTCTCCCACTGTCCTATTCTGGCAGCCACACAGCCTTTGTGTCTGTGCTTGGGAATTTATGCCCCCAGGTTTGCTGTGCAAACTCAGATAGGTAGCAAGCCCTCGCTGAGCCTCAACTTCCTCCTTAAGTATGGGGGCAAGCTGGTGTGCCCCACAGGGGCAATGAATGTAAGTCTAAGTCACTTATTTCCCCTCAGCAGGTCCAAGCCTTGGCCCTCTATCCAGGGCTTCTGCACAGAGGCAGACAGAGACAAAAGTCTCTTTGGGACCCCCTTACGTCCTGCCCTTGTGCTAGTGGTCAGAAGCTGTTGCCCCTCTGCCTCCCAGCAGGCTTTACAGAGAGGCAAGGCATGAAAAATCAACAGACTCACCTGGAGGAATCCCTCTCCACGGCCAGAGCAGCAGCAGCTGGGGGCTGGGGGCCAGAGGGCAGGGGCCAGGCTAGTGTGGGCAGCTTCAGGAAGGAGCTCCTTCACCAGACCCTGGGAGCTGGTGCTTCCTGCCACAGGGCTGGGTCAGTGCCCTCTGCAGATGCCTAGCCAGGGCTCCTCTGCTATTCTCTGCCATCGCCACAGGCCAGAGGAGGAGACTTTGGCAGTATCCCAGACCCAGCCACCAAGCCAGGTCCAGCCTGGGGCTGAGTGGCCCGCACTGAGTCCCAAGAGGCAGTGGGCATTTCCTGTCCACCTTCTCAACCAACCCCTTCTCTGCCACCTCTGGTTGATCCTAGGCCACACATAGCCCGTAACAAGGGGATAGAGAAGATGCAACAGACCCCGCCAGAGCCAGATTCCAGGGCCTAGAGCCCTGCAGTGGTGACAGGGGGCTGTTTGGGCCTGCTGCTGGCCGAGTGTCTTCCCATCCCTCCTCCATTCTGGAGCTTACCTTCCCCAGCCTTTCCCAAATGGAGCACCCCAAGGGCCTTTCCTCCTTCCCCGACCCCCAACCTGGCTGTGCCGTCACCCACTTCTCCCCCATCAGATGTCTGGGTGTCCCCGTTGGCCTATAAGAGCTGAATTGGATCCTTGGGCCTTTGGTTTTCCCATCTGCAAAAAGGTGCAATTCTCTACTCCTCCTGTCTCCCTGGACAGGAGAGAGGATGAAGGAAACGGGAATTCTTGGTATAACCTCCAACTATTCTCTCAGGGCACTGCTCCCTTGTCAGCATCCTCCTGGGACCCTGAAGTCGACACCACTGGGAGAAACAGACATGCCAGCTGACCCTATAAAACCTTCCCCTGGAAAACCTTAGCCAGCTGCCCCTCCCCAGGGACATAGCATGCCTCCCCAGTAGGACGGCATTGCCCTCGTGGGTGCCACTGGGCGGAGACGGGCTTATGGGTCCCATGGGATGGGAAACTGACGCACCGGAGAAAAGGGGCTGGCCCTCCTGCCTGGCTTCATCCCAGACTGCCTGGGGGAGTCCAGGGAAGGGGGACTCTGTGGGTCCCACCTCTCCTCCCCTAGGGGTCCCTTGTGGGTCCAGACAGCAGCAGGAGGTAGGGCCACTTCAGAACTTGCCCCTCCCTGGGCAGCACCACACCCTGCTGTGAGGGCGGCTTTCTTCTCACCTCCATGTTGCAGTTGCTGCTTCTGACCCTGCCTTGTCTTTTCTAGGGCCCATCCTAAGGATGCACGATGGCCCGGCAGGAGCTGTCCCCAGGTCAGCAAGGGACCTTCAGTTCATGGAGCAGGAGCTAGGCCAGCTTGTTGAGAGGGCCCGGGTCAACCCACAGTTCTGTCAGGCCAGCTTTTTCTACGATAATCACACCCACCTGTGCTGTGGGGACATGCTTTGCCATCCACAGTTGATTGCATGAGCCTTCTCAGTGAGGGCTTGCCACGGCCCAGGGGAAGTAGGAGCAAGGATTATCCCCATTTTACAGATAAAGAAACTGAGGCATTGGGTTACGGCCCATAGGGACATTGGGGACCTGCAGCCTGGCACAGTCATATGACAGGGGCTCAAGAAAGGATGGTGCCGGGGTGGAAGGAATGGTGGACATTGGGGATCTGGGCAGAGAGGTGACCCTGCCTGTTACCGAGAGGTGGGATTGGAGTTGCAGTTTGGGATACCAGTGTGGCAGGGGGAGCTTGGGGACCTGGGAGTGTGCACAGCTCAGGGGACAGACCTGCCATTCAGCTCCCACTTGCAGAGGGTGCTGTGAGTGCTCTGAGAAGGCCCTGTGGGACCCTGCCATCAGGGAACTCACAGGCTGTGAGCAGACAGGCACATGGACAGCCACGTCCACAGAGGAAGGCCAAGTTCTAGAGAGGGCACTGTGCCCGGGTAGAAGCTAGAGGCCGGCAGGGTAGGGGCTAGAGGCCAGAACTGAGAGTCCAGAGCCCATGGAGCCAGCCCTGAGCCTCAGAGGAGCGGAGGGGCCTACTGCACTCACATGGGCTGACAGCAGCCCTAGCTAGCTCTCCCAAAACCACCAGGGGATGGCTGCCCTTGAAGGATGCATAGGAATTCACCAGGCAGGAGATGGGGCCTAGGGAGGGGGAAGTGCCCGAGGGGTGGGGGGCACAACTGGGTCTGGGTCACCTCTGAGTGCTCAGTACCCACCAGCCCATGCCTGGCCTTTGCAGGGCTTCCTGGAGTATGTGCTGGCCACACCGATGGTGTTTAAATGAAAGGGAGAGAGGGAGGGAGGGAGATAGGGAGGGAGGGAGGGAGGAAGGAAGGAAGGAAGGAGGGAAGGAGGGAAGAAGGAACTGCGTGAGCACAGATAGAAACATAAGGCAGCACCCACACTGTGGAGGGAGTAGCAGGAGAGCCAGCAGAGTGCACTGGGCGGGGGTGGCAGGGCTGGGGGTCAGGGCTGGTCACCAAGGTCCTTGAATGCCCTGGGAGGATGATTGGACTTGGAAGGGTTTTAAGGGGAGGCAGACGATCAGATCTGAATTTGTAGACACTCCCTCCAGCTCCTGTGGGGAGGATGGATTGGAGGGGGTGAAACCTGTGGTCGGTGGTCGAGACTGGAGAGGAATCTGTTGGGGTTGTCCAGGGGCAGAGATGGGGGTGGGGTGGAGGGGTCCAAGGGCAGATACTCAAGAATTCAAGAGGCGGGGCTTGGTGAGTGTCTGGGTGTGAAGGCGAGGAAAGGAGGGGCCCCCAAAGCCTTTTCAGTAGAGTAACTGCTGTTTACTGTGGGCTGACGCCCCTGCCAGGCTTCATGACCTTGTTCCCCGGAACCCTCGCACCCACCTCCCTCCCCTGTCTGCAGTGTGTAGGGGCCCCACGGTGCACTGCTCCGACCCCCCACAGGTCAAAGCCCTCCTCCTTGCTGCTGGGACTGTGGAGGCCGCAGGTGAGTTCCTTCCCTCAGCTGAAGGCCTTGCCCTTCCAGGGGCAGCTGCATCCCACAATGGGTCAAAGCAGGGTAAAGGCCCAACCCTCTTGCCCCAAAGCAGGACAGCCCCACAAAGACAGCTCAGGTCCAGAGATTCCCATGGGTCTGTACTGCAAATGCATCCCAGCCCAACTTCTCCCTCTGCCCTGTCCTGCTTCCCTCCCTCCCCACATGGGTGTTGATCTCAAACCTCTTGCATGCGAATCTCCCTCCACACACTGGTATTGTCATCCCCATTGACCCAGAAGGAAATGGAGGCTCAGAGATGTTATGTGACTTGCCCACAGTTGCACAGCTGATAAGCGGCAGGTCAGGGCCTGCCTGGGGAGGGAGGAGGCCCGGGCCCCTGGATGTCTGGGGCAGGGGGATAGGGAGGTCAGTCCCCAGGGAAGGCCAGTCCAGCCCATAGGCCAGCACTAGAACCAGGAGGAACTTATTCCTCTCTCTCCCCATTCCACAGATGGGGAAACTGAGATCAGAGACGGGATAAGACTTGCCCAGGCTCTAATGTCAGTTAATGATGGTCCCAGGAGAATTCCTCAGGGTTCTGTGTGTTTCCTTTGGACCAGAGTGATGCTCTCTTCCTGCCTGCCCCCCTTTCCAAGCCCAGCACCGGGCCTTGGGCTCAGGGATCCGGCTGGGTTGACCTTTACCCGATATCCCAAGGCTGGAATGAGGTACCTGCAGTTCCCCCGGCCCATCGCAGAGGCCTCTACAGCAGCCTAGGCTGCCCAGCCCTGGCGTGAAGCTGGAATGCACTGGGCTGGGCAGGCCGGCAGGCATCTGACTGGCACAGCAGAGCAAACAGACGGGAAGGAAATCAATTTGAGTGTTTGATTAATTTTAATTTTTAATTTGCACGGAGAGTAACGCACCCCATTTGACACTGCATACTCACTGCGAACTGCGGGCATTCGCCATTGCTGCCACCGCTGCAGCTTGCTGTGCCCAGTAGCTCCCTGCCCTTCTGTCAGGCCAGCCAGTCGCTCACACGGCAGACTGGTCCTCCACAAAGCTGGGAGGAAGGGTCCTATCCGGGGACCTCTGCCCCTTCTGCCCAGGAGACAAGTGTCTGGTCAGTGCCCCCTGTGCAAAATGGGAGGAGCCAAATATGTCTCCCTTCCGGGAGGAGCCCAGGCGGGCAATGTCTGTTCCAGAGTTAGGGTGTGCTAATGGACTCCCAGGCATGGTGACAGTCTAGTTTGGGGGGCAAGGGAGATTCTGGGTGCACCTCAGCTCACAGGTGGTAAGTCGTTAACTGGGCCACCTACACTCAAGGGCAACCCTGTACCTCAAGTCAGATCTGTCTTAAAACTAGGACAACCCCAGCTCTTGTGTTCTGCAACTTCGAGGACCAAAGCTCTGCTGTCTCTTTGCTTCTTTGGGATCTGACCACACACAGGGTGGGGAGAGTTGGTCTGAATTGGGAGAGACTAAGTCCATCACACTCTCTAGCTCCTGGCCCTCCCCTCTCCCCCGACCAGGCCTCATGCCCTGAGACCATTCCCCTATGAGGTTGAGAACAGAGACTGTGGAGTGAGGCAGACCTGGTTGGAATCCTGGCTCTGCCATTTCTTAGCTGTGGACCTCGGGCAAATCACATAATCCTGCTGAGCATAGCCTTCAAGGACCCTTCTGACTGTGCTTCTTTCCTGTCCCCCTTCAGACCTCACTCTCTTTTGGTAGCTACAGAACGAAACATTCGATGGCCTCCTCCAGGAAGTCCTCCCTGATTAAGCCGCCTTTTCTCCGCATCATTACTCTTCCCAGCTGCTGGTTCTACTCTGAACATGAGCCCTCTCTGACCCCTCCTTGGCCCTCAGTAGCTCAACCATGTGCAATGCACACTCTGCATGGAGTGGTGTGCTAGACAGAACGTGCAGCTCACTTCCATGCTAGCTGCTTAGGCCCATCCCTTGAGCAACTCAAATCCAATGGACCCAAAACGGAACTTCTCATCCCTCCCCAAACCCATTCTTGCCTCTTTTTCTTCCCTGTCTCAGTCAACAACACTGCAGTCACCCAATTCCTCAAGCCAGAGAGCTCAGAACCGCTGAGCCTCCTCGCTCTGCCTCATCCCCCACAGGTTATTCTGTCCCCACCCTCCAGTGAGTACCCTCTGACAGGCGAGCAGAGTGGAGGAGAGGGATTCTCTGGGGCACTTACTCCCCTGCATGGCAGGGCTGGGAGAGCCTTCAGGGAACAGCCAGTCCCACCTCACCACAGCCCGATAGGGAGCTGCCCACAGCAGAGCCACGTAGAGAAGCCAGGTCTCCTCTGCGTCTCAGAGACGTCATGGTCAAGCCCAGGCCCTATGAGCGTGGCAGAAGGGAACGTGAAGCCCCTGAAGTCCCGGCCCACTTCCCCCTACACCCCAGGCCCGGAGAGGCTGCAGGGGAGGAGTGAGGGGCTGGGGCTGTGTTCAAGTTCCCAGGCAGAATGGATAATCCACCAGTGAGAGCTCACAGAAGCCATACATCACTTCAGGGTGACTCCACAGCCTGGCGCCTGGGAGTCCCGCTTGGTCGTGGCCACAAGAGCAAGTGAGAAGGGGCCTTAGCCATGATTGCAGCCAGTGGCCATTCTCTGTGTCCCCCCACCCAACGCGCACAGTGCCTGAAATTCCACCACTGTGCCTGGCTCAAATGCAAATTCATGCATTCCTGACCATTTGAAGAGCTGGTACAAGGGTAGGAGCGAGGGCATGAAGAGGGGCCATCCCAGTTAGGGGTCCCAGAGAGGGAACCCAGACTGGACAGGGCTGTCACCTTTGACTGAGCACCTTCCGCATACTGGGCACTCTGCCAAGTGCTTCTTCACAAGCTTCTTCCCGGCAGCTCCAACCCGCTCCATGTGACCCAAGGATCACTCGACCCCTCGGGGCCTCGGTTTCCTCTCCTGTAAAATAAAATTATTAATAACAGCTACCTCTAGAGGCTGTTGGGTGGTTAAATAAGAAAGATGTGTAAAGTGTTTCTTACATTGCTGACACAAAGTAGAGCTAATTAAATGCTAATTATAAATGAGATAACTCATATGATAAAGCCTAGAACCCGCCCAGTCCATGCTTGTCAAATCTGAGCTGTTAATAAGATAAATGTTTCACCACTCACCACTGGAATGAGGCAGAGCAGAGGTGTCTGCCCAGAGCTATGGGACAAAGGAGTTGTCTAGAATTCAGAGCATTAATGCTAAGACAAAGCATAGGGAAGCGGGGAGGCCACAGGAATGGACCACCAGAGGCCAGAACCTGCTCTCATATTTTAGAATCCTCTCTGTCTGAGGGTTGGGCCTGGATGGGCCAACTCTGAAGGTCCCCAAGTCCTCTGGATTGGACCCAGCCGGGAAGTCAAGGAGAAGGGGAGAGAACCTCATCCATCGGGAGGGAGAGGGGAGTGGCAAGACCCGGAATGAGACAGAAACATCAGGAAGGCAGCCATGTAACAGCCACCACTATGAAGCCCTCACAGCATGTGCGCTTGACCTTTGCCGACATCTTCTCATTTCATCCTCTGAACAACCATGTCGAGGGTCTTGTTATGCCCATACACAGAGGAGGCTCCAAGAGGCTAATAATGACTTGCCCAAGGTCATTGCCTGTAGGCCTCAGAGCCAAGATTTGAGCCTGGGTCTTTCTGGCTTCTCAAGACCGTGCTGGGAACCACTATGAAGAAGGAGCATGGAGGAAGCTGGGTCCAGCCTCTCCTCAGGGTCCTCAAGCCCCTGACCCAGGGCCGTGGTGCCTCCCAGTTCCCAAACCAATGCTTCCCCAGACAGCCCTGCAGACACTGCAAGTTATACAAGCCCAGGAAGCCTCTGCCTCTTCCCAGTCCGACCCTGGGAGCCAGACTGGGGGTACCATGGGAAGAACTTGGTCGTGCCTCAGAGCTGGCGCAGAAATGCTTGGGATTAAAAAATAATATTTTACTGCACTAACTACATGCCAAGCACCGCTTTGTGCTTTATATGTTATGTTTAAATCTCACAATACCCTATGAAGTAGGTGCTTTATCATCCCCATCTTATAGATGAGGAAACTGAAGCGTAGAGAGGTTAAGTCGTGCATCCAAGTTCACACAGCCTGGGTGAGGCAGAGCCAAGATTCAATTTCAGGCAGTGAGTCTGCAGAGGCCGTGACTGCAGCCAGTCACCACACTGCCCATCAGAACAGCCAGGTACTGCCCCCAGCCCACAGCCACCCAGGACGGTGTTAGGGGTAGGATTTGACTTACAGCACTCCTGTCTGCACACACTTTTTAGAGTGCAGAAAGTGGGACACCTGTGTCTCTGCAGACTCAGGAAAAGCAAGCTGGGCTCCCCCTGCTTTTGCCTCTGTTCCAGGGAGTCAGGCCACATGGAAACACGAGGCCACTGACCCACCGGATTACATGGGCACGTCGTGTTCCCAGGGCCTGAGGCCCCAGGTCCCACCCAAATGATGATTTCTCAGGGTGAGCCAGTTCTGAAAAACCCTCATCCCACCCACCTCCCGGGCGTTTGGGGGTACTCTCCAGGGTCCTGAAATGCCTCTCCTGCCTGGAGGCTGGAGACCCCAAAGCCAACTGTGTTCTCTGGACACGTTCTCTAAAGCTGGGCAGGTAAATCAACATTTTGGACATAGACTATTACCCCAAGCGTGGGGAGCTTTTTCGTAGATTCACCACCACCACCACCAAGGAGAACCCTTTTGTGAACTTCATGAATTAACGCCTCTCTCCCTCCTCCCTGTGGGTGGCTCCATTCGCACCTGAATTTTGAAGTAAATGATGTGCCTCAATGAGATGTGCTGGTCTGTAGCCCTGGGATTGGGGCAAGTGAGGCAGGAGGTGTTTACCTCAGGTGCTCAGTAAATGTCATCAGTTGCCATTGTCACCACCATTATCATCATCTTCCCTAGGCATCCCCCAACTCTGGGACAGCAGCCATACCCAGATGTGCACCCCCAGCTTGTGGCTCCAGACAGCACATCCAGGGAGAAGGCAGTGGTCTCCATTGCTGTGTTTGAAAGACGGTCAGATGGCAGCATTTAGGGGAAGGAGGGGAAGGCATCTCCTTTCAGAGCCTGCTCAGATCCTCTCTGTCCTAAATCTCCCTCCTGGGGACCTGGAATATCCTTGTCCTGCCTGTGCTTTCAAGTTAAAACTGGGTAAGGGTCTGAAAGGGTCTCCTTCAGTCGCCACATCCACCATCCACAAGTCCTGATGGGGCAACCCCATGCGGTGACTCCAGGACTAATTGATTATAGAGCCATCTGATCTCTCCACACCCTGCTTCTCTGGGCACTGAGGCTCCCCATCTCAGCAGGAACCCGGGAAGCCAGATCCTAGTGATTGAAGAAGGCAAGGGCCCTCCCCATTTAAGGAAGGGGCCCAGCTCATGGGGAAAGAACTGTGTGCCCACTACAAGTGTGGGCGATGGGGAAGAGAAGGAGCTACACCTCTACCCTTGGCTTCCCCCTCCCACATTCTCCCAGTTACCCCAGCTTGGAAGGCGCAAGGTCTTAAGGCAGAGGCCCCTTACTCTTGTCATCACATCCAGCCCCAGCCACAGGACCTGTTACTCAGTCTCCATTGCAGAGCAACTATGTGGGCTCCACTGCTGGGTCTGAGAACCCTCAACTCCTCCTTTCAGCAAACATTTATTAAGTACCTACTGTGTGCCTGACCTGTGCCAGGCAATTTTCTTACACTTGATCCCATTTGATCCTTATGACAACCCATGGAAGTGGGTATTTTACAGGTGTGGAAACTGAGGCTCAGAGTGGTTAAGTTATTTTCCCAAGATCACACAGCTAAGGAGGGGAGGATCAGGAACTCCAGATGGCCCCCTTTCCAGTCTGATGAGAGTGGCTCTCCCAGTCCTCCCCCAAATGGTTGATCCCACAGAGCTGGCCACAGCACAAGCCTTTGCCTGAGTACAAGTGAGCATCACTGAGGGATCGGTGGGGGAGGAATGGCTGGCCTGGCTCACCCCTGCTCTGGGAGATCCTGCCCAGCTGGCTCCCTGGGTCTTGGGAGGACACACCATGTGGGCAATGGTCAAGGCGATGGAGGAGGAAAAGCAGTCACATCCAAGGTGCAACCCTTCTTTGCTCCTCGTCTGGTAGGCAATCAGGGGCTCAGAGCAGTGTTGGGGCTGTGGGGTGGGGAACAGAGACAGGGATGTGCACTGAGGGGCACAGAGGCAGCTGTGCCCTCCTTCCCCACCTGAATACAGGCCACTCACTTGTCTGGGCCACTAGGGAAGACCCCTTCTGAAATGCCAACATTTTCTGAAAGGGTCAGAGGTCACCACCCGCAGGGGTCAGGCAGGTAACCGGAAATGGGCCTACTGAGGAAGGACCAGCGGAGCACAGGTCCTGCCAAAAAGCTCCAACCACCCCATGTGGACTTCCTGATTTTTTAAGAGAAGCCAAAAGCCAGACTTCCTTCAGAAACTGCCCATTTATTTTCAAAGTTGGCCACTAATTCTACTGTTTAAAAGTACCCTATGAGCTAAACATTTGCCATCTCTGGCTTATGCCCTTAGGGGCTCCTGTTGACCAAGGCCCAGTGGGTAGCAGCAACAGTGTGAGCCCAGCAACTCACAGAGCCCCAGGCCAGCCCCCTCGTCTGAGCCTCAGGGATCATGGTCCCCTTTTACAGATGTAGAAACTGAGGCTCTGAGGGGGCAGAGTCTTTGGCGAAGCTGGATCCTGACGAGTCAGTGAGCTGACCTCCCGTTGCAGCCCAGGGAATACAGACAGGCCCTTCGATGGGAGGAAACCTGGGCTCCACCCAGATGGAACCAGCCTGAGCACAGATGAGGACACCAGGCTGCTCTGAGGAGAAAGGCCAGGAGACTGGGGCAGAGGGGGCACTGAAGTCATTCACCTCTCCGTCCTCAGGGGACCTTTTGATTGACATTCTGTGTGGGAGCAGGGCCCCAGGGCCCAGAAGAGGTAAAACTGGGTGGCAGGTGGGCTGCCAGCAGCCTGGTAGTGGAAACAGATGATGGATCGGATGCGACTTTCCCCATTTGGAGGTGATGCTGGCTCTGCTGTGTGCTAGTCTCATTGACAGTTTTCATCAAGAAGTTTCTACATTGGACGGGATGGGGACTCAGAGGCCTGGGCCTACAGGGAGCGAGAGCCCAGGACCCGAGACACCTGGCTTCTAATGGGGAGACGGCAGGGAGGTGAGGAACTCCACAAGTCCAAGGCAAGGAGGCGCCGATGTCTTTTCTTGGTGTTTTACACACTTGCACACGTGTGCCCAAGGCTTGTACATGGAAGCATCAGCACATGTACACACATGTATACGGGCAGATATGCATGCATACACTCTTACGCACACCTCCAACCCTTTGCTCACATGGTGCTCCCCACCTAGGACATCCCCCCCTTTTCTCTAAATCTGCGCATGTCATTCCTTGGGTCCCCTCCATCCCTAGCCTCCCGAGCCAAAGAGGGGTGTCTGGACCATGGCTCAGGCCTGGGGGTAATACACTCAACCCCTACATGAGCCCCGGGTGTGTGTGTGAGAGGGGAAGAGGGTCCTAGAGCAGGGTGGAGCGCAGGGACCAGGACAGCGCCAGGGCTGGCAGAGAGGCAGGGAGGTGTCCCAGTGCTGCTAGGATGAGAGCGCCGAGGCTCCGAGCTGGAGTCTGAGGAGGACTCGCTGTCCGCCTGAAAACCCTTCCGTCGGGCAGCCTCCTGGAAGTCCTCCAGGCTGCGCAGGGCCGAGTACTTTCTCCTTCCCCTGAGTTCCGAAAGCCCTGATGGCTGGCAGAACCCACTGGACACTGTGCTCAGGAATTCTTACATCCATCTTCCTAGAGCACCCAACCTCCTGGATCGTCAGCTCCAGATCCAGGATTGGACTTTTAAAACACAAGCCGGTAGGGGGTGGGGAGGTAGCCTCTAGCACCTAGCAACGGGAAACCAGACCAAGTGTGATTGGTCAGTCCCCGCCCACAGGTGGGAGGCATGAGCTGATTGGCTGGCGATGCTTATAAAAGGGAGAAGCCAGTGGCTGCAGGGAAGCAAGTCCGTGGGAAAGGAAGTAGTAGGGCTTGGCTGTACTCAGAGAACCAGGGAGCCATTGGAGGCGGAAGGAGGATAATCCGCAACTCAGAATACCCCCTCCCGCCCAGGCAGGCCAGAGCTGAGGGCTCCCTGCGAGGGTGGCGGGTTTCCATACTCCCAGCAGTTCCCAACCTTGGTGTTCCCAGGAAGATGGGCCCAACTCTCAGTCTGCTCCTGGAGGCAGAACTATTTGCAATAAAGCAAAAGTTTCTGGCACTCAGAGGGTAAGCCTGGATTAACCAGAACAGATCTATAAGCTTTCCCCAGAGGGTCCTTTGTCCCCAGACAACTTCCTGGAAGGTAGGCCAAGAGCTTCCAAGCTGGAGGGGCTTTGGGGATGACATTGCCCAGTTCCCATTACAAAGATGAAGAAAGAGGCCCAGAGGAAGGTGCCGAGGGAGGAGAGGGATTTGTCCTTGGTCCTTCGGATACTGAGAAGCAGAGCTGGGGCTGGAACCCAGGTCTCCTGACTCCTGGTCTGTTAGGCTCTCTTTCCTCTTCCCCACACAAGCCTGCAGACCCTTCATGAGGCCCGGCTCTTGTGCCCCCCATGCCTCTGCATATGCGCCTGGAACACCTTTCCCTCCATCTCTACCACCCTGACCCCTGCATTTTCAACTCCGGGGTCAACTTGTCTGAGAAGACTTCTCGGATGCCACCCACCCCCCACCCCCCGGTCCATCCTTGGTCTCCGGTAGCTTTCTGCACACCGTCTATCACAGCTCTGGTCACACTGGACTCTTACTGTCTGTTTACGTGTCCATCCCCATGCAGGGCTGTGGCCCATCAAGGGCAGGGAGAATTGGCTCTATCCTCCTGTCTCCACCACCTGGGAAGAGCCCAGGGCACACCTGGAGGCCAAGAAGGAAATGTCTCTTCCATAGAGGAATGAAAAACTTTGTTATTTGAATCTCGCAGTTTGCCTCCGTCTTGATTTCCATTCTCCATGTGCCCAGCCCTGTGCTTGGTTGGAGAGAGGAAGGGCAGAGGCCCCAGCTTTGCACTGGACAGCTCACAGACTGGAGCCAGAGCAGGAGACGTGTTAAGTCAGGGGTTCAGGCATGGTGTGCTCAGGGTGGTTACTTAGAGGCCTGGGTGCCACCAGGGAAAGTTGCACCAGACAGGCCTAGGACAGGCTTTTGCCCCGGCCTGGGTGCCCATGCAGCACGCAGACCAGGGAGGAGCTGTCTCTTCCCCAGTTTCCCAGCCGGCTGCAGAGCTGTGCGACTGCTGCCCTACAGAGCTCTCGAGCCTCAGCGGCACGCCCTGGGACATTAGCCACGCTGTTTCCCATGATGGTGGCGCTCAGCTGGAGCCCAGCTCCATAGACTGCAAAGTGGATGGCGCCCCTGGAGCTGGTAACTCAGTGGCCCTGGGCGCTCAGGGCAGCGAGCTGATGGTGGGCTCCAGCCGAGTCCTTAGCCCTGCCTTTGCAGTATCCCCCGTGATGGTTGTGGGTGGGGGCCAACTAAAGATGGCCAGCTCAGACGCCCCTGCCCAGGAGAGCCTGGACACTCCCAGCTCTGAATCTCTCCTCCTGGACCCTGCTCCCAGCCAACCCCTCAGTGGCCAGCGGCTCCAGCTGACCAGGCCCGTGGACGGCGTGTCTGAGACACCCATTTACTGCAGGACAAGATTTACATTTTCCAATGCCAGGCAAAGAAGTGGCAAATGTAACAAGAACAGGGGCATAAGGGCTGCTCCACGTAACAGTGGCACCACTGTAGGAGTACCCTCTGTGTGCCAGACCCCAGACAGCACTTCTAATTCTCACAAAAATCCTGGGAAAGAAGTATGCTTAGTCTCATTTTGCATATGAGGAAACCGAGGCTCAAAGAGGCTCAGGGACTTGCCCAAGCTGCATTGTGTCACAACAGAGCTGGGACTAGAGCGTGTCCTACCTGACACCAGAGCTTTCCACCTGCCCCCTACTAGCCTAGGCCCCCAAAGCCCTCTGCCCTCAGGGGCTATACAGGCAGCAGTGACTTGTGTCTGAAGTAGCTTTGGCCAGTCCAACGGGATGACAGGGCTGCACAATAAGGGTCCCCTCCCCCGGGCTGTGGGCTATTCTCTCCTGCCGCAGACGAGAGCTGTCTTCTTTGTGCTGCGTGCAAATGTGACTGCATGTGCACATGAATGTGTGTACGTGTGCCACATGGAACAGTCACGTGCCCTGGTCCCAAACAGGCTGGCCTCAAATCTCACTCATTTGCACAGGAGCTAAAAGCATGGACCCTGGGAAGTCCTGTCCCAGCTCTACCACTTACCATCTGTGTGACCTTGGGTGAGCTACTTAACCTCTCTGTGCCTCTGAGTCTTCATCTGTACCATAGGGATAATAATAGCACCTTCCTCAGAGTTAAGTGAGTTTATCTACAGTACCTGGTGCATGGTAGGTGCCATATAGTATATTTTTATATTAATATATTTTTATTTTATACTAGTATATTTTTCAGCAAAGAATTCTTGAACACCCACTATGTGCCAGGGAGCAGATAGGTGCTAGGACCACAATACTAATCAAGACAGGCCCAGTTCCCACCCTCAAGGGGATCAAAGTCTATCAAGCCTCCTCCAGGCTGCCTCCCTCCGCAAAGATGCACTGTCAGAGGGACAGGTAATGACTGAGACACAGAGGACCAGGAGAGGTAGCATCAAAGGCCCCACTCTCTCTGGTTTTCCTCCTGCCTTTCTGGCTGCACCTTCTCCCTGTCCTCTGCCTGCCCCCATCGTGGGGGGCTCCCAGGGCTCTGTGCTTTGCCTCTTCTCTCCCCACTGCCCACCCACACTAGCCCGCCCACCCTCTCCCATCTCCACACAGATGGCACCCACATCTCTGCTCCAACCTGGCACACCCAGCGGCCTGCCCAACACCTCCACCTGGACATCCACCAGGTCCAGACAGCAAATCATCCTCCCACCCACCAGGCCTACCCTCCTTCTGGGTGCCCATCTTAGAGCCTGGCACCCCCAGCCTCCTAGTCACCCAAGCCAGTAGCCTGGAAGCCCCCTTGTCACCCCTCTCCACATCACCCCCTCATTCAACCACTCACCAAGTCCTATCAACTCTTCCTCCTAAATCACCATGAATCCATCCATTTCTCCCCACCCACCAGGCGCCCCCTGCAGTCCATCTGTCATAGGCACTGTTGGTGCCTCACCCAGATCCCTTTTACCAGGCCAGGGCGTTTGTCCCCACCACCCTGCTGCTGTGAGACCTGGCAGTTAACAACTCACAGCTGCCCGCAGCCAAGGGAGACTGACCTTATTGGGAAATGGCTGGGGGGTTGCAGCCCACAATCAGTGGCTGACAGATCCAGGAACAAAGCCTGCCCCGCAAGCTCCAGAGCTCCCCTGGATCAGGCTGAGACCAGACTTCAGCTGACTCCACGTCCTTGTCTAGCTTCCTCCCTGTCCTCTCCTGCTCCCCTCACTTCCTTCTGGGCATCACTTGAAAGCACTCATTTAATGAAACTCTGGCACTTGGATCCCCTTTTCTGGCTCTGCTTCAGGAACCTAAGACACCATCTACCATGTTGGGCCAGACAGAGTGACATATCCCATCCCCTGGGGGAAACCTGGAGGACAGGTGGGGGCCGGGCTGGGGCTGGGGACGGTGGGGGCCCTGGGAAGGGAATGTCCAGAAGGAGCTTGGGTCCTCGCTGCCCATCTTGCCCCAGGCTGTCCCCAAGGAGCCGGGCCCAGCGCCCACCTAGCGGCCCAGATGCTGTGATTAAGTTTTATGCCCGAAGGAGAATGGGGAGCTTTCCCTCCTCTGTTTCTTCCTTCCCTCTTGGTTTTTTTCAAAGGCTGAACCCAAGTTAATCAGATAAATTCCTCACCAGCCGCACCAACAATTTTTCTAAGGTTTAGTCTCCCCAGAGCAACTCATAATTACTCCAGACTGAGATATTAAAGCAAAAGGGAAAGAAGAGGGGAGAAAAAGATGTTTTTAATTTAAAAATTAATTTTTCCAACAGACGCACTGACGGCTGCCCAGCTGTGGTGCCTCACTCCCCCCGAGACAATCCTCCCATCCTCTCTTCCTCCTTAAACCTCCGGGAAGGGGTGGGCCTGGCAAGGGCAGCCCCCTCCCCTGAGCAAAGCGTCCTCTCCCTCCAATTCTCTGGTCTCCTGCAGAGTAAGTGGATGGACTGCAGGATCCTCGGTGGGAACAGCAGGTGCAGACCACGGGCTTTGGAGTCAGACAGATGCGGGTTCCTGTTCTGTCACTTGGGGCACGTGCGACTTGGCCAAGCTCCCTGGCACCTTCTTACTCAGGCGAGGTCCTCGGGCCAGCAGCATCGACATCACCTGTTAGGAACCAGAATCTTGGAGCCCACCCCAGATCACCTGAGTTAAATCTGTGTTTTAATTAACGCCCCCCCGTGATTCACACATACATTACATTTTAAGAGGCGCTGCCCTAGTGGCTCTGAACCTCAGCCTTCTCCTCTGGAAAATGGGGCTAAGAACGGCATCTGCCTTGCAGCTTAGTTTGCAAGGGTTATGAAGATGTACAAGAAAACATTTTGGCAAACAGTAAAGCAGGAACCTCAAAAAACGTTCACTACTTATTACCCTGAGTCGTTCTGTTGTTTTGGTGTCAAACCTCACATTTTGTAGCATTTTAGGAACTTGACCTGGTGAGCCAGAGGCCTTCCCGCTCTCTCGGGCACTTTGCTCCCTGTATCTAGGGCCCAGCCAGGAGTTTCCTGAAGGAACCGAAGAGTTTGTAATCAGGGAACTCTTAACTAGAGGAAAAGTCACTCTGTCTGAAGCATCGTCCAGGCACCTCCCCCTGCTCACAGCATACTGGGAGCCACTGGTGGTGGCAGGGCTGGGGGTGAGGGAAACTCAGTCCTGACACACAGGGATGCAGGTGTCTGCTCTCGACAGATACCAACAGCCAAGGGCTCGATTCCTACCTTGTCATTCCCTTCTGGGGTCTTTCCTGAAGACACAGTCTAAAGTGTGGACAAAGCTTCGTGCCATCAGGTTACCTCTGATTGGGAGTAACTGGAAATACCACTGGAGAAAGATTAAGGAAATGGTAGTTAGGACTTATGAAATATTAAAGAACTTGGAATGACAAGAGGAAATGTTTATGGCGTAATGTGGGATACAGAACAGCTATAAACTCACCTATGTTTTAAAAAGTTGTATATATAAACATTGTGTGTGTGTGTGTGTGTGTGTGTGTGTGTGTGTGTGTGTGTGTCTGGCTTCTGGCCAGGGAATGCTGCAGTCCTGGTTTCCAGGGTCTCCACAAGCCCAAGTCCCCAAAGCCAGGGGATCCTGGGCGCAAGGCCCTGCCCCAGGAGAAGAGGCTAAGGCAGGAAGAGAAGCTGATAGAGGGGAAGGGTCAGGGCAGCAGTAAACAGAGCTGGGGTTCAGGACTTTTCTCCAGCACCTGCCCCAGAGACCAATAGGAGGAGGACAAATAATGAGGCGGGCATGGTCCGCATTGCAGGGGTGTGAGGGGAAAGCTGAGGCCTCAAGATGGAGCTCGCTCTGAGCCCTGGGAGGCAAGGCCATGCAGCTCCCAGTACAGTGCGGGCCTGGATCTTGGAGCCCAGCACCTGAGTGGGGCTGAACCTGCAACATCAAGGCTCACGGGTACCTGAGCCCAGAATAGCCAGGAGCTGACACCACGTCACAGCATCCAGAGGTCTTTGGCACTGGCTGTTCAGTGTTTAGGGAGAAGGTTGCTATAGTTCTAGAAATGTTGGAGTCCCAATACCTAAAGCAAGTGGACCTTCAGTCAGGATGGTTCTCTAAATTCATGCTCTGTGTCCCTACTACTAACTCCCTCCACTTTCTGCAAACCTGTAACCACGACAGAGGAAATATAAAAGAATAAAAATGAATAGGGTGTAACCAAAGGAGGCAAGAGGAAGCTGACCCAGCAAAGCCACATGCTGGCTCAGGGACTTGGTTTGCAATACTTACGAAGTCACCAAGGGATAAGAGCCCTAAGCAAGGTATTAGAAAAGGGGTAAACCAAAATTTTAGATAATAACAAAAAACAATTTAAGGCCTGGTTTTGTACTCGAGACTTTCAGAGACTGAGGGAGCAAAAGCCATAGTTGTAGGGACAAAAAGACAGAGAAAAACTCCCCCACAAGATGAACTTGCTGAGCAAAATCCCAAAACACCTAAAGAAGATTGAAGCTAAAGCAAAGTCAACAGTTAGAAGATGAACTTATTGCAGACAATATAAATAATAATCTTAAAATGACTTAACATAAGCCTGTTTAGAAACCTTACAAAACTGAAGGAAAGATGGCATCTGCAAAAAGAACGTATGAAATGAAAACAAGCATAAAAGTAACAAGAATAGATAGATACAAAAAAGAACCGATTGGAAATCTTAGAAATGGAAAAATATAGCAACTGAAAAAAAACTCTCAATAATTGGATAAATCCTAGACATTTTTTTGTTAGTGCTGTTGAGTCGATTCCAACTCCTAGGGACCCCATGTACAGCAGAGTGGAACCCGGCCCGGTCTTTTTGTGCCATCCTCTCACCTTCCGGCACTGTATCGGACAATGTTCCACTGTTATTTATAGGGTTTTTGTGGCCAATTTTGGGGGAAGTGGATGGCCATGTTCTTTTCCCTAAAATTCTAAACTACATATGGCC
Organism: Tapirus indicus; assembly: GCA_031878705.1. Lineage (NCBI taxonomy): Eukaryota > Metazoa > Chordata > Mammalia > Perissodactyla > Tapiridae > Tapirus > Tapirus indicus. The sequence continues at coordinate 64,818,554 of CM062918.1, read as the reverse complement.
AAAGAGAAACTTAGTGAATTGGAAGCTAGTACTGGGGAATTTACGTAGAACACAGCATAGACAGGTGAAGCTATGATAAATCCATTAAGAACAGAAGGTAAGTTGAGAGCTCCCAACAAACACCTATAGGAGTCCAGGAGAGGAGAATCAAGGGATGGAAGAGAAGCAACCGTCAAAAAATATAAAAGCAGATCATTTCCTAGAATTAAAGAAAAACGTAAGTTCTCAGGGTGAAAGTAAAGTAAACACTGAGTGCCTGGCATCATAAATACAGCTGACCACAGCTGGACATGGTAGTACAAGTGCAGAAAGTCAAAGATAAAGATAAAAACTTAAAGGCGACTGGAGAGAAAAGACCTTGCCCCTACCGAAGAATTGACAAGACGCACAGACCTCTCACCAACAGAAAAGAGGCCAGAAAACCATGGAGCAAATGCTGCAAAGTACTGAGTGTAAAAAAGTGCAGGGACTAATTCCACTTGCAGCTGAACAATCACTCAAGATTAAAAACGAAATAAAACCTTTTTCAAACATATAAAGACTAGGAGATTTTATACCCAAGACACCTTCCCTGAAAGAAGTCCTAAGGGATGTACTTCAGCAAAATGAAAAGTGAACCTAAGGGAAAACATGTGATGTGAAAAAACAAGAATGAATGCAGAAACTGATAAAAAAAAGAAAAGTAAACTGAACTATTGACCATAAAATTATCATCGTCATCATCATCATCATCATAGCTACAACTGTGTTTTTTTAAAAGGCATAAGATTTCAGACAACAATTTAAAAATTTCTTTACTTGTCCAGAAGGATGATAGAGACACTGAATAACCTTAAATTTTGTTAGAAAAACTTATAAGTAAATATGTATATTAAAATGTAAAAGTAACCAGTAAAGATTATAAATACAATTTACAGCTTGTGAGATGTAGGTAAAGCAATATTTAGAAGTAAGTGTATAGCCTTAAATAAATTTACTAAAATATAGAAAAGATTTAAAATAAGCACGCAGAGTTATTTAACTCAAAAAGGAAGAAAAAGAACAAAAGAATAAGCCCAAAGAAAGTAGAAGGAAGAAAACAATAAAGGAAAGGTCAAAATTTTTAAAAATAGGAAACAAAAAGTAACAGAGAGGTGCAGCAGTCAAATCATTTCACGTATCACATCCGCCCTGCAGAGGTGCATCTTTACATGCTATAAAAGCTTTCGCTCTAACTTTGTCTATTTTTGAGTTATAACTTGTTTGCATAGTCCCATTATATCTAATCTTTTTTTCAAGAAGTTGGATGATGGACTTCAGACACAGACCTGAATGTTTTGACCAGGAGGTGGGGATAGAAATTTTTGCCAAATACTTTCAGGATTCCTACCTCTTTTCATCCTCTCAAGGTCCAGTGAAGAGGAGAGGGTGGGGCTATCACTGAGGGACAGAGACACAGAGACTTGTCTACAACAGTTAGTGGCACAGCTAGAAATAGAACCCATGTCTCCACCCTCCACTACCCCAGTTTTCCCCCTGTCTCCCCAGGCCACTCCCAAGTTGCAAGGGGATTGTGTAGTGTCTTTCCTTAAGTCTCCTTTCTGGGGCCGATTCAGACCAATCTTGTGTATGTGACCTCATTCGAGATGCCAGAGGTGAGAGAACCCCAATGTCCCCGGGGAACACTGACGAGCAGTCCAGGCTCCCCTCACTCTCCCTTGGGGAGGATGAAAAATCTTAGAACCCAGAGAGCTCACTGTCTCCATCGCCCGGTGTTTGAGGCTCACCTTTGCAGGCAGACAGCAGGGAGGCGCTGTCTTACAAGACCAGGGACAGCGTTTTCCAGGTGGACAGAAATAAAGCTCTCGTAAAGAAAATCATCATTCTTAAGATCTGCTTAAAATGAGGCCCAGCCGTTCTTTAGTTAATATCTCCACCTACTTGGAAGAAAGGTAAATCATTGACAACTTTTCACTGGAATGACTTGGCCCAATATAGTGGTTATAAAACCCTAGATTGGTAAATTCTCTCATCTGTGAAATGTCCTTCCCCAGAGAGCTTCTAGAGCACGGCAGACAGCCAGGGATCTGAGATGGGCACAGTTAGATCCAGCCTGAGATGGGCTGGAGGTGGCCACTGGGTTATCTGGTGGGCCTGCTCAGCCACCTCTCTCCCTGGGTGGGCTGCTCCCGTTTGTTGAGTCCAGATGGTATCCAATTGCCTCACGAGCTCTGACCTAGGACTCTAAGGCAGCCTAGAGAAGAGTCACTATCCCACTGGCCTGGGGCTAATAACCTGTTTCTCTGGAGCATAAAGAAGGATGCCCTCATTGCCTGGGGCTCCTGTGGAATGAGGGGAAGACAGGATCAGCAAGCCATGGTTGCTTCTGTCCCGTCTAATTCCTTCACACTGCCATGATCTTGGAAGAAAATACTATACAATTTGCTTTGAAATGTTAAAAAATAGTAAGTCACAGAGTAGTCAGGGCTGAAAGGAACCTCAGAGCACAACTGAGGTTCTGAGAAGGAAACTGAGGCCCGAGGTCGCACAATGAGGATGAAGCAGCCCAAGTCTGCAGCCCCCATGGACAGCATCAGCTGCCTGCGGCTCACACCCCGAGGCCCACATGGCCATGGGGACCAAATCTCCACTGCCCAGGGGGAAGCCTGAGGAGCAGAAGAAAGAGGAAGAGACTGGGGAGAACAGAGCACGGGGCAGGAAGTGGCATGAGTTTGCTCAGCCCAGTTGTAGCTTGATCAGTCGCAAGCAGGGCATGCAGCAGCGGGAGAGGCTGCTGGGACCACAGCTCCCCCGAGCCCCATCACTCAGCGATATGGTAATAAAGTGGCTGGGCCTGGAAAAATGCTATGAGGCTCCTGAGAGCTCAGTCTCATCCCACTGGATTATAACCCCGTTATCGACACCCCTGGGGCTAGTTCTGTCTCCTTCAACCCCAGCTCCGGAGATGAAATCTGCCAGTGGCGTTAGGGGTGGGGGTCCTGGCTGGTGGGATACAGTCTGACCCAGGCCAAGGGCTGGGTGAGAGGGGAGGCAGGTGGCAGGAGAAACTGACTCCTCCAGGGCCACACCTGCCATGGATGTCTGAGGACGACTCTTCTCCCTGAGCCCCAACTCCAATGTCCACTGAGGCCTCAGCCATGCACTGGGCTGTGCCATGGGGGGACAGAGGGAGGAGAAACTGGGGGCCAGGGCTGTGGGTCCTGGAGTGCTTGGGGCACAGTTGTCACCCACCAAAATGTTAATGGAAAGCAGAGATTGTGCAGTTCAGCTGTTGATACTCAGAAGACAGAAAGGGCCCTGGGGGTTTCAGAAGGGAAGAAACACTTTCTGGGGGAAGTGAAGCTATACCAGGCTGGAAGGGTCATAATTCCATTCCTGAACCATTGCCACAGGCTCCTGCAGGCCCCCACCATTCTTCCCGTCCTCCTGCACGTGGACTGGAGAGCATGATCCATAGCAGGTGGCTGCTGTCATTCTACATGAAACTCTCCCCAGCATGCCAACGCTTCCAGGAGATAGTCAAAATCCCATCACATAATAATAATATTCAGCCATAAACAGAAATGAAATTCTGATATGTGCTACAACACGGGTGAAACTTGAATCATCATGCTAAGTAAAATAAGCCAGGCACAAAAGGACAAATATTGTATGATTCCACTTATACGCAATGCCTAGAATAGGCAAATTCATAGAGATGGAAAGTAGAATTGTAGGTTGCCAGGGGCTGGGGGCACGGGCGGAGCAGGGGGGAAGGGGAGTTATTGCTTAATGGGTACAGAGACTCTATTTGGGAAGATGAAAAAGTTCTTGAAATGGATAGTGATGATGGTTACACAACACTGTGAATGTACTTAACACCACTGAATTGTACACTTAAAAATTGTTAAAAATCGCAAACTCCGTGTTATGTGTATTTTACTATAATAAAAAAAATCCATCACGTGCTGCCGTGCAGGGCCTCTGCCACCTCACCCTGATTTCAAGAGGGCATGTACCTAGAATGAGGGGAGAACCGGAAGTCTTGCTGAGCACAGGTAATGCCAGCACAAGCACATCTCTCATCCCCCAAGTGACCCTCCGTCCCAGCCACTGCAAACTGCTCTCTGCCCCCTGTGGGCCCCATGTCCTGTGATATCTCTGTGGCTTTCCACATGCCGTTCCTTTGGCCTGAAATTCCAGTTCCCCCTTCTCTTCCTGGCTAACACCAGCTGGTTCTTCAAGACTCCGCTGATGCGCCACCCTCTCTGTGAATTCTCCCCCACCATGCTCCCTACACAGAGTTAGAGCCACCCTCCTCTGGGCATCCACATCTCCTTGGATGCCTGCATCGAGGTACCCATGCTGACATGCTGAATTTGTGAGTGCATAAGATCATGCCACCTCTTGAAGTGGGACAGGACGGGGTAGCCCAAGACATCACAGCAAAGACTCCAGCGTCACTGGATGTAGGTGTTCTTCATTAAGTAACAACAACAACAAGCCAGGTTGCTGATCAGAGGTAGGATTTGGGTTACTTCCCCGGCATTTTCGATTTGAATATAAGCCATGGCTCAAAAGCGGTGGAGGCATTGCTGTAACATTAGGGTCGAGCTTAATATTAACTTCCCGAGAGAATGCACTGATATTTTGGTCTGCCAGCAACTGAGAAAAAAAGAAGACAAGGACTTGGAGAAAATCAAAAGAGCAGCTAAAAGCCGTAGCTACTCCATCTCTCTGGGGAATGTGTAAGAGGCTCCAGCTAGAAGCATTTAAAACAGGATATTAGCTTAGGGACTTTATGATCTATAAAAATGATAACCCACCAGTCAAGATCTGGTCCCTATTCTATTCCAGAATAGAGGATGCTGAATTTACATAAATAAAATCATATTCAATAGATAGTTAGAGACAGAGAGATATAGAAATATATGACTAAAAATACTTAAGATTTTTTAAATCCTTGTAAAATCACGTTGAGGCTTGCACATAGGCACACCTATACTTCAGCAAATACAGCACAGTGTCTGTTTAAGTCCCTGTTTCCTCTTCTGGACTGTGAGCTTCTGGAGGGCAGGTCCCTCTGTTCGTGGTCCCAGCCCAATGAAGTTTGCCACATAAAAGGAAGTAAATAAATGTCTGCTTTGTAATTTAATGAGTTACTCTGTTTCTCCAGCACCCAGCACAGGACATGGTTCATAGCAGAAGCTTAGCGTGTGTTGGAAAAAAGGAAGGAAGGACCTGACATTGGACACGCTGTCCTCCACTGTAAAATGGCCCTGTCTCCTGATGGAAGTGCTGGGAGCAGTTGCTACACACAGGGGAGCCGTTGTGTGCTGGCTCATTAGTCCGCCAGCTGGGGAGGATGGCAGGAAGGTGAGGACGCTTGGCAGGGTCGCCTCCATTGCTGAGGGGCCAGACGGCCTGCGTTCTGGGACCTTGAAGGCTGAGGCAGGAGCTGCACTAAAGTCTCCATGAGCCATGAGTAGCTCAAAATCTGCAGTTTGGGATGATGAAATCCAGGTGATGTTTCAGGAAGAGACAATTCACAGCAGCAGGGTTCATAATAGCAAACAAAAAGAATCATTCCATGGAATACTGGACCGCAATGAAGTGGAAGGAACCACAGCTACATACATCTTAGTAACATAATGTTAGTGAAAACGTAAATCTCAGAAGATCACATACAACACGATGCCCTTTTTATAAAGTTCACAAACAACTAAAATCAAAAACATATTGCTTAGGCAGCCACAGATATATGGTTGTGTAACAACATGGGTTGTGTCCCAACCCAACAAGACTTCTGGTTCTTCCTTCTTTCTAGGTACATGTGGCCCTCTTGAAATTAGGGAGAGCCGTGGGAAGAGCTTTGGCCAATGAAATGTCACCAAAGTGTTCAGTGTCACTTTTGGGCACCTAAGAACTGGCGCAGAGCTCTTATTCTCCTCCCCTGCCAAAGCAAACCCCGGAACTTAGTGGTGAATAGCAATGTCAGAGGATGGTGGCTGCGCCACGCCGGGGTCCATGTCTGCCGTGGGCAGAGGACTCTGCCAATCTGCATCAGTCGTGTAGCATAAACTAGAAAGGAGCCTTTGCTGGGTTAAGCCACTGATATTAGGAGTTATTTATTACCTTGGCATAACCTAGTTTATCCTGACTGATACAGTAATAACATTATCTTTTAAAAGGCAAGGAAATGAGAAACACAAAATTCAGCGTAGTGATTACCTCTGAGAGGGAGACAGGGGCATGTGATAAGGGAGGAGCACAGGATTTGTACAAATATTGCTAAGGCTCTAGATCTCAGGTTGAGTTCTGAGTTCATACATATTTACCATGTTATTGTAAACAAAAATATATCATTGTAAACAAATTACTTAATCAAAGTGGCCTTGCATGGGCAAGTAATGAGAGTGTGTCATAACCAGGGTTGTGATTAACCCAGTTCTGTGTACCTGAGGTCCATTTAATAAGGAAAAGAAAGGGGAGTGTCATTTGGATATGAACTGGAAACCCAGCCACTGTACCTGCCCAAGGGGTGCTTGCGTCTTACCCTGTAGGCAACAGACACTCACCAAATTGTGTAAGGGAGGGCAGGGAATGAGCTCAGAGGTATGAGGTTTGTGGCCTGAGATTCTACTCCCCACAGCCCATCCTCCAGGCCCTTGGGAAACTGTTAGCTCGTTGGGGAGGTGGGAGATGGAGGATCTCAGAGCCTTTGTTCCTGGCAGCTTGTCAAACCTGCCCCAAAGCCTCATTTAAATACGTTTGCATGAAATGGTTTCATCCCAGCGGCCTCCTCCTCCCCACCCTTCCACCCCCACACCCAGGGTGCTTGCTGGCTCCACTCAGTGACCTCACGGCCCCTCGACCAACCCCAGGTCCCTTTTGATGATGTCGTATTTATCAGGAGAATTCTGCTTTTTCTGTACCCTGAGCATCATGAATCTTACATAACTTTTTCTCCCTCGGCCTCTATGCTAAAACCGCTGCATTCAGTGGGGAGCCACTGGGGAGTTTTAAGGAGGAGAGGGTATGCTGGGATTTGCAACTTGAAAGCTGCTCTGGTTACCAGTGAGGGACGAGGATGGAGGCAGGGGGACCACTGAGGCAACAAATAAAGGTGTCCAGACTGGGGGCAAGGGGGACCTGGAGACAGAGGTAGTGGAGGTTCCTGGGCAGACTGAGAGCCACTCAGATGGTGGAATCAAGGACACGGCCGTGAGTCAGAGGGGCAAAGCCCGGCAGTCATCTCTCTTTGGACTTTTAAAAGTATTTGCATATATCAGTTTGACAAAAACAATTCAACAACAAAAAAGGAAAAAAAGCACATTCGAGTCAGAACGCCTCAGTCACGTGTTCTTACACGTGTGCGCTCCAGGGAGTTCATAACACTAGAACCTGTGCATCGAGTTGGTGTGTGGAGGCAGGTTTTTTCTGAAAAGGGGTCTACGTGTTTTACTAAATTCTCAAAAGAGCCTGTGACCTGATAATGATAATTAACACTTACGTAACACTGTACGTCAGGCTCCACACTGCGTATATATATTCATTTCATCTGCGCAACATCCCTACACGAGACGTTCTAGTGTCATCCCCATTCTACAGATGTAGGGACTGAGGCTCAGGGAGGTTGCTGGAGCTTGCTCAGTTCGTGAGATGTGAGTCTCCACAGTGTCAGCCCCTAATCGGACCCGGTTTGGTCCGATATCGAACTTGCCCAGATGGACAAGTACGGCCCCAGGGCGCGGAAGGTTTCACCCGAGGTCCTGCAGACAGACAGTGCTGGGCAGCCAGGACATGTGGACCTCTGTGCTCCCAGCCCTTCTCATGGCCCTGACTTCAGGAGCAAAGGAAATCCTGGTCCCTTGCTGTCATCCCTGCCCATGGCAGGGAAGGCAGTTTTGTGCCAGGGACATCTCAGGAGCAAGCATGAGGGAGGGAAGCCATCCCACCCACGGGCACCCCCGGCGCCACTGCAGAGGCCAGCCCAGCCTGGCCGACCCCCCGCAGGGACAGGGACACACCTTCCTCGATAGCCAAGCCCTATGGTCTCCCTGGCCTCTCCTCCACACCTCTGCCCTCAGCTCCATCTGAGCTGAGGAAAAGCATCGGGCTGGCCACCTCGGGGGGCCCAGCTCCTCTAGCCACAGTTTCCCTGCCTCTCCTCCCTGCTCACTGGGACTTATCCTCCGAGGCCTCATCAGGGTCCAGCCATGCCCTCTTCCAGGACTGTGTGAGCCCCCGGCCAGGCGGGAGCCCTCCGCAGGGAACTGTGACAGAGGCGGGACCCCGGAGAGGAGGCAGGGGAAGAGGCCGCCCACAGGTGGAGCTGCCTCAGGAGGTAATCAGAGCCCCTCCCAGGGAGGCATGTGAGCAGAGGCTGGACGCCAGTCATCTGAGAGGTGCCGGGACCAGTGGTCACGCCCAGGTCTCAGATTCCCCCCTCTACGACTCCGTGTGGTGACATGTACAGGACATCAAAATAACATGTACAATGGGCTCCAGCAGCTGGGCCTCAGAGCCTGCTCTAGACCTTGACTCCACAGAGGCCCCAGGAAGGACCTCAGCATACACAGAAGCCACAGCATCTTGAGCTGCACTAGGGGAAGAGAAGCCCCCAGGCTGGGGAGGGCAGGGGGAGAGGGATGAGCTTGGAGGAGGGGTTGGGGCTGAGCAGGAGGATCAGAGGGGCTTCCTGGAGGAGGGAAGATGTACATGAGGTGTCCTGAAGCTAGGGAAGGTGTGAATAGGCTGAGCGGGGGAGAGGCCAAGAACAGGACATGTTCAGGCAAAGCAGGAGATGACTGGAGTCAGACATCCTCATGGGGGTTCTCGGTAGGGACTTTGGGCCAGATAACTTGAATGCCCAGCTGAGCAGGAGAGTCCCCTATCAACCTCTCCCAGCCCACCTAGGACAAAGCCCCATCCTGGTGTCCGGTCTCAGCCTGACAGGGGAATTCCTCAGTTATCCTAACAGGGTAGGAGTAGGGGAAGGCAGGTCTGGGCCTCCCCCGACCCACCCTCAGACCGAGGCCCTCAAGCCAGACCTCTGGACCCAAGTAAGCAGCACCAACAGCTGCCCCCCTTGAGCCGGATTTTCCAGGGTTCCAGCGTCAGCTGGGAGCAGGCTATTTTTAGCGGGCTCTCCGCAGCAGCGAGCCGCCTCAGAACTGCCAGCGTGGTCGGTCCCACACTGTTCTCAGCTTTTAGCTCTTGCAGGGAGTGATTCTCGCACCCAGCACGCTCCGATTACCAGGGTGACCTGAACAGCTGGCTCAAGTCTTCTTGTTGGCTGAGCCCACGGGTGGGTGACACGAGAGGAGGCCGCGGGCAGGCCTTCCCTCTACTCCTGTGCAGCCACACCACCTGCCGGCCACTTTGGTGCCTCTCATGTCAAGGGAACTTGGGGGCAGAGGGTGGAGTGGACTAGTCGACTTTGTTGATTTGGTCTGCATAATCTAACTGGTGCTTCACGGGTGTGAGGACATTCTGGGAGCCCCACCTGCCTCAGCCCTTTGCAAAAGGACATGCCCTGGAAGGGGGTGGGCCAGGTATAGGTGACCCCAGTAAAGAGGATGGTTGAAAAGAGCCCCACAGTCCCCTTGACAGGGGCCAGAAACTCAAATGTTTTCGGGGGGGGGGGCAGCAGGCACCAGCAGTGAGATGATCTGCTTTGCATGTAAATAGTTCTTGCCGTTCTTCAATTCCACAGAGGGATATATGCACACTGTGTTGATAGGTCTTCTAGTTTTCAAAGAGAACTTTAAAATTCAAAATCTGTTGCGAAATCTCTCAGGTTTTAAATGTTGGCAACCAGGTCAAATTGTAAAAGAACGTTGTGTGGTTTAAACAAAACACATCCAGGAACCGTGCCTGATCCACGGGCCAGGAGATGGGAGTGGGCGTTTACCATGGGGCCAGCTTTCCAATGCCTACTCTGCCCCGTGCCAAGATGTGCCCCCATGGAAGGCCCCTCCAGACCAGGGGGGAGCAGGCCTCAGGACCCCAGATCCCAAAGGACAGGGTACCACACTTTAGGGCCCATGCAGCATTTTTTAAACAGTGTCCAGGGAAACTAGCTCCTAGAACTATTCATGGATTTTCCTTATTTATGGGCAAACACGCTGGGAACCTCTGGGTTAAATAAAGCAAACAGACTTCTTTACTACAGGACGCCTCTAAGCCTTTAACAGGTCACAAAGAGCCTTCTGGATTTCCAGGAGGTGGAGCATGTGCAGTGCTTCTTAAAACAGTTCCATGCGGAAACCATTTCCAAGGCACACCCACTAACTCTGGAAAGACACTACTACCATTCCATCGAATGTGGTTCTGGAAGCGTGGCTCACCACACTAACCTACCATTCCACAGACCAACATCCCAGGGTGGCTGGAGCACAAGAAGAGGGTGGGAGAGGGGCAAAGGAGAAGTTGGGCCTGGCAGGCACTGGTCAGGAGCATGGCTTTGTCCCGAGGGCAGTGGGAGCTACCGAAGGATTCTCCGTCAGGAGGGACATGGTGGACTGAAAGGTAAGAGCTCAACGCATGGAGAGCAGACCGAAGGAGGGGACCAGGCAGAGGCAGGGAACCGGCTGCAGGGTGGATGGGTCCCAGGGATATTTTAGAGGTAGAACAAATGGTCAGAACTAGGTGGCTGGAAGGCTGCGGGGAGTGCGGGGGAGGGAGGAGGTGAGGAGGAGGCCAGGTGATAGGCTAAATGGGCAGAGCCCACGTGGAGGCTCTGGGCCGCAGGAGAGGGAGGAGGTCAGAGCCCAGATGGAGGATCCATCCCCTCCATGTGCCCTGCCCCACTGCCCATCTCGTCAGGGAGCCAGACTCAGGCAAACTTCAGCCACCTGGGGTTCCCATGACAACCGTGGGAGGGAAGCAGCCCAGCACCTGGGCTCACAGGAGGCAGAGAAGTGGCTTGGGAGGGGGCTGCTGACCTTATCAGTGCCCCGTGGGCCCAGTGGTTCAGAACCCGGCCACCGCTTCTCCCAGGCAGGTGGCAGTGGCAAAGGGGTGCCCAGGAGAGAAAGGCAGGGCCCTCCCTACTCCTGCCCCTTAAGGTTCCTGCTCCCAGAGTCAAATTAGGAGAGTGGTCCAGGTTCTTGCTGTTGCCCTGAACCCCAACGCCACTCCAGGTCCAGGCCTGTGTCCATCATCTTTCGGCAGCCCTTGTCACTGCCTCTGAAAGGAAAGGTAGGGCAATTCTCACGACTGTCTCTCCTGCTGCCCCCACCGCCACAAGGCTAATTTTAGCCCTGACATCAGGCTACAGCCGGGGCGTTGGGTTGGAGAGGGCTGTGTGTCTGCCCAGCTCTAAATGCAGGTCCTGGGAGCCCAGCGGAAAGGCCTGATGCACTGTCCCAACCTCCCAGACACACAGAGCACCACCTCCCTCCCTCTGGGCCTTTCTGCTGTCACCGGGACCCACCCTCGCCCGCCCAAACGACAGCACACCCTGAAGGAGCCGGCCCTGCCCACTTTTTGGTTAACTCCCGCTGCTCTGGGCTTCCCCGACCAAGTTAGACTGGTTAGTAGTCAGCTCCCCCACCCCCACTCAGAGCCAACATGCTATACCACCTATGCCTCCATAGACAGGATGTTTCCAGCAACCCCAGAACCACATGTTAAAATCCCACCTGTGGCTCAGATCAAATATCACCCCCTCCATGAAGCACCCTCCACCCCTCAGTCAGAGCTAAGTTCTCCTTCCTGTGTGCACCCCATGCTCCTTGTATCCCTTCAGGTGGCTATTTGTAGACACACTGTCTCCCACAGGAGACTCCAAGCCCCCAGAGCAGGGGCTGAATCTTGTTCATCTGTTTCCCCCATAAGCCCAGCATGGTGCTTGGTTGGCACACAGTAGGCACTGCTGGGCCAGGGTGGAGGGAGCGGGAGGCGAGTGTGGCCTCTGAGTGACAGGGACGAGCCTGCTGATCCCAGCTCAGTCACTAGTTCGCTGTGTGGTCATGGCCCCCTGCCCCCACTCCCACACTGTTCTAGGGAAGACACCCCACTCCAGGCCGATGGTTCCCTCTGAGTCGCCCTGGAGCAAGCATGGATGTCTGACCCCAGAGGCCAAGCCACGGACCGTTCACTGACCTCTGGCCTGGTGGGTAATGACTCAGACTGTCCCCCTAAGTAGCTTGATCTGGGACCTTCCACGTGATGTCGTCAGTTCACAGCAGAGACAGGGGCCAAGAGCCTGCATCCGGAGCGGCCAGAATGTAGTCAGGGCCACAGTGGGGACGTGGGAGACAAGGATGAGCAGGCAAGGGATAGAAGGTACAGCTCAGGCTCAGCCTCAGCCCTCCCTCCAAGGATCCCCCCCCACCACCTGCCCAGTCCCACCTGGCCCCACCCCCACCCTCCTGCTCTGTGCCGAGGCCCTGAGCCACACCGCCCAGCAGGTTCGTGATGCTGATTCAGTGCCTGCGATCCCCGTGAACAGACACCCCAGCTCCCTCCTGCCCGGATGGGCTCACACTCGGGGCAGAGAAGCCCAGCCTCACCCCTCCTGGGAAGAGGAGGCTCAGGGACCCCAGAAGGACCTCAGCATAGAAACACTCTGTGCCCTCCCATGGAGATTAGTGGCTTCTCCGCTGTGGGCATGTGGGCCCCCTGAACATGGCCGTGGGCCCTGCGTCCCAGCCCAAAAGAAAAGACCCCCTCGGGTGTGCAGGCTGCAGGGATCCGGGCGCCCCGCGTCCATGCTCCAGCTCTGGGAGGAGAGGCGGGTAGCTGTCTCAGGGCCTCCACTCACCAGCCCACAGAGGAGGGTCTGGATAAGCCAGCATGGCCCCATGGCCCCACATCCTCTCCAGCAAGTGCCAGAGAGCTCCTTGCCCACGGGCCACGGCCCCCACTGTCCAGTCCTGCTGCAGGAGCCTGCTGATTAACCTCCTGGGCTGGGACTGTGGGCGTGCTGGGCTGAGGCAGGTACATGGAGATCACCACTGGCCGTGTGGCTCCCCTGTCTGGGCCTCAGTTCCCCCTTGTGTGAGCTCCTGAGAGCGGGACCTAGGGTGGCTTCTCTGTTTCCCAGTGAGAAGCTCTCAGGTGGGCTTGGAGCTCCTCTGATTCTATCCCAGTGCACCAGGGCTGGGCGCCCGCCAGGCCTGACACAGATATGTTCCCTCCCTCCCTCTCCCGGGAGCCAGGAGATGCTGGAAGTGGGGAAGGAGGAAGAGGCCCTGAAGGCCTGGGATGGAGCAGGCCCAGGAACGACCACTCCTGCCCTGCCCCACCTCCACCACAGGCAGCCACCCCCGAGGAGATACTTCTCCAGGAAAAGGGACCCAGGTGGTCATAAAGCCATCTCGAAAAGGCTCCTGATGGCCAAGCATAAGTGCCCACCCGTGCCACCGAGAGTAGCAAAGCTGGTAAATTACCGCTGAGGGCTGCACCCCACCCACTCTGTATTTATATCCACCTTGGTGCCTGAAAATGGATATTTATGCATTTTCAATATTCAGGGCAAACGCTCCATCACTCAGCGCTACGAGGCTGCAGCATGTACGTTGGCCCCGCCAAGACATTTTTCTTCCACCTGATTTGCCAGCCTGGGGGCTTCCAAATGGGGCCTGGACCCTGAGCCCCTGCAGAGCCCCCACCCCCATCTGCAGGCCCATGTGACCCAAGGGAAGTGGAGGGAACAACTGGCCAGGCCAGCCTCATCTAGGAGTCTCAGGGCCCCCCCAGAGGCAGGGTTAGTCCCCCCCAACTTTACAGATCAGCAGCCAAGGCTAAGAGAAGTTGGGTGGCCTGGGCAGGGTCACCCAGCATCCTCTCTAGGCCAGGCTTCCTTCCCCTACATCCCTGGGTGGGGTGATTCCCTCCTGACCAGGGAAAGTGGCAGAGTTGGGCTATCTCTCCCGGTCTCCAGATCTTTCTTTTTATCCCTTTACTTAAGGTCTGTCCCATCTTGGCTCTGATTCTCCCTCTAGATTCTTCTCTGTGCCTCTAGGCCTGTCTGGCTGTCACTGGCTCAGTCTCAGTCTCTCTCACATCTTTCTCTGTCTCTTTCTTAGTGTCTCTTCACCTCTCTCATCTCTGCTCCCTGTGTCTCTCTGTCTCACTCCACCCCCATCTCCCCTTTCTCCTGACTCACATCCTTTCTGTCCCTCAGGACAGAGTTCCTGTCCCTGTCCACCCCATCTTCTTGACTTTGTCTTGGGACCAATATCAGGGCAGGGGTCAGGAGAGCTGTTCTGGTGTCCAGGAGGGGCCTCCTTGGGCAGGTGTGTCTCCCTCCACCCCAGCCCTGTGAAAAGAGAGCCCTCACAGCCCGTGAGCCGAAGCACTCACAGAACAGAAGTGGGGGTGATGTGGGAGGTTTCGGGGCAGATTTTCACTCAGTGGAAGCAGGTAAAAGACAGGTGAGCTGCCCATCCCCAGAGCTGTGCAAAGGGGGCTCTGCTAGGAGGTTCTGCGTCAGCCCAACCACTTGACCTTGAAGGGCCCATCTGGTTTGGGGATTGGGGCTGAGTGATGGGGTCCCTGGGTTGACAGGGTTAATGCCCTGGGCCCTGAGGGCCTCTTGCCCCTGCTCCCATCCCCTCTCCACATTCACCCCTCCAGCTGCCCCTTTTCCTCTCTCTCTCTCTTTTCATCCCTCCATCCCTCTCTCCATCCTTTCCTCCCTCTCTCCTTCTGTCAGGAATGATAAGAATTAATTAATGTGTCCTCAGTTCTTGTCTCCCCACTTCCCCCAGGGGATTAACCAGTCCCAGCACCTCAGGCCTTGTTAGATTCCAAGAAAAACATAACATTTGTGGGCCCTGGTGCATACGTGTGTGCGTTTAGGTGTCCCTGTGCACAAAGGTGTACACGCAGTGCCCCAGGGGCACGCTGTGTGCTTCTGCATGTTTCTGCATGTCTGGTCTGCAGGTTCAACAATGTGTACACATCTGGGCACAATTCCTGAGTCTGGAGACACGCCAGGATGCTTACGTGAATACGCACACGAGTCTCTTGGTGTGGGCGTGTGTCTACAGTCCGCATGGGCATCTGCCCGCATGCGCTGTACGTCTTCACATTGAAGTCCACCTCTGTGTGTGCACACGTCTCTGCTGACTCTGTGTGCTCGTACAAGGTGTGTGGGTGATATGCATCACCGTGTGAGTCTGTTTAGATATAGACATACATGTCCCTGTGTTCTGTGTGTGTGTGTGCATGTACCTCGTGTGCACATCTAGCAGTATGAGTGCACTGGTGTATGAGCATGTCTGTGTGCATGTGTGCCGTGTGTGTGCATGAATGGGTGTGTGCGCAGTGTAGACACACCCTGGCCACCCCCCACACACAGCTCCTTCCTGGCTCCCCAGGAGCCGGCAGCCTTGTCCCCCCAGAGCCACTGTGCCACATCTCTGGGGTGACAGCAGTGGCGGTAGTGGCAGGACAGTGGCAGGATCCCGCAGGCAGGCAGGCAGCGGTAGGGCAGGGAAGGCACTGGCTAATGAGGCCCCCCTCCTGGCCGGCCTGGAGCTGGTGCACTAATTATCCCCACGGTAAGCAGCTCCCCAGGGAAGGGCTGCTGCCAGAGCCCTGCTCTGCCTCCCCTGGGACCTCCTTCCTCACCTCCTCCCAGTCCTGAGACGCTGCAGGAGCCCTGGGCACCAAGGAGAAGGGCGGGCAGACTGGTGGGCACGTGGGCGCAGTGCCTGGTCCCCCAGGAGACCCAGGATGCCCCCCTGCCTGCCTGTCAGCCTGCTGCCCAGAAGCCCACCTTTCAGTGCCCTCCTCTGTGATAGGGCATGGTCTCCAAAAGGCCTCTGGGGATCCAAATGTGCTTCTGGAGGAAGGAAGGCCCACACACCCTGACCAGTCCCTCCACAAACAATGAGCGTGCTTCTGTAAAATGAGCACTAGGCTGGGAGTCAGGGGGACTGGCCAATAATCTCAGCACTGTGTGACCTTGGACGAGTTCTTCTACCTCTCTGGGCCTTGGTTTCCCTGTCAGTAAAATAGGGGAAGAGGACTAGAGCCACTTTTCTCAAAGAATGGTGTGTGCATCATTGGTGAGACTCAAAACTATTTTAGATAGAAGACAGAGATGGGCATCTGCTATTTTTAACTATGTATTTTCATGTATATATTCTCACATATATGTGTGTGTCTAACTAGCACATCAGACCCCTGATTTCACAAGTATTGCTTTAGACAATGCTAAAACACATTTAAATTGTAAAAGTGAGCCAGTTTAAAGAAAAATGTGCAGTAAATAAGAGTAAAGGCAGGCATCTAAGTTTGACGAAAGTCCTGGGGGAAGCTGACAAATGGCGGCAGCCCTGGGTCAGAGGGTTTCTGAGGCCCTTCCCTCTCTGAGGGCAGTGGGTTCAGGGCCCTAGACTGCCCAGAATGAGAAATACACAGAGTGGGCCCTGGTTCCCATCTTGTCCTCATCATCACCAAGACAAACCATCCTGTGGGGTGACAGGAGAAGTTGCTATGGGGTAATTGGGGCAGTCCCTCCTGGCCACAGGCCCCCATGAGATCTCAGAGGACACAGAAAGTGTCCACACACATGACCCCAGGGGCGACTGAGGCCAGATCAGGCCAGGGCACGGGAATGGCCCAGACTGAAGGCGGAGGTAGCAGGGTCTGGGCAGGGATGGCGCGGGCTGGGCCTGAGGTGTCCTGGGGGCTCAGCAGCCACACCTCTCATGGAGCCTCGGGAAGGGGCTGTCAAGACCCCCAGGCCCCTGAATAGGCTACTCCACCTGTTCTGCCCAGGGAGGAGCAGCCTGTCCCACAGCCCCAAATGTCTTTGTCCTCCAAGTGCCAGGTGTGAATCACAGGAATTTACAGCCCAGCCCGGAGAGGGATTTATGAATCTGCCTCCAGCGAGCGGGGGCGGCGGGGAGTGGCCACCTGTCAGCTCCCCATTGCCGCTGATTGATGAGGCTGTTTCCTGACAAGAAAAACTCCCCTCTGTGGCAGGCAGCAGAGGGGGAAGGCTCCCGGGCCCCGGGGCCAGCCCATCACCCCATACCTGTCCCCAGTCTGGACCCATCTCCTGCCCTCACAGCCCATGCCTCCCCAGCATCCCCCAGCCCCGCACGTTGACACCCAAGCAGGAGGTGCACCTGAGGGGCCAGCTCCCCAGCCAGGGCTCCACCATCCCAGACCTGCCGCCTGCTCACCCCTTCCCAGTGCCCTTCACAACAGACCCATCCCAGGGCCCAAGGCTGGACACGCCAAATTCCAGAATGGATCTCTGAGGGAATCCAGAACACACCCACCTTTCACAGGTGAGGAACCAGAGGCCCAGAGAGGGATGGGCCTTGCCGGAAGTCACACAGCAGCACAGTGGTATGGCTGAGACCCGAGCCCACGAGACCCTGGACTAGTCATTTCAGTGTCTGGTCAGAGCTGATTGTCGTATGGCCACGGGGACAGTTTCCATCTCTAGATAAGGGCTCCTCTCCAGAGAATGAATCTCTGCTCCACGACTTTGCGTCTGCAAGTCACAACCTCTCTGTGCCTGTTTCCTCACTTGAAAAATCCACCTCAAAGTCCCAACCTCCCAGGGTCGTTATGAAGTTCAAGTGATATAATGCATGTAAAGTCCCAGGACAGAGCTGGGCCCCCGGCAGGTGCTCTCTAGGTGGTGAAGATGGTCTTTCATCATCTCTGACATCTCCGGGGGCCCTAACCACCTGGTTTGCTGGGGGAAGAGGATGCAGTTTAGGGCAGGTACAGCAGGAGGAGCAAGGAGAGGATGTATGTGGGGCTGCAGGACAGGAGTGAGGCCATTTCCTGCTGGAGGAAATCCTGGAAGTTTCCCTGGAGGAGGTGGCTTCAAGCAGAGGATACACAGCTCCACCTCTCTTGCTCTGAGGCTGCCTGGGGGCTTCCTCAGCAGCACAAGGCCAAGGGGAAGCACCCTGCCCTGAAAGCCACTCCCAGCCCGAGGCCCAGCCCAAGCTTCTGCCCTGAGTGACCTGGGGGCAAGTCCTTCCTCCCTCTGCGAGTCTGCATAACCTGGCTAGAGAGGACCAGACAACCCTCCCTAGAGGCCTCTTCCTCCTCTCACCCTTACACCTGCCCATTCAGACCCAATCCCTGCAGTACCCAAATCTTGCCACTGGATGGCAGCAGGGAATGAAGCTGGGTTCTAGCCTCCTTCCAGCTGCTGAGCCTGCGGCTGCCGCTGGCCAGTCCCTCCCCCTTCCCCCCATGTTCTTTGCTCACCCACACCCTCGGTTGGCTCTCCAGGGAACCAGAGCTGAGTGCACCCGTATCCAGATATTTGATCCTCCCCACAGCCCTGCAGAGCAGCCAACATTCTCTCCATTTTTCAGACGAGGAAACTAAGGCCCAGAGAGGGGAGGATTTGTTCAAGGTCAGCACTAGTCATTGCAGAGCTAAGTCTCTTCCCTGGCACCCAGCCCCCAAGAGGAGGCTGTGTGAATGGAGAATTGGAGTCAGACAGACTTGGGCTGGAATCCTGGCGCCCCCACCCCTGGCTGTGTATCACTGGGCAGGTCACCCACCCTCTCTGACTCTCAGCTTATGTAAGTGCCAGACACGTGGCAAGTGCTGAACACATGAAGCCAGTGCTTTGTTTCTGGTAGACTTTACACTCCAAGAGAGCAGACACATGTCTATCTTACTTGCCCTGGAGTCCCCAGAGCCTAGCGTGGCTGGGTGTCCAGAGAAAAATAGCTGCCTGGAGGCCCCCTCCCTCCTGAACCCTGCCTGGTGCTCAGCATAAAGGTGTCCTCTCCTCGAGTCCCTTCCACCATCCCCGATCAACCCTTTCATTTTCTCCCCTTGGCAGCCCCGCCTGGTGCCCACGTCCAGCCGGCTGCGGTAGTGGCTCTGCTCACCCGGCTCACCGTTCCCGTCTCCTCAGCCCCTTTTCTCTGTCCCTGCCTCTCCCTCAGCCCCCCTCTGCACCACACACTGTTTACAAGACAATGAGGACAGCTTTTTATTTCTCTCTTTTGTCTCCCTTCCTCCCTGAAGGGAAACATGTTTCCACTCTCCCAGGAAGAAAGGAAGGCTCTGGAAGAGAAAAAGCACACAAAGGGCAGTGGGCCCAGCCCCCCTGCGAACCACCGCACACAGTCCTCCTCCTGTCGGAGCCTCCAGGAACCGCTCGGGTGTTTTGGGGGTAATTGAAAATGTCGATCTTTATTCTGGAGGATAAACAGGGCAGAGGGACGTGGGGAGCAAGAGGGAGAGCGAGAGAAGGGGGAGCCGGAGGGAGGCAGCCTTAGAGGGGAGGAGAGCCAGATGCAGAGCAGACACAGAGAGGAGGGAGAGGAGAAGCAGGAGGAACAGGACGGTGGGCAGACTCTGCCTCCAGTGAGCCAGGGATGCAGTTTCTGACCCCCACCAGGAATCCAGGGGGTGTGCCCTCCAACCAGCTCCCCCACCCCTGCCAAGGCCAAGGACCAAGGAACAGGAGAGGTGATGGCAGGAGTTCCTATGCTTGGGTGGCCCCGGGGGGGCGGGGGGGAGGCGTCTCTGAGTGCTGGGGGCAGGGAGAAGGGATCTGGCTGGTCTTCGTGGGCGAGGGCTCCCACCCAAGTGTACCCCGTCCAGAGGCAGGACGCCAGAGTGGAGGGTTGAGAGTCAGCCAGCACCTCCTCTGATCCCAGGGTTGGGAATGCCGCCCCAGCTCCTTCCTGAACACAGAGACCCTCCTGACCTCTCCTCCCACAGGCCCCTGCTCTGCACCTGTGCATGTGGGGAGGAGAGGGGGACATCCTCACAGTTTGTCCAGGGCAGTGGGGGGTGTGGGTGAGCCTGGGTGGACGTGGGTGTGTGTATGAGATAAAGAGGTGCCTGGAGAGAGAGGGTGTGTACGCGTGGTAGTAGAAGGCGTGTGTAGTGTGTGGTGTGGTGTGTGTCTGCATGTGCAGTGTCAGTGTGTCTGTGTCTATGTCTTCCCCTGTAAGTGTAGTATAAGGTGTGTGTTTGAGTGTATCTGGTATTGGGGGGGGTGTGTGTGTAGAGTAAGGTGTGGTGTCTGTGTGTTTCTGTGTATGTTGTGGTACCCATGTGCACGTGTGAGTGCGTGCTGTAAGGAGTGTCCGTGTCTTGTTTCCATGTATATGTGGGTAAGGGACGTGTGTTTGTGCACAACCACTACCTGTGTGCCTGTGTGGTCCATCAGTGTGGCCCTGCACGCAGGTCCCCTCTTTTGCTCCTGGCCCAGGATCACCATCCCCCCAGCTGCTGGGAGCCAGAGTGACGATTGGCTCTCAGGGTCTCTCCAGCAACAACAAATGGACAAAGACCAGCGCCCCCAGCCAGTGTCTGAGGATTATGTGATTGCAGCTTTACCACCAAGGCCTGGTGGGGGCGACCCAGGGAGCCCAGGCATCTCCCTGCACGGCGCTAAGCCTCATCTACCCTCCGAGTCTGCTCAGGGCTGGAGAGAGCTGCTTCTCATCTTCCCACAGAGCCACCCCTGAACTCCTGGAGGGTAGGGCTGCGACATCACCATTTCCAGGACTCCCAGGCGTAGCCAGAGCCCGGCACAGGACAGAAGTTCAGCAAATGTTTGTTGAATGAATGAATGGTCATGTCTGTGTGATCACGTGCCAGGCCCCGGGGCCTAAGTACCTGAAGGCATAGATTTAAGTCCTATAAGAACCAAACTAGGGCTTCCTGCCAGGTCAAGCTGGGCCCCCCCAGTTGTTCAGAAGGGGCAGGGTCAGCACTCAGCCAAACCTGGGAGGTCGCGCCCGCCAACGTTCTGCAGGTCACCTACCTCAGCGCACCAACACGGGGAGACAAGGCCAAGAGACGTGGACTGTCTTCGTCAAAAGGTCACTCCCAAGCTAAATGACCCTGTCATCTGTGGGCTGAGGCACAAGGAAGGCCCCATTCATCTTCCTGGGAGGCCACATTCCCTTCTTGGCAGGGGCCATCTCTCTTCCAAACATCTTCATCCCCAAAGAGTTATTCTGAACCCTCCAGCCTCCTTCTCTACCTCCCCTAGGACCACAGACCCCCCCCACCCCCCCACCAGGGTTAGTTCTAGCTCTAGGCCTAACGTCCAGTCCCTACCCACATCTGGTGGCAACTGGGGCCAGGCTGAGTGTCTGTCCCAGACTGAGCCATGGAGGCAAAAACTAGGATTTAGTCCTAATATAAGTCAAGGATCTCACCCCAGACTGAGCCCCAACCCTGGTCACAGACTGAGTCCTGATCCTGCTCACACACTGAGCCCTGACCTTGGTCACAGACTGAACCTGGATCTTTATTTGGAGACAGGCCATTAATTTGTCATATGGCCAGAGTTATTTCCCTGGCTCTGGGCCTCAGTTTCCTCATGTTTCTAATGGAGGACCTCAGGACCGGCTAGACACTAAATCAGAAAACCCCTATTCAGAAGGTAGTCTGCAGCCCCCCGACCTATGACACAGTAGAGCATCAGCTGCTGCTACCTGCCAGCCCCCACCCCCACCCACCACTTTCAGCCCAAGCATCACTAATTTTTGCAGCCGCCGTGATAAATGGCATTGTCGGCAAAATGACATCTTTCTAATCTGCTGCAAGACAGATGGGTCCCCAAGCTCACTCACTCTCTCTCAAGCCTGCCCAGGCCAGCTTTGTTGAGGAGTGGGGAAGGTAGGACAGACACAGGACCCCAGGCCTGGGGGGTGACGCGGGATGGAGGAGGGAATTTTGGGCTCAGAGCCAGGTATGACCCTGGTGGGGTTTTCTACAAGCCCCTTTTTAAAATACTCAGTTGTTGTGTGTTTTAATATTCCAAAGATATTCCCTGCTCCTTTCCATACAAAGTTAGTTCTTCGGTTCAATTTTCTTTTTAATTAAAACCTGAATATTGCTCAGATTCGCAAGGATGAGCCACCAGACACACTGGTTTGAGTGGCCTTTTCTTCTTGCCGCCCTCTGCTCTCGGGGCAGTGGCCACAGAAGAATGTGCCTCTGCCTGAGCCATGGGGTCTGGGGAATATTCCGCCTCCTTCCCTAAGCCCCTCCTCCTCCACACTTCCTGCCCTCCATTGGCCCCAAGCTGCAGAGCAGGGGTAGAAGTCCCCCCACACCTCCTGTGGCCCAGGGAGCCGGGAGAGGGGCTGGTCCCAGGGTGGGAGCAAGTGGGGCAGGGGGGATCTGAATACCAAGAATTAATGAAGGACAAACGCAGCCCCAAAGACCCCAGCCTCCCCAGAGAGCTGCAGGAGCACTGGCACTTGTCCGCCCAAAAGCAGCGAAGCCAGAATGGGTGGGGGCGGTGGGCCCAGGCCTGGGCTCACGAGCGATGCAACACTGCCCCCTCCTGGCTGGTTTGTGGCTCCTTCTCTAATGGGCACCGCAGGGCTAAGCTGCTGAAGCTGGAGACACACAAGCAACTCTCCAAAGACAGCAGGTGACATGCAGACCCTCCTCCCAGCAGCCCGCTCGGCCACTTTGCCTCCTGCCTAGGCTGACTGCAGCTTCCAGGCTCTGCCCGTCCTGTCCAACCTTCTCTCACTGCCCAAAAACTCTTCTGGAAACACTGAGTCTTATCCAGCCCCATCACTGAGGACAGAGCCTGTCCCCTCCAAGCGCCCACCATCTGGTCCCCTTAGCAGCCAGCATCCTGCGGCCCAGGTTCCTGCCACTCTGAGCCTCCCCCAGTCCCCTCCCCCCGCACCCTTTGGTCCCACCTGCACGCCCTTGCCCTTGTCTTTACCTCCACCAAGAGTACCCCCCCCACACACACTGTTCCTGCTCGGCCTCTTAGGTCCCCCCGACAGGAAAACTCCCCTCTTCTCCCATCCCTAACGAGAATGACCCCTCTGTCCTCTGCCCGCATCCACTTGGGTACTGACCGCTGTTGAGGATCAGAGTCACACAGTTCTGGAGCTGGGGGACTTGGACATCCTCCAGGCTACTCCCACCCTCACTGTCCAAAGGGCAACTCTGAGGCCCAGAGAGGGGCGGGAGCTGCACAGGCCACACAGCACATTAGTGGCGGAGTTAGGACTAGAACTCAGCTCTGCCCAGGCTCCTTGGGGGACACCTGGCTGCCTCCCCTGGTGAGCCAGAACAGAATTTCTCTTGGCAGGGACCCCTACAATGCCTCCCAGTATCTTCAGCCCCTCACCCAGGGCAGGGCCCAAAGGAAGTAGCTGTGAATGTTTGCAAAACGAAGGAATAAATAAATGAAAATATTTATCTAATGCCTTCTGTGTGCTGGACACAGCAGGCACCAGCTCTGCTACACGAAACCTTAGTAAGTTGCTCGATTTGGAATAGAAAAATAACCTCTGTGGGGAGGGGTGGGCGAGTGCTCCAGGAGGGGCCTCAGTCGTGAATGTCGATGACCAGTGGGCACAGGTGGGGGGAGTGCTTGACACCCATGGAGAAAGCCGGTGTGCGGGGCTTGTGCACCTTGACCTGCTGGACGTCGTGGGAGCCAGGGCCAGGCCGAGGCGTGTGGTCCAGCGGGTAGGCGAAGCGCTTGGCCATGCTGTAGACGGGGCTGCGGTTCTGGTAGACGGACGGCTCGGGTCGGGCGTGTGTGGCCGGCCCAGGGCCTCCTGCCACATTCTCCTTGTAGAACCAGTTCTTGTCTGCGGAAGCCAGACTATAGCAAGGAGCGGCTCGGTTGACGGGGTTGTTGGGCCCCAGCAAGCGTGGCAGCTGGTACTGGTTGGGGGCCGGATTGGGGTCCATGACTCTGTATGGGCACCGGTAGCCAAAAGTGTGCTGGGGGGCCCTGCGTTCCCCAGGTGGGTGGGTCTTCTCCAAGCAGTAGTGGCAGGAGGCTGGAGTGGGGCTCAGGCCTGAAAGTGGGCAAATGGAGGGGAGAGGTCTCAGGGCAGGAGCCAGGCCACGTCTCCTGGTGCCCAACTGGTGGGTCCAGGTAGGGAGCAGAGGTCTTAATGAGCCTGATGTGACTTTACTATAAGCACCTCAGCATTGAGCAGGGACATCATGACTCCTGTGTGGGACTATGGGCAGGGGAGGGGACTTGGGGCATCCTGACATCAAGATTGTGACACCGTTGTCATAATATAAAAACCACAAGTGTCATCAGAACATCACCCTTGGGCTGTCAGCCTTCTGACATTGTCCCTGTGACAGCACCAAGAAAACATCCTGAAATCCCTACAGTCCATGAGCTCATCAGCATGACAATATCGCTGCCACAACATGAGCCCCGTGACGTTTTTATCATAACGTCACCCCGCGACATACGTGCATAACACTGGCTTCAAGACATAAGTGCTGTGACACAGACATGGTGATGTCAGCATGGTGACATTGGTGTCTTGATGTGACAATGCAGGGAGATGCCAGCACCTGCAGACACACCTGGAGGGGAAGTCCTAACTCTTTCCCCTGCTCATGTCCTGAGGGCGGACCCCCCTCCCCCCACCTCCCAACCCCCCTCCCCATCCCATCTTACGCAGGTTAGAGATGCGCTCCTCCATGGGGACCTGCGGGCAGCTGGACATTCCAAACCGAGTTATTTTAGGATCCAAGAAATAGCAAGGCCCGGGGTTGCATATGTCCATAATCCCTGCAGGGCAGCCAACGAGAGGCCCAGTCAGCCCCAGAGGCTGCCCCCAGGGTAAGCCTGGCTTGCTCCGTGCAAGATCCCCTCCCCAAGAGAGGAACAAGGGCTCCCTTCCGATTTCCTGGGCTCTCAGGTGTTTCAGGACCCTGATCTCCTCATCTGTGAAGCGGGGCTTTTCACTCCTGACCTAACATCCTCAAGAACCCGCCCAGAGAAACAGATAAAATAACAGCAGCACAGCAGCCTGGTCAGCCCCACTACCAGGGATGGGTGCCAAGGGGTAATAATAGGCACAGTGGCTCTTGTTAGTGTTCAGAGGAGGCCCGGGCCAGACTGGGGAGGGTGTGTCACCCAGGGAGGGGCCTAGCAGACACCTTGGATCTCAGACCGCCAGATACATACCTCCACTCCTGCCCAGCTTCTCCTCTCGGTGGCCTTGGCCAGCAGCCCCCGGTCTCTTGTGGCCCTCTGATCCCACCCTTCCAGAGGGTTCTATGCCACCCAGGAAGCTTTGGGGGCCCCCACCACCACCACATTCCCTCCACTCCAGCTATTCCTGCCCAGCCACTGTGGCAAGTGAACCCATGGCAGCCGAAGCTGAAGGGCCCAGCCAAAGATCAGACAGAAAGGAGACCCTGCACTGTCAGCTGGACAGCCACAGCGTCCCTTCAAAGCTCCCTCAGAGGGTCCAGCTGGGAGATGCACACAGAGTTGCCTTCAGAGGGGTTGGGTCACTTGGGCATCACTGCTGCCTTCCTTCTGGACCCAGGGGGCCACCTGGGTGTCCCTCTCAGGACAGGCCTGGGTTCCCGGGGACCTGCGGCTACAGAGAATGGCTCCATGCTTCTCACTGCTGCCCCAACATCCAACAATAATAACCCCATGCTGGGGGGGGGGGTGATGGGCGCGACGCGCACTCACGCTTCTCCGAGTGCCGGGTGTGCAGCGAGTAGGCTGGCTCCTGGAACATGGAGACGTCATGGTCTGTGCAGCCCGTGCAGGATGCCCGCAGGTACTTGGCAGGCCCCGGCCCTGCGAGGACGGACAGGGCAGCCCTCAGCCTAGGCCCACGGGGTCAGAGGAAGGGAAGCCCCAAATACAGTGTGCCATGAGAACACTGGGGTCTCTGCTCCCACCGGTGTCACCCTGCCACAGACCCCACCATCGAGTTGCTTCCTCTGGGGAAAGGCAGTGTCCCCAGATAAAACGCAATTTCTCTTGGGCAGACAGTGCATAGTAAGAAAGGTCACAGTTACAGTTAACTGAGAGCTGATTCTCTGCCAAGTACTATACTAAGTATTTCACGTGGATGAATTCAGTTAAGCCTCCCGACAACTCTGTGAGACAGATACTATTGTTTTTCCCATCTCACAGATGAGAAAATTGAGGCTTGGAAATATCAATCTGCCTGAAGTCACAGAAGCTGGTAATGTGACAATTCTGAGACAATCAGCCAACAAAGCCCAAACATTTAACCACATACTAAACCACCGCCCACGCAGAGCAACCGTCAGTCATTAAACGTGGAGTAAGAATGAATCTGTCTGCTTTCAGTTGAGAGTAAGTTTCAAGGGAAGCGAGGAAAGCCACAGCTGGGCTCCAGGCTCCACTGAATCCCGGGCCTTCTTCCAAAACTGGCCTCTCTTCACACCCCTCCCTCTCCTACCATCCTGAAAATTCCCAGCAGCAAATACTGCCTGCGAGGTTCAGCTTGGAGGTGCAGATCCTCTGCAGGCTTCGAGCAGAGTCTGCAGGGGCTCTGCGGGAGCAGGGCTGGGAGGCTGGGGCACCTCTAGCAGCCCCGCAGAGAGAGGAACAGGCCGAAGCTCGGGGTGGGGCTGCTCTCACCTTTGATCATCGCCATGATCACAGGGGTCTGCTTTACCTCCTGCCATGAAGGCACCTGCACCTTCTCCTCTGGGTGCTGCCCGTAGAACACAGACTTCCCGGCCCCCTTGGGCAGTTTCATGGCTGGGGCTGAGGAAGGGCCGACAGCAGCTGCTGAGAGATCTCAGCGACAGGCAAGGAGCTGGGCCTGTGTGGGGCCTGTTCCAGGTGCCCTGCCCAAGCCCCTGTGTCCACTTTCTGTCCCCCACTGCTGAGGCTGCATGGGGGCTGGGCAGGAGGATGGTCCTCCGGCCTAAGCAGCTGAGGCCGTCTGGGGTGCAGCCAGCTGCAGGGCCCAGCAGGCTGGAGCTGGGGATGACGTCACCGCAGAACTTGGACTGTGAAACACAGAATGTTTATTTCCCCCAGTTGCCGTGGCGCCTGAACGGTGGCGAAGAAATTCTATGCTGGCAGCTCAGCTGTGGAACCCTGAGAACCCAGCCCCACTGCCCCCTAAATAGCCTGAGGGTCCCCAGGACTCCGGGTCAGGGAAGGGAAAGGGGGAGATGGGGTGCCAGAGGCTGTTCTTCACTCCTGGTGGGTGCCCTGAGGTTGGAGAAGAGAACGGAAAGAGTGGGCAGGTCATGGATGAAGGGTTCCTACAGCCTGCACAGCCCCCTGGGGTGGCCCTCTGCCCCCGCGCCTCCCACCTATCCCCCCAGATTCTGGACGTGCCCTCCCTTCTACCAAAGTCTGGTTTTCCTTGGGAAAGAATCAAGCCAATTATTTCACACTAAGGTGCAACTGTCTGATAGCTTCCCAGATGCCTACCCCAGGGCACCAGATCCTTAGAGGTCCAGGTCTAGCTCAAGGAACACTTGTCAGCTGGTGGCATTCAGGCAGGGAATGGGGAGCAAATAAAGCAGAACAGAGGGGTGACACTGAGGCCTTGAGAGGCCACTTCCTGTGCCTGTGGTCAGGAGCACCCCTTAGGGGGAGTGCGGGAGGAACAACAATGGGTAGGGAAGATACTCTGCTGCCGTGATTGATGGATGAGCCCCAGGGCTCAGGAAATGCTGGAGACCCCTTCACTCCTAGAAACCTGGGAGGTTGGGGGCCCCAGGGCCTGCTTGTACCCCCCAATTCATAGCTCAGACTAGGGATTTGATCTGAACCAGGTAAGAGGGTTTCCATCTTGGGAAAAGGTGACTGTTGGGTGTCTGTCACGGCCCCAGGACACAGATAAGGAATCTGAGGCCCAGAAGGGGTAAGGACTTGCCCCAATTCTCCCATTACAGCAGTCGCAGAGACGGAACCAGGACACAAGCCCCAGGGCTCTCTTTGGATTATAGCCTCTGATCTAATGGAAATCAAACCATGCTCTGGACTCGTTCCAACAAGCAGGCGCGACGAGGACTCAGAGCAGACCAGCCAGATTGCTGGGCGCTCCAGAAGATCCTTGTGGGACCAAAAGGCTCAGAACAGAGGGCAGGGCTCCCTCTCCCGCCAGCAGTAGTGGACCCTCCTCTCTGTGCCCCTCCCATCACCCGTGGGGCAGCCAAACCTCTGATTGCTGGAGAGGCAAAGGTTGGGCAAGCCGGGGATTGGCCCAGCCTCAGCTGGCCACCGGCCATGGGCAGTGCCGCCTCCTCACCCCCATCCTCATCAGCTTTTCCTGGAGGAAGCTGCAGGCCTGCTGGGGCCGAGCCTTGATGGTCCCCTCGCTCTGAAAGTGTCCAGATGTGAGGCTGAGACCTCCACCTTCTTGGTCTGGGGGGTCTCCAAGTATTTCATACCCAGGGAGCCTTTCTGACACCCCCCTGCATTGCTCCTGTCGTCCTTGTGGATGGCTCTCTTTGGGAAACTGAGCCACTCTACACCCCAGCAGGTCACAAGCCACCTCTCTTCTGCTCCAAATGCTCCCTTCCCTTCACCTGTAATGGAGAACTAGCTCACCCCTGGAGACAGACCTCGGCCCGCTCC
Source organism: Tapirus indicus (assembly GCA_031878705.1). Classification (NCBI taxonomy): domain Eukaryota; kingdom Metazoa; phylum Chordata; class Mammalia; order Perissodactyla; family Tapiridae; genus Tapirus; species Tapirus indicus. The sequence goes on along the minus strand of CM062918.1, from coordinate 64,790,263 downwards.
AAAGCTGACTGTTCCATCTCTTGCACTTCCATCCCTCAAAGGCCAAGATGGAGCAGGTCCCCGGCCTCCTTGGTACCCAGGCAGTGCCCCTCCCTGTCAAAGCACCGCTCCTGGGGGGTCCCAGCATCCACAGTGCCCCTCCGCATCTCCTCAGGGCTCCCACCTATCCTGACTTGTAAGCCTAGCAGCCCTGGCTCATGACCTTCTTCCCCACTGCCCAACCCTGCCATTACCCCGGTGACTTAGGCCTCCCAGGGGACCACCCACCAATTCCTTGGCCTCCCAGTTCCCAGACTTCCTCATCTCCAAACACCTCCCCTCCATTCTATCAGCCACCCTCCCCCGACACATCCTGGACTTGTCACCCCTCCCCCTGCACTGACCACACGCCTCCCTCTGGGACACCATCCCTGCCCTTCCATTTCCCTCACTCTGGTACTCTCACTGCACAAATTGCCTGCCATCACTGAGACCCCACCGCTGACCCTGCACTTTCTCCTCATCCTTCAGTCCCCTCCCGCCTTCACTGCCCTCCTCATCTAGCTTCTTTCCCGGTAAATCCCAGCCCCATGTCACCAGTTCTGCCCTGTCCACCTGCACTGGGTGGCTAAAATCTGCTGGGAATAGTCTCAAGCCCCGAACCCTGGACTTGCCTTCATGCTGTCCCACTGCCCACCTCCACTCTGGTCACCTTGCTCTCTCCCTCTCTCCAGAGATCATTTCAAACATGCTCACTCCCCTCTACAGGCCTGGCCCTCCCTCCAGCCCCCTGCTCCGCCGCCTCCTCAGCAGAGAAAACAGAGGCCTTCAGACTGGACTCCGACTCAAACCCTCCCTACCACACCGTCAGAACTGCCTGCTTCCACTATTACCTGCTCCCACTTCCCTCCTGGGACTTGGGAGGACCTGCCAGGAGCTTCTTCCCATCTCCTCTTACCGCTCAAGAACCTTCACTTCCCATCAGCCCCTCTCCTTGCTTCAATCCCTCACCAACGCTTCCTATCACACTGTATATACCCCACATCCCTTCCATCTATTAGAAGCCATCTCCCTGGCTCCGCACACCTCTCATCATCATCATCATCATCATCATCATCATCATCACCATCATCATCACTGCCTGGATCCCTCTGCCCCAGTCCACAGACAAACTTCCCCACAGAGACGTTTTCTCTCTTGTCTCTATTCTCTCCTCCCTTTCACACTTCGACTCCCGCAGTCTGGCTTCAGGACCGTCTCTCCACCTAAACCACGACCTGCAACGTGGAAGCGGCAGCCAATGGACAGTTTTCACCCTCACCCAATTGGCCTCTCGGCAGCCCTGGACCAAAATAATTGACCACTTCCTCCTTCCTGCAGCACCTCTTCCTGGTTCCAAGATGTTCTCCTGGTCTTCCTCCCACCCCTGCTGTCCCTTCACAGACTTTCTTCCTGGGTCCTCTTCCTCACCCTGACCTTTCAATGTTGGCATATGTTTATTAATTGCAAAGGCAAAAGCAGCAACTTTACCAGGAGAGTGCTGGCAAGCACCACCTCAACCAAGTGACAGAAGTTAACATCACTGACAATGGGACAGATGGATGGTGTGTACTTCCCCAGAGGAGGCACCAGGAGGGACACAGGCTCACTTCTGGGGTGTTCCCATCAAAGATGCACAACTGAATCTAATTATGAGGAAACCAGACAAACTCAAATCAAGATTCACTCTACAAAATAATGGGTGTGTGCGTGCCAAAAATGTCATGAAAGACAAAGACACACTGAAGAACTTTTCCAGATTAATAGAAACTCAAGAGAGAGAACACCTAAAAGCAACAAAGGTGCCAGGATTTTCTTTTGCTAACAAGGATATTATTGGGGAAATTTGCAAAACCAGAAAAAAAGTCTGTGGCTAGTTAAAAGTATTATACCAATGTTAATTTCCTGATTTTGATCATTGCACTCTGGTTATGAAAGAGATGGTCCTTGTTCTTAGGAAATACATACTGAAGTATTTAAGGATAAAGGAGCATTATGTCTGCAACTTACTCTCAAATAGTCCAGGGGAAAAAAATATGTATATACATAGAAAAGAATTTAAAATGTAGTAAAATTTTAACATTTGGGAAATCTAGGTGAAGAGGATGTGGTAAATATTGTAATGGTCTTGCTACTTTTCTGTAAGTCTGAAATTATGTCAAAAAAAGTTAAAAGAAAAGAATGTTGGTGTGTCAGAGTTCAGTCCTGGGCCTTCCTCTCATTTTACACCACCCTCCTCTGGCCTGGGCAGTGCCATCTCCTCTCGTTTCTTCAATCCCATTATCCGTACCCCAACAATTCCTGAAAATACTTGCCTCTGCTCAGACCTTCCCTGGGGCTTTAGACCCACATACCCGCAGCGTGCACGCCGCCTCCTGGGTCTCTCACAGGCACCTCAAAATCAACATGCCCAAAGGTTTTCTCATGAGATAACCTCTGCCCCCATTTATCTCAATAAATGACGCCAGCACCCATCCAAGTGCCCAAGCCAGAAATCTGTGCTTGTCCTCGACATCTCCCTTGTCCCCTCTCCCCACATCCAGCAACCAGCAAGTCACTTCAGGGAGCCTGTGAGCTTCCCAAGGCAGGGCTCCTGTCATTAAGCCTTGTGTCCCCAGCCCCCAGCATAGTGTCTGACATATGATAAGTGCTTAAGAAATACATGTTGCATGAATGAGTGGATGAGTTGATCCATTGATTGATCAAGGAAACATCACTCCTCCTCATGGGAGCAGAGTCCTACTTTCTGAGTCCCAGACACAGGCCCGGTCTGGCTCACTGGACAGCCATGTATAGTTGCACAGGTTTGTATCAGTTCTCTATTGCCGTGTAACAAATTATCCTCAAAACCTAAGAGCTTAAAATATCAATCAACACTTATTGCAGACAGTGTCTGTGGGTCAGGAGTTTAGAAGTGGCTTAGCTGGATGGTTCTGACTCCAGGTCTCTCAGGAAGTGGCACTCAAAATGTCAGTAGGGGCTGCAGTCATCTGAAAGTTTGATTGGGGCTGACAGATCCACTGCCAAGACAGCTCACTCACATGACTGGTGAGTTGGTGCTGGCTGTTGGCAAGAGGCCTCAGTCCCTCTCCAAGTGGACCTTCCACAGGCTGCTTAGCTGTTCTCAGTCATGGTGGCTGCTTCCCCCAGAGTAAGCAGTGAGACGAGAGCAAGGGAGAAGCTGCCATGTCTTTTATGACCTAGTCTTGGAAGTCATACTCCAGCACTTCTGCAGTGCTTTGTTGGCCACACAGGTCAGCCCTATTCAGTGTGGGAGGTGACTATACAAGGGTGTGAATGCCAGAAGGTGAGGACCATTGAGGGCCATTTTGGAGGCTGGCCACCATGGGTTTTTTCCTGTACAAGGACACCTAGCCAGTGGAGCCAGTTGGGGGTGAAATCCAAGCTATATGTTCTTGTGTAGAGTAACAAATCCACCAAGCCCCACACAGGCTGAAGACAGCCCTGCCAGCTTGCTCCAACAAGACCACCTCTTGGCTATCAGTCTTGCCTCTCCTTCAAGTCCAGGGAGTTGTGCAGGGAACAGGACCCTGGAATCAACAATTGCCATCATCACAACTACCAGGTACTGCCCTTTACAGCTTATAAAGCCCCAGCACCTCTGTTGGAGAGAATCATCCAAGCACCAAGGTGGTTCTACAATTGACAGATGAGGGAAAAGCTGCAGAGAGGTGAGGTCACTTGCCTGAGGCCACACAGAAAAGGCTTGGCAGAACCAGGCTTCTGGCTCCTAACCCCACATTCTTTCCACTGCCCTGCCCAGCTGCCAGCTCAGACCCATGTCTCCTAACGCCCATGGAAGCCTCATTCCCAGTCCTGAGCAGGTATTTCTCATCCTTTTGGGAGCCCCACCCCACCCTCCAAAGGTGCCTGCCCTATGCTAGACTCTGAGCAAGTATATTCACAAATTTTCCATCCAAACAGGGACTATTCATCCCCCTGCCCAGGCTCTCTCTGCAGGCAGCCAGACGTCCATGGGTAGAGCACAGCAGAGGTTAACAGCATGAACCAATATTTAGAAATAGCACAACCCCAGGGGGAGTCAGCTGTGGCCAGCTGGTCACAGCCACTGAAGCCACAAGCCTTTGTGGACATGGTGTGGAAGATGACTGCCTGCTCCTGGGAACAGAGGCTCTGAGAGGGTCCCCAACTGCCCCCAGCCCACGTCCCCCCAGTGCGGCTTGGGCATGGCTCAGAGCCTGCCCCTGGCCAGAGCAAAGCCCTGCCACTGGCCTCCCACCCACAGCCGGCTCCTGAGGGCAGCAAACAAAACTTTTCAGCTCCTGAATTGTGTAATTGTTGGGAGCTGATGCCCCCGCCCCTCCTGAGCCTGGCTGTCTGCACTTGGAGGAGATTTGTCGATGCCTCCAGCCAGGAGCAGGGGCAAGACCACTCCCAGCAAAGGCTCCTGGGTCAGAGGCCCAGGCCTGGGGCCCGCTGCCGTGGAGCTCCTGGCCACCAGGCTGCAGGGCCACGGAATTGGGGCTGAAAGCCCGTGTCCCCTTGCATAGTAGTGGCCTGGGTTCTGTGTCCTTCATGGTGAAAGGCTAATCCCTTGAGGTCAGGACCTGGGCAACTGGGGCACACCCCGGCTGAGGCACCACCCCATTTAGGGCACAAGCACCCGCCATTTACCAGCAAGCCGGCTTTGGCCACAGGCTCCCTGGGTGGGGCCCAGGCAGTCAGGGTGCAAAACACAGATGTGCTCAGAGTGCCAGGCCTTGGCTGAGGGCAGGACCAAGTCATGGCCGCTGCCAGAGTGGACACTCTCAGGCCAAGAAGCATTGAGGGGAAGTGTGACCAGGAGGGGCCTGGCCAGCACACTTGGCGGAACGCTGCTGGCAGGGAGTGGGTACGCTGGGCTCTCTGTCGTCTTGTTCTCCCAGAGGCAGATCACTTGGAGAAACTGAGGCAGCACATACCACAGGTTATTGCAGCCTCATAAAATTCTGAATGCTCCTTCACTCCTGGAGCATGGGCAGCCTTCTTTATTCTTTGTGTTCTGAGTCTCGCTCTCCCCTACCCCATGGCCTGTCCTGTGCTTTGCTGGGAAAGAGTCAGTCTAGGGCTCAGGAGAGGCCCCAACCCACATCTCCTGACCCAGGATGGCTCCCTGAGGGGCATGAAGGGAAGACAGAGATCACTACTCCAGGGGGTCTGTGGAAAGGGAGGCCAGTGGTGGGAAAGAGGGCTTTCTGGAGGAAGATGAGATGCAGCCAGGGAAGCAGGGGCAGTCAGGGATGCTCACCAAGGACGCCTGGCCAATCCAAGCTAGAGAAAGTCATGGCAAAGGTTGGAAGGAGAGAGAGAAGGCCTGAGGATGCCAGGGAGGCTCTGGTCAGCTCTGCTCGGTTCCAGGTCTTTGGAGGCTCAGGGGGGCATGCTGAGGAGGGGACAGCTGAGGAGTGGCCTTTGCTCTGAGACAGTAGGGGGCAGTCAGGGGTCAGTTCCAAAGTAACACGGGGCCTCAACTTTCTGCCAGTCCACCTGGCATAACACCACTCAGCACGGGCCCGGAGTTCGGGTTCTGGGCTACAGGCTGAACAAAGGCCAGGCCCGTGTGCACCAGAGCCCCAGCATCCCTTTTCCACTCGTGCCTCAGTTTCCTCATCAGTGAAAAGGGAACACTGTCCCCCAGCACACACACTTCGCCGGGTTGTCAGGAGACCAGGTGAATGTTTTGTAAACTGGGAAGTCCCAGCAGAGAAGGGAGCCGGGTTATTACTGCTGTGCTGGTTGTCATTATTTTTCTGGGCCTGTGTTTCTCTCCCCAGCTAGCAACAAGGCAGGGGGAGGCTGCGAGCTAATCCGGACTTGAATCTCAGCTGTGGGCGGGACCTCCGTCTGCAGACTGCACAGACAAATGACTCTGGTAGTGGTGGGTAAATCTGTGTGGGCAGGGATCAGGGGAGGGGGAGAAGATGGGGAGATAGGGGTGGGGAGTCTCCACCCGGTTTGATTCATAAAGAAGCAAAAGTCTTCTCCCTTCTTTCTATTCCTAAAAAGAAAGCTCTTTTCCTCCAAATACAGTCTTCCCAGCAGCCCCCCGCCCAAGCCTGGGCCCACACTTGGCCAGTAATTAGCCCCTAACAAGGACCAGGTGGCTCGCTGACTTGAGGAGAAGGAAAAATAAGGGACAAGTTGTGGAATCAATGGCTTTACTGCCACCAAGCCCAGCTGAGCACAGCCCCGCCCAGGCCTCCTAGGGTAAACCCGGTGGGAGTTCTTAGGTTTGCCAAAATCCCCACAGAACAGCAGCAACTGTCTTCTTAATCAACCCCAGCGTGCATTTGTTGAGCGCTTACTATATGCAGCTGGCTCTGGAGGGAAAAGTTCAGTCCTTAAAGGGCTGACTTCCCATCAAAGGAGGTGATGAGTGTGAAGCTGTATGCAGTGAAACACGGGGAGGATGTGCAGGACGACAGTTAGAGAAGGAGGAGAAAAGACAAGCACTTGTTGAGCACCTGCTGTATGCCAGCCCATAGGCTAGACATTTGAGTTACATTAAGGCATTTAATCCTCACAAACCCAATTTTATAATTGAGGAAACTGAGCCCCAGGGAGGTAAAACGACTTGTTCAATGTTGGACAGCTAAGTAGGAAAGCTGGGATTTGAACCCAGGTCTGTCTGGGCTCAGGACAGTGTTCACAACCACCACACAGACCCAGCACCATCACACTGTGTTGTGGTGCTAAGAGCCCTGGGCTTGGGGTCAAGACCTGGTTCCATCTCTTAGCAGCTGTGTACACTTGCTCAAGTCCCTTAATCTCTCTTAGCCTCAGTTTCTTCATCAGCAAAATGGGGCTCAATTTTTTTGCAAACTAGGAAGTGCTGTACACATGGTGGGACTATCACTGGTAAAGGGGAGGGGCTGGGGAGACAGTGTATGATGGGCTGGGGTTGGCGGGGTGGGCTGAATCAGGCAGGTGTGACAGAGGGATTCTGATGAAAGAAGGGAGGGGAAATCACCCCAGGGGTGCTCTTCCAGCCATTCGCTGGACAGAGAAACCGAGGCCAGGCAACACTGAGGCTGGGGCTAGGCCGAGAGCAGTGAGAACCTCTGGGCGCTGGAAGCTGTGCAATAATATTCCCCTTTCTTCTCCTGTTTGGGACAAGGCTGATGTTGTTGCCTGGGAGGGAGCCAAGAGGAGCAGGGCCCCAGCCTGAAGCTGTTAGGTAGGAGCTAAACCCAGGGCCAGATTTCCAGGAGGCAGCCCCAGGAAGCTGAAACACCCGGAGTCAGGAGTCAGAAGGCAGGAGTCAAAAGGCGGGCAGTCACCGTCCCAAATGGCCAAGGACCTACTCTCCGCCTGGGTGCCTTGCAAGAACTGTTCCAGCTCTGAGCCACAGTTGCCTCCTCCACAGGACCAGGGAGGAGTGGTTCTCACCCACCTTGCAGGGTTATTTTGAGGCAAATGATACCATGGAGTTGAGAATCCCTCCTGCCTTGTGGGAGAGTCTAGAACCTTTCTCCTCTACAGACTGGGAAACTGAAGCCCTGGAGGACAGAGGTCAAGGTCACAAGGCCAGTGGGCACAGAGCCCTGTAGAACCTCAGGCTGGAGCCTCTCTGCCCAAATGGAGTCCTGAGGAGACCTCAGAGGCAAAGCAGCCCAGAAGCAGTCTGCAGGGTGGCTGGCATCTGTCCTTCCTCCTAGGCCTGGCATGCAGAACCCTCCCTTGACCCTTGCAAGGGCAGAAGGGAGAGAAGTGAGGGGCTAGCCCAGCTCATGTCTCCCCCAGAGCTGGTCTCCTCCTGGAGTCCTTGAGTCAGAGCTCAGGGGGTCTGGCCTTCTCCGGGACTTTGTCCTAAATCTCCAGGGTGGGGCTTGGGTCTGACCGAGCTATAAGGGTCCCCTCACCCCTACACGGGGAGAAGCAGTCCAACACGGGCCCTTTAAGAAAGTGGGGGGGGCAGACGGCGAGGGCCCCCCCCTCCGGCCTGAAACCGGAGCGCGGGTCGGTGCCCCGCCCCCGAGTTAAGTACAGCCGGGAGCCCAGCCTTGCCAGAAAAGTCGAGGAGTTCTCTCAACTCGCGACTTCGACATCCAGGCTCCAGACTCTGCTCCGCTGCTCGCAAGTCCTGCTGTCCAGCCCGCCGCGATGCGCTCCGGCCCGCGGCCCCGGCCTGCAGCCCCCGCCTTGGCCCTGACTTTGACGTTGGCCGTGTTGGCCCGACCAGCATCCGCAGGTCAGTGAGGGGCCCGAGACCCCGGCCCAGACTGGCACGAGCTGCGGGGGGTCCCTAGGTAGAAAAAAGGGACAGCAGGGCCCAGAAGTGGCCCCCAGACCAGGAGAGAAGGGGACTGTGCTTCTGCCACTCCAGGCTGGGATCTCTAGGAGTTCCACCCCGGGGTGGACATGGGACCCCCAGCAATAGCTCTTGAGCTCCGGTTATGTGGGCTCTGGTTATCTGAGGTTGGCCCAGGGTCGGCTTTCCTGGGGCATGGCTGTGCTCAGGATTGTCCACGATACCCAGTGGGGCCACCCCATCCGTCTGGGCTCCCTGTGCCCAGCAGGCTTTCTGTGACCACATTGGTGTCCACAGGACACCCAGGGACAGCAAGAAGCAAGCACTCGGATGCCCAGGCCAGGAATGGGGAGGGCTGCGAGGTGCGAAATGGGGAGAGAGCCACCCTGCCCCACCCTGTGTGGGGCCCCACAAGCACCTCAGCCTCCACCTCCTGCGGCCTCCTCCACCCGCTCCCCAGCTCTTCTCCTGCTCCCCACCCCCTTGTTCCCAGGTGTATTTTCTGTCTGGCCTCTTCACCACCTCCTTCCTCCTGCCCTCCTCTCCCCACTCCAGTCTTCTCTCCTCTTTTCTCACTGAGAAGGCCTGGTTGGTGACAGACAAGACCACCCACCCTTCAGCAGAGCTGGTGCCCCTCCGATTCCCTGTACCCCAGCAGGGGCCTCTCCCTCAGACTGCCCTGGGCAACCTCCTGCCACACCTCCCTGTCCCAGGCACTGGTGCTTGACCTCAGCAGAGACTGAAGGACAGTTTGCCTTCTGAGGGCTACTAGGACGTGTCCCCTCTCTGTTACAATGCCAGAAATCCCACCTGAACAGCGCTCTTCCTTTAGTTAAGGCATGGTCCAATTGTACCATAAGAACTGTGGCCCCAGGGCCCATCAGTCATTACTACTCGTGTATGAATCAGTGCTTCAGCCAACATCGTTTGGGACCATTCCCAAGAGCAACTTTGAGCAGAGGAAGGGCCTGACTCTCCCTTTCAGGGGCCCAGGCCACACCCTTCTCCCCATCAGATGGGGAAGCCGGCTGTAATGGACAGTATCACGAGTACCCAGGAGGGAAATGAGTCAGGGTGGACCCCCCCACACACTGGGGTGAGTCAGAGCTGGATCCCCAAGCTCTCTGCTCATATCCCCAGGGACCCCATCCTCCAAGGTCTCAGGGCCTGGGTGATGGGCTGAGCCTCTATGGAGGTGGGAAGGGGACATCTGAGGTGACTGGGGAGGTCCGCTCATCCAGCCTCCAGCCAAGCGAGAGATTCCAGCACCTCCACCTCCTTGGGCTTCAAGTGAGCCATTCTCAAATACCTTCTCCACATCAACGGTGTGCAGGCGTTGTGCTGGGCAATAGGGAATGCACAGAAATGCACAGGCTGAACCTGGATTCATTCTGGAGGTAGAGAAGCAAATTAAAACTCAAACAGCAATTCCTATCATGTCCGTAAAGATCCAGGTGAAGAGTATGGAGAAGAGAAATTTAGAGGCAAGCTGGGGTGGGGCAGAGGGCAATCCTTGAGCCAAGGCTTGGGAGAAGGGAAGGGGGTCAGAACTCCAGGCAGGGGCTCCGTGAGCAAAGGCACTGAGGTGGGTATGAGCAGAGGGATGTGGAGATAGGAAGGCCAGCAGCCTGGCTGGAAGGCATATTTTGAGCACAAGCCAGGAAGAGCCATTGGGCTGGGGCACAGAAACCTTAAATGGCAAAATGCGGCCCACAGCCTATGCCCTGTCGGCAATGGGGAGCCCACAAAGGTTTTAGAGAGGAGGGTGGCATGGTATCAGTGGTGTTTTATAACATTAAGCCGACCCCTGCCTTTAGGAAGGATTTGGAAATGGGGGGAAGCTGGTATCCTCTCCCCCTCCCAGGCAGGGCTCCCCTCCAACAATACATCTCTGTCACCATATCTGGCGTAGCTCCCTGTCCTGGTCTTTGCAGTAGGGGTGGCTGCTACCTATGGAAGGCGTCACTCCCACCCCTCCTCGATGCCCCTAGCCCCAAAGGCCCTCAAGTCTCAGGTACCAGAGTGAGGCGTGCTGGGATGCTTTCCCTGCACTCATCGATATTCCAGAGCATCCAGGTCATGGGGCCTGAGAGTCAAGCACCCCTGGAGACCATCTGGACCAACCTTCCAATTGTACAGACAGGGAAACTGAGGCCCCAGGGAGGAAGCAAGGTGCTCTAAGTCCCACAGAGAAGCCCAGCTGCCCAGGAAGAGCCCTCAGTCCTGCTTTGAGGGAGCTCACCGCCTGCATGGGGGCTAGGCTTGTGCCATTGTGAAGTGTGGGTGATCAGTGTGGCGTCCAGCTCTTTTTGAGCCCTGTGGAGGACCTCAGTAGAGCGACAAGCAGGGGGAGGATTTGGTTTGAGCTGATGCAGAGATGGCGTTCCACTCAGGGGGAACAGCACGAGCAAAACAGGGAGGTGAGAGTAAGCTCAGAGCACGCAGAGCCGGTGGTCCCCGGGCCTCTTCCCTGACTCTGAAAGGCAGAAAAGGTGAGGGGTTCAGGTGGGACTCAGGTGGAGTACTTGGTAGGGAGGGTTCCTGCATTACTTGGGTGGGAGCTCTGGACTGATGGGGGTGTCTTAGAGAGCTGGGCCGTGGGGGCATCAGGTGCAAGGAGTTGAATCAGGGTAGAGTCTTCTGCCTCTAAGGATGGTCTGGGGGGGCCAGTGGGGGGGCCAGCCCGGTGGCGTAGTGGTTGAATTCGCGCGCTCTGCTTCAGAGGCCCAGGGTTTGCAGGTTCAGATCTCAGGTGCAGACCTACACCACTCATCAAGCCACACTGTGGAGCTAGCCATGTACAAAATAGAGGAAGATTGGCACAAATGTTAGCTCAGGGTCAGTCTTGCAAAAAGAGGAAGATTGGCAACAGATATCAGCTCAGGGTCAATCTTCTCACCAAAAAAAAGTGGATGGTCTAGGGGACCAGTGGTGCTGGAGGTAGCCTCTGAGCCTTGTGTGTGTGCGCGCGCCGCCCCAGGCCTCTGGGGCAGGGCAGGGGCCAGGGCCCTTGGCTCAGCCCACCTGGACTCTGGAAAAGCTGTTTCAGAACCAAGTATAACTGAGCCCCCTCCCAACATTGGCCCGTGCTCCTGGGCAGGACAAGAAGGGCCTTTCAGTGCTGCCCGCCCAGGGGCCCGAGGAGGGGGCCGCACCAGGTGGGCCAGGCGGCTGGCAATGTCTGCGGGAGGGGAGTGGGGCGTGTGTGGAGCTTTCAGAGGAAGTATATAGGCTATGTCTGGGAACTGGGCGTGCTGCCCGGAAGGGGGGCAGGGGAGGGGGAGTTGGAAATAGCCCTGAGTACACACTCACTGGCGCACACAGATGTGAGTGCGCACCAGAGTATGCACAACCGTCCACACAGCCAGCCGTGCTCACAGACCTGGGCTGGGAGGCGCCTGAGGGGTAGGAGGACAGCATGGGGGCAGGGGGCGCTGTGCCGAGCTGGTGCCCTATCTTCAGTGCCAGGAGCAAATGAACAGGGGGCCTTTGGTCCGGGACTTGAGCCTCCTGTGTGCTCCCTCTGCTCCTTCACTGCCTCTCCCTTCAAGAGCGCTGGAGTACCATTATTGCTGAATTGTAGGAGTAATTTTTGAATGAACTGAATTTGTTGGACAATTTTGTGCTTGGATTCTCTCTGGGGTAGGTGCTCCTCATTCCCCCTGCTTCTCAGGAGAGTCTGGAACTCCAAACAGGAGAGGAAGGAGCTGTCTTATAACTGAGCCCCCACCTCCGGAGACACCCCGTGGGGGCACTAACCATGTTGTCCAGCAGCCTGACAGCAGGCCTGCAAGTCAAGAAACATTCCCATTTTACAGATGAGGGACTCAGAGAAAAGCGGGGACTGGCCTCAGGTCACTCTTTGGGCATGCAGGCCATGGCGTTCCCACTCGCCCCAACAACAGCCAGCTTTCCCTGGGCAGCCATCTACCAGTGGGCTCAGGCCCCCCAGCAGGGGAGAGAGGTCTTCAAGGGAGAGACAGCTCCCTGAGGACCCCAGATCTCTGCTCCTGTCTCCCCATACCCCTCCAGCAAGGGCCCCCCAAACCCTCCCCACTTTCTCACAGCATAAGCACCCCGGCCCTCCTCTGACAGCTGGGGCAGCCGATGAAGCCCCGTTTGTCTCAGATGTAGGGTGATTCCTCTAGGGGCTGCCGTCCGGGTGGCGTGGTGGCGTGGCTTGCCCCTATTCTGGACAGTGCCCATCCTGTTGACCATTCCTTTCTCCCGCTCAGCTCCTGCCCACGCCCAGCCGCTCCCAGCCGACAGAGGAGCCAGCTCTGCCAGCTCTGATGTGCATCAGCCAGGCCTCCCACCACAGCTCATGCTAAACCGTTTCCGTGTGTCTCTCTTGTGGTTTAACTGTTGTGGTGGATCAGTGAGGCCTCCTCCCCTCCCAGACCAGCCCCCGACATGGTTCACAGGGAAACCAGGGCCCAGAGAGGGGCAGCTACTTTCTCAGAATCACACAGCAAGACCTTAGCAGGGTGGGGGCTGGGCCTCCCAGTTCTTTGTCCTTGTCCCCTGGTTTAGGTAGTGGCCTTGCCCATAGGACCAGCAGCTCCCTGAGGGCAGACCTCCTGTCTGCTTTGCTCAGGGGTCTCCACTCTCTTGCTGCACACAGGACTGAGCCCACAGAGGGCCACAGCGACCACATAGAGCCAGCTAGGGTGCTCTAGGGCTTTACATCCAAAGGTGGCCGAGCCTGAGATTATGGGGTGCCTGTCCCACCCCAATTCATGCAGCATAGCTCCATGAACGTGTGTTTAGAAACTGGGATTTTGTGTAAAATGTGGTTTGATAAAGTGTTCTGTGGCTTTAAAAAAGAAAAAAAGACTTGAAAACCAATGAATTGCTTTGAGTTGAAACATACTGAGAGCAGGGAAGACAGGTCAGATACCAGGAGGGCTTCCTGGCTTTCAAAGAATCCAAGTCAAGATTGATACCAAGGGCCCCTGGAAGATGTCCTGCGCCAGGTGGAGCCAGGTCTGGGGCCTGAAGGCAGGGAGCTTCCTCGAAGCCGGGCCTAGGAGCCTGACCTCTCCTGCCCCAGCATTCCACTCCTGCCCCTCCTGCAACCCAAAGGGACATTCCTGAGCGTCCAGGTAGGCAAGAGCCTCATGGTGCCACCTGCCTGTGGGCCCAAAGCCACCATGACTGTGCTGGGCCTCTCCCCCGCAGGGTATCAGCCTCCACGTTCAGGGTGATCCTGTGTCCCTCAGGCTGGCTGGTGAACTAGGCCATCAGATAATAGTACGTAATCCCCGTGCCCTTTCATCTTTGCTCAAGCTGTCCCTTGCAACTGGTCTTCCCTTTTCTCCCCATCCTTCAAGGTACAGCTCCAGCACCACCCACCATGGAAGCCTTTTCCAACCATTGATTGCTGAGGCCCACAGCTTGGTCAGCCCTCCCGGGGGCCCTGCCCTCCATCCCTGTGGGGTTACAGGACTTTCTCACCCTACCCTCACTTGGCATCTGCCCCCTGGTCCATGACCTCCATCAGTGTGACGCCTAGTAGGTGTGCATGCACACGTGTGTGCGTGCACACACACACACACACACACACACACACACAGTGTTGCTCAGCAGCCTGGCTCAGGGTGAGTGACTAGCCCCTGAGCCAGCAGACATGAGGGAAACCCCCAACTTAGGACACACGGCCCCTGGCTCCACCGCCAGGGCAGGGCCTCTGGCCTGGGCCAGCCTGATCTCTGGGGAGATAGAGGGGGCTGGGGAGAGGAGACCAACTTCCGTTCCCACCTAAGAGCAAGGCCTCCCCCTACATTTCAGGAGGGGACAGCTATAAATATCGGTGGGCCCGGGATGCTGATTCCCATGACACAGCCCCTCCCTGCCCCCTTCGCTGTGCATAGCAGCTGGGGCCAGCCCAGCTCTCCTGCAGCTGGAGGCTGGCCAGGCAGGCCTCAGTCCCAGACACACACACACACACACACACACCCCACACACCCCACACCCCACACCGTGGTCAGGGAAGGAACGAATCACACTTTTTGGGCGTCTTAGAGCGGCTAAGAGTCAGCTCCCCTTCCTCCCCTGTCCTGACTCAGGCCTCACCTCTCCCTCCTCTGAGTCCTCAACTCCAGAAACCTCTGCAGGGCTGGGGGAGGCAGGAGGCTGGGCACATGGTGGGAAAGAACATGGTGCTAGAGAATTTAGGATTTAACTCCAGCCCCACCACTTGATGCATGACCTTGGGCGAGTGTCGTGGCCTTTCTGAGCCTGTTTTCCCCCCTCTAAAATGGGGATAGATGATTCCTACTCCCACGTGTGTGAGGATTAAAGCCCTTGCCTGGGGTCCACGCTCCTGAGGTTGCTGTTACTCTGTTAGCACCATCTTCTGGAGGGAGCAAACCCAACAATATGGGGGCTCCTGCTTAGGAATCTTTGAGAAAGGTTCCAAGGTGGGAGATTGGATGTGGTGGTCCTGCGAGAGGGTCTGTGTCGAACAAAGTGACATGGAAAAAGGGAAGTGGGCTCCCAAGGGAGCTATCAGCCAGCTGCTGCCTGCCAGCCCGGGACCCTTCAGAAAGGGGGAGGTGGTGTTCTACATCTGACAGATTCCCACCGTGAGGAGAGCAGGACAGTCCCTCCCAGCCCCACCCCGCAGCCCAGTAGCCCCTTAGATGGTGATCATTGAGCCCCAGTACAACACAATATGTATTGAAGAAATGACCAAAGGAAACTCAGGCCCTG
The DNA here is from genome assembly GCA_031878705.1 of Tapirus indicus. Taxonomy (NCBI): domain Eukaryota; kingdom Metazoa; phylum Chordata; class Mammalia; order Perissodactyla; family Tapiridae; genus Tapirus; species Tapirus indicus. Next base: position 64,775,259 of record CM062918.1, on the reverse strand, counting down.
TCCCGAGAGCAGAGGGTGGGACGAAGAGAGTGAGCAGGCACCGGGACCTTTTATAGGACAGGGAGCCTAGAAACCTGCTGTCTGCCCACCCCTGTGGGCCCTGGATGCGAGATGGCTCAACTGCTGGAGCTCCCTCGGGGCTGTTGCCGCCGCTCATTAAGCAGTAGTGGCTGCACCATGAGCAGAATCCAGACAGGGAGTGAGGGACACTCTCTGCCCTGGGCCGCCTGGACCCAGCAGGGGTGTTGGTGATGCCTGGGTCCAGGTATGTGTGAGCTCAGAGTTGGTGGAGGCGAGGGGAAGTGAGGCTCAGGAAATGGCTACAGAGTGGGGTGAGCAATCTGGTGGAGTGCCGCCTGGAGGGACACTGGATAAGAGGCTGGCCAGAGCCTGGGCCCCCAGGTCGAGATCCCAGTGTGTGGGCATCTTCTGCCTTCACCCCCATAGAGGTAACTTCTCGACAGACCACTGGGCAGCCCATCCAGCTCCCCGGATGTGTGCTAATAGAATCCCGGCGCCTGCCTCCGCCTGAGGCTCTATCTCTGGGCAGCTGGTGCCCATGTGCTTCCAGCCACCCATCTGGAGCTCAGTGGAGCCCCTCCAGGGGCAGGTACTCAGATAGGGGCCTCCTTCCAACTGTTGACAGCCCTGGGGCAGGAGAGATGTTTTAGGCACCTTGGCGAGCTACGTAACGGCAGCCCTTGGGATACCTGGCCCTGCTGTGGCCTTAGGCAGACCTCTGTCCCTCTCTGGGCTTCTGGATAGGATCTTCAGTCTCCAAGGTCAGCTCTAAAATTCTGAGGAGAGGGTGCTCTGCTTCTGTCCAGAGAGATCCACTTGCTTCTTTGGGGCCACACAGCAAGGTGGGCTAGGCCTAGAGTGGGGCTGAAAGGCGGCCCAGCCTGCCAGAGATCCCTGGCATCGAGAAACCACTTTCCTACCTTGGCATGGAGTCCTGGGGCTCTCCCGGGATGAGAGCAGCAGTTCCTCTCCACCCCCGGTTTGCATCTTCTACGCACTGGCCCCAGCCCCGCCCAACCTAAAATAAACCCAGACCACCCCATCTTGTACCAGCCAGACCCACCCAGCCCCTCCAGAGCCGGTTGAGTCACCACTGGACGCTGCTCCTTTTTTTAACTGTCTGAGTCACCGGTTGTGGCTATGACTCCATGACACACGCCCCGGGCTGCAGCTACCCTACAGCCCCCAATGGCACAGCCAAGGGAGGGGTCTGAATAGAGGCTGGCAGCAAGTGTGAGCCCAGGCCATAGCCTCAGCTTGTAACCCCTCCAGGCTTGGGGAACTCACCCCCTAACAAATCTGAGCCCAGACCTTTCCTCACTGATCCTGATACTACCCCGCCCCATCTTCCCAGGACAGTCCTTCAGGGATCTTGGTGACAAAGCCCATCTGCATTGCTCTGCCTCCACAGCGTGTTTTTGCATCCAAACAGGTCTAGGCCTCCCACCCTGAGATTACCAGGAACAGGGGGTCTCTGGGCCCTGGGCCCTGGAGGGGTGGGAGTGGGTAAGGCCTGGCCTTCCGGAGTGAAGGCCACAGAGATGCCTAATTCCTGCCCTTCCTCACTGGATGCACCTCAGACTCTGACTACCCTGCCCGCAGCACCGTGAAGACATTCTATGAGACAGAAGCCTCCACTTCCAATCTTCCTGGCTTCCTCTATCTCCCCTTCTACCCACAGTGTCAACTGGGCTGCAGATCCCTCTTCCCCCAGACTGTCTCTGTCTCTGCCTCCCCTATCCCTGTTTCTTTATCTCTGCCTGGCCCCTGTCTCTGGCCCTGCTCTGTGCTCTTTCCTCTACCCAGTCCCAGTGGTAGTCCTAAATGCTCTCTCTGCAGCCGGCACCCCCCTCCACAGGTCCCTCCCTGTCTTCCCCGTAGACATAACACACCCTCACCTCCACCCCTTCCCACAAGGGACTCTGGGCCCCAGGGACCAATCCTGAGAGAAATTTTCCATCCCCCTCACCAAGTCCCTCTTTCCCCTGCCCCAAAGCACAGGCTACATCCTGTCCCAGGGAATGTCAGGATCCCACAGGCGCTTCCTTGGGGGCTGAGAAAGGGGGGCAGGGGGCCTGGGAATGGCCCTACCCCCAGCTGTGCCTGAGCTGGAGCCGGCACAGCCTCAACCCCATCCATCTCCTGTCTGTGGCTATGGCCTCCAGCTATAAATAGGGGCTCTGATTCTATTTTCTTTAAAAACAAGCACCACACTCTGTCACCACAGGCCCAAAAAAGCACTCCCTGGCTGGGGCAGTTCCCCAGCCCACCTCAGCCATTTTGTCCAGCCCCCTGCCTCTGGGCACTGGGGTCCTGGAGGGCAGAGGAGGACTGGAAAGAAGTCTGGAGATAAGACAAGGTGGGGGAGGGCTGGGGCAAGCTCCCATTGCAACCTCTGCCAGCTGGGTCGGCTAGGGAATGTGGCCATCCCTCTCGCCCTGCTGGGCCCCTCCCTGCTCTCTTCCCGTCTCCCTTCACTAAGCAACATCAGTGTTACCCCCGATTCTCATTGTTAACGGAGTAACGCAACTCCCCAAGCCACAGTTGAGTGTCTTTGCACCCCAAATGCAGAGAAGGAGCTTTGGTGTGGGCAAGGGTGGAGGAAGACTTCTTTCCTGAAGGAGCATGAGGGCATTTCACAGGCAGAAAGGAAAGAAGAGCTTGCCCGGCAGAAGGCCCAGCCTGAGCAAAGGCCAGGAGTGGGGACCTGTCGGGTGTGGATGGAAAACAGCCCAAGGCCTGGTGAGCCTGGCACGTGGGGTGTTCAAGGGAGGTGAACAGGAAAGCCTGGCAGGGCAGGGGCACGGTCATCCAGCCCTGGCTGCCACACTGAGGTTGGGACTTGATCGTGGGGCAATGGGGAGCCATCGAAGGCTTCCAGGCAAGGGAGGATGATGACAGAGCAACTTTCAGTTTAGGTTAAGTGTGGCTGCTATTAGCAAAATGAGACAGGAAATTCATTAAGCCTGGCAAGGCATGGTGGCCATCTGCCTTACGGGATGGCACAGAGGAGCAAGAAGGGGAGATGAATCTGAAAGAATTTAGGACCAGGATGGATGGAACATGGGGAAGGAGGAGGGAGAGTGTCCAAAACGACTTTCAGATTTCTACCCAGCCACGGGTGGGGGGAGCCTTCACTGGATGGTGAGCAGGCTAGGGGAGAGGTGACACTGCATCTGGCTTGAGATGGGTGGGCTTGGGTTTGGGGATTCCTATGGGTGTTCCTGGTGTAGATGTCTAGGGGGCATTGGCAGGTGGGCCCAGAGCCCTGGAGAGTTGGTGCTGGAGACAGAGATGTGGCAAAGAGGCAGTGCCTGCGGCCAGGGGAGAAGAGATGGGCTAGAGAGAGTGGGCGGGGGCGGGGCGCAGGTCCTGGAGTTGGCACGTGGGGGGCACTAGGCAGGAACCTATTCCAAGAGGAATCGGGCCTGCCCGGGGCGGGCGGAGGTCTCAGTCTGGGGATCTCTGGGGAACCTGGTTAGCACAGAAGCCACTAACAAGGACACTGAGGTTTCCCAGTCCACCCTCCCAGGCCACACCCTCCTGCCCGCACACCTCCAGTGCCAGGAGTTTGCTACTCTGCCTGTCTGTTGTCAGCTCTGCCTGATAGAAAAATCCCTCTTATGGGCCAAATGCCACCTCCATTTGACCCTCCATCAGCATCCCTCAGGTGCTGCTGTTTCCTCCATCAGCACGTGTGTGTGGGCCTCCTGGATGACAGGTGCCCTGGGCAGGGGATACAGGCCCTGGGTCCTGTCTTCAAGAGCTTCCAGTCTGGCCAGGCCTGTGTCCCCTTAGGCCAGAGATGGCTCCACTGTACCCGCTGTAGTGACCACACCTCTCCACCAGCACTTTCTGCTGAGCTGGGCTGGGCTGGCCGGGGGCCAGGTTGTGTCAGTCTCCCCATCCAGATCCCCTTCTACAGATGGGAAACCTGAAGCCAGAGAGAGCACACAGCTCTGAGTGGAGTGTGTGTGTGTGTGTGTTGGGGGTGGGGGTCCCTCACCCAAGCCTTTGCTTCCCCCAGTCTCCTGGACATGGGGCTTCTGTCTGTGGGGTCATCCCACCCCTCTTCCCTATGTTTCAGATGGGGGAACTGAGGCAGAGATAGCCGTGGCTTCTCCCAGACACACAGCATATTGAGCACGAGCTGGGCCAAATAGGTCCAGGCCTCTGTCCAGACCAACAGTCATTGCTTCCTCCACCCCCCATCCCCGCTCACTCACTGTCTCCAAGCCCCGTCTGCCAGGCTCGGGGAAGCCCTGAGACGCCTCCCTGACAGCCCGGCTCTTAGCGGTTTCTCCTGCTGGAATGGAGGGGAGACTCGGAGATGAGCAACATGCTCCCTGGCTCTGGATTCAGCCCCAGAGAGGGGTTGGCCCGGCAGCTTCCTGGGGGCAGGCCTCTCCCCCTGGGCAGAGCCCACACCCCCTGCCTCTTCACCCTCTTCCCTGACCTCCAAAACCCCAATGGGCATGGCCAGCACTTATCACTGGTTTTTGGAATGTGCCATCCTCAGCCAGCCCTAAAGAGGGTCCTTCCCTAATCCAGCCAGCCCCAGAACCCATTCCCATCCAGCCAGGCTGGGAGAGGCCAGCTGCCAAACCACCCATGAAAGCAGATGCTCTCCCCTCCCTCCTCCACTCCCTCCACCCCGGCCCTGACAGAGGGAGCCCCTGAGGACAGGAAGGGAAAAGTGTGTCTTCCCCAGGCCGGGGGCCAGTTCTCACACCCTCCTCCCGCTGGAGCCAGCAGCAGATGCTCCACTTCCGAGTCACGTGCAACAGCCTGCGCCGACCCCCCCCCACACCCCCTCCCTGATACCACAGCACCCAGCTCTGGAGCCACACCCACAGGGGCTTGAATCCGGCTGTGCCCTGCTCCTCCTGGGGCCCTAGCACAGGAGACTGCCCTCTTTGAGCCTCAGTTTCCTAGCATGGAAAACAGGAGCTGCCTCCCAGGGACCCTGCTGGGGGAGGGGCTGGGCAGGCCCCATGCCAGGTGAGGGTCCCTCGCTCCGTGTCTTTCCTGCCAGAACCCCACCTCAGCCTGGGCCCACTGAGATGAGGGTCCCACTTTCCTTCTGGCCAGAAAGCTGGTGGAAAGGGGATGTGGAACGGGGCTTGGACACCCACCCATCTCCCTGCAAGAGGAGGAAAATTATGAGGCAAGGAAAAGCCTCTGGGAATTGCTGCAGCCGCAGCAGCCCCACCCCTCTGCCCCCCAGGGGGGCTTGTGGAGCACAGGGCTTCCACAAAGACTCCATTGAGGGCCCTCCTTCCTCCGCCTCCACCCTCCAGCCTGGGTGGACTCTGGGCCACTCAATCCCAATCCGGCAAAACCTCTCATTTTCCCTCCCACTTCCTTTGTGCCCCACGTGGCCCCAGGGTTGGGACACGTGGCTGGGAGCTCAGGGCACCAGCACTGCCCCTGTCAGCGTCTGTGGATCTAGCTCAGCATCTGTCACCCACCAGTCCCAGGGGTACTCACCTTCCAGAGGGGCTCCCTAAAATTGGAAACATTCCCCAAGATATGCCCCGCGGCATGGGTGGCCTCTGGGTGCCTGGTTAGAGGGCCAGTAGCTGAGGCCAGTGACCAGGGTCAGGGCTCAGCCAATAGCTGAGGAAACCACTGTCCTGCCCTGGCCTCCTTGGCCTTGCAAAGGATTAGAAAGGCAACCAAACAAAAGGTCAAGTACCCTGAGAGGGAGCTGAGGAGGGACAGGCCACCCTGACCCCAGCCGAGTCCTCAGTAGTGTTGAGACGAGGAGGCGGTCTGCCCGTGAGCACCCGAGGCCTGACATTCGCACTCTACTGGGACAAGCTATTGTCTCCGAGAGAGTGGGCTGCTCTTTAAAGTTCTGTGTGACTTCGAACCAACCTACTGTCGTTCCTGTGGCCGAGGCTTGCAGGGCAGGAGAGGAGCAGGTAGTCAGTGGGCTGCTGGCCTGGCCCCGGGTTATGGACTCCCAGTCTGGAACTGGGCGGGGAGAGCCAGAACAGTGAGCACTGCGGGTGTGCCAGTGTGTGAGCATCGCCCAGGCAGCCAGCCCTGGCAGGTGGCGAGCGTCTAGACCCCGGTGTCACTGCTATGGGCAGCTTATGTTTCCCTTTGGTCTGACCTGAAGTCTGTCCCTAGAACCTTCCCTGTTGTTACCTTTTGAGGTAATAGGCTTGGGGGAAGGTGATAGCTCAGTTTGAGCCTGGAAGGGGCTGTGGGACATGCTGAGGGAGGGCTGACACCTGAATAGACACAGGGACAGCTTCTCCCTTGCCTGGGAGCCCAGGGAGGTGGGCGTGGCTGGAGAGGGTCATGGTCCAGTATCCAGACCCAGACTGGGCACCGCGTCCTCACGTGCCCCACACTCACACCACATGCTGTGACGCGTGGTGCTGACCTGCCCTCACGTACACTCAGGGCTGCATTCCACCCACTGTGCCGTGCGGGGGTCTGCGGGGCTCCGTGGGGCTGAGCTCTCCCGTCAGCACACTGCACTGCTCTCTGAGATGGGGGGGGGGGGCAGTGCAGGAGCATCAGCCCCTTCGGCCCAAGTCAGGGAACTTTCCACCCCACCCCAGCCTCCTCTGAGGCTCCCCTGCTTGGGGGCAGAATGCTGGGAAAGTAAAAGCGAATCCCTTGGAGGCACAAGGGGAGGGTATCTGGCCTGAGTTCTGGAGGGCCTGGGTGACCTCAGGGAGGGCCCAGCTGCTGGGACAGGACACCTGGCCCATCCCTGCTCTCACACAGGGCCGGCATTCAGCCCCCCGGTGGGCCACCCACAGACACACTCATGAAGCGAGACAGAGAACCCTTCATCCCTGCCTTGGCCCTCCTAGAGCACCCCACCGCCCCCCTCAGTCCCCTCAGACTCCCTCAGGGGGACTCCCCCAGCCTGCCCAGGATCTGGATCTGGAACCAGGATCTGCCACCCATGGTGCCAAACCCCAAGGGGCTGTGGTGGAAAAGTTTGGCTTCTCCCCAGAGCAGGACCCCTCCTCTCCCCAGCTGGCTGGCAGGGTGCCCCCCTCCTCACCCTCCTCGCCCCTGTCCACAGCAGCACCCTCGCTGCCAACACCCTGCGTTCTCGGTCTCTCTTGGTTTTTCCTCCTCCATCTCCTTCCTCAGGCCTCAATCTGGATCCTAAGTTCAATCTTTGTGGAGGAGGGTCTTTATTTCTCATTCTGTTTTAATACCTTTCTCAGGCTTTCCGTCTCTCCCAGGTTGGTTCTTCTTTTCCATCCCCATCGCTGCATATTGCATTTGTGAATGAGTGACTGAATGAATGAATATGGGTTCCCCCTCTCTCCCCATCCATCTCTCACCTCCTGCTCCATTTCAGTACCACCAGGTGTACATCCCCAACTACACACGTCCAGTTCTCCCACCACCCATCCTTGACTGTGGGTGCAGCCCTCTCCACCGGCCGTCCTGCCCAGCAACTCTGGGCTCCCAAACTTTCTCCCTTATAAAGTCAGGCGGCAGCAGACCCAGGAATGGTGTCTGCTGCCCGTGACGCATGCTGGCTGTGGAGCTGCTTGGCTGCCTCCACGAGACCAGGAATGTGGCGAGAGGAGAGCGGGCATGCAGGGACTGATAGCCAGGGGGTGGGGCAGGGTGGGGGTGCCCAGGTGGGCGGGGCTTAGACAGGTGCAGGGCTGGGGACTGCAGGCTTTCTGCTTTTCTCTGTCAAATTGCTTCTCCTCTGGAGCCTCAGTTTGTCTATCTGGTAAGTGGAAGCCGAGCACTACAGCAGGCAAGTGCTGTGGAGAACTTTGCTGTTGTGGAACCCATCACCCAAGGGGTGGGGGCCCAGGGCTGGGGAGGCAGGAGGCCCCAGGCCTGGCTCTCTGGACTGTCCTCGAGCAGGGTGGTGCTCCCAGTTATAGCTAGGATGAGGCAGTGGGTGGAGGGGGGCTGAAGACAAAGACAGGGAGAGATGAGGACAAGCAGAGGCAGATGCCGGCAGCAGACAGAGCCGAGGGAGAGATGGGAGAGAGCTGGTCTGGCTAGCCCCCCAGGTTCTGAGGACCCAGAAGGAGCATGGTCTGCAGCAGTCCCCGGACAGGAAAGGGCACCCGTGCTTGAGACCCTGCCCCTGGCCAGCCTGGGAGGGAAACTCTCCCCACCCAGTGACCCCTTGTCCTAAGAGCTGCTGACAGGTGAGGGTTGGATGTCACAATGGAAGTAAGCCTCATGTTTGGTGTCCTCCAGGGGCCAGAGACCAGGTCCCCATTCATACACGTCCTGAGAGTACCCCCAGGGAGCCAGGAGATGTCAGCACAACCTGTGCCCTGCCAGAGGATAGCTTGCTGGGGGACCTTGGCCTGAGCTTCGTCTCTGCTTGTGAGAAGGCGCTTGGTGGGGAAGGACACAGGCTCTTTCTGTGCCCCCCGCCCTCCTCTCAGGAAGAGGGCTATAGCAGCCCGCCCTGGCCCAGACAGCAGCGCCCTGTTTGTGGCAGGAAGGGTGGGAAGCTGTGGGACTTCTCCACCTTCAGCAAACCTCTAGAATTGATGGGTGCCGGGCAGGAGGGGCGAGAACCCTCCAGGAACACACGGCCCCTTTCATGGAGCCAGGCCGCGCCAAGTCATGGCGGGCGGGCACCGAGGGGCAGGACAGGCCTGGGCACAATCGTTGCTCTGTCCTGGCAGCTCCCAGCCCACACGCACGCACATGCACAAACACACAGCCTTACGCAAACCCAAAATACACCACCAGCAGCCACCCACATACTTGCACACGTGCAAATACACATCTCCATAGCTTTGGACACTCACCTACGTACCTTATCCCAGGCAGAGAAACCCATACGTGTATCACTCTCCCTGCCCCTTCACCTGTCCTCCAGACCCCTTGGGGCATCCTACTCCCCCATGCTGAAGGCTTGTCACTACCCAGGCAGCCCCCACCATTAACCCTCTGCACACTCATATTTGAGAGCAGACTCCCGGACCGGGAAGGGACCTCCAGGTCTACTCTCCACAGACAGGAGGAGGAAGGAGTGCCCATTTTACAGAATGGTGACACTGAAGCCTGAACTGGGCCCCTTCTCCTGGCCCAGAGGGCAGCACACACAGCTGCTGCAGGTCTGAACGGGTGTTTGATGAATCATGGGTCTTTTGGGCCCAGGAGAGTCAAGGGCAGGTCTCCAAGTATGCTGATGCCTCCTCTCCTCCTCCCACCACCTCTGCACCCCAGTCAGGGTGCTGAGCCTAGCTTGGCCCAGGCTACTTTTCCCTCCACTCCTCTGTCTTCAACTTTTCCAGAGCCTGTATATCCACGCCAGTCTCTCACTTGGCCTTGCTACCCTCTGGGACTGCCCATTCCCTTCCTTCTCTGCTCCTCTATATCATCCTCACCTCCTCCAGGAAGCCCTCTGGGATTGACTCCTAGCTCATTACTTCTTTATCCTGCATCTTCTCTCCAACTGTCCTCCCCATCCCCCGCCAGGACAGGGATTCTGGATTCTTGCAACTGCAGCCCATCAGAGACAGTAAGAGTGGGCAGAAGAAGGAGACCAGGAGGTAGGGGGAGTGGTGCTGTCAGAGTTTCCAAAACCCTGGCCAGCAAGGCCTCAGAGGCCTCTGTTGGGGCAAGGGGGCTGCCTGGCCTGAGCGCTCCCAGCGGCACAAGGCAGCTTGTGTGAGCCCTTTCCTGCCTAGCCCCACAGGAAGTAGCAGGCCCAGCCCCTCAATGGGCCCATTCAGACCCCAGCTCTCTGGAAAGTACCTCTGCTTCCTGCTACCCTCCCACTCCGGCCTGGAGAACCAGGCCAAATGGGCTGCTCTTCTCCCCTGCTGGGAGGAGACTGGAGGCAGGTGGTTCAGTGGTTAGAGCCAGCCATCGACGTCAGTTCCTGCCTGGTCCAGAGCCCTGACCTGACCATGCCCTGGCAGGTTTACATACAACTTTAGCGAAAGGGAATGTGGATGGGTGCGTGGGCTCACCCCACACGGAGGAAGGAGATGGCACCCCTCCCCGTGGGTGGTGTGCAGGTTAATGTTTAGCAACAGGCTCTCTGAGCAAGAAGCAGCCCCAATGTGTAGTGTTTGCCTCTTTTCATGATATAAATATTCTCACTGGGCAACATCACCTGGTTCGTAAAATTCCTGCAAATTTAATAGTCAGTTCTTGCCAGTGCTGTGAGCTCCGGCCTACCACGGTGGTGGCTCCATCTTGTGGGGGCCACATGCCCCCACCCTCTAAGCTGTGGCTGCCCTCAGTATAGCATGCTGCATTTTGTTCTTAAGAATCAATGTCCTTGCAGGTAAGGTGCCCCTGTAGATGCCCACCACCGGCCAGTCCCCTGGTCTGCCCCTCACTGGCACTGTGGTGTGCTGGGCCTGCCCGGCCGTGCCCACCCAGATGGTTTTGCAGTTCTTGTTTGATTCCTCTAGCTTCTCAGACAAGGTTCCGGTGCTGCAACAACAGGAGATAACTAGAAGGGATTTCAGCTCAGCCCGAGGGGAAGAGCATTATCTTGCTCGGACATCCCTCCAAATGCTGTTGGCTGCCCTTAGGGCATACAAGTCTGGGGCTCCTCCAGTGACTGATGCTACTTTCTCAGGCGCATGTCAGCTGGCTTAGGCTGGCCAGGGACCAGCAGGTATGTGGCTGGTGCCAGATCATCCCTACCAAGGCCAGCAGCCTTTACTCACCCACACGGGCTTTAAGGGAAGCCCAACAGGGATGAGTCACTTTTATAACCATTCCTGTCTGCCCCCCTCCAGCCCTGGACCTCTGGGAGGCAGAGTCAAAGTTATATTTGGCCCTAATCTCCGCAAAAGGAACGGACCAGAAATTGTGGCAGCAGGTTGGAGGTCACGGGAGGCTAATTTTGAGGAACTGCCTGGAGAGGGTGGCAACTTAAAAAGAAGAGGTGTCCCAGTATGGGACAAAAGAGGCCTGCACAGTGACCACTAACCCTGGGAAACTCCAGATATGGCCTGCTGCCTTGGGAGGCCCTCTTTGGCCTGCCCAGCAGACCCTCAGCCCCTCCCAGGCTTGTCTTCAGCCTCAGACCCAAGCTTGGAGAACTCAGCTGTTGTCATCCCTGGCTCCCTGGCCATGGTGGAAACAGTGGGGCCGGATCTGACCACTCACTGGGGACCATGAATAGTTTACAGCAGGGAGCAATACGGGGTGACTGAAGACGTTTTGGCCCATTTTGGGTCTGGCTCTGCACGTGGTCCCCATCTGGCCTCAGAGCCTTTTCTCCTTGGTGGACTCGGGCCGACAAGCTGCCAGTCCCACCCCCAAAGACAGCTGGAAGCATGGCCCAAGAGAGAAGCAGGGATGGGTGGGCTGCCTGTCTTAGCACCACTACCAGGCCCCAGCCAACCATGGAAGTGGAGCATGGCATGGAAAGCATTGGCCAGAAGCCAAACCATAGGGGCACTTAGGAGAAGGAATTTTAGTGGGGATCGGTTTGGGGTGGGGGTGGTTCTCCTGGAACTCCATTCCTGGGGACTGTGACCACCAGGCCAGGTGATCAGAGCAGTGATGGTTTCCTTTTGGGCCATGGAGGGGCCAGACCCAGGATGGCGGTTCCTCTGGGGCCCAGGGGAGGAGAGCCAGCGCTGCAGATGCCCCTGGCCCCAGGAACCTCTGAGGAGGAGATCTGAGTCGCTTGGAATCACTGGGTCTGGTCTCCTTCAGAGCCAAGGTCTGTGCTGGACACAAGGTGAGGCTGTGCCTTCTGGGGCCAGGACCAAGCAGGTCCTCTGGCGGAGGCCCATGGGGCAGCGCCACGTGAGAGAAGCGTGAGGGTGCGCCAGCGTGAGACCCCCTCCCTGCAGAGCAGACGGGGAGCAGCACCTCTCCTCCTCCAGGCAAGAGTCAGAGCCTTGACCCCAGCCTCCTCTCTCTCACAGCCTCCTTCTTCGGGGAGAACCACCTGGAGGTGCCGATGGCCACGGCTCTGACTGAGATAGACCTACAGCTGCAGTTCTCCACGTCCCAGCCCGAAGCCCTACTTCTCCTGGCAGCAGGCCCAGCTGACCACCTCCTCCTGCAACTCCACTCTGGCCGCCTGCAGGTCAGGGACATCTCCTTGCTGACTCCTTCTCTAGCTTTGAATGGCCCCCAACTGGCTGTGCGACCTTGTGCAATCACTTTCACCTTGGGGTCTCAGGTCCTCCAGTGTGAGATGGACCATAGCATCCCAGAAGGTGTGGCTCCCCATGAAGTGGCTCTGCCCTCCTGCTCTCCAGCCTCACTTCTCACCACAACCCCCAGCTGGCCCTTCGTGCTCTGACCGCACGGACTGCCTACAGTTCCCTGTGGTCTCTCGTGGTCTCTCGCTGCCAGGTGTCTGCTCCCTACACTCCCTCTGCCTGGTGCTTGCCACACCAATCCCCTGCACCTGCCTGACTCCAGCCTCTCCTTCAAGGCTCAGCGTGGACATTCCTTCCTCCAGAAAGTGTCCCCCAGCACTCACCTGGGCTGGGTCCCCTCTCCTGGGCTCCAGCGCCCCCTGTGCATCCCTCTGCGTGGTGCCAATCACCCTGTATCACCATTCTGCCCATAATGGTAACAACCAGTACTGCCACAGCTTCCTCATTTTTCTATTTCACCCTTCAAGTCACTACAGGCTCTATTAGCAAGGAGTCTTCTGGCTCTATCTTGAGGCTTCCTCCTAACCATGAAGTGTTTGAGAACCCTAGTTTGGTCTTAGTCCAAATTTGGGGGAGCCATCTGCTTCCACACTGCAGTGGGGAGAGGACTGTATGGCCCAGTCATCCATCAGTCCATCTGCTGCTGCTATTGCTTCTCACTGCCACAAGGTGTCACTGTTGAACACAGCCTGGTACAGCCTGGCACTGATGCTCTTCCTGTTTGCTGGGTCAAGTGATGCCACACCCCTAGAGAGCTGTTCTGTACTTGGACTCCCAAGGTCAAGGTTCTTAGTGCTCTGCTCTTTCAGTTCCCATACTCTGCCATTCTACCATCTGGTTGTGGGAGCACCACAGCAGAGCTAGTTCTGGTGTCGATGTCATAGAGACAGAACCATGTCCCCCTTCTCTCCCCGAGGATCTCCCTCACCCTAGGTCAGGGAGCTTTTCTTTACTAAACCTTCAAAACACAGAGCATCTGATCAGGCTCCCCATCCCTGAACAGTGAGTCTGGCTGCCTCGGTGACCCCAAGGTGTTTTGCCCTACTTAGGGGACTCATCAGGGGAGTGCCACGTGCCCATTATTCCAAGGGTGGAATCTTGTGGCACCTCTCACCCAAGGAAAGAGAGGAAGAATAAAAAAGTCCAGGTTGAATCTCTAGGGAAGCGTCGTGCTATACGTCAGTTCTTTGTGGGCAGGGATCACATCTGATTCACATCAGGGTCCCCAGAGGCCACCCAGGCCTGGCACAGAGATCACTGGTGAGTGTTGGCGGGGATGATAAAGATATGGCAGGAAAGAGAGAGGGGTGGCATAAGAAACCCTTGTCCTAGGCCCTCTGCTCCGGGGACCCCAAGTGTGGGGGAACAAGTGTGCTCTTACAGCACAAGTGATGGATTCAAAGTGCTGCCCCCATCCCTCATTCCCCCTCTCTCCGCAGGTCAGACTTGTCCTAGGCCAGGAGGAGTTGAGGCTGCAGACCCCGGCAGAGACGCTGCTGAGCGACTCCGACCCGCACACTGTGGGGCTGACTGTGTCAGACAGCTGGGCCTCCTTGTCAGTCGACGGGCTCCTGAATGCCTCAGCCCCGGTCCCAGGAGCCCCTCTGGAGGTCCCCTATGGGCTTTTCATGGGGGGCACTGGGAGCCTTGGCCTGCCCTACCTGAGGGGAACTAGCCGACCGCTGAGGGGTTGCCTCCACGCAGCTACCCTCAATGGCCGCAACCTCCTCCGGCCACTGACCCCAGATGTGCATGAGGGCTGTGCTGAAGAGTTTTCTGCTGGTGATGACGTGGCCCTGGGCTTCTCTGGGCCCCACTCGCTGGCTGCCTTCCCTGCCTGGAGCACCCAGGATGAAGGCACCCTGGAGTTTACACTCACCACACGGAGCCGGCAGGCGCCCCTGGCCTTCCAGGCAGGGGGCCGGCGTGGGGACTTCATCTATGTGGACATATTTGAGGGCCACCTGCGGGCTGTGGTCGAGAAGGGCCAGGGCACCATGTTGCTCCACAACAGTGTGCCTGTGGCCGATGGGCAGCCCCACGAAGTCAGTGTCCACGTGGATGCCAACCGGCTGGAAATTTCCGTGGACCAGTACCCCACACGCACCTCCAACCGTGGGGTCCTCAGCTACCTGGAACCACACGGCAGTCTCCTCCTCGGGGGGCTGGACACAGAGGCCTCTCGCCACCTCCAGGAGCACCGCCTGGGCCTGGCACCAGGGGCTGCCCACCTGTCCCTCCTGGGCTGCATGGAGGACCTCAGCGTCAATGGCCGGCGGCGGGGGCTCCAGGAAGCCTTGCTCACTCGCAGCATGGCGGCCGGCTGCAGGCCTGAGGAAGACGAGTATGAGGAGGACGCCTACGGCCCCTACGAAGCTTTGTCCACCCTGACGCCTGGGGCTTGGCCAGTGATAGAGCTGCCCGAGCCCTGCGTGCCTGAACCGGGGCTGCCTCCCATCTTTGCTAATTTCACCCAACTGCTGACCATCAGCCCCCTGGTGGTGGCCGAGGGTGGCGCAGCCTGGCTTGAGTGGCGGCACGTGCAGCCCACGCTGGACCTGAGCGAGGCAGAGCTGCGCAAGTCCCAGGTGCTGTTCAGCGTGAGCCGCGGGGCGCGCCACGGCAAGCTGGAGCTGGACATCCCGGGCGCCCAGGCCCGGAAGATGTTCACCCTCCTGGACGTGGTGAACCGCAAGGCACGTTTCGTCCACGATGGCTCCGAGGACACCTCCGACCAGCTGGTGCTAGAGGTCTCAGTGACCACTCGGGCGCCCGTGCCCTCCTGCCTTCGGAGGGGCCAAACTTACCTTCTGCCGATCCAGATAAACCCCGTCAATGACCCACCCCGCGTCATCTTCCCGCATGGCAACCTCATGGTGATCCTGGAGCACACTCAGAAGCCTCTGGGGCCCGAGGTTTTCCAGGCCTACGACCCAGACTCGGCCTGCGAGGGCCTCACCTTCCAGCTCCTGGGCGCCCCTGCCGGCCTCCCCGTGGAGCGCCGAGACCAGCCCGGGGAGCCAGCCACCGAGTTCTCCTGCCGGGAGCTGGAGGCAGGTGGCCTAGTCTATGTCCACCGCGGGGGCCCCGCCCAGGACCTGACTTTCCGGGTCAGCGACGGGCTGCAGGCCAGCCCCCCGGCCGTACTGAAGGTGGTGGCTGTCCGGCCAGCCATTCAGATCCGCCACAACACAGGGCTGCACCTGGCCCAGGGCTCCGTGGCTCCTGTCTTGCCTGCCAACCTGTCAGTGGAGACCAATGCTGTGGGGCAGGATGTGAGCGTGCTGTTCCGAGTCACCGGGGCCCTGCAGTTCGGGGAGCTGCAGAAGCAGGGGGCAGGCGGAGCGGAGGGCGCCGAGTGGCGGGCCACACAGGCGTTCCACCAGCGGGATGTGGAGCAGGGCCGC
Organism: Tapirus indicus; assembly: GCA_031878705.1. Lineage (NCBI taxonomy): Eukaryota > Metazoa > Chordata > Mammalia > Perissodactyla > Tapiridae > Tapirus > Tapirus indicus. The sequence goes on along the minus strand of CM062918.1, from coordinate 64,759,715 downwards.
GTGAGATACCTGAGCACCGACCCGCAGCACCACGCCGAGGACACTGTGGAGAACCTGGCCTTGGAGGTACAGGTGGGCCAGGAGACCCTGAGCAATCTGTCCTTCCCTGTGACGGTCCAGAGAGCCACAGTGTGGCTGCTGCGGCTAGAGCCGCTGCACACTCAGAACACTCGGCAGGAGGCCCTCACTACAGCCCACCTGGAGGCCACCCTGGAGGAGGCGGGCCCGAGCCCCACCGTCTTCCACTATGAGGTGGTTCAGGCCCCCAGGAAGGGTAATCTTCGGCTACAGGGCACACGGCTGTCAGATGGTCAGGGCTTCACCCAGGATGACCTGCAGGCCGGTCGGGTGACCTATGGGGCCACAGCACGTGCCTCGGAGGCAGTCGAGGATGTCTTCCGTTTCCGTGTCACAGCTCCGCCACACTTCTCCCCACTCTACACCTTCCCCATCCACATCGGCGGTGACCCAGACGCTCCCGTCCTCACCAACGTCCTCCTCTCAGTGCCCGAGGGCGGCGAGGGTGTTCTCTCTGCTGACCACCTCTTTGTCAAGAGTCTCAACAGTGCCAGCTACCTCTATGAGGTCATGGAGCGGCCCCGCCATGGGAAGTTGGCATGGCGGGGGGCACAGGACAAGACCACCATGGTGACATCCTTCACCAACGAGGACCTGCTGCATGGACGGCTGGTCTACCAGCATGACAACTCTGAGACCACGGAAGATGACATCCCGTTTGTGGCTACCCGTCAGGGCGAGGGCAGTGGTGGCATGGCCTGGGAAGAGGTACGAGGCGTCTTCCGTGTGGCCATCCAGCCCGTGAACGACCACGCCCCCGTGCAGACCATCAGCCGTGTCTTCCACGTGGCCCGGGGTGGGCGGCGGCTGCTGACTACAGACGACGTGGCCTTCAGCGACGCCGACTCCGGCTTTGCTGATGCTCAGCTGGTACTGACCCGCAAGGACCTCCTCTTCGGCAGCATGGTGGCTGTGGATGAGCCCACGCGGCCCGTCTACCGCTTCACCCAGGAGGACCTCAGGAAGAGGCGGGTCCTGTTCGTGCACTCGGGGGCCGACCGCGGCTGGATCCAGCTGCAGGTGTCCGACGGGCGGCACCAGGCCACCGCGCTGCTCGAGGTGCAGGCCTCGGAGCCCTACATCCGTGTAGCCAATGGCTCCAACCTCGTGGTCCCTCAAGGAGGCCAGGGCACCATCGACACTGCTGTGCTCCACCTGGACACCAACCTAGACATTCGCAGTGGGGATGAGGTCCACTACCGTGTCACGGCCGGCCCACGTTGGGGGCAGCTGCTCCGGGATGGCCAGCCTGCCACAGCCTTCTCCCAGCAGGACCTGCTGGACGGGGCCATTCTCTACAGCCACAATGGTAGCCTCAGCCCCCATGATACCCTGGCCTTCTCTGTGGAGGCAGGGCCTGTGCACACGGATGCCACCCTGCAAGTGACCATTGCCCTAGAGGGGCCACTGGCCCCACTGCACCTGGTCCAGCACAAGAAGATCTACGTTTTCCAGGGGGAGGCGGCTGAGATCGGAAGGGACCAGCTGGAGGTAAAGGGCTGGGGCACGAGCAGGGGCATGGGCCAGGTAAAGGGGCCTTACAAGCCAGCCTTCATCCTGTGCATGTTTGGATGTTTTGGGCTGTGCCTGTGGTGGCTCCTGGGTCAGGTGTGTGTACGTGCCATGGGCGTGTACCTGTACCTGTGCGTGTTGTGTGCCCGAGGGTTTCTGGGGAGCCTGTTGACCATATAGCTGCTTGTGAGTTGTCTCTGCCTCCACATGACTTCTGCGCGCGGGGGCACACTGTACTAACCATGCAGATTCCTGGACCCCACCCGGACAACAGAATCTCTGAAGTGAGCTTGAAAATCTGTATTCTAATAACAAAAAGTTCTCTGGAGGGTTTTCATGGGTACGGACTTTGAGGACTGTGGGCCTTAGAGGTAGGCTTGGCTGCCCCCTAGGCTCCCGTGTCCTCAGCTTTTTCCAGACCTCAGACCAGGACTCAGGGTCTGGAGAGGGCTGCTGACCACCCAGGAATGTCACAGAGCAACAACACAGCAGGCCCACTGACTTGCTGTGTGACCTCAAGCAAGTCTCTTACCCTCTCTGGGCCTTATTCTCCTCACTGCCAATTTCTTAGCCTCTTGTGGTTCTGGCTGTCTGGACTTTTGGGCAGACTGACTAAACATGTCTGGTGTCAGGAAGTCTTTGCCCTGCAAAAGTAGTTACTGGTAGAACAGAAAGGGCATAGCTTGACCAAGGCTACGCAGCAAGATAGCAGATGGGCGGGGCCTTGAATGCTAACTTCTAGGGTGTGCACTCTGGGTCAGCAGGAGCCATGGAATGCTTCAAAAGAGGGCTGATGTGAGTTGTATGACATGGGGCACAGGCTTAGAAGAGTCTGGGGTTTCAATAGCAGAGAATGGGGAGACAGTATTCCAGGCGGAGGGAGCAGTTCAGGCAAAGCCACAGAATCGGAAATGTGAGATTGGGGGTGCTGTGCCTTTTGTAGTTGGACCATCAGGTGAGGGATCACCCAGCCGCCCTTGGGCTGGACCTGGGTCCGCAAGCTCCATAGGGCCTACAGGGTAGGAGTCTGTGCCTGTAAGGAGGATGAGGCGCCCTCTGGTGGTGAATGGTGGCAATAGCGGTGACGGGGTCTTTCTGTGTGTGTGGGTAGGGTGGGGCGTCAGTGTGTGTCTCTCTGTCCTCACGTCAGTGTGTGGTGAGATTGTGTGTCTGTGTCACTGAATCTGAGGATGTGATTGTGTACATCTCTGAGGGAGTGTGTGTCTTGGAGACCAGGACAGCCTCCCTCTGTGACCCCGATGGGTCCCTCTGTTAACCAGGCAGCCCAGGACGCAGTACTGCCGGCGGACATTGTGTTCTCGGTGAAGACCCCACCGACTGCCGGCCACCTGGTGACATTGTCTCGCGGCAGCACGGCAGCCGAGGCACCCAGCCTGGACCCTGTGCAGAGCTTCTCTCAGGAGGCGGTGGATGCGGGCAGGGTCCTGTACCTGCATTCCCGCCCGCAGGCCTGGAGCGATGCCTTCTCCCTGGACGTGACCTCAGGCCTGGGTGCTCCCCTCGAGGGCGTCCTCATGGAGCTGGAGGTGCTGCCTGCTGCCATCCCACTGGAGGCGCAGAACTTCAGTGTCCCCGAGGGCGGCATCCGTGCCCTGGCCCCTCCGCTGCTCCGTATCACTGGGCCCTACTTCCCCACGCTGCCAGGCCTCAGCCTGCAGGTGCTAGAGCCACCCCAGCACGGGGCCCTGCAGAGAGAGGAAGGACCTCAAGACAAGACCCTCAGCACCTTCTCCTGGAGAGAGGTATGGCTGTCAGGGAGGCCCTGGCACAGCCCAGCTCTGGGGGCAGGGGGGGAGCGCAGGGACTCCAGTCTGGAGGTATGTACAGAGAGGAGGCAGGGAGTCCACACTGATGGAGCACCTCTGCTTTAGGTACCTCATCTCGTTCCTTCCTCCCTGGGCAGATAGAAATGATTGTCCCCATCTGCTTCACTCCTTCACTCTGGGAGAAATGATTGTCCCATTTCTGAAGGAGTCAGTCTCCTGCACCCAAAGGCAGCGCATGAAGATGCATGGTGGGTCTCAGGCCTGCTGAGGCCTGACCTGCAGCCCTGGGCCTGCCTGCAGGTGGAACAACAGCTGATCCACTATGTGCATGACGGGAGCGAGACGCTGACAGACAGCTTCATCCTAGTGGCTAATGCTTCAGAGACAGGCCGCCAGAGCCATCCCGTGGCCTTCGCCGTCACCATCCTGCCTGTCAATGACCAACCTCCCATCCTCACCACAAACACAGGCCTGCAGGTGAGTGCATTCTAGGGCCACCTCCCATCTCTTCTCCCAGAGAGAGGCCCAGCGCATAGCTCCCCCTCTCCCAGCCTCAGCTTCCTCTTCTGTAAAATGGGGCCACTGCCACAGGCCTCACTAGGATGTTGAGAAGAGAGAGCTATTACACCAAAAATAGAACACAGGCGTGCGGCTTTGTTGTTGGACACTTATAAGTGCAGTAGGTGGACTTGTGAATGGCCACACTTGGCCCTACTCTTCCCTGGACTCACCCTCAAGGAGGCTTTTTCTATAGCTCACGACCAGAACTCATAAAGAAAGTTCTTTCAAGCCCTTTAGGGTGGACTCCAGGTGGGGAACAGTTAGGCTCCCCACTTCTACCCCCAGAAAGTGAAGGCCACAGCCTGGCTCCCCAAACCCCTGCCCCTTATATCCTGCAGAGCAGTGGTGCCCCCATTCAGCAAATGTGGGAGTTGAGGCCCAGACAGAAGTGACAGAACTTCATGGTCACAAAAGTAGTTACTGGTGGAACGCAAAGGGTGTAGCTTGACCAAGGTCACACAGCAAGATACATGGGCAGGGCCTTGAATGCTGACTTCCAGGGTGTGCACTCTGGGTCAGCAGGAGCCATGGAAGTCTTCAAAAGAGGGCTGATTTGGGCTGTCTGTGACATAGAGCACTGGGCATCTTTGGTGGTATATGATGTGCCTGGGGGGAGTGGCCCAGTGGCGGGAAGGCGGGCAGAGGGGTGGGGTCCAGGCTAAGGGCTGCGCTGGGACCACAAGCGGGTGGTGCTGTGTGACAGCTCAGCCACCAGGTGGTGCTGTCCACCATGTTTGTGCCAGAAGGCCAGCGCTAAAGCCCCGCCCCCATATTTTGTGGCCCTCCTTCCAGAGCTCTGGCTGGGGTCAGCCTGGGGCTGGAGGAGGAAGCCCAGGAATCCCAGAGGGCTGTTTTCCAGATAGGGGATTCCCCTCCCCAATACTGCCCACAAGTTGCTGACCCAGCAGGATGTGTAATAGGACCTTGGGAACGGGATCCTGCCCTGCTGGCAGGTGACAGGCCTGAGGGGGGCTCCCCTTCACTCTTAGTATGGGGAGGGGCTGCCCACACCCAAGCACCCCTCCCCCACCTGCTTGGGGGTGGTGACTGCACTGGAAATATCTGGGCCTTCATCCCAGCGCTGCTTCAGTGCTGCAGGACCGTGGCTAGCCATCAGCCTCTCCAGCTCTCAGTGCCTCCCACCCACTCCGTGATCTGGAAGGGGAGCCCATTTCTAAGTATCCTGGGCAGGCAGAACTCACTGTTCCCCTAGTGGGCCCAGCCCCTGTCCAGACTCACTATGAAGGGTCTGAAGGGAGACCCCCTGCCCTGCCAGGGGGACAGGGCCAGATTAAGCAGCACTGTTGGTCAGGGCAGGGAGGGTCTCTGGGGGGTGAGAACCTGGTGAGGGTAAGAGCTGGGGGCTTCCTGAGGTAGGGGGACATGAGTTGGCCTTGAGGGACAGCAGGATTAGGGCAGATGGAGAGCAGGGAGCCTGGGCGTGGGGCCCTGGGGTAAGAGGGGAAGGTGAATGGGGTAGAAGGCCCTTTGTGTAGGGGGCCGGTATGCGCTCAGAGCCCTGATGGTGGCCCCAGGGCCAGGGAGGAATGAGGGGGCTGAGCTTGGTGGGGGCAGAAACTTCATAGGCCTGTGTCCCCAGCTGTGGGAGGGGGCCACTGTGCCCATCCCTACGGAGGCCCTTAGGGGCACAGACAGCGACTCGGGGCCCGAGGACCTGGTCTACACCATTGAGCGGCCCAGCAATGGATGGGTAGTGCTGCGGGCGGCGCCGGACGCTGAGGTCCACAGCTTCACACAGGCCCAGCTGGACGGTGGGCTCGTGCTGTTCTCGCACAGAGGTGGGTGCTGAGAGGTGGGGATGCCCTGAGGATGGGGCACCACCATGGGCCAGTGAGACCCAACTCCACCCCCGTCCTCAGGAGCTCTGGACGGAGGCTTCCACTTCAGCCTCTCCGATGGCGAGCACACCTCCCCCGGACACTTCTTCCGCGTGGTGGCCCAGAAGCAGCTGCTTCTCTCACTGGAGGGCAGCCGGACACTGATCGTCTGCCCAGGTGGGTCTGCTGAGCATGGGGGGGCACCCCAGGGTCATGCTGCCTCTCCAGCGGTCACAGGCCTTGCCCTGGCTCCTGGTCAAAGGTGACAGGCCCCTTTTGCCTCTCACAGGGTCTGTCCAGCCGCTCAGCAGCCAGAGCCTGAGAGCCAGCTCCAGTGCAGGCACCGACCCCCACCACCTACTCTACCGCGTGGTGCGGGGTCCCCAGCTTGGCAGGCTGTTCCACGCCCAGCAGGGCAGCCCTGGGGAGGCCCTGGTGAACTTCACTCAGGCTGAGGTAAGGGCCCAACTCTGTACAGCCACCGCTCAGACTCCATCCAACCCAAGGAGGCCCACTCTGCCTCTGGACACACGTTTGGACACGGGCACCAGCTCCAGCATCATTGGCAGCATCCCTGTGCCCACCATGGTCCAGGCCCTGCATGCCTTGCTCTCCAGGAGCCACCAGGCTGGTAGGGCAAATGGGCCTTAGTGCTCCAGGGGAAGGGAGGAGAATGCAGGAGATCAGGGCTGCAGGAGCCCAGAGCAGGGATCGGGTCCTGGGGCTTGGCTTCCAGAAGGAAGCTGCAGTTGGACCCTAGGGGCTGAAAGGGGTGCACTGTGTGGGGATACTAGTAGACCCCAGTGGCTGGTGGAGTTCAGGGGGATGGAGTTAGATGAAGGCAGCTGTTGGGCCTGTGGGCAGAGGTGTGAGCCTGGGGCTCAGGTCAGGGGCCAACAAGAAGCAAAGAGGGTCCTGGGAGCAGATGAGTGGACAGAAGGCAGCTGAGTAGGTAGAGCTGCGAGTGAAGCTGCCATCCATCCGTCACAGCAGCTCCAGGGCATAGCTGTCCCAGAGCACCCCAGAGGCCACCAGTAAAAACTAGAACTCTCAGCCTTGGGAAGAGGCAGACTGCTAGGTTGCTGGGACACAGAGCTCTCTGTGCTAACTGTGCCAGTGAGGCCAGCAACCATTACTTAAATTAACACCCCTTCTAAGTGCGGGAGGTGCCAGGGCAGCGTTGGTTCTCCCCGAAGGCAGAACAGGTAGGGAGCTCTCAGGCCTCAGGGGAGGAGGTGGCTTAATGAGGTGGGACAAGGTTCTTTGGGTCCCTCACATCAACATCCCCCAGGCCTGGGTCCTCTGTTCTCCAGGAGCCCCGGCTTCTGCCGTGGCCCCTCCCTGCCCCATCCCTACAATGAAATATTCAGCAGGCTGTTGGCTGCAGCAGAAGCGCACCCTGAGTCCCTGGGAGCCTTTGTCATTGGATACCCAGGAAGGGGGAGGGAACAGGACCAGGCCTCAGGGCCCCTCCCCAACCCAACAGTGCTTCCCCCTACCCCCCAGCAATCTGAAGGACTAGATTGAATGGCCACCAGGGGACCAGGCTGGCAGCGCCACCCAGGGAAGCTGGGAGGAGGCTGCGTGGCAGAGACACATCCCCACCTTGGGGAAGGGGGCAGGGCAGGACTGGGTAGTGTCTGACAGCACCACTGTCCCACAGTACTCTGAGCTGGGTGGGACAGGGATCAGGTGTCCCCATTTTGCAGATAAGGAAACAGGCTCAGAGAGGTCAGGTGATTTTATTCAGAGCACATGGCTAGTCAGAGGCAAAACCAGGACTATGCCTTCTGACTGCTAGTCCCAGAGTTCTTTCACCAGAGGACACCGCTTACTCCCTGAACTCAGGGACCCCTCCCTACCTTGCTGTGATTTGCTAACCCCCAACCAGACACCTCTCACCCCCAGATGCTCCTGTACCCAGGCATCCAGCCTCCCACCCCAACTCCCAGGGGTCTCCATTTCCTTCCTGCCCACCCTTCAGCCTGGGCCAGAGGTTACAGCTGGCAGTCCTTGCAGGCCACATCTGGCCCACAGATATGTTTTATTTGGCCTCCACAATGTACTTAATATTTTTTAATTAGTGGTCAGAACATATAACCTTGGGGAGATTTCACCAAAACCCTGATTTCCAGTTTCTTAAAAGGCCTGTGTTCCCTCTTACAGCAATCAGCTGAGGAGCAGCCACCCCTCTTGACAGGGCTCTGCTCCCCCTTTAGACCAGGTATGGCTCCCCCTTTAGAATGGGCAATGCCCCCCCGTTCACCACAGCCCCACTGCTCTGAGAGTCCCTGCACACTAAGACCCCAGTCAGTGTCCATCTTACTGTTGCGCAACTCCTGTTTTTCTGAGAGAAGGAAAATAGTTCCCTGTGTTTCCTAAAGGGGAAAACAAAAGATAAGCCAAGAGGACACATTTGGATTAGAAGTGGGAGGGAACTTCTTTCTTTATGGAAGTGAAGAATATTCCTTGCTGTTTGACATGCGACAGCCTTAGAGGATAGCAGGTGTGGGTGGAGTGGAGTTGCCGTGGGGGGAGTGGTGGGAGGTGAGGTCGCAGGGGTAACGGGGTCACAACCAGGTCCTTGTGGTCAAATGGTGAGCCATTGCTCTGTCTGAGCAGGAGTGACATAGCCTTACATTTCTAAAGGCTCACTCTGGCCTCTGTGTTAAGAACAAACTGTGGAGGGGTGGGGGCAGGGCTGAGGCTGGGACACAGTTAGAGGCTATCGCAATAATTCAGGCCAGAAATGATGGTATGTGAGATAAGGGGAGGAGTCAGCAATGACTCCAGAGTTTTGGGCCTGAGCCACTGGAATAACACAGCTGCCATCATCTGTGGCGGGAAGACTGGGAGGCGGGGCTGGCCAGGAGTCCGTCTGGGGCGGGCTGGGTTTGACATGTCCTTAGACACCCACGTGGAGCTGCCGAGGAAGCAGGTGGACGCATGAGTGTGGAGTTCAGGCGATGGCAGCCCAGGCTGGCAATGCAAATAGGGGTGTCATCCGCGTAGCTGGCATTTGAAGACGTGAGAGTGATCAGCAGCATGTGGGGAGTGCCTGTAGATGGAGAAGAGTCTGAAGGCCAAGGGTAGACTTTGGGGAGAAGAGGGGGTCTGACAAGAGAGTCTGTGAAGGAGCAACTAGTGAGGTAGGAGGGAAACCAAGAGAGCAGAACGTCCCGGAAGCCGGCCGGTGTGTTCAGGAAGGAATGCTGGGTTATGTCAAACGCTGCTGAGCTGGCGAGCAGCGTGAGGTCCAAGAACTGACCGCGGATCTGACAACACGGAGGCCGTTGGTTTTGATGGTATCCTGGCTGGAGTGTGCTCAAGACAGCACGAGGGAGAGTCTAGCCTGTTCTTTTTGGAGTCTTGCTGCAAAGAAGAGCAAAAAGGGGGGAGGGCAAATGTTGGTGGAAAAAGAAGTCAAGAGAAGTTTTTTAAGATGGAAGAATAGCACAGATTTGTGACGATGGCAGTGATCCATCTTGGGGGAAATTGATGCCATCGGAGAAAGAAGGGAGGTGGCAGGAGTGACTGAGAGAAACATGGATGGAGCATTGCTCTCCCCAGGCTCAGAGATGAAGTGATTTGCCCAAGACGGCAGAGCCCGGCTCTTCACTGCCACATGATTGCCTAACGGCGACCTGCTGAGCTAGTGAGGGAGAGCGCAGTTACACACATAGAGGTGGGCACAGCCCGGGGAGCCTAGAGTGAGGCGGGGCACCAGTGCTGGTGCCAGCCTGGGAGGGGGCTCCTGGGCACCACAGGCTGGACCTGCCTCTTGTCCCAACAATGGGTTCTCCCCACAGGTGTATGAGGGGAATGTTCTGTATGAGCACGAGATGCCCCCCGAGCCCTTCTGGGAGGCCCACGACACCCTGGAGCTCCAACTGTCCTCGCCCCCTGCCCCTGATGTGGCCACCACCCTTGCTGTGGCTGTGTCTTTCGAGACTGCCTGTCCCCAGCGCCCCAGCCGCCTCTGGAGGAACAAAGGTGAGCAGCATCATGGCTGGCAAAGTTGAGGGGACACTGAGAGAGGCCCACAGAGGAGGGGACACGAGGCCAGGGTCAGCAACTCGTGTCAGCCCCAGGACCTGGGAAGTTATAGGAAGGGTGGGCGGGTGGGGAGGCCTTGAGGTCAGAAGGGAGACCTGGTCCTTGTCTTCCTGGGGACCCTGAACCCCATCCTGGGGTACTTGGTCTGAGGGAGGAGACACAACCTTGCCTTGGGGCCCTGGTCTTAGGGTCCATGGCTCTTCCCTCAGTGGACTGGACCTTCATAGTCTGTCTCCCACCCTAGGTCTCTGGGTCCCCGAAGGCCAGCGAGCTGAGATCACCACGGCTGCCCTCGATGCCTCCAACCTCCTGGCCAGTGTTCCGTCACCCCAGCGCCCAGAGCATGACGTGCTCTTCCAAATCACACAGTTCCCCACCCGGGGCCAGCTGTTGGTGTCCGAGGAGCCCCTTCATGCCGGGCGGCCCCACTTCCTGCAGTCCGAGCTGGCCGCAGGGCAGCTGGTGTATGCCCATGGAGGCGGGGGCACCCAGCAAGATGGCTTCCGCTTCCGTGCCCACCTCCAAGGGCCAGCAGGGGCCTCGGTGGGGGGACCCCAAACCTCAGAGGCCTTCTCCATCACAGTGCGGGATGTGAACGAGCGGCCGCCTCAGCCACAGGCCTCTGTCCCCCTCCGGCTCACCCGGGGCTCCCGCATCCCCGTCTCCCGGGCCCAGCTGAGTGTGGTGGACCCAGACTCGGCTCCTGGGGAAATTGAGTACGAGGTGCAGCGGGCACCCCACAATGGCTTCCTGAGCCTGGCAGGGGCCAGCCCAGGGCCTGTGACCCGCTTCACACAGGCCGACGTGGATGCCGGGAGGCTGGCCTTTGTGGCCAATGGGAGCAGCGTGGCAGGCATCTTCCAGCTGAGCGTGTCTGATGGGGCCAGCCCGCCCCTGCCCATGTCCCTGGCCGTGGATGTCTTGCCATCCGCCATTGAGGTGCAGCTGCGGGCACCCCTAGAGGTGCCTCAAGCTTTAGGGCGCTCCTCACTGAGCCGGCAGCAACTCCAGGTCATTTCAGATCGGGAGGAGCCTGGCGCAGCCTACCGCCTCACCCAGGGGCCCCAGTATGGGCACCTCCTGGTGGGTGGGCAGCCTGCCGCAGCCTTCAGCCAGCTCCAGGTAGACCAGGGGGAGGTGGTCTTTGCTTTCACCAACTTCTCTTCCTCTCACGACCACTTCAGCATCCTGGCGCTGGCCAGGGGTGCCAACGCATCAGCCACAGTGAACGTCACCGTAAGGGCTCTGCTGCATGTGTGGGCAGGAGGGCCATGGCCCCAGGGTGCCACCTTGCGCCTGGACTCCACCGTCCTAGATGCGGGCGAGCTGGCCAACCGCACGGGCAGTGTGCCCCGTTTCCGGCTCCTGGCGGGACCCCAGCATGGCCGTGTGGTCCGTGTGGCCCGGGCCAGGACGGAGCCCAGGGGCGGCCAGCTTGTGGAGCAGTTCACTCAGCAGGACCTTGAGGATGGAAGGCTGGGACTTGAGGTGGGCAGGCCCGAGGGTAGGTCCCCCGGCCCCACAGCGGACAGTCTCACTCTAGAGCTGTGGGCACGGGGGGTCCCACCTGCTGTGGCCTCACTGGACTTTGCCACTGAGCCTTACAATGCAGCCCGGCCCTACAGCGTGGCCCTACTCAGCCTTCCTGAGGCTGCTCGGACAGAAGCAGGGAAGCCAGAGAGTGGCACCCCCACAGGTGAGCCACCAGCAGCCTCCAGCCCCGTGCCCACCGTGGCCAGTGGGGGCTTCCTGGGCTTCCTTGAAGCCAACATGTTCAGCATCATCATCCCCGTGTGCCTGGTCCTGCTGCTCCTGGCGCTCATCTTGCCCCTGCTCTTCTACCTCCGCAAACGCAACAAGACGGGCAAACACAACGTCCAGGTGCTGACTGCTAAGCCCCGCAACGGCCTGGCCGGCGACACCGAGACCTTCCGCAAGGTAGAGCCCGGCCAGGCCATCCCACTCACAGCCGTGCCTGGCCAGGGACCCCCATCAGGGGGCCAGCCTGACCCAGAGCTGCTGCAGTTCTGCCGGACAGCCAATCCTGCCCTCAAGAACGGCCAGTACTGGGTGTGAGGCCTGGCCTGGGCCCAGATGCTGATCGGGCCAGGGACAGGCTTGCTCAGGCCCCGGCCCCACTGCTCCCATGCCTTGGTGTTGTCTGAGTATCCCCAGAGGCAGGGAGACCTGGGGACACCAGGGGTGGAGGGTACTGGGAGGACGCCCAGGGGTCCAGGTCAGAGTGGAGTCAAGAGCTGGAATCTCGCCGGCTCCCTCCATGCCTGGAGAACTGCAAGGGAGCCAAGGCCAGAGGCCAACTCGGAGTCAGAGCCCTGCCCTGGAGCTAGTTTGGGCTGTCAAGATCAGAGCCACCTCCTAGATGGGTCAGGACTCTGGGTCCTGGGTCTGTGACCTTGGGTAAGTCACACCTGACCCAGGCTGCTGAGAGGGCAAGGAGAAGAGAGGGAAGGGAGGGGCAGGTGGGGAGTCCTGGCTTTCCCCCTCTAAGCCAGGCCTCCCCCCATCTCTGCCCCAAGGTTGAGAGGAAAACTTCCCCTGGTTTTTTAGGAAGATGGTATTCCCCAGAGAGGAGGATAGGAGGAGAGAGCCCCTCCACTCTCTAAAAGGCACAAGGCAGTAGAATAATATATTCAGGGTGCAAGGTGGGGGGGGGTGCTCTGGAGATGGGTTTATTTAAGGGAGATTGCAAGAAAGCTATTTAACACAGTGCTGAGCTAGCCCAGACTGATGGAGCTCCTGTGGGTGTGGGATGGAGGAGGGTGTGAGGCCAGTTCATTCCCAGGCCCCGTCTTGATGGGCTGAGGGCTAGGCAAGCATGGGTCTGCGGCCCCGGAGCCCACTGGGCTGGGGAGCGCACAGGGTCCCGGGCCAAGTGCCGCTCCAGGGCCTGTACTCCCAAAGGACTGGGGGGGCGGGCATCTGGGGGACTCGGCTCCATGGGGCCTGGATAAATGGTGCTTCGGAGGTTCTGGACAGCTGTGTGTTGTTTGTCTGACCGTGCACTGGGCCCTTGTCCACACCGGCCTGCACTCCCCTGGGGCAGGCCCTCCCGCTGGGCCTCAGCTAACAGGGTGGACGGGGCCACACGAGCCCTGAATTTCCACCTTCTGGGGCCTTCCAAATCTCCTCCGCCCCTACTTATCTGGGCAGGTTGGCCAGTCTGTGGGATGTAGCCTCTCCAAGGAGCTTAAAGAAAAAAATGAAACCAAGAGATGTTCAGTGTCCCAGCCCGAGATTTGTTACCCTGAATTTTGGCCTCCACAGCCCTGTCCCTCCCCACCCACCTCTCAAGAGGTTGGAGCAGCAAAGGTAAGGAGAGTGAGGGGGACTTGGGGATCCCAAGGCTGGGACATGTTGCTGATGGGGAGGCTGCGGGGGATCATCACAGGTCACAAGGAAGATTTCTGCTGGTCTCCAGCCTTCCAACCTGAGGATGCAGGGTGCTCCTGTTCAAAGGCAGAGTAAGCAGCAAGGATTCTGAAAAGCCAGCTGTCCCTGTACGTGGCCTGAGAGTCCATCATTTGGATAGAGATGGGTTTAAGACACAGCATCTCCAGAAGGCCCTCTATGAGTTGCTGAGGAGCCACCACACTCTGGCCCCTTCCCTGTTGAGGGTCTCCCAGGGTCAGGGGCAGTGGAGACAGATTCTGGGTCCCAGGGGATACCCCGGGCCCTGGGAATAGGTTGAGTCCTCAGAAGAAAAGCAGCAAGAGAGGTGTCCGAGCTCTGGGGGAAGGGGGGAGAGAGGGGCCTGAGCACAGCCCGATTGGGGGTGGAGAGCCCCAGCCAGCCTTTGGCAGCTGACCTGTGTCTGGGGACCAGAGTCACCTCTTCCCTGTGCCTCAACACCTGTAACGTAAGCCAGGAACTAGAGCTAGAGAGGAGATTCCCTCCTCCCCCTGTGCTGCCCCTGGACCACCCCTCCCCTGATGCCCTCCACAGCTCAGCAGCCAGCCTCCTCGATCCTCCTTCACTCTCTCAGAAGGTTGGGCAGGAGACCCAGAATCCTGCTGAAAGGGCCCCCAGGGGCCCAAGGGGGGACTGAGAGCCAGAGAGAGGAAGAGACTTGTCCAGATTCACACAGCAAAGCAGTAGTCGAGTGAACCAGATCCCTGAGGCCCAGCCAGCTCTTGTTGCCACACTGAAAAGCCTCCCCTCAAGGTGGGTGGCCAGGGCCCAGAAGTGGGGACCCCTACAGAGATTCGTCTACACCGGAGCTCACAATCCTGGCCCCAGCTCCCTTTCACAAACCTGGTCTCTCCAGCACCCCTCAGGCCAGTCTCATACAGGGGCCCTGCTCCAGGCCACACCCTGTGCTCTGCCCTGCCTCTCCCAGGAGCTCAGGGCTGGATCCTCAGGGCCCTGGTATCTGGAGCCAATCTCCACCCAGGGCAACCAGTTTCCCTGGGAGTGTAAGCTGAGACAAGGGCGACAGACCCGCCAGGCAGGATCTGGCCTCTTCTCTGATTTCCCCCAGTCCTCCCCAGAAGACTGACGACACCCTCTGTTCACACAGCCTGGCCTGCCCTGCCCCAAGTGAGCTGGCACAGGCTGACACTGCTCCAGCTCCCCTAAGCCTGTGCTGGACAGTGGGTGGCACCCAGGCATTGTGCCAGCAGCTCTGCGAGGACCCAGGAAAGGGTCTTTCACTGGCACACCAAACTCAGAACGCATTCTAAATGTGGGGCCTCGATTTACGCAAATCCCTTGCAGATTTCAGATGTGCACCCAAGGTTTGAGGGGTTTGCTAACCATTTTACAAAATAACTCACCATCCCCTTCCTTTAAGGAGCCAGCTCCTCCCAGGCACTGAGGGTGGGAGCCAACCTGTATACAAGGATTCAGGAATGTCTGGGAGCCTCTGACCCTCTTACACACATAATTTGCACTTGTGCATACAGCTGTGTACCTTCAGACACACAACACAGAAATAAATACCTGCCTACGTAATACACACACATATACAGGTGCACAGACAAACTTCAGAGATAAGTGCTCCTGTCCTGTGGCCCTCCGACAGTCCCAGGAGCAGGCCATGTTGATCCAAGGGCCAGGATGCCCTGCTCATCCAGGGACCCAAACTGACATCAGCAGAGCAGGGAAGTGACCCCATAGCGGAAGGGATGGTGGAGGGGTGTTGGGAGCAGGGTAGGAGTTGCCAGACAGGCTCAGATCCCTGGGTCCCCAGGTTGCCCACCCCAAGCCTGCCCACCACCCTAAATGATTTAGCCTCTTAGGTGCTAAAGGAGGAGCTCCCTTTGAGCCCCTCTCCTCATTCTAGGAGCTGGCCCTTTAAGTGGAGTTGCTATGGCAGCTAGGGAACCCACAGAGCAGGAGCCATCCTCCTCCAATAGGAAGCAAGAGAAACGGTCCTTCCCTGCCACCCCCTCCTCTCCTGACCAATGGGAACTGCCAGGGGTGCTGGCATCTTCCTCTGGGCCTTGAAGGTTCCGAATCAGAGATAGAGGTACCTGGGCAGCCCCCGAGAGTTCTCTGGTTGGGTCTCCTGTTCCTGGCCATAACGTGAGGGAGCACTGGCAAGTGCGTGGAGCCGGGCTGGGAACCAGACCTGCTGGACCCCTCTCCACAGCCCCCATCCTCCCTGAGGTCCTCTCATAGTTAACACCATCCCTGTATAGTTACCGCTAGGATTAGTCAGGCAGTGGCAAGGGCATCTTGTGCCAAAAATGCTGTGAGAGATGCAGATAGGAATCCACCCAGCCCTTCCTGAAGAGCCCCAGACATGCCAGTGAGTACCTACCACACCATGTATGTACCCTAACCCAGCGGTGGGAGCTGGCTGGTGAGGGGAAGGGTGGGAGGGCAGCTGGCTCTGGCTGCTTCCTTTTCTCCTTGGAGAACGTTGGGCCTTTCCATGGAAGGGGCAGCCATGCAGCGGCTAATGCTGAGCATGCCCAACTTACCTCCTGGTCACATTTCAATCCGCAGTGCAATGAGGTACAGTATTTAACTGACAGCTGCTGTCCTCATAAAAGGTGCCAGCTCCTAAGAGGGCCCCTGTGACCACCAGGAGAGTTGGTGGGCTGTGCTGAGTTCCTTCACATTTCTGATGTTCTAGAAGCCCCTGAAGACAGAAGCAGGCTTTGGTTAAATCAATCAGTGGCCAAGAATGGAGTTTTCTACCCAAACAGCCTCAGCTGGGGGCTGGAGGAGCTCCCTGCCCCCAAGCTGGGAACTGCCAGCTCTGTTAGCCCAGAGCCTGGAGCTAAACCCGAGGCTTCCTTCTGATGCCTTGTGAGGGCTCGAAGGACTCAAGCTAGCCAGTCTTGGGGTCCTGTAGGCCCAAATTAGATGGATTGTCTGACTTCGAAGCCGAGAAGGGCGAGGCCGGCAGCCAGGTCTGGTCCAGTGGTGAAGGTCTGCAGGAAGTAGCTCACTCCCACCCTTAACCTCCCAAAAACAGGTCCCTGGAAAATGCAGCAGCCCCCTACACCCTGCCTTCTGCAATCCAGCTGGTCCTTCCCTCTCTGTCCCCTCCCTACCTGTCTGGGTCTCCCCTGCAGAGGGAGGGACAAAGGGAGGTGTCCAGCCAAGGTCACCAGTCAGTGCATCAGGTCCCCCCCCATGGCAGAGCAGCAGCAGCCAGCAGAGGAGGGGGGAGAAGCTGTCTGCCAGGCTACACCCAGGACTGGTCAGGAGGAGGGGATGGGCCTTCCAGAGCCCTCCATCCTGCAGAGGGTAGGGGGCAAGAGAGGCTAGACCGAGGCTGCCACACTGACTGTCCCTTCTGCCCCAGACCAAATGCTTGCTGTGGCCCCCAGCCTGTGTGCTGCCCTGGTGCTAGGAATGCTTTCGGGGCACCCAACTCCCCTCCTTCCCAGGTGGCTGAGGGCCCCAGTCTGGGTGAAGGCCCCACCCCTCTGTACCTTGTAGTAAACACAGTTCAATGCTGTGCACTCCATCAGGGCAGGGTCCAGCCTGGCCCAGTGCTAGGTACGTAGTGGATGTCCAGTAAACATCTATTGCCAGAATAGAGCCCCTCCCTTCCCACTGGCCAAGAGGCCTCTAACCACCCATCTCACCCAGACCTCCCTTCGTGGGTTCCCCCTCTGGTTCCCCTGGCTTCCCTCATCCCCCAGGGGCACTGGCTGGGCTCCCAACTGCTGCTCTAGCCCCCAGATCCCTTCCAGGGCCCAGGTAGACCTGGTTCCAGGCCCTAAGTTTCTAAGGAGCAGGTTTTAATCTGCCCCTCCCGGACTCTTCAGAGCTCTCTTCCTCCATACTCACCCATGGCTCCCTCCCACCCAGACACCTGGGGTCTGTCTGCTCAGGGCCCCGTGGGAAGAACAATTTTACCAAATCATATATGGGGGCCCACCACAGATAAGAGTCACAGTTGATTAAATAGAGCAGGAGGGGGAGCCAACCCAGAACCCCTCACGCTCAGCCGCCCCTGCCACTACAGTCCCTCCTCAGAACCTCCTGTACCAGCTGGTCTAACCACTGCAGGGCTCACTGGATCCCAACCTTCAGGGACAAGGAGTGGAGCAGAGCCAGAGGTGACCCCACCACCCACCCATAGGACCCTGCACTCAACTGGGGGGCTGAGCCCCAACCTTAGAGGAATGACTTGCCACAATCACACAGCAATTCACTGGCAGAGCTAGGCCTCCTGGAGGCTCGGAACCCCTCCAGATGCCAAGGATGCATCTCTCAGCAGTGGGGTTCCTGGCACCCAGAGAGACATCAGAGCAAATGTGGGTGGGCCAGGGCTGCCAGACATGCTGGCCAGGGCAGAGACCTTCAAGAACCAAAGAGCAGTAGGGGGACCCTGTCAGGTCTTGTTGGGGAAGGTGGAGCCTGTTCTAAAGGGTTGTTCAGCAAGCAGGCAGGTAAGCGAGGGTGGCAGAGCCTGGGCACTCCTGGAAGGCAGTGACTCCGGGCAGAAGTGCCCCTTCTGAATCAGCCCTGCTGAAAGGTTGCCTTATGGGTGTGGCACCTGGACAGGTGGCTGGGGCAGGGCCCAGGGACCCCAAGAAGGTTCCAGGCCTCAGGACCTCAGCCCCTCTGCCCCATGATCTGCCCTGAGAACCCCAGAATCTGGAGACAGAACCCATGAACTGAAGGAGGGAGAGCAGAGGTGGTGACTGTGTCTGCCCCCAGTGAACTTGTGCAAGTCCACCCCCTGTTCTCAGGATGAGATCATGGACCCCAGAGAGTATGGAGCCAGGCCTGGGGGAGCTTGCAGCCTGCTTTCTGCCTAGAGCCCCACCTCCTGTCTTCATTTCTGCCCCATTTCCCGTCCTTACCTGCATCCATGGGATGTGGCCAGCCAGAGGCCGCAGCCTGGCTCCTGCTCCTCTGCCTGAGTTAGGACCTGTCAGAACAGTGCAGCTGACCAAGGCTTCTTTTCAAAGGGTCACTGTTGTGGCAGAGCTCTTAGAACAGCACCAGGCACCCAGTGAATGCTCAATGAATGTTGGCTGTTAGGACTAGTGCTGTGACAAGGTGGTTATGACTGAACTGCCTAGCGTGTGGGGCTGGCTATTGAAGGTGTCTAATGAATGTTCAAAGCTGATGTTATTGTTGTTACTGTAATTTATTACAGCCGTCACAGTGCCTGGCGCATAGGAGGTGCTAAAGGAATGCTCAGTCCTCCTGGAAGGCCAAATGCATGTGTTCCCCATCTGGGAAAGAGGGACATCGAGGCACTCTCCTTTGCTGGGCTTTGGCAGGGAGAGGGAGGTGTGCCGCAAGGATCAAGTTCTGGGTAGGAGACACTGGCAGCCCCACTTACTCCCCTCGTCCACCCCCACCCCACTGATTCAGAGGACTCTCTCTGAGGTTGGGGTGGGGTGGGCAGAACCATCTGGCCTTCCTTGGAGGAGGCTTGGCCCTAGGGACCCAAGAGGGAGGAGCCCTGCTAGAACCTGCCTGCCCAGGTGGAGGTGGGCAGGGTGGGAGGGGTGGGCTCAAGGAGGGCCAGAACACAGGGGCTTCCTGGAGGAGGAAGCCTGGGCTGTGCCCTGAAGAGCAGGGAGTACTGAGGTGAAGGCAGAGCATGCAGGTGGGGGACAGATGATGCAGAGCCTGAGAGATGAGGAGACTGGCCCTGGAGCAGACAGGGGCTCTGGATCAGGCTGAGAGAAGCTCCCTTAGAAGCCCCAGTCTGACAGCGGGTAGCTCCTGGGAGTAAACCTGCGCTGGGCTGGAAGCATGTTCTTCCACACCACCCACCTCCAGGGCCAACCCCTTAAGATGCAGAACAGGGGTGGGAAGTGGGGAGCAGCTGAGTCCCTGGGCCAGAACTCTGCACCCAGTTGCCCCCACTTTGAGTGACCTCAGTTGCTTAACTACCCAAGGGTTACCCTAGGAGCCTTAGGAGTCAGCCAGGATGAGATACCACCACCTCTCATACGTACATACCCCACACCCCACCCAGCTGATGCCAGCCCAACTGGGTAGGGCTTCAGTGCTGGGGAGGGAGGAAGGCTGCCCACTCTGTGGGCTGGGACAGCACAGCCTCAGCCTCCTGCTCACCAGAGGAGAGGCAGGGGCTCTCGGGGCCATCCTGGTCTCGAACCCAGCTCTCTAGGGGGCGGGCCAGGGACTGGTGCATACCCCCTCCCACCCTTTCACACTCCATGCGTTGCTGAGAAAGAGGGAGATACTCCTCGGAGCAAGCCACTGGGTCCCGGGAGGTGTGGGAGATGATGTCAGGGAGGAAGCACGCATTCAGCCACCAGCTGCTGCAGCAACACACACATACACACACATCTTCACAGGACTGCCACATGCAGCTGCGCACACCGGCATGTGCAAACGCACTCACTGGCAGTGACAGACCTGTGCAAACCAGAACCTGCACACACACCCTCCCTGGAGACCTGAGACACAGCCATACAGACGTCCCAAGTCACCTGCTGTGAGCCAGGCACTGCGCTAGGCACCGGGGATACAGCCGTGAGCAAGATAGACAAACCCCGGCTCCCCGGCTCCCCGGAAGGCTACCTTCTAACAAACAGATACATTTAAAATCTAACTTTTGCACTGAAGTATCTGCAGATCAGATTGTGTGATGTCTGGAGTTTGCTGGAAGCAAGGGATGTGGGGGAATAAAATATTGGCCCAGGGTTGATAATTGTTGAAGCTGAGGTATGGGCACATGGGGACCGATTATGCTAGTTTCTCTATTTTTGTATATGTTTGAAACTTTCCATAATAAAAAGTTAAATACAAACACATATATAATTGGCAGTTGATAATAAGTAAAATGAAGAAACACAAGGCAGGGTAAGGGGATGGAGGACTAGGACTAGGAAGGCTCTTCAGATTGGATGGTCAGGAAAAGCTTCTCCAAGGAGGTGACATTTTAAGCAAAGATTTGAATTGACTGAGGTTCGAACCACACAGACATCTGGGAGGAAGAACATTTCAGACAGAGGGGACCAGTAAATGTAAAGACCCCGAGGTACAAGCAAGCTTGGTGTGCGTGAGGAGTAGCCAGCAGTCCAGTGGGTCTAGAGTTCTGTGACCAAAGGGGACAGGGATCCAAGGTGAGATCAGAGAGGGGCCCTGTGGCTGTGGTAGGAGTTTGGAATCTGGCCTAAGAATGGCAAGAAGCCCTGGAGGTTGAAAGCAGGGGACGGACATGATTTAATTTAGAATATTGTCTTGAAAGATCACTCTCATTCCTGTTAGACCAGCAGGAGCAGGAGAGCGAGCAGAAGAGCAGCTTGGAGGCTACTGCAACAGTCCAGGCGGGCGTGGCGGTGGCTTGGGCCAGGTGGGGAGATGGTGAGACAGGTCAGATTTGGGATCTCTTTTGAGGAGCTAACAAGGCTTTGCTCACGGATGGATGTGTGAGAGAAAGACAGGAGCTAAGCATGATTCTAAAGCTGGGCCTGAGCTTTGGGGTGAGTGGTGTTGCTCTTCCCAGGCTGGGGAACAGAGAAAAGCATGTGTGGCCAAATGCCTGCAGGCACAGAGCGCCACCACCCGGCCCTACACGCAGGCACAGGGGCACACAGTGACAGGTACTCAGCAACCGCACAGGTGGAGGCACACACCCTGGACACCAGGCGCAGGTGTAGAGCCCATTGTCGCGCTTCTGCCTGCTCCACCCTACCCCCCATCAAAGCCCCAGAGCCAGAGCCCCGCCCCCCCAGCTCAGCCTTGGCACTCACGGGACCGGTCTCAGCATTTCCCTACCAACTCTCACTACCACCCCCCCCCCCGCCCCATATTGGCCCCTCAAGCAAGGAGGCTCCTGATTCAGTTTCTTTCCAGACACCAGAGTCCTCCCCTGGCTCTAGCTCCCTGCCCTTGGCTTCATCTGTCCAGCCCCCATGGCCAGATCCTGCTCCCACACCCCAGCCTGAGGCCCTACCAAAAATTATTACTCAACAAATATTTGCTCGGCGCTGTCTATGGGCCAAGCCCTCTGACCTTCCACCCACTGACTTGAAGGCACAGAGCCACCTCCGCCTCATACCTGCCACCTGCCCCCCCTCCCCATTCCCCTCAATTCCCAGCACCCCTGCCTTCACTCTACAGTAGGACAGTTGCTCCCACCCTGCCCAGCCTGCCAGCCTTAGAAGGGTGGCCTGGTGCCGTGGAAAGGGCACAGCTGTGTGCCCAGGCAGACCTCAGCCCCTTCTGCCATTGAGCAACCGCACGACCTCACAGGTGACTCAGTGTCTCTGAGCCTCCATCTGCTGGAAAGTGTTGGCAATAGTTACCACCCTCCAGACAGTCATGGGCAGTGAGCTAACTCGTGGAGGCATTTAGCCTGATCCCAGCACGTGGTAGCACACAGCAGCCACTCAGTGGTAACTGTCTTGCACTCAGGTCTACCCCTGCCTGGCTGGCCTGTGTGGCTTTGAGGACACAGCACCCCTGGAGCAGTGACAATGCCCAAGCTCATAAACTCATGCCCCTGTGTAATCGTGGTGACGATCACTCGAGTGATATCGGGGGAAACTGAGACTGAGCGGTGGCCTTGCCTGAGGTCCCCCAGTGAATCCATCCGGGGAAGGCCTGAGGTGTGAGCCTGCATCTCTTAACTCTTCGGCCATGTCATCCTGTGTGTGATGGTGTGTGTGACAGCCTCCTGCCCTGGACTGACAAATAACCATGACAGCCAGCAAGGGGTCTGCTCCCCACGAAGACAGGGTGACAACACGGGACAAGGCTCAAGGTCTGGGGAGGTCAGGGGCCTGGTCCCAAGCCCAGCCCTGCCATCCACCTACTGTGTGACCTTCAAGAGCTTGCCCAGTCAGTTTTCTCACTTATGAAGTGGCCCTGCCTCTCTCTAGGGCTGCTCTGAGGCTCTGCTCCTTCCTGAGCACTTGCTGTGTGCAGGTACTATCCAGCTGACGTGTTCTGGTCATAGAACCCTCCAAACAGCCATCTGGAACCCCTGCTATAAATGGAGAAATGGAAGCCTGGAGCAGTTAAGAAACATCCCTAAAACAAGTGTGTGGAGAGTAGGATTTGCACTTGGGCTCAGCCACTGGGGTCCTGCCTTGGGTGGTGGAGGGAAAGGAACCAGGACCTGTTACTCTCTAGGGGGCAGCAGGGTTGTCCAGTGGAGCCTCATACTCTTCCTGCCCAGACCACTCCTGCCAAAATGGCAGCAAGGCGGATCAGGTCAGCCCGAAGTGGCTCCAGCGTCCTCCAGGCTCCAGCCAGCCTCAACTCCTACCTTAGCCATCAGCCCCTAGCCTCCCAGCAAGGGTGGCCCATGCCTGGGTCCCATCTCACACCAGCTTGGCTACTCTAGCACCTCCCTCACTGGGCCCCATTTCCTGGTCTGTAAAATGATGTTGATAATCTCTCGCATGCAGGGTGGTTGTGAAATACTGGCCATCCAGTGTCCACCACCGTGCTGCCTGCACTGGGGGAGGGTGGAAGCCCCAGTGGTAGGGAGGGCCAGGAGCAGCGGGGACTTGGACCCCTTCCCAGGCAGAGCCTCACAGAGGCAGCCAGACCTCAGGTGACGGGGTTGCGCAGGGTATCTAAACAGCCCCCAGAGTTCCCTGTGCTCGAGTGTGTGGTGGGAGCTGTGAAATGATGACCATGAGACCCGAGGGGGCCACAGGCCACAGGAGGGACTTTTTCTAGCCCCTTGAGGTTCCTGGAGGCCCATAAGGTACAGGGGCAATTGAAGGAGCCCTGAGTGCCCCAAACAGAGAAAGGGCAAGACCCACAGAAGCCTCAGGGTGGGGATCAAAGCAGCAGGCAGTGGGAAGGCAGGAGGTGGGGGAAGATGACCAAAAGGTCTGATGCTGACCTAGGACCATGGTGGGTACCACAGGCCCAGTGCCAGGGTCCGGGAGCTCTGCAAGAACCCACAACAATGTTGGTAGCCTGGAAAAAAAATAGCAGAACATTAAAAGAAAAGGCAAAAGAAAGAAAGGAAAAAGATAAAATCAAAATTAATAAAGTTTAATTGAATATCTACAAGACATTGTCAAGTAATAAACTGAACCCAACTCAAATTGGTATATATGATTTATCCTTAATGTGGAATCAGGCACATTTCATGTGTGTGATAGGGTGTGGGATCCAGCCTCTAAAATTCAAAGTGCCAGGGGCCTACCTATGGTCTTCAAATGGGGCATCTCCAAAACTTACATGCATCCCTGGGGAAAGGAGGGGTCCCCACGCTGATTTCAGGTTACTTTTCTACCATGTAGGGGAATGAGAAAGCAAAAGAGAAATTCAGGTCAGTTACACAGCAATGAAGTGATGTTCCTCACACATGGTCATTTGTAAATGGAGATCCTGGGTCACGGCAGATGCCACTGTGCAACGCTGTTGTCAGCCTCCTCATCCCTGGGAGGCTGGTGGGACTCACCCTACCCTCAAAGTGCCCTCACATTTCAGCAGTTGGTTTGTCAGCCTCCCATTCTTTCCCACCTCTGGAGCAGAGATCTGCCACCCCCTTCCTTCAGACCTACATGAGTCAATTGTGGGACTTTAAGGAATGAAGCCAGAGAGCTGGGTTCGAGTCCAGCCCTACCTCGGCCTCACTGTGTGATCCTAGGCAGGTCCCATCCTCCCTGTGGCCAACTCTTGATCTCTTCCTCTGTGAAATGGAATAATGATGCCTACCAGGGCTGCTGTGCAGACCAAGGAGGCCACAGCTATATGAAACTGCTTTTTAAACAGACTGGACTGCATTTGGGGTTTGATTAACAAAACAAAAACAAAGGAGAAAAGGTTTGTATTAAACTATGTTGAACCCCGGAGTGGGGTTTCACAGTCAGCCCTTCTGAGCTATGTCTGGGGAGGTGAATTTTTATTTTTCCCCATGGTCTTTCTGACATAGCTCACCGTCTCCTTCTGCCCCGGCCAGTGGAGAGAGGTACTGGAGCCGAACTGGTGGGGAAGCAGGTTGGGGTGGGTGGGGAGCTGAGCAGGCTTGGCTCCTGGAGGCCTGAGTCAGCGGGCAGGCAGGCAGGGCGGGCCCAGTCCTTGCATGCTTGGGGAGGAGATGGTGCAGGAATGTTCCTCCCGCCCAGGCCTGGGCTCTGCCCGCCACATCCTGGCTCCTGCTTGCGTGGATGCTGCAGCCTCAGCTCTGGCTCAGAGATGGGAGATGCCTGGAGCTTTGTTGGGTGGGTTCAGCCAGGGGCCTTCAGAGGCAGCCTGGCCCAGGCGTGGGCAAGGCCAGGCCACAGAGCCTACCGGCAGCTGGGCTCTGGCCCCGGAGCATCCCCCTGCCCTACTGGGTGATGCGACCAGCTGCCACCCCTCACTAGACCTCAAGGTCCCCACCGTGTGATGAGGAATTGAACTTGGTGTTATCAGATGATGGATGGTCCTGACTGGCTCCCCAAGGAGGTGGTGCAGTCCAGGTGCAGCTACATGTGTGTGACACCTTTGCTATATACATGCATGATTTTGTGGTCATGTGTGTCCAAGTGTGTGTGTGTATGTCACTGTGTCAGGGTATAACTGTGTGCATGGGATTGGGGTATGACTGTGATGATGTGACTGAGACTGACGCTGTGAACGGATGACAACACATGTGTGGACGTAGCTGAATGTATGACCATGCATACATGTGTGGCCAGGTGTGGCCTATGTGCCTGTGGGCAGGTTGTGTGGCTGTGTGGCTGTGTCTGCTTTGGGTTGGGCAACTGTGTCTGTGACCACGTGGATGTGTGGACGAGTGTGGCTGTGCCACGAGATGGAGGGGTGGTGCTGAGCTGAGCCCAGAGCTACTTGCCTCCCCTAGGCCTGGCTCTGCTCCAGCTGTGGCACAGCTGTGGCACAGCCAAAGCACAGTGGTTCATGGCCCTCCTGTGTCCAAAAGGCAACAGGATGCAGGATCTGAAGGCCCACTCCATCCCAACCCCCACATGTGGCCACAAAGCAGACTCCTTTCCTGGGCTGAGCCAAAACTGGGGATCAGGGGTCCCCCACCCCCACACCAGGTCCTGGTAGGTACCCAGGGCAGAAAGAGAGGCCATGTTTTCCAGCCCCCTCAGAGCAAAGTGAGGGAGGGAACTGGAGGCAGCTTGGCCCAGCTTAGTCTGGAACATCTGCCTAGCATGTGACTGAGGTCACTCAGCAGGCCCTGCTACCACCAGGACGCCCCCACCCCGGCCCCAGTCCCCCAGTCCCCTGCTGAAAGGGGCTCCGGCCAGCCCAGACCAGTCTCAAATTCCAACGCCCCAACCCACACAGAGATAGAAAGAAACCAGCAAGAGGGGCTGTGACATCCTCACTGCCCACCACACATACGCCTGACCCAGCCTAGAGACCTGAGGACGCATACAGTAGGCCTGACCCGTCCCAAGACTTCACATTCTGATTCTTCTAGGTCCAAGTGCCCCTAAGAAAAGTGTCAGACGGACTCCCTCACCCTGAGGATGGGATGCGTAGGAGGTGAACCCCCTCTCAAGAAAGGAGCACGAGAGGGCAATACTATTCCCAGGGCAGGAAGCATCAACAGGGGACTTTCCAGGCACTGTGGGTTACGAAGAGCATTCCCGCCATCCCTACGCAGACAGGCCTCAGGAAGGAGACCTCCCCCTGTGGTCAGAGTGCCCTCTGCAAAAGGCCGCCTGGAGGTCAAAGCTGAGAAGAGGTTAAGGGCAGGAAGGCCCCCAAGTGGGTTGGAAAATGAAGGAAGGAGGGCAGGGAGGAGGGAGGGGAAAATTCCACAGAAAGTCCCAAATCTGACCTAATGTTGACCCAGGGCCAGAGGCCCATTCCAGAAGTTCCTCTGAGGACGCTCTGCCCTGAACGGGGAGCCTTTGCTGCCCCTTCCCCCCTGCACCTGCCGCCCCTTGCCCCATCTTACTGCCCCGGGCCCCTGGCCCAGCCGAAGCCTCCTGCCGCCGGGACTCCGGCAGCCCTCCCTCCGCCGAGTCCTCACTGCCCAGAAAGAGAACCGTGATTTCACCAACACACCTCTGCCCCGTGCGTGAACAGATTCCTGTTCATCCTGACTGGGGCACCCCCAAGGGCACGGCTGGGGGTCCGCCTCCGTTTCCCACTTGGAAGCCACTGCAGGGCTGGGCACCCAGGACTGCCTGGGGAAGGAAACAGTTCCCGAGCCCCACCCCTCCCCTCCACTGGGCTTTCCTAGGGACAAGGCAGGGACATGCCTCACTGGGGAGAGGAACCCCTTGTGGATTAGACTGTCCTGGGCATGGCCTCCTATCCTTTCCTCATGTGACCCTCAGTCCTGTATCACTAGATCCTGGAGCAGCACAGCCAATCCTCTGGGAGGACTCCACCCACAGGAGAGATGAAGCTGTGAGGTCTGGGAAGGGTGTGCATCGAGCTGGGGCCCATGGCCACCTCTAGCTCCCCAGCTAGCACCTCCCACCAGCACAGCCCTCCCCCCAGCTTCTGGGGTTCTGGGGTAAATTCTGTGCCCACCATGACCTCAGAATCTGGTCCAACAGCTCTCAGGGACAATTAGTGTTCTATCCTTCCCCCACCCTCATCCCCTCCAGACCGAAACAAAAAAGTCATCCTTTTGTTATCTTAATTGTAAAAGATTTATCAAGGAAACAAGAAAGAAAGAAAAAAGATTCAAGCAGCAGCAGCCAGGCATAGCCATGACCTCCTGGGGGGGCCAGCAGTGGCACCTGTCAGTTCCCCCAACCCGTTGCTGGACTATGCCCTGGCCGGGGGGTGGGGAGGAAGCAGCCCCCTCAAGGATGTAAACATGGGTGGGGGACAGCACAACCCGACCAGGACCTGGCTGGCGTCACAGTGCAGCTGGCCATGGGCAAGTGGCCCAGGATCCCTGGGGCAGTGGGCAGGCCAGCCCTGTCTTTTACCCCTTGGATTTCCAACTATACAACACGAAGGATGCTGGGGTTAACAGGGGCCAGGACCCTGGGAGCCTGGGGTCCGAGCCTGCTCGGAGTGTGGGAAGCTATTGCGGGTGAACTCAAATATCTGGTAACTTTTGGGTGTCCCCTCCAGGAAGGTGCCACCAGGGTCCTGGGGTCCATGGCTTGTCTCAGCACCTTGAGCCCAGAGAAGAAGACACTGCATGGTCCCCTAAACAAGGGGCAATGGGGTTCAGCAGGTGGAGGGGAGTCAGGAGGGAGTTGGCCTGCAGCCTCTCCTGCAGGGGGGTGGGGTGGGGCAGGGACAGGGACATGGGAGCAAGGAACATCCCTCCCCACTGTCACAGAGGCCAGAATCCCCACCGAAGGGGCCCCAAACTTGCTTGGGAAAGGTAAGTGAGAGAAGAGGGGTGTTTTCATGCCTCCACCTATGCTATGCTGTTCCTCTCTTCTGAATGTCCTCCCACCTACTGTCCCCATTTACTGTCTGGCAAGTCCTTGTCATTCTTCAAGACACTACTCAAATGTCACCTACTCCATGGAGTCTTTCCTGACCGGCAGAATGAGTGGTCCCTTCTGTGAGCTTCCAGGAACCCCTTATTTACCATTGGTCATTCTGCATGGCCCCTGACTTTCATGTCTGTCCTCCACCTTGACTGGGGACTCCCCAAGGGCAGGCGTGTTGCAGCCCTGATGCCCAGCATCTGACCTGGGGCTGGAGCAGGCCCCGGTGTCTGCTGAATGAATGAGGGCAGGTGGCCAGGTGAATGAGTGCTATAGGCTCTAGGGGAGGCTAAGACCCTGGCCTGGCCTCAAGTGACTGACCAGCAGCCCAGGCCTCGGCCTGCAGGGTTCCTGGCCCCATTCTCACCCCTGCTGTGCCCCACCTCTAAGGGGTGAGGACTTCCCCAGGGGTACCCATTTCTCCTCCAAAGCCCACCCCCAACCCCCCCAGCCACTGCTGGTGCCAGAGGTCTGGAGAGCAGAGTACACCGCAGCAACCAGGCCCAGGGGCAGGGAGGGGCCAGGTTTATGGGGTCAGAGGTTGTCATACATGCGCAGCGTCTTCTCCAGCTGCTGCGCTACCCGCTGGTAGAACAGGATCTGCTGGCGTAGGTAGTTCTGCATCATGTGCTTGAAGTCGAGCTCACGGCGCTGGTGGAAGTGGTTCATCTCGGCCTGCAGGGCGAAGCCCACCACGCGGCAGCGCCTGCGAATGCCATCTGCCTCATCCTGAGCCATGCGGCCCTCGTCACTCATGCGTTGGCTCTCTTTCACCTTGGCGAAGGCACCTGGCACAGGTGGAGTGGAGGACAAGGGAGGTGAGGGCTCTGGTCTCTCCCATGTGCTCCCTAAACCCTCCATGAGCCCCCATCAAGGGCAGACAACATCCTCATCAGCTCAACTCAGACCTCACTCCTAGACTCCAGACCCAGGGTCCAGCCACCTGGGTGTCTCCACCGCATGTCCCCCAAACCCTCACCTTAAGCACATCTTCCCTCCATACCTGTGGCACCACCAGCAGCCCACACCGGACCAGTCACAACCCTGCTAGCTGTGTTTATTTCCAGGGCCAGGCTGTCCCTACCCACCACAGGCCTCATCATCTCTGACACTGGCTCCTAATTCAGCTCGGACCTCACCCCCTCCAGGAAGCCTTCCCGGAGTCCCCACTGCATTAGGTGCCTCCCAGTGCTCTCAGGTGCCTTGGGCTTCCCTCTGCCACAGCTCTTACCACCCTGCAGTTTCTCTGACTGCCTCCCTTGGGGCTGTGAGCTCAAAGTCTCTAGCACCCAGAACAAAGCTTGCCACAGCAGACCCTGATACATATCTGCTGAACTGATTCAACCTGTTTCTCATTGGACTGCTACAACAGTCCCTGACGGGTCTCCCACCTCAGTCCCAGCCTCTGAGAGGCTCTCCACAGCACCTGAAGAGCAGCTAAGCTGGGTACCCACGGCTCCAAGCCTTCCCTGGCTCCCTACTGCCTGCAGATCAAGGTCTACGCCCACGCACCTGGCCCCTGAGGCCTCTGAAAGTTGGCCCTGCACCCATTCCACACTGACCCCAGGCTCTTTCCAACCTTCATATCTCTGCCTGCTGGATCCTGATGCATAATTCAAGGCCCTGATCAGGTGCCACTTCTATACCAGAGCCTCCCCCAGTGTCCCCCGGCAGAATGCCTCTCCCATCTCACCTCTCCTGGGTTCTCCCCACCCCATCACACTGCTGATTCTAAAACAGCACCTCAAAGGTTGCCTGGAATTTTCCTTTATGTGTGTCTCCCCCACAGACAGGCCCTGGCCCCTCCTCACCCCAGCCTCCAGGGGACTAGAGGAGGCCACTGTAATAACCAGGTAACAGATGGGGGCAGGGGATGAACCTGGGCAGGGGACCCAATGTGGAAGAATTGGAATGAATCAACAAGCAGTTGGTGAGTGAATCTCAGTTCTGAATTAACAGGCACTTGACTAATCCCACACTGAAGCCGGTGGGGCCGTGGCTGGGAGGAGGAGGCAGTTGGCCTGGCAGTGAGTGCCTGGCACTCACTCTTCCCAAGGCTGTAGGAATCCACCGTGCAGAGAAGAGTCAGGAGGTGGGAAGGGCTGGCATGGAGGACACACACTGGAGCACTTCTAAGCATCCACCACACACAAGCAGCATGCTCATTATCCACACTCCCAATTCTCCTTTAAGGAGGCCTCTGAGGGCCTTTGAGATGTATTCTTTCTACTCTCACTCAAGTTGTCCGATGCATTCAAGGTGTATTTATTGAGCATTTACTATCTGCCAGGCCAGGGCTCTATATGCTGGAATAACTCTGGATGCCTTCAGAAGGAGCAGCATCTCCGTTAGCTGGCAAGTAAGGGGCTAATTGGCTAAGGCAGACAGACTCAAGTTTGGAGAGTCTCCAGGGCTGCTCACACACAGGATCCAAAAGAACTCTACAGTCCCCAGCTCCCAGCCCATTCAGTCCTTCCTCCACCTTCCCTGAACCACCTCCTAACTCCTGATCCATCCCGACTACCCAGGCCTGGGCAGCAGCAGACAGATCACCCCACGACCCAGGATGAGGACCCAATAAGAGCCTTCAGAGTGGGAAAGGCCCTAGAGGCCAGCTGTCCAACCCCCACCTCCACCCCTACCCCACTACTAGACAGAGGAAACTGAGGCCCCAAGGGGGAGGGACTTGCCTAGGGGTTCCCAGCTTCCTTCCTGCCCCATAAGTGGGGGATGCCTGGCCCAGAGGTATCCCTCCACAGCTGGAGAGTGGACACAACTTCTACTGCAGGGAGCCCAGGCCGGATCCTCCAGGCATTTGTGTGGGGCCCCCAAACAATGGACTCGGGGATCTGAGAAGGTTCCAAGGGGTAGTAAGGACCATAAGAAGGAAGGCAGAAAACAGCAGGACAAAGAAACTAGAGTTAAGCTTTAGCAAAAGGAACCTACTAGAAGGGAAGACACTGAACTAGCCTGGATTCCACCTACCTGAGAAAGTCTGGGTGCAGCGGGGGTGGACCTGCACTCAAGAGGGCTATTCTTGCCCATGGCCTTGGAGGAAGAAAAGGCCCCTTTTGTTGATGAGGAGACTGAGGCCCAAATAATAGGAATGAATCTATTGCAATTGCTAGGTATCCACAGATAGGCAGGGAGCGGGGACAAAGGCCACAGGGGTGAGGGGGAGGTGGAAGCCCCACCCTGATCTCTGTCACCTCTCAACCCTGTGGCTCAGATCTGGGGCCAGGACCAGCTAACACTAATGTACCCCAGCAACCCACTGCAAGTCAGGGCTCAGGCCTGTCCAACATTCCTCTTAGGACTCAACCTGAGTGCTGAGGACCCAGGGCAGCCTCCTGCCCTGGCAGTTGTCCTGTGGGCTGGGTCCCAGGAACAGGGAAAGGAGGGTTGGAGTCTCAGAGCTCCAGCATCCCAGGCATATTCCCTAAGCTCCCACCTAATCCATCTTGTCCCTACCTCTTGGAGGAAGTTACCACCACCCCAGGTTGGAGACAGGAGGTCTGAGTCCTAGTCCCAGCTATGTCACCTCTAGTAAGCCACTGCTTTCACTTGGGCTGCAGGTCTCCCCACTATCAAATGGGACAGGTGGGACTAGATGTGATGCTGCTCACAACTGCTCACAGCAGTACAGTGCTTCAGAGTTTCCACATCTGTAAAATGGGATCATAATAGCACTTACCCTATAGTATAGTTGAGGTTTAAATGAACTAATACATATAAAGTACTTAAGACTGACATAGAATAAGAGCTCAAGATGCTACGTGCAACTGTGTGCAAACTGCTTTTCTGACACAGCAAAAACCAGCTGGTGGTGGCTTGTGGCAAGATGATCCTCTTTGTTTATGGAAGCCTAGAAGGGGAGGTCGAAGGAGGGTTAGCTGATGACCCAGAACACAGAGGCTGAACTCAC
The DNA here is from genome assembly GCA_031878705.1 of Tapirus indicus. Taxonomy (NCBI): domain Eukaryota; kingdom Metazoa; phylum Chordata; class Mammalia; order Perissodactyla; family Tapiridae; genus Tapirus; species Tapirus indicus. Next base: position 64,728,148 of record CM062918.1, on the reverse strand, counting down.
CTGTCCCCCAGGTAAGAGCTTGGTCCTGCAAGGGCCACTCTGCCTCGGCCAACCTGTGAGCTCTGTGGCCCCTCCATGCAGGCTGTGGTCCTGGGCCTGCCTCCAGCCCACCAAGGATGCCAGCTGAGTGAGGGCTAGAGGACCCAAGCCTCCCTCCCTCCTCCTTCCCCTTCTGGCTCATCTACCCCAGGTGCCCATCCTTTGGGGAGCTCCTTCCTGGATCTGTCTGGCACAGTGGAAACCACCTGGGCTGTGGGGTCAGATACACCTGGCTCCAGTTCCTGCTCTGCATATCATCCCACCTCACTGCGCCTCGTTTGTACAATGGAAGGGACCACACTGACCTCCCTGGCTTATGAGCCCTGCCCTGGCTGGCTCTCAGGTAGGGGACCACAGGACCTGGCTTGCCCTAGACAGTCACTGTTTCCCCGGTTGTCCCAGGATAACTATTACTAGAGCCCCCATTCACCCCCAAACTGCCCTAGCATTGACAGTTAATTACAGGCTTGCCCTTCTCTTAGGAGACCCCTGGACTAAGCTCCAGGAGTTAGGCCAGCAGGCAGACGGGCTGGTGGGCCTCATCTCAGGGCCAACCAGGCTCTATGTCCCATTTTACTAATGCAGACAAGGAGGGGACAAAACTCTTTCAAGTTCACCTCAGAGGCAACGCTTGTCCAAATCCTGGTCTCCTGACCCCACCTAGGCCTTCCATCTCCTTTCTTCCATGGCCTCTCCCACACACTTGCCGTCCGTTCAGATTTCCGGACAAGCTGGAGAGAATCCAGGGACCCAGTACCCAACCTTTGTGCTCCTTCCTCTGAGAAAGGGATCCTCCTCCCCCCATGCCCAGTTCCATCTCAGCCAGATTCCAAGCCCCGCTCCCCAACTCGTCCCACCACAGGCCTGGGAGTGGCAATGCAGAGCCCAGGCAAGGAAGAGTAAGCCCAGAGGGGCTTGGCCTATTGGGGAGGGGTCCTCTGGGGGAGGGAAGGTGGGTCAGCCTCTGAGGTTGAATGCATCACCCCAGAGGCCTGTTGGCCCCTCACTCTTAGAAACACCTCCAGTGGAGACTCAGAAATGGCCTCTCTCAGCTCTGTCTCCCTGCCCCCAGGTCAGAAGGCCAGCCTGGCTTCACTCCCTCCTGCTTCAGTGTGAGCCCGGGAGCCCTGGGTATGGGGTTGCCTTCCCGCCCCAGCTCTGCCCTGGGTGAAGGTCCCCAGGCACTGCACAGGGGCAGCTGTTTAATCACGTGTCCCTGCTTCCCTCCTCCCGCTGCCCACACAGGAACACACATGCAGGGAGCTGGTTGAACCAGCTTCCCAGGCCCTAGCGCAGCAGTGCTCATGGCTCTACTTCCACACAAGGAGACACCTGCCCCAGTGGGCCTGAGCCAGCCCCAGCCACCTTCCCTGCCCTATCCCTGCCCCAGAGCTCAGAGTCAGCTCTAAGGTATCACTCTATCCTTGACCGGACCCTCCCCAGGAGGGCCATTTGAGGGCCTAAGAGCTTACCACTCCACCCTCCCTTGTTTTTTTTTTTTTTTTTTGTGAGGAAGATTAGCCCTGAGCTAACATCTGCTGCCAATGCCTCTTTTTGTTGAGGAAGACTGGCCCTGAGCTAACATCCACGCCCATCTTCCTCTACTTTATGTGGGACACCTGCTACAGCATGGCTTGATAAGCAGTGCACAGGCCCACGCCCAGGATCTGAACCTGCGAACCCCAGGCCATGGCCCTAGCGAACTTAACCACTACGCCACCAGGCCGGCCCCCCACCCCCCTTGTTTTGTTGGTCAGAAAACTAAGGCCCAGAGAGGGGAAGGCACTTCTCAGAGACACACAGCAAATTGAGGGCAGAGTGAAGACTAGAACTCAGGCCTCTGGGCTCCTGAAGCTGTAGGAAGAGGGAAGGAAGAGGAGAGGAATGTGGAGATGAGAAAAAAAGGCAGAGAAGAGAAAGTGAGGGGAGAAAGGAGACTGGGAGCTGGAGAAGGTCCAGAAGTCAACCTCCTGGTAAAGGAAAGCAGGGTTGGTGTACTCCAGACTCTCCTGGGATGGGGTTTGCTGTCCCCCAGGCTCAGTCCAAAGGCTGCTTCCTGGTCCCACCCAGAGGAAAACTCCCCAGCAAGCCAGGCCTGACCTCAGGGCCTAGAGGCCAGGGAGCCAGCCCCACGCCCTGCAGACGTTCTTCCTGAGTTACCAAGCAGCCCCAGGGAGGACCACACCTCTCTTCTGACATCTGCCCTGCCTGTTGTCCCCAGGACTGAGCCACCTGCCTGGTCAGCCCCTGACTCACTGCTCAAGCAAGAAGAGAGATGTCAGGCTTGGGAATGGGGAGTTGGGTGGGCCATGTGGGTAGTGCCCTGGACTCTTGGTTCCTCCCCCAGCCCAGCCCGGGTGCCCCTAGGTGACCCGGGATGAGTCACTTCCCTGGCAGTTCCTTGACAGCCCCAGAGTAACAGACAGGGGCCCATCCTGTCCCTCCCCGATGGAGAGGGCCGTGAGAACTGAAAACACGGCTAGCTTTGGGAGGCAGCCAACGTGGATGTGTCCTTGGGGAGGTGGAGGAGGAAGGGACATTCCCAGCTGGGCCATGGACTCCCTGTGCAACCACCCTTCTGTGAACACCAGTTTCCTGATCTGCAAATGGGGACTGTGACTGTCCCGCACACAGATAGGGAGCTCACAGATAGGATATGAAGCAGTGAGACCAGGCTCCGAAGCTGCAAAAGCAAGGCGGGGAGCTTGTGAGGAGTGGGAAGACAGGCCACACTCTGTGCTCTTGTTATCTGGGTCTGTGTCCACGTCTCCCATGAGCCTGTGGGCTCCTCAAGGGCAAGGCCTGGACCCTGGTCATCTCCGTGTTCCCAGACCCAGTCTGATACTGTGAAGGGCTCAGTGCATGATGGGTAAATGAGTAAAGGAGACAGCAACAGAGAAAATGAATGAACGAGTGAACGAACAGACAACAAGAAGGTAAACAGCGAGCTCCATGAGGACAGGGACCAGACCTGTCCACAGTAATATCCCTGCACCCATCACATAGGAGGTGCTCAACACACTTGTGGAATGAATGAATGAGACAGAGATGGAAAGACCAGATGAGCTGCTCTGTTCTGTCTAGGCCATCCTGATATCCCCAGTGCCCAGCAGTCTGCAGACTCAGTAAGGGTCTCCTGCCTGCACTGGGTCTTACCTTTCTGCAGGTGGATGATGTCAGGGAAGTTGGAGAGCAGGCCCTGGTAGAGAGACAGTGTGTCAAGCATCTGGAAGAGGTCGTTCTTGGGCTGCTCAGCAAACATCTCACCCACAGCTTCATAGGTACGGCCCGTGTGAGAAATGGCGCTGTTGAGGGCTTCAGAGCTAAAGGGGGGATCCATCTGGAAGGAATGACTGATGGCCTGGAAGGCATTGCCAAGCTTTTGGAATTCCTTGCGGAAGCCCCCCACATGCTTGCGCACCAGCTCTGATGCTACAGTGCTGAGCTGCAGGACGCTGTCGTCCATCTTCTTGCTGAAGGCCTTGAAGGTGTCCACACGGTCCTCCACATCCTGCAGGTCCTGGTGCTCTGTGGGGATCTGGAAGGTGAGCAGGAAGCTGGCGCCCACCATCTCGTCCTTCTCTGCCCGGCGTTTGCCCATCTTCCACTGCTTGTCATCCAAGCAGCTGAGGAAATGCTGGAAGCCCTCATACTGGGACAGCACAGGGTGGCTGGTCATGTGGTCCATCCAGAGGATGAGCCGCCGCTTCCGCTTCTCAATGAAGTCCTCCTCAAAGCGGCCCGTGGCCTGCTTCTCCGGCAGGTGGGGCACGGAGATGACGGTGAACTTGTGTAGCAGGCGGTTGTAGAGCCAGTCGAAGTGTTTGTAGCGCCGGTAGACAGGTGAGCCTGCGTGGGTGGGCGTGAGCTTGTAGGAGATATAGCTTTTGATGCCCTTGAATTTGGTCTGTTTGGTGGGGTCTTCCACTGAGCAGGCAAATGGGTGGGGGTTGGCCTTCCACTGTGGGCCACGAGGGCCCATTTCAATGGAGTATGTCTCAGCGATCTTGGCCATCATGGGCACATCACCCAGGATGAAGGCCTCCACTCCAGAGCGCACGAAGCACGAGAAACGGTTAAGATTGCGCCCTACCACACTGCCTCGCTTGGCAGATGCCAGGCTGTCCTGCCGCTCCAGGGGTGGCTTCGGCCGGAAGGCCATGTGCTGGCTGGGATAGGCACCAGGGTAGGAGAGGTTGAGTGGGGGGTGCCCGTTGGTGCCCAGCCCACCAGCCCGTGGCTCCTCCACCACTGTGCATCCATCGTCCCAGTCATCCCAGTCATCATCATCGTCCTCCTCAAAGCTGCCCTGGTTTGAGAGGAAGCCACTACCCCCGCCACTCCTAGAAGGGTTGGCCACACTGGAGCTGTCATACAAGCTCACCTGGGTGCCCAGAGAGCCTGCAGGGCTGCTGGAGTAGTTGGCATGGTTGGAACTGGTACCAGAACGGATGATCTCCACGTAAGAGGCAGGGAAGAGCCCTGTCTCACCACGGCTGTTCTGGCCCTGCAGCCAGCCATCCAGCGAGGTCTCGCTGAAGATGACAAGGTCCTCATCCTGCTGGATGCTGATTTCTTCCTTGTTCTCGCTGTGGAAGTCATAGAGGGCTCGGCCTTTCAGTGCCATGGCTGGGCCCCAGGGGTAGAAAAAGATGAGGAAAGGGTCCTGCCCAGAACTGGGGACACTCACTAGGGTGTCCAAGAATGCACTAGCAACTCAAGGCCTGCCACAGCAACTCAGTTTCTCAGCCCCTAAGGCGGGGTCTCAGCACCCACTGATGCTGTCCAGCCTCCGTCTTCAAAACAATGTCCATGGCCCAGAAACTGCTCTTTCTGGTCTCCCAGCACACACATGTGAGCAGGGAGGACTCATGTCCATAGTCTTCCTCCCTTGCGTTGGCAGCTCCTGAGGGGGGAGTCTCTCTCTCGTCCCACTCCCAGAAGAAAAGTCAAGTGACTCGGAGAAACCAGCTCTGAGAGGGCAAGAATTCGACACTTTCCACTGGAACAATGTTCTAAAATAGAAGAGAATCACTCGGAAACCACCGTTCCAGAAATCCGGGCAGCTCTGGCTCCCAGCTCCTTCTGGCTCCTCAGGCCTTGGGAGGCTCTCACATTCCTCTGCAGATCTGCTCCTTCCTCTTTCCTCCTCCTCCTCCTGGGCCAATGAGTTTTCAAAAATCCAGAAAATCCAAAGGGGCAAGCAGAAAAGCAGCAGCCTCCTGAATCGAGTCCAAGGGTGGATGTGTCCGGCTTCACAACAAGCCAGGCCGGGAAAACAAGGACTGAGGCTTACACAACAGGCCGCCAACTCTTCAACCCTGGCGGCCCAGCCCGGCCCCCAGCCGGCTCCGGCGCCCTCTCCCCGCCCCCCAAGTGGCCAGCCCCCACCCCGGAGAAGGAGAGGACGCGACGAGGCGCTCAAGCGACTTCTGGCCACTAGCTGAGTGGCGTCTTTTGTTTGCCTAATTCCTCAGCAGTTTCTGAGCCTGAAGCTGACCCTGAGCTGAGTCCAAGGACCCCCATCCAAAGGTAACCCCTGCGGTAACCGGTCCCGGCGCGCGGGACGTGCAGACCCTCACCCCTCGCGTGCAAGCACACACTCAACAGGAGTTTGGAGAGTGAGCTCCCGCGAGCTGATGGCGCACCCGGCCGTCTTTCCTTCCGTCCTCCTCTCAGCCCCGCGGGGTCCAGCCGGTGGGCGGCGGGCTAAGCCCCCAGCCCGCCTTCTCCTCCAGCACTCGCAGCCCCTGTGCGCAGCCAGCGAGAAACCAGCTCCAAAACAAAAAAAGAGAGAGAGAGGCGATTCCGGGAGGTGGCGTCCCGTCCCGAGGAAGGAGGGAATAGCCGAGGGGGGAGGTGAGGGGTGGGGAGAGGGAGGGAGGGAGGAAAAGCAGGCTGGGGAATTGGGCAAACTCCACAGCACTTCCGTGCGTCCCGGCTAGGCAGGGACGGCCCGGCTCCGCCCTCCCGCCGGCCTGGGGCGCTGGAGCCGGGGCTCCCGCCTACTGCTCGCTTCTTTCCTTCTGGCCGTCGCCCTCACTCGCTCGCGCTCGCCTGGAGTTGGAATGCGAGAGGGAGGAGACGATCAGGGAACTAGGGGGCCGTGGGCCTCCAGGACCAGTCCCTAGGGTGGCCGCACCCCCGAGCTCGTCGGCCCTCGTGGGGAGACACCTCTCGCCCGGAGAGGCTTGAGCCCCGCGCGGGAGAGCTCACCAGCCGCCGCCACCTCGCCTCCTGGACTCCCTCACCCTCCTGCCTTTTCCATGACGCAAGTGGAGGAAAACTCCGAAAGTTTGCAAAGTGTGGGGCTACCAGGAGGGCTCCAGAGCCAGGACCCGGGGCAGGGGGTTGAGGACGGTTCGTGGAGAGCCGCAGACGCCCCCCTCCTACTCCCCTGCTCCCCACCCCCGCCCCGGCGTGGCGCAGCCCGGGGATTGTTCTCTGGAGAGGGCCCCAGAGCCAGCTGCACCCTCACCGAAGAAGCCTGAGCGGCCTGGGATACTGGCCGCTTCAGGTCCTAATACCCTGGCCAGACAGGGCCAGGAGCACTCCTGCCCTGGGCGACTTCCTTCAGGGGGAAGGACAAGACCTTACCTCTATAGCGGCAGGGAACAAGATCCGGCATGATCCAGTTCCGTGTTGCTTTGTGCGGCGCGAGGTGGAGGGGTGGTTAGAAGTTCCATCTTTGCCAGCAGCAGCGAGGAGAGAGGGGTGGTCCCCACTCTCCCTCAGGAGAGGGGGTAGGCTTCTGGGAAGAGGCGAGGGGGATTTGACCCTTAGTCAGCCCATCCAGAACACTGGGCATTAACTTTCCCAGGTACTGTGCTGGGCACTGGGGATTACATCATAACAAGGCAGTCGGGGTTCCTGCCCTGGAGGGCTTACAGTCTGCCCTCTTGTCCTTAATTCATCCATTCTTTCTCTGTCTTATTCAATCATGCACACAAGGAAACATTAACTGTACCAGGCCCCCTGGGCTACAAAGACAAATAAGGCATTATCTTTCCAGAAGCTCAGATGTGTTGTGACAGGTAAACAGATGCTCCCTGCTCAGTGTGACCAGTGCCATGAAATGTGAATGGGAGGGCTCCTATCCCAGCCTGGGTGGAGCAAGGATGAAGGAAGGCTTCCTGGAGGAGGTGCGTAAGGTGAGGCAAAGGTTTCAGCCCCTACTCTCCTTCCTGGCTGTGCCCTGGCACCTAGCCTACCTACCCACTCTAGCCAGAACTTCCTTCCCTCTCATTCTCACTCTTCCTACTTGTGGCAGATTAACTGGCACAAGGTAGTGCTGCTAAAGGTGCGCACCTTCGGCTGTTTTGAGGGGTGTGATCTGCAGGCCTCTGGCTCCAAACCCAGTTTCATTGGTGCAGTGAGTAGATGCAATTCCCTGTGCAGGGCTGGCATTTGACCAGAATAAAGGCTTATGTAGTACAAACCTCAGAAGCCCAGGTATTAATTTGCACAGAGAAATCCAACTGTCAGGCAGACCTGAATTTTTGCATCAATAGGTCAAAGCAGTTTGGGCTGCTCCTTGGGAAGTCCAGTTACCAGAAGGTTAACCCAGTGAACCTGGAACCCCCAGGGTAGGAAGAGGGGATGGTATGACAAGTCTCTCAGCCAAGAAACCTTGAGATCTTGTCCCCTCCCATAGGGGCAGCCTTGATTCTAAGGACTCAGTTCAGCCTAGTATCTCCACGGCCAGAGCCTATATGTGTTTCCCCCAGCTGCTTTTGGGATGCCCATTTTCTGTGATCTCTCTTCTGTTCACCTACCCTCTCTCCAAGCTGGGTTTGACAATAGCCACTACTTCAGTGCTTGCTGAGTGCTAGACACTGTTGTAGCCATTTTACCTTTATTAGCTCATTTAATACAATTAATGGGATTTCTGCTCCTCGTCCTAGTCCAGCCCCACCCCGCTAAGGAGCCCCCAGCCACCATCTTAATGGCCTTTAGTTGTTTCCTGAACACTTCAGTCACACATTTACAGATCAACCATCTTGGATTTACTCCCACATCTATTCTGGGTGGGTTTTTCTCTCAGGGGCCATCCTTATTTCCAGGTTCTTGGGGGAAAACTCACTCTTCAGCCTCACAGAGATTTCCAGAACCTGTATCTTCCATTCCCTCCCTTCCAGGGACCCTCTTCAAGCCTAGGGGTAACAGAGTCCCTGGTCACTAGTCTCAGGAAATTGCACTAACCTTTGCCATTTCCCTACACCCTGCCCATTTCTTTGGAAAAAGTCCCTTTATTAAATTCTCCTCAGATTATTCTAATTGAAGTGTGTTCTCTCTTTCCTGCTGGGACCCTGATTTGTGCACAGGAAACAGTATCCATTCCCCCATCCAGGCATCTACCTTTCCTCCTTTAAGAAAGAAGTCAGCAAGGGAGAACCGTGGCCAGTGGCTTCCAGGCTGACCCCGCTGGTGGAAACATGGAGGACACACTGGACTATTACTGTAGTAATGCAGACAGGAGATAATGAGGGCCTGAGATAATGGGCTAGGGAGAAGTAACTCTGGGAGTTTATGGAGGTAGAATTGACAGAAATGGCAACCAACAAGATGTGGGTATTGAGGAAAAAGTCAATTCACATCTTTAAAGAATAGATTCTGGACTCTATTTCCCACCAGCTACTGCTTCATTTCTCTGCCTGCCTTTGCAGCAAAATTCCTCAAAATAACCATCTATACTAGCTGTGTACAATTTCTTTCCTCCCTTTCTCTTCTTAAACCCCTCTAGCCAGTCTTCCACCCTCACATTCCACTGAAACTATTCTTGTCAAGGTCATCAGTGACCTGTTATTCTCAGTCCTCCTCTTACTCAACCTTTCAGTAGCATTTGATCGGGTTGACTGCTTCTTCCCCCTGGATACACTTTCTTCACTTGCATTGAGGAGACCATAATCTCCTGGTCTCCCCTCTACCTCGCTGGTTCATCCTCTTCTCTCCAATAATTCTTAACACTAGAGTGACTACAGTAGAGTGGTCCTCTTGTCTTTTCTATCCATATTCACTCCTTCAATGATCTCACCCAGGCTTCAAACACCATCTATCTGCCAATAACACCCGATTTTTTTTTTTTTAAAGCTCCAGCCTAGGTCTTTTTCTAAAATTCCAGACTCACATATCTTTCTCCTTGACATCTCACCTTGGATGTCTAATAGACATCTCCAACCCAACATGTCCAAAATTGAATTTCTGATCTTGCCCCCCAAACTTGTTCTACTTGGTAGCCTTCCCATTCTCAGGTGATGAGTCCTTTCTTCCACTTGCTTCGGCCAAAAACTGGAGCCATCCTCGACTCTCATCATCCTGGGACTCCTCTCTCACTGGCATCTCACTACTGCTCTCCTGGTCCCAGCCACCATCTTTCTCACCTGGATCACTGCAACAGCTTCCTAATGGTCTCTGTGTTTCCACCCCTGCCTCCTGACAGTCTGTTTTCAACAGAGCTGTCAGAGTGATCCTTTTAAAACATAAGTTAGGGGGCCGGCCAAGAGGCATAGTAGTTAAGTTCGCGTGCTCTGCTTCAGTGACCCAGGGTTCGCAGGTTCAGATCCAAGGCGTGGACCTATGCACCGCTTATCAAGCCATGCTGTGGCAGCGTCCCACATATAGAGAAAGACTGGCACAGATGTTAGCTCAGCGGCAATCTTCCTCAAGCAAAAGGTGAAGGATTGGCAACAGATGTTAGCTCAGGGCCAATCTTCCTCATCAAAAAATAAATAAATAAATAAAATAAAACATAAGTTAGATGTCAGTTCTCTGCTCAACACCCTTCAGTGTCCTCATCTCACTCCACAAAAAAAACACCAAAGTCCTTACAAGGGCCTATGAGCCTCTGTTATCTGAGCACCCTTTCCTCCCACCTACCTAGCTCACTCTGCTCCAGGCAAGATGGCTTTGTTACTCCTCTTCTGACATGCCAGGCACATTCCTGTCTTAAGTCATTTGCACTGTGTCCTCTTCCTGAAATGCTCTTCCCCTAGATACCCACATGGCTAAACCCCTATAAAATATCACCTTCTCAGTAAGACCTATCCTGACATGCCCTAGTTAAAATTACAGCCCATCCTCACCCCAAGCTCTCCTATATCCTGCTCACTTTTGATTCATAACACTTAGCACCTGCTAACATGTATAATTTACTTATTTATTATGTTTATTGTCTGGGGAGAAGGAAGTTAACCGAGAGTCCTGCTGCAGACATGTTGAGCAAGGGCTGAGAATGGAAGGGAGTGAGGCTAGGGGAATGTGAAGTGGGGGGAATGAAGTGCAAACTGGGAAAAGATATTTGCACCATATATAACTGGTTAAGGATTAATATCCAGAATATATAAAGATTCTTATGGATATATATATATCCAGAATATATAAACATCTTCAAATCAATTAGAAACAAAAGCAAATAATCTGTATTAGTTTCCTATTGCAGCTGTAACAAATTACCACAAACTCAGTGGCTTAAAACAACACAAAGTCATTATCTTACAGTACTGGAGACCAGATATCCAAATTGGATCTCACTGGGCTAAAATCAAGTTGTCAGCAAGGACTGTCTTCCTTTTGGAGGCTCTAGGTAAAAATACATTTCCTTGCCTTTTCCAGGTTTGAGAGGCTGCCCACATTCCTCTGCGCTTGGCCCCCTTTCATCTTCAAAGCCAGCAATCATATCACTCAGACTTCTGCTTGCATCATCTCATCTCCTCTGACTCTTCTGCCCCCTCCTTCACTTATAAACTCTCTTGTGATTACATGGGACCCATCGAGATAATCCAGGATAATCTTACCATATCTAAATCCTTAATTTAATCACATCTGCAAAATCCCTTTTGTCATGTAAGGTAACGTATTCACAAATTCTGGGTGGACATCTTTGGGGAACCATTATTCTGCTTACCACACAATCCACTAGAAAAATAGATAAAAGACATAAAGAGGCATTTCATAGAGGAGGAAACACATACGGAACTTTTATTCATCAGGGAAATGCAAATTAAAATCACTAGGAAATACCATCACACATTCACCAGATTGGCAAACATTTCAAAAAACTAACAACCAAGCGTTGGCAAGAATGAGGAGCACAGGGAATGCTCATGCACTGCCAAAGGAGTATAAAATGGTACAACCCCTTTGAGAAACAATTTGGCAATATCTAGTAAGGTTGAACATGCACATACTTTACAACTCAGCAACTGTTCTCCAAGATATATACTAGAAGCTACTGCATATGTGCAACAGGAGACCTATGCTATTGTTAACAGAAGCACTGCTAAAACCAGTCCCTTCAAAAAATTCCAATAGGAAAATGAATTAATAAATTGGATAGAGTCAAACAATGGAATGTTATGCAGCAGTAAAAACAAAAAAACAAAAAAACAAAGCAACTACAGCTACATATAATAAACTCCATATGGTGTGATGTCTTCTAACCAACACTTCTCAAATGTCAGTGTGCATACACTTTACCTGGGGATCTTGTTAAATGCAGATTCTGATTCTGCAGGTCAGGAATGGGGCCTGAAATTCTGCATTTCCAAAAAGCTCTCTGTTGATCCACCGGCTACACGTTGAGTAAGAAGGTTCTCAGGAGGGACGTATGTATGATAAAAGTATTTTTCTTTGTAAACAAAAAGTAAAAATAAACACAAAATTCAGGAGAAAAGATAATTTACCTCTGGCTGGGGGAGTGGCTGGAATAGGTAGAAGTGGTCCTGGTGACGTTTTCTTGAACTGGCTGTTGGGTTCATAAGTATTCGTTATACTTTATAACCTACATGTTACATATATTATTTTCCATATACCAAGTATATTTTAAAAGATAATGAAAAGCACAAAAATAAAATGATCAGCCAAGAAGCTAGGTGGCGTCAAAGGCTTGGGCAAATAAAGAAGTTAGTCCTACAGCGTTACACTCAGATATAATTTACAGATATAACTAGCCCAAACAGCGTTAAATTTGTTAACTCAACACTCGGTAACCAGAAATCCATCCTGTTAGGCTAATTCGTCTGAGCCCAGACTAAAGGGTCAGGACTTGTACATACTATCCAAGTTTCTCAAACTTGCTGGGTTTTTTGAATCACCTGGCATTCTTGTTAACAATACAAATTTCCAGGTGGCTCCCGTGTAGATCCCGATTGTGTGTGTGTAGGAAGCGGCCCGAGAATCAGTATTTCATAGGTTCGGTGGCGCCCAGCCCCACTAGGCAGGGAAAACCCGCTCCGCCCGCCCGGTGAAGGACCTGGCGCTGGAGAACGGCGGGACCACCCTAGTCAGCCCCCGGGTCGGCTGGCTCCGGGAAGCTCCCCACAAGGTGGGAGAAACCCAACGGTCAGCACAGTAAACCCAATCAAACTAGTGCGGCGGTCTCCCCCCTTCCCCGCAACTGGCCTCTTTAGCTCTTGTGGGGAGACTCTCCTGAGAGTCCCTGAAAGGCAGATGTCTGAACGTGAGGAAATTATCACGGCACCAGGGACCGCGTTCTCGGCAACGAAAAGCCGCGCTAACTCGCCTCGGGACTCGGGACCTGGACCCGGGGCCCGCCCCACCCCCGGCCTCTCTCCGGTGCTTTTTTCTCCCTCCCTCAGCTAACAGGAAGAAAAGACAAGCGAGATGCAGATACGGAGGCGTGGCCCCACTCTGACCAATGGAGACCGAGGGCGTGGCCTTGAGTCTTTCATTGGCCCATGAGCCAGAGGGCGGAGCTCTGGTCTTCGCTCGGAGGCGGAAGTCGCGCGGGCGCGGGTACGCGAGCTCTGCCTTGGGTCCTGCCGTTTCTGCTGCCGCCATCATGGTGCGGAAGCTGAAATTCCACGAGCAGAAGCTGCTGAAGCAGGTGGACTTCCTGAACTGGGAGGTCACCGATCACAACCTGCACGAGCTGCGCGTGTTGCGGCGTTATCGGCTGCAGCGGCGCGAGGACTACACGCGCTACAATCAACTGAGCCGGGCTGTGCGCGAGCTGGCGCGGCGCCTGCGCGACCTGCCTGAGCGCGACCCGTTTCGTGTTCGCGCCTCGGCCGCGCTACTGGACAAGCTGTATGCTCTCGGCCTGGTGCCCACGCGCGGCTCGCTCGAGCTCTGCGACTTCGTCACAGCCTCGTCCTTCTGCCGCCGCCGCCTGCCCACCGTCCTCCTTAAGCTGCGCATGGCGCAGCATCTCCAGGCCGCCGTGGCCTTCGTGGAGCAGGGCCACGTGCGCGTGGGCCCCGACGTGGTCACAGACCCCGCCTTCCTTGTCACGCGCAGCATGGAGGACTTCGTCACCTGGGTTGACTCGTCCAAGATCAAGCGGCACGTGCTGGAGTACAATGAGGAACGCGATGACTTCGATCTGGAGGCCTAGCGCTCTTCTCCCGCCACGGCTGCGTTTTATGGATGGGGAAGCTGAGATCTGATGCTTGAGATTCTGTGGAGGCTCTGTCCCCAAGAGTGTGTCAGCCAGTCGTCGGTTCTTAAGAACTTGGCTCCTCACCTGCAAGCCACGCACAGAGCGAAAGGGTACGCCTCTGTTTTCCACGAAATTTTCTTAGCCCTTGGACTGTTGATAATTAAATGACTGGCTTAAAAGACGATGGGAAGCGGTTTTGTGCTGCACTGGGGAATTGTTAGGTTCTCGTGCCTGAAATGTAGTGTCAAAGCAAGGAGTTTGTGCTCCACCCCCACCCCAAGCTTTCCCTTTATTTTGCAGCGGGACAGTTTGGTTCAATTTATTTAACTCGAATTCTTGCTCCTGTTCATGGTTAAGCTGTGTACAGACGATGGGAGTTTGGTCTTAGGTTTTCATAAAATGGGTGAGACTTTAGTGTTCAGGGTCACCTCCCTTATTTAAAGGAATGCTTTCCTAATGCCAATAAATGGCCCAACTGCTTTGTCAGTGCAGATTTTTGTCTGGCTGGTTTTCTCACAGAGTCACATCTATAGGTCTTCTTGGCTCAGAAACCCAAAGAAGAGGAATAGGGTCAGCAGTGACCTGCCTGTGGGTGAGGCCTGCCACAGGGGCTGCATGTGGAGGTTACAGGGTGCTGTACAGGGCTGGGCAAATTTGTCAGTTTACCAATTCTTTCCTCGGAATGAGTGTTTTGGCAGAGCTCTTCCCCACAGGACTTCCTGTTGATATTGCAGCCCCAGGAAGTACGGTATTAGAGGGCTGAAATGTTTGCTTGCCTAAGGGAATAATCACCCCGTAGCCTGGCCATCTAGCGGTTAGAAGTGGCCCACGAGGTTCCTGGAAACTTAGATGTTCTTAGTAGTGAAAGAGAATTGCAAGGGAGAGTGGGGAGGCTACCTTTTTTTACCCAAGACTTCTACAAGGAGAATAAATAGACTGCCAGGACCAGTGGATTGGCTTTTACGTGTATCTTCTCCATTTCCCCACGTGTAAGATAGTGTTTGGTGTAGAAACAACGAAGGGAAGGTGACACAGGATGACGATAATAGCAAGTGTTTCTCTTGTATGTTAGGCACAGTTCTAAGTGCATTGCATATGTTAATCCATTTAATCCAACAATCCTATGAAGTAAGGAATCCAATTATTCCCCTTTTCAGATGAGGGAACTGAGGCAGAGATGGGTCAAACTACCCAAGACTGCATAGCCAGTAAGTGGTGGAGCTGGAATCATGCTCCCTTTAAGAGACTGTGTCAACATTGGCACAGCCAGCACTTGGACAATGTCAGGGTTTAGAGAGAGTCCCTGAATTTGAGTTTCCAAGCCAGCAAAGAAGCAGCAGCACCAGGCAAGGTGATTGGTCCCCAACAGAATGCTGTATAAAAGTTTGAGCAAGGAGCAGGCATTGAGCTGCAAGGCTTCACTAGCACTCACTGAGGCCCCGCCTGTGCTAGGCTGCCATTTACCCTTTCCAACAACCCTGCAAGGTAGGTGGTGTTATCCACACCTTCTCAGTTTGGGAAACAGAATTGGGACAAGAACTTGTCCAAGGCTGGGGTTCAAGTCTAGGCTCCAAAGGTCATGTTCTTTTCAGTGCCACCCCTTTAAAAACGGAGAGGGGCTGGCCCAGTGGTGCAGTGATTAGGTTCGCTCTCTGCTTCGGTGGCCCAGGGTTCACAGGTTCGGGTCCTGGATGCAGACCCACGCAGCCCTTATCAAGCTATGCTGTGGCAGGTACCCCAGATATAAAGTAGAGGGAGATGTGCACAGATGTTAGCCCAGGGCCAGTCATCCTCAGCAAAAAGAGGAGGATTGGCAACAGATGTTAGCTCAGGGCCAATCTTCCTCATCAAAAAATAAAAATTAAAAAAAATGGAAGGAGAGAAAATCCTACTACTTCTCAACTCTGGTGGCTGAGTACAACAATCTCTGCCCATCTGAGGAGTGTCCTCAGGTCTTCCTGGATTGGGGATCTCATGGAGGGGGAATTTGTTGGCTCTAAAAGGCAGAACCCCCCTGCAGCCCTCTGGCTCCCACCAGACTGCACAGGGCAAGGCACATGGATTGGCCCCAGTGGTAGTTGGAGCCTGCACCTATGACCTAAGCAGAGACAACTTCAAAGTTCTTTTGAAGGAAACTGGGTTTAGAAACTTAGGAATAAAACACAAGATTCTTTAGACAAGGCTTTCTTATTTCTCCTTTTTGGGGGGAGATGTGAAAGAAATGACTTTCTGGTTACTGTAACCAGAAACTTTGAGCTTAAAAAAAAACTACACAAGACAAGTGATTAAGAGGGCAGGCTCTGGATCCAGACTGCCTGGTCTGATTCCAGGCTTCATGCTTAACTAGCTGTGTAACATTGATTATTTTACTTAGCCTCTCTATGCCTCCACTTTCCTGATCACAAATATGTGGTAATATGGAGTGGGGGGAAAGAATGGGGAATTACTGTGTAAGAGGTACAGAGTTTCTGTTTGGGGCAATGAAAAAACTTTGGAAATAGGTAATGGTGATGGTTGTACAACATTGTGAATGTGATTAGCTAAAATGGCAGATTTTATGTTACATATATTTTACCACAATTTTTAAAAAATGAAAAAAGGGGTGGGTAATAATAGTACTGACATTAAATGTTATAGAGAGGATTAAATGATTTAATTCCTGCAAAGTGCTTAGAAGAGCTCCTGGCATGTGATAAGAATTTAAAGCTTAGCCCCTCCTGTCCCTCCCCAGGCTATTACAACAAAAAAGCCTAATGGATTGGGCCGGCCCAGTGGCGCAGCCGGTTAGTTCGCGCTTTGGCAGCCCGGGGTTCGTGGGTTCGGATCCCGGGCGCCAGCCGACCCACTGCTTGTCAGCCATGCTGTGGCAGCGTCCCATATAAAGTGAGGAAGATGGGCACGGATGTTAGCCCAGGGCCAGTCTTCCTCAGCAAAAGAGGAGGATTGGCAATGGATGTTAGCTCAGGGCTGGTCTTCCTCATACAAAAAAAAAAAAAAAAAAAGCCTAATGGATTAAAAGATAAGTATACACAAGCAGCAGGAGGGCAAATTGGTACAACCTCTCAGGAGAGCAATTTTACAATATCTATCAAGAACTTTAAAAATGTATGTTATATACCCTCTGACCTAGAAATGCCACTTTCAAGAATTTAGCATAAGTAAATTATGAATATTTGCAAAAAATTAACTATAGGACTGTTCATTGCAGAAGAGAATGAATGAACAAATGAACCAGGTACCCTGCAAGTCACAAGTTATAATAGAGAATAATTGGGAAAAATTGAAAATGTGTCCCAAGGGGACTGGTTAAATTATTGGTTATCCTTATGATGAAATACAACCACTAAAAATTATTGTAGCAAGATATTTAAAGAGTCAAGAAAATTAACACTTAAATAGAACATAAAATGGTGCCAATGGTATCCCATTTTTCTGAAGACAAATGTAGTCATAGAAAAAAAATGAGACAATATTATTATTGTTTCTCTGGTCAGTAGTATTCTTTTTCTTTGTGCTTTTCAGTATTTTCCAACTTTTCTATGAAGACCGTGCACTACAATAAGATAAATATTATAATTTTGTGTGATCCCAATGAATCTGAAGCTTATACATATGGCAAGTTTTGGGAAAAAAATATTTAGCTTTAAAAAGCAGTGTCCTTAATCAAAGAGCAATTGAAATGCTCTCATTAAAAGAGAAAAGGATTGAGACTAAACTGGCTGCCCTCAGAAAGAGGCTCAGACAAAGAGCCCAGTGAACTGAGAATCATTTCTTCCCCAAATTCAGTGAATCAAAGAAAAGTCGGCATTCCTCAGCCTCTGGAAGCCTGGTGTGCCATCATATTTAGGCCAGCTTCCTAGAAGGGGTAAGTGTATAGATAACTGAAATAAAAGTTTTATGAAGCTGTGTGATGCCTTCTGGTAACTTCTATTCCTTTTATTTATTTACTTATTTTTTATGCTGGTCCCAACCCACTAAATAAATTTTAAATCCACTAATGGGTCAAAACATTTTGCTGAAGTTAAAAGTTGAAGTTTGAAAAAGTGCCCTTGATGGCACTTCAGCCTTTTACACATTAAATTGGTATTTTAACCTGGAATATTTAAGAAATTGCTATTTCCCGCTGTTGAATCAGAACATTGGCTCCATATTTTATTAACTATTTGACCTCGAATAAGCTACCTCCCACCTCAGAGCCTGTTTGCTCATCTGTGAAATGGGATGATAATGTGAAAATTAAATGAGATAGCACACCTACACAAACTTGGCAGCATGTTTTAACTTAGCACTCAGTGTTTATCAAAAGCAAAACCAAACCACACCTTGTGAGATCAGTGCTTCTCTGTGAGCTTGCTTCGGGAAGTAGAGTTCAGATGATGGAGCCCTGACTCCTCAGGGTGGCATTCCAGGGCCTTCTGGATCCTCCCTAACTCCATGCCTCATCTCTAGTTACCTTCACTCCTCATCCTCACATCCCTTCATCTCCCAGCCTGTACACTCTGCCCATGCTTTGTCATCTGGCAAACTTCAGCCCTGGCATTGCCTCCCCCTTCTGTGAAATCTTTCTTGCTCTCTGCAACATGGCATTCTATACATGCCACCTTTATAAAACACGTCTTGTGGGTCTGTCACTATTTGCCTCACTGCCAAGGCTGTGAGCTCCTCCAGCACCGGGGGCGTAGAGATGACAGCTGACTTACCTTGTGACTTGCAGGGTACCTGGTTCATTTGTTCATTCATTCACCTAATGTTTATTGAGTGCTTACTACATGCCTGGTGCTTGACACACAGCAGTGAATGAAACAGACATGGTTCTGGACTTCTTATAACTGTCAAAAAAGTGAGAGACTAAGAAACTCACATAAATAGAAATATAAGTTATAACAAATGCTTGGAAGTGAAATGCAGAGTGGTATAGGTGTATGGGGATCTACTGTAGTTGAGAAAGTGACATTTGAAATGGTGTCTAACAGATTAGGCAAAGAGATTCAGAGGTCAGAGCAAACCTGGAGAAGCTGAAATTTAAGACCTGAGGATAAACATGAATCAGGCAGAAAGTAGGAGCAGAACACACCAGGCAGAAAAAACAGAATGTGCAAGAGCCCTGAGGTAGGAAAGATGTGAGCAATCTAGAAACAGAGAAAGCAGTGTGGCCAGTGCACAGTGAAGAAGGGGACAGATGGCCCTTGGTAAGTAACAGCCAAATCCTATAGGCCTGGTGAAGACTACCAATTTTATTCTTATTATAGGCTTGTAAGATTTTAAGCATGGGAGTGACTCAATAAGACTAATATGTTTTGAGGACCACTTTGGCTATTGTGTAAAGACCGAATTAGATGTGGACCTGCCTGCATAGATATGTGGGGGGGCAGTGAGAAGGCTTTTGAGTCTTCCAGGTGAGAGACAATGGCTTAGTTCAGGGTGGTGGCCATGGGGCTGGAGAGAATTGGATCTGCAATCTGTTTTGGAGGCTGCAGTGGATACTCTTGGTACCCCCACCCAGATGCTCTTCACCTGGCCAGGGTACCCATCCCCCAGGCTGCCTCCCTACTCCAGGGAATTGTCTCTGCTGACCAGAGCCTCCTCACCTGAGAGGTTACACCCGTCATCACTGCCACCACGCACGGGCAGCCAATGACTGATGCGAGGAACAAAAGGCCAAGCCCCTGGCCTCAAAGCAGGGCAGCCCTGTGGCACAAAGCGCCTGTGGATCAAGCGGAGCCCAGCCTTTACCTGAACCACCTCCTAGCTCTGTTCTTTCCTCTTCTGTATTCTCTTCCGTCACCCCTTTGAAGATTTTTCCTGAAGGGCACCTCCTTGGTAAATCACATCACTCCAATCCCTACCTCAGGCTCTATTTTGGGAACTTCGCCTAATACAAAGGAGGAGGTCAGGACTGAGGCAGGTGAGAAGCATGTCACCCTCCCTCTGTCCAGTTGTCAAGACATAGCACCTGCTCAGTGAAAGTGAAGCTGCCCACACCGATATCACAAAGCCCTCTAATGAGCTTCTGTGGCCACATGGACCCTTGGGCAGGCCTCGTTGTCTAATGAGGTCCAAGTGACTCTCGCTGGGTCTGGAGAATCAAAATTATAGGACCAACCAGACCTGGGAACATTGTAGATGAAAGCAGGTCCCAGGCTGCCATCCTACCTGAGGCCTGCTGGCTCCCTCCCAAACCTCCACGGGATTTTGCATGTGAGCTATGTCAAGGTAAAAATCTCTCTGACCACAGGGGTCACCAGCAACTGAGGGTTTGGGACTGAGAAAGGCTGGAGCTGAGCAAGCCAGCGGAGTAACCAGCAGAAGGGAGGAGGAGAACTCAGGCCTCAGTCTACATGAATTAGGTCAGAGCCTTTGTCAATGCTCAGCTCCATGCCTCCTCAGTCACGGCCACCTCTGGTCTTGCCAATTTCTGTTATCAGTTATCTATTGCCTCAGTAATGGTGTGTAACAAACCAAACCCAAAACTCAGGGCTAAAACAATCAACATTTATTTAGTTCACAAGTCTGCAAGTCAGCCAGGCACTTCCTCTTTGCTGGGCTTACTGATGATTTTGTGATCAAATGTGTGTTGGATTAATGACTTTGCTGACCTTGACTGGGCTGGATGGCTGGCTGCTGGCCTAGGCTGCCTTGGTTGGGATACCTGTGGCAACTTGGCTGGGATGCATTTGTCTCATTCTTCAGCAGCAGCAATTAATTTGCACATCATTTTTTTAAAATTTTTGTGTGTGTGTGTGAGGAAGATTGGCTCTGAGCTAACATCTGTTGCCAATTGTCCTCTTTTTGCTGAGGAAGATTAGCCCTGAGCTAACATCTATGCCCACCTTCCTCTCTTTTATATGTGGGATGCTGCCACACATGGCTTGATGAGTGTATAGGTCTGCACCTGGGATTCAAACCTGCGAACCCCATGCATATTGTTGCACATTGAAGCTAGGTGAGCAAAGCTGTCCTGACTCCATGGGAAGAGGACAATGGAAGCTCTATGTTCATACCTTCTTGAACTTGCCCTTTGTGCTTCTTCCCTTGGATGACTTGAATCTGTATCTTTTCCCTTTCCCATAACCATAAATATAACAGCTTTCAGTAAATTCTGTGAGTCTTTCTAGTGAATTATCAAAACTCAGGGTAGTTTGGGGAACCCCCTGAACTTGCAAGTGTTGCAGAAATGAGGACAGTCTTCTGTGGACTATACCCCCTAACTTTGCAGTTGGCTAAAGTGTCCCAACTATTATTTTCTCAATAATTTTCTTGAAATCATCTTGCTTCTCTCTCTACTTTATTTTAAAAGGAAACTGCCCAAGGAGAAGCTTTAAGGATGTTAATCTTTTAGAGTCACACAGTCAGGTGTGAAAGAGAAGGCAAGGCAAATCCCCTTGATGCCTTTGAACTGAAAAGTGAGTGGAAGATATGCTATACCAGTGAAATTACAGAATTTACAGAATAAAGGCTCTGAAATCATAGCAGGTGGGTTAACACATTCCCATAACAAACACCTAGTAACATCTGCTTGAGATGGATACATTCTATAGGAGATAACTATAAAAGTTATCTTAAAGTTAAGATATCTCCAAAGAATTTCTTGAAGACAATTAGCCAGGCCATTTTCATGAAAGTAGGAAAGTGAATAAGCATAAATCGAACAGGAAGGGACTTTCAAGGTAGTATTATTTTTATTGTAATAAAAAAATATATACGCACTTCCCAGTTCTTTTTTATTGACGTAAAACATATGCAACGTAAAACTTACCATTTTAACCATTTTAAGTGTCCAGTTCAATGGCATTACATTCACATTGTTGTACAATCAGCACCACCATCCATCGCCAGAACTTTTTCATCATCCCCAACTGAAACTCTGTACCCATTTAACAATAACTCCTGTTTCCCCTCCCTCCAGCACCTGACAACTACCTTTCCACTTTCCGTCTCTATGATTTGACTACTGTAGGTATGTAAAGGAAAATTCTTCTGTTTTTCTTCTCTATCTCCCACAACACTACCCATAGAATACTTCTGACACTTCTGGTCATCAAACGTGTGTATGTGTTTGGGGGGGTTCACACATCAAGCAATTCTTCGACAAAGCTGAATGTCCTACAGTTCAAAGCTGGGTGACCTAGAATTCAATTCAGTCTTGACATTATCTACCTGGATATAGTGTCACGTCCCACAGGCTAAGGGCTCAGTCCCACAAGACTGCCTCTCTCACCCCCCAATTTCAGATGCCAAATGAAATCCATGTTGTTACCTGTTCTTCTGATGGACTAGCTATAAATCAGAAGTTCCCACAACCCCCTCCTGATTAATTTGCTAGAGCTATTCACAGAACTCAGGAAAACAGTTTACTTATTAGATTATCAGTTTATTTTAAAAGGATGTAACTCAGGAACAGCCAGATAGAAGAGATACATAGGGCAAGGTATGGGGGGAGGGGTGCAGAGTTTCCATGTCCTCTCCAGGAGTGCTACCCTCCCAGCACTTCCATGTTTTCAGCAACCAGAAGCTCTCCAAACCCAGTCGTTTAGGATTTTCATTATGTAGTATGATTGATTAAATTGTTGGCATTTGGTGATTAACTTGACCTCCAGCCCCTCTCCCCTCCCAGGGGGTTGGGGAATAGGACTGAAAGTTACAACCCCTCTAATCACGTCGTTGGTTCCTCTGCCAACCAGCCCCTATCCTTAGGGGCTTTCCAAAAGTTACCTCGGTGCAAGAATTTGGGGACCTCTTTGTCAGTCTGTCTATACTCCTCCAGCGTGTAGGGCCTTTGTTCTTTTTGTGCAGTTCTGACCACTAGATGTGACCTCCATGGTCGTAGGTAGAAAATAGTGGTTCTGGGACACAAAAGACTTAACATCCTGGTGTCAAAGTTCCCTAGTGAAGTCAAGCCCTGGGCTTTTCTTTGTCAGTCTCATAAATCAGTCAAACATGAGCTTTTATTTGTGGATGCACCAAATAAATAACCTAGTACACAGATTTGCTCAGCCTGACCGATGAAAGATAGAGCTCACCTACATAAATTCTGAGGTCCAAAAAACTGGTCTTCCAGGGCCCCTTTACCCTCCATGTCAGTCTGATCTGTTCTTTTTAGTCTGAATGGATGGTGTCATGTATATAAAATATGCAACAAGCCCACATCTTGGCATTCCTTAGACTCAAAATGTGCCAACTTTGTATATTTTGTTTCTGTAGTATAGTAACATCCAACATACTTCTCTATAAGTGAAACATTCTGCAAAATCAAATATTTGGCTCAAAAGCTGTGTGACTGGCCAAGTTACTCAACCTCTCTGAGCTTCGGTCTCTTTACTTTCTTGTGTTATTTGAAGATTAAATGAGATAATGCATGTGAAACACAGTGTCTGGCTATTCATATTTTTATTTCGCCGCACAGAGGCTGCACTCTGATTAGGTCTCCCAAGTCTTGGCCGCTTCCCTCCAGCCCTTACACCAATTCAATCATTTCTTCACCCAGAGTCTCCTGAGTGCCTCATGCTGGATGCTGACTACTTAAGCAGGAATCAAGCCAGGTCCCCGCCATTGCCAAGCCCACAGGGGAGTGGGAAAGAGAAACTCCCAAACCAAGCAAAGGGGCTGTAATCTATGTATGTATCTGGTATTGTAAAGGCTGAACGGGAGGAAACATCGTCTGAGCCTTGGTGGTGTGAGGGGCGGGGTGGGGGTGATACTGAGCAAGATAAAAGGCTAGGCAAGCGGTGGTAGAGAAAACTTTAATAAGTGATAAGCTAGCAAATCGGAAGATGGTGGACTACCTAAAAAACCCATCTTCAAGGAAACTGATTTGGAAATGACTTATATAAGGTAAACAGGGTTGGGGAGGGGGCTCAAGAGTGTCAGGCGATGGATGACCGCAGAACCTTGGGCGCCTCTCCATAGCAGATCTGCTGAGTGCAACATTCCTGAGGAATCTAAGAAAACCTCACTTACTTCTTTATCTGGGACAGAAGGAACAGTTTGGGCAGAGGACATAAATTTTCTGCTAACAAGTTATTCGTTCTACCGGTTACAGATTAGTTTGCCTACATGCAGTTCTAAGCGTTTTTCTAAAGCACATTGTGAGAATAAGATGGGGAGGGGAGCATTTGGCCTTGCAGGCTGAAGTTCTTAGAGTCCTCTGCGCAGGGGTGACTGTCTTTCATATTTCTTATGAGTGTGAAGCTTACAATCAATGGTCATTGTAGCTTCTCAATGCTCCTGCATGATGCTTAGTCAGGCAGAGGGCTGTTAGCAAGTGACTATTATCAGCGGTCCTTCTGATAGGCAAGCTCAGAAACTTTGGTTCCTTTGTTTCCCACGTTAATCTTGTGGGTAGTTTCATCCTAATCCAGGGAAACTTTAACTCCTCCGTCCACGGTTTCAGGGGGAGTCATTCACACAGCTAGCACTGCCCCCACCAAAGCTGGGGCACAGGAGAGCGGGCTGACTGTTGGCGCACCCCTAAGGGCTGGCGGACCTGGCGGAGGCGGCAGGACCCGGGGCTGCAGGGCCTGGCATGCCACCCCCACCCCCACCCCTCCAGATCAGGGTTCCTGCTATTGGCAAAAGAAACCCCGCGGAGCTTGTAACCAAGAGTCAGACCTCGCCGGCCAAATCCCCGCACAGTAGGGGTCCTGGGCCGTGCAACGCGAGAGCGGAGGATGACCCCGCCCGGGCAGACGGAAAGGCCCCGGCCGTTGAAGGCGGAAGTAACCGCCGGCCGGCGATCGTCCCGCGGAAGGACTCGCGGCGTTCGCGACCGCGGGAGGAGCCGGAAACTCGGCGGCCCCGGGGCGGGCCCAGCTCTCGCAGGCAGCCGATTGGTCGGTCCCTGGCGGCGGCGACGGCGGCGGCGCGTGGAATTGTCGCCTCGGCCCGGTGAGTCCTGGGTTCGAGCCTGGGCCTAGCTGGCTCCGGGCTGTGACTCCCTCTGGCCGGCTCCGGACTCCCAGCCTCCCGAGGCGTCACCTGGAGGGGCAGAGCCAGGCCAGGGTCTCCCCTTGGTCCCCCTTCCACTTTTCTGTTCCAGGCGGTCAGGCCACGACCCTCAGGGACTTTCTGTGGAGGAGGAGCGAATCATGCAAGGCCTAGATGACCCCATTCCTAGAGAAAGGCAGAGCAGGGCTGTGGCGGGGAGGACGGCCGAGTGGACCAGGTAGAGTCTCCGGGGCTGAAGCCCGTGGGAGACGCCGAGGAGGTGTCGATCCCGGCTGGGGGATGCGAGGCAGGGGCACGCAAGGGCCTGGAGCGCGGGGGAGGGGCCTGGGCGGGTCGGTAGTTTGAGAGTTAGTAGGCGGGTGGATACAGATGGAGGATAAGGTCAGGACCCAGGCTGAGGTCAGAACCCCTGGAGACAGCGCCATCTGAGGAATGGGTTGGAAGAGCAGGAGTCAGCCCTAAAGGAAGGTACAGGGAGCACCCTTGTATCCAAGGTGTCAGTTTTAAGGATTTTGTGGTTCTTGGCAGAGCGGGAGCCCACACTGAGATAAAGCATGATAAAGCCTAATAAATGTATTTTAGATTTGGTCATTACTTAGGTAAGCCGAAGACAAAGAATTTTTTTTTTTTTCCCGTGAGGAAGGCTGGCCCTGAGCTAAGCCGGGCCAGTCTTCCTCTACTTTGTATGTGGGGCGCCGCCACAGCATGGCTTGATAAGCGGTGCATAGATCCATGCCAGGCATCCAAACCGGAAACACCCGTCTGCCTAAGCAGAGTGCTCAAACTTAAGCGCTACGCCACAGGCAGGCCCCATAAAGAGTTTTTAAAAAAATTTTTTTTGTGGGGAAGACCAGCCCTGAGCTAACATCTGTTGCCAATCCTCCCCTTTTTGCTGAGGAAGACTGGCCCTGAGCTAACATCCGTACCAGTCTTCCTCCACTTTATATGGGACGCCACCACGGCATGGCTGACAGGCAGTGCGTCGGCGGGCACCCGGGATCCGAACTCGCGAACCCTGGGCTGCCAAGCGCGCACTAAACCGCTGCGCCACCAGGCGGCCCCGAGAGTTTTTTAAAAATTTTGATTATGGAAGTGTTCAAACATACACAAAGGTACAGAAAAATATGGAAAATAACATACCATTATGGATGCTAAGTACCTGTCACCCAGCCCCAAGCACAAATGGCCACCCTGGTTGCTTTACAAATACGTTAAGATACATTTCAAATCCACACTGATCATATGTTAATCTTAAGTTAAAAAAAAAGTTACTTTCATGTTTAATGGGTATAGAGGTTCAGTTTTGCAAGATGAAAAGAATTCTGGAAATTGATTGCACAACAGTGTGAATGTACTTAACATTGCTGTACACTTAAAAATGGTTAAGGTGGTAAATTTTATGTCATGAGTTTTTAGCCACAGTTTAAAAAACAATTCCTTTTGGGGCCGACCCCATGGCATAGTGGTTAAATTCGGTGCTCTCCACTTGGGTGGCTTGGGGTCACAGGTTTGGATCCAGGTGCAGACCTACACCACTTGTCAGCGTGCTGAGGCACCGACCCACATAGGAAATAGAGGAAGATTGGCATAGATGTTAGCTCAGGGGTAATCTTCCTCAAGCAAAAAAAGAGGAAGATGGGCAACGGATGTTAGCTCAGGGCGAATGTTCCTCACAAAAATAAATAGGAAGATAAATCATTAAAAAATATATAATAAAAAAAATTCCTTTCAAATTAAAAAAAATCTAATGCTGCAAATTAAGAAAAAAATCTGACTTCAAGTGTGAAATGGAAAGTAACCCCTTGCCAAGTGGAGACCCGAAGAGTTGTATTTTTAATTTTGGAGGCTCTGAAATGAACCTGTTGGTTGTGGCGCTTAGAGCACTAGGACCTGGCCTGGGGTGGAGTTTAAGCACTGATGGTGAACTGGTTTACACTAGAACTGAAGGGTTGGGCCAGCCCAACTTTGTGAGTCAGATTTCTCCCAAATGTTCCTGTTTTTTTACAGTCTGAGGCATACCTTTGACACTTGAATAAGCCTCTGTGCCACCTCATACCTTCATTCACAGGGGGGTGAGTGAAGTGTGAATTTACCTCTTTTTCTCCACTCCCATCCTTTAGGGTCCACCTGGGTAGTCTGTCTCCAATATGACATCTACTCCCTGTCTCCCAAATGTACCACATGTCAGTCCTTCATTCTCCTGGAGCAGCTGGTATTAACTGGGAGGCAGCCTTCCACATTCTGGCTCTTTTCCAAGTGAGCCCTACATAGGTAGCCCTGAAACCTTCCTTCTGCCCACCCAAAACAAACAAAGAAACAAAACAAACTATAAAACGAGCAAGTAACTGCCAAGTTTGGTTTCTGGCTCCTCTTGTCCTCTTCCAGGGGCCCCAGAACCAGTATTTCTCCTGGAGCTGCATTTTCTTAATGTGAGTTGGCATTTATTAGAGAATTAAATAACCAACTGGGTGAAATTTGTATCAGAAAGTTATATTAGTTATTGAGTAATAGCTATTTAGAACTAGTCAGGGAAAAATTAGATACTTGATCACATCACTGGATGTCAATGATAGTAAGAAGGCATTAATGACATGGCTCTGGTGATGGATAACAAAGACTAAAAGTTAGATTTAATCACGAGATGAATTTGCTTTGTGATTGATGTTTAAGTTTATATCTATACACTCAGAGCTATCCGAATGATCATTATTGAAATATCTGCAGGAAATGACATTATTACTCATATGTAACTCATTTACCCTTTAAGTTCTTTTTTTCCCATGGAAACAGTTGTGATTTTGGATTAAGTGAGGTTTTGCAGGAATGTAGCCATCATGTTACATCATAACTGCCTATACACAGGAGGTGATATGAAATGAATGAACCATTTTCTTATGTTTTCCTTTGTAGGAAAGATGGAAGAGCTGAGTCAAGCCCTGGCTGGTAGCTTTTCTGTGTCTCAAGATCTGAACAGCACAGCTGCCCCACACCCCCGCCTGTCCCAGTACAAGTCCAAGTACAGTTCCTTGGAGCAGAGTGAGCGCCGCCGCCGGTTACTGGAACTGCAGAGATGGTAAGGAATGCTTTAACTCCTTGGCCTCTTTCTCCAGGCGGGAGCTGTGAACCTTTCAGGAAGCTCTGGGCTTGTCTCTACAGAACCCCCTTCAAAGTTGACCATTTGTGGGTTGATCTTCTTGCCCTCGAGGCTGGGAGGGGTAAATCCTGGCAGAGGTAGACATCCTTTACCCCCAGAGCCTAGGAAAAGATGAGGAAGTAGGGAGAGACTGAAGTTGGAAAGCAAAAGCTCAATTATTTGGTTAACTTTTTCTTTCTTTCCTGGCAGCAGTACTGAGCTTTGCAGTTTAGGGACTCGTGAAAACCACACCCAGACTTCCACTACCCACGTTCCCTGTGTGGCTTCTGCACTCTGAATCCTGGCAGTGGTGTGGTCTTCCTGTCTGCCTTCAGCCCACATGTTTCTGTGGAGCCCTTGGGATTTCAAGACAAATAATTCCACAGGGAATCTGAGGAAATGTCTTCCATACACTTCATTCTCAATGCCAAGATGAGCAAACGGAAGGAGAGTAGGATAGGAGTGTTTGAGGTGGGGCTGCTCTGAAGGCAGGGCCTGTCCTTTTATTCTCAGTGCTTCTCAGGCCTCTCTGGGTAATAAAGTAAGGAGTTAAGCATTAGGAGGAACCGTTAACAGCCACAGTTTCCATCCCGTCTGCATTTTGCCCAGTGCTGCGTCACTGGACGTCTTTAGCAGAGATGGTTCCCCATGGCCTCTGGGTTGCTCAGATCGCTCCCCCCGCCTACTCCCTGGTTTTTAAAAAAATTGTAATTAATTAATTTGGAATAGGTAATACATTCACATGGCTCAAAATTCAAAATATGTAAAAGAGTATATAGTGAAAAGTCTCCCTCCCAATTCTGTCCCTTAGTCATCCAGTTTCTCTCCTGTATTATTTTCTTGTGTATCTTTCCAAAGATAGTCACTGCAGATATGAGCAAGTGTGTGGTTGTATGTGTACATAACCTTTTGTTTTCTTTAACAGAAGTAGCAGTGTACAAAACACTGTTCTGTACATTTATTTAATAGTGTTTTTTGAAGAGATTCTGTATCAGTTAATTAAGTGCCACCTCATTTCTTTTTTATGGACATGCATCCTTTCACACATGTACAAGTACACCAGCTCTCCCTTATTCTTGAAATAGAAGACCACTGTGTTTCATACGCCCTCTCTGGTGTGCACCTTCGTGTGAATGTACATGAACATGTGTGTGTGTTTGAGAAGAAATCGACTGAGTTGGTCTCATTGCCTCAGTTGATCTCTTGCCTTAGCGTTGAGGAAACCAAGCGTAGGAGGTTACGTGGTATCTACAAATCACTTGGAACAATCAGGTTCCAAAAGATTCTTTTTCTTCTCAATTTCCCAAACTTTCTAGAATATATAGTTTTTTTAAAAGAGCAAGATAACAATAAAGAGAAACAAATAAATAAAAGATATTGAATCATAAACTGCAGACTTTTTTTCTTCAATAAACATTTTATTTTTGAATAATTTTAGTTTACAGGAAAGTTGTGTAGTACAAAGAATTCCCATATACCCTGCACCCAGTTTCCTATATTGCTAATATCTTACATTATAGTATACTTATCACAACTAATGAACCAATACTGGTACATTATTATTAACTAAAGTCCATTCTTTACTCAGATTTCCTTAGTTTTTTCTAAGTAGCCATTTTTGAAAGTTAGACAGGAACTAGAGAAAGGCCTGGCTGCTCCTCAGAAAGCTGTGTAAAGTGAAAAGCCCCAGAAGCTGTCCTTGTTTTAAACTTCTCACTGCATTTCAGTGTTTGTTCTCTTCTAGCCTTTGGACTACATGTCTGCCACGCAGGGAAGTGTCAGCTCTCACCTGGGGTGGAGGTGGGAGACTGGGGTGGGGTGGGTGGGAGTGCCGTCAGCCACTATCAAACCTTGAAAATTCCTTTAAATATTTTACTTTGCCCATTCTTAGGAAACTCTGAGGAAGGCTGAGTGTGTTCAGAGAGGGTTTCCTATTTAGGTTCTGTGAGGAGGTGGTCACTAGTTGAGCCTTACAAAGGAAATTCTATCATCTCTTACTCCTTGGAGATTGGAGAGTCCCCAGGTGCTCCAGAATTTGGAGCCTTTGAATTAAAGCTGTCGCATTAGTAGGGTGTCTTCCTATAAGACATAAAGATCTGTCCTTATGCCATTTCTTTCTCCAGCAAGCGGCTGGATTATGTGAATCATGCCAGAAGACTGGCTGAAAATGACTGGACAGGAATGGAGAGTGAGGAAGAAGATGATAAGAAAGATGATGAAGAAATGGACATTGACACTGGCAAGAAGTTACCAAAACGCTATGCTAATCAAGTGAGTAGTCCAGAGATTAGGCCCAGCTAGTCCCACTCCCTTTACTATGTATTCAGGGCCCACTGAAATAAACGTCGTCATAAAGAGAGGAGGATGAGGGAGGAAAAGGAATGGGAACTGCAAAGAAAATGCTGATGTGCGTAAAGTTTATGGGGTGAAGAGAAGTGATGGCTTACAGTGCCATGTGCTGACTGGGGATTGCTGATGGAGTCTGTGGGTAGTGGGTTTGGGAACCATTACCTCATGCTGTTACCAGAGGCTGCCAGCCTGCTGCAGAAGGCCCCTGAGCTATTGATATACTAATAGATTCCATCCACTTATCATTTCTTAGGTAGTCACTGCACAGCTGTTCTGGATTGGGCCTGCCCAGCCCAGCACCGCCCCTACCCCAACTTCTAGGTTGGTAGTCTTTCCTAAGTGGTGGACTAAGATGTCAGTCTCGGATCTTCACATTCTGATGGTGGAAGGTGGGAAGTACAGCTGCCTTTGAATATGAGGAGCCTACCTAGCCACCCCAGGTCAGCCAGTTGGCCTATGTGAGGCGGAGGCCATGAAACAACAGGTCACTATAACAAACTTGACTAAGTGCCCTGTTCCAGAGAGGAAACCACTGTGGCCTGTAGTGCCATAGGCGAAGCAGGCATGGAGACTGTCCAGTGCTCTAGGCAGTCCAGGTATTCCAGAAGGCAGGATATGAGTCTGAGTGGGGGCAGGGATCTACCCTGCTATTGTATACCTCTCTCTATAACCCAAATGTCTTGTCACCCCAGAATCCTCTCCCATCTTTAGAATATGGTTCTTGCACATACTCCCACCCTCTTTTTCTGCTCCAAATACAGCACAGATAATATCCTCTATGACAAAGTTCAGTTCTGTTCAGCAAGTATTGTTGAAGGCCTTGCTCTGTGTTAAGCTAGGCTGTGCTATGGGGAAGATAGACTTAAGCCAGAAATAGCCCCTGTATTCGTGGAATAAGTGTAGATTATGGCTTTTGCTATACGAAAGTGAGATTAACTTCCAGCAGGGAAGGAAGCAGGGTTGTGAAATCAGGAAAAGGTTAATGAAAGAGGAGGCAGCTTTGAAGCATGGGTAGGACATTGACCTACAGAGGTGCAGAGCATTCCAGGGTATTCTAGGCAGCAGGAACAGGCTAAGCAAGAGCTCAGAGGTGGGAGAGGAGTATATGATGTGTTCAGGAGTGATGTGCAGGCCAGTGAGGATGGAGCAGCATCAGGTTGGGGGAAGGAGTACAGGAGAAATATGTACAGAGGTTTGGACTAAGATTTAGATTGTGGGGAACCCCTGAGAATTTTTGAGCCAGGGACAGAGTTGGGACTTCGTATGCTGACACCCACATCAGTATGTAGAAGGGCCTAGAAGAGAGAGACTGTGGAGGCAGCTTAGGTCTGCGAAAATGATCTGGTGATGGGTGGCGAGAACAGTGAAGCTGGGAAGGAAAAAAGGTCATGAGTGTGAGAAATGTTGCCAGGTAGAATGGACAGAATTTTGCAGTGGATTGGATAGTAGGTGCAGTATGAGAGGTGGTTAAAGCTTTAAGCTCTGAAGTCAAATAGACCTGACCTCAAAGCCAGGCTCTTTGTTGACACTGAGCAAGTTACTTAACTACTCTAAATCCCTGATTTCTTATCTGTAAAATGGGAGACAGTAATGGTATCTATCTCATAGGATTGTTAGAAAGATTAAATTGGATAGTGTATCTTAAATACCTAGCCCAGAGCCCATTATAAACGCCCCACAAGTATTAGCTGCTATTTTTTTAAACAGCCATATTGAGATATAATTCACATACCATACAGTTATTACAGTGTACAATTCACTGTTTTTTTTAGTATATTCACTGGGCTGTGCAACCATCACCACTAATTCCAGAATATCACCCCAAAAAGAAACCTGATGAAACTAGACTTTTGATGGTGAACATGATGCAGTCTATAAAGAAGCTGAAGTATAATAATGTATGCCTGAAATTTACACAGTGTTATAAACCAGTGTGACCTCAATAAAATAATTGAAAATAAAAGAATTAAAAGAAACTTCATACACATTAGCAGTCACTCCCCATTTTGCCCTTCCCCCAGCCTCTAGCAATCACTAATCTACTTTATATCTCTATGGATTTGCCTGTTCTGGACATTTCATATAAATGGAATCATACAAGATGTGTCCTTTTGTGTCCAGCTTCTTTCACTTAGCATAAGGTTTTCAAGGTTCATCCGTGTTGCAGCATGTTAGAATTTCATTCCTTTTTATTGCCAAATAATATTCTCTTGTATAGATACACCACATTTTGTTTATCCATTCATCAGTTAATGGCTATTTGAGTTGTATCCACTTTTTGGCTGTTATGAAGAATGCTGCTATGAACATTCATTTACAAGTTTTTTGGGGGGACATATGTTTTCATTTTTCTTGGGTGTATAGCTGGGAGTGGAATTACTAGGTCATATAGTAAATCTATGTTTAATCTTTTGAGGCCAGACTGTTTTCCAAGTGACTATGCCATTTTATGTTCCCACCAGCAATGTATGAGGGTTCCAGTTTCTCCACATCTTTGCCAATATTTGTTATTGTCTGTCCTTTTGAGTACAGCCATCCTGGTGGGTGTCAAGTGGTGCCTCATGGTTTTGATTTGCATTTCCCTAATGATTAATGATTTTGAGCATCTTTTCATGTGCTTATTAGCTATTTGTATGTCTTCTTTAGAGAAATGTCTATTCAAATCCTTTGCCTATTTTTTAATTGAGTTATTTGTCTTTTATTTTTGAGTTGTAAGAGTTCTTTATATATATATATATATATTCTAGATATAAGTCCCTTATCAGATACATGATTTGCAAATATTTTCTCCCATTCTGTGGGTTGTCTTTTCACTTTCTTTATGGTATCATTGGCAGCACAAAAGTTTTAAATTTTGATGTAGTCTAATTTGTCTATTTTTTGTTTTGTCCTTGTGCTTTTGGTGTTGTATTACTATTATTCTTTAAGGGAGGGTTGATTATGCCTTGGATTTAAGATTCATTAACAGAGAGAATGGTGGTGCCATTATAGGGCTGCAGAATGCAGAAGGGAAGGGTGGGTGTTCCAGGGATGGGAAATGCTTGGGCAACAGAAGGCAGTGAATTCCCTTTTGAATATGCTGAGTTTAAGGTACAGAGGGGACAAATGGAGAAAGAGACACTGAGTGGACAGCTGGAAATATAGGTCTGGAGGAAAGGAAAGAGCTCTGGAGATGAAAAAGGAGGAGAATTGGGAGGCATCCTCTTAGGAGTGACAAGTGAAGGTACAGAAGTAGATGAAATCTACCCCCAAGGGGACAGCATCTAAGGGAAAAGAAAAGGGGAACCTCAAACAGCTCCCTGAAGATTATTGACATGATTTGGAGGAGTGTTTGGAGGAAAAAACGGAATAGCACCATGTCACGGGGCCAAGGGAACGTGTCAAGGATGGGGAGGATGTGACCGGCAGTGTCACACAAGGAGTGGAGTGGGGAGAACAAGGGGGAGGTGAGGGAAGAGAGAGACTTGGTAGCAAGGAGGTCACTGATGGCCTTTAACAGGGCTGTGGGGTAGCAAATCTGAACTGAGGGTGTCAGAGTGGGCAGGAAGGTAGCATCAGGAAATATGAAGTAATTTTTTAAAAAGGAGAAAATGGAAGAGCTTAAGAGAAGTGCAGAGTGATAAAAGGTTTTAATTTTTGTTTTGTTTTTAAAGATTAGGGGTTGAGTGTTTGTGGGCTAAGGGGAAGAAGAGATGAAAGTTCAGTGGGAGGGATTAATTGATGGGCCAAAGTCTTAGTATAGATGGGATGGACTGTGAGTGATGAGCAGAACAGTTAATCTTTTCAAATTCATTTCACCACAGCCCTTCTTTTTTGGAGGCAGATTTCCTAACATCCTTTAGTACAGTACAGGTCACCAGTTTGGGAAATGATGATCTAAGAGCAGCTCAAGGTCAGGGACCTTATTCATCTTTGAGGTACAGGCCTGGAACATAATAGTTATGGTCATGGTAGGTGGCTGGACAAAGGGGGTGAAGTAGTAAGAATGAATGCAGGTAATGAAGGTGAAGAGAGAAGATGAAGTTCACAGTCACTGGCCTCTATCCCATCAGTTGAATGGGAGACAAGTTGACTGCTAAGAGCAAGTGGGCTGGAGGTCCCACTGTCAGCCTTTTCTGCCCTCATTCTTTTACATGTATTTTCATGATATACATAGGATGTGAATTCTTTGTCACTGTAAACTTTGGAGTAGCACATTGCTGTTGATTTTTAACACCATTTTTTGTTTCCCAGTTAATGCTCTCTGAGTGGTTAATTGACGTCCCTTCAGATTTGGGGCAGGAATGGATTGTGGTCGTGTGCCCTGTTGGAAAAAGAGCCCTTATCGTGGCCTCCAGGGTGAGTAGCTGCCTCCTGCTGCCTACCTAAGCATGCCGGGTCTGTAGCAGGAGGCATTTCTTTGCACTCCATATTCCTTATCTGCCACTGCAGCTGTGCCTGGCATGGGGATTGAAACACTTTCTTGCAGGAGGGTTTGTTGAAAGCCATCTTTGGGCTGATGACCTCTGCAGAATGTGGAAGCAGAAGGTGAGGAGACCTGGATGCCTGTGAAAATGGTAACTTTCTTTCCACACAGGGTTCTACCACCGCCTACACCAAGAGTGGTTATTGTGTCAACAGGTTTTCTTCCCTTCTGCCAGGGGGCAACAGGCGAAACTCAACAACAGCAAAAGGTACCTACAAAAAATTGTCCATTTATTAAGTTTTATAATCAGTGAAAGACAGCGTAAGTTGCTTGGTTAGTTCTTTTAAAGACCCACTTTGAAAGCATACCTTTGAAACTGCACATAAACACTGTCCTGCCCATGGGACTCAGGCCCTCTCCTTCAAGGTCAGGCCTCCTCAGCTGCAGAATAGATGCAGCCCTGTGAGGCTGCTGGACCCTGCTGGGCAATAAATCCCTGAATTAAGGTCAACGTGCCTTTCCCATGGACTTCTATTACAAAGTGACAGGTGCAGTTTTTTGAGGAACGGTCCCTCAGAATGCTGAGTGTAACGTACAGTAAGCTGTTGCAGGGGCTTCCCTGCCAAATTCCCTTTTCTCCTTTATCGTTGTCCTGACCTTAGCTTCTCCCTCCCACCTGGACTCAGCTGAGGAGACTACACGAAAGTTAAATAACTTGCCCACGGTCAGTCAGCGAGGAAGTGGCAGAGCTGGGCTTGAACCCTGCAGTCTTCCCTGCCTGCTCAGGCTCCCTTGGTGGTTCCTTGTGTCCTCGGTACTGAGCCCAGACTCTTCTATTGGCTTTAGAGCCCATCACATGCAGGCTCTGGCCCACCCAGCCTCATTCTTTCCCCCACTCTTTATACCCACCCTTAGCTCTGTTTAGTTGGCTTGCCTCCTTGCTCCCCACATGTGCCCAGTTCATTCTACCTCTGGGCCTTTGCTCATGCCACTTCAGTACTCCAGCCCAGAATGCTCTCCCACCTCCCCTCTGCCCTGTTGTTTTAGTCCTCTGATCCCAAAAGATTCTGTTTATATCCCATTTCTTCCGTGAAGCTTTTCCTGCTGCTCCAATCTCCTTTTTCTGGAACTCCTATTGCTTGTAGTTTGTGCTGTACAGTTCAACTCTTGGTTCTTTTCTCTGTATCATCTTATCTCCTTAACTGGATTGTAACTTCCTTAAAGGCAGGGACTACTTATAGTTAATATTCCCCACAGAACATAGTACCTATGATAGGAACTCAAAAAGTAGTTGTAAACTAAAATGGAAGATTACTTGCTTTCAAACTTGAGCTTCTCTAAGGTGAGTAAATGTCCCCAAAAGTTCAGAATTCCCAATGGGCTTAAAGGTTGTCTTGATCCCTCTTGTGCTGTCTTACCTCAGGTCACCATTAAGCTGCACCAGGTGGCCAGAAAGGGCCGTGGAGAACTTTCTTCCTGATGAATCCTTAGTCCTTAGTGCTGGTGCTCATTGCAAGCACTGAGGATTGTTGGACTCAGTTCCTAAGTTCCTAAGATGGGGCTCACTAGATTGGTGGAGGGAGCCCTGAGTGGACAGGAACCCTGTACTGACTTTCTGCTTCTATCCCAGACTACACCATTCTGGACTGCATTTACAGTGAGGTGAACCAGACATACTACGTTCTGGATGTGATGTGCTGGCGGGGACACCCTTTTTATGACTGCCAGGTAAGGACTGATACTTCCCTCACGTCTTCTCCTGTTTTCTCCTCTCCTCCCGGGAAAGTGGCTCAGCATGTGGGTTTGGTACGTGACCAACTTCTTGGTGTGTATAGGATGTGGTATATCAAGAACATTATGTAATGTTCCTTGCATCTTTGAGTGTTTAAATTAGCTTCGTTTTAAAAAAGAAGTAGGCGAAACTAAGAGAAGTATAGCAGTTCTTTTTTGTGTGTGTGTGGGGAAGACCAGCCCTGAGCTAACATCTGTTGCCAATCCTCCCCTTTTTGCTGAGGAAGACTGGCCCTGAGCTAACATCTGTGCCCATCTTCCTCCACTTTATATGGGACGCTGCCACGGCATGGCTGACAGGCAGTGCATCAGCGGGCGCCCGGGATCCGAACTCGCGAACCCTGGGCTGCCAAGCGCGAACTTAACTGCTGCGCCACCGGGCGGCCCCAGTATAGCAGTTCTTGAGGGGAGGAAAGAGAGAAACAGAGTAGAGGGGTAGACTGGGACTCTGTAGGAGCTGTAACCACCGCCTCCCCTCTCCAGAGTGTGGGGGGATTGCTGGCAAGGAAGATTGTGGGCCAAGGGGAGGCCACCTTGTGCAGGCAGCACAAGGGAGAGAAGGTGGAATGTCAGGCACCATCAAATAGACTCCTGCCACCTCTACTCCTTCACCAACCACATCCTGACCCTGAAAATGGCAAGGCCTCCTTGGTGTGACACTGAAGCCTCAACTCTCTGAGGGGCTAGCTCTGGAAGGAGATTTTCCAAGTGAGGGGAGGCCGCAATATTCTCCGCTCAATTTTCACCTTCCCCCAACGTTTTTCTCAGACTGGCGATTCTTACACAAGTGACAGGAGCGGTCACAGTGAGAGGCTAGGTCAGCCCCACAGGCTCCATCTCTGTTCCCAGTGCTTCCCCATCATTGTCCCAGTTCTATAGTGGTGTTTTTTTTGAGCTTCCTGTCAATTAGTTTATCACAGTGGTTCTCTAAGTGTGGCCTCAGAAAGTTGTTAGAAATGCAAATTCTCAGCCCTCCTGAATTAGAAACTGGGGGTGGGGCTTATGTTTTAACAAGCCTCCATGGGATCCTCCTGCAGGCCCACAAGTAAAAATCACAGGTTATCACCTTAGGCTGCTTCTTTCCAAAGCCATTACCCCAAGCTAGGTTCCCAAATCATGCTAGATAGTGGTACTTCAGAATTCTAACATGCACCTCATTCAAACAATAATAGCCAAGGACTTGCATTGCTAAGTACTTTGTGAGTATTATCTCATTGAATCCCTTACAACAACTCTACAAGATAAGTGCTATCATTTCTCATCATATAGATAAGGAAGCCGAGAGCCACAGATGTTAAGTACCTTGCTCAAGTGCAGAGTCTAGCCTAAAACTCAGAACTCGTAAATTCAATCCAGAACATATTTTCCTTTAATTCTGTTGAAGGATGTTTCATAACTTGCATTCACAAACCTATAAATTTGGTAACTAAAACCACCTATATTTTTATAATATAAAGAAAAAACTGTGTTGTTTTTTTAAAATTTCCAAAACTAAAATAATTTAAAATGAAGAAAAGGCCCTAAATTACTACAGAAGGGTATATTTCAGTAATTCAGAGAATCAAGTAGTTTATGAGAAATTACAACTATATAGTAGTTTCTAATCCTCGGGATTAAAATAAAACAAAGGTTAACATAACATGCTTTGGAGTTGGAGCGTCTTGGGTCCCACAGTATTTTCCTTGTGCACCTGGGCAAGTGACGTAACTTCTCTGAGCCTCGGAGTCTTCTCCTTTAAAATGGAGACAATGATAACATAACTCTCAGAGGGTGGTTGAGGATTAATAAGATTGTGTGTGTAAAGTCCTTAGCATGGAGCCTGACACATAGTAGACCTTCAGCGATAAATGTTGGCTCTACTGCTATTAATAATCCTATTGGATATCAAGAAAAAAATCTTCAAAGATTTTATAAAAATCTTCCTGACCTTATGGCAGTGTTTTAAGAGAAAAGAAAGTAATGATAGAAGGGCTTAGGTCTTCGTAAATCAGGTGGCTATTTAGAATGGGGTGTTTTTGTTCATATTTTAGTTGGAGATGAGCAGTATTTCATCTTTCTCTTTCCTTTCTCTGTGGCAGACCGATTTCCGATTCTACTGGATGCATTCCAAGTTACCAGAAGAAGAAGGACTGGGAGAGAAAACCAAGCTCAATCCTGTAAGGCCTGGTGTTAGGATTGCAGAGTTCTTTTTGGGGATTGGTTTGGATTGGTCTGTTTTCTAAATATAATTATTATGAATGAAATTCTCTCTTTTTGAGGCAGCATGGCATAATGGGAAGAGTATGGGCTTAACAGTCATCCAGATCTGAAATCCAGTTTTGGCTTTAACAGTTACTAGGTTAAGTTAATAACCTCACTTGGCTTTAGTTTCTTCATCTGTATAGTAGGGTTAATAACACCTACTTTACAGGGTTGTTCTAAGAACCAAATGATATAAATATGCAAGTCCTTCTAGCATAATACTACGTTAGGCACTCAGTAAATAGTGGTAGATAGAAAATGCTAATAACTGCTTTTATTAATAATGCTATTTAGAATTCTAATACAGTAGTTCTCAAACTATAGCATGCATCAGCAGCACCTGGAGGCTTGGTAAAACATAGACTCCTGGGCCTTATCCCTGGAGTTTCTGGTTCATTAGGTCTA
Organism: Tapirus indicus; assembly: GCA_031878705.1. Taxonomy (NCBI): domain Eukaryota; kingdom Metazoa; phylum Chordata; class Mammalia; order Perissodactyla; family Tapiridae; genus Tapirus; species Tapirus indicus. Next base: position 64,689,442 of record CM062918.1, on the reverse strand, counting down.
GGGTGAAGCCTGAGAGTTTGCATTTCTAACAAGTTCCCTAGTAATGCTGATACTGCTGGTCTGTGGACCACACTTCAAGAACCTCTGCTCTTGTATGCGAGCTGAGAGTGTCCTCATCTAGTCAGTCCTCTCATTTTATAGATGAGAATATAGGCTCAGAGAGGGGACTGCCTTCCCCAGATCTCATAGTCCAGGATGATAACCCACGTGTCTTGGCTATCTCCTCAATGACTTGAATATATGACAGCTATTTTCAGGGCATTTTATTAGCTAAGCAGATTGGCATTTGCTTGGATTGCTTACAAATTTTTTAAAGGTGACTGGATAATCAGTTACAGGACAATAAATGGGGTCAGTACTTCCAGTGGTGTTATCGATAGAGTCCTGGAAGAACATGCACTGAAGAAGGGGAGCATGGGGCTGCTCTCTCTGAGATGCCGTTGTCATTGTATTATCTCACTGAATCTGCACAACAACTCTATGAAGTTGATATTTTTATTAGCCCATTTTACAGATGGGAAAATGGAAGCATATGGAGATTAAATGATTGGCAGAGCTGAGATTCAAACCCAGGCAATCTCACTTCAGAGTTTGTACTCCTAATCACTTTGTTATACTGCTTCAGTCTAAAAATCCTTACTGGTCTGAAAGGGGCTTCACTAGCCCTTGATTAGGGGCAACTGCCACAGGGCTGAGAGAATAACATACAGTCCTTAAACCTAGCACAGGACGGTGGTTCTCAGTCCTGACTGCATGTTAAAATCAATTGGAGAGCTTAAAAAAAATGCCTGGGCCCTACCCCAGACCAGTTCACTCATAATCTCAGGGTGGGGCCTGGGCATCAGTAGTTTTTAAGAGTCCCCCAGATGGTTCTTGGGGGGATGTATAAAGCAAGGTTGAGAACCACTGACCTGTAATTCAGAGGGTGGGTGGAGGGGAGAGGGTAGGGAAGGATGAGACGGAAAACCTCTCTTCTTTGATATAGCTTTTTAATTGCTGGAACCAATATCATTTGTAACATGTACTAATTCTTTGTTCTAATTTATATTTTAGTTTAAATTTGTGGGCCTAAAGAATTTCCCTTGTACCTCTGAGAGCCTGTGTAAGGTGCTGTCTATGGATTTCCCTTTTGAGGTAACAAAATCATTGTCTTTATTGCTGTGATGTGATTGTAGGACACAGGGAAACTTGATTACATGGAGTCTTAATGGATCTTCTGACTTTGCCACATCAAAGCATCAGAAAAGGGCTGAAAGCTGATTCCTGGGAAAAGATATGCTCGCTGCCCTTCAGAGCCTCAGCTCCACCCTGATAGATAAGTCAGAATGCTGGAGCTGGAAGGGCCCTGAAAGGACAGCTCATCTAACTCTCTCATTTTACAGATGGAGAAACTGAGGCCCAGAGAAGGGCGAGATTTCCATTCCTAGGTCCTTCTTGTGTGCCTTTTTGCTACAAACCTGAGAACCAGGCCCATTGTTTGACTGCCATGGCTGGTTGTAAAATAAAGGGGCTTCTGTGACTGACAGACCGCAGGGTTGTGAACTCCTAATCCTCCCTCCAAAGAGGAAATGGTCCCTGGGGATGGCAGTGCTTGGTAAGCAATGGCATGGGAATAGGGTGACCAACTCATCCTAGTTTATCCTGGACTTCTCCGGTCTTAACACTGAAAGTCTCATGTCCCCAGAAGCTCCTCAGCCCTGGGCAGTCTTTTGTCATCCTCAGAATCTGCAGTTACCCTCTCCAGGCTCAACAAGCAAACTTTCCCTTGCCCATCATACCCTTTAAAATTCTGCCTAGTCACCCGCAAGTATTTGCTTGAACTGGATATAATTTTGCTAAAAGGATCACAGCTTCCCGAATGAGAAAATGGCAAAGGCTGAGTTGTCTTCATTTCTGGGAGTCAATTAAGAAAGTGGTAAGAATACCATCTTTATTTATAACCTTTATGCCCCAGTGACAATAAATGCTTTTTAGAGATGAGTCACTGAATCACGGAAAAGAAAATGTGGGACTATACGAGGTCTTCCCGTTGAGAAAAACTGAGTTTCCCAGAACATAGCTCACAAACAATTTAGGGAGAGGTTTAGGCAGCCAACAATGGCGTGGGGAGCAGGGCTTCTTGACAGCCTGCTGCCCCTGTGCTCAGCAGTCCAGCATCTCCAAGGAGCCTGTCCAGTTCCCCTGCTTTGTTCCTTGTGTGGAGTACATGCCCCACTACAGAGACCTCTGGGTGGTGGAAAGTACACGGGATTTGGGGACAGAAGACCTGAGTTCAAATTGAATTTCTGCTTCCTACTGACTCTGTTTTTAGGGAGGCCTCCACAACTCCATAAGCCTGAACAGCCCATCTCTCAAACACCCTCATGGTGGGTAGGAAAGTGAAACAGTGGGTAGGAAAGCACCCTATAAACTGGAAAGTGCTATTTATGTTTTTATTTTCTAAAGTTTAGTTTTTCTAGGCTGTTTCTTCATTTAGAGATGTTGCATGCATGAGAAATGGGGATTCTTTTTCCTCTGGCAGTGACCCAGAAAAAGGAGTTGGACCACAAGAGCTGCCCCTGTGTGTACAGGCTCTCCTGGGAACATGTGGCCCCAGAAATCATTTTGATCCCTGGTTTCCCCTCTTGTAGGTAGACGGACTTCTCTTCTACCACAAGCAGACCCACTATAGCCCTGGAAGCACTCCTCTGGTGGGCTGGCTGCGCCCCTACATGGTGTCGGATATTCTTGGAGTAGCTGTGCCATCTGGCCCACTGACCACCAAGCCAGAATATGCTGGGCACCAGCTCCAGCAGATTATTGAGCACAAGAGAAGCCAGAAGGAGGGCATGAAGGAGAAACTCACACACAAGGCCCCTGAGAATGGACACTATGAGTTAGAGCACCTGTCTACCCCCAGGCTGAAGAGCCCTCCCCATACCCTGGACCACCCTAGTAGCCTCATGGAGAACTAAAGAGGGCAGCCTCCTTTCGGAGTCACAGGACCGTGGTTGGTCCCAGAAGGAAGGCTGGGGAGGAGGACAGTGACAACAACAGCTGGCTTCATTTTAGAGTGGACTTTCCAAAGCCACTCCAGCTGGAGACATTATCTCCTACCTGAAATGCTGGCTCAAACAGTTGGGGGAGGTTCCCAGATTGGGTGGTCTTTGGATTTGAGCAGCAACTCCTGTGAAAAGTGTATCCCAGATCCACAATGTAAATATATGTAATTCTTAAGATAGAAGTTGTTTGTGATTCTTAAACTTTAGACAGTCGTTAATCTCCCCCACCCCTACCTCCCCCCCAGGCTACCTAAACCATGACTGTTCAAGTCTTGGCCCATTTCACTGTGTTTTTAGCACTTAAGCGTTCTGCTGAGTTTCCAGTTGCTGCTGTTGGTAGCGTCATTTTCTAAAAGGTCTTACCAGGAACTGCAGTTCTTGGTATTTGAATATGTTCCCTTTTCTGAGAAGCCAAGTGTGATTTTCTTTGGTTTAGACACTGCCAGAGATAAAATGCAAATGGAGTTCATTCACTACTTCGACAAATGTTTGAGTACCTTCCAGAAGATAAGCCTTGTGCAGAGTGGGTTTTGGAGATGGACAGGCCTTGATCTCTGCCCTTGAGGAGCTCCCGATCCAGTGAGGAAATAAACCCACCAGCATACAGAGTGTGTCAAGATGGTGAGATGATTGCTTTAGTGCAGAAAGATCCATAGATCACTGGGGCCAAGAAGAGCAGAGGAAGGTTTCACAGAGGAGGTCAGAGCTAGGGTGAGGCTCAGACGAGGGAGGAAAGGTGCTCTGCAGATGAGGAGAGGATTTTCTCACAGAGGTGGGAGGGTATGTAGTTGCACCTCTCCAGAGCAGGGGAGAACTTGCTGTGGGACCTAGGTGGGTTCAGCACAGCTCAAGTGTAAAGTAGGATTAGAGAGCTATGGGAGAGGAGGCTGGAGAGAGGGAGATGGGCCTGATTGTGAAGGGCCCGTGTGTTATGCAGAGGTTTTAGATTTTATGTCATGGGTGAAAGGGAGCCAGTGAAGAGCTTTGAGCAGGTAAGATCGATTCAGATTTGTGAACTAGAGCTCTTTGGCAATTGTGGGAGGGGAAGATGGTATCTAAAACCAACCAGTTAGTTTCTGCTCTGTGTTCAGGAAATGTGTCCCATTTCCCGTGGCCTCAATCTGCTCCCCACACTGCTTTCCACCTTTCTAGGACTTCTTTTATTGAACAAAAGGACTTCACTATTCCACTCCAGTAGTACTACTATCCTGTGGACAAAATTTCAGAGGAATCCAGGTCAGATCTTGTCTGACATGCCGTTCTTCCTTTGTGTTGATTAATTCTGGGAACAAATCTGGGCAGAAGTTGTGGTTAAGCAGAGCCTGATTACACAAATTCAGCACATCAGTAGAACTAGACTCGGTGTTGGCCTCTTAGAGAGCTGCTCAAGTGGACTCTGTAAAATGGAAGAAGGAAGAAATCCTCCTCGCCCCCACCCAATTATGATCCTGCTGGGTGCAGATTTAAGCATGCCTACATCAGTAAGCTCTTTCCTGAATTTAGGTCAATTCTGCAATAGGAACATCATGTTCCTCTTGCCAAGAAGCATGTTATAGGCTGCCTAGGCGTTTAGTCTCTGTTTGATGATCTTCTGAATGCTCTAGTCTGTGCTCCCAGCAGCCCACCGTATCATTTCAGGAGCTGTGCATACTAGTAACAGTAGAGCCTTGGCTGGGCTCTGCCCAGAAACAATCAGTCTGGAAGGACTACTTCCCCAAAGGACACTCTCTGGGGGACAGATGCATGAATCAAAGAACATAGCCAAATTTATCCCACACACAACTTGATATTGTTGAATGGTAGCTTGAAGGATGTATCAGAGGAGTGCCCCTTATATTTTGAACTCAGGAGCCAGTATTACTGACCACTGAATAGATCTGAATAGTCTCCTGGTTATATTTCTTTGTGAATTATAAAATCACTTCCTGCCACCTGTTTCAAAGATGGTTGTGTTATAGGTTGCTGTGGTTGGATATTAGTTTTCTGGCCACCCTTCTGAACAGCTCCCAGCTTCTTTTTTGTGGAATTAACTCTTCCCCATGCAATATGATCTGGTGGGACTGTAATTTGGAGGAACTACCCTCCTTTAGCCAAGCGTCAGGCTCATGACTCAAGATTGGCCAATCACACACTCCTCACCAAGAATCTGTGTCTTGAGCAGAGGAACAAAGAGAATGAATCAGTTGGAATTCATTTATTTTGCCCATGGAAAGGCAGGAGGTGTTTCTTGTTCTTGCTATGAAACCTGTGAGCGTCCAGTAAATTCCATCTTGCTTAAATTAGCCAGAGCTGATTTTGGGGCTGGCAACCAAACAATCCTAACTGATACCATTGCCCAGTGTGTCCTACACTTCTTGCCTTGGCTGGAAGGCCAGTCTTGGCATGAATTAGTAAGGGACTACTAGTTGAGATCACCTGTTTCATCTCAAGTGCCACTGGAATCCAAGTACCTAGAGCAGACCAGGCTTTTCAACCACTTGATGCAAAATAAGTAGTGTTGGTTGTTTCAATGTTAACTCAGAAAAGCCATGCTGGGTTCACCTTCATGGAAGGGTTGGGTGTTCACCTGATCCACTTGTGTTTGGCAGTGGTTTCTCTACATTCACTATTTGTCCACTAGCTCACTTTTCATTCATGTCTCAACCCACTGAAATCTGACTTTTGTTCCTACCACTTCAAGTGCTCTCATCAAAGGTCTGGTGGTCTCCTGTTTTCCAAATCTAGGCGACATTTCCCAGGCTTTCTCTTACCTGACTTCAGCTGCTGTGTATGTGCTGATGCCTTCCCTGAGCTCCAGCCCTATATATATATGTACCTACATACCAATCTCCCAGTCATGTCAAACTCAGCATGTCCCAAACTGAACTCATTATCTTTCCTCTTCAGTCCCCCACAGTCACGCTCTTCCTGAGATTCTTGTCCTTAATTACATATAGTCACCCAAGCTAGGAACCTAGGAATTATTCTGATGATTCCTGTCCATTTCTTACCTTTCACAGCTAGTGAGTCACTGTGTCCTTTAAATCCCACCTCTCTCTTCTCCATTTACTCTACGACCTAAGGCCTTAATTCAAGTCTTCATCATTCTTCTCCTGCAGTACTGCCAGTCTCTTACCCAGTTTCCCTGCCACCAGTCTTTCCTTCCACTCTTAAATCTATCCCTGCCACAACTGGCAGAGTGATCCTTTCTAAAAATGCAAATCTGATCATGTTACTTCAGAGACTTCCCATTCCCTACAAGGTAACGTGAAGTTTCTCGGCCTGCCATTGCAAGTTTCTTCATGACCTGGCCTTAGTGTATCTGTCCAGCCTCATCAATTACCTTGCTTCCTTGGCTGCCTCCTCTCCAGCCATGCTGCTTTACAGTTCCCTGTACAAGCACATGTGTTTCATACTCCCCCCTCCACACACCATCTCTCCACCCTCTCATTTCATTCACCTGGTGAAAATACCTACTTATCTTTGGAAAACTCCATTCAACAGATACCTATTTGAACTTTTACATCTCCAGGTAGAATTAGCCATTCTCATCTTTGTGCCCTCCCCATCCCATTCATATCTATTTCTTAAAGTTAAGGATAGTCTACAAGACCACCCTTTGGTTTGGTAATTTACCAGGACTCACAGAACTCACTGAAGGCTGTTATACTCACAATCACAGTTTATCACAGTGAAAGGAAACAGATTAAAGCCAGCCAAGGGAAGAAATGCATGGGCCAGAGTCCAGGAAATTCCCAAACGTGGATCTCCAGTTGTCCTCTCCCAGTTGTGGACAGCATTAACTTTCCTGGTAACTGTGTGTGACAGCACTCATGGAGTATTGCCAACCAGAGAATCCCACCTGAGCTTTGGTGTCAAAGTTTTACTGGGGCTTGGTCAGCTAAGCCTGGTTGGCTTCCCTCAGTGTCCAGCCCCTCCAGAGGTCTAGCTGATAATACATGATCCTCTCCTTCTCCCCCAGTCACATTGCTAGACTATCTGGTGTGGCCAAAGACCCCCCCCCCCCAGGTAAACAAAGACACTTATTAGGCAGGACATTCCAAAGGCTTAGAGGTTACTTCCCAGGAGCCAAGGGCAAAGGCCAACCTTTCTTTGTGCAAGGTTAAATTATTTACTACATACTCTATTAGATTGCAAACTCTTTGAAGTCAGGGACCTGCTCTTGTTCATCTTTAGATCCCCAGTGCCTGCCATTATGCCCAGCATTTGTTGTTTCAATAAATGTTGGTTGAGTGAATGAAATGATGAGCTGTCTGGAGGAGAACCCCTCTTCTCTCTGCTGCACAAAGGAGTGACCCTTGAGAGAAGGCTGAATGGAAGTGTGTGGTGGGCTGCTAACAGGTGGCTGGGTATGCTGCAGACTTCTAAGTGCAAGAAGTATATTTAGTTCTGTGAATGTGATTAGGATAGCCTAGAAACTTCTCACTATGTACACTGCAGGAGGGAAAGAAACAATCTGCCTAGCTACAGACTCCCTTTCTAATAAGGAAATGAGTAAAAACCCCACAATATATATATTTTTTTAGCAAATCTGATCTCTTGTTTTATGCCTTCTGATATGTAGGGCAGGAAAAGTAGACAAAAGCTTTGAGATGTTAGCCAGAATATGACTGCTTGCTTTGGTAAGATGAGCTGATTTTTGAGTCCCATCCTGTCTTGGGATTCTGTGATTATACTCAATTTTTACATCAAAGAAGAACCAGATTAACTGTAAAATTTTGTTTCCCAATCATGTCCTGAGAGGTTTGGTCTTGGCCTTGATTCAATTGTGACTCACCCCCACCACCGGCCCCTCCCCTCCTCCCTGCCCCCCCCCCAGAGGGTCCACCATCCAATGACAAGGCAGAGGTGAGGAAGAGAGGGTCTGGGCAAGCTGGGAGACTGGCAGTAGTGAAGGTGAATTAAGAATGGCCTCAGGTTGGACCAGCCCCATGGCATAGTGGTTAAGTTCACGCAGTCTGCTTGGACAGCCCGGGTTCGTGGGCCCAGATCCTGGGCACGGACCTACACCGCTCATCAACCATGCTGTGGTGGCAACCCACGTACAAAATAGAGGAAAACTGGCATGGACGTTAGCTCAAGGCTCATCTTTCTCAAGCAAAAAAAGAGGAAGATTGGCTGCGGATGTTAGCTCAGGGCGAATCTTCCTCAGCAAAAAAAAAAAAAAGAATGGCCTCAGGCAGCAAGTGTCTGAGGGAAGGGACAGAGTCCCCTAATGTAGGATATACGCATTTGTTTCTCACATCCATTCCAAGTGATGGTGACTGTTTTGAGGAGGCTGAAAAGTGGCCAAAGACAAACTGGGAGGTAGGCCTCACTATTGGGCCCAGCCCAGAGGCCTTCTCCCCATCTTGAGGGACAGTGTGGAGCCAGAAGAGGAAAATTTTGAAACCTAGAGAGATATTCTGGCTAGGACTTCGCACAGACTATTAGCATTTGTAGCAAACTTCCTCCCTTCCTCCCTCCCAGTAGGTTGGCAGTCCTTCAACCCTCTGTCTCTCCCTCTGCTTTTGCCCTTTAGGTTTTCTCTGCAGTCAGACAGGGGGAGTAAAAGATGGAACTCAAATCTGTCAGTTCTGCCTCTCACTGGCAACTTTAACTAAAGCTTTTATAAGGAAGGAATTTGAAACTGGCTCAAACAAGGTTCTATCTCTGGACATAATTTATCCATTCTGCTCTGGCCTTCCCATTAACACAGATAAGTCAAAGTGAGTGAGAGCAATGTAACTCAGATGGTACCTCTTTCTTATAGTGAATGTTTTCTCACAAGCAACTAAATATCCAAGGTAACCAAACCTATTTGGCATTCTTTGGCAAGAATCAGACCTTCTCTGCTAGAAAAGGACAGATCCATTCTTTCAGCAAACATTAACGGAGCACCACCTACTGTGTACTGCATATTATGCTAGATTCTGAAGAGAGAGCAATGATTAAGACATGGTCCCTGCCCTCAAGGAACTCATGGTCTAGTGGGAGAGATGGACAAGGAAGTAAATAATTATAATTCAGAGTGTTAGGTAAACTCTAGGCAAAGGTATCAGGTATAGAAGTAACACAGAAAAGTGACTGGTTAACCTGTGATTTGGGAGTGGTGACTAGGGGTGTCAGATGAGAAAACCGTGTGAGGAAAGAACCAGATCATTTTACTTAAATTTAAAAAAGCAGAGAATAGCAAGGGGTAAGGACTAGTCCCTAGAGTATTGAGTAATGGGGGAAATGTAATCAACATGGGATAAGATTTTTCACCTTCCTTTCAAGCTCACCTTTAGCCATCCTAGCGATTATAGATTTGGCCTCTGAGTAAATAAGAAAAAAATTTTCACCCTAGACTTTGGTTAGCAGTATGACTTTATTTACTCTGTATCTGTTTGTCTTTTAGAAAAATGGCAATAAGAATTTTTTTAGATCATTTATAGCTAAAGCATGTCTATAGCACTCCACATCTCATTCATAGGCAGTAGATATTTTGGAGCAATGTCTGAGAGGAGCTTTGGATTTTAGAAGTAAAGGTGTTTTGGGGGAAAGGTTATAAAATTGTAAGCACAGCTTTGGACGTATCTCTATAGTTAGACCTGAACAAAAATTAAAAAGGAGGAGAAAATGCTAAGATAGAGGTCTCAGCATTAAGGTGACTGTCTTCATTGATTTAGTCATTCGGTACACATTTATTAAGGACTTGCCTACTAGGTACTTGGCTCTAGGCCCTGAGGGTCCAGGGGCCAAAAAGACAGATGTGGTTCCTGCCTTCCTGGAGCTTACAGTCTAGAAGAGCAGGCAGACACTAGGTTGATGAACATAGAAACAAGTGCACAATTATAAACTGTGATCAGCTCTCTGATAAAAAAATAAGAGGGTGCTAAAAACTCCCAGCAAAGTGGGTGTAGAGGAATGTACCTCAACATAATAAAGGCCATGTATGACAAACCCACAGCTAACATCATACTCAATGGTAAAAAGCTAAAAGCTTTTCCTCTAAGATCAGGAACAAGAGTAGGATGCCCACTCTCGCCACTTTTATTCAACATAATATTGGAAGTCCTAGCCACAGCAATTAGGCAAGAAAAAGAAATAAAAGGCATCCAAATCAGAAAGGAAGAAGTAAAACTGTCACTATTTGCAGATGACACAATACTGTATATAGAAAGCCTAAAGACTCCACCAGAAAACACATTAGAACTGTAACTGCAAGCCCTCCAGGACCAGTTCAACTGACCTCATCTCTTATCAACAGAGTGATTAGGAATTGCCTTTCAGAAAAATGTGCAAAGTCACACAGCCAGAGCATGCACAGAAGAAGAAATCTTGACCTGAAATGACCCCGAAACCAAAGATTCTCCTCCCCACAGAACCAAAGGACCGGGACACAACTGGAACTTGAATGTTGGACTCTTATCAGAAGCGAGGGGTCCCTCATTCAGGAAGATCCGGTGTTAAAATTCCTTCCCCACCTCATCATAAAAGTTTAGAACCTCACTGTAAATGTTTAGAACTGTGTCATAAATGTTTAGAAGCCCACCAATCAAAACCTGTCCTGTCAGTATTTCTGTGTGCCAGCCTGTTCTCCCTAACCTCTTAAATTTTGCCCCAAATCCTGAATTGAGGAGACATATCTGAGGGCTCATGCCCCCTGTCTCCCTGAAGATTGATCTCATAGAATAAAGCTGATCTCTTTTCCCAAAGGCTAATGCTGTAATTAATTGGCTTTTTATGTGCATTGGACAAGAGAACCCCAATTTTGTGTGGTAACAGAACTAATAAATGAATTCATTAAAGTTACAGGATACAAAATCAATAAACAGAAATCTGTGGCATTGCTCTACATTAATAATGAACTATCAGAAAGAGAAATTAAGAAAACAATCCCATTTACAACTGCATCAAAAAGAATAAAATACCTAGTAATAAATCTAACCAAGGAGATGAAAGACCTACATACCAAAAACTATAAGACACTGATGAAAGAAATTGAAGACACAAATAAATGGAAAGATATTACGTGCTCATGGATTGGAAGAATTAATATTGTTAAAATGTCTATACTACCCAAAGCAATCTAAAGACTCAATGCAATCCCTATCAAAATTCCAATGGCATTTTTCACAGAACTAGAACAAATAATTCTAAAATTTGTATGGAACCACAAAAGATCCTGAATAGCCAAAGCAATCTTGAGAAAGAAGAACTAGGCTGGAGGCATCATGCTCCCTGATTTCAAACTATATGGCAAAGCTATAGCAATCAAAACAGTATGGCACTGGCACAAAAACAGACACACAGATCAATGAAACAGAATAGAGAGCCCAGAAATAAACCCACACATATATGGACAATTAATTTTCGCCAAAGAAGTCAAGAACATACAATGGAGAAAGGACAGTCTCTTCAATGAATGGTGTTGGGAAAACTGGACAGCCACATGCAAAAGAATGAAACTAGATCTATCTTACACCATACACAAAAATTAACTCAAAACAGATTAAAGACTTGAATGTAAGACCTGAAACCATAAAATTCCTAGAAGAAAACATAGGTGGAAACTCCTTAACGTCTGTCTTAGTGATGTTTTGTGGATCTGACTCCAAAGGCAAGGGAAACAAAAGCAAAAATAAACAAATGAGACTACATCAAACTAAAAACTTCCACAGTGAAGGAAATCATCATTAAAATGAAAAGGCAACCTACTGAATGGGAGAAGATATTTGCAAAACATACGTCCGATAAGGGGTTAATATCCAAAATATATAAAGAACTCATACAACTGAACAACAATAAAACAAACAACCTGATTAAAAAATGGGCAGAGGATCTGAATAGACATTTTTCCCAAGAAGACATACAGATGGCCAATAGGCATATGAAAAGATGTTCATCACTAATTATTAGGGAAACGTAAATCAAAACCAGTATGAGATATCACCTCACACCTGTTAGAATTGCTATTATCAAAAAGACAAGAAATAACAAGTGTTGGAGAGGATGTGGAGAAAAGGGAACCCTTGTACACTGTTGGTGGGATTGTAAATTGGTGCAGCTACTATGGAAAACAATATGGAGATTCCTGAAAAGACTATTCCTGAAATAGAAGTACTATATGATCCAGCTATTCCACTACTGGGTACTTACAAGAAGAATATGAAAATGCTAATTTGGAAAGATATACACTATGTTCATTGCAGCATTATTTATAATAGCCAAGACATGGAAACAACCTAAGTGTCCATCAATGGATAAATGGATAAAGAAGATGTGGGGGGTGTGTGTGTATATATAAAATGGAATCTACTTAACCATGAAAAAGAACAAAATCTTGCCATTTGTGACAATATGCCATATGTGACAACCTTGAGGGTATTACGCTAAATGAAATAAGTCAGAACAAGAAAGACAAATACTGTATGACTTTACTCATATGTGGAATCTCAAAACAAAACAAAACAAAAACTCATAGATACAGAGAATGGATCAGTGGTTACCAGAGGGGAATGGGGTTGGGGGGTGGTCAAAAGGGTCATGGGGGTTAATTGTAGGGTGATGGATGGTAACTAGACTTTTGGGGGTGATCACTTTGTAGTGTATACAGATGTCAAATTATAATGTACAACTGAAATTTATATAACAAAAAAAGAGGGTGCTGTGAGAGATAGTAACAGGGAGTCTAATTCAGTTTAGGGAGTAGCCAAGGAAGCTCTTGCTGAGGAAGTGACTTTTGAGCTGATACCTTAAGGATGAGTCAGATTTGTCTGGTGAAGGAGGTGGGAGGAAGGGGAGGATAAGCTTTCTAGACAGAGAGCTGAAACCTCTGCTTTAAAAGCAAAAAACAAAAGTAAAACCCATAACACCTCTTCCCCTAAGTTTCCCTCTTTCTAATTTATTTTCCACTTTCAAATTTCAGTTCATGTAAATTTAATAAAAATGTGATTTTGTCTGTTACCTATACTCCCCCAACCCTACCTTAGCCTTTCTTTTGAGGCCCTGCAGCCAAGTATTCAAAATTACAAGGAGGCTATGTCAATACATAGGGATCGACCTAATGTATATACATATTTTTGTAAAATGAGGATCATAATTTCAGCTATCTCACTCTGTGATGGTGAGATTAGATGAATGAAAGTCATTTGGAACAGTGTCTAGCACGTGGTAAGGACACAATAAATGTGAATTTATTATTTAAGTGTATGTGTGTACTATAATTTATTTATTGAGTTTCCTAACGATGGGCCATTACATTGTTTCCAATCTTTTGCTGTTACAAACCATTTTGCAGTCTCTCAGATTTGACTGAGCAGGATGACAGGACTATACTTTATTTCGTTGTTAAAGGCAAGACTTTGTATTCTGATTCTCCTAAGATTAACCTCTAAGAGCAAATCCAGCCAGCTGCCTTGCATTTGGTTTTGTTACCCATATCTCTGCTCAGAAACTTCCAAACATTGTCCTGTTAGGACTGTGATAGGCAACAGTTCCAGAGAAATGTTCCCTAACACACCCACACGCCCACACACAGCTGTGCCTCTGAAAACACTACTGAGTTCTCTCTCCTAGCTCAATCTAAGCCTCTCCTTTTAATTCTCCTCATCCAATCGCTGCGCTAGGAGTTAGAATGCCTGGAGTCAAGTTCTAGCTCAATACTAATTAATTAGCTGTAGGACTTTAGACAAATCACCGACCCTTGGTGTCCTGAGGATCACTGGACAAAACAAGTGTAAAAGTGAATAGTGGAATCAGACTCCATCCTCTCCTATGTCCACTCAGTGGTTTGTAGTACTCAGGTCCTGCCATTTCTTACTCCAGTTTGGTCCTAGACCCCTTAACTTGCTTAGGGAGAAAAACTATATTTGTTTAAATTACTATTTAAAAATATTTTGGAAAAGGTTATACATCCACATGCAAAACTTAAAACACGCACACACTATGTTATTAGACGCCAAGATAGTGGTTACTCTTGAGGAGAGTAGTGACTGGGAGGGGACATAAGGGGGGCTTTGGAAAGTTGGGAATATTCTCTTTTTTGATCTGTGTGCTGGTAACATGGGTGTGTTCAGTTTATGAAAATTCATCAAGCTGTACACATATTTTCACTTTATGTATATTATACTTCAATAAAAAGTTAAAATAATAAAGTTAAAACTTAAAATGCACAAAAGACCATATAGGGAAGTCTTCCTCTCCCTTCTGTTCCCCAGACTCCCAGTTCCCCTCCAGGAAGACAAACACTGTTACCTTTCTTGTGTATCCTCCCAAAGCTTTTCTATGTATAAATAAGTTTACAAATATATGTTTTTTTTTTCTTGTACAACTGACAACATATTATGCACATTATTTGAGTCTTACTTTTTCACTTCATCATGTAGCTCAGGGATCATTCCATAACCCTACATTTGAAAGAGACCACTGTCTTGTTCATTGTTGTAACCCCAGCGCATAGCTCAGTGCCTGGCATATAAACATACTTGTTAAATAAATGGACTGTCTTCCCGAGGAGCGTTCCAGAGGGGTGTAAAGGATAAAATAACCTACCTGAGCTAGAAACAGATCCAAGCACCAGGGGTTTCTTCTCTAACCAAGGGCTGCCTTAAGTTCCTATTACAATGATGCAGAAATGAGGTGAGGTCAGAGGTTGCTTTTCAAGTCCTGGAAGGGGCATCAGAGCCCAGAGCAGGTTCCTCAGTAGTCTGAAGACTTCTCCCTTGGGTCTCTCTCCGCGCCCCAGGGCTTCAGCCTTGGGACTAGCTGTGGCACGCGTTTGTTAGTTGGGTCTCTTTTGGAATATTTACTTTTGGTCTGGAATAATGCAGAAACATACCAGACCCAGCCCTGCCTTCCCTGTGCCCCCCTCCCCCAAAACTGACTCCAAGACTGTATCCTGTAAAACTCCGAAGCTCTTTGCTGCGCTGGCCTGAGTGAAAATCAAAGGCTTGCAAAAGCTGTGTGATTCCTGAATGAGGTTGGAAATCGGATGCTGTTTTTGTGAGGGACTAAAATTAGCTACACTGGTGATGGATTACTGAATGCAGCAGGCAAAGAGAGAGAGAGGGCCGCGACTAGTAGGGTCTGTGCCTTCCACTTGAGCATCCTGGACCTCGCAGGCAACCTCTCCAAGTTCTTTCAGTCAGCAAGTGACATGGAGATAGATGACGAACGTGGATTCCTCACGTAGGTGGTAGCAGCAAGTAACCCCAGGCGAGGTGCCCGTCAGCACCTAGTTTTCAAACGAATGTATTGTCTTCCTCCTCCACCGACCTTACCCTCCTAAAACTCACACTCCTTTCTTCCTTTTTCTCACTCCCCGCAGTGCGGAGTCGCCCGAAGCCCCTCCCCCGCCCTGGTTCCTCTGGGTCTCCCTTCCCCCGCCGGAGCCCTCCCCCCACAGCTTCCCCTACTCGAGCTCCTCTCCCTCCCCCGCCTCCCGGCACCAGGTTCCTCTCTGTCTCCCCCTTCCGGACAGCGTCCTCGCTCCGCCAGGCCTTCCTCGCCGCCTGTTTGTGAATGAGACGCTCAGTTTCTCAATGGAGCCGCGGGGGGCTCGGGCGGCCGCAGAGCGGCCGCAGCGTTGGCGGTGAGCCGGGAGGGGGGCGCGCTTCCCTCGCTCCCTCCCTCTCTCGCTGCTGCTGGCCACCGCGGCTTTTGAGGAACCGGGCTGAGAGGCCGCCGCGCGGGTCGCTGGGTCCGCATCCCCAAAGACTCCTCGTCACGTTCTCCAGGAGCGGGAGCGCCGCCGAGGAAGCGGGACTCCGAGGCCGGCGGCCTTCAGGAAATTTCCGCCGCGACCCTTCGCTCTGGGCTTAGAAAGTTCTTGATTCCCTAGTTCCTTTTTTAATCCCGATTGACTACTAGCTCCTCTTGCACTTTTTTTTTTCCAGGAGAGGAGGGGGGGGTGTGAGGAAAGGAGCGAAGAAAATAAAAAAGGATTTCCGCCCAGAAGAGAGCGACAGTTCGGAGAGCTTTTTCTTAAGGAGACAGAAGCGGCGTTTGCGGCCGCGGCGGGCGCCGGGCCCCGTGGGCCCCACCATGCGCGAGCCGGCCTCGGGCTGCTGAGGCGCCGGGACGCGGAAGCGGAGGCCGATAGCCCCGGGCTCCCCGCGCTCCCGGGCCACTTGTGTCGGCCGGGCGGCGGCGGCGGCGGCTGGATGGAGCCCGCGACCGCGCCCCAGCCCGACATGGCGCCGGAGCTGACCCCGGAGGAGGAGCAGGTAAGCGGGGCTGCGGCCGCGCGGTGGGTGTGTCCGGACCCCCGAGGCCTAGGCCAGCTTCTGCCTGCCGAGCCCGCGCTCTTCGCGGCTCCGGGCCGGCGGGTGTCCTCTCCCCGTGGCGACCGCGCCCCAAGCCATCATCCCCTGAAACCGGGGCGCTGCTGGACGCTGCTCCTGGCCTCTCCTGTCCCTGCGGCTTAAGGGCCTCATATTGCCCCCTCACGCTCCCCGGTGGCAACTGAAGTTCCTCGAATTAGGGGGCTTCCCTTTCCCTCTGCCAACCCCTACCCCCGACATTTGCAGAACGCCTACTTGCCTCCGGCGCTTCCACCTCTATAAATTTTTTGCTTCTTGCCGTGAGGGTTTGTGGTTTTTTAAGGGCAGGAAAAGCTCCAGTTCGCGGGGAGGGTTCCTGCGGGGACTGTCTCCCCTCCCGAGGAGAGGTGATAGGCACTGGGTGCATAGATGCCCTAGATTTTCAGACGAGCCCCTCGGGCTTTTCAGAGGGCCGTGGCAGGCCTACTTGTACATATTCTGGAAGATTCAGGCCCTCTGGATCTGAACAGATTCTGGAAGATCCATACTCCCGAAGCCCCTGGCCTTGACCGCCGCATTCAGCTCTCAGGCTGGGCGCATCCCCTCACCCGCACTTCCCTCCCCCCATCTCATCTCACTGTCTCCATCTTTCTGAAGCCTATAGTGAGCTCCATTGTTCCTTAAAGCTTATGACCCTCAGTTCCCAGAAGGAAGTGGTTTGCTGTGTCATTTGGGGGGCTTGGGCAAGGGAAAAGCCCAGGAAAGGCTTTTCGCTGTCTCTTCCTTGGCACTCCCATACCCGGCCTAAACTATGCTCAAATATAGCCATAGTCTGATTCCGTGTTTAAAAAAAAAAAAAAAGAAAAACCTGAATTAAGGAAAAGATGAACTATGCTGGTAACCCATTTCAAGCTCTCCAGCCCTTGTTGCCAAGGACCACATTTGGTAGCACAGTCTCTTTTATGGAGACAATCTGGTTTTACACACTGATATTGGTTAATGGGCTTAAGACCTGATTTTTAAAAAGCCCTTTGATTTTTCTCATTTGTGGAGATGACATTATTCATATTTGACCTCAGACCACAGTTTTGCCTTTTGATGCCTTGAAACAAAATCAGCATGGGAAAAAAAAAAATTCTGCTCCTCTGTACAAGCAGTGGTAACATCCTGGTAACTGCAGTTGTGTGTTAATAAAATGCTAGTCAGGGCCTAGTGCAAGCAGGTGGCCAAGGAGCCCATCCTGCCAGAATTAGGGAATTACTTCAGTACTAAGGTGTGATATGTTATTATATATTAAAGGGGCAAAACTCTTTCACTTATTCTCCTTGGGCTAGGCAGATTTGAAGTTTCTGTGTTTCTAAGACTTAAAGGTATCCCGTATTCCGTTATGAAAATGACATTAGGTTGCAAATTTAAAAGTTAAAACTGGAGAAAGTAAATACTAAAGTATTGATAAAGTATTGGCTTTACTGTGTATATAGTGTATACATACATACAAGTGTGGTCAGTAAACATCTTTTACCTTGAATGAATGTGATGAGCATTAGCAACAACTGGATGGAAACAGTAAAATATTTATGTATTAAGATCAAGAAGTTATATGTGTTTTTTTTTAAAATCATATCTTTCCTTCCAAAACGCCAAGTTTTCTACAGGCATTTCAGAATGTTGAAACACAAACATAAAAGTAGCATAGTTCCAATTATTGTAATGCCTGATGAAATTTCATATTTTAGTTTAATATAATGTAGAAGTACTCTTAACTGTTAAGATTTCTTAAAATATTTAAATTAAACAGCAGAAATTCGTGTTAGTCTTATCAAAGTAGTTCATCATGGGAAATGACACATTCATTCCATAGTGCTGCCCCATTGCTCAAACCAGTTTAAGAACTCATTTGCAGTTGATTTCAAAGCTTGTGGCAGAATTTTGAAGTATCTTTAGTGTTGGAAAAATCTTGTACTTTCGAGAACCAATTTGATTTTTGGAAATAGCAAAAAATCTTCTGGAAGCCTATTTTGTAAATAAAGTAAGGGACCAAACTAGGTTAAAACAGGTTCAGGCCAAAGTGAAATGCATTTAGGCCATTTTTGGGGTGTGTAAACTTCTTTAAAGATGTTTCTGGAGCAGATTCCTCCTGAATGGTGTCTTCTATACAGTCATGCAAATCAGACACCCAGAAGTTTCCTTGGACACTTTGTTCTCTCTTAGCCCCTGTATACTACACATCAGCTTTTCCTGAATAACTCTTGAATTCATCAGCTTCTTCCACCACCCCAACCCCCATCACCCTAAACCCCAAGCTACTATCATACTCTGATAGAACTTTTGTTTCCTACCTGATCCATCTGCATTCCTTAGCTCTTCTTGCAGAAGGCAAAGGCAAATTGCAAATCTGATTGCATCTTCCTTCAGCCTACCTGCCCCCAAAATAAGCATTCATGAAACTCTTGAGTGGCTTTTCATTGCTCTTGGGATGTTACAACTGAATATGGTCTGCAACGCTTCCTCGCCGTTATGTGGTCTAGAGCCTTAGCTAATTCTCACACCTCATCTTTGTTCGAGGCACACTGGCCTTTTGGTCCTGCATTTTTCCTTATTTCCTCATGCTACAGGATCTTTACATAAACTGCTTTCCTCTATCTAGAAACACCCTCCACTGTTAACTCCCTCTTCATTCTTTAGCTCTCAGCTTTCACTTCCTAGGGAAGGGCTTCCTTGATCTCCCCAATTAGATTAGATCTCTGTTACTGGCTCTCGGAGTACCATGTACTGTCCCTTATATCATTTATCACAAATTTACACTATTTGTGCGATTACATGACTAGAAGCTCCATGAGGGTTGGAAATGTGTCTGCTTTTGCTCACCATCATTGGCACATTGCCTAACATAATAACTGACACTTAATGGACAATCAAGAAATACTTGTGAAATGAATGGAGAGTAGTTACTTATGTGATTTGGACACTGACAGCATCATCTCCTTTCAGAGTGGCTTATAAAAATAAAGACATTATTCATTTTGATATACATTTTGAAGGTCATTATTACTTCGTAGTCTCATTTCCTGTGTAGGCATGTGTTGAACTGATATACCAGATCCTCATTTGTAACTTTGATGTTTCTTGCCTTTAATTTTTTCAGTGCTCAGTAATTACAGAATCTACAATTGAGTTACAAGAAAAAGTATGATTTGCCTTTAAGGAACTTACATGAATAGCAACAGAATGATAACAGTAACTGTTTCCTGAGCTCCTGCTTTGAGTCAGGCTCTGTGCTGGGCATTTCACATACAGTTAATCCTCATAAGATTGGAATTATTATCTCATTTTGCAAATGAGAAAACTCCGACTGAGAAAAGGAAATTGCCCAAGGTCACATAGCTAGCAAGTGATGGAGCCATGATTTCCAGCCAGATCTAGGTTATTCTGCCTCCACTGCACATGTTTCCTCTGTTACATTACATAACTTCTCATGAAGCAATAAGCCAATTTACTAAGATGCCTACATGGGTATATAATAGCTAATTTTATGGGTTTTGGTATTGATATATGTGGTTTTGATGATGCTTCTTAAAATATGGTTTTAAAAAGTGCAGACAGAAAAATTTGGAAAACCTTTTCTCAGACCTATGTATTGCAAGCAGAAACATGTCGTACAGTCAATGCAAGAAATTGTGATGAAATTACTCTTGGAAAAAAAATTTGTTCCTTAAGGTAGAACTGACAACTCTCTATTTTGAGGTGTGGTCACAATAAAAATGTAATTTTTCCATATCTTCTTTTTCTTTTTCTTTTTTTTTTTTTTTTGTGGGGAAGACCAGCCCTGAGCTAACATCTGTTGCCAATCCTCCCCTTTTTTGCTGAGGAAGACTGGCCCTGAGCTAACATCCGTGCCTGTCTTCCTCCACTTTATATGGGACGCTGCCATGGCATGGCTGACAGGCAGTGCGTTGGCCGGCGCCTGGGATCCGAACTCGCCAACCCCGGGCTGACAGGCGCGAACTTAACCGCTGCGCCACCGGGCGGCCCCTTCTTTTTCTTTTGTACAAGAGAAATAACTATTCTTGGAGCCAAATATGAAGAATATTATCTTTCCAAACTGTAAAAACCAAGGTGTTCTTGTGTCAGGGATATATTCCTTTTTTTGATATGTTTATGTGTAAATATAAAAGCCTTTCTTAATGGGCTGGCAAAGTTGTAAATTTGACAATATGAAGGGTAATTTCTACATATCAGTACTAATTTTCATCCCTATTATTTATTGTCTTAATTTTACTCTTCCAAAGCATGTACTCACATTTGTAACTTGACCTGACGTTGATAATTTTATTGAATTTGCTAAATTATAATTAGCTTGACTAGCAAGGATAGTTAAGGGTATCTTATTAATCTGTTCTGTGTCTGTGTAA
Organism: Tapirus indicus; assembly: GCA_031878705.1. Classification (NCBI taxonomy): domain Eukaryota; kingdom Metazoa; phylum Chordata; class Mammalia; order Perissodactyla; family Tapiridae; genus Tapirus; species Tapirus indicus. The sequence goes on along the minus strand of CM062918.1, from coordinate 64,668,763 downwards.
CCTACAGAAAGTTAAGTGGGGCTCCTTGGGTTACATCTATTTGGGCATAAGTTGTGAAGAGAACTCCCTCTTTATAATAAACCATAAAATAATGACTCTTAAACTAGGATTCTAAGGATGTTTGATTTCAGCGATTATAGCCTTTTAGGGTCTTTTGGTTTTGCATGGATTCCCAGTAGTGATTGATAGGATAGAATAATAGAGTAGTTTTCTAAAGTGCTTGTGCTTTTATTCATATTTTCATTTTAGACCAAAGATGGTTTTAATAAGTCATGTAGTGCTTCTTCTCTCTTAAAAAATAATTCATGAATTTCTTTGAAGTTGCTATAATAAATAATCTAATTATTTTCAAAGCCTCTAAAGAGAATTCCTGTTTTGGAGTAGATTATAGCATTGTTGTAGAGGTTAATAAACTGATGCATGTAGAACACTTAGCCTGATGTAATAAACTGATGCATGTAGAACACTTAGCCTGATGCTTACATAGTGAGCACTCTGTAAAGTCAGCCATTATCATGATATTCTCTGTCTTTGAATAGTGAAAGATTTTAAAGCCAAGTTAGCTTAAACCAATCCCAAGAGGAAAAAATATTCATATTCACCCTGGGGACCATCACTTAGCATGGATTCTTATGAATGCCAGAAAATAGTTATTTTGCAACTTTATAGTGTAGTTTTCAAAAATCTATTCTAATTCCATTCTGTGGTTTGTGTTCTTATAACAGAATCTTCTAAAGCTAAAAATTTAACTGCCTTGCTGTGGACTTCAGAGATTTTTGGCATTTTTCCCAAGGGCAGGGGTTGTGTCCTGGTTCTTGTGGCCAAGAACTTCCCTTTTCCCACAGCCTCACATGTCCTGTGCTAAATGTCATCTGTCCCTCCGGAAGTAACCATACGTCAAGGACTAAATGATTCATAATGTTGGGTTGAGGCCTTCCAGAGAGGGAGAAGATGAGGAGGGAAAGGTGAAGAATTCTCATTATTTTCATTATTGCCGGTAACTAAAGATATTGTAATTAGCAATTAGGTAAAATCTCATTTGGATGTGAGGATTTTACTCTGACAAAATTTCTGAGCATATCGAGAGTCTAGGACTTGAGTTTTGTGAATGTTAAGGGACCTGGAGGTTTTCTTGAAGGAACCTGACCTTTATTGCTTATTAATGAATTGACAAGTAAGATAGACCCTGCTTTAGAAAGAAGCTGAACTGTTTTACAGAGGTAAAAGTTAAAACTCATTGTAGGTCAGTACATTTGAGTCTCATTTTCTGATTTGTATACCTTTATTGTCTTGGAAAAGACATAGTAATGTTGGGATAATCCAACTTTGTTTTCTAAACATTAAGCTGCATTTTACAGTGGAATGGCTTGTCCACTGCAGTGTCAAGATTAGATGTCGTAGCCCCTAACTCTGATAATTTGTTCAGATACTAAAACCTCCAGTGCAGTTTCAGCCATTTCACACCTGTTCTACCATCCTGCCTTGATGTCTCAAACAGTTGGGGGTACTTTCTTTTTCCAAATTAATCACTATCAAATTTCCCCCCATACCCACCTCCACACGGAGCTCCTTGGTTGCCCTTTCTGGCCACTGGAATAGTCACTGTTTTTTATCCCTCTTTCTCTGGAGTAGGGGTGGGTGTTTCTAGAACAGGTAGTTTAGCCTGCACTCTTCAGTACTGGAGGGCCTTGGATGAGCACTTTCATATCTGATTTTGAAAAACACCTTTTGAGAACCTAACTTAGATGGCATGGGGATAGGGAGTGGGGGTGGGAGGCTGCAGAGCTCCAGAGCCCATGGGAAGAGTTATTGGTTTATTAAGGATTGGTTATCTCTTTGTCCAGACTATAAGATGATGAGACCAAAACAGTAGATTAGAACTGACTTTTTCTTTAGTTTCTGCTTCTGAGAAAAGCATCCCATTTTTCTCTGGGAAAGACAGTTTCTGTTATGTGTACCGGTTTCCTCTGAAATACCAAACCCATCCAAAACACACACACACAGTTCTTGTCTTTTTATCCAGCACAACTGTCACAGATCTGACTAGGCTTATAGAATTATTATGAAAACAGAATTTGTTCTCAGAATTGTTGGGTAGATTCTAAAGAGAGCCGTCTATGACTTTAGTACTGAAGTGTCTGGGGACATTAATCCATTAATTACTTGTTCATTGTTTGAACAACTGGCTAATCTTTACATTTGAATTTGCTTTTATATACATCATTATTACATGATATACATCATTATTAAAATCAGTCTTTTTAAAAATAGGCTTTTTAGATTCTCTACAGTCACCATATATTTCTTTTATAATTAAAACCAATAACATTTTGTAAAAGGTACTGCATGGTCTATACATGTTTAGAATTGTTATTAATCCCAGTATTTAAGATTAATGCTAATCTGGCCTTTTACTAAACAGAACTATTTACAAGTTCTGGGACTTTTGGGAGGTGATGGAAATGAGTCTTGGGTGAACTTCAGGAATCCCCAGCTTCCTTTGTGGCTCCGGGCATTTTATTAAATATTTTTGAGTCTGTTTTGTCTTTACTTCAGGAACTTTTAGGAGACCTGCTTAATAAGCAAAATCCCGTACAGTTACAAAATGCTCAATTAATAATTGTGCTAATAGTATTCTTGCCCTCTGTGCTACAGGAAACAATTTTTTCAGATAAGAATAGGAAGAAAAATTAAGAATCTGACTTTGTAGCAATGAAATGGAAGATTTCACAATAACCTAACACTTCTAACAGTTATCAGGCATGAGTAATGTATCTAGAAGATGGTAGTGAGGCTACTTGTAGCTTATTCTATGCTGGTAACCCTTTTTGCACCATTCATTGGTTCATTTCTTCTTTGTAGGTTGTAGATTACCTTTAGGTGCACTGGTCATCATCATCTTTTTTTCCACATAAAACTATAAAAGGTCATCTGGTGATCTAAAAATCATTCATACCTAGAGTGCAAAGAATGACAGTTTATATCATCTTCCATATCTTATTTAAACAGCTTTTGTGAAAAAATTTTCATTCTACTGTTTATCTCAGTGGTTCTCAACCAGGGTGATTTTTTTTTTATTGATGTCTTAATAGTTTATAACATTGTGGGGTTTTAGTTGTACATTATTGTTTGTCCGTCACCATGTGGATGCATCCCTTCACCCATTGTGCCCACCCCCCCACTCCCTTCCCCTTGGTAACCACCAATCAGTTCTCTCTGTCCGTGTGTTCATTTGTATTCCATATATGAGTGAATTCATGCAGTGTCTATCCTTCTCTCTCTGGCTTATTTCACTTAACATAATACCCTCTAGGTCCATCCATGTTGTTGCAAATGGGACAATTGTGTCTTTTCTTACGGCTGAGTAGTATTCCATTGTATATATATACCACATCTTCTTTAACCAGTCATCAGTCGAGGGACACTTGGGTTGCTTGCACTTCTTGGCTATAGTGAATAATGCTGCAATGAACATAGGGGTGCATAAGCCTCTTGTGATGTCAACCAGGGTGATTTTACCCCCCACCCCAGGAACATTTGTCCATGTCTGGAGATACATTTGATTGTCACAATGGTGGGGAGGAGGCGGGGGGGTGCTACTGGCATCTCATGGATAGAGGCCAAGACTGCTGCCAAACATCCTATAATGTATAGGACAGCCCACCACAACCAAGAATTATCTGGCCCAAAATGTCAATAGTGCCAAGGTTGAGAAACCCTAGTTTATATTTGAAGGATTGTAGTTCTTAGGAACAGAGTTACAAGTTCCTACTTTTTAGTTAAAGATAGGTCTTTGGTTAACACATTTAGTATTTATTCAAATATGTGTCCCCAAATACTGGTTTCAGTGATTGACTTCACATACTGAAAAATTCCAGTCTAAAATTTAAGTATTTTGCAGCATAACCATCACAGAGGATAAAGTGAGCCACTTCCACAGCCTTTGCAGAGGTTTTCAGAGATGGGGAGATTTTATATGACAAGCAGAACACTACTGAGCCTTGCCACAGAATGATAATAATGAGAAGGATCATTTTTGCTTTGCCCTCCAAATGTTTCTGTGTTGCTATGAAGTATCTGTGTTCCTCCACTGAGTAAGGTGATTATTATGTATCAATCCCTTCTCCTTTTCTGAGGAAAGTTTTACAGATAACAGAAATACAGTTTGTTCACTCATTCAGCAATTATTTATTGTCTATTGCTTTTTGCCAGGTTCTTGCTCAGCATGGATTGGGGGCTCTCTGTCCTTGAGGAATTGCCCTCTAGATCTCTCTAAGCAGTTCTTGAATTGTGATCTACCCACCAAGGGGGAGGATCTCTTATGCACAGTGAGGGCAGAGACTTGATCTTCCTTTGCATCCTTAGTGCACATTGTGAGAGTTCAGAATATGTTTGCTGAGGAATGAGTGAACTGTATTGAAATTATTTATTCCTCACACAACCCATGAGGCAGGTTTTGTTTTGCCTAGGATGTTTATCTTTGTGATGTAGGGATGATGTCCAGAGGCTTTCAGTAATTTACCCAGGAAGGCAGCACTGGGATTCATACTCTCCTGATTAAATGCAGTGCTCTCTCTAGTAAACTTCTTCTGTCTTGTCTGCGTGTTTCTATGTGTGACACACCTTTATGCATGTACTCTAGAAACAGCTCTCTCTTGGCATTTGTGGGTTGAACATTCCTGGTTTCAGCTATTCACAAGTTTCCCTACAGAGATGTGGCTACATTGTTCTAGTTGCTTATTGTACCTTTATTTATGAAAGAAATTATATGCTTTATGGGGGTGGTGAACTTGAGGGTTCATATAGGTCTCTGGCTGTACCTCTCAGAATGTTGTAGGTCAGTTCTTTGCCTTTGTAAAAGCAGTCTTTAGTTTTCTATGTGTAGAGTTGAATCTTTCAAATATTGTCATCAGCATAATGGGGAAGTACATATGGTATACTTGCTGATCAATAACTAGGATGAGACTACAGCTTTAAAACTGTTTCTTTTTTTCCATGATACATTCACTTTGCACATGTTTTTGTCTGTACTTAAGCTACTACTAGATTTTCTTTGTCAACTCTTGCCAAGTATAAAAGTTAAAGGATAAAATTTTTCCAAAAAAGGGATTTTTTTCCTCCTGGTTTTTACTTTCTATACTTCCAAATTTTCTCCTTCTTAAATTCGTAAAGGAAGAAAGAGAGTTACTGAGAGAAAGGCCTGTTTGAACATAATACATAAGCACAAGAAAACAGTTTTATTTGGGAATGGCCGTTTGTCTCACTGAGACTTTAGCTCTTCCATGCCTGGAAAACCCCCAAAGTGAAGAGAAAATGGTATTTCTGGCTAGGTCAGGGACTTAAAAGTGATTTAGCTAGCAAGATTAAAATATACAAGACTTTCCAATATACTTTTGTTTTCAAAAATCTTTTTATTTTATTTTATTATTTATTTATTTGTGTGTGTGTGAGGAAGACCAGCCCTGAGCTAACATCCGTGCCAATCCTCCTCTTTTTGCTGAGGAAGACTGGCCCTGGGCTAACATCCATGCCCATCTTCCTCTACTTTATATGGGACGCCGCCACGGCGTGGCTGATGAGCAGTGCATCAGCGGGCGCGCGGGATCTGAACCTGCAAACCCCGGGCTGCCAAGCACGGACTAAACTGCTGCGCCACTGGGCGGCCCCCCCAAAATAAATCTTTTTAGATTAGGATTTTAAATGTTATAGAGAAACTATTGGACATTTCTTGAACTGAGTAACAGTGTGCCATTTATTTATAGGTAAAACTCAGCATTATTATGGAATTATCAGAGACATTTTTAAAAAGTTGAAAATCATCCATCTTTTTTTCTGTAGCCACCCAAAGCATCATTTTCTTTCTTAGTTGATATCAAGCTAGGGAAATGCTAACTTTGGAGGTGATTTTATGAGAAAGTTGGAAGCAGCTGGAAACTTGTGTTTTGAATGAAACTGCTAGGACAACTTGAATTTGGAAACTAGTCAGAACCTCTATTATTGTCATGCTGTCCTTAAGTGCTACAAGTGTTGGTAAAAGCCTGCATCAAAACTTGTGATAATTAAAGTGGCTAAGCACTACCTACTAGGATGGCTATAATTAAAAAAAAAAAAAAAAGAGAAAATAAGTATTGACATGGCTGGTGGGAATGTAAAATGGTGTGCCACTGTGGATAATCGTTTGGTGGCTTCTCAAAACATTAAACACAGAACTACTGTATGAGCCAGCAATTTCACTCCTAGGTGTATATCCAAAAGAATTGAAAGCAGGCACTTTCTGATGAGATACTTGTGTGTCATGTCATAGCAACGTTATTCAGAATAGCCAAAAGGTAGAAGCAACCTGAATTTCCATTGACAGATGACTAGATAAACAAAATGTGGTATATACATACAATGGAATATTATTCAGCCTTAGGAATGAAGGAATGAATGAAAGGAATGAAATTGTGATATATGCTAAAATATGGATGGACCTCAAAAACATTATGCTTACTGAAATAAGACAGACACAGAAAGACAAATGTATGAGTCCACTTATATAAGGTACCTAGAATAGGCAAATTCATTGAGACAGAAAGTAGAATACCAGGGGCTGGGGAGAGATGGGAAGGGGGCATTATTGTTTAATGGGTACAGAGTTTTTGTTGAGGATGATGAAAAAGTTTTGGGTATAGATAGTGGTGGTGGTTACCCAACATTGCGAATATATTTAATGCCACTGAATTGTACACTTATAAGTGGTAAAAATCATAAGTATTATGTATCTTTTACCATAATAAAAATATATGATAAGTATTATGTATCTTTTACCATAATAAAAATATAATGACTAAGCGCTAAGTGCTTTACAGGTTTTAATTCATTTTAATGAATAATATGACTGGTGAGGCAAAAGAAAGAAAATAGATGTTTCCACTTATAGTTTGACTTTTGATCTTGAGCCTAGAATCTCTTAACATAAGTACCATTTCTTGGTTACCGAATGTATCTATGTTAATAATTTGTTAGAATGTGAATTGTCATCTGTTTTAAACTCCTGAATATCTCACCTGTGAGAGGCAGTTGAGGTCTACTCAGTAGGAGAATATGGAATTTTCTGTGTAGGACAAAGCACTGAATGTTATGATGCAAATAGACCTGTATGTATAGCATCTTCCTCTCCCCCACCCCATTCCCAGTATAGTTCTGTGAATGACTTGAAATATTGTTGATCTAGAGCAGTGGTTTTCAAAGTGTAGTCTCCACACCGGCAACATCACCATGCCCTGGGAGCTTGTTAAAAATGCACATATTCAAGTCCCACCCTAGACCTCCTGAATCAGAAGCTTTAGGGGTGAGGTCCCATAAACTGTATTTTAACAAGCCTCCAAATGCACACTTAACTTTGAGAACTAGTGATCCAGAGAATAACTAGAGTGATGTGATATTGGTTGGGGAACCATCTAGAAGTGAGTTTAGACATTCAGGCTCACTTCAGGAAGGGAAGGCCTAGATTTACAAATTGGTTCTGGAACTCTAGGTATAGAGCTGAACTGGATGAAAGCTCCAGGAATCATCTGATTCTAGATTAGAACTGTGCTGTTCCAAGGGAGAGAAACAGCAAGGCAAAGTTCTCAAAGACTAGCATTTACCATGGTTTCTCTCATTCAAAGAAAGAGCAGAGCCTTCATCTACTTGAGAAATAGAAATAGAACCAGGATGTCTGCATGGTTGACAACAGGGCATTGAGACACCTGATGTCCACTGCAGATGGCATTCCCTAGAGAGGTGCTTGGCTTCCAAGTGAGTATGGAATGAAAGGAGACACAGGCTGTTCTGATTCAGCTAGGAAACCTGCCAACTTTGACAAGGCTATTCCATAGGGAAGCTCGTGTTACTCCGTTGTCAGTTGCCCTGAGAATCTGGACCTAGGAGTTACCAGATTTTACTGTCTGGGTCCTGCCAGGGAGCTGAGCCCAGTTCTAATTGGAACTGAAAGTGGGGCACTGCATTGAGGATGGCCAGATTGCAGGCAGCTTTTCCAGGTTTTTTTCTTTGTAGGTTTGCAAGTGGCCTCTAAGGTACAATAAGCTGATCTACTTGTACTATTTTATGAGCATAAATAGGTTTGTCCCTGAGTTTATCTGAGAACCTCCTTGGATTTGGAAGTATTGATTCAGAGAGTTTGAAATGGTTGAGTCTGATGACTGACATTGCTCAGTTCAGTTTCCTGGCCAACTATATCCTTTTGAGGGAGGAATGGAGCTGTGGGTCATAGAGACATTTAGGAACGGTCCCAGTTTCTTGAGTATGTGACAAAGGCTCAGGATTCAGTTACTCAGGGTACAAGTTGTGGGGCTCAGTCTCAGGAAGAAAGCAGGGGGCCAGTTAAGTTTGGTGCAGTTTAGCAGTGTAACTGAACTCAGTGGGTTTGTCTCTTGATGCGGAGCCGAAAAGCACAACCAAGGCAGAAGTAAGTGAAGAAAAGGTTTATTGCTTGCACAAGCAGTAGAGAATGCAGAGGATAGCTCCCAGTGGAGTGTCTCTGAGCACAGGAGAGCAGAGGATAACAGGTTTATCTGTAACAACTGCTCATTCAAGGCCCATTCGTAGCAGGTGAACATGCTACTGCATACATCACATGATCTGAAAATGGCTGCTTGGACTCTCCCAGAGCAGGAGAATTTAAGCTGCTAATGAGTTTAGGGTAACTTTAGGATACTTGGAGCAGGAACATTTTGCAAGGGTCTTGCTGCTAATATGTGAATTTCTCTGCAAGATAGCAACATCTGCAAAACAAGGACAGCAACCTCTGCAAAACAGAACACATGGTTTCTTCCTGTCTGGAAAACATTTGACAGACCGTGTTAGTTATTGATCAGATCCTCAGTAACCCTTTCTTTGCCTGGCTCCCTGGTCACAGCAGTAGCAGATCTAATCTACAGGCCAGGGTGAGATTAGCAACAGGTCTGACATGCCAGGACCTAGACTTCTGGACTAGAAGTCATCAAGTCACTCCTGTCAGATCCATTTGACATTGGCAAAATTGAATTTGAGGGGTGTGGGGAGAGGGGGAGAGGGAGATGAAGATGAAGGGAGGAGGGAGGTGGGAAATGTGTTAGTTATGAGGGAATGGAAGCAGTTCAGGTAGATTCAGTTGTGTGAAGTGGAGGGAATATAGAACCAGGAAGGAAGGAGCTAGTTACTATGTTTTCAAAGCTTCTCACCATTTTGATTTTTCTGGACTGATTCTAATTTGCTAGTGACCTTAAAGTTTAGCACTCAGAACTGAAGACAGTATTACAAATGAAGTCTGATAGGCCTCCTTGTTTGGGGCTTACTTGTTTTGGACACTCTGCTTCTGTAATGTGCCCCAAATTCACAATAGTAATTTTTGGCAGTCTTAGCAAACTGTTGACTCATAGATTCACGTTAACTAAGATCTCTACATCTTACCTGTTTCTGTTAAATTGCATCTGGTGCTTCCAAAATTGATTTTCTTGCACTTACCTTTCTTAAATTCATTTTGTTCGATTTAATGCTCACTACCATTTATTGAGTCTTATGTGCCTAAAACTTTACAAGTATTACTTTTTCTCCCCTCTTCCAACAATTCTATGGGGTATTACTCCCATTTTATAGGTGTAGAAATTAAGGCTCAAAGTAACTTGCTTGCATTCTAAATAGTAAATATAGAACCTGGTATTCAGACCCTGTCTGTCTGACTCCAAAGCCTCTTGCTTTGGAATACTGTTTGCCCATTGTTCCATCTGGTTTTGATCTTTTAGATCTGTGTTCTGTTTTACAATATATTTTTTCTCTTAGCTAAAGGCCCTCCTCTTATATGGTCAGCATGACCCAATGCCCTTGTCTCAGGCATTTGTAGCAATGGGACCCGGCCAGAAACGGATACAGAGCAAATCATGGGAAAGAGTGTGGGCTTTAGAGTCAGGCTTGGTTTTGGAATCTTGGTTGTATCATCATAACTAGTGTGACTTGGCAAGGTCCTTAACTTGTCTAGGCCTCCGTTTCCTCATATATAAAATATCTTTTTTTGTGTGCGTGTGAGGAAGACTAGCTCTGAGATAACATCCATTGCCAATCCTCCTCTTTTTTGCTGAGGAAGACTGGCCCTGGGCTAACATCCGTGCCCGTCTTCCTCCACTTTCTATGGGACGCCGTCACAGCATGGCTTGACAAGCGGTGCGTCTATTGGTGCTCAGGATCCGAACCCGTGAACCCCAGGCCCCTGAAGCGGAGTGCGTGAACTTAACTGCTATGCTACCAGGCCGGCCCCATAAAATGTCTTAATACCTACAAATGAGCCTGTTGGAAAGGTTGAATAAAACATGGATGCCAAGTGCTTGACTCATGGCCCAGCATTCCGTAGGCTCTCAGATAAACAGTCTATTTGTCTCCCTCCTTTCAGGGAATTCCGTTAAAATCTTTTTATTTTTTAATGTCCTTTAAAATCCCCCCTTGTTGGGGCTGGCCTGGTGGCGTAGTGGTTAAGTTTGTGCACTCTGCTTCGGTGGCCCAGAATTCCTGGGTTTGGATTCCGGGTGTGGACCTACACACCACTCATCAAGCCAAGCTGTGACAGTGTCCCATGTATGAGAAAGATGGGCACAGATGTTAGCTCAGTGACAATCTTCCTCAAGCAGAAAGAGGATTGGCAACAGATGTTAGCTCAGGGCCAATCTTCCTCACCAAAAAAATAAATAAAATAAAATCCCCCCCTGTAGATCCTATTGGTTTTTTTAAAAAAATTGTCTTTGGGGATGATTGTTTATTGTTTCCCGCAGGGGTATCATATGCCCCACCATGGCAGCACCTTTGGCCAAAGAAAGTAGTGGTTAAGAACTGTACCACAAATTTCTGTGTGATTATTATGAGCAAGTTACTTAGCCTCTTTTTGCCTCAGTTTCATATGTAAAATGTAGGTAATAATAGTACTTACCATAAAGATTTGTTATGAGGATTAAATAAGTCAATATATATGAAGTCCTTGGGACAGTGTCTGGCAGATAGTGCTGTTTAATCTTTGCTACTGTTAATGTCTGTAAATTACAGATAATGATACCTACTTAAATTAAGTGAGATAAGTGTGTCAACTGCTTATTTTGCCTGGCAAATGTGTGACAAATTAATAGAAGGAAATCTTACTCTCCACAAAGATATCATGAAACGCTCATCAGATGCCTTGCTGAAATGTAGATCTGTTCTGTGTATCAGTGATTTTCAAACTTTATCATGCACAAGAATCACCTGGAGATCTTGTTAAAATGCAGATTCTGATTCAGCAGGTTTGTAGTGGGGCCTGAGAGTCTGGATTCCTGACACGCTCCTAGGTGATGCCAGTGCTACTGGTCTGCAGACTTCACTTGGAGTAGCACTGCCATATATTGCATTCCCTTATTTTTCAGTCTAGTTGTATTCTTTCTTGAAAGACTTGTTTTCAGTAAGTCGCTTCTGGTGATTACTACTTCCCTTTCTAAAAGCTCAAAGCCCACCTTTTTAAAAAAGAATCCATTGACCAGGGCTAGGTGTGTATCAGTCATGCGGTTTATCAGGGATTGATGTCGGGGTTGTCAGGGACTGGGAACTTTTGTAGCCCTCAGTAGATGCCCTCTCTTGGAAATTAGGATTATGTTTGCTCATCCTCAGGCTTTGACACCTTGCTCATCCTTGAAGTTCTACGGCAGGGAGTTCATCAGGCTCTCCTGGAGTTCTCAGGATCGTCAGGTTTTACAGGTCTGGAGGCTTGAACTGATTTGGAATAATTAGGGGCTCTACTATTTCGAGCTTCAGTTCTTGCTTTCCACAAGTCTTCCCCTCTTCAAGTTGAAGATTGTACTTACTGGTAGAGAAATGGAAGAAGTAGGAGTTGATCTAGACAGTTCTAAGAAAGCCCTTTTTGTTATCCTTAGCTTTATTAACAAGTCTTGGCTTGTCTGGACTGTGACTTTCCCTGCATTTTTTCTTTAGGTCAGAACCATCCCTCTATTATGTTTTCTACTTGCCCTCTTCCTTTGTACTTGTGCGTTTTTTGGGTGTCCTTTTACTATCTATACTCATTGGAGAATACTATGCAACTATTCTAGTCTCTTCAGATTTTTCCCTTTTTAAATTTGAATTGGTATAACTAATTGCATAATTGATTGTCAGAATCTCACTTTCGAGGATTTCTTTAAAAAATACCAGTGCATCTGTCTTCTCTTTAGAGTTTTAGGTTATGAAATTTTAATTTTGTGAAATCTACATTTTTAAAGCACGGTAACACAATGGATAAAAATGTGGGCTCACCAGAGTCAGAAAACCTGGGTTCTGAGGCAGGCTCTGCCACTTTTCTTGTTTTGGGACCTTGGGCAAGTTTTATTTAACAGTTGGAGATCTTAGTTTTCTCATCTGTAATATGGGGATAATAAGAGTACCGACCTCCTAGGGCCATTGAAAGGACTTGACAATCCCTGTAAAACTCAGTATCGGACTGGTGGTTAGGACTCAGTATCCAATAAATATTAGCTATTGTTAATAGCTAATTTTGTTAAAGGTCTAGTGTTGTTAAATCAGTGTAGTAAGGTTTACATAATGCCTTCACAGATAGCCAATTATTTGATCATGTGTGGTAGGCAGGTGTTCTCCTTTTTTTGGATGAGGAAACTGGTGTGAAGAGTTTTCACTGGCCTGAGGGTACATGACTGTGACAGAACTGGGTCATTAATCCAGGATTACTGGTCCTGCATCTAGGACTTCTCTTAACTGCCTTCTGACAACCCTTAGCTGTTGGCTATCACATTTGCAAAGATTACACGGTTACTTTCTCTTTGACAGCCTTTTAATTTTTCAGCTAGTCTGTCTTCTTGGTCTGGATTAAGTCCAGTATATGTAGTTCCCTCATCGTTTTAGGATGAAACTGTCAACAAGAATTTATCAGATTTTCTACCTCCTCCACCCTTTTAAGATAAATGTGACATCCAGCAAATGACGAGGTGCTTGAAGTTCCCTATCTCTAGCATCATTATCACCATGCCAATTTTGGGATCTGAGTCAAGAAAATAATCCATATTCTCCATTATTGAGCAGCCTGAAGGGTACTCCAACTGGTGTATCATGTCCATTACTCTTTCATTCTCATTCCGAAATTTTCTAGTGTGGTTTGTGGATTTCTACTGGGGAATATCATTTTGAGACACGTTGCCATCCCACTTCCCCTTTTAAGATTTGAATGAGATTTGCCCAACCATTGGCATACTGCATTCACAAATCCACTGCACTGAGGTTTTCATGGGTAGGGACCATGTCTTATTTATTTTTTAAAATTCATAAACTTTAATTTATTTTGGATATCTCTATTACAGATGTTTGAAGTTAAGATATTGGCAACTTAATTCTCAGATATTTTCTTTTGTGAGTTAATAGTCACCTCTTCCATTGCTTTTCTTATGTCATTCCTGATATTCTTCCCCAGTTTTATCCAGAAATTTTTCTCTCTTTCTCTGTTTTCAATTTTAAGCTGTTGTAATCAGATTGGCAAGTGTTTGGACAAATATGTTCTTCCTACTCTCTGTGAATAGCACTCTTTTAGCAGGCCGGGAGCCCATTATTCATACATTTACTCATCAGAATGGTGCCAGGTACTGTGCTTGGTGTTGAGTATGCAGTTTGTGAGCATGGAAGACTTGGCTCCTGCACCTCCCCAAGCTCACAGTCTAATGGGAGCAGATAGACAATAATATAAGCTTTTATAATACTGTGTGCCTGTCTGGAAGGCAGTAAAAACTTCCAAGATGAAGAAGGGGGATTTAGACTTCACCTAAAGGATAAATAGGAGTAAACCAGGATTGGGAGTAGGGGAAGGAGAAGAATGTTCCAGCATGATCTGGAAAGTCAACTCCAATCTATTGACAGCCATTCATATTCCTCCTTTTTTTCTTAAAGTCTCAGCCATCAATTGGAAGAAGAGATTAAAATTGTTACTAAAAGCCTCCTGTACCCACTAGGTCCTCCAAATCCTTCAGATTTTTTTCCCCTAGAAAGATTTTCCAGGTTTCTTCTAGTTGTGTGGTTCACCCTGTCATTAACCAGCTGGAATGGGTAGCAGTTGGCAAGCTGCTTTCAGGTTCTTCCTTATGGAGAGTGTCCAACTACCCCCCCATTCCCTTGTTTCCCCCTGGGAACATGGATAACTTTGTTCTTTTTGATGGTGAGGAGCTTCCTGTTTATTCTCCAGATTTCTGGTTTTTTCTGTTTCTCTTCTGTGTTACATTCTTCTGCCCCTCAACCTCTTGACGTGAATTTTCTCCTGTGACAATTTAGAAATGTTTACTTCCTTGTTTTCTTGTTGAATTATTTCCTCCATTGTCTCTGGGAGTTCTTCATTCTCTTTGATAACCTTTGTCTGGAGTGTGGTTTTTAAGCCTGAGAGGAGAGATGCCAGCTTGTGTTTGGTTAAATATGCTGTTAGCAAGTGAGTGTGGGTTTTCTAAAAGCAACTGTAATCTTTTACCCCTTTGTAGAGCTCCCTAACTCATTCCCTTTGGCCCTGATAATGAAGACTATCAATAAACATCATTTGGTGGCATAGTTTAAAATACTTTTTAAAGCATTATGTTGAGATATCCTTATTATATATATTTTAGTTAAAGACTATATAAAATTAGTACATTTTATTTTTTGAGTAGATAATATATTCACATGATCTAAATTTGAAAAGGTACAGAGAAGATCTGGGAAATATTCTCCCTCTTGCCATGTCTCTTAGCCACCTAGTTCTCCTCTGAGACAACCAATATCACCAGTTTCTTGTATATCCTTGCAGAATAATTTTGTGCATAGACTAACACATGATATATATGTTATCTGATATGGTGAATAATATATGTCTTGTATTTCTCAAGACCACCCAGTAGAGGGGAAAGACTATAGAATTTGGAAAGATTTGGATTCAAACTTCAAAATCTCAGCTCTGCCTTTATTAGTTGAGTGACCTTGGGCAGCTTGCTTAGGCTCTGTGTGCTTTAATTTCATTGTGTGGTTAATAATACTTAGCTTGCCAAGGCTGTTGAGTATGATATATGCACAGTTTCCTCTTTGGCGCGTGTTAAATGCTTCACAAATGGTTGCTACCTTTATTATTTCTTGCAGGACCACACTCTTTGACCTATGTGAACTGGGAGGGGCAAAGTCTTGCTCTAACAAGTGAATGGATTGAATTACCTTCTTTAATGTGTGACTAGTTCTCTCTTAACACATGGAAGGGAACCATGAGCCAAGGGAGACAGAAATCGTGTTTTGAAAGGAATAGAACATTTTTTGTTCCTCGGGTATTGGAGACTGGCTATTCCTGGTCTAGGGCCTTCACACTTGGTTGGTGGAGTGCTGATGAACCCTAGCCCTTTGCTTCCGCTGGTAGGAAGTCATTAACACTGAGGAGCTTTTCATGTTTAATAGCTCAGTTAACTCAGGCGCTTCAGTATTGCCTAAAGCTTTGGACTCTTAAGGAGAACTTCACTTGGTCAGCCTTTGGGTTTCCTGCTGTTCAGTTCCCAGTGTGATGTTAATCCTTGAATAGCAGTTAGCTTTTTTTCTTTTTGGTTCTTGCACAATGCTTGATGTAGTAGATGGAAAAGTCTGGAATTTCAGAACCATTCCCATTTTGTTTCATCGGGAGGATGGTGCTAGGCCTTTCTTCATGGTTATGTGGCTTTAGCATTTTTGTTTATTTATTTATTTTTTGAGGAAGACTGGCTCTGAGCTAACATCCATTTTCTTTTCTTTCTTTTTTTTTAAATTGATGTCTTAATAGTTTATAACATTGTGGGGTTTTAGCTGTGCATTATTTTTTGTCCATCACCATGTGGATGCGTCCCTTCACCACTTGTGCCCACCCCCCACCCCCTTCCCCTTGGTAACCACCAACCAGTTCTCTCTGTCCGTGTGTTCATTTATATTCCACATATGAGTGAAATATACAGTGTCTGTCCTTCTCTCTCAGGCTTATTTCACTTAACATAATACCCTCTAGGTCCATCCATGTTGTTGCAAATGGGACAATTGTGTCTTTTCTTACGGCTGAGTAGTATTCCATTGTATGTATATACCACATCTTCTTTAACCAGTCATCAGTCAAGGGACACATGGGTTGCTTCCACTTCTTGGCTATAGTGAATAATGCTGCAATGAACATAGGGGTGCATAAGCCTCTTGTGATGGTTGATTTCATGTCCATTGGGTAGATGCCCAAGATTGGGATTGCTGGATCATAAGGTATTTCTATTTTTAATTTTTTGAGGAATCTCCATACTGTTTTCCGTAGAGGCTGCACCAGTTTGCATTCCCACCAGCAGTGAATGAGGGTTCCCGTTTCTCCACAATCTCTCCAGCATTTGTTGTTTTTTGTCTTGGTGATTATAGCCATTCTAATGGGTGTCAGGTGATATCTTAGTGTAGTTTTGATTTGCATTTCCCTGATGATTAGTGATGTTGAACATCTTTTCATCTGTCTATTGGCCATCTGTATCTCTTCCTTGGAAAAATGTCTGTTCATATCCTCTCCCATTTTTTGATGGGGTTGTTTGTTTTTTTGTTGCTCAGTTGTATGAGTTCTTTATATATTACAGAGATTAATCCTTTGTCGGATAAACGATTTGCGAATATTTTCTCCCAGCTGGTGGGTTGTCTATTCATTTTGATCCTGGTTTCATTTACCTTGTAGAAGCTCCGTAGTCTGATGAAGTCCCACTTCTTTATTTTTTCTTTTGTTTCCCTTGTCCAAGTAGACATGGAATCTGAAAGGATCCCTTTATGACCAGTGTCAATTAGTGTACTGCCTATATTTTCTTCCAGAAGTTTTATAGTTTCAGGTCTCACTTTCAGGTCCTTAATCCATTTTGAATTGATTTTTGTATATGGCGATAGGAGATGGTCTACTTTCACTCTTTTGCATGTTGCTGTCCAGTTTTCCCAGCACCATTTATTGAAGAGACTTCTCTCTCTCCATTGTATGTTCTTTGCTCCTTTGTCGAAGATTAGCTGTCCATAGGTGTCTGGTTTTATTTCTGGGCTTTCAATTCTGTTCCATTGATCTGTGTGTCTATTTTTGTACCAGTACCATGCTGTTTTGATTACTATAGCTCTATAGTATATTTTGAAATCAGGGATCTAACATCCATTTTCAATCTTCTTTTTGCTGAGGAAGATTAGCCCTGAGCTAACATCTGTGCCTATCTTCCTCTATTTTGTATGTGGGATTCTGCCACAGCATGGCTTGATGAGTAGTACATAGGTCCGCGCCCAGGATCTGAACCTGCGAACCTCTAAGTGGCCGAAGCTGAGCGTGTGAACCTAACCACTATGCCACCAGGCCGACCCCAAGGCTTTAGCTTTTTTTTTTTTTTTTTTTTTTTTGTGGGGAAGACCAGCCCTGAGCTAACATCTGTTGCCAATCCTCCCCTTTTTGCTGAGGAAGACTGGCCCTGGGCTAACATCCGTGCCCATCTTCCTCCACTTTATATGGGACGCCGCCACGGCATGGCTAACAGGCAGTGCGTCCACAGGCGCCTGGGATCCAAACTGGCGAACCCTGGGCTGCCAAGCGCGAACTAAACCGCTGCGCCACCGGGTGGCCCCTAGGCTTTAGCATTTTTGATGGGATTTGTATGGCTTTGAGTTTGAAGTTCACTTGGTCTCTTAATGGGTGGAGGAAAGAGATTTTATATCTTGCAACACATGGATACCAGAATAAAGAGACCTGATAATGTGGGGATTTTTTTTTTTTTTTTTTTTTTTTTGTGTGTGTGAGGAAGACCAGCCCTGAGCTAACATCCGTTGCCAATCTTCCTCTTTTTGCTGAGGAAGACCGGCCCTGGGCTAACATCCGTGCCCATCTTCCTCTACTTTATATGGGACGCCGCCACAGCATGGCAGAGTGTGTCGGCAGGCACCCGGGATCCGAACCGGCAAACCCCGGGCTGCCAAGCATGAACTAAACCACTGCACCACCGGGCCGGCCCCTAAAGTAAGAAAATTTTGAATACTTATTGTGCAAGGTTCTGTGCTGGATGTTGTAAGCAGTTGGTTGTGAGTTCCCAAAATACTGTTATCCACATTGCTGGGAGTAGTCCTATTAATAATTTATCTTTCATAGACAAATTACATTTACTGTATCCTCCTTGAAAGGACTTGATATTTAGTATATTGATAGAGAAGACTTAATTGGGGAACCTGGAAGGTAGAAATGTCTACCCATTTGAATATGTGGACTTAGGAATTATGTGTCATGTTTTATTTATTAGGAAGTGTGAAGTACAGAATTTCTTGTAGCTAAGGCCTGCACAAGGAATCAGAAAAAAATTTTAGAAACATTAAAATACTCCATTGTTTCTCTGACTTTTGGAAGGAAGCATTAGAAATCCAAGACAAAAGTGAAACTAATTTTTAAAAAGTTTGGTCCATGACAGTAGACTAAATAAATAGAGACAGTGAAGGAAAGGTGAGTTGAAATCAATTAGACTTGAGCTCACTGTAAATACTTTTAAAAAACTAAAGCGAAGCAGGTCTGAGTGCAGACACTCTCCACTGCTTTCCCGTGTATATTTTTCAGCTGCTTTATGATCCAGGAGCTGACCCCAGCTGGATGTAGACTAGGAATGCAGATGATAAACCGCTGAAACGTTAACAAGTTTTTACTTGGTTAATTGATCTGCGGTATACTCATTTTTTTTGAAAAAAAGTTGTTTTTTTCTTTTAAAAAAAATAAATGAAAAAATCAGTTATTGCCTTTAAAATGAGAACCATTGATTTACAGTTAGAAATGGCTGCACAGATTTGGTTTTTGTTTCTTTTTTTTTAATTAGAAATTTAGAGGGCTGCCCATTGGAGGGTTTTTTTTCCCATTTTCAGAAAGTTTTAGTGGCAGTAGTAATTATAGTATAATTTAAGTAATATTGATAGTAATTTAAGTAAGCAAATAGAACTATTTTGGATTTAATTTGAAATTCATGCATTTTTCTTTTTTTTTTTTTTTGTGAGGAAGACCAGCCCTGAGCTAACATCCGTTGCTAATCCTCCTCTTTTTGCTGAGGAAGACTGGCCCTGGGCTAACAACTGTGCCCATCTTCCTCCACTTTATATGGGACGCCGCCACAGCATGGCTGACAGGCAGTGCATTGGCGGGTGCCTGGGATCCGAACCGGTGAACCCCGGGCTGCCAAGCGCGGACGAAACCGCTACGCCACCGGGCGGCCCCATCTTGCATATTTTTCCATTTTATTTTTTTCTAGAAGGAAGATAAAAAACATGGAAACAAAAGGATAAAGGGTTTTTGGTTCAGTGTTTTACAGATTAATGCTATATTTGGGGTCTCTTAGTGTTTTTAACAGAAAACTATGATGTACTCTGATGGCTGCGTAATGGTCCATTATATGGACATTCCATAATTTATTCATTTCCCTATTTATTGTTGTTCATTTAGGTTATTTCTAATGGCAGAATATTAGAAACAACGTGTATATATCAATCTGTCTTTTTACTGTCATGCTTATATATTTTGTGTGTGTGTGTGTGTGAAAGACTGGCTCTGGGCTAACATCCGTGCCCATCTTCCTCTACTTTATATGGGATGCCTCCGCAGCATGGCTTGACAAGCAGTATATTAGTCCGTGCCGGGATCTGAACCTGCGAACCCCAGGCCGCCAAAGCGGAACGCGCAAACTTAATTGCTAAGCCACCAGGCCGGCCCAATCATGTTTAAATTTTTGTACAGTAGATTCCTAGAAGTGCTGGTGTGGGTCTTAGGATTTGTGCATTTTGAACTGTGCTAGATAAGTGCCAAATTAATACAAAGAAGTGATATGAATTATATAGTTGCCACATTGTGTGAAAGCCCCCATTTCCCATTATTGCTAACACTGTATGTTATCAGTCTTTTTAATTTTTGTCAATTGATACAAATGGTATCCCTTTTAAAATTTTGTCTTTTAAAATATATACATTTTATTATTTCATTTTTGACTATGTTGTACATGGACATGGTTTAAAAGACATTGTAGTTTACTCTCCCATCCTGTTTCCCAGCCCCAGTTCAGTCCTCTCCCCAGAGGTGACCAATATTACCAGTTTTTTGTGTATCTTCCTATAAATATTTTATGCATATATGAACAAATTCATGTAATATACTTTTCCTATTAATTGGCATATCACTTGTATCATATATAAACAATGGATTGTATACAAAAAGCCCATATATACATAGGATAACTTCTGGATTTTATTCTCTTCTTTAAAATTCCTGTCGTAGAATTGTCCCATTTGCAACATAGATGGACCTAGAGGGTATTAATGTTAAGTGAAATTAGCCAGAGAGAGAAGGACAAACATCACATGATTTCACTCATATGTGGGATATAAACTAACACACTGACAGAGCTGGTTGGTGGTTACCAGGGAAGGGGGGTGGGGGTGGGCACAAGGGGTGAAGGGATGCATCCATATGGTGATGGACAAATAATAATGTACAACTAAAACCCCACAATGTTATGAGCTAGTAAGACATCAATAAAAATGAAAAAAATAAAAATAAAAAGAAGAAAGAGAAAATGTGAGAAAAAAATAATAAAAAAATGAAATTCCTGTCTTTATGCATCAGGTTTCTTTTTATCTTGTTGCATTATATGACCTTCAATACAATGTTACAAAGTAGTGGTAATAGAAGGCCTCCTGGCCTTCCCATCTTTAATAGAAAAAAATTTTTTTAATGTTTCACCATTTAATATGATTGCTTAGGTTTCTGTTAGATAATCCTTAGCAAATTAAGGTAGTCCCTCTGTTCCTAGTTTGCTAAATTTTTTTTTAAATCATGATGAGTGTTGAATTTTACTCAATGCATTTGCAGCAACTGTTGAGAAACATATAATTTTTCTCCTTTTAGTATCTGTTAATATAGAAAATTGCTTTCTCTGTTAAGATGGGTCTCTTAATGTTAAACTCTCTTTTCATTCTTGGGATAATCCCTCTTTGGTTATGATGTCTATTTCCTCTAGTACACTGCTCTTTCTATAACATGAGAGTTGTCTGTACCATGAAGGTTTAATAGAACATGGTATAAAAATCATCTGAGCCTGTTGGTATTTTGTTGTTGTGGGTATTTGACAACTCTTATTTTTTAATTTACATTTCTTTGATACTCAGTGGTCACTAGTATTTCTAAAAGTAAATTTTTTTTAACAAGAAATACTTTTTAGTATTTTTAAAAGTTTCTTGGCTCTTCCTCCTCTTGTGTGCCCTCTAAAGGTTAATGTTCAGAATTCTGTTGTTCATTTTTCACTCGTCATACATTTTTCTTAGGAGATATTATTAGAGATATTTATTTGTGCCAGGCATAGTGCTAGGAGCTAGGTGAATAAAATAGACATGATCCCTGCCTTCTCGGAACTTCCCTGCCTGCTGCTAGGTTTTTTTTCTTCTAGTCTGGCTTCCCCACTGCTAACAGAGACCTAAAAAGGGAGGAGACGAGGACCAAACTTTTCATCTCATCCCTTTGCTTAAAGATCTCTATTGACTCCTTCATGTGTATAGAATCATGTCTGGAATCTGGAGCACAGCATACAAGGGCCTTCCCAGTGTGGCTCGGCCTCTGTGTCAGCTCACCCCCCACCATTCTCTGTCACACACTGGACATACCAGCCACACTGTATCCTCTGTAGTCCCTGTTCTTTCCTGACTGCCTTTACACATTTTGTTTTTTCTAAATAGAATGCTTTTCTCTGCCTGGTAAACTCCTACCTGTTCTTTAAGGCACTCCTCTAAAAAGATTTTTTTTTAGTTCTCCGAGAGAGAGTTTGGATTCCATAGTACTCTGTCTTAGAACTTATCAAATTATATGATGATGACCTGTTTATGTATATTTATATGTATTAGTATTTTTTGTTGACTTTAATCGTTAAATTATTAAAAACATGAAAACGGCTGTATAGGATGGTGAGATTCTGGGTGACCTTTTCCTTTTTTGCAAATTTCCTTTATTACATTGTTTCATGACATGATAAAATCAGAAATTTTTCTTAAAACTTTCCTTCCCAGATGTATTAAAACCCAATTAAGAAAGCATTGGCTCTTTTATGGGCCGGCCTGATGGCGCAGCGGTTTAGTTCGCACTTTGGCAGCCCTGGGTTCATGGGTTTGGACCCTGGGTGCCCACCCGCCGACGCACTGCTTGTCAGCCATGCTGTGGCGGCGTCCCATATAAAGTAGAGGAAGATGGGCACGGATGTTAGCCCAGGGCCAGTCTTCCTCAGCAAAAAGGAGGATTGGCAACGGATGTTAGCTCAGGGCTGGTCTTCCTCTCACACACACACCACACACACACACACAAGAAAGCATTGGCTCTTTTAAGATCATATTTTAAGAAAAGGCAAAATTTTCCTGATAAAATGAAAATATTTGAGATAAACCAGTAAATATTAACTCAAAGGACCTAGGTTTATTTCCGTGTTTGGCACAATAACAAAGGACTAATGAAAAGATTGTAGTTTGGATTGATTGATTGATGAGGAAGATTAGCCCTGAGCTAATATCTGTGACAGTCTTCCTATATTTTGTATGTGGGTCACTGCCATAGCATGCCTGATGAGTGGTGTAGATCTGTGCCAGGGATCTGAACCCACGAACCCGGGCCGCCCAAGCGGAGTACGCCGAACTTAACCACTACTCCATGGGGCTGGCCCCAAAAGATTGTAGTTTTTAGTTTGAAAGTTCAACAAACCTCACCTTGCTGCATTATAGTAGGCTACTGTGTCTTAGCTCAGATTCTGTTTCCTAGCAGGTTGATACGGACTAAAGGGATTAATAGACATAACAAGGCAACAATTCACAATTAAGGGAAGGGGCGAAAACAGGCATAAAAGGAAGGTAGTTTACTAATGCATCTGTCACAGAAATTAATGGGGAAATGGCATATTTGCTGAAATACAGAGGTGACTTCAAATTTGGTAAAAGGCAGACACAAAGTTTTAACATTGAATCATTCTCCTTATTTAGGTATTCAGTGCAGAGTGACTGACTGAATTTTTTGCGTGGTGTTTGTCCTACAGAAAGTTGTTCCTTTATTATAATGAGAAATAGCCTCTAGTCAGTTTGATGCTGTTAAAAAGGACTCGTGCTCAGGATGGCAGTGTAAATCCCCAAATAGTCTGAAAGTAGAGACAAAAGGACTTAGAGATGGGAGTGGTGCTATAGATACTTCTGGACGCTGCTTCTTCTATATTGCCGTAGAGTCCTGAATGAGCAGGAGTTTTTCCTTTAGAAACTATCATCTTGTAGTTGAACACATATGGGAGGTTTCTAATTTAAATTTATGCTTTTGGGTAAAATGGATTAGAGAGATTTGAATTCCTATAGGCTAGAGAGAAACAACAGAGGTCACTTGATTCTGAGGAACTTTATCTGTTGAAAGAAGTTTCAGTGTGAAATGACTGGAGTAAAGAAAAAAAAAAGAGTGAACATCCATTCAGAAACTGCCTACCATGTACCAGGTACTGTGGTGGATGCTTTTCTTTCATTGTCTCCTCTAAGCCTTATCTCTTCAGATGAGGAAACTGAGATTCAGAGAGGTTAAATGACCTACCCAAATATCACACAGCAGCTAGTGAGGGGATGGGTTCTTTCTGACTCCCAAACCCACTAGAGTACTAGACTTGTTCCTTGGTGGTTAGGTGGCTGACTTCCCAGGCGTTTCTTTTAAGAGCAAGTTTCTTATAGGTCTGGGTCTTCACTTTCTTCCACATTGTCTTGGAATTCAGGATTTAGGGTACTGCCTATGGAACTAAGTGTACTAGCACATTTTACATGACCTTTTGGGAGGCTAGCCCCTTGCCTAGAGCTCATCTCAAAATTGTAGCTGCTCTTGAGAGTTTGATGTAACGTGAAGACTACTTGTTGGTTTTATTCTCTTCTATACCATATTTTAATACCAGTGAATAGCATCCAGGGTGTAATCCACTTAATTGACAGATTTCTCAGCCATTTTATAGCAGATTCTCTAGTATCTTTATCCTTATGGTCATGGTAAGAAACTTGTTTTTATTTATTTAAACATGATTGTGGGAGAAGTAATTACAGTAAGCTTTTGACTATGCTGAAACAAATCTTACCCATACCTGAAAATTTGGTTGTGAGGAGGGTTGTAAGTGGTAATGTTAGTTTTTCTATACATCAGTTCAGACATTTTCCCAAAGGAACACCAAAGCTGTTTGAACTGTGACCACTCTTTAGCTGCCAGGTGTTAACAACTTGTGGTTACTCATAAGCCTAGATAGATTCAAACCACTGACCTTGAGTTGAAGTATATTGTAAGCTGTGATTCATCATTTGGCTCATTCTTTCTTTCACCAGGAAATACACTGAATATTAATTTCAGTTATCCCTTTTGAAGAGTGTGTTGCTCATTAAAGTATCTGGGACTTGTTCTTCTGGTAACCAACAGGACCACAAATTGGTCTCTACTCAGTGCTTGTGCCAAATCCATGTCTGAACAGAGGGGGAAATCTGATTAATTGTCTAGAGAAAGGCTTGTCTAGAGAAAGACCATCCTTTCTGACTTCTTTCAGAGGTTCATCTCTTCCGCCAGAGGGATGGTTATGCAGGAGGGTGAATCTGAGGCTGAACATAGCAGGTGGTGTGTGTGTGTACTTGTATCTGTAAATATCACATCACTGTTTACAGTACACTGGACTTTCTTCATGCAGAGCTAGTCAGGCCAAATCAGGAGGAATTGTTCCTGTGCTTAAAGCCAAGAATAACATCCTGACCGGCAGGGGACAGAGGTCAGCTCAAGGCAACAGCTCTTGGGAGCTACAGGACACTGAGAACCTTGAAGGAACTGAGTTAATAATAAGAAGGGAGCCAATATGTACTTTGAAGGTAGTATGTGAAACCTGCATGTCTCGTATTGGGGTTTGGCTTATTTAAGAAAAATGAAAAATCATCTTAACAGTTGAATGTTTGATGAGTTCATATCACCTCCTGGTCATTTAGCTATATTTTCCTCTCCTACCTGCATATTGATTTGTCTGTTTATTGTTTTTATTAGAAAAAGAGGAAAAGTATGTTCTGTTATTCTGGTATTTTATTCTAGAAGCAACTTCAGAGAAGCCCAGGAGATGGCTGGATTTAAAAGATGATATGTTAATTAAAAAACAAATACCCTTTACAAAATCTCCTGGGGACCTTCCGGACTGGCTGAAGTTTTGTTTCTGGGATCTTTATGTGCTCACTTCTCTCCTTTTCCCTTCCGTCTTTCCTCATTCTGATGCTGGCCACTCACCCCACAGAAGCAACTCAGACTGTTTTCTGGTGGAGCATTCAAGTTTGTCCCGTTGTCTTCTCTGGGACTCATTTCTCTGGTCTGACTTCAACTGGTTCTGGGCCAGAGTGATCGTCTGAAAGCTTTTCTTCATGGCCTTTATTTCTTGGCTCTTTTAGTGCACTTTGCCTGATTAGTTTTGCTGGTTCCCTCTTTTTCCGGTAGTATAAGTTATATTGCCGCAGTTGGAAGGTTCTAAAACTCAGGTGCAGCCTCAACCCTCTTAGATTTTACTCTGGTTTATAAGTGCCTTCTTCCTTCCCTAGAAATTGGAGGATGAATCAGGTGCTCTGTCCTGAGGTATTGCTGACTCTCTGAAGTCTAGATTGCTAGTTGTTTAAATACGTGTGTAGCAATTTGGACTGTATTTGTGAGATAGGACTTGTTGCTAAGGTCATTGCTGTTTTCTCCTCTTGTTTTTCAATAGAAAACTTCAGAGGTGAAGAGAGAATTACCTTGTCTGTGGTCACATAGTAGGTTAGTCTTACACCTTTTGAAGCAAAAATCATTTTTGTATTCCTTATACTTAGCACAGATATTAACAAATAGTTAATAAATGCATAGTAGTTTAATAAATACATCTTAACTGTGGGCTGATTGGTTGATCAATTACATTTCAGAATTCTCAAGTTGATCACATTTTGGACCAACATGTGGGAGATGTTTCTGGATGCAAGGAACCTAATAGCCATACAGAAAGTATTTAGCAATTTAGAATACTGGTGCAAAAAATCCCAATGTAAATCTTGTTCTAAAATGAAGAAACAAAGGGGTAGTTTGGCTACAGCGGAAACTGGTTATAAATGTAGGGAAAAACAGAGTGAGAGGATAAAAGAAGATGGGTTAATCAAGAGATAGGAACAATTCTAGAAATGGGCATCTTGCCAGCTTGAGATCAGACAGTGAAAATAAAAATTTCCCACCCCTCCCCCAATATTAGGCTCTCTGACCCCCTCAAACCACTATCCAGAGGGGCTGTTAATGACTCTTTGGGCACTAGTGTCTGGTTTTTGGCTTTTTGGGCTACCATATGAAGCATCAGGAGGTCCTGTGGGGTCAGTCAGTACAAAGAACAGTTAGCCTTTTGATTTGTTAAATTCCTCCTGATAGTTTTGCTCCTCTCAAATACTACTGCTAATTACAAAGCCAAAACCATTTTCTGATTGTTTTGCTGTGTCCAGTTGGCTTGTGTGACCAAAGTAGCAGCCGAGACTGCTGTACTACACTGCTCATTATGCGGTAACCCTTTGGAGAGACCATCCACTTTTTTTCTTTTCTTTTCTTTTATTTATTTATTTATTTTATTTATTTATTTTATTTTTTTTTGTGGGGAAGACCAGCCCTGAGCTAACATCTGTTGCCACTCCTCCCCCTTTTGCTGAGGAAGACTGGCCCTGGGCTAACATCGTGCCCATCTTCCTCTACTTTATATGGGACGCCGCCACGGCATGGCTGACAGGCAGTGCGTCGGCGGGCGCCCGGGATCCGAACTTGCGAACCCCGGGCTGCCAAGCGCGGACTAAACCGCTGCGCCACCGGGCGGCCCCCACTTTTTTTCTTAACCTTAAAAAAGACAACTCTGGGCCTGGCCCTGTGGCCAAGTGGTTAAAGTTCCATGTGCTCCGCTTTGGTGGCCTGGATTCGTGGGTTCGGATCCCGGGTGTAGACCTACTTCACTCACCAGCCATGCTGTGGCTGCGTCCCACATACAAAGTAGAGGAAGATTGGCATGCATGTTAGCTCAGGGCAAATCTTCCTCAGCAAAAAACCAAAAAACAAAAAACAAACTCTGCTGTTTTTTTGCTTTGGGGCCAGTAATCTGCATCTCATTTGAGAGACTTGGTCTCCCCCCTCATTGTTTCTTCATGGATCCCTGTGCTAAGCCCTGCTCTCTGAACCTGGCTCTGGTTTCTGGCCTCATTGAATTTTATGAATTTTAACTGTATTTCTGATTTCAGACCTGTTTCCAACTTCTGTCTTTCCCTGCTCCCTGTGGTAACTTTGGGTCCAGACTTGCTTGGGGAAAGGATGATATTTTTTTGGTTTTTGTTTCCATAAATATGTTTTCTACTTATTAATTATTCTTTACTTTCTTTGTTAAACAGGCCACCAAGCAGTTTCTTGAAGAGATTAACAAGTGGACAGTTCAGTACAACGTTTCCCCTCTCTCTTGGAATGTGGCTGTCAAGTTCCTCATGGCCCGGAAGTTTGATGTGCTGCGAGCCGTAGAGTTGTTCCACTCCTACAGAGTACGTAGCTCAAGGCAGACCAGACCTCTCTATGTTGCTGTTCTCTCTGCCATACTCTACACACACAGTGGTTCTTTGAGTGTTCTCCCCACTCCCTTAAAAAAAAAGTGGATCAATATCCAGGAGCCCTACTTTGGAGTCAGAAAATCCTTCTGAAGAAATACAAAATCTCCCTAAATTAAAAAATCAAAAAAGGAGAGGAGGATTAAAAAGCACTAGGATTAGTTTAAGACTAAAGCCCATACCAGTCTTGTAGGTCACTTCATTCAGTATTTGTTCATTTATTCGACAGGTACTTACTGTATACCTACCGTGTTCCAAGTGCAGAGATTACCATTTAGAAAGAGAGAGTAAACAAACAATTATAGAAATGTTATGATAGGCCAGTACTGGGTTCTGTGGAAGCACATTTAGTTAGGAGGGTCAAGGAAGCCTTCCTGAAGGAAATGACTTCTAAATTAAGACCTGCAGAATGAGTTGGAATCAGACAGGTAGGGGAGTATGGCAGAGAGAACAGCAAGTTCAGATGCCTAGTGGCAAGAGAGAAATAGAGCTGAGCAGAAATGCTGAGTGGGAATGGGGGCATGGAAGAGATTGAGCAGCAGAGGTGAATAAAGCCAGATCAGAGAGTATCTGCTTTTTCTTAAGGGCAGAGAAATTCACTGAAGGTATAAACAGCAGAATGACTCAATCAGATTTGCATTCTAGAAAGATTTTTCTCACTATGCTTTAGAGAATGGATCAGAAGGGCTATACTGGAGACAGATCAATTAGAAAGCTGTTGTGCTTACTAGGAGAGAGATGATTGTGGTGTCATTAAGCATAGTGTCGGGAGATAGAGAAAAGGTGGGCAGATTTTAGAAGTAAAATCAGTTGCACAGGGTTGCTTAAATTGGTGTGTGAGGAAAGAGGAGGAGTCAAGGGTTTCAGGTCTCTGACTTGAGTAGCAGAGTAAATGGTGGTGGCATTCACTAATTTAGGAGACACTGAAGTGGGTATAGGTATGTGGAGACAGAGGGCCATGAGTTCAGTTTGTCCATGTTAAGTTTGAAGTGTCATTGAGATATCTTTGTCCTCTGAGTAGCTGGAATATGAGTCTAGGGTTCAGAAAAGAAATCTGGACTGAAGCAGAGGTTTTGGAGTCACCAAAGTAGAGCTGAATACTGGAGCCATGAGAATGGGTGAGATCATCCTGGGAGAGTGGGAGAAATAGGAAGGTGTGCAGGGCAGAACTTCACCTCAGACTTTTTGCTTTCTTTGCTCCAGAATTGTTTTAAAAGTTGAATTTTGAATGCATTAGGTAGGGCATGCACTATCCTGTGATCCCAGCACTAGTGCTGTCTTCATTTGCTGCCTTGCCTCTGAAGGCATTTGAATTTGATTTTAGGGATGGATTCAGGAAGATTATAAACAAAGACCTAGCTTGTTTTATTCACAAGCGTGTTCCTAGTACTCAGCTCAGTGCCTGACACATAATAGTTACTCTAGAGATGTTTGCAGAATGAATGAATGAGTCAGTGAGTGAATTGAGTGAGCAAATGAAAAAAAGCCCACAAAAGAGACTTAGGAGTAGTTGAAGAAATAGGAAAACCGAGAGAGTAGTCTCTGTCAAAGATAGACAGTGTCTCAGGAAAAAAGGAATGTGAATGGTTAATCTTGTCATTTAAAAGGAGAACTGAACATGCCCCCTGGATTCAGTGACAGGAAGGTTCTGGTCACTGGAGCAGGAGCTCTCAGTGGTATAGTTAGATTGGGAGTAAATGAGAATGCAGTGGATTGAGTATGAGGGAACCAAGGGTGAGCTTAAAGAATCTGGCCATGGAGATGAGAAGAATGAGGTCATAGCAGCTATTGCTGGAGAGGATATCGAGGGAAGGGATGGCTTCAGCTCCTGTTTAAGACAGGAGAGGCCTAAGCCTCCTGGAGGATGTGTGAGGATGTCTGCTTCTGGGACAGTTTTGGGATACATATTTTTATATCCTGGTGTAATATTAGTGGTGCTGCATGTTTAAGAACTTTGACCCTGTGCTCTAATGGTACATACTGGTTGGTCTTCAGGGTTAGGATTCTCACTGATTCAAAGGAAAATATCCTACCTAAGGGGCTGATAAGGTGGCATTGGACATGAATTCTGATAACACTCTCTGTTGACCAGGAAGAGGGTTACAAAGGAATTCATGATTCAATTAATTGACTTCTAAAGTCCCTTATCTCTGAGTTTGGTGGTTACAAAGAGCTGTCCTGGGTGTACAGTATTTTCATATTAATTCATCTTGCTGTGCTTTTTTTTTAGGAAACACGAAGGAAGGAAGGCATTGTGAAGCTGAAACCTCATGAGGAACCTCTCCGTTCTGAAATCCTTAGTGGAAAATTCACCATCTTAGTGAGTCTTTATGGACCTCTCTTGTAGTGTTCTTATTTCCTTTTGTAGCTGTTGACCTCTCTGTACTTTGTTCCTAGATCCCTTATCCTGAATCTACAGTCTCAATAGTCAGGAGTAGATGTGAAGCAGTTGCAGTTTGACACAAAATTATTCTAGTAATAATTGTAATTATTGAGAATCAGCTGTACAGTTAGAGTTAGAAAAGTTTCTTCATCAGTCCATTAAAGTTAGTCAAGGCCTTTGGGATGAGTATACAGAGGCCCATCGTTCCTTTTTTAACGCAAGCTCTCTCCACTTAGAGACCAAAGCCTTTCAGGTAAGTATATAATGGTACTTTTAAGGCAGAGCATGGAAACTATGGTCAGTCGTATTCTATGGTTTCCCCTGCTGCTTGTTTTTTTTTTTTTTGCCATCCTGCTTGGGAAATTGGCTAGGCAGCCAGTGTAGACCATCCTTTAATCTTTCTACAATTGAAGGGTTAAGAGAATGTGGTTTTTTCCTACCACAGGAATATGATCCAGAGGGTGCTGAGAGTCAGGCATGGGATGATATAAACTTTCTTCCCTTTCTAGAGCAATTGATGCAAGTCGGAGAAGTATTGCCAGCATCTGTTCTCTTCAGATCAAACCTTTGTCCAGAATATAAGAAGCCTTGGTGACTTTTGTCATTTTCTATTCGATTTCTAAATGTTTCTTGCTTTTTTATTTGCTCTAGAATGTTCGGGATCCAACAGGAGCCTCCATCGCCCTCTTCACTGCCAGGTTGCATCATCCCCACAAGTCAGTCCAACATGTGGTACTTCAGGCTCTGTTTTACTTGCTAGACAGAGCTGTGGATAGGTGAGCATAGATACTATCTTTTAGATGGTCTACATCCAGATGGGAAAGTGACAGTCCTTGATTTGATTAAACTCAGCAGGGCCATCACCATGCTCCTAGGATGTGCCCTGGGCAGTGCTAGGATAGAAAACATTCCATATCCTGAAGGGCTTGGAATGTTTCCAGATACTATCAAGATGGTGGGTATTCTGTTTGTTTACCTGCTTGGCTCTGTTTCAGGATAACAGAACTGAGAAAGCCAATTAACTAGCAATCCTCAGTGTATTGAGAATTACTTATTGAAAGAGAGTGAAGGAGAGATGACCTGCGCTGGTTCTTTTTGCTCAATCTCCCCTGAATGTTGATTTTCAAAACCCTTTGGAGCCTTAGTTTCTTTGTCTGTAAAATAGGAATAATGCCATTTATCTCAGAGGATTTTGAGAATCAGCATTCAGGAGAGTAGAGTCTAAAAGTATGAAGTTAAGCAAAATCATTTTTATAAACAGGTACATAAGCAAAAAGAACCAGCTCAGGTCATTTCTCTCTCCCCTCTAAGGTAAATGGTAGTATTACTATTCTACAGACAAAGAAACTGAAGCCCCAAGAAGTTATGTGACTCTAGTACAGTCATCACATATTAATCCAACTAGGTCTAAGACCCTGGTTTCTTCACTCTTGGCCAGAGCTATTTGTACCCTACTATATTGTCTTGCTGCCATACTTTCTTTTTTCCCTGGTGCTTGCCATTTACAGTTATTGCTCTGGATGTCATTGGCTGGTCCTCTGGATTAGAAGTGATATATCGAGAGCTGAGACCTGAGGTAGTGAGAGACAGCTGTGTACAACTTTAGTTATACTATGGACTTAGAGGATGGGAATAGTCAAAGAATTGTCTGAGATGGGGCTCTCTGTCTAGTTCACTTGTTACTGCTTTGTTAATATTTAGCTTCTGGTTTTGATGCTCAGTGGGAGATATATCCAAACCACACAGACAGCATTATTCTGAAAAAGAGAAGTTACCAAGGAAAGAGGACCAGTGGTCTCAGAGGCCTGGTACTGCCCAATCAGAAGTGTGGAATTTCTCAGATTCCTGTGATTGGTCTTCAGGCATAATTCCCAGAATATTGTTTACTTTGAAATGCTTCTTTATCTCAGAAGAATGAATGAGCAACATGGGTGGAACTAGAGGGTATTATGTTAAGTGAAATAAGCCAGAGGGAGAAGGACAAACACCACATGATTTCACTCATGTGGAATATAAACTAACACACGGACAGAGAGAACTGGTTGGTGGTTACCGGGGGAACGGTGGTAGGGGGTGGGCACAAGGGGTGAAGGGATGCATCCATATGGTGACAGACAAATAATAATGTACAACGAAAACCTCACAATGTTATAAACTATTAAGACATCAATAAAAATTAAAAATTAAAAAAAAAAGGAATGAATGAAAGCCTTCTTTACCAGAAAATTCAGTATTGGCCTTCTTCCTTGGGGAGCTTAGAGAGTCAGAGCTCTCATATAGGCATGGCAGTGGCCAAAGCTTGCTCTTGCCGGTGTGAGTATTGAATTTCACAGGAGGACCACACAGGTAAACATAATTAAAACTTTGTTTTTATGATATCCGTCCCTTTCTTAAAAACCTTGTGACTCCTCATTACTCAGAGGGTGCATATAAGATAAATAGATGTGAACCCATTTTTCTAAGCAAAATATTCTCACTAGTGAGTTTGTTTTCCCATGTTGCCTTGAACCAGGATGGAAGAGGAGGAAATCCCTCCTCTTCGCTAAACCCTGCCCTTTCTTTAAGGCCCAACTTCTATGATTGGCTTCCTCACTGCTGCTACCTGTCATAAATAAAATTCTTTTTACTCTGACTTTAATAGCAGTTATTAATAATACCAATCATTTTCTATTTAATTATATACAGCCTTATGATGTCATTTATCTTATACTGTTATTTTTTTCATCTACCTCTAGATTGTAAGCTCCTTGAGAGCAGGGAACCTTCTTTTTAACATTGTATAATAGAAAATTTCCAAATCTCCATAGGAGAGGAAATGGTATCATAAACTTCCACATGCCCATCATCCATCTTCTTCAAAGTGATCTATAACCAGTCTTGTTTCATTGATAGCCCCTCACCCACCCTTTACCCTTGATTATTTTGAAACAAATGTCAGAACTCTATTTCTGGAATCAAACTCAGCAGGGAAGCAATTATTGGTAGGAAATTAGCTATTATTGTAAACCTCATATTCTGTACCCAGAAAAGTGAAAATCCTATTGCATTTGTATTTATTTCATGTGCCTTCACAGGATGAGCAGTTTTTGGGAATATAGAACCTGCATCATTATGCACTGTAGCTTTTTATTAAATTCTATTTCCCCTAGCACTGACTTCTCTGTTTCAGTCCCCTGCCACAGGCCAGACCTGTGAGGGGAAAATCTAGAATTCTTTGAATTTAGCTCTTGAGGAGCTTGTGGACAAATGGGAAGTCTCTAGACCTGGATAGTTTACTCAGTACTTGTGCCACTTATTTAGGAGCATCTTTGTTCTTGGTGAGTCATAGTCTTTCTGGGGTTGTGAAAAAAAGGAGTCAAGGTTTAGCACTAACTGTAACACATCGGGGGCCATTTGAAACTACATCTGCTGGAGAAACTTGGGTCTACCTCAGAAGTAGAGATTTTTGAAATGCCACATGGTGAGTAGGTGCTTCTGCCTTGGATTTTGTTGAAAGGATGAAGGTATAAAGGCTTTCAGGAAGTGATACAAAAAAATTAGGATACAAAATAACATTGAGACCCCTGATTTCAGGATTGTGTTTTGTGCTAAAAATTTTCTCAATTGTAAATAGATGTGAAAACTGTTGCTAACATCTGTGAATAGTCCAGTCAAATAATTTATTCCTAATGACCTTTTGGGTGTGCAGATCAGAAGCAGATAAGGATCTGGCTTGGTGGAAGAGTGCAACTTTGAGAAGTCTTTAGGCATTAAGGGGATTGGACCGAGGAATACTTCTCATATCTTCATGTGTTCCTAACCTCAGTCTGGGGATAGGCTCATCACCTCTTAATTCACTTTTGAAGATGCTTTCCAAAGACCATTTGTGGGTTTGTTCTCTTCCTTCAAGCCATGAGACAAATTCACCATCATTGAGCTTAGAGTTTTGTTTTATAGTTTCCCACAGGTCTTAAAGTATTTTCTTAGTGATGGGATTCCAGTCTACTTAATTACCGTTCAGTGACCAGTTATTATGTACCTACTTGCAAGGACTGTGCTAGGAGCCGTTGCGGGTAATGAGGTGAACAAAACAAGTTTTTGCCCTTTAGGAGACAATCAGATGGCCACACAAAGTTTGAGTACTTTAAGAGCCTCAAGAAAAATCCATAGGAAGATTGATGGGGCTTCAAAGTGATGAAGGATGGTAGTACATTTGATTATAGTTGTCAGGGAGATCTTCACGGAAGAGGAAACTTGAGTTGAACGTGGAGTGTTATAGAATTTGGATAGGCAGATTCAGAGACATGGGAGAAAACCATTCAAATTTTGATAACCTAGATGCTCTGGAATATTCTCAACCTAGGGGTTTGGCACTTGAAAAATCTGACTAAATATGCATCAATAAGTATAATTCCAATTCTCATTCCAACCTATAGGGTTTTCGGCCACACCACTAAGCAATTCTCCAACACCAGCTCAGTGTTCTACAATTCAACTCAATTCTAACGCTGTCTACCTGGAGGTAGCGTCAGATCCCACAGGTTAAGGGTTTTCAGTCCTGCAAGACTGCCCCTCCTTCAGATGCCAGTGGCAAGTCCAGGTTGTCACCTGTGCTTCTGGCCAACAGGCTATAGATCGGAGGTTCCAACAACCCCCTCCTTGGGTTCAGTGAATTTGCTAGAGCAGCTCACAGAACTCAGAGAAACATTTTATTTACTAGATTACGGGGTTATTATAAAAGGATGTAACTCAGGAACAGCCAGATGGAAGGGATGCATAGGGCAAGGTATAGTGAAAGGGACACTGAGCTTCCATGTCCTCTCTGAGAGGGCCACTCTTCCAGCATCTCTCTGTGTTCACTAACTCTGAAGCTCTCCAAATCTGTCCTTTTGGGTTCTTATGGAGGCCCCATTACATAGGCATGATTGATTAAATACATGGCAGTTGGTGATTGAATTCTATCTCCAGCCCCTTTCTCCTGGGGGAGGGAGGGAACTGAAAGTTCTAACCCTCCAATCACATGGTTGGTTCCCATGGTGACCAGCCCCCATCCTTAGGTGAGTCCAGAAGCCACCTCATTAACATATAACAACAGACACTTTTATCACTCTCCTCACTTAGGAAGTTGCAAGTTTTAGGAACTCTGTGTGGTGAACAGGGTTGAAGACCAAATACATATTTCTTATTATAAATCACAATATCACAGTTAAGCATAGCAGATACCAAAGATAAATCATCTTTTTGTAAGGCCAGTGTTCAGGGAGGCAGTTATTTTGGTTCCGTTGTGTCCCATACTTTCTGTTTCTGTGTGTTTGCCCCAGGCTTTCAACCTGCCTTATGCATCTTATAAATGTTTTTGTTCACTGGTTGGTTTACAGCTTTGAAACTCAAAGGAATGGACTGGTGTTTATCTATGACATGTGCGGTTCTAATTATGCCAACTTTGAGCTGGATCTTGGCAAGAAAGTCCTAAACCTGCTAAAGGTAAGGCTGTGAGAGGGCCTCCTCAACTCTCCTTCAATGGTTAAGATACTTTTTTTTATTCTTTGGGAGATTTAGGAATGATGTAAACTTCAGCCATTATGTTCAGTTTAAAGGTCACCTGTAAATGATGACTAATATCTGCTTCCTCAGAAGAAGAAATTGTTTTAAAAGTAAAGTGGGAGGAATTAAAATAAGAAACGTACAGGAACGTTCTGAGTCGTAAAGGTGGGATGTCCCTTTCCTGGAGTTTTGTAGAATAAGAATGAATGAATTAACTAGGTAAGGCCAGTGTCTGAAAAATGTCACCTGACCAGTGACTTTTAGACTTTTTTGTCTCAGTGTAGTCAGAAATATGTTTTACACTGTGACTTAGTACACAAAAGTATATGTACACTAACTATACACATACATGTAGAGTTATATACATAGATGGATTCCTAATCTCTTATCCCAAACTCTTAGGTCCAGAGGTATTTTTTAATATTTTGAACTTTGAAAGATAATATGGTATGTATGCCACTCTATAATCAAACACATTAATATTTCTGCAATGAAATGTATTATGATTCATAATGAGTAGAGAAGAATAAAGGCTATAAATAATCTGTGGCATTTCAGGTCAGATTTTGCTGCCCCATGAATTTTTGCACCAAACTTACAAAAGAAACTTAAGGTTTTCAGAGCTGTTTAGATTTCAGAATCTGAGGGTAAAGATGTGTAGATCTGTGTGTACTTATTTATAAAACAAAAAAGTTTCACAAAACAAGGTTTACTCTTACTATGTGCAGTCACTTTGATTATTCTATTCTATTTCATATTTTTAAAATGTTAGTCATGACGTACTAAGTTAATTTCAGGACCCACTGAGTGACAATCTGCAGTTTGAAAAACATTGATCTAGGAGTCTGCAGTCTTTGTTCTAGGACCTCACTTGGGAGTACCATGGAACTAGATTTTTAGAAGTGTTTATTTACTATTACAGCTTTACAACAGAAAGGAGGTATTATAAAGAGGGTAGTATACTGTGTGTTGTTTTCTGGGACTTGCATTTTTCACTCATTATTATATTGCTAAAATTCCTACTGTGGCATGTAGCTGATTTGTTGCTTTTTATTGATAGTTGAAAGATTCATACCTTTTAATTCCTCGTCTGTTGATGAATATACCAGTTATTCATCCACTCTTCTATTGATGGCTCCTTGACTTTTTCCCTGATTTCTGCTATTGTGAACAGTGCTGCTAAGAACATTGTTATACATGTCTTCTGGTGCGCGTGTGCAAGAGTATCTCTGGGGCAGTGTTTCTCAGTCATTTTTTCATTATTGCCTCACTTAGGAGCCTTTTTTTTGACATTTCCTCCCCTAATTGTTCCTCTTCTAATGAAATTCAAATGCTGCAGACGTACTATATATATCTTTAAGTTCTGAATGTATATCTGTGCTTTATACATAAAAAGAGTGTGGTGGGTTTTTTTGCCCATTCCTCACTCTACTCGGAGTGATATCACCCCCAATGAGAATGCATGCTCGAGGATACGTCTAGGAGTCGAATTACTGGTCATAGGGTCTGTAAAGATTCAACTTTATAAAATAGTGTGGAATTGTTTTCCAAAGTGGTTGTATCCACCTGCCATGTATAAAATTTCCATTGATCCACATCCTCTCCAACACTTGATAATGTCAGACTTCTTAATTTTTTCCCAGTCAAGTGGGTATAAAATGGTATCTTGTAGTATAACTTCCATTTTTCTTATTAGTGAGGCTACTTACCTCTTCATATATTTATTGGCCATGTATGTTTTCTTCTTCTGCAAAATGACTATTTATGGCTTTTATCCATTTTCCTATTGGTTTGCCTATTTGTGTAGTTTTTCATATATTATTAATACTAATCCATTTGTGTGTATGTTTATATATATATATGTATATATATGCATATACTGTCTCAGTTTATAGCTTGTTTTTTCACTTTTTATAAAGTCCTTTTGACTAATAAGTTCTTAATTTTAATATGGTTAAATGTGTCTGTATTTTCTTTTCTGGTTAATGTGTTTTGCATCTTAAATACTTCCCTATTCCAAAGTTGGAAAAATATATTTTCTTTTTTGTTTTACTGCTCTACCACTGATTCCACCATGTGTATTAATTTTTCAGTTGATTTTTTTATTGTAAAATATACATAACAAAATTTACCATTTTAACCATTTTTAAGTTTACAGTTCAGTGGTATTAAGTGTATTCACAGTGCAACCATCATCACTCTCCATTTTCAGAACTATTTTGTCATCCCAAACAGAAATTGTTACTCATTAAAGAATATCTCCCCATTCCCTCCTCCCCCCAGCCCCTGGTAACCTTTCTTCTGTCTCTGTGAATTTGCCTATTCTAGATCCTCATACAAGTGGAATCATACAATATTTGTCCTTTTGTATCTGTTTTATTTCACTTAGCGTAATGTTTTCAGAATTCATCCATATGTAGCATGTATCAGAATTTCCTTTTTAAGGGTGAATAATATTCCATTATATGTACATACCACATTTTGTTTATTTAGTCATCTGTCGATGGACATTTGGGTTGTTTCCACCCTTTGGTTATTGTGAATAATGCTGCTATGAACATTGGAGTACAAGCATCTGTTTGAGTCCGTGCTTTCACTTCTTTTGCATATATACCTAGAAATGGAATTGTAATATGGTAATTCTGTGTTTAACTTTTTGAGGAGCTGTTTTCTGTTAAAAGTTTAAAACTCTGCTTTTGTCATTTAAGACCTTAATCCACCTGGAGTTGATTTTTGAGTATGGTATGAGATGTAGGAATCGGACTCCCCCCCCGATATGGATAGCTTTTTTTTTTTCCAGTTTTACATATTAAATAGTCCATCCTTTCCACAATGTAGATTTTCCCTGTCAGTTTTAACAAAGTCACAATAACCTGTTAATATACCACAGACAATTTAATTAACCATCTGACTGTCTTTCTGTGTTATTTAGGTTGTTTCCAGGTTTAAATAATGCTGTTATGATCATTTTAGCTTTTCCTCTATAATTATTTTAAGAAGATATTTATAAGACTTGGATTATTTGGCTAAAGATTATGAATATTCTTATCTCTCTTATATCACTAGGTTACCCTTCATAAAAGTGGGAAAAAATTTACATTGTCACCAACAACTATGAATATCTATTTCCTTGAACCATCTCAGCACTGCACTCTGTATTTTTATCTTTTTTTTTAATTTAGAAATTCTAAATTGATACCTCCTTTTATTGTTTGTTTGAACTCCTTTAATAACAAAGTTGTATCTTTTTTTCAAATGCTGTTTGTGTGTCCTCCTTTATTTGGTTCAAAATAACGAAACACTGTATATGTTTTGTTGTTGTTTTTACTATATAAATTCAAATAGGTTGAAATAAAGTCCTGTTGTTTTAGAAACTATATCCTGTTCTTATTCGTGACTTAGTTGCTCTGTCTTTGGGAAAAGGTAAAATTTTAAATATAATCCCCTACCATCCCTATTCTCATGAAAGTTGTAGATAGAAGTTTATCTGGAATGCACAGTCTCACACTCCAGATTTCTATTTAGTATGAACTAATTTCCAGCAGTTACTGTGATGAGGGTTTGGATCAAAATATGACACTGGAATGAAAATACTAATAATCTTTGATTTCTTAAATTGCTCTGAGTAGATTTTCCCCGTCTTGGTAAATTTCTTAGGATTAATTCTGGTTTTATTTTATTTTATTTTTTGTGAGGAAGATTAGCTCTGAGCTAACACCTGTTGCCAGTCTTCCTCTTTACTGAGGAAGATTGGCCCAGGGCTAACATCTGTGCCCATCCTCCTCTACTATATATGTGGAATGCTGCCACAGCATGGCTTGATGAGTAGTGCGTAGGTCTGTGCCCAGGGTCTGAACCTGCAACCCCCGGGCCGTGAAGCGGAGTCCGTGAACTTAACCACTATGCCCCCGGGCCAGCCGTAATTCTGGTTTTAAATTTTAAAATGTCATAACCTATTTTAGTTGCCATCATATGGATTCTTAACGGTTTAATTATTGTTTTAGATGAGTCATTTAAACCAGACAGTGTGGAATTTATCCCCTGAAGGATAAATCTTTATTTTTCTGATTATGAAATACATGGCTAAAATATATATTGGTTACAAAAATTTTTCATTAATGCAGACACATATAACGTAATAATTACTAATATTTACTGAATGCTTTGCATACTGTTCTTAGCTCTTTTCATGCTTTAGAACTCATTTAATCCAGACATCACTCCTATGAAGTGTGATGACTATTACTGTTACTATCCCCATTTTACAGATCTAGAAACTTAGGCCCAGAGAATTTAAGAACTTGCCAAAGGTAATACAACTGAAAAGGGACAGGCTAAGATATTACTTATAATCCCACCCCTTGGAGATTATCGGTATAAAGACTTTGGGGTATATGTGTTCAGGCTTTTAAAATGTGTGTGTATGTATGTATGCACACACAGGATGAGGATAATTTATGATTTTTTTCCTTTACAAATACTGAGTTGTACTATATTCAGTGGTTGTAACTTGACATTTTTATTTATTTATTTATTTTTGTGTGTGTGTGAGGAAGACCAGCCCTGAGCTAACATCCATTGCTAATCCTCCTCTTTTCACTGAGGAAGACCAGCCCTGAGCTAACATCTGTGCCCATCTTCCTCTACTTTATCTGGGACACCGCCACAGCATGGCTGACAAGCAGTGCATCGGCAGGCGCCTGGGATCCGAACCCGCAAACCCCGGGCTGCCAAGCGCGAACTAAACCGCTGCGCCACTGGGCTGGCCCCTGTAACTTGACATTTTTTACTTAACAATATATCTTCATCTTTCTATGTTAATTCATATAGCTCTTACTAATTTTTTTCCTCACTTTTTTTATTGGCTGCAAGGTATTTCTTTTATGGATATACTAAGCAGAAAAAAATGAAGTTCATGCCATTTTTTGTGTTATTATAAAGGCTTCAGTGAGCATCATTTTACATACATTTTTGTATATTTGACCAATCATTTCCTCAAGATAAATTGTTATAATCAAAATTTGTGGGGTCAATGAGTACACACATTTAAATTTTTGATAAATATTACCAAATAGCCCTTTAGAAACTTGATTCAGATTTACACTCCCATTAATTGTCTTTTTCACCAGTTTCATCAACATTGATTTATTTGTATTTTAATCATATTCATGTTTTTATATGGTGTTTTTCTTATTGATGATCTTTAGCATATTTTCATGTTTATCATCAATAAGTATTTCTTTCAAAATTTTTCTTCTCATATACTTTACCCATTTTTCTATTGAAGTGTTTATCTCTTATTGATTTATAAGACTTGTTATTAAGAATGTTATTAAGTATGTGTTACCAGCATTTTTTGCAGTTTATAATTTGTTCAACTTTATGATGTCTTTCATCACACTACTGTTTTCTTTTTCAAAAATTTTCTATGCTACACTATAGATATATATACTATACTACACTATATATCATGTTATATATGATACATACTATTATAGATAAAATAATTTGCTTTCAAATATCTGTCCTGGCAACATTTACCAACTAATACATTTTTTCCCTACTCATTTAGGATAATACTTTTATCTTATACTAAATTCCCATATGGTAGGTGTGTTTATTTTCTGGACTCCCCGTTCTATTGATCTAGCCACCTAGACAACATATATACTGTTTTACTTATCATAGACTTAGAATAAAGTTTAATATCTTGTAGGACAAGCTTCCTCATAATCCTTTATTTCTAAAAGTTGTTTTGACTATTTTTGCACTTTTATTTTTTTACGTGCACTTTCCTGTGCTTTTATTTAAATTTTTACTGATATATAACATGCATACTGAAAATGAACTTCATTTTATAACTAGTTTTTTTTTTTAATTAAAAAGCAATTCAAGGAAAAATCTCTGACTCCCCCTTCCTCAGACATCCCAGTGCCATTCTCCAGAGGTAGCCACTTTTTCAAACTTATAAATCTGATGAGACAATTTAAAAAAAAATTATCATCATCTCTTGATTAGATAAACTTTAGAGTCATTCAATCAAGTTCTGGGAAATAAAACACTGAGATTTTATTTGAATATAATGAATTAATAAATTAATTTAGTGAGAATTGGCATCTTTATAGTGTTATCTTCTCCCATCCAGGAATGCTTCTTCTTTAAGTCTTTTATTATGTCTTTCAATAAAGTTTTAAAATTATTTTATTTATCTTGCATGTTTCTTAATGAAGTTTATTTCTAGACTAAAGAAATATGTACATATATGTATAACATAGCAGACACAAGGATAAATCACCTTTTTTTGTAAGACCAGTGACTTACAGGGAGAGAGAGAGACAGGGAGAGAGATGGTGTGTGTGAGTGATGTGGGTGTGTAGAAGCACTATTTAAATCAAAGGTTTTTAGTATTACACTTTTATGCTGATTACTACTTATAGGGTGGCTAATTTTTTTCATATTTATCTTTTATACTTTAAAATAATCTTATAATCAGAAAAAAAATTTTCATTATAGAAAATTTTGGACAACCAAATCAGACCAATTTACATTAAGAAAAAATATTGCCTTTGATATCATGCAGAAATGACCACTATTGACATTTTGGTGTATGGCACTTTCTTCTAGATGTTTTTCTATATGCTCTTAATTATGTTTATACAATTTCAATATACATTAAGCTCCAACAACTTTATTTTATGAAAATTTGTAATTGCTGAATAATAGTCTATCGTGTATTTACTATAATTTGCTTAAACATTTCTATGTTGTTGTATATTTGTCTTTTTCTCATTTGTTATAATAAAGTATTTTTTCAACAAACATTTTTATATTTCTTTACACATCAAATAATTTGCTTGAGGTAGGTTTCTAGAAGTAGAATTACTGGAACAAAGGATATAAATATTTTACATAAGGTTGTAAAAAATAAAAGTAATACAAAGTATTATAGAAAATAAAATATAAAGAATAAAATTAAAATGACTCGTAACCCCACTTATTAGAGGTAAATTCTGTTGAACTTTTGATATAATTCTTCACAATTTTTTCCTCTGTGAAAATATATGTGTGTGTGTGTAATTTTTTAAACAAAATTAAGATTATAGTTTTGATCCTGTTTAGTTTAATTAAGATTATATTGTGAGTATTTTCCAAAGTTGTAAAAAATTTTTGAAGTCTTCATTTTAAAGGTTATGTAATCTTATTATAAGATATACCATTTTTGTTAACCCCTACCCATTTTCAGAACATACATATTCTTTCCAGTTTTAAAGTATTATTTTTGACTATCAAAAATAAAGGTGCAGTAAACATTTTTGTTTATGAATCTTTGTGTATCTGGTTATTTCCTTAGGATAGGGTCTCAGAAATGAAATTACTTGATCAAAGGATATACACATTTTAAATGATATATAATGCCAGATG
Organism: Tapirus indicus; assembly: GCA_031878705.1. Classification (NCBI taxonomy): domain Eukaryota; kingdom Metazoa; phylum Chordata; class Mammalia; order Perissodactyla; family Tapiridae; genus Tapirus; species Tapirus indicus. Next base: position 64,625,784 of record CM062918.1, on the reverse strand, counting down.
CCTTCTAGAAGGTGTTACTAGTTTACTGTGCCATCAACAGTATATTTGGGTGCCATACGGTCATTTAAGTGGACTAGGCCTGAGTCTGTAGCTCTTTGCTCTGAGGAAGCAGATATAATGGCTTGCACTTTGTATTTATCATTTTGTGGAAATACAGGTATTCCTCTAGACTGATTTTTGATCTGGCAGTTAAAGGGGCCTTGGCTATTTAGGTCCTGAAATAAATTGTTGCATCTTTGAGGGAAGAGATGAAAGGTAGTTTCTCAGACTTTAGTGAACAGGTCTTTTGAGAATTTTGTTCTGATGCTCTATAATCTTTATAAGGAATGTTTGTGGACCCACAAAATCAGTAGAACTGAAGAGTTGCCGGAGAGTGTCAAATTGAGAATCAGCCTTTTGAAAAAGAATAGGGAGAAAGTGGTAGAAGATACTGAAATACAATTTCCTCTTTTTTTGATTCCTTGGGAGTAATTTCTTCCCAGTTACAATGGCAGTATTACATGGTATCCCTGCCTATGAGAAGGGCTGGAATATTGAGAAACTAAATGAAACCAACAGCTGTGGGTTAGGAATGAATAATTTTTCATCCTTAAGCTTTGTGCAGATCAGGATGTCTCCTTTCTTTTAGACTTCATTTGCCCTTTTGCCTACTAGATGATATTTATTGACTAAAATGAATACATAAATAAATGGGTAAAAAAGTAATGATTATAAATATACAGATATCAGAATAAAAGAAAGATTATGAGAAATGTTTTTTTCTTGTTCAGTTTATTTATGATCTGATTTTTCCTTAAAGTTTTAATCAGAACCTAAGGATGCACACATATATGCTGATAAGAAAAGTCACAATAGTTTTTGATCCATAAAACTTATGTCGTCAAGAATATAACATCATTACTTTTAAAGATAAATCAGCTTTTAATTTCTTTTTAACCACTTTTTCTCTAGCAACTGGAGTGAAACCTGAATTAGGCTGTAGACTCCTCTTACTGGGTAAGAATGGAGAGAAGAGGAGAAAACCTCCACTTTGAACTTGAACAGTCACAGATTCCATTAGGGTTCTATTGCAGTGCCCTCATTGGTATCTTTAAATCCTCATATGTGTTCTCCACAGGGAGCATTTCCAGCTCGTTTGAAGAAAGTACTGATTGTGGGAGCACCCATATGGTTCCGAGTACCCTATTCCATCATCAGCCTCCTCCTGAAGGACAAAGTCCGGGAGAGGGTAAGGCAAGCTAGCTTTATTTTATTTGGAGGTGGATAGATACATTCCTATCTCTACTGTTGAAACCTGCCAGTTAATTTTCTACCTTCAAAAAAATCCTCCTGGCTTGTCTTCCAGAGTGCTTTCTGTTTCTGTTAGTGTGTTCACTGCTTTATTCTTTACTCAGCTCAGTACAGGCTGCCTCTCCCACTGTAACTACAAGTTCCTTGACATTAGGAAATAGGCATAGTTTGTCTGGCACTCTCACTCCGTAGCACCTTGCATAAAGATAGTACTGAAGGAATGTGTCCCATGGTTCACTTAGGGATAGATACTACTTCGAAAATTTAGCCTAGTGCTATATAGATCTTTAATATTTAACAACTTCTAATATAATTGCGTTAGTTGAACTGGTGTTTGAATTTGTTCAACTGGAAATACCATTCAGTCCCTTTGACCATCAAGGTGGCAGAGGAGTCTCTCACTGTATCTTTCTACTTTTATTCCTGGCATTTTTCTCTTAAAATAGCGTGTTGCTTCCTAACTTCAAAAGTGTTGTCTAAAATTATCTTAATTCTGTTATCACCCCCTAAGTGTTCCAGGATTGAAAGATTATGGTTTCACTCATTCATTTCTCACCCTTGAAAGAAAGGGTATATGAAACAGTGACATAATAGGATAGGATTATGAGGTTATATCAGTAGTAACAATGCAGATCTTTATAGCTAAGGTGACTTGGGTTGGAGAGGGAAAACTAAGACATTTGGTTCTGTGGAACTACTTAGGGACCTAGTGACTTAGAGTAGGAGAGAGCTTTCCTAAGATAGCTCTTTGAGAGGACTCCTTAGGCGAGTTCTTACACTTACATACAAGTATAAATGCATATATAAACTCAAAATACATTGAGCACCTTTACAGTCCAGGCTCTGGGCCCTGGGAATTAAAAATTGAATAAAACAGTCCTTACTCTCAAAGAGCTCGTGATCCTGATGGGAACACAGAGAAAGACGTGTGCAGAGGACTGTGGCTGTGCAGGAGCACAAAGGAGAATATTGCGTCAGGCAGTCAGGGAGGGGTTCACAGAAGAGGTACGCCCTTAGCTGGTCCTTGAAGAGGCCAAGGAGAAAAAGGGGGCATTCCAGGAATAGGCAACAGCAAGAGACAAGCATTCCCATTCCACACAGATTCCAAGAATAACCAACTAGGCTAGTTTGGTCCATTGTGGCTGTGTCCAAGCAGAGAGCAGAATTAGATATTATGATTACTTCTCTAGCATTTTTCCTGGGCAACCCTGCCCCTTGGTGTCTGGTCTTGTCTTCCTTTCATAGAAACCTATCTTGGAGAACATCTATACCTAGCTGTGAATAAAGCACAAGCTAATAGGCTTAGAATTGGTTGCCTTAGTATGAAGTTGACAAAAATAACCACTACCTATGCATTCTTAGTAGTCAAAAAGGCAAATACCTGTGTGAGATGGTACTGGGAAGCCTTGTTGCTAGTATAAAGCCTTTGTTCACTACAGCTTCCTTTCAGAAGGTATATAACAGGCCCCCTAATTCCAGGAGTGAATTTGATATACATTCTGGGAAGTTACCCCTTTGGGAAATGCATAGGACTTCAATCCCAGGCAGATGAAATGCAGTCTAATTCTTTTACAAGTATGTCAAGTATTTCAAGCAAATGTCATGTTCTCCAAACCTAACATGAGTACATTTGTTCTTTATCTTCACTATCTTTATGTCTTTTTTCTCCCCACATACTCACATGGTTCTTTCTGGCCTTCCAGATTCAGATATTAAAGACATCTGAGGTCACCCAGCACCTGCCCAGGGAGTGCCTTCCAGAAAACCTGGGTGGGTACGTCAAAATTGACCTCGCCACTTGGAATTTCCAGTTCCTACCCCAGATGAATGGCCACCCGGATCCCTTCGATGAGATCATCCTGTTCTCCCTTCCTCCTGCCTTAGACTGGGACTCGGTGCATGTTCCAGGTCCCCACGCCATGACCATCCAAGAGTTGATGGACTATGTTAGCACCAGGCAAAAGCGGGGGATATATGAGGAGTATGAAGACATCCGTCGTGAGAACCCTGTTGGCACTTTCCACTGTTCCATGTGAGTAGGAAGGGTTTGGGCCACCGATTGGTTACCAAGATGCTTCTGGCACGTGCTGGCAACAGCTCCTTCTACACCTCACTTCCTTAACAGAGGCTTTTCCTGGTGTTAAGGAGCATCACTCTCATTTAGATGTTGGTTTCTCTCATCCAGAAAGAGGCATCTCCTGCTTTGGTGCTTGTTACCAACATCCTGTGCTCTAAAATTTCTGAGGGTCCTTGGTATCAACAGGGGACCCCTGTAATAATGGACACATTTTTTGACATTTTCCTGAACTGCAAGTGGTTTTAGGGAAAGAAAAATGTAGGCTCTCTATTCCTATCCTCAGAAACATATCTCTGGCCCTTTCACGTGGGCAGGTTCCCCCTAGAGCGTTTATAGTGTAACATCACTCTCTGAGGAGGGTGCTGGTGCATTTAAGATAATGCACGGTCAGGAAGAGAGAAGAGTTGCCTCTTAGGAATTTAGCCTCATAGGATTTTCCTTCTACCCAAATCCTACCACCAAACCACCTGGCTACTTTGTAAGTGGTTCATAACTACTTGATAACTTTGTTGGCAATAGAACATAGATAATTTTTCTTACTGTTGCTCTCATTTATCTCACCACGTTTTCATTGGCTGCAGCAGAAATTTCTTTCTCTGCAAATCGAGCTCACTCTGTTGAAAATTAGGGAAGCTGTCCCAGTGAGTCTCAGGCTTAAGTTCCAGCTTAGCCAGAAATCCCCTCTGTGACTTACACAAGTTACTTCCCTTCTCTGCACCTCAGTTTTATTGTGTGTACTATGTGATGTTAGACTCTGCTATCCACCTACTTTTGTGGCTTAAATGTTTTCGGAATCCATGATTCTGTGAGTACCTCTTTCCCCTTGTAATTCCTGTCCAGCTTAGTCAGTGTGCTCTAAAGAAGATGCAAGGAGAGACCCTTTTAGCAAAAGGAAAGAAGAAAAATAATGAGTTAGGAAACAGATAAGAAAAGTAAGAGAGAAGAGCAATTGAGAAAAAAGTCAGTAAGGAGAGCAAGAATGCAAAGGAAAGTAAGAGAAGAAAAAGAGAAAGCAGAGCATATATCAAGTGGGGAGAGTATTCTTTTCTCCCACACAGCTGTTTCTTCTCTCCCAGCTCCAAGATCCTTATATGCATCCAATCTTTTTCCCAACCAGATAGTTTTTCCCCTGTAGTTTTGAACCAGGGAAGTATTATGAAGTAGGGAAGAGCGCTGGGCTGCTCCAAGAGGATACACACTTGTCCTGGGGATTCCTGACCTTGCTCTTTGTGTTTCTGCTTGAGATGTCATTTTTATCATTGTCTCTGTTCCCCCCATTTCAAAAGCAGGCTTGGCTTATCCACTTGGCATCCCCCAAACCAGCTATCATGTTATAATCAGAGAACACATCCCAGTCCTGTGGAAGGACTTCCTAATCTTGCCTCTTTCTTGAATGAACGAGCCCCCCCCCCAACTTTAGGAGCTAGAACCCAGAATCCTCATCAGCTCTCGGCCTCTGTCTTACACCGATAATGTGTAATAATAATGTGTAATGAGATCCCATTGTGGTTTTAATTTATGTTTCCCTGATAGCAAATGATGTTAAAGCCTCTTTTTGTGTGCTTATTTGCCATCTGTATATCCTCTTCACAAAATGTCTTTTCATGTTTTTTGCCCGTGTTCTATTTGAATTTTTTTTTATTTATTTTTTTTTTTGGTGTGGAAGGTTAACCCTGAGCTCACATCTGTTGCCAATCCTCCTCTTTTTGCTGAGGAAGATTGGCCCTGGGCTCACATCCGTGCCCATCTTCCTCCACTTTATGTGTGGGATGCCTGCCACAGGCTTGATAAGTGATGTGTAGGTCCATGCCTGGGATCCAAACCTGCGAATCCTGAGCCTCCAAAGTGAAGCATGCGAACTTAGCCACTATGCTACTGGGCTGGTCCCCATCTGGATCTTTTTTAACTATTGAGATTTGAGAGTTCTTCATATATTCTAGATAATGCTTCTATGTTGCATGCATGGTCTGTGAATATTTTCTTCCAGTCTGTAGCTTGTCTTTTTATCCTCTTAACAGGGTCTCTTGTGAAGAAAAAATTTTTATTTTGATGAAGTCCCTTTAATCAGTTTTTCCTTTTATGGATCATGCTCTTGGCGTCAAGTTTAAGAACATTTTGCCCAGCCCTAGATTCCAAAGATTTTTCTCCTGTTTCTTTTTTTTCTAAAATTTTTATAGTTTTATATTTTACATTTAAGACTGTGATCCGTTTTGAATTAATTTTTGTATAAGGTGTAAGGTTTAGGTTGATGTTCATTTTGTGTGTGTGTGTGTGTGTGTGCCTGTGGCTATCCAGTTGCTCCGCACTGTTTGTTGAAAAGAGTATCTTTCCTCCATTGAATTGTCCTTGGAACTTTGTAAAATATCAGCTGGGCTTATTTGTGTGGGAAGAGGGAATTTTTTTAAATACGGAAAAGTACAGAGTATAACATGACAAACAACTATGTTCCTATTTTCAGAATTGATATAATTTTTAATATTTTGTTATATTTGCTTTGTCTTTTTTTATTATAATAAAAAATTGTAAAGCTGAAATCCCTTCTAATCCTCACCATCAGTTCTGCCCGCTCCCCAGAAGCAGCTGCGCTAGTACTATGAATATGGTATGTTTCCTTCTAGGCCATTTTGTTTATGCTATTACATATATATTTGTACCCATGAACAGTATAGAGTATTATTTTATATGAGTGGTCTTCGTAATTATTTTTTGCTTTTAATCAATATACATGTAAATAGTTTTTTCAAAACCAAATAGTACCAAAGAAAAAAGCAGTGACAAGATAAACAGCAATCTTCTGCCTTACCCTCTGTTCGACTCCCCTAGTCATGCATTTTCATCTCTTGTAGCTCTTTCTTCTGGCATTTCTTCCATAATTCTAAATAAAATGCTTATAATACTCATTATTGATTTTTATGGTAGGTGAGCATTTAGCTCTTACACTATGTCTCCAGTTCCCTTTTAACTGTTTTTCCAACATAATTATGTCACAATTTTCTGTTAAATCAATATTCGCTGTTTACCTTATCGTGACTGTAAATTTTTTTTACTGCAGAGCTAAGTGGGCTTCTATGAAATGATCATATATATTAAGTCTTATCAATTCCATTTTTTGTTTCTTGAGTTATCTAATTTTTTCCATTTGCTTTTAGTTTTCTGTGTACCTATCCTTATTTTCCTATGCTTAATCAGATTTATTTTACACCATCATTATCTTCCAGGTGGTCACATATATCAGGTAATCAACTGATTTCATTTTTTTTTCCTGGAGATCTCACTTAGAGAACTTTTTGGTTTTTTGCTCCAGTCTAAACTGTGGTTGGTTGTTATCTAGACTTGCTCCTCAGCTTTCATCCTGCAATTTCCCCACCCCATTTTCCTTTATTGGCTCTTCTTTCCTGGGTTCCATATCCTCCTCTTTCTTTACTTTTATTCCATTTTGGTAAAGCATAGAATTCTAGGTTGGAAATAATTTTACCTTAGAATTTTTTAAGCAGTGCCATTCTATTACTAGCAGTGCTGCTAAGTAGTTGATGTTATTCTTATTCCTTCTCCAGTCTTTGTAAATGATCTTTTTTTTTTCCTTTGGACAGTTTTAGATAATCTCTTTATCTTTCCATTTAAAAATTTCACAATGGGGGCCGGCCCAGTGGTGCAGTGGTTTAGTTCCCGCTTGGCAGCCCGGGGTTCGCCCGTTCGGATCCCGGGCGCCCGCCGACGCACTGCTTGTCAGCCATGCTGTGGTGGCGTCCCTTATAAAGTAGAGGAAGATGGGCACGGATGTTAGCCTGGGGCCAGTCTTCCTCAGCAAAAAAGAGGAGGATTGGCAATGGATGTTAGCTCAGGGCTGGTCTTCCTCACACACACAAAAAATTTCACAATGATCTGCCTTGGTGTGGGTCCTTTTTTTTTGTTCATTTTATTGGGTGCTTGATAGGTTCTTTTACTCTGAAGGCTTGTGTTCTTTAGTTCTAGGACTTGTATTTTTTTTAGTGAGGAAGATTAGCCCTGAGCTAACCTCTGTTGCCAGTCCTCCTCTTTTTCCTGAGGAAGATTGGCCCTGAACTAACATCTGTGCCCATCTTCCTCTATTTTATGTGTGGGATACCCATTACATTATGGCTTGATAAGTGGTGAGTAGGTCCGCACCCGGGATCCAAACCTGCTAAGCCTGGGCCGCCAAAGCAGAGAGCATGAACTTAACCACTATGCCACTGGGCTGGCTTCTCTAGGAGTTGTTTTTACATTTTTTTTTTTTTTTCATTCTTTCTTTCTTTGTTTTATGTCAGTTCTCTCTCTCTGAAATATTCCTGTCAGTCTGCTTGGAGCTCCTAGATCAGGGATTGACAGACTTTTTCTTTTTTTTTTTTGAATTCCAGAGAAATTTAATAAACAAGTGCATGAATTACTGTAAATTCCGTGTGCATTTTTCCACATTTATTGTACTTAAGCCTCAAAGAACAGCATGGCATTTTATCCCATTTTCTTTTTTAATTTTCATTTTTATTGATGTCTTAATAAGTTATAACATTGTGGGGTTTTAGCTGTACATTATTTTTTGTACATCACCATGTGGAAGCGTCCCTTCACCCCTTGTGCCCACCCCCCCACCCCCCTTCCCCTTGGTAACCACCAACCAGTTCTCTCTGTCCATGTGTTCATTTATATTCCACATATGAGTGAAATCATACGGTGTCTGTCCTTCTCTCTCTGGCTTATTTCACTTAACATAATACCCTCTAGGTCCATCCATGTTGTTGCAAATGGGACAATTCTGTCTTTTCTTATGGCTGAGTAGTATTCCATTGTATATATATACCACATCTTCTTTAACCAGTCATCAGTCGAGGGACACTTAGGTTGCTTCCACTTCTTGGCTATAGTGAATAATGCTGCAATGAACATAGGGGTGCATAAGCCTCTTGTGATGGTTGATTTCATGTCCATTGGGTAGATGCCCAAGATTGGGATTGCTGGATCATAAGGTATTTCTATTTTTAATTTTTTGAGGAATCTCCATACTGTTTTCCGTAGAGGCTGCACCAGTGTGCATTCCCACCAGCAGTGAATGAGGGTTCCCTTTTCTCCACAACCTCTCCAACATTTGTTGTTTTTTGGACAGACTTTTTCTTAAAGGGCAAAATAGTAAATATTTTAGGCTTGTGGGCCTTTATAATCTTTGTTGCAAGATTGTGGTGTGAAAGCAGCCATAGATGGTAGTAAACTGATAGGCTTGACTGTGTTCCTGTAAAACTTTTATTTACAAAAACAAGTGGCCAGGCTGTAGTTTGCTGACCCCTGTCCTAGAACGATTCTCTTATTTTCTTTAATTTTCCCATTTTTTTATCACTTTGACTTTTTGTTTTATGTTCTGGGAAATTTCCTAACTTTCTCTTCCATCTCCTCTGTTAAGAGTCTTATATTGCATGTTGTGGTTTATTTGTTTGTTTGTTTGTTGCTGAGGAAGATTCGCCCTGAGCTAACACCCATTGCCAGTCTTCCTCTTTTTTTGCTTGAGGAAGATTAGCCCTGAGCTAACATCTGTGCCAATCCTCCTCTATTTTGTACGTGGGTTGCCACCACAGCATGGCTTGACAAGTGGTCTAGGTCTGTACCTGGGATCCAAGCCCATGCACCTAGGCTGCCGAAGCAGAGCACACGGAACTTTAACCACTCAGCAATGGGGTTGGCCCTTGGATGTCATTTTTCACTCCCAAGAGCTTTTCTTCACTGGTTCTTTTTCATAGCATCCTATTCTTTTTTTTTTTTTTGCTGGGAAAGATTTGCCCTAGGCTAACATCTGTTGCCAGTCTTCCTCTTTTTTCCCCCCTCCCCAAAGCCCCAGTACATGGTTGTATATTCTAGGTGTAAGTCCTTCTGGTTCTTCTGTGGGAGCTGCTGCCATAGCATGGCTACTGACAGATGAGTAGTGTGGTTCCATGCCCAGGAATGGAACCCAGGCCACCAAAGCGGAGCACACCAAATTTTAACCACTAGGCCATCAGGGCTGGCTCCATAGCATCCTACTGTTTCGTGTATACAATACCTTTTTTTCTCTGAGGATATTAATTATAGCCTTTTAAAATTCATTTTCTCTTACTGAAACTTTTTTGTGCTTTTTTTCCCCTTGCATATTTGAATTGGCCTCCTTTTTATTAGGGGCTTTCGTTAATTATCTGGAGATCCTTAGCTGTTAGTTCACACTTAGTTATGGGGTCCTTAAAAGCTGCTTGGAAGTGCTGTTTGCATGGGTGAGCTTCAAATTAAAATAATCAGCTAACTTGTTGGTGTACTCCAAATGACAGAATTCTTTTATCTAGGCCTATTCACTTTCTCCAGAGAGGAATTCTCCATTCTCTTGCCTGGTAGGGTCCAAACTTGGATATGAGTGTAGGACAGGGAGAAGGGGGCAGGGAATTCTCACTGTCTGTCATTCAGATTTTCATTTGTTCCTCTGTTTTTAGCCCTGTGCCTCGCCTTGCTTTCCAGGATGTAGGAGTTGTGAGGGTGAGGGTGAGTCATTGTGTCTCTCTGTAGGTACCTCTGTGGGTCCTAGTTTTCTGCACTTGGCCAAGTCAGCCAAAATCCTTCCATCTGTTTTCTCTATGCCATAATGGGTTGAAATCTCTTTGTCTGCTGATGTCTCTGCTGTCACTTTTTGGGTTTGTACTGATTCGTTTCTTTATTGTCATTTTATGAGGCTACTGGATGGAGCAGAGTCAAACATGTGTTGTCAACCTACCATGTTAAACTGGAACTTGAGATTTATTTTGAACGTCTTTTGAGAAATTAGTAGAAAATTTTATTTGCAGTTAGTTTTTTGGCGCTGTACCATTCTTTTCTCCTTTTTCTCTTTTGAATGGAAATATCTTCATTTCCATAGTTATACATACTTATCATTAAAAATGTTAAACGAGGGGGCGGCCCGGTGGCACAGCGGCTAAGTTCGCGCTTGGCAGCCCGGGGTTTGCAGGTTCGGATCCCAGGCGCCTGCTGACGGACTGCTTGTCAGCCCTGCCGTGGCGGCGTCCCATATAAAGTAGAGGAAGATGGGCACGGACATTAGCCCAGGGCCAGTCTTCCTCAGCAAAAAGAGGAGGATCGGCAGTGTATGTTAGCTCAGGGCTGGTCTTCCTCGCAAAAAAAAAAAAAAAATGTTAAACGACGTGGAATTATATAGACTAGACAATGAAAAGCTCCTATGTCTCCACCCCCAAGAGTAATTGACACCCACCTTTGCACTGCTAGACTTTGTACATACACATACATACCGCCCCCACTTTTTCTTTATTTTAGCTTATCTGTTTCATTTCCTTAGGTCTCCAGGAAACCTAGAGAAGAACCGCTATGGAGATGTACCCTGCCTGGACCAAACTAGAGTGAAGCTGACAAAACGAAGTGGCCACACTCAGGTAGAAGGATAAATGCTGTCTTTTCAGGAGCACTGAGGGAAATTTAAGCCTCTTCCAAAATGAAGCTTACTAGTACTTTAGTAGAAAGAACCTGGACTCTAAGCCAGAGAGATAAGATTTGAGTTTTAATTTTGCTATACTAGTCTGTTACCATAGGTGAATCTCTCTATGCCCATCTCACAGTACTAAGTGGAAATTAAATGAAATACTTTCATGTAAATGCTGATACCACAAGGGTGATGGTATATTGTAGGTGCTCGATAAATGCTCAATTGTTTCTCCTTTTACTCCTTAGTTGTAAAATCATATTCATATTGTCTACCGTATTTTGGTGAGTGTATATGCATCAATACAAGGCAACTGATTTAAGTGACCTCTGAATTTTCCATCTAGAAGATCTGAAAAACATTTTGGACATATATTTACATATATACGTAAATAAGGATAGAGATGAAATGATCAAATGACTATATTATTTAATGTATTAATTTGATCATATCTGTACACATTACAAATCACATATGTATTAGTATAGATATTTAGTGAAAATGTTATTCAGACTCTTCACATGCACCTTTAACATCTGTGTCTTTGTCCTATTTGAGCTACTTCTTGAGTCAATCTAACACAGTTTTCCAGAGTACATCATTTTTATTTCCTTTTAAGTACATGGTTTTGTCACTGGAAAGTTTATCCTAAACCAGAAAAATCTATTAGCATAACATTAGCACATTTTTTCTTTTCATTCGTCCTATACCTCATGCATCCACTATAGCATAATCATTCACTTATTCCTTTTTAAAGTCCTCTTTAACTTGTTTACAGCAACATCCAACACTTAGAATTTTGAGGTCAATGACTAAATAGGTGTTACGTTTCTCCTTTTCCTTCTGATATAAGAGTTCTCTCTGGTGATCTCTATATGCATCAAAAAAACCAGCATTGATTGAGGTTGCTGTTCAAAGTAAAGGAATTTAAATAGCGCCCCTTTAACATGACACACATTGTAGAGACTTGTTATATTTCTCCTCTTTATGGGAGATAATTTTTGAGAAAATCATTGCCTTGTATTTGGGCATATATGTTACATGGATTGGGACCCTAGGATCGTGATTTTAATCTCTTTTGATCCTACTGTTTCAAGCATATAAACTGAATTCATAGCCCTGTCTAGGATCCTTATGGAGGTTTTTCCTGCAGGAGCTTTAGCTAAGAGTGGCTGACTGAGGGCAAATTCATCAGTATTATTGAGATTGTTATAGTGTATGCTCTGAAGGAGTGGAGTATAATAGTTGATTTGGGGCTCTGGAGTCAGAGATATCTGTATTTATCTGTCTTGTTGACTGCTCTGTCTCCAGTACCTATAACAGTGCCTGGCACACATAAGACATTCAGTAAATTATATGTGAATGAATGAGTAAATCCCAGTTTACTTGGAGACTATTCTAGTCGTCCTATAATTAATCTGAAGATCATCACTTGAATTATAGTCCCTCTCATTACTGCAAACATTGGCAGAGGCTTTATATCCATAGTAAATGGAGAATTCAAGTTTATTAGTGAATTGTTCACGAAATTTGCTCCTGGAATTATAAAGCTATTAGTCACAGTTTCTGTTGAACATGGCTCATAACATAGTGTGCTTGGTTTGATTCTCCCTGCTATTTCAGTTTGCCCCCAAGTCTATACTTTATCTCTGAGGTCGTTTTCAGTTTTCATATCTGATGATTTTTCTGAAATTGCTGATTTTAATTCCCAGTGCTCTCAGATACAAGGATGCTGAAAACTGATGTCCTTAGTTATAAAGAAAAAGTAAATCTCCCTTAAAGATGTGACATTTCTTTTCAAAGCGTGAAGGTAGCTCCAAGAGTAACAGCTTATACATTACTTATATAATAGTGTTGATTGGCATGTACCAGGTAAATCCTTTGTACTTTTCTATGCTTTCTCGCCTGGGTCCTGCAAGGTATACCACTTGAATGTGCCAGGCTGGGCACAAGATGTGCTTTGGCTGACTATGGGTGGGCCCTGGATTGAGAAGCCTGGTTGGGAGTCAGTAAGGCTTTTAGCTTGCTGGGTCTGCTGCAGATGGTCCATTACCTCAGTGAAGGTGTGTGGGTCAGGGTAGAACACTAGTAGTATGAGGTCAGTACCAGCTGCTGTGGGAGGAGAGAAGAGCAGGAAACTCTTGACTTCATAATTAGTAGGGAAAAAAAAAAAACGAACAACCTGATCAAAAAATGGGCAGAGGATCTGAACAGACATTTTTCCAAAGAAGATATACAGATGGCCAACAGACACATGAAAAGGTGTTCAACATCTCTAATTATTAGGGAAATGCAAATCAAAACTACAATGAGATATCAACTCATGCCCGTCAGAATGGCTTTTATTAAAAAGACAAGAGATAACAAGTGTTGGAGAGGATATGGAGAAAAGGGAACCCTTGTACACTGCTGGTGGGAATGTAAACTGGTGTAGCCACTATGGAAAACAGTATGGAGATTCCTCAAAAAATTAAAAATAGAACTACCATGTGATCCAGCTGTTCCACTTCTGGGTATTTATCCAAGGACAATAAAATACTAATTCGAAAAGATATATGCACCCCAGTGTTCGCTGCAGCATTATTCACAATAGCCAAGACTTGGAAGCAACCTAAGTGCCTATCACTTACGCAGTGGATAAAGAAGATGTGGTGTATATATATATATATATATATATATATATATATATATATATATATACATACATACACACACACACACACACACACACACACAAAATGGAATACTACTCAGTCATAAAAAAGATGAAACCTTGCCATTTGCAACAACATGGATGGACCTTGAGGCTCTTTATGCTAAGCAAAATAAGTCAGGTGGAGAAAGACAATTACTCGTATGTGGAAGATAAACACACAGATAAATAATAGCTTTATTGAGATATAATTCAGATACCATACAGTTCACCCATTTACAGTGTACAGTTCATTGATTTTTAATATATTCACAGAGTTGTGCAACCATCACAATCAACTTTAGAACATATTTATCACCTGAAAAACTCCATACCTTTGGCTCTCCCTCTGCATTCGTCCCCATGTCACCTACTTTCTGTCTCTATAAATTTGCCTATTGTGGACATTTCATATAAATGGAATCATACAATGTGTGGCCTTTTGTGTCTGGCTTCTTTCACTTAGCATGTTTTCAAGGTCCATCCATATTGTAGCATATATCAGTATTTTACTCCTTGTCATTGCTAAATAGTATTCCATTGTGTGGATAGACCACATTTTATTTATCCATTCATCAGTTGAATAACATTTGAATTTTTCCGTTTTTTGGCTATTATGAATAATGCTGCTATGAATATTTGTGTATAAATTTTTCTGTGGATACATGTTTTCATTTCCTTCAAGAGTGGAATTGGTGGATCATATTGTAACTCGGTATTTAACATTTTGAGGAACTGCCAGACTGTTTTTAAAGTGACTGCACCATTTTACATTACCACTAGCAATGTATGAGGGTTCCAGTTTTTCCACGTCTTTGCCTGCATTTGTTATTATCTGTCTTTTACCTATAGCCATCCTAGTGGGTGTGAAGTGGTGTCTCATTGTGGTGTTGATTTGCATTTCCCTGATGGCTAATGATGTTGAGCATCTTTTCATGTGGTTATTGGCCATTTTTTGTATATCTTATTTGGAGAAATGGCTATTCTGATCCTTTGCCCATTTTAAATTTGGGTTGTCTTTTTACCAATTGTTTGTGAGAGTTCTAATAAATTCTAGATAAAAGTCCCTTATCAAATATGTACATTCTGTGGGGGTTTTTTTTCACTTTCTTGATGGTGTCTTTGAAGCACAGAAGTTTTCAGTTTTAATGTAGTTCAGTCTATCTGTTTTTCCTTTTGTTGCTTGTGCTTTTGGTGTCACATCTAAGAAGGCTTTGCCTAACCCAAGGTCACAAAGATTTAATCCTATATTTTCTTCTAAGAGTTTTATGGTTTTAGGTCTTACATTAGGTCTGTGATCCATTTTGAGTTAGTTTTTGTGTATGGTGTGAGGAAGGGGTTAGTTTGATTTTTCTGCATGTGGATACCCAATTGTTCCAGCAACATTTGTGGAAGTATATTTTGAATTGGCCCTTTCACTGTTCATTTTCTGCCTGACAAGAAGAGAATATCTACACCTTGGGTTTTATTTACCTAGTACATCACTTTTCCTACCCAAATGGTGTATTCCACGCAGCTGCAATGATATTTCCTTTTTATCATTAGACAGATTACATCAATGCCAGTTTCATGGATGGCTACAAGCAGAAGAATGCTTACATTGGTACACAAGGTAAGTTAGTCTGCCCCTCACAAGTTGGTTTTGTGTCATCTACCTGTGATTCCTTGGACCAGATGATAGCATAATTTTTAAAGGAAATAGTCATTTGAGGTGATGTTGTGGCCACTAGATCCTGGCCTTTCATAAAGATTGGGAGTTATTAAGGAAGACAGATAAGAAGTGTAGAGTTTCTGTACTAGATGTGCCTGGAAACTCACTGCATAGAGATAAACTGGAGATTTGAACACACCACACTACTACAGGATTTTGGACTGTGTCTTAGTGGTGCCAACCCAAGGGAATGGGACACCAGAACTCACTGGCCAGTGAAGAGCTCTTTATGTCCAGTAGGAGGCCAGGAATGGCAGTAGGACTTTCCAGAGATTGAGTCTAATCTATGAATGGGTGGTGTTGTTAAGAGGCTTTTGCTGGTCTCTGTACCCTCACAGAGCATGCCAGCAGTCTTCTGATAGGGATAGTCTGTGCTAGGTCTGACAGTGAAGTACAGGGCCCTACGTGGATTTCAGGTAGAGTTTCTATAAATGCTCCTGTGGGCCCCAGTACTTCTGACCTGCCTCTGCCATCTCAAGGAGAACACCAGGTTGCCTTCCAAGAGGGTGGGCAGAAATCACAACATAGGAGGACATTGTAGGTCACCATATGGACTTAAGGCCCTTTGGCCACTGCAGAGCATGGCTAGCAAGAGATCTGGCAGATACCTCCTTAACCAGGTGATCAAACTTAGTATTACCAATGATGGACCAAACAGTTATTATATTCCTCCTGTTGAATACAGTGAGAAATGTACAACATAACTTACATTGTATGTTGCCAGTTTTTAAGTCTGAATCTAATCATGAGACACAAACCAGACAAATCCAGATTGTGAGACATACTATAAGAAAACTAGCTTAGACTCTTCAAAGTTAATGCCATGAAAAACAAAAAAGGCAGGGAACTTTCTAGATTAAAGGAGACTAAAGGGACGTGATAACCAAAAACAATGCAGGATCATGACTGGAACCTCAATTTGGAGGAAAAAAACTGTTAAGGACAAACTGTTGGGACAGTTGGAGACTATGTATTAGATACTATTCATGTATCAGTGTTTAATTGGTTCAGTTGATAAGGGTATTGTTCTATAGGAGAAAGTCTTTGTTATTCTGAATATGTGTTCAACTCATGTATATGTCATAATGTCTAAACCTTTTAAATAGTTCAGTAAAAAAGAAAATATATACGTATGTATAATAGAGAAGCACATGTTACAAAATGATAGCTTTTGAGCTAAAGAATGTATGTGTACCATTGTACTGTTCTTTCAACTTTTTGTAGGTTTTAAATTTTTCAAAATAAAAGTTGGAGAAGAAAAGGGAAAAGGGCCTTTGGATTCTTGGTACATTGTTAATTGGTTTGATCGTCACAGGTTTATTTTCTTCTCCTAGGAGGGACCACTCCCTCCAAAAGGAGTCCTTTTAAGACCCTGAGAAGAAACAAGAGAACTATCAGGAAAGATTTTTGTTAGGGATAGGGTATGGTGTGGTTTACCTGAGAGTAGGGGCTTTGTTGAGGACGATGGTCTTGGCATGGATGGGCCTATGGAGGGTAAGGATTGGCTCAGAGGGGCCTCAGAATGCTCCTTTTTCCAGGTTTAGAAGGCAAGGGCACTGCTTAGAGTTGCTAATTATGTAGGGATTAGATCCTTTAGGCTGGCTCTGAAGGCCTTGTTTCAAATTCCTCCAGGAATTTGAGAAAGATTTCTTGAGCCAAGGACTGATCACCTTTAGAAGGTGTCAGCAGTCTGTTAAGACTAGAAGATGGGGTCCTATGATGTTGAGAAGGCTGGTTTGCCTGGCTAACCTTGGATATATTCAGTATTCTGATTCTTATTCATAATAACATCTCTGCTAATATCTGTCGTCTATTGAGAGTATCTGTTATATATCAGGTATATAATCTCTATCTAATTATTATAGAGACTCTGCAAGGGAGGTTTATTAATCCATGACCAAAGTGAAGCCCAAAGAGGTTAGGTGACATTGGGTCACACAGCTAGTAAATAGCAGAGCCAGGATTTGAACACATGTCTGCTTGGTTCAAAAGTCCTTACAAGCCAAGTCAGTAGATTGTTTCACCCATGTCAGCATAAACCACTGACTTTATTTCTTCAGAGAAGTCCACTGTTAAAGAGTCTAATCTGAGCCAGCTCTGATGGCCTAGTGGTTAAAGTTCGGTGCTCTCACTGCTTTGGTGGCCCAGGTTCATTTCCCAGTCGTGGAACCACACCACCTGTCTGTGTCAGTTGCCATGCTGTTACTGCAGCTCATACAGAAGAACTAGGAGGACTTATAACTAGATTTATACAACCATGCACTGGGGCTTTGGGGAGGAAAAAAAAAGGAAGATTGGCAATAAATCTTTCCCTGCAAAGGAAAAAAAAAAAAGAGTCTAATCTGGGAAGTGCAGCTTTCCCTTCTAAATCTCTCTCTTGTGCCTTCGAGGAAATTATGACCCTCCTCTGCCTAGCCTGAGTTTGAGTGGTGTCTGAGTTATCAGGTGCTCTGATTGGCAACATAATGTTGCCAGTGGTTTAAATGTGGAAAATTAAGTATATAAGAGCTGCTGTGGTGCAGGATAGCGGGATGTAGACAAAGCTGGGAGTCAGAGATGGGGAATGGGTGTTCTTATTATCTTCTTGACATGCATACTTTGGTAATGCATGCCCATTGTAGAAAATTTAGAAAATGAAGATGAAAATCACTCCTAACCCTAAGACCCGTAGATAATGTTAACGTTTTGCAGCATCACCTTCTAAACGTTTTTCTATGCATACAACAGATACAGACATATAAAATACCTAACAAAATGTGCTCTTTCTATACATTATCTCTTTTTTCATTTGATGGTATCTTGTGAATACTTTTCCATAGCAAAAAATACAGATCTTAAAACACCACCTTTATGGACTGCTTAAATTGGGAGTATGCCATAATTTAACTGATCCTTTCTTGTTAAACATTTAGCTTGTTTCTAAGGCCTCATGTGCTTTTGGCAGTCTCCACTTCTGCAAAGACAGAATTCTAGTATCATAAAATGTTTGTGCTTGCTAAAAGACTTTAGCAAAAATGGTAGTGAAACCAGCACACTTCCAGGACAAAATCAACCCTTGGTACTGCCCTGCTTCCCTGAAAGCAGAGGAGGGAAAAGCACTGGGAAAGTGTAAGGAATTCTCCTGAGTTGTTACTCCCTTGATTGAAAGGGAGTTGGTGGCCCACAAGTATCTTCAAAGTTCTGGCTGAGTGCCCAGCCCTGTGCAGGTTCCAACTCTAAAAGGAGAACTTGACGACACGGCCTTTGCCCTCAGCACCATATTTGCTGAGACGTGATTAATTCTCACAAAGTAAAATGACTGTTGTAAGACCATATACATTAAATGGTTAAGCTGTTTTGATTCAGCCGTGCCATCAAGATCTGAGAGGAGAGGAAGCCCTGTAAGGAATGTAGTGGTCAGAGAAAGCTTCAAGGAAGAGGCAGCCCTTGAAAATGGGTAGAAAGTGAATGGCATTGGAGGTGTGAGAGAGACAGCTTGAGCAAAGGAATAGATGCAGAAGTGAGCATGGTGTGTCTATATTGTGATGAAGCAATTTCTTAGAAAGATTAAACTGGCAGGGTATCCAGAATAGACTAGAAGAGAAAGACTCCTATTCAGAAAAGTAAACCAAGATGGTATTACAGTAACTCAGACAAAGATGATGTGGTCCTTGTAGCAGTGAAATTGGGCAGGGAGACTAGGATGGGGGCAAAAACTAAAAATATTTCAAAGGCAAAAATCTCTAGGACTTGGTAACTGCTTCTGGGAGATGAAAGAAAAAAGTAAGTCATAGTTGACTCTTAACTTATTGAAACTAAGTGATTTAAGACCACCAGTACTGTTAACAGAGATGGGAAAGTGGAGCGATAAAGCTAATTTTGAAGGAGGAGACTGAATAGGAAACACATGGGTCTGAGGAGATGATGGGACACGGAAGGGGAATGGTTCAGTAGGTGATTATAAGGCTTAGGTGAGATGAAAACAGCTAGAGACACGTGCACAGTTGACACTGTCAGTCTGGATGTGATAGCGGAAGCCCTGGGGATAAGGCTCTGAGAGAGTATGTAACAGTGCTTCTCAAACTGTTACCTATCTACAGCTTCACCTGGGGATCTTGTTAAATGCAGATTGTGCATTTCTAACACTCTCCCTTACGATGCTGGTGCTGGTAGTCCAAGGACCACCCTGAATAGCAGGGATAAGAGCAGAGAGCCAGCATCTGTGCTTTGGAGTTAGTAGTTGGGAGAAAAACAGAAGAACCTAAGAAGGAAAGATGTGCTTCCCAGCATCATGTTCCCCATGTTCTCCTTTCATTCCAGGCCCTTTGGAAAATACCTATCGTGATTTCTGGCTTATGGTATGGGAGCAAAAAGTCTTGGTGATTGTCATGACCACTCGGTGAGTTCATTCCTTTTCTTCCCACTGCCCTCTGCCTCTACCCTGTCCCCAACCCTGGATGATTCAAGAGGGGAGTTTAGCTCTTAGAAACAATGAGGATTAGGAAAGCCATGGCAGAGTTTGAGATGTCTTACCTTTTTCTTAGGTGACCCAGAGTTAACACAGCCAGGGTATGGTGGAGATTGATAGATCTAACTTGTCAAAGCTTTAATCTATGGCTCTGGTGACCTTGTGCCAATTACAGCCTATGGTGAGGTCATGGCCTTATCCCCTAAAGGAAGTATTGGGAAACACAGGGCAATGCACTTTTAATCTAGTCCCTACTTCCAAATGGCAGCTGTCTTCCTGGCTTCTGAATTACCAGTTTCCTTTGCTTTCCATTACCCGCTACTTTTGACCATTTTTCTGCTCGTTCATATTTTCACCTATAGGAGAACTGCAAAAAAGAAGTGAAACATAATAGGTCAGGCAGGAAGCCCTTGATGAAATGAATATTTTTGAAATTTTGGTCTATATATGTGCCAAAACTTCAGGAATTACTGTTTCATTAGTATTATCATTATGATAATTATAACATATTTCAGATGAGAAAAAAATTAATGAGAATGTTTACTCAGTTATCTTCCTCATGGCACTGTTACAGCCACCTTTGGTTTGGAGAGGAGTTAGTGGAAGAAGTACCACCTTGGGGTGCTTTGGAGCCACTGAAGAGTGGTGAGGTGGACTTGAGGCCTTTACATAAACCTCCTACTAGCATCCCAGGAGCTGTGCCTTTCTTCACACTCCTCTGTCAGCCAAAGGGCCCTTATTGAGGAAGAGAATGAACAGTGGCTGAGATACAGGGCAGAAAGTTCAGTCTGGCCCACCATATGTTTTCTGTTGTCTTTCTTTGTCCACCCAATGTTTATCTCAGATATGTGAAGAGTACCAACAGGTATCAGGAAAGTGGCCAAATGATGTGGCAGGTCCTCCATAAATGTCTGCTAAATGAGTACATGCACAAACTTGAGCTGTTGTTACATCTGTTTAGAATGAAGGTTTCCTTCCTCTTCTGCTGAGAAACAGGAGTGTAAGTTAGACAGAAGCAGTACAAGAGAGGACACTGCTGCCTAGGAGCACAGCAGGTCGTGGGGAGAGTAGGGTTGCTGCTCCAGAGAGGAAGGATGGAAGGCTTATGTTGCTCTGTGTGTCTTCAGCTTTGAGGAGGGCGGCAGGAGAAAGTGTGGCCAGTACTGGCCTTTAGAAAAAGACTCTCGGATCCGATTTGGCTTCCTCACAGTGACCAATCTAGGCGTGGAGAACATGAACCATTATAAGAAAACAACGCTAGAAATTCACAACACAGAGGTAAATCCAGGTTTCTGTTTTCTCACTTTTTTGAAGCTGGGGGAGAACCTTTACTGTAAAGAAAATCTTCAAAGGGAAGAGGCAGGATTCCAGGGAGTTTATAAGTTACTTCCGTTTTTCTGGGAACAGGATTAGGATATTCAACTCAGAGCCACTATAGCCATATTGTGTCTACACAACAGTGGCATTACTTAGGAATAAAACTCATAAGAAATCTAGATCCTATAATGTAGGAGTTCTGTCCTCTCCAGACATTTAACCTTTCCTTTGGGTTTGTAGAGAAGCATTGTGGAGAAAGTTGAGAGTGGTAGGCAGGAACCTTGATAGTCGGGGTACCGGGGGAGGTGAAAATCTGGAAAAGCTGAAGGTAGTCAAGGGCAAGTAGAAATGACATCATTAACTTCTGCTTCTTTTTTTCATCCAAGGAACGGCAGAAACGCCAGGTGACCCACTTTCAGTTCCTGAGCTGGCCAGATTATGGTGTCCCTTCCTCGGCAGCTTCCCTCATTGACTTCTTGAGAGCAGTCAGGAATCAGCAGAGGCTGGCTGTCAGCAGCATGGGAGCGCGCTCCAAAGGGCAGAGCCCTGAGCCACCCATTGTGGTCCATTGCAGTGCAGGCATTGGCAGGACAGGTAATGCATCTGATGCAACTCTTGGAGCATCCAGAGGCAGTAGGGGTGGGGGAGGCAAAACAAAGCTCTTAGTTGCCAGACTGCAAGAATTTGATCCACTGGTGGTGAATTGTCATGAAAAATTCCTCTTTAATGTCCTTTTGGTATCCCTAGTGCTAGGTGTACTGGCCAGAATGTACACTTCAGAAGCCAAGTCCTCAAGGGGTTGATGCTTTATACATCCCGTCAGCATAATTGTCTTCTGACCCCATCTCTGTCACCTGGGTGTCCCAGAGAGCTCAGCTGGGCTGTTGCTTCCTTCTCATCCCCCTCCCTTGAGAGATTACCACCCTGCGCTGTGGTCTCCATTCTGGAGCCAGTTAGCAGGTTTTGCCTTAAGGGGAAGTGCATTGCAGGGACTGCTGGCCTTTCTAGTTCAGAGGTCCCTTTCGGAGAAAGTCAGGAAGAATAGGTTTGTGTTAGGTCTCTGAGGAGAAGTTGTAGAGAATCTGAAAATTAGGGCCCAAGTGTGGGAGTGCTGTCGTTCTGTCTGTCTGGAATTGAAGGCAGGCGGTTGTTCTATGTCATCTTCCCGCTTTGTCTTCCTGTCACCCCCTTATATGTTCTGAGAGACAAGAGGCCTTCTCATTTCTCCGGCCTCCAACACCCCTTGTGACCTCCTCCTCAAGTCCTTTTAGGCCTAAGGCCAATTGGCCTCCTGCCATGAGGCACCTTGCCTTTGAATTCATTCATCTAGTCCTGCCTGGGTTATTTGGTAGAGAGAGGGAGAGAGGAGAAGTAGACCAGGTATGACCACTTCCTTCCTTCCTTCAGGTACCTTCTGCTCACTGGACATCTGCCTGGCACAGCTGGAGGAGCTCGGCACCCTTAATGTGTTCCAGACGGTGTCCCGCATGAGGACCCAGAGGGCCTTCAGCATCCAGACCCCTGAGCAGTACTATTTTTGCTACAAGGCAATCCTGGAGTTCGCAGAGAGGGAGGGCATGGTGCCTTCCAGCCATAACCTCCTGGCCATGGAGGGGCAGTAACTGTCCCACGAGCCTCCTACCTGCTGGCCAACCTTCCTTAAACTACCCTGGACACTGCTGAGCCTATAGGTTGCCATCAGTTATGCTGAAGCCATGGACCAAACTCTTTCTTGTGTCTCCCGGCGCACGCAAGGCAGCCTTTCCCTTTGGCTAGATAGATGTGGTGAAATTGCCGCTAGAAAGGGCCAGCAGCAATGTGTTCTTAATTCCTAGCACCTGCTATCGAACTGTGCCTTATTAAAACCAAATTATGGCTATCAGTTTTTGCCAGGGGCCCCGAGGTAAGTGGGGGAAGGAACCTCCCTCCCCCCTTTCTCAATGCCATTCTCCTTCTCGAGGTCTCTTTCCCATTCCTTCCCTTTGCTAGAATTTGATGGAGAGGTTTGGTGAGCATCCACCTTCCTTCCCAGAGAGCTTGACCACGTTACACATTGTAGAGAACGTCCTGAGTGCCAAGCACATTTATACCTAGGGCGTGTATTCCAGTCTTTTCTGTCATTCTGTGTGTGTGTGTGTGTGTGTGTGTGTGTGTGTGTGTGTGCGCGCGCGCGCACTTATGTGTATGGGTCCATATGTACGTGTGTATATAATATATATTGTATGTGATAATATGGTCGTATTCTATAAATACATATACACAGAGATACTCCTTTGTAGAAGTTCCTGGGGCTCCGTGTTGCAGTTCAGGACTCCTTGCTTCTTGGACCCTACTGTTTATCCTGGACTGGCTGGGGTTGGGGATCATGTCTCCTGTTGTCAGACCACAGAGTGATGGAAGAGGACACACACACATCCACTCTCCACGCTCCTGCCACAGGCCCTCACATAATGACTTATCTCTCTTCAGGATGCTGTCTCTTGTAGCCAAAAATGCTGATTTGTGGGACACTGGTTTAATTCAGCATGGATTACCCTTATCTAATGATTTTTCTCTGTTTACTTTGCTGATTTGGGGAATAGACCTCCACTGTGATTCCACACCCTCTCTTTCCTTCTCCCTATCCCTCAAGGATTGGCATCTGGGAGTAGAGATGAACTCACTGAGCAGCCAGAGCCAAATGCAATCGGTACGAAGTCTTAGAAGGAAAGAGAGGGAGCTGAGGTGTGTGAGAGAGGAAACTACTATGAGAATCCCTCCTTGGGAGAATGAGCTGGGGCCCTTTTTTCTTTTGCTAGAAGGTTCCTTTCCTTATGCAACTTGGCCCTGTCCACTCAAATGCCCATCTCTTTCTGCTTACTAGCCTGTGATACCCTGGAGCTCAAGCTGGGTGGGTTCTATGTCAATAAAAAGTTTAACCCCTGGCTGGGTGAGGCAGTCCCCTGCAATCACTGTTTGCCCCCTATTCATCCAGCCTATCCCTGTCTGCTCCCGGCCTACCCAGCCTGATGTGCCAGGGATGGAATCAAGAGTCCCCAGCACTCCACATTCCTAAGGAAATCCCAGGAACCCCTAAACCTTCTTCCCCTATCACAGATGAGGTTGGCAGCTGATCAGACCTCAATAATTTTATACTGTAATAAGCTCTTTGAATGTATATATTCTTATTTTTACAATTTTTTCATTTTGTATTTAACGTCAATGGACTGAGTCAGATTCAGAAAATAATTGTAAATGTTCATATTCAATATCTTACAGCGATACAGTTTTGTATTTACATATAAATATACCAACATGATCAAACCCTTTTAGCTTCATCAATTTAGTAGCAGTTTGGGGCTGGGAAGGTGAGGAGGGGGTCCAAGAGCTGATCTGGGAGGGATGGGGAGGCAGGGAGGAACCTAAGGCCTAAATATCTGAGACTTTCAGTTCTGAGAGCCACGCATCTTGTCCATAGGCCATGGCCCTATCTCTGGGCAGACAGAGGGAATCAGTACCAGTTGAGAGTGTTTCCTGGGTGCCAATCTTTATGCTTGGTGCTTTTTTCCCCCATTACCTCATTCAACCTTCACTACAATCTAGGGAGATACTATTGTCCCACCCTTCTATTTCTATACAGATGAGGAAGGTAAGGTTCAGAGGGTCACAGTGATTTGCTCTAGAACTGGAGCTCAAGTTGGTCTGCTTACAAAGCCTTTGGCCTCCACTGCATTGCTGTCTCTCAAGGATCGAAATAGTGTTTTGTCTTTGGAAACCAGAGTTTTTTTTAGCTTTCCTTTCAGAGTATAAACAGTTCTTAAATTCTACATAGTTAATCTTGAGCCCATGCTGCATGGAAGGGTGACAGATTTGTTTACTGATTCTGTCAGATAGGACCTCCTGGTATAGGGTCCTCAGGTCTACAGAGTACCAAAGGGGTCATTTTCCCAGGGAAACTCCACATGTATGGGTACACTGGTATTTGTGGAAAGATCTTCAGTTACTTGCATCTCTTAGAATGGAACCAGAAGTTTTGTCCACATAGAACTACTCCCCATGCCATGTAGCTATTCCCTGTTGACCAATGACAGCCCGCCCAGTTTGGGCAGTACTGGTCTGGAGAGTGTGCAAAATATTGGGGTGTTCTTAATAAAAGTGATAGCAGCTAACATTTACTGAGTGCTTAACTCTGTTCCAGGTACTGTTCAAAGTGCTAAGTATTATTTCATTCATCCTCAAAGCAACCTTTTGAGGTAGGTATTGACAGAAGAAAAAGACTGAGGCACAGGAAAATTATTTGGCCACAGCCAAGAACCCGGACCATCTGACTCCAAGTACCTGTTGTTAACTCTTATGCTAGACTCCCTCTAAGGATCCATCTTCTGATCTGCCAACAAATTTTTCTTGAGTATCTTAATCAAGAGCTGAAGTGTAGAGCAAAAGATTAAGCCAGTTCTTTCCCTGGATGAGCCTCTGGTCTCTTGGAGCCAAGCAACCATAAGAGGTGAACAGAGATACTTGAAATCTGGGAAATCAGAGAAATATGTAGGAAACAGGGTTAATAATAAAAGATCTGGAGAAGGTAGACTTGAACTGTCATTTATTTGAAGAGGCTGTAGCCAAACTGCTCTGTAGATGCAGAACTTATGCGTGAGTTCCTCCTTGCACGTCTGAGGATTGGTGAGGTTATCACTTGCAAGAGCTCCATAAAAATGCAGATTCTTGGGTCCTGCCCAGTAGGTGGTTAAGTGAGTGACATGAGGACCCAGGTTTCAGAACCACGGTCTTAGTCAATGTTCTTGATTCTGAGGAAGGTTAGCAAATTGATGGCTCCTACATCTTGAGAGAAAGGGATCAATAACTTGCCTTCCACTGCCATAGTTTACTTGTAGCTTTTACCATTGGGAAGATAATCAATACTCAGTGTGAGCCTACCTGTGCTATGTGTTAAAAGAGGTAAAGGGGAAGACAGAGAAGGAGCCCTGAATCTGTTCAGGAAGTTAAGGCTTTCACACAGGAGATTTGGTGAACCAAGCAAGAGAACCCACAATCAAATGCTGGATTGTACAGTTGAGAACATAAGATGAAGAAAACATGTTTAGGGGAGAGAGCATTATGGGCTAACTCAGGCTTCTGCTTCTGATTTGATTGCTATTTGTTTTTTCACTTACTCCCTCTACCATTGGTTTCTTCATCCTGCCCATCCCTGTCAGCTAGGATGGGGCTCCTGAGGTGAAAGGGTACCCCTGCATCCTCAGCCTAGGAGGCCCACCATTGTCAGTCTCCATGTCACCATATGCAGGTAAATGACTGGTTCTTAGGAGACTGGACTATTTAGCATCATAGATCGAGGAAGATGGGACTTCTACCCTGAAAGGCTTCCCATCTCTATGGACAACCAGACATATGTGGAAACTCTCACAAATCAGAGACTTGGAGGGAAGTGGGCCAGAAGGTATAGCCAGGTAAAAAAGCCTTCCTAGAGTGACTTAGCTCTTTGGTAGTTTTGAGGTCTCACCACTCCACTCAACCCAAGCCAAGACCAGCTTCCTTTTGTAAAAGGACGGGCTGTATTAGATGATCCTACTATAGGCCCTCCGACTCTAAGGGTCTAGTTCTTTGTTGGACAGTGTGAATGCCTGTAAAGGAACCATCAGCCCCTTCGGTTGGGTTAGCTCCCGTTTGTAAACCCCAGGTTTGGGTTTTCAAAGTCTCCTCTTTCAAGCTGCTGCCACTTCTCTATATTCCCTCAATTCCCTTCGCATTTGGCCCCCAACTTGGAAAGCAGGTAAAGTCTCTGTAAACCCCAGACTGACCCATAGGCCTTTAAGGCTTCTGTGCTACTTGGAGCAGACAGGGTGACTCAGAGCCACAGAATGAACTGACCGAGGTCCCAGAGCTCCAGTCGAGATCTTAGATTTGTCTCAGGCGTTGGTCACTACTCACAGACCACCATTAGCTTATGAAGGGCAGAAGCTAAAGCTCCCACCAGCTTGGGAACGAGATTTTTCTCTTGGGAGGTATCCACACCATAGTTACCATCACACAACAGTTGTGAATATCAAGTATTTTGGACTGTACTGCTCTTAATTGACCACAGAAAAGACTGGATCTTCTTCACAAATAGAAATCCAGCACTCTCAGAAACCTGTTGCAGTGTTTAATCTCCCTTCACCCCTCACCATAGCTTTCATAAAACCCTTTCTGTTTAAGCTAAATCTGGCATGCTGCAGTGTAAAATACCCGTATTTTTTTCTGGCTAAGGTCAAGGTGAAGATAGCTAAACGCACTAGAATCCTAGCTAGGAGAGCTGGGTGCAGATGGGGAGCAGTGATCCCTTTTCAACAATTTAGGGTAATATGTTCTTGATGGTTGTTAGGACTAAGATGAAGATGAAAGTAAGAAAGCAAGACAATGAGATGTAGAGAGAAGGTAGTCAAAAAAGGCTCAGAACCCCCTCTCCAACTCTAGGCTCACTTCCTTCTAGCCTTTCCCCACGTCAGGACCTTAGGCCTCAAGACTGGCCAGATGTGCAGCTGAGCCTAGGTCAGCCATTTCATCCTGTGGGGTCTCTTGTTTTACTTCATCGACCTTTCACGAAGACCTCGTCTGTGGCCAACAGCCAGTGAGCTTATGAAGTCATGTTCAGGGCGGATACTGGGCTGGATGTCAATTGGGGACTTAGTTTAGATGGAAGCTAGGAGCCTTGGAAGTGGGTGAGAACAGAGAAGAATGAGGAAGGCAGGAAGACAGGAGAGACCCCTGGGAGCCACTAACATTTAGGGGAGGATTGAGGAAGAAAAGCCTGTGAAAGATTGTGATTAATAGGCAGAGGTAACAGGACAAGGCTAGGCTGTGTTCTCACGGACATGAGACTTGGGGAATGGCTGGGATGAATGAACAAGATTTGGAAATGTAGGTTCACTGGTGGTCTTCTCGGGACAGGGTCTGACAGGGTGGAGGCATGAATGGGAGGTAAAGGAATAGAGACGGCAGTGCTTGGGCTGTCTCCAGTCAAAACAAGGCCCACCTTTCTCTCTTACATATTAGGCCTCTGAATACGATTTCATTTGAACAAAGGAACATGCTGCTTAAAAAAGAAATCACCAAACAACTGATATACAAAAGGAAGCAGTTTGAAAACATAGAGCCAGGTAAACTGGAGAAGATATTGTTATATCTGTGTCCTAGATTTGGGCTGGAAGTGACCCAGAGGGGTAAATTAATGCTCAGTGAGGGGAAGACATTTCAAGGCAGTGAGTAGCAGTCTTAAAACCCACTAAAAAATTCCAAGCCTCCAAAGCTGCCCAGAAATCAGAAATATGGAATACGTACAACTTAAGCCAGCTTGGTTGCCAGAGAAATAAGAGTTTTTTCACCCAGTGTGATTGTTGAGCCCTTTAGGTCTGTCCTGGGCTCTTCTCTCAGACTGTACCACCAGAGACTTCACATCTGAATGGCCGGGGGATGAGGGCGTGGCAGCAAGATAAAGGAGGAAAAGGTCTGAGAATTCTTGACTAAATGCTAGGCATACTTTATTTTTAATCTCACAACACCAACTGAAGTAGGTATTCTTATTCTTAGTTTACAGATAAGGAAATTGGAAAGATAAGTAACTTGCCAAAGACATCCAGCTAGGAAGTGACTAAACTGGGATTCTGACCAATAGCTTGAGCTTTTCCCCTTGAACCTATAGGGCACTTTGGGTTGGGGGTGGGAGCAAGTCTCAGATGCCCC
Source organism: Tapirus indicus (assembly GCA_031878705.1). Lineage (NCBI taxonomy): Eukaryota > Metazoa > Chordata > Mammalia > Perissodactyla > Tapiridae > Tapirus > Tapirus indicus. Next base: position 64,597,078 of record CM062918.1, on the reverse strand, counting down.
TCATCTGGATATTCCAAAGCTGGCAATAATGGTCTTCTATAGCTGACAGAGGTTCTGTCAGCAAGACACTGGCATTGACACTGACATCTTTTTGGCAGAGTCACTGAAGTGCAGGCCCTAAATGTCAATCACCACCCATAAGCACCCTAAAGAACTACGAATGAGTCCTTTTTCTGAATGAGGGGGTATGTGTGTATGTGTGATGCCTATGAGATGGTGTCAGAACATGGGACAGTTTTGAGTACCATATGTGTTGTGAGTTGAGGACGCATGTATATATGTGGTTGGGAGAAAATCATGCGTCTTTGAGGTTATTTTCTTTGGAAAGGGCCAGAATCATTTAGAACTATTTGGGGACAAACTTCTCTTGGAGTTAGGGAAGTAGGGAGGGTGGAGCAGGAGGAGAGGCTGTTTTTCTCCAGAAGACTCAACCTGGCTCATGGTACCCAACTGTGTATAGAGACAGCACATAGGGGAATGAACAAAGCTCAGGCTTTGGGCCCAGACTTGCCATGGCTACTTAACTTGGGCAAGTCACTCTACTGCTCTGAGCCTCAGTTTGCTCGACTACAAACAGGATAATAATCCCTAACTCACACAAAAGAGGCCTCCTGGGAATCAGAACCTGGCTTCCCAATGTGACTTCTCCAAGGAAACCCTCACCCAGATCCATTCACTGTTTTGTCTTCACTGGTAGGGTAGGAAAGAGGTGGGGTGGATGCAACCTTCAGTGCAGCTGGAGGGCCAGTGCTACCAAATCAAATACTTTCCCAAAGAGTCTGGGACTGGCTGTGCTATGCAGGCATCAATGTACTGAGTCAGAAACAATCACTGGACCCCTTCCAAGGGGCCTCTTGTGCCTGACTGCTGTGGGCACTGGGGGCTCAGAGGTGAAATCAGATAGAGTGGCTGTCCTCTAGGAGCCCAGCCTAGCGGGTGTTCAGGAAGGGATTTCCACTAGGGTGGTGCACTTAGGGTAGGAAGTGTCAGCAAAGTCTGGTTCTCTGAGCAGGAGTAAATATTCTAGTTGCAAATGCTCCCTAAGGAACTTCATCCACAGTATACCACTGTCTGGGCTTACAGTCAAATGCTTGGTCCTTTGGCCTCCACAGAAGCTCAGAACCTCACTAGGTATATTAAAGCACATTTTACCATCGCATTTGATCTTCATAACACGGCAAGGATTGCTATGTTATCCTCTTGTACAAGACAGGAGGCTGATCCACAGAAAAAAGACTAAGTGGGAACCATGGAACTCAACTTCCAGACTAATATCCTTTCTGCTCTACCACTCTGCCTCATCGCACATTCACAGTATGTGTTATGCCTTCATCCAGGGCAGAAACTCTTGGGAAATAGAGCAGGAATCTGAGATAGGGCTCCAGACATCAGGGGATCTCTGTTCTGATGTAGAAAAACTTGGTCCTCACTCTAGGGAGCCTCCAGTCTGAGAATGAAACTCAACTTCCATGGTCCTGCCAGGTGCTGGGCCTCCCACTGAATACACAGTCCTCATCTGGCCTTTCCCCCTCCATACCCTTTCCCTCAATCAATCCATCAACCAAGCTAATACCCAAATTCTAGTCCCCACTCCACCTGGGATGACCTGCTACCCTTCGCAAATCAGTATTTCTTCCCATCTGCCCTCTCAGTGGCAAGCTTCCCCTCTCCATCAGACCCCTCACCCCCAGGGACTCTGAGTGAGTGAAGGGTCCTTAAAGCCTATCTTTCTACTCCAATTTCTACCCCCATTTCACCAGGGGTGAGGGGAAGAGGCCCAGAGGGAGGAATGGACTTGCCTAAGTATATACCAGTCACTGGCCATGCTATGTCTAGAACCCAGACTACCCAACCACTAGCCTCATGCTCTTCTACCTCTTCACACACCAGGCCACTGACTCCCTTCTCTCCGTTACCCACACTGAGTCACTCATCCAGTCCCCTTGAGTCTTTCTTAAACACATCTCTCCTTTTTTATTCTTGCTTACCCATTGCCACTGCCGTGGTCAAGTCTTCATTACATCTCACCTGAATTGTTGGGACAGGTTAACTGGCAGCAGGCCCCCATTCTGCCCACAGGCCTCAGGCCCTTCACATTCTGCACACCCCACCCGATCCACACTAACTTCCTTTCCTGGATGCCTCAATCAACAGGTCTTTCTTGCTCACTCATTGTGTGCCCTGGCCACAGGCTCAGCTCTGTTGATCACAGACATGTGGAGTAGCCTTTGCCCCCCAGAAATTCCTTTTGGTTGAAAGTTATGACAAACACTGCAAATGATTCAGGGAACAATCTGAGTCAGATCTTTGACGTGAGGGCTGCTGAAGGTAGGGAAGGTTTTCTGGGTTGGGTGGCTGGGAAAGAGAAAAGAAACCTCTTGGCTCCCCACACCTACCCTTCCCAACAGAAGATATACCTCTGTAGTCTCCAAACCAAGTAATACAACAACCTTTGTACCTCACCTTGCTTCCTGTAGGGACGCCTCACTCAACCCACCCTCAGAACCCATCCAGCTGCTGGGATGTTGAGCATCTTAAACCATGGTTCTGGGCTTGTGGTCCTGTGACCATGCTGCTTGCACATTCTGTTGTGCAAATCTTAAAAAAAATTTTTTTGGAAGATTGGCCCTGAGCTAACATCTGTTGCCAATCTTCCTCTTTTTCTTTCTCCCCAAAAGCCCCATTACGTAGTTGTAGATCCTTCTAGTTCCTCTATGTGGGACACCACCTCAGCATGGCTTGATGAGCAGTGAGTATGTCCACGCCCAGGATTCAAACCTGTGAATCCCGGGCCACCGAAATGGAACGCGCGAACTTAACCGTTAGGCCACCAGGCCGGCCCCAAGTCTTGAGAATTTTAACCAGTTATTAAAGTCTTCTGCTGTTTGGTTCCATCCTTCCAACCCTGATTTTCATTACTACAGCCACATTTGAAGGTCCTCAACAACGTTTTGCATTTACCCCTTTGTGCCCTTTGCTGAAAATGACTTGCCCCTCCATTTCTGCCTGATGAAATCTTTAACACCCAACTTGAGTGCCACCTCCTCCAATGAAGACTCCCAGTTTTCCTCAGCTAGAAAGAATTTCCCTTCTCTGAGTTCCTATGGATGTGCACTTATATAGACATTCCTGCCTTGCCTTAGCTCTTTCTGTAGCATACCCTCAGCTAGGTGTGGAGCCCTTGGAGGGTACAGAGCATCTCATCCAGCAGCAGGTGCGGCATGAATGTGTCTGCCTCACCCACATTAGGTGCTCAGACAAGTGCCTGTTGCCCTGAACGCAGGACTTTCCGCTTACACTGCTCATTTTTAGGCAGGCGCCTTAACAGAATGGGCCAGAACGGTTAGGTTACACAGCCAGGGAAGTCGGGACAGACCAGCCAGTCGCTAGGGTGTCCCTACCCGCCTGCCTGTGCCCGGCTCCAAATGGGGTGTGTGTGTGAAGGAAGTGGGGGCCGGGTAGCCCCGCTAGCTCCTCCTCTGGGTCCACCCTGCGGATCTCCGAGTCCCAGGTCTTCCTCCAGTCCAACGGTCTCAAGAAACTCGAGGCGGCGGTGCCGGAGAGATAGGGGATTCTGCCAAAGATGCACCTCCCACTCGCGGCTAGTTTAATTAATTAATTCATATATTTTTGGAGGTAGGGGGCGTTCAATGAAGGGGAAGAGGTGGAGCGAGGGGAGGAGGCGGGCCTAGGGTGACTGACGCGAGCGCCGGGGAGCCAATGGCCCGTGGGGGGCGTTCCCCCCCATTCAGGACTCCTCGCCTGGCTCGGAAGGTATGTTAAACAGCTGCTTTTAATTTGGTCTCCCCAATCTCCGGCGTTTGGGGGGCTAGTTCGCCGGCCGGTCGTTTTGGCCAGTCCGCCACGGTGCGGGCGCCAAAGGCCCGGGTTCGGAGCTAGGGGAGGCTCGGAGTCCGGCGGCCGAGGGAGGCGAGGGGCAGGCCAGGAAGGAGAGCTCTTGGCACCGCCCGCCCGGCAGTGTGTGTTTCCAAGCCGGGCTGGATCCGTGGGGAGGGGGTCGGCCTGGCCCGGGGTCGCCAGTGCGCTGGCCGTGCTGCCTAGTTTATTTCACCGAGCAGTGGGTTTCGGTAGGTTTCGGCGGCGGACTGGGTAGGGGGCGGGCAGGAGGAGATCCTCCTCTCTCCTGGAATGCCTTTAAAAAAATTATTGTAAAGAAGAAAAAAGGGGAGATTCCGTACACCGACTGGAACTGGGCCCGGGTTGCGGCGCGCGGGCTCGGCAGGGGGCGGCGGCCTGAGCCCGCGGCGGGCGACCGGAGTTGGTCGAGAGCTGGAGTTAGCTAGCGAGCCGGGGCCCGCGGCTTTCCCCGCTAACCAGGCTGAGCGAGGGCAGCAGCCGCCCCCAGGGTTTTGTTTCTGTCCGCAAACTTGTCGGAGGGGGCGGTGGGCGCGCTTCAGAGAGGCGCGGGTGCCGTGGGCCCGCGGTTGTTATGGACTCTGGGGGCGGGGGCAACGCCGGACTCGCGGGAGGGGCTGCCGGGGTGGGGGAGCGAGGCCACCGGAAAGAGCCCCCCGCGCGCCGGTCTGGGCTCTTCAAACTCCCGGGCCGTGGCAGTAGAGCCAGCGTTCGGCACCGGAACCCGCCAGGCCGCGAGCCCGCGCGGAACTCGGCCCGGGGGTGCGGAAAACCTCCAGGAACTCGGCGGCTTTGACCCGCGGCCCCAGCTGATCCCCTTGCAAACATGGAGCTGCCTCCTCCGCCCACCCCAAGGCGGCGGCGGCGGCTCGGTCTTCCCCCACCCCCACTCCCGGCCGTGCCGCTCGCCACGGATGGGGCGGGGACGGGGGCGCGGGCGTGTGAGCGCGCCCACGAGGGGGTTGCCTGAAAGGGGCAGTGAAGGTCGGAAACTGGGAAAACAGTCTCCACGCTCGGAATCGGGAAAAGGAAATGCATCAGCGGGCGGGAGGGGCGCGGGGGGCGCGTCTGTCAGCCGGGATGGCGGCCGCGGGCTGGGAGGCGGGGCGCCGGCGTGAACTGCCGCGTCGGGCGGGTCTCGCCGGGAGAGGAGGCGCAGGGGCCCGGGCCCACTGAGCACCGGGCTGCCCCTGCTTCCACTCCTTGGCCTAGCCTGTTTACTATCTACTCCGGCGGCGGCTTGTGCAACCAGCCCGGAGCGGAGCTGAGGGGCGGGGCATTTTCCTGTCTCTTCCACCCACCTCGGGCTCCTCCAGAGGGCCCGCCTTCTCTTGTCTTCCACTGGCTGGACGAGACTCCCTTTTTTCCTTCTCGGTTATCGATTGGATGACATTCTCCCGAGCTCCGCCTATCGGGGGGCCGGGCTGGAGTTTAAGTTGCTAGGATTTTTTTTCGTGAAGGCCGGAGGAGGATTCCTGCGGCTTACGTGTGGCGCAAGATCCCGCCCCCACTTCTGATTGGTGGGATGGATGGTCCCGCCTGCTCCGGAGGAGCGAGCTCGGGGAGGGAAGTCCAGCCCTGTTCCCCGCCCCTTCCCCTTGCCTGAGTGCGCGCTCCGCACATGTGTGAGGCCCGCCTTGCTCCTTCGAACTGTCCTCCCGCCCGGAAGTCCCGGGCTTGGAGCCCTTGGCGGGGGGAAGGGTGGGGGGAGGAGAGCCGAGAAGGCACACAATGATTTCTCCAACCTCGAGATCTGGTAGTCTATGCGATGAAGTATAAGGGTTGACGGTGTGGAGTGGATTTGGGGGGTTTAGCTCCGGGGGTTCTGCTCCGGAGGTTGGGAGGAGGGGGTGCGATCTGTTCTTCCGGGCCAAGCACTAGAGTTCTGACTATTCCCGCGCCCCTTGACTTCCCGGAGATCGCCCTGAGCTTAAGCTTGAGAACGCTTCCGACTCTGGCAGTGTGTTTTCTTCCCAGCGCAAAGCTGCTGCTGTCCTTAGTTGGCTTTATCTAAAACTCTGAGCAACCTAGGATTGGCCTGGATGCCTTAGGCAAGATCCGGGGCAGCTCATCCCCTGTTGACCGAGAAGTCGGGGGCGGCCCAGTCCTGTTTGAGTTCGCAGTGGTTCTTGATGTCCAGGTGGGAGCGCCGTGTGGCATCCAGTCCAGGGAGCGAGGGACGGCCCAGAGTTAAAGGTAGCCCTAGGTCATTTCTGCATAACTGCCGCTTCGTAACCTCCTACAGGTTTGGCCCGGGGGTCGCTTCGGTCTGTGTGACTTATTTTTAGAGCTCCGTTCTGGGCCAGGGCTTGGCTCCCAGCGAGGCTGCTCCCATCTGTCAGCTACTCATGGAGTTCACAGTTCGCTGCCTTGTCCTTGCGGCTCGAAGCCATCCTTGGAGTCAGGCCCACCTGTTGCCAGTGCTCGATTCTTGCCGTCTCCGCTGGGTTGCGGAGGCAGGACAAGATAGGACCTAGGAGTGGGTTGCGTGGGGCCTGCCACTTGGGGACTGACTAGCCTCTCTTGGGGGAGTAGCCTTTTTGCTAGAGAGAGCGGGAAAACTCTAGTCCCGCCCCCTCCCCTCCTGGTGCTCCGTGAGCGCCCCCCAAAGCAAGGCCAGCGTTAGTTCTCTGCCCTATTTGGTGAATAAATAAAAGCAACCTAGGTATTGAAAGCACTTTCTCTCTGTGTGTTCGAGGAACTATTAGCTACACAGAGAGGGCCTAGTGACTGCCATTAACACTCGTTGGCCAAGGAGGAAGTGACCAGCCAGTTCTTACTATCTTTTGTTCGCAACTCTGGAACTGTTATCCTTTCTCTGAAGTGTGGGGTGAAGGTTCATTTATGCTGTGGCCTGTTTGGTCTCCTTCCTCAATTCTTCGAGTCTGAGGATGTCTCCAAATCTACCCTGGAGATCGCGAGTGCCTTAAGCCTCACGCTCCGCCTTCAGGAGATTTGCCAGGGCGGTGGCTGTTAGGGCCCTGCCTTCATTTTGATTATCTCCGCCTTGTTAGGACTGCATATTCAGGTTTAGGGAGTGTCGGTGTTAAGAGTGTGCAGCCATCCCAAGCTGCGAGCTGACAATCCCTGGGGCTACTTCTCGGCTTTGGTCTCCAGTCCTTAATTCTGTACTCTGCTTACTGAAAGGAGCTGTCGGCTGCTCCAGATATTTGTGCTTACAAGGACGCAGCATGCGGAAATGTAAATTGTAAAGAGAGAACTGGATAGGAAGGATGAGGTTCTCGTTCTCTTTTTTTATGCTGCTGCCTCTCCCCTTCAAATCCCAGGGCATCGGATCTCGGCTGCTGAGCTCCGGGCAACCTCCTGTTTCGGGCCCTGGAACTCTGCGCTCCAGTCTCTAGTGTAAACATTCCACAAAAGGACTGCTAAGGTTCAGCCTCCTCGCTCAGGGCGGAGTCAGCTCCTTCCTAGACGGGTGTCCTGGCTAATGGATGCTCCTACCGGCGCCGAGATACCCAATCCGATGCTTGGGGGCGGGGCCTGGCCCGGCAGTGTGGTAGGAGGAGCCTGTCTCACTTACGGACATTTTACCCCACATCGGTTACTTACCTTCCTGGGGCAGCGAGAGAGCCAGGGGTAGCCTTCCAATGCGATGACCGGCGAGGGCGGGAGCCGACTTGTCGGGCCAGTGACTGAGACGGTACGGGGCGGGATATGTGGAATTCTCCAATGAGACGTGAAGAACTTCCCTGCTTCCTCCAATGGTGTTGCGGCTTGGGGGTGGGATTCAGCAATTCGTCTCCAATAGGCGGGGCTGAGTTAGGGAAGCTCCCCGCCAATAGGGGCGTGGAGAAGGTGAGCGGCTCTCCCTCCCCTCCCAGCCGAGGGGGAAGGGGCGGGCAGTCGGCAGGCAGGGCGCAGTGATTGGCTAAACGTTTGACGGGCGGATAATGCGGCCTGTAGCGGAGCGAAGTTGAATCTTCCCTCTGCGGGGCGGGCCGGGGGAGTGGGCGGGATTTCCCGGGTAACAGAGAAGCGGCCGCGGCGGTAGAGGCGGCGGAGACGGTTTCTCCATCTTCCCCCCCTCCCCTTCCCCCCTCGGAGTTTCCCTCCCTCCCTCCCTCCCTCCTTCCCAGTCTGGGCACCGGGGCCTGTGACCGCTTCGTTAGCGGAGAGGAGGCTGCCAGTCCGCTTCGGCGGGCCTGTGCCCCGCGCCGTTCTCGGGCCTCCCTGCTGAGCCCGAGGCTCACGCCGAGAGGGACACGCAGTGAGGAGCGGCCGAAGCAGCTTTGCGGTGAGAGCACGCCGGGCCGGGGTCGGGGCGGGGAGCCTGGTGGCGGGTAACGCTGGACTCGAGGGCGTGTATTTTTAGGGGGGGTGACCTCCTCGGCTTCCCGTAGAGCAGGCGGGCGGGAGGTGTGTGGATGTGTGAGGGGGGTGGGGGGCGGAGCGGGGTAACTCCGTGCGGGAGGGGGAGGAGAGCGTAGTCCCGGTGCGCGCGGAGGGGGCGGGCTCTCGCGCCGCCGCTCAGGGGCGGGGCGGCGCGCGCGTGCGATTGTGGAGAAAGGGGCGGGGCCGGCCCTGCGTTAAGTGCAGTTTGCGGTCGACCACCCCTCCAGCCCTCCCGGCGTGGGCGGGGCCTAGGCCGGCGGGCGCGCACTGGCCGGCTGGGTGGGGGGACGGGTAGGGGGTCTCCCGCGTGTGGCTGCGGGGCGCGGCAGGGAAGGGGCGTGAAGTCTGCCTTCCTCCGCCTTCTCGGGATCCGGTTGGCCGGAGGGGCCATACAGAGTGACAATGCCACTCCTCCTGGCCGTCCTCCCCTCCCCCCGGTTTCCGCCTCCTTGGCAAGTGAGGCGGAGCTCGGGAAAGCCCGCTGTCGGGTCTGGCCGGGAGTCGCGGCGCCTAGGTCTGCCCCGCCCTACGTCTCCGTGGGGTGGGAGGGGCCCCCGCTGACTGAGAGCTGTGGAGGTGTCCGGACTTACTCTGTGGGTCGGCCAGGCCTTTTGCCTGGGGCACGAGGGCTCGGTGTCAGAGCAGTTGTCTCCGCTGTGCTCCATGCAGCGTGGATGGCACCGTGCAGCTCCGAGAGTGGGAGCGTGGTCACCGCCACTCCCCTTTGGTTGTAATTATTGGGGCGAGGTGCTCAAGGTCCCTTCGTTGGAATCAGCGGTGGAGTGCTGTGACCATGCTTCCGCAGCGCTGATGGTGGCAGGAGGAGCCGAGAGTCATCAGAGACTAGAAATGTGGCCCGGGACAACCTTTTCTGGAGTTCCCTTGATGTTAGTTACCGTGGCTCTACGGGGCGGGGCTTCTTTTGAGCCAATGGGGTGGTGGGTGGTTACTTAGACTTAGCCACTAGTTCGATGCCTTAAGACTTGAAAACCAGTTAGCCGTGAAGAGGCTATGGAAGCTCTGTTCTTCACAAAGCTGACATTTATAAAAGGAAAGTTTGAATTTACGTTTTACTCTTAAAAATAATCTGTTTATAAAAGATGCTGATTTTAAAATAACTCAGACTGAATAAAATACTCTGATTTCTTCGATTCTTGCATTTTCTACTTTGGATTGTACAGATGGTTCTGCTCTATAAGCTTAATTTCACAAAGAAATAAGTTGCAGTTTAGGTTACTACATACATAGGTAGGTGTTCTTGAAAAGTCTTCTCTTCTGGCTTTATGTAATTCTGTTAGAACATCTACACTACTTTCTATTTATATTCTATACAATATAGTATTCTTGCCCTGTTGTGTAACAGAGAGTTCGGTGCAGTCAGGGACTAGTGTAGCCTTTGTATGTAACTTATCTAGAGTTGCCCTCCGACCCTTATTGAGGAGTTGTCTCGGGACATTTCGGATTTAATGAACCATTTTAATTGAGGTTTTTGCTCTGACTTGATACATTCTCTTACTAAGTTAAATTACTTAAGTGTTTTTGATAATTTTCGTGAGAAAATAAACATGGTATAAATATGTTTATTTATGCACTAACATCTGAGCAGGCCTTCTAGCTAATTATCTGAAGTTAAATTCTAGATTTATGCTTTGCTTAGTTGGGACTGAGAGTTTGATGCCCTATGCTATACTCTTGTGAAGAGAGTCTCACCTTCTCAGCTAAGAAAGTAGGGATGGCAACAGTAGCTTTTTAGTTTGGTTAATGGTGGTTGTAATAGAATTGGTGTGGAGACAGAAAACCTGGGTGTTTCTCCTGATGCTATAAACTGACCAAGATAGTGAAGACAGTGGAGAATTGACCATTGAGGAAAGTTTGGTCAACACATACTTGTTCCACCATTTACAATGCTGTGTGCTGGGACACATAGAAGACCTAATTGATGCTCTTAAAGAATGTGCGCCAGGGTCAGAAGTCCCACATAGGCTTTAAGGATTCAAGTAAGAACCTGGATATACTGTATTAGGAAGGTTTTCATAAATTCTTCTAATTTCTCCAAATATCAGTATTGTATACTATAGTTGTTGTTAAAGACCCTAGATAGATTGGCATTTTGTAATTAAGAAGGTTTCACCTAAAGAGTAAGATTTTTTTCTTTTTTAAGGAAGGAGGTGTGTAGTAATTTGATAAGATTCCTAGCAAAGCATAGTCCAGTGTACATCTTCAGTGCAAACAGACAAGATACTGGAGAGCTGTGCAAGGCAGATGTTAATGCCTGTGAATTTTAGTTGGAATTAAAATATTATGTCCATGGCATTCAAGAATCTAGAGCAGTGCTTTAAAAGGCTTTCTCACTCTTCTAGATAACTCCACCAAGCAAGAGTTTGTTAAGCTTTACTTTCTGTAGATTCTTGTAAAAATGATAGTTATGTGCTTTTTCACACTATGTCCTTTGTCTCCTTGAGTCATAATAATAAGAGCTTACGTTTGTTGAGCCCTTACCATTTCTCAGGCACTGTTAGGCACTATATATCTATTAACTTGTTTAATGTTCATGACAGCCCTGTGTAGTAGGTACTGTGAAATCCATGTTTTCAAGATGAGGAAACAGTGGCACAGAGAGGTTAGACATATGGTAGGTAAGTGGCCAAGCCAGGGTCTGAACCCAGGAAATCTGGTTCCAGAGTCCATGCTGTTAACTACACTAAAGCTGCCTTTGGTCCAAGGATAGCAAACAGAAAAGGAGCAGTGTGCCTTTTAAAAAAATTATTGTGGTAAAATATATATAATGTAAAAATTTACCATCTTAACCATTTTTAAGTATACAATTAAATGGCATTAAGTACATTCCCGTTGTTGTGCAACCATCACCACCATCCATCTCCAGACCTTTTTCATCTTCCCAAACTGGATCTCTGTATCCATTAAACAACATCAACCCCCTTTTACCTCCCCCCCATCCCCTGGCAACCACTATTCTACTTTCTGTCTGTGAATTTGACTACTCTGTAAGTATGCCATATAAGTGGAATCTTACAGTATTTGTTTTTTTGTGTCTGATTTATTTCACTTAAAATAGTGTCTTCAGGTTCATCCATGTTGTAGCATGTGTCAGAATTACCTTCCTTTTTAAAGGTGAATAATATTCTATTATGTGTATATACCACGTTTTGTTTATTTATCTGTAGATATTCATTTGGGTTGTTTCTACTTCTTGGCTACTGTGAATAATGCTGCTATAGACATGGGTATATAAATATCTCTTCAAGTACCTGCATTGAATTTTTTGGGGTATATACTCAGAAGTGGGATTGCTGGGTCATATGGTAATTCTGTGTTTAATTTTTTGAGGGACCAACAGTATGTGTTTGAAAGCAGCTTTGAGGGAGAAGATTGGGACTCAGATTCTAAAGGTGAATTGAGTCAACACCCGTTTATTGACCACCTTCTTAAATAGCTCTGGGCTGGTACAAGAAGAGTCTTTGTCCCCAAGAACTTTACATTCTTAGAAGGAAAGGCAAATAAACACGTGATTTTACTACATATCAGCATAGGTTGAGAACCATAAGAATCAAGTACAAAGAGCAGGAGGGAATTCAGAGGAGAGAGAGCCCACATTTGGGGTGGAGGAAGAGGGGACACTGAATGAGAAACCGGAGGGCACAGTCTGAAATCATAGATGCAGTTGAAGGGAGTTGTTAAATGACCTGAAATCATAGATCCAGTTGAAGCAAGTGGTTAAATGAGATGGTGAGATGCACCCATGTTCATAGCAGCATCTCACTCAAAGTACCCCCAGAGAGTGCCTTGGAATGTTAGAAGGGGTAGCATCATGTTGAAATTGGCAGGTGAATTGTAGTCTGTCTTCCAGAATTTATGAATTCTGTTCTCTTCAGTTTGCAGACCAGATTGCTTCTACTGCTTTGGAAGATATTTAGGAATCACAGTGAAGAAATTATGGACTTGGCATATATGTTACTGTTACCTTGTCAAGCTCAAGATATATTATTAATATGGTCAACTATTGTTTCCTAATACTTCTTTTCCTTCACGTGCCTTCCTGTTTTCTGCTAGTTTGATAAGTGGTTAGTAGAAGTAATATCTTGTCACTCTTACCTAAAATTTCAAAAACCCTTCTCTGCTCTTTCTTCTCAGCACTTGTCACTGTCTAACATTCTGAACACTTTATTGGCTTATTTATTGTTTTTCTCCCACTAAAATGTAAACTTCATGAGGGAAGAGATTTTTGTTTTGTTTACTGCTATATCCCCAGCTCCTGGAACAATGCCCAGCACATAGTATGTGCTCAATAAATATTAGAGGTTGCATGCATGAATGATTTGGTTTCCACCACAGACAAGGTGGTATGCTAAGCACAGTGGAGGATACAAAGATGGTTGTGTGACTGTGTCTGTGTGGGGGCAGAAATATAGCTAATATTATAAAGGCAGTATAAGGTGAGTGACATGTCTACTTGTCCTCTTAAGAACTGTCTTGAGTCCTATTCTTTATAATGCTTTCTTGATAGCTTTAGCTAACATGTCTTCTGTTAGAATTAGTCTGTTGTTTTATATCACTCTCAGTGAATTTATAGAAACTGAATGTTAATGTCCTTGAGACTAGGGCTACATGATGGTTTCCTTCTTTTTTTTTTTTTCTCATTTTGGGAATGCCTACACTGAGGTGATATATTTATTTTTTAAATTTTTATTGATGTCTTAATAGTTTATAATGTTGTCAAGTTTTAATTGTATGTTATTGTCAGTAACCATATGAATGTATCCCTTCACCCCTTGTGCCCACTCCCCACCCCCCTTGCCCCTGGTAACCACCAGATGGTTTCCTTCTTTTATATTTCGCTACTATTAATACTTAAAAATTTTTTTAACTTTTCATTTGAAATAACTTTAGACTTCAAAAAAAATTGCAAAAATAATAAAGAATTGCCATATAAGTTTCACCCAGATTCCCCAAATTCCTCTTACAGAACTGTAGTACAATGATCTGAATCAGAAAATTAACATTGATATAATTTCTAATACCTTTTGAATTGAACTAAATAGTTTCCTGTTCATTTTCTACCTATAACAGTAGGAACTATCTGTGTAACATCAGTGTCAGTTGGACCTAATTTTAGTTTTTGCGCTTCTTCTTGAGCAGTACTAACTACTTGTAAAGATTTATATTTCATGACTTTTATTCTTTTTTGGATGTTTTCGAAAGAACAAAGAGAAAATTTACTTATTTTCTTTTTAATGGAATAAATTCATTTTGGCTATTATCATTTATACATCTGAGCTATATTATGGGATCTTAATGATCTTAGTTTTCCTATATCTTGAAGCATTTGGTATTTCATCATGCTGGGAGGTATTTCATCATTGCTCATCAATCATTCCCAACTATGCTAAAAAAGACTAATAAGAAAGTAGAAGAATGATGGAATTGGCCTAGAAAGTTGATACAGTAGTAAAATAGATCACTACTTAAACTTCAGTCTTCTTACTCCTTTACCCAAAGCATTACAGCATCTTTCAGGAAAGTATAAAAGAGGTTGGGAACACCATCTTAAACATTATGTAAGATGTTACCATTTGGGGAACCTGGGTGAAGGGTATATGACAATTCTTATGCTATTTTTACAACTTTTTAAAACTTCCATTGAATATATTTGATAATCCATAATTTTTCATTTTCTTCCTATAATGGCAAAGAGAAGAAAACTAACAGAGGAAGACATTACACATATTAGAGGAACTAGTAGATGTGTGCAGTGCAACAAACAGTAGCACTCTAAACTGTGATGATGATGGTAAAATTGATTGTGTAAGCCAAGTTGCAGGCTGAGTCTTCAGATGGCAATATTCTACATGAATTTTCTCAATCTGAAGAATTTATGAGTGTAAATATATTTCTGAGGGAGAAAAAAAAAGAAATATGGTGTCCTCATCCAGGTAGTCATGCAGTATATTTCAACAGGAATCAATACCATTCCAATTTGCTAAAAGGATGTACAGTAGTGTTCTTTCATCTTTTAGGGTGTTTGTGTACCAGAACTTACTTGATGTGGTTTGTAAGTGGACAGATGCCAAAGGCAGGTGTGCGTACCGAGGTGATCGGAAGGAAATATGATGTAGAAATGAAAAAAATCTTTGGCTTGATCATTCTAATTGATATTTATTACTCTAAAATTGAGAATACTCAAAGTTATGGAGCAGAGAAGGTAATTGTCCTCTCTTCAACAAAATTAAGAACTAAGTTTTCAAAGTATTGTGTTTGATGATGCAAGGGCAAAAAAAAAAAAAATACCTGAAAGTGATATTAAGCTAGAACTTTACTAAAGATGTACCTGAAGTCTTGAATCAAAATTTACAAAATGGCTGTGTTCTAAGTTCATGCATGACAGTTGATGACTAGTCAGTTGCATTTTAAAAGATATTGCCTATTTTGGGTATTTATATCTTCAAAACCAGGAAAATATGGACTTGCTATTTCAATTCTTAGTAAAATTTCTAATAAAGTTTTTTTCACCCAAATGGTAAATGATGATGATAAGTTTTTCTGTATACTCAGGGTTAAAGGTGAATCACATGTTGTAAAGAAAGCAGTGATATCTTTTGCACAACCGAGATGATTGTCCTGAACCATGTTGGTAAAAATTGTTGTCACACTACAGTATGACATATCCCACCAAAGCTCAGAAAAGGTATATGCCAAATGGGGTTATCATTATATTAGATCAAGGTTTCTCAGCCTTGGCACTATTAATATTTTGGGCTGAATAATTTTTTGTTGTGGGGGCTGTCCTGTGCATTGCAGGATGTTTGGCAACACCCCATGAACATCTACTCATGAGATGCCAGTAACACCCATCTCCCTCAGTTGTGACAACAGTGTCTTCTGACATTGCCGAATGTGCCCTGGGGGGCAAAATCTCCCCTGGTTGAGGACTGCCTCATTAGAAGAACGTAAAACTGGGTTTAGGGGAGGCTTGGGTATTAGATCTTGTGGTGTTTTGAATAAGATTGGGGTGTTAATTTGTTGAGCTATTATTCTAAGTAGTATGGGAAATCTGAATAGATTGTCTTTTTCATTATTCTAGAATAGTTTTCACTTTCTAGCAGGTTTAGATTTGGAGGTGGATTTTTGGACAGGTTCTGAAGTAGACTATGCCTGGCGATTGCACTGGGTTGAAGTAATTACATTGACTTAATGCTGTAATAAAACTTGCTTTGCTTTTGAAGAGAAACTTTCTATTTTTTCAAGAGTAGTCATTAAAGTAAACTGACCAGGACATGTTTTATATGATTTTATGTGATGCTGACCACCAATAAGATAGACTAGCTTAAGAGGATTTTTTTTTATTATAAAAATGAACTTAAAAATGTGTCCAATTCAAGATGATACCAATACAAAATTAAGAGTCACTAAAGGGTCAGCCATAAATTAAATGCATTTCAAAAAGGAAGTATTGTGTACTTAGGTGTTTTAGCCTCCAGAATAGGGCAGTTTGTTCCACACACACTGTACTTTGAGTTTATCTTGACTAAAATAATTCTGTTGTCTCTTTGAGCCAATTTGTGGCATTTAATCTAAATAATAAGATTCTTTCAAGTTGGATTTCTCAGTTGGATTTTAATAATGGAGAAATGTTTGGATTTCTAGGAGGCCAACTCTTTATTGTGATTGAAGACATTTTAGGTTGTAGAACTAGAAAATTGGTTTTTATTTTTCTTGTTTTGAAAGGGTTAGCTTTTAGCTCTGCCCTTTGAAACATTTGTCTAAAATGTGTCACATTGGCTCTCCAGTTGTTCTTCCCTACTCCAGAAGACTCCCCCGCGGCATCCAAATTACCCCTGCTCTGCTGGCTTTACTCAGGAATTCTGATTCCTGTGCATGTTGGTTTAGAGCTCTTTCCCACTCTGGATTATAACACGTGGCCAGGTGACTTTTTTTTTTTTTTTTTTGTGGGAAGACCAGCCCTGAGCTAACATCTGTTGCCAATCCTCCCCTTTTTGCTGAGGAAGACTGGCCCTGGGCTAACATCCGTGCCCATCTTCCTCCACTTTTATACGGGACGCCACCACGGCATGGCTAACAGGCAGTGCGTCAGCGGGCGCTCAGGATCCGAACTCGCGAACTCCGGGCTGCCAAGCGCGAACTAAACCGCTGCGCCACCGGGTGGCCCCCCAGATGACTTTTTAATGTTTTGCTGCCATTGTTCACATTAGTCTTTCTTCACAAATTTCTATCCCTCAAAGTGCTTTTTTTTTTCTTTTTAAATTTTGTGTTCGTAGACTAGAGTTCTGATAACAGTGTAAGTTCCAAATCTCGAACAGTTGGAGAGCATAGTGGCAAATGATAATCATGTCAGCTGAAGCAGGGCTTGAATGTAGCTTTGTGTCTCTTGTGGCATCATTGGGCATTCAAATACTTTATAGTCTGGAATTACCCTGTACCTCTCTGCAAGCAGGATACTATAGTCTGTCCAGTATTTCTACTTCAGATTGGTCATATATTCTAAGGAGAAAGAATCTAACTCTTCCTCCTTTAGCCAGCTGTGTCCTTGAACCAGACACTTAATTTCTTTGAGTATCAGTTTCCCTCTAAATAGGAGGGATCTGGGTCTGCCCATCTCACAGGGCTGTTGTGTGGAACACATCAGCTGATAGCAGTCATGTGTGGACGACTCAGTTGTTGTGGGGCAGGAAATCTGTCCTATTCAGTGCTGGAGCCTGAGCGCTAAGCGCAGGGCCTGGCATGTGTAGACACTCAGGAATTATTTGTGGGATAAATGAATTGGCAAAGATTGTAAATAGCTGTTTATTGCCTGTAAGTCTAAAGTTACTGTAATATTTCCATTTCATCCAGTATACCCCCATACCCTTATTTATCCCTAATTTTTAAGATATAAGTAAACATGTACCTTCTCTGTAGAGTTTTTCCCAATGTACACATTTCTACTGCTTTCCAAATTTATAGTACATATTGTACCACTGGTGAACTGGTTTGTATTGTTAACTTTTCCTTCCAAGATTTTATTAAGAAAGTTTTCAAATATAGAGCAAAGTTGATAGAATTGTATGGTGGACACCCATATACACAATACCTGGATTTTACCATTACCATTTTTTACAGTACTTGCTTTATCATATATCAAACTATCCATCCCTCCATCTATTAATCCACACTAATTTCTTGATGTATTTCAAAGTAAATTACAGACATGAGTACTCTTTCACCTAAGTAATTGAGCATACATATCCTTCTCTAGAGTTCAATATTTGTTTATAGCTTTTTCCTTTTGGTGCAGAATTTACATGCAATGAAATGCCCAGATCTTAACAGTACATTGTGTGTGTTGAGATCACACTGTATGTATTCTGTAGCTTGTTCTTTTCATTTAATAGTGTGTCTTGGAGCACTTTCCTGGTAGATGAACCCTAATCTTTCTAATTGCTGCATAGTTTTCCTAATATGGGTGTATCAAAGTTTATTTAGTTATTGATAGACATTTAGGTTTTTCATACTTTGCTGCAATAAATATACTTAGAAAATATATGGTATAGAGACCTAGAAGTAGAATTGATACATTAAAGGGTGTGCACATTTTAAATTTAATTAAAAAATGTAATAAATGCCTGCAAGTTGCCAACCAAATAGTCTATCCCAATTAAAACTTCCACCAATAGTGTTTCCCTATACCCTCACCCACACTGAATATCATCATTCTCTTTTAATATTTGCCTGTTGCTTTGGGATATCATTTTACTTTGTATTTCTTCGATTACTAGTGAGGCTATATATGGTCTTCCCAACTAGTTTTTAAGCTTTTGTAGGGCAAAGGCCAAGATCATCTACCACCTTCATATTTGCTCACTGAATATTTGCTAATTGAATGACTACTACCAAAGGATTCCTGAAGAAAGGATGAATGAGTTGTGTGTGTGAAGGTTAAAGAAAGCTGAAGTTGCTCCATGTGTGTGTGCCTTAGAGAAGTAAAAGGACTCTTCTTCCTTCATTTCTTCTCTTCTGTGAGGTAGGATAGTGAAGTGGTTAAGAGTCCAGGCTCTGGAGGCAGATTTCGTGGATTCATATCCCAGCTTTGCCTGTTACCTGTACAACCTTGGGCAGCTTACTTAATCTTTGTATTTCAGTTTACTCATTTATAAAATAGAGAATAACAGCACCTTGCTTATAGGGTTGTTTTGGGGATTAAATTAATATTTTTAAACTGTGGAATGGTGCTTGGCGTTCAATATATGCTGTTATTATGTTAACTGTTACTGTTATTCTTTCCCTTCTGCCTTCTGTCTGTGATGTGTTAAGATTGTGGGTAATGCAGACAAAGTTGAAAAGGACCCTACCTTAAAGAAGCTTATAGACTTGGGACTTGTTTAGGGGAGCAGGAAGATGTTTGAAAGGCCTGGATGATAGCGTGGGGCTGGAAGGAGATAATTGGTAAATTAAATTGTCCCCCAATCAGTAAGGAAGAATTTCGTAGGCTAAACTGAGGAATTTGGATTGTTATCTTAAGTGGTGGGAAGCCATTGATTGATTTGCAACTGGATTGGATTTGCATTTGAGGCAGACCATTTTGAAAGCAGTGTAGAGGGTAGACTAGACAGGGAGAGAGGCTGGAGGGTGTTGACAGTTGAGGTGAGGGATGATGAGGGTCTGAAATAAGGGAGTGACCATATGACTGGCGAAGAAGCAATTGATTTGAGAACCATTTAGGAAATAGAATTAAGTGTGATGATTGTTAAGGGAGTAAAGTATGGTTCAGAGAAAGTGCAGGCTCTGGGCAGCCTCTTCGGTGTCATCGAGATGGTCTGGAAGGCAAACCTCTGTAGAGGCTAATAAAGTTAAATGCTTTATAAAATCACAATCATTTTATAAAAGAAATGATATTTTAATAGCAAAAAGATAGGATATGATCTCAGAATGAAGCATAGTACTTTAATATTTAACCTATGAAAGACAAATTACAATCCTTTTTCCCCCCCCCCGTTTTTTTCATTTTCCTATAGACTGATCCATAGACCAGCATTTGCGAATCACTACTGTAGTCTAGTCACCTCCTTTTGCAGGTAAGAAAACAGGACCAAAGTTATGTAGCTTCAAGTCAGAATTTGGACTAGAATCTAGGTCTTCACAGGCACTCTAGTCCTATGTTGTGCTCTTCTGATCTAAATTTGGTTTTCCATTTATGAGGTATTGGCTTGGCTTTTGGTTACAGAAATTAGACTCAGGTGAGTTTAAGCATCTAAGTTTCAAACCAGCAGAACCCAGGACCGAACCATGGCCTAGATCATGGGTGTACATAGAAGTAGCAGCCAAAAAGTCTTTTAAGACTTTTTACTCCGTCCACTTATTAGACCTGTTCCTTCGTCCCAGAATAGGTTGAGGTTGAGTGTTCACAGTTAAGACTTTTAAAATAATTTCCCCTCCACAGCTGTCAGCAGTATGTTTTCAACTCCAGTTAACTGAGTTCAACATATTATCGCACATAAATTTGGGAGACTTAGTCCTTTGATCTAAAGTCACAGTCAACAGAAAGAGAATATTTGTGGCTTGAGATTTACAAAAAAATAATATTAAAAATAGCCAGCTTGCAAATGAAACAGTTGTGCCACCATGTCAGGGTCTAACTTATGTTTGTGAGGCGTGAGATAAACCTGAGACACCATTTCATGGCTAGGATTAGAGCGACAGGCAAGTTGAGGATGATGGTCAGGACAGAGAAGAGGTGAAGCAACTTCGGGGAGTCCTTGTGAGGGAGGACTGCTTTCCGGGACTTCAGGGCGTGCATGATCCCAGGGAATGAAGAAAAGAGGGATGGGTGGGCTTAGAAATTAGGTAAAGGCTCTTTTTTATTCATTTACAGAAAGAGCCTTGGTTCAGATAGGGATGTGTGGCTCGTGAGGTCTCCTACTATGACTTATTTTTTATCTTCTTACCACAGGAGTGGTGTCTTTTTTAAGATATTTTTTTGTGAATGAAAGAGTGGTAGAGCTTGGCCCTATTTTGTCTTTGGATGGCTGGAGCATTCTTTCTTATTGATGTGCTTGTGTTAGTGATACCGTATTGGAGAAGCTCTGAAAAGACCTGACTGGATTCCTGACCAGAGTATAACTTTTTCTGTCCTGCAGGAAAGAAAGTGTCCCCCACAGAGGGATTATTAAGCTAAAGGATTCTGGAATCTCCTTAGTGTTAAAGAATGTTAGAATCAGAAGAAACCTTAGAAATAATCTATTTCAACCTTCTTGTTTTGTGGTTGGAGAAACAAACTCACAGGGAATGAGGAACTTGTTGAAATGTACATAGCTTCTTAAATTGGCAAATCTAGAACCATTGTCTTCTTACTCCTGGCCAAGTGCTCTTTCCAGGATACCATTTAATTGTTGAAACAATTGATATTCACAATTATGGTACTAGGTTTTGAAAGGAGTTCAGAAGAAGCGCTTGAATGTTTTTGTAGCATGTGAATATGTAAATATTAGGAAGGATGGCATTTGAGGAGAAAACTAGAGAATAAAGAAAAGAAAGGTGTATTTGTATGTTTCTTACATTGGAGGTTATTTTTCAACTCTGCAATACCAAATTAATTTAAACTCTGTTATTATTTAAATTTTTGGCTTTCAGTTATGATAATCTATTCACTGTGTTGGGGATGTGCACAAGTGTGCACTTAAACTGCCCAGTGATCATCTCTAAGATGAAGTAGATAATTGATTCTGGGAGTTGAGCTTAAACTAAATTTGGGTGACTGGTCCTAAGTTGCACACATCATACTGGAGTTGGAGTGCGAATTGGTTTGCATGTCGTTGCTTTTGGTTTCTGTAGGTTTTGTAGTGCATCCCTGAGCATGAGCGCAGAATGAAGCGACGTTTGGATGACCAGGAGTCACCGGTGTATGCGGCCCAGCAACGTCGGATCCCTGGTAGCACAGACGCTTTTCCTCACCAGCACCGGGTGCTCGCCCCTGCTCCTCCTGTGTATGAAGCGGTGTCTGAGACCATGCAGTCAGCCACAGGAATTCAGTACTCTGTAACACCCAGCTACCAGGTAAGCTGGAGCCCACCAAGGGACTTGGGGTGACAGAGGAGCATTGGTGATTTCATCCAGTTGAAAATTTTTATTCAGTATTCACTTAGATATTAAAAAATATATATGGGATATGTATAACAAAAACAATGTATACTGTGTACTCACCACACAAGTTTTTTTTTTTGAGGAAGACTGACCCTTTGCTAACATCTGTGCCCATCTTCCTCTACTTTATATGGGACGCCACCACGGCACAGCCAGACAAGTGGTGCATCGGCGGGCGCCCAGGATCTGAACCCGCGAACCCCAGGCTGCCAAAGCGCGAACTTAACCACTACGCCACTGGGCCGGCCCCTCACCACACAAGTTTTTAAAAAAAACAAAGTTATCATGACCTTTGAAGTTCACTGTGTTACCCTCCCTGATCCCTTTTCCTTTTCCCTTCCTTCAGAGGTAGCCACTAATCCGAACTTTGTGTTTCTCATTCCCTTGACTTTCTTTAGTTTTTTAAAATCACTTTGTTTATACTTCTAGACAATAAAATTAGTTTGGGTATTTTTCAACTTTCAGATAAACGAAAATGTGTATATTCTGACTCACTTTTTTTTTTTCATTCAGTGTGGTTCCCAAGACTTTCCATACTTTTGTGTGTAACTGTAATTGAGTCATTTTTACTCTGTCATGAATTATATGAACATATCCAATTTATTTATCCGTTCTTCTGTTGATGGACATGCAGGTTGTTTTCAGATTTTTGCTATTGTAAAGGGGCTGCTGTGAACTTTCTTAGGCGTTTCTCCTAGTGCAGTGGTACTCATAGTGGCGATCCATGACAAGATAAGCTTGCACCAGTATTTAAATCAATGCACCACTTTTTTTTTTTTTTTTACCGTGAGAGTCTTGCTGTGGAAACAAAAAGCAGCTGAATTAAACAGTGTGCTTGTTAGTGAAGTAGTTGGTTTACATTCTGGTGCAGACTCCTTATCTTCTTGCAGACTACTCAGCAGGTTTGAGGGCACATGAGAAAGAGTTTCTCGAGTTTATCTAGAAGAGGGATTGCCGGGTCATAGGGTGTGACCGTCTTCACCTTTAGCAGGTAATGTCAAATTGCTTTTCAAAGTTGTACCAATTTACATTCCCCCCCAGCGTTGTATATTCCTATTGTACCACATCCTGACCAGCACTGATCATTTCTCTTGTCTGTTCACTCTGTTTTGTAAAACTGGAAGACATTTAATTGTTTTTTGCCCTTTTTAATTATGAAAGTAAATATCACCATGGTTTTAAAAAACATGATATAAGATGACTTCTTCCTCTGACCCCCTCAGACTTTATCTCACTGGTGCATTTCTTGGGTATCCAAAATTTTGTATGCATATACAAGCATATCTGTATCTATCTGCCTATCTAGATACACTTTTCTTTTTGTACAATTTGGATCATACAGTATATACTGTTCTGCTATTTGCTCTTTTTACTTTTTGTATAGTTTACAACTTTCCACTTGAATATATATGTTTAGATCCAAGTTTTTTTTAAAAATCACTGCATTTATAATATTCCATTCCGGGTCAGTCTGAACCATAATTTATTTAACTGGTCTAGAGAGGCCTTCTTCAACCTATTAGGGACTTTTAAAAAGGTATGGCTGGTATTGGGAACATAAATTGGTGTACTCTTCCTTGAGAGCAATTTGACTGTTTGTGTCAGATTCTTTAGTTACTTTTTGACCTGCCAATTCCATTTCTAGGAATGTGTTATAAGAAAACAGTCAGAGGAGGGAAACCCAGGTGAAGTAGGAAATGGTGATTCCTTAGGTGTCATTCTTCTTCAGGAGTCCCCCTTGAAGCAGTCTAATGCCCTCATGTGGGGCAGGAGGCCATGCTCAGAGGACTGCTGTGGATTGAATCTGTAAGTTAGGACCTGGAAGAAAGAAAGATTGCTTGTTTTCCTTGGGTGATTACTTTTATCTGAACAGGTTCATGATGCTTTTGCTACACTTGGGATAGTTACATCTATTCCTATACTAGAAACTACAATGTGTTCATATAAGACCAGCCATCTCAAATATTTATAAACTCCAATTAAGTCTTGTAAAAACCTGTTCAACGCATGCATGTTGGAATATAGAAGCTCAGAATAGTAATGTTTCTTGGGAGAGATATATTAGAGCTTTTAGAATTGTCTAAATAGTTTCTTTTTACTACTAATATGTCTTGTCTTGTTTCTGTGGATTTGTCCGTAGTTGCTCTGTTTCCCACCCTCTGCTCTGCCCATGGTAATCTTTAAAAATTTGTTGCGGACATGAAAAACAAACTTAGTTTCTCTTAAGTTATAGTACACAACTTACATTGTTTAGAGAATGTTTCATGTTATTTAGTCTCCTTATTTTGGAGATGTGGTAAATCAGGTCTATTGTCATTAGTTGTCTTCTGTAGTGATTAACAGTTCTGAAATAGGAAAGTTAAAAAACGGGAAATTTTATGTAGCATTTCTTGCAATAAAAATGGAAGGAAAGGGGCTTCTGCTTTTATGTCACTCCCAAACTTATAGGAGGATGAGACAGAGAGAGAGAATAGAGAAGAAATATGTTTGAGGCCAAACCACTAACAGTATGGAAGAAATTTTTGTTTTACTTCAGAAGTAGCAAATAAAGATAAGAAAAATAAACAAAACAAAGTAAAAATCTTCTCTAATCCCACCACCACCATAAAATGCTAACATTTTGCTGTGTATTTTCGTCTATTTTTCATCAAATTGTATATACTGCTTTGTATGTGGTTTTTAAATAATTGTTTAAAAGTTTAAATCCATAAGCAGCACATGAATACATTCAACTTATGGGTTGTGGACATCTTTTACTGTTAAAATATATGCATCTATGTCAATGCTATTCAAAATGTGGTCCACAGATGGCTGATGTGTGTACTTAACTTACTAGTCTGTAATGAGAGAAGTACAGAAATTGAGTGTTTAGAAACTTTCATAGTGACTGGACAGTGTAATTTCATATCTGTAAAATCTAATAATGAAAATTATGGGATTAAGTATTTTTTATTTCACTTTTCTAGTAATTCATTTTTATTGCATTTTGTAAAAATAGTGGCCCATGATGGATTAGAATTTAAGAAAGAAAAACTGGTGCTTCACCACAGATAGTTTGAGAAATACCAAGCTATATAATTTTTTTTTTCTTGAGGAAAATTCGCCCTGAGCTAACACCTGTTGCCAATCTTCCTCTATTTTATAGGTGAAGCACTGCCACAGCATGGCCACTGATCAGTGGCGTAGGTCCGGGCCTTTTGAACTCTTCATTTTTAGCATGGTATAAGATTTTATTGAGCACACATGATTGGCTATACAGTCCTGAACAGTAACATGGCCCAGTATTATCTTATGAACCCAGGCCGCTGAAGTGGAGCATGCCAAATTTAACTACTAGGCCACTTGGGCTGGCCCCCGAGCTGCGTGATTTTTAATAGCTGTCAAGAATTGTGTTATAATATGGGTGGGCTATAATTTATTTCACCAGTTCCCTTTTGTGGGAAATTTGGGTTTGTAATTAATTATCTTTGTGTATGCAAAGATATGCATACATGTTTTTTAGACGCATTTGGGGAAGAATGCACAAGCCTTGAAGTTTCTTGTCTGTATTTTGTCCACTTCAGGTTTCTGCTGTGCCGCAGAGCTCCGGCAGTCATGGGCCCACCATAGCAGCGGTTCATAGCAGCCATCATCACCCAACAGCTGTGCAGCCCCATGGAGGCCAGGTGGTCCAGAGTCATGCTCATCCAGCCCCACCAGTTGCACCAGTGCAGGGACAGCAGCAGTTTCAGAGGCTCAAGGTGGTATTCAGCTCTTCTTCTGTCAAAAAGGTTCTCTCTTAGCAGGCAGTATTGGCTTCAACCTATTAGTAGTGGTGTTAAAACTTTTAACATGCTAGACTAGGGACTGAATCACAAGTAGTTTTCCTTTGTTTTTGTTTTGAAACCTACTTAGATATCTCATCTTAGTACCAGTCCCTGATCCAGAGAATATATTCAAGAAATTGTTTTGGAATGTGTGAATGTGTGGTACTCAAACATATCAGGATTAAGGGGCTATTTTCGTATGAAATAAACAAAGTCCATAGTTTGGATGCCTCCTTTTGAACTCTTCGTTTTTAGCATGGTATAAGATTTTATTGAGCACACACGATTGGCTATACAGTCCTGAACAGTAACACAGCCCAGTATTATCTTATGGTTTAATCTTTTTATTCTTATTTATGAATAACTGAATTAGCTGGCATCTTCAAGTCTGTCCTTAGTAAAACACATGCTCCTTTTTGGAGAACCTATAAAGTTTGGGGAAGACTATAATTGTGAATGAAGTGTCAGTGTCTTTATCTGTTCTGCTGATTATGTGCTGTAGGTTTTGAGTGCCTTGACGTTCATGAGGCATCTGGAGGAGGGAAGCTTGTGTTCCAGCTAACCTCTCTGCTTACTGGAGTGTTACTTTTCAAAATGTGCAATTTCAATTTTTCTAATTTTATGTTTATATAAAATTCAAAATCAAGTGCAGGGAATATAAAATTGAAGAACTATGAAGAGATAAGATGTTGAATCTTTATTTGGTCATATCAGCCTAATTATATCAAATAGCTTGCAGATAGGAATGAAAAATATACCCTTGCAGGACACATTTGGGTGTAGCAAATATTTCAGCCTTCTGTTTTCCTTGGTACTTAATTTAGTTCTCTCTGACCCCTGCCCTCATTGGTTTGGATTCTCAGGAACTAGTTTAATAGTGGCCTAAGGAAATTAAATGCTACATAAATATAAAGCAGACCAATACTAAGCTATATAGAGAGATTTTGTAAAATTTCCTTTGTCTATATTAGCTTAAGTAATTAAGAGTTGATTATACTTAAGCATAGTCTTTAAAGAGAGTATGAATTCTTTGGGCCTGAAACTTCACTCTGGGTTCTGGCTTTGGGAAAATTTGTGTAAGCTATATTGTTGTTTTCCTTAAAACATTTTTACTCTCTGCTTGTAGAGTGATGGCTGTGTTCCAAAATGTGTTATTGCCATATACTTAGCCCTTCACCAAGTCCTGAAAATAGATATTTTTTAATTGGTTTGGTGTGATTTAATTCCATATTAATACCATATTCAGCAGTTAATACCTTAATGTTACAGAAGAGCTTGTAAACTTGCTATTAAACCAAGAAAAATATATTTATTTCTATAGCCTTTTTCAGCCAGCCCTGTCAAAGCACAGCACCTGTTTTATTCACCTTCCTCACTTGGATATAAGTATATGGATGGTGCTTTGTCTGTTTTACAGAAAATGTCAAGGAAGCAAGAAAGGGCTTTGGAGTTGGGGTTATAGAGTGAGTCACAGGTAGAGTTAGGACTTCTTGCTCTGTTCTTTTATTACAAGCTCTTGAATGTGATTCCTGAGCAATAACTTGCAGAATTGCCTTTCTAATGAGGAGAGGTAAGATGCTTTCTTGTGCCTCCATGTGATTTAATTCAGTATTCCCACATTGCCTGCCATTTTTGGATCAGTCTTAAAATGCATTACAAGCATTTGAATCAACTTCAATAAAGCATTTATACTCTATAATAAGGAAGTGTTCAGTGAGAATGCTTAGGTTATTTCAAGCATCAACATTGTCTATACTTTCTTTTTTGTCTTTGGCAGATTGACGATAAGGAGGATTTGAATAATTTGAGGCATATTTGGTGTGATTTAGTTATTTGTTGAATGGCAGCAGCAAAGATATTTGGCACATATTTAGCAAGTTCTCTTTATAGTTGTGTGTGTTTGTTTCCCAGACGAGATTGTGAACTTCAGGAGGTTAGAGACCTTAATAGCAAATGCCTGTGGAAGTGAGCCAGAAAGATGCGTCACCAGAGTCTAAGGGTCTCTCCAAGAGCCTCCTTAAATCTGTAGCTTCTAAATGACTAGTTCTAAGTTGTTGTTTTCTTCTAAGCTGTGGTCCCTAGAACTGCAGACGTGATTTTACAGAGTTGAATTATAGGTAATGAGAGAATTTCCTCACTATTCCTACATTTAGGTATCTCATTTATATTGTGGGTGTCATGCTGGGTTTTTAAAGCATAGTGTTATTTTATAACTAATTTTCAAACAGTGGTTCACTATGACATACAAATACCTTTTACTTCCAGACATACACACACCACGTCTAATTTCTTTCCTTTGGGTTTCTGCACTTTTTCTCTTTCTGTAGTAATTTATTTATTTTTTTTTTTAGTGTTTGTTTGTTTACTCCTCCTTTGTCATGTGATTGTGAATGCTAGTCTTAAATATGTTCCACTGTCTTTGTTCCTTCTGCAAACTTAATGAGTTTTATGTTCCATCAACTTAGTCATTAATGAAACATTTCAATATGGAAAGTTCAGAACATGAATTAAATAGTCCATTGAATTTCAACAGAAATTGTCATGTTATTTGTAAAGTACAGAAAAACCAACCATCAAATGAGTGGGTATTGACCAAGTATACAGTGTAATCTGTGCTCTAGCAACACTGAAGTACTCTGATTAACTGTGGCCATAATGGAAGTTTGGGCAACTCTTGAAATACCATTTAAAGGTTTATTTGAACATAAATGTCCTATTTCACAATATATCACAAGAGTAGGGCTTATCAAATCAGACGTTTATTTCTGAAACTTCCCTAAAGTTGATATTTTGTATAATTTAAAGTAATTCCAGAGTATATAGGAAACACCTAGTGGGTAATTCCCTTGGATGTCTCCTGAGTAACTAAAAATTAAGTTGTCCTAAATCAGACTCACAACTTTCTTACCCTTCAAACCTGTTCCTCTTGTGAATGCCCAAATAATTTACAATTTAGTGAATGCTCCCTCTCCGTTATCTCCCATATCCAGTCAGTCCCCAAACCCTGTCACTTATATCTCCTAAAAAGCTTTTGAATCTCTCAGTACTCTCTCTTCCTTTGGTCAGTACCATAATTCAAGCCACAGTTGTTGGCACATGAGTTAGCCTCATAGCATAACTGGTTTTCCTACCTCCTTTCAATCTGTCACCTGTTTGTTCTTAACACTGTAGCGAAACTGAGTACACTAAAATGCAGACGATAAAATATCTAAATTGCTTTTTAACAAAAATTACAGGGCCTTTCAGGATCTAGGTCCAGCTTCCTCTTCTGTCTCATCTCTTGTCACTCTTCCTACCATCATTCCTTCTTTTCACCACAAATCCTCCAGCCAAACTAAACTGTTTTCGGTTTTCCATATGTGTCCTGTGGAAATACCAGATGGTGTCCTGTCTGGGATTTTGCCCATGCTGCTTCCTCTGACTTTCTTCATGGGTCTTTACTCTTGCTAACTTGTACTCATCCTTGGGACTCAGTTTAGACATTACTTCCTGGGGAAGACTTCCCTTATGTCCTCACGGGTTTTTTGGGGGGCATGTGTTTCTCATATGCTATCTGAGCATTCAGTGATTACCCACTTACTCCACTGTGTCATGATGCCCAACTGGATGTGAACGAACTGCTGTAGAGCAGGGACTGTGGCTTGCTTGGCATTGACTCCTTAGTACCTCATGTTGGGCCTGGCATGGCATGTTGTAGCTTACTAGGTATTTGTGAAATGAATCAATGAACCAGTAAGTGAATGATACATGAATGTGATCATTCGTCACTAATCATTCTCTCCAAAATATTATCCAAGGCAAGGCTACAGATTTTATGACTTAATTTTTATTTTAAGCTTGAGTTTTAGTATTGGCATCCATACTAATTTTTGATACTTTCGTGTATCTTTACAATATATTTCTATTTCATTTACTACGTTAATTTTATTTAGGTGTGAATCATTTGGTTGGTTTTGTCGTTGTTGTTGTAATTCTTGGCTTATTTTCTTTTTATAACCTTGAGATTTATCCCTGCCTCAGGTGGAGGATGCGCTGTCCTATCTTGACCAGGTGAAGCTGCAATTTGGTAGTCAGCCTCAGGTCTACAATGATTTCCTTGACATCATGAAGGAATTTAAATCTCAGAGGTAAAGGATATATGTGGTTGTATTCAAGCTTTGTGCTTGGAATGTTGATTTTGGAGGGAGGATAGAGCTTATTCTCATCTGCTAAAAGATAAAGGATGCCCCATTTTGGGGCGTTAATTTTTTAGGATTATGCTTTTCTATTTTATATATTGCTTTATTGATGAAAATTACAGGCCCTAGACCTTTGTTTTCTTCCTATTGGTAAGTTTTTCTTTAAAATTTTCTTAATATTTCGTCTCAATCAGAGAAGTAGACTGGTAATGATTAGGCTACTTGCTCTTTCAATTGATTTAAGATATACTAATATTTTGGCATGGTTTATTATAAGAGCAATTCATCTGAGCAATGTAGATACATAATGATTTATACTGTTATATCAAAGGTTGGGTCTTGCATGGGAATTGCAGCTTTAGATTTGCTGTCTGAGTATCGGCTTGATAGGACTGTTATCACAAATGTATATTCTGTTCAAAATCATGACCAAGCTTCTTTGAATATGAAGCTAAATGGCTTTGGAATTTCAGAGTTCTTTCTGTGTTGTTAATTTGGTAATATGCAGGTTGATTTTTATCTGTTTTCCTGTTTAGAGAACCTACTGGAATATAAATTTTTTTTCTTATTAGGATGTTTGTCAAGCTGTCCTTTATTTATTTATTTTTTTATCAGCATTGACACTCCAGGAGTGATTAGTCGTGTGTCCCAGCTGTTCAAAGGCCACCCTGACCTGATCATGGGCTTCAATACCTTCTTGCCCCCTGGCTACAAGATTGAGGTGCAAACCAATGACATGGTGAACGTGACAACTCCTGGCCAGGTTCATCAGATCCCCACCCATGGCATCCAGCCCCAGCCTCAACCACCACCCCAACATCCTTCTCAGCCTTCAGCCCAGTCAGCCCCAGCTCCTGCCCAGCCAGCTCCTCAGCCCCCACCTGCCAAAGTCAGCAAGGTGAGCACTTGGAAAACTGCATCATGTGAAATGTATCCCTAGAAAGACTTTTCCTTTGACGTTTTCTCTTAAATACACAGGTTAACAATGATTTCATCAGAGAAGATGCAGTAGTCTCTTCCCTATAAAATAGTTTGTATTTACATACTACATATTTAGATATCTGTTTAAATCAACACACCAACAACCTGCAAGGACTCTTTTCCCCCCAACTTTTGCTTATTGAACCCATGAACATCCCAACAGATGATGACTTGGTGTAGTAGTGCTTTGACAGCACACGCAGCAGTGGTCATTGATCAGATTATGCTAGTGCCTACGTGGTCATCATTTTACAAAAGTTACTCCATTTACCCAATTAAGTCATATCAGGCTAAGCAGAAGATCGTGATGATGTTGATGATGATGATGATGATGAGTTCTTGGTCTTGAACTGCACTCTCTGATATGTAGCCGCTAGCCACATATTTAAATATAAATTAAATTCAGTTTTTCAGTCGCAATAGCTACATTTCAGGTGCTCAGTAGCCTTGTGGCTAGTGGCTATTGTACAGGACAGTGCAAATAAAGAACATTTCCATTATCTCAGAGAGTTCTATTGGACAGAGCTGGTTTAGAAACCTTTTTGTGTGGAGCTACTGCAACAGTTGTCTTTTTTGACATTAAAGATCCTTGTAGAATGAGTTTTTTTTGCTATTCTATTTGTACCTGTTAAGTTAGTGAGCTTAAAGATTGCAAATGAAAAATTCTTCCCTGCTATTGGAGATGTGGCCACTTTTAAGGTTGTATTTAGAAAATTTGAGACTGAAATACTTGTATTAGAATGTGTGAACCCTCTATACTTCTCATCCTTGCCCACTGTGATTTGAGTGGGACTAAAGTAGCCTGGCCAGAGTGAATAAAGGATATAAGTTGATCAGACACTTTGTTTCTCTTTAGTTTGAACTTTCCTTCCTATGTCAAACCATCTGTGTTCCTGAGGAGAATAAAGACTTTTTTCTTTTTAGCCTTCCCAGCTACAAGCACATACTCCAGCCAGTCAGCAGACTCCCCCACTCCCACCATATGCGTCCCCACGTTCTCCACCTGTCCAGCCTCACACAGCAGTGACAATCTCATTGGGAACGGCCCCATCCTTGCAGAACAATCAGCCTGTGGAGTTTAATCATGCCATCAACTATGTTAATAAGATCAAGAACAGGTTCCAGGGCCAACCAGATATCTACAAAGCGTTCCTGGAAATTTTGCACACATATCAGGTAAGAGAGTCGCCCTTTCAACCTGTCTTAACCAGGTCATCTTCTGAGTGCGTCTGGTCCAAGAACTTGAATAACCATTATTATGTCCACTAATTCTTACTGGAAATTAACAGTTAGAAACTGTGTTTATAAGCCAATTTGATTTGCCTGACTTTAATTGCTTTGTAGTAGCCAGTCAGGATTTTTAAAGTTACCGCCCTGTGAAATGAAGGCTTATTTATCTGGGAAGTTTAGAGGATGAGTTCTGTAGTATAGTTAATCCATAGTAGAAGGAGGAGAAATTCTCTCATGTTTTGTGTTTTATCAGTTGGTAGTGGTCCCCTGAGCATTCACATATACTGCCCTAGTTTTAAACAGCATTGATTGTCAGCCACATCTTCCACTTTTTCAACTTGAAAGCTTGCAATCAAAACGGGTGCTAAGAACATAGATTTTCTTTTTAAGTGCAGCCCAAGTAGATTGCATAGAGAGCTCCTATCAGATGTCCTAGAATGTGTGCAAAAGTGTGAGTCATTAAAAAACAGTGGCTCTCTAATATGGTCTCTTCCCATTTGCAATTTCCTATCAGAAAGAGCAGCGAAATGCCAAGGAAGCTGGAGGAAACTATACTCCAGCATTGACTGAGCAGGAGGTGTATGCCCAGGTGGCTCGTCTTTTTAAAAATCAGGAAGATCTGTTGTCAGAGTTCGGACAGTTCCTACCAGATGCCAACAGCTCTGTGGTAAGTTTTATTAAAAAGAACTACACTATTTAGAATTATCTTTGATGAGTTAGGAAGCTGAAATCAGAAGGATACTTTCTAATTGTATATTTATTTGCTTTGATAAGAACATTAATTTCTTTCATGTGTCTTAATTAGCTTTTAAGCAAAACAACTGCTGAGAAGGTTGATTCTGTGAGAAATGACCATGGAGGCACTGTGAAGAAGCCCCAACTGAACAACAAGCCGCAGAGACCCAGCCAGAATGGCTGCCAGATCCGCAGGCACTCTGGAACGGGAACCACCCCTCCAGTGAAGGTGAGAATGGACAGTGCTGCTCATTTTGACTTTCAGGAGCAATTCTAGTGGATGAGTGTTCCAGGGTGGGTCATGTGTTCTTCTCTTAAGTGTGTTGACTGTTGGATCCTGAATTCAGAGTGAGTTGGTGTATGTCACAGAAACTCAATGCAAAGCTTCTTATCTGGCTTTGCAAAAGAATGTTGGAATACCACTAATTGCTCAGATTACTGTACTTTTTTTTGAGTTCTTACTGTTTTTCTCTCTTCTGTTAGTTGTCATCTCTTTTTTTTTGTTTGCTGCCAAGAGTTTCTGAGACATTAATTTTTCCCTTCTGATTTGATTCCTTAAACCTGACTTATGTTAAGACAGATTATTAAGCTTGATCATTGTTTCAGAA
Source organism: Tapirus indicus (assembly GCA_031878705.1). Classification (NCBI taxonomy): domain Eukaryota; kingdom Metazoa; phylum Chordata; class Mammalia; order Perissodactyla; family Tapiridae; genus Tapirus; species Tapirus indicus. The sequence continues at coordinate 64,564,159 of CM062918.1, read as the reverse complement.
ATAAGTCAGTGATCTCTGAGGGCCTAAAGTGAGTAAAGTGCATATGCTTTGTGAGATCTCTTTGGTCTAGAGGCTTATCCTGCCCAAGGTTCTTTGTTGGGTTGCCAGATCTTATCTATATCATCTTAATCTCCAAGGTAGGACCTTTGGGCTATAGCAGAGGGACTCTTATTAGTGACCTCTCACGTGATGTTTCTTGTTATAGTCAACATTGATGGTCTGCCTGCAGAAAGCTCAGCCCACTTCCTTTTTTTCTTAGTGCAGTGCGGGGAGAGGGCTAGGTGTATGTATCAAATGTCGCTTCAGTGAATTCTAAAGCAGTATATAACATGGAAGAGAGAGATTGTGTCTGCAGAATTTAAAGAATAATGAAAGCTAAATAGAGGTGACTGGTGAACAAGCAAATAACTACAAAGACTGGCATGTTAGGTGTTGCTGACACTTTTGAAGGACTATTTTTTAGTGTTTGTAATGGTCTCTCCTTTTGAAGGCAAGTTGAACATAATAATAGTTAATATTTCTTCTCTTCAGTAAAGAGTGTTAGCTAAAATGGTGGCAAGAATCAGGTCAGCAGATACGCTCCACTCTTGAATTGGTCTCCTCCCACACTTGTTTACCCACAGGTGGAAACACTGTATTGGGGGATTAGACTTTCCTCCCTGCTTTCTCCTTAGGCAGTGTGAGCAGAGGCTATGGCTCCCAAGAGAGTGTACTCTGAGGTGGCAAAGGTAAATATGCTGCTTCTCCCAAAGTCTGTGTTTTCCTTCACAGATAGTTGAAAGGTGACTTTTCACAAGTAAATTCTTGCCTGACAGTTGTGTCATGGCCTGTTCATTCCCTTTGAAAGAGCAGTCTTAAATTGGTCTGAGTGGATATTGCTGACAAGATAGTTATTCCTTGTCGGGAAAATAAACTGTGCTTTTTTCATGAATTTTTTAATTGAACTATAAAGGTTAAAGATTGATTTCTGTGTACTCCAGCTCTATTTACAAACAGCCTTCTCTGCCTCCACAGCTAGGAAGACAAGGCAAATGGCAATAGATTCCAAATAAAGTTACTTTTGACCCATGGAAAAAGTAAGAATATTAATTCTGATATCTCAGTAATACTGTAACCATTTGTAGAGAGAATATTTGGGGAGTCAAATGATTGTGAACCTCTGGAAAAAAACCAACAGGCAAACTGAAATAGAAACGACAGGTGGAAGTCTTTTAGGGTGTAAAGCGAGTTAGTGACTTGAATTCTCTCATTTGTTGCAAATTATTAATCAGCAGCAGTCAGTGATGGAAGCTTTGAACAGAGATGAAAATAAAACTCAGAGAAATCCACTCTTTGAATCTTACATGTCTGTATTTTTCCTTTTCTGCAGAAGAAACCCAAACTGCTCAGCCTAAAGGATTCTTCCATGGCAGATGCCAGCAAGCATGGTGTAGGAACTGAATCATTATTTTTTGATAAGGTGAGTAATGAATGAGTTAGATTTAGTATGGGCTATTAATGCCAAGAGAAAATCACCCCATCCCGAAGAAGATTGTGTCTTAGAGGCTTCAAGCTGATTAGGACTTTCTACTTTTTAACAGTTTCCAAGTGGTAGGTCCTTTCAGTCTACTAGAACTATTAGTACAGCTAGAGAAATGCTAGCATTATCTGCTTTGGTTTTGTGAAGTAGTTTGCAGCAAAATACTGCATTTTCCATAATGGAAGACAGCTTTTAAAAAAGCATGATATTACTCTTGAAAGAGAAATTATTTGTGTTATCGCATATAGGGTTCATGGGAATTCTGATTTAATTGTATGTTTCCAGAGCACCCCAGGTGATTCTAATGAGCCACTGGAGTTGAGATTACTGGTGTAAACAGTGTCGTGTGGTGTGTGAGTTTGACTCTCCTCCTTGGAGTCAACCTGATGATGAGTAGGCTACTTTCGTCAGGATAGCTGTCAACTGTCCTACTTCTCACTGGCAGGAACCAGCCTGGATTGATCTGGTGGTGATTTACTTTGTCTTGCACCTCTGGGTTTTTGCAGAAGGGCAGTAGCATCGTGATTGGTGCCTCCTGATCTCTCTAGCCTGTTGTGCCTATGTGAACTGTCCTGTGAAACAGTCGAGAGTCCCTGGCTCTGACTTGAGGGCTGCCTGGGCACTTGGTGCTATCAAGGCTGATGTTGAAGTCCAGGTCACAACCAACAGATGGCAAGGAAAGGGTCAGGGAGGTGGGGGGAGTGAGAAAGTTAATTTTTTTCATAGTGTCGGTAGTTTGTTTGTTTTTGGAGTACTTATTTCTTAGAGATACATACTGAAGTATGTATAGATGAAATGTCTGGAATTTGCCTTAAAATTCAGTGGTAGGGGAAGTGGGTACAGGTGAAGCAGAATTTACTGTATTAGTCATTGAGGCAGGGTCAGTATGTCTAATTCCTTAGACTATTCTGTCTACTTTTGTGTATGTTTAAAAGCTAATAAAAAAGTAAATAAATATGATGTATAGTGCAAAAAGCACAGTGCTCTTTCATCTTTGGCTTTGAAAGTACATATTCCATATAGTATCTACTTATTGGTAGTTAGAAAAGTATATGGGAGCCTGGTGAAGGTTGTTGATAAGCCACTTGATCTGGTGAGGGTCTACAATCCTCACTAAAGGACCACAATGCTAAATGTTTACCTTTGAAGTTGAAACTCTGGATTGCTTATCTAGCCAGGCTAGTTTTACTTTGCCATTGAACATCTTTAGGTTTTTGGATGTTAAAATGGTCAATATTATAAGTGGAGGAAGGAAAACAATCAGGTCAGAGGACAAAATATCTAGTGGTTAAGTTCAGTGTGCTCTGCTTTCGCGGCCTGGACCTACACCACTCATTGGCGGCCATGCTGTGGCGGTGACCCGCATACAAAATAAAGGAAGATTGGCACAGATGTTAGCTCAGGGTGAATCTTCCTCACCAAAATAAATAAATAATCAAGCCAAAAAAGACACCTTTTTTTAAAAAAAAAAGACAAAGTATCTTATTTTAAAAGATCATTATTCAAGATTACCAGAGTTTGGAAACAGTGTTAACAAAGATTCTTGCTGTAAACATCTGTCAGGAGAGGCAACAAAAGCTTGGGTAACTCTAATATGGTCCGGAGAATCAAGCATATGAGAAAATAAATGTCTTATTTACTCCAGGATCTCATTTTTATTATTTTTTATTTATTTATTTATTTATTTATTTTGTGGGGAAGACCAGCCCTGAGCTAACATCTGTTGCCAGTCCTCCCCTTTCTGCTGAGGAAGACTGGCCCTGAGCTAACATCCGTGCCCATCTTCCTCCACTTTATATGGGACGCCGCCACGGCATGGCTGACAAGCAGTGGTGCGGCGGGCGCCCGGGATCCGAACTCGCGAACCCTGGGCTGCCAAGCGCAAACTAAACCGCTGCGCCACCGGGCGGCCCCCAAGGATCTCATTTCTAAAATTTTTATTATGGAAAATTTTAAACATATGTGAAATTAAAGAGAACAGTAAAATGACTCCTCACGTACCCATCATCCAGCTTCACCATTTCCCAGCTCTTAGCCAGTGTGCGTGTTTCATATGTACTCTTGCCCACCGCATATTATTTGGAGACAAATCCCAGATATTATATTATTTCATCCATAAATATTTTACTATGTTTCCTTTTAAAAGGACACCTTTTTTTCAAACAATCATTATCACATCTAAAAAAATAACATTGATTCCTTAATATCATCAAATAACAGTTGCAAGTTTCTCCAGTCTTTTAGAAGCAATTCAGGATCTCTTGATTCCCCACTTAACTATTTCTCTTCCGGTTGTCTCCGTAAGGTCCGAAAGGCTCTGAGGAGTGCAGAAGCCTACGAGAATTTCCTGCGCTGTCTTGTCATCTTTAACCAGGAGGTGATCTCTCGGGCTGAGCTTGTGCAGTTAGTCTCTCCTTTCCTGGGGTAAGTGGAGTGAGGGGCTTAGCCCTGATGCGTGATTTGGAGGTGAAATAAAGCTTAGTTTGTGGAAGTATATGATAGGCAAAATTAATTTGATTGTGGTGGGTCGGTTGACTCATAAAATGTCTGTTAAAAGAGTCCTCTGGGAAGTCTTCTAGTTCAGCTATCTAGAGATGAAAAAATGGGCAGAGGGCGTTGGCCAAGACCAGTGGTCTCCTGATCCCCTGACCAGTGTTGGATGTTTATAGAGACCAATCTCTTCCAGGGTTCTAGAATCTTGACTGTGTTTGACAACCTAAGAATTATCTGAACATTGAAGCAATATTCTTGACGAGAAGAGTGGTTGCTTATTGCCTAGTTTCAGTGCAACTCTCCATTACCACCTTAACTGATCCTAGAGCACTCTACAAGAAAAAGGGAAACCAGATGCTCAGAAGCAGTGTTTCTTAGGCAGGAAATAATAATTGTCATTGGAATTTGTCCCTGGTAGCAGAGTTCTGACCCAACACCAAATAGTGGTAGTCATACCTCAGGATAACTGTGTCATGTTTCTGATTGCTCACCAGTTTTTGGTTTGATTTCTTCAGGAAATTCCCTGAATTGTTTAATTGGTTTAAAAACTTTCTGGGCTATAAGGAGTCTGTACATCTGGAAACCTTTCCAAAGGAACGAGCCACAGAGGGCATTGCCATGGAGATAGATTATGCCTCTTGTAAACGGTTGGGCTCCAGCTATCGAGCCCTACCAAAGAGTTACCAGCAGCCCAAGTGTACAGGACGGACTCCTCTCTGTAAAGAGGTAAGACCTTCCCTAGAAAGGATCAGCCCTGAATCCTCAGCATCCTCCTGTAGGGAGTGGTACCAGGAATCAAGAATTTATGTGAAGGAGGAAATCAAGGCCCTTCTCTGTCGTTTTTCAAAAGAAAATGTTTTATACTTACATTCAGAACCTTTTCCTTACTAATATCTTTTGTAAACTTGCTGAAAGTGAAACTTGTAATGTTAACGGTTTCTTCCCTCCCCTAGAGTTTTGTCTGTCTTTTTGAGAATGCTTAATCACCATAAAGCTTTGTTACACTTCTGTTTCGATTTCTCTTCTTTTACCCAAAGGTTTTGAATGATACCTGGGTTTCCTTTCCTTCTTGGTCTGAGGACTCCACCTTTGTTAGTTCTAAGAAAACTCAGTATGAAGAACATATCTATCGTTGTGAAGATGAACGCTTTGAGGTACAAGCTCCTTTATCATTTGAAGTTTGGGGAAATGGGAGATGCTAAATGATAAGGTATCTTACATACCTGTCTGTGAGAGTTGGCTTTTAAGACTGAAGAGCCAGAGGCTTACATTGTTTTCGGGTAAATGCTTGTTCTCATACATACCATGCCTAACAAGTTTGTCAAATATGTAAGTAATATTTTTATGAGAAATGGGACTTACCTAGGCCACTTTAACCTTGTTAACTGAAATTATCCGTTGATGAGTGAATAATAATCCTTTGAATTTTTAACGGCATTTTAATTGTGTTTTACGTAGTATATGAAATCAGTATCTTAAGGCCTACTGGGCTTTCTCAAAGCTGTTCTAAATTATTTTAAAGTGTGTATTGTTATTCTTAGCAGGTATCTTGACATGGTCAGCAAACCAGCTGTCCTGTGAGAACTAGAATTCTTCTGTTACGTTTCTAATATTGATTAGGCTCCTTTTGAAAGGAAGTTAAATTAGGGACTTGATTTTAAAGTAGTAGGGAAGGGATAGTAGTAGTAAAAGTAGTAAAGTGAAAAAAAAAGTAAAAATGGTAAAAGTAGAAGTAAAGTGGTAGGGAAGGAAGACCAAACGTGAGATAGATTGACTCCATAAAGGAAGTGCCAGGCATGAGTCTACAGGAGCTGAGTAGGACTGTTGAGGACAGGACATTGTGGACATCACTCATTCCTAAGGTGGCTGGGGTCGGAGCCCACTTGATGGCACATAACAACAACAAGTAGGGAAAGAAAGAGCTGGAGTGAATAAATGAGCTGGCAGAGAGCCTCTGTATCAGGAATGGGAGTACTGAAAGTGGGCTCAGAATCCCCAGTGTGTTTAAATGTCTAGTTCACTGATATCATCAACAAAAAGGGAATGTTAAATGTGTCCAAAGAGGTAACATTACGTGTATCCTATTTAATGTATTTATTATATAAAACTGACTGGCTCTGCTTATTTGTTTGGATGGGAGATATCTTGGCTCTTTTTTTTTTCTTCATACTGATGTAGCTCTCTGCCAGTTATCCCCCTTCACACTTGGTTCAGCTGTCTCTGGCATGTTTTGAATGAAGAGCCACATGTTGCTTGGCCACTGGCAGGTGATTGGCCATCTCTGCCCCAGTGTTTATGAGGAGTTTCAACCATTTGCAGAAAATGAAATCATGACACATGTTAATTTCTTTAGGAAGTTTTATCAGGCTAAAGAAAGTGCTTCTTTGTTACCTATGTTTAGTAAGGTTAGATGATGAATTAGAAAGTAGAGGTGAGCATCTTTTTTGACAGGATATTTCTGTTCTCAACTGGCAACACCCTCATTTCTCATTTGTGATTACAGGAGTGATGATGAAAGAAGTGTGGGGGTATGTGTATATGCTTATGATTGGGTGGGATGGACTAGTTGATGGAGTGTTCCTTTTATACATCAGGATATGTTAGTAATCCTGCAATACAGACAACCCCCAAATCTCAATGGCTTGAAAAAACAGGTTTATTTCCTGATCATGCTACATGTGCACTGATGTTTAGTAGAGGATTCTCATCAGAATTACTTGGGGACCCAGGCTGACAGAGTGCCACCATCTTGAACATTGCCAGTCACTGGAGAGAAAAGAGAGCTCAGAAGGCTCTTACGCCCTTAAATGCTCTAGCCTAGAAGTAATAAACATTACTTCAGCTCACTTGTTAATAACTCATTTGCCAGAACTAGTTACATGGCCCTGTCCAATCACTGGGAGCCAGGAAGATCAATCCATCATTTGTCCATACCTCAGGAGAAGGGGGACCAGAAATATTTGACAAAATGATTATTACTGTCCCCAAACTAGAAAACTAGGGAACACTTCTATAGACATTTGGTCGTAGGCCCTTGAGACTGCTCATTTATTTCATTTTCTGTTTCTCATTTAGAGAATCTTGTGTTAAGCCTAGGAAAAAAAATTAAAGGTTGCTGGTCATATCCCTCACCAGGTCAGCCTTGGCCCTTGCCAGAAAATAAGTGCCAGGAGTTCAGGAAGAATTTATCTGGTTACCCACAGATACAACGCTGAAGTCCTTAAGGGGTGATAGTCACTGCACTTAGTACTACTGGATGTGGAATGAAGCTATTACGTATTTAAATATTTCAAATTACCCAAAAAACCTTACTCATGAGACTGATTTATCATCTTGAACAATCTTTTGGGGATTGTTTTTTTAAATTAATTGTTACTGCTCGTAACATTTTAGCAATTCAGGAAAGTTCAGGGAAAAGTGTCAGTAAAGTTGTCTGCTGTTAGGTCCTTCTGGTCTGGGTTCAGTGGTCCTAAGCAAAGCACACTGGTGTTGGTAGAAGTAATAACTACCACTACCCATCATTTATTGGATGTTTGTTATGTGCCAGGCATTGTAACCTTTATGTGGATTGTATTGTTTAATCTGGAAAACAACCATATGAGAGTAGGTGGTATTATCCCTATTCTACTGATAAGTAAACAGTCTTACTCTGGCCAATATGGCAGAACCAGGATTCCAGTCCAGGCAGTTTGACTCCCCACCTTATATTCCTGACCACTGTTCTATTCTTGTTTGGGTCCTGAGCACACTTTGTCTTTTTCTTTAGCTTGATGTAGTTTTAGAGACCAATCTGGCAACAATCCGGGTTCTGGAAGCAATACAGAAGAAGCTTTCCCGCCTGTCTGCTGAGGAACAAGCCAAATTTCGCCTGGACAACACCCTGGGGGGCACGTCGGAGGTCATCCATCGAAAAGCCCTCCAGAGGATATATGCTGACAAAGCAGCTGACATCATTGATGGGCTGAGGAAGAACCCCTCCATTGCCGTCCCAATTGTCCTTAAAAGGTACCTGAGTGAATGTGCCCTTCCTGCTTTAGTGTGCCTCATGACAGATTCAGTGGCCCATTAAATAAGGCTCTCATTTCAACTGGTTATCCCACAAGCCCTCCTTTTCTCCCCCACCCTGGTTGTTGGTGCAGCATGGATAGTGGAGTTTCCTGATGGCATTCTGGGTCACCAGCAGTAGAGAACAAACCTTGAAAGTCCATAGTGGAATGCTCTGTGTGTTTTGAGGGGATATTTTAAAATATAGAAAAGAACAAAGAAGAAAACAACCACCCACATTCCTGCCACTTAGTACTAACCATTGTTAACATCTTTGTTTTTTAGTAAGAAAAATCACTCTTTGTGAAATTGATATGTATTATTTAAAAAGACAGCTTGCCATTTTTAACAAGAATGTCTTACTTCTTTCTCCTAACAAGCCTTCAGCCTGAGGGGTTGAGGGGCTGTTGTATCTGCCTAAGGCCAGGCGTTAAGGAGGAGGCCAGAGCAGGGCTGTGCCTGGGCTCCTCCGAGTCCATGGCACTCTGGACCACACTGTGCACCCCAGCTAAGGGCCGGCTCTTTGCTCACTGTCACCTGGTGGAAAGGGATTCTTTTCCCCTGCACAGTTCACAGTGCCCGGGTGTCATTGTTCCTCCCTAGTCTTCCCGCAAGAGCTGGCACAGGTTACTTCTTTCTTGCCAGTAGCATTTAACTTTTGGCTTTGAGATGTAGGATATTTTCCAATTCTAGTGCTGGTTTTGGTTTTACTCTCCTCTCCTCTTCTGGAATGTTAGGATCAGTTATTCTCATCAGAACTTCCCAAACTGTGTCCAAAGGAACTTTCCTGTGCAAGTTCTTTGCTCTTGGATTTTTGCATTTACATTAGCATAGTTAACGTTCTTAGAAGTCTTGCAGCAAAGAAATTTGTTTAACTTCGTTTTAGCTGGCCAAGGAAAAGAACCCCCTTTTTAAGGAATGCTGTTGGAGAAATAACTAGTCCATGTAAGATTTCTGGCTTTGGGACAAATTACTTCCCCAAAATAAGTCCTGAGAGTAATTTCGTCATGTAAGAGAGTTTAAGACTGGTTTGAATAACATTTATCCCAAGTTGCCAGTAATTTTGACAGACCTATTATGTTTTGACTTTTGAAATAAAGTAAGCCTGACATTTCTCACTTCTAAACCCTTATGAGAGTAGGTGGTGGTGTCCCTATTTTACTGATAAGGAAACAGTCTTACTTGGCTAGCGTGGCAGAGCCAGGATTCCTAGCCAAGGAATATGACTCCCCTACCTTATAATTCCCACATCTGAATTCCCACCCTGTTGTTTTCACCTCCCCACCACATCCCACTAGGTTGAAGATGAAAGAGGAAGAATGGCGAGAAGCTCAGAGAGGCTTTAACAAGGTGTGGAGAGAACAAAATGAGAAATACTACTTGAAGTCTCTGGACCACCAGGGCATCAACTTTAAACAGAATGACACCAAGGTCCTGAGGTCTAAGAGCTTACTCAACGAGATTGAGAGTATCTATGATGAGGTGAGCTCTGGAAGTTTCTACATCTGTGAAAGGATTCCAGTCTTTATGTTCAGCATAGCTTCGATTTCTGAAAATTACCTTTGTTATATGAAATGAGACCCTCCAAGACTTGTTGATTCTTGCTTCATAACTGCCATAGACTTCTATTCCTGATTCTACCATTTTAAATCTAAGCCTCCCCTTTATACATAAGCTGTTTTACGGGTTTCCCAATGTACCATCCTGTTTCAGTTTATGCTTGCTGCCTCCCTCTCCCACTTCTCTCCTCATTTATTTCTCTCAGATGGTACCTTGTTTCATTCATATAGCTCATCTCAACTTCCCACAACTTAAACACTTACCATTGATCCCCAAACTCTTGCTAATCCTTGTTTATTCGGCATACTTAACCAGGATTATATGTAGTACTGGAGCCAGGATACAGAGATGAATAAGAAATTAATCCTGCTTCCTTTGAGCTCACAGTCTTAGGAGATGGATAGAAACGTAAATACAGTGTGATTGAGAATTCCTGGAAGTGGTGTGATCCTGAATTTTAAAAAAATGTTTATTATGAAAATGTCAAACATACACAAAAGGGGAGAGAATAGCAAAATGAACTCTTACTAAACTTAAATAATCATCCCTATTTTACCAATTTTGTTACATCTGCCACCTTCCACACTCCCACTGCAGAAGTATTGTAAAATATAGTAAATTCATATCATAAACTCCTTAAATATTAATCCAGAATTTTAAAAGATGATCCCAGTTCTATCCCATTGTCCCCTATAAATCATCAAAGTCCAGAAGGTACCAATATTTTTGTATCAGACCACATCTCACACATTATCTTTTTTGTTTATGGAAGTTTTGGATTGGAAGGTACTAGCCACTATGGTTAATAATGGAAAGTACTGCTGGTGTGGTCTTGTAGGTCTGTTTGTTGTTGCTGTAGATATGTCATGTTATTATGTGTCTCTCTCCTGTTAGAGGCAAGAGCAGGCTACAGAGGAAAATGCTGGTGTACCTGTTGGCCCACACCTCTCACTTGCCTATGAAGACAAACAGATCCTGGAAGATGCCGCTGCTCTGATTATCCACCATGTGAAGAGGCAGACAGGCATTCAGAAAGAGGACAAGTATAAAATCAAGCAAATCATGCATCATTTTATTCCAGATTTGCTCTTTGCTCAGAGAGGTGATCTCTCAGATGTGGAGGAAGAGGAAGAAGAGGAGATGGATGTAGATGAAGCCACAGGGGCAGTTAAGAAGCACAATGGTGTTGGGGGCAGTCCCCCTAAGTCCAAGCTACTATTTAGTAACACTGCAGCTCAGAAGTTAAGAGGGATGGATGAAGTATACAACCTCTTCTATGTTAATAACAACTGGTATATCTTCATGCGACTGCACCAGATTCTCTGCTTGAGGCTGCTACGGATTTGTTCCCAGGCTGAACGGCAAATTGAAGAAGAAAACCGAGAGAGAGAGTGGGAACAGGAAGTGCTGGGCATAAAGCGAGACAAGAGTGACAGCCCTGCTATCCAGCTACGTCTCAAAGAACCTAGTGAGTGCTTAGGCTGTTGTTTTACAGAAGATGTGAGGGGTTGGGGACCTCAGGGCCTAGTTAGACTCAGGACTGCTTTATTTTATACATAGAGGATAGGCAGGCCTTAGGGCCTGACCAGGGTTCAAATCATAGCTCTGCTGCAATTTACTGGTTGTATGACCTTACTTAAACTCTCTGGACCTGTTTACCTGTAAATTGGAGGTGCTACTTGTTACCTTGTGGGGTTGTTGGGAGAATTGGAGAAAATATGCAAAGCAGTCTATGCAGTGCTTGATCATGGACACCCAATTGCTGATACTGTGGACGCCAGGGAAGGGGTGTCATTTGCCATCAGTTTCCCAAATGGCAGATCTCTGGGTTATCACAAAGTGTTTCAAAGGACAGAGAGGGACTAAAATGTCACAGTTGGTTTCCTTCTATGACAGAACATAAATTCCTAATTGTTCATGCTTAAGACAGGTGCAAAATTTCTCAGATATGTTTGGGCAGGACTTTTCCTTAACCAGTAGGGTCCATGGCTCGTTCCTGATAAATAGAAATACCTTATGGAAGGGAGACTGAAACTCAAGAGATGGTATGCGACAGTAGAATAAGCAAAACAGGAATGAAGATAGAGAACTCAAGAAAAGAAAGATCAGTGAGGGTAAAGGAAGCCACCATGTGCTTTAAGTAATTCTGTGTCACCTGCTTCTAAATAACTGTTGAGTTCATAAATCAGGTACTTGAGCTGTGAGCCAAAAGCTTTTTTGTGAAGCCTTTCGTCTGTGCTCTTGAGGAAATAGCCAATCTGTGGAGTGAATTATCTTTTTTTTTTAACTATTGCTGATGTAAGAAGCCCATGTGTGGCCCTAGCCTTCTATCTCTTGAAGAGCTAATGACACTGGGAGTTAATTCTAAAAGCCTTTATTTGGATTAATCCTAGCTTGAGAGAGAGAACTTTTGGACCTCAATGTGGTGATTCCATCCGCTTGGGTAGAAATGAGAGAGAAAATGGCCCAATCCTGGCTTGACCACTGACTTGACCTGGTTTGCGGTTTACTAGTTTGGTCTTGAGTGATAACGCCAAGCCTCACGCTGGTCATAGCTCGTGTGCACAAGTCTGTGGTTTGCACTCATAGCTTTATTCTGGAATAGAAGCATTCTTCATAGCAGTAGCACAGCCCATGCCTATGCTGTGGGTCTGAACAAGGTGATATTCTGTGATGAAACTCAAGCCAACTGCTTCTTTTAAATAGTAATTGTCCTGTTTTGCATCTTTAATGCATCTATCACACTTCAGATAAATGGAGATAAACTCAGCTTTTGCTCTCAGCCTTTTTTCCCCTGTATAAACGTTACAAACAGGTAACCAAATGTCGATGACAAAGAGTTCTTTTTGTAATTTTTTTCATGTCAGTGAATATTTTATTCAAGTGCAATCAATATATATACAGAAAAGTAAACAAATCTGAATTGTGTAGCTCAGTGAATTTTTACAAAGTGAATGCACCTGTGTACCTAGCACCTGGATCAAGAAACAGAGCATAACCGCTACCCCCACAGCCCCCTCCTGCCCCTGTCTTGATTGCCAACACTGGAGATCGCAGTTGCCTGTTTTTGAGCTTTATGTAAATAGCTTACTTTAGGAAGCTCTAGGCACGGTCCTTTCACCATTCCTCATGCTCTCTCCTAGTCGCCAACCGTCTCTGTAACAACGAATAAGATTCCAGCTGGTGGTTGAAGTGATTCATGTGCAGCAAGTAGAGATCATTTAATGCAATTTGCGAAGTACAACATTGGGAATCCATTTTTAAACAAAAGGACTTTGACAAATACAGATTACTTCATTATTCATAGAGGATTTAATTTGCACTTCTATTTTTCTGTTCCCAAGAGGTTTCCTGGTGCTAGAGTATGGCTCTGTCTGCCTTTTATTCATCTGCACTTTACGCTTCATTGAAATAGCTTTATGAACAAGTGACCCAAGTGAGGAATGCTCTTTGCAGGCTGGGAGAGCAGGTTCCTCTCTCAGCAGGGGAGCCAACACTTTTTGAAGAAACTTCTTCCCTGAGATATTTTGCTCTCCTATCATGCAGAGCCCAGCTGTACTGTAATTGAGTCTTTCTGGCAGGTCAGTCAGAGTGTTAGAAGCTGCTGGTAAAGTTGCAGAGTCACTGTCCTCTGATAGACAGCACTGGTGATTGTAGCCACCTGTCAGATTTCATCTTTGTCTGCAGCAGATTGGGTATGTTTTGAATACCTAGGGTTGGTTCTTTCCATTGCTCTATAGGCCAGCTGTGGGAGTTGCCCTGCCCTCTATCCCAATCTTTTCTTAGCAGAGTAAGGCCTCACCTATCCCATCTCTCCTACAGTGGATGTTGATGTAGAAGATTATTACCCAGCTTTCCTGGACATGGTGCGGAGCCTGCTGGATGGCAATATAGACTCGTCACAGTATGAAGACTCGCTGAGAGAGATGTTCACCATTCATGCCTACATTGCCTTCACCATGGACAAACTAATCCAGAGCATTGTCAGACAGGTGAGGGTGTGGTGGAGGCTAGGGTTGGTGAGGGAAGAAGTTCCTACCTAAAGAGGTCAGGCAAAGAGAAAAGGGCAGATTTCTGTTGGAAGAGGAAAGGCAGTTTTCTCACATAATGGTTTATGAATGTATGGTTCTATAGAGGGGAGAGGGAGGTTAATGTGAGGTCGGATTTCTCCTGTTAACGAGGTGGGAGTTCTTCAGCCACATACTTGACTCCTTTGCTTTGCTCACTTTGCCTTCACAGTCATATGAGCCTACCTCAGACCTGCTGTTTTGCCCCTTTCTTGTTGGCCGCATATAGAGCAGGCATTGGTCCTGACCCCAGCTGCCTGCTCTGCTGGCAGCTCTTACCTCTTCAGCCAGGGGTGAGCTCTCAGTGGGTAACGTTTCCTCTTCTGTAGGTGTTGGTAATTCTATGTACTTTTCTCATTTAATATTTGAAGTTCTTTTTACAGGTAGGGTTTCATATAACACCTCTTATAATACTCTGCCCTCCTCACTATCGAAGGTTCCCTCTGAGTTAGATTTGGTTGTGGTTTGTTCCTGTGGTACCCTGGGAGTTTGTAAATATGTTGTTCTTTACAGCAATGATGATTTTGTAGCAAATAGCATGTAATAAATAGATAGGTTCCTACTCCTTCGCCTTGAGTTCTGAACTCCTGAAGGGGTCAGTCTGTTGGTGGTGGTGCAGTACTTTCTTTAAAGTGACAGCTTGTGAAAAGAAAATTCTAATTCTAGAATCCATGCTGCCTCTGTGGAAAGAAGAGCTCGTTGCTCAGTGCTTTCTTGGGCTAAAATATGGAACTGTTTGCAAAGTACCCATGCTTTTGCCTTGAATTTGGAAGGATGCATGGCTCTGCACCCCTCCCACAGTATCTCTTAAGAGTCAAGAAAAAACACTTAATGTAACTGAATCTTGGCATCTTTACGAAAGTTGTCAGGAAGACCGTTTTTTCCCTGAAAGTCAAAGTTAGGCCTTTCCTTAAGGGGTCTGTATGGTGACTGACAGAAACCATTATATGGATACAGTCAGCTGTGGTCATAATTTTTGAGAGATTAATCCCTGCTAATGTTCTCTAAATTTACATAAAATAAAGACTCCAGTTACCGTGTTCTGAGATGTTTTGCTTATAAGTTTGCTGCTGCTACAGCTAGATGTAGTCCTTCATACTGCCGGCACAACAACCTTAAAAATCCAATGAAACTAGCTTTTTGTAAGCCCAAGGTTGGTTGGTTTTTGAAACAATAGATATGATTAGTCCATTTACTGGAATTACCTGGTTATGATTTTGAATCAATAATACATAATGTCCAGTCTTTCTTTTTGGAAACAGATTTCATCCAGAAACCTAAATCTGGTGTTTTTAAAACGTGTTCATTCTTTTCATCTTAACCTTTCAGTTGGGGGCATATCTTCTGTCATTCTCCTCATCCCATTTGGTGTTCTCCCAGAGTTCATTGCTGACTGGAGGTAGAACATATATTTCAAGGTCAAGCCATACATTATCAAACTTTTCCAGACTAGTTTGAGGGATTTGTCTTAAGAATACAATAGGCAGTCTCACAGCCATCTAGTACAGAACTTAAAATATGGCCTGACCATGTAGAGATTGGACAAGGAAGTTTTTTTCATCTCCTGCATGCCTTCTTTCTGGACACCTGTTCCATTCTCAAGCTTCTCTCTGCAGATGGACATGTGGCACGTACTCAAGGCTTCTCCAGCCCCCTGAGGCTTTGGCTTGCCACAGCAGTGCCTCTGGCCCCGCAGCATTACCTGTCCTTTCCATCCAGATGCTCCTCTGTAAAAAGTCTACCAAACTCTCATTGTGTCATTTCAAATTAGCCCGAGAGAGAGTCTGACCAGCCTAGCTTGGAGGTGGGAGTTGCCTAGTTGTCCCTGGATTTATAGTGCCGCTCTTTCCAAAGACTCTAGGAGGGGCCAGATAGCCAAGAAGAGGGTGTGGATGGGGAGTCAGTGACATGGTCTACTTCAACAAGAAGGTATAAAGTAGAAGTGTCTTCATGGTAGAGACCATGCTTTGGATATACTTTTTTTACACTGCTTTTTGCCTCTCTTAAACACTATATCTTAAGCTTTTCCCTATGTTATAAAGTTATCATAAGCATCATTTTAATGATCACTTTAGAATCCATTGTCTGGACTAATTGTAATTTATTTAACCATCTCCAGTTGCTGGCCTTTCTACCACTGTCAGGCCACTCACCCTTCTGACCTTGCAGTGTGTCCATTTATCTACAAATACATATACTTGTCATTTAAGATGTTTTAAAATGTTGAAAATAAGTAGTTGTCATAGTTACTAGCACTTCGAAAAGAATGTATCTTCCTAAAGATAGAATGACTTAGTGGTTATGAGAATTTTAAAGTAAAATAGACAAACTGATATTGCAGTTAATGTTTTGCTTTTTTCTTGTACCTGTTTTTCACATTCTCTGGCATTTTGATGGGTAAAGTTTCATTTGAGGGAATTTTTATTTCACAATGGTAATATCGTCATGACCTATGAGAATGGAAACTCTGAAAGGTTCAATTTTCTAGTCATCAGATAGCTTGATAAGATAGTTGCAAAAGTTACCAATAGTCAATCTTGATTGACCTATGTTGAAAATGATTTAATTAACATTATATGCAATTTAAGTAATATACTTTCTATCAAAATGGGAAAAATAGGTGGTGTGTTAGAATATTGGTCTAGGGGTCAGGAAGCTTGAATATTAGTCCCAATTCTGCTCCTTCAGCTGAGCGCCACTGAACAATTAACCCACCAATAATTTCTTAAATACCTCATGAGTTTCAGACTTTGTACTAGGGCTGGGAATATAGACATGGATCTTGCCTTTATGTCTCTCCAAGGCCCCTCTCCTCACCTTGGCACACAGTGAGTTTTCTCATCTAACAGGTAAATTTGTCTCATATATAACAGGGCACCCCTCTCCAGCCTGCATCCCAGGGTAGTTGTGGGGATCAAATGGGAATATGTGTGAAAGCAAACTGTAAATGATGAAGCACCATAAAAATAGGAAGCTGTGGAAATTTTCTTTCATGTAAAAAAATTTTTTTAAGTTCCTCAGAACTTTAAATATAAAGCAGCACATTAATCTGAGTTGCCTATGGTTTTGGTTTTAAATAGATTTTAAAATTTTACTCATGGACTAGCGATATGGATGAAGATTTTGGCTTGGTTTTTCTCCAAGAAAATAAAACGGTGGTTTGTGTGATTAATTTTCTAAAATTACCAACCAAAAAAACTTTTTGGGCCGAGTGACTGGAACTACCAAAGGAAGGTTGACTGTATGACAGGGAGAAATACTTTCTTAGTTCACTGATGACCACTCTTTGCTTGATTCCAGCTGCAGCACATCGTGAGTGATGAGATCTGTGTACAGGTGACTGACCTTTACCTGGCAGAGAACAATAATGGGGCCACTGGAGGCCAGCTGAACACGCAGACTTCGAGGAGTCTCCTGGAGTCAACATATCAGCGGAAAGCCGAGCAACTCATGTCAGATGAGAATTGCTTTAAGGTGAGAGTTACTCAGGTAGTCAGGGACCGTGTTGGTGACAGTGTAAGTTGTTGAGACTGTCTCTACCAGAAGTCAAAGTCATATCAGGGTCCTTGGACCCAGTGATTTCATTCCTGGAACTCCTTAGACTTCCTGTGATGTCACTGGAGGAAATACAAAAAAAACATGGAAAAATGGAAGTAAAGTCTCCCATGGACAGTCTGTTACCTTCTTGCCTTTTAAAAAAAATGGTTATATATGATTTTTACAATTTTGTATTCTGGTTTTTTCTCTGAACATTTTTTCATATTATAATGCTTTGTAAACATTATTGTTCAAAAATGTTTATACATGTAATCTATGATTGTTATAGAAAAGATAGGAACTGCAGAGAAAAGAAAGTATAGTCACCTGTAATTCTTCCCGGAAATAATCACTGATGACATTTCTAGATTTTTCTATGCTTGTATATATTTTGAAAGATTACACTGGGCAAAGTGTTCCGTAACTTACTTCATTCAATTAGCAGTACCTCTGGGTATTCAGCATCTTTTTATGACTATTTATATTTCATTTTATAGAGAATTATGTAGCTCTTGTTGGATATTTAGGTTGTTTCCAGTTTTCCACCATTATAATAGCTAATTAGAAAAGCATATAGTTGGAAACAACCTAGATGTCCAACTCGTTATGGGAATGGTTAATGGCAGCCTCTTGTGTAAATACTGGATGGCATGTTTTGCAGCTCTTAAAAGTTAATTATAAATTATAAAAATACTGAAGCAAATAAAACAATACAAAAGATGTGAACTGATTGCAGCTCTGTATTAAATGTGTATAGCTGAACAAAAGCCTGTATGTATTTACATAAGAAGGGCAGGTTCAGGTAGCCTGGAATAAGGTTTGTAGCTGGCTGAGCAGAAAGAGCTAAGCTAAATAAAAGTTTGACCTCATTTGGGTATGTTCCATGTGCTTTAATGATCTGACCCCAAATTGTTCACTTAGTTGTCTGCTGCTCCTTTCAGCTGTTTCTCTAGTTTCTAATCCATCACCTATACTGTTGCTTAATTTAGAATCAAAGAACTGGAAATGAGTTTTCTAGTTCACTCTTGGATCTGATGTTCTATTACCTGAGGACTTTGCTGCTACAGAAGAGATTTCTAAGTTTTTCAGGGTTTTAAATCTATAAATGTTTATTATGAGTTTACTGTGTGTTTAGTTTCACAGTAAACAGAATTACCATCCCCACCCCCAATGAGTTAACAGTGCGTTAAATTGTGTGGTGAGGGCCTGTGAAGGAATGGGTAGACACCCTATAGATAAGAATAGTTGTCAGAGTGGCAGAGGGAATAGCAAGAACAAAGGCTTAGCAACCATGAAAATTGTGTCACCACAGTGGTCCTTTTCTTTAAAATATTTACATAGAGAATAAAATTCAGTCGTGCTAGTATTAAGCTAAGCATAAGCAGCCCTTCAACTCCCCTACCCACTACCACCTCTAGCCTTCTCTCCCTTCATTTCTTCTATGCACGTTCTACCCTGCTTTTTAAAAATCAGGTGTGTTTAGCTCTCTCTCTATATCCTTTAAGACCCTTTTCTGTGCATTTACATACGTATGTATATATATGTAGAAATAAATGATATTAGACTGTGCATATTCTACATCTTGCTTTTTTCACTTAGTGTGTCTTAGAATTTGCTCTGTTTTGGTTTATAGAGATCCAGCTCATTTTTTCAACTGCTATGCCATACTTAATAGTATGAATGTACCATAGTTTAAAAAAAAATCATTCCCTTATGGGTGAACATGCAAACTACTTGATTTTTTACTATCTCACATAGTGCTACATTGAACAGCATTTTGTTGTACTTGTATTCTTGTGTGCATGTGTTGGTATCTGTCTAGGGTGGAGATAAGGAAGTGAAATTACTGGGTCAGAGGGTATGCATACTTTAAAATTTAAATTTTAATGGATTTCATTCTCCCAAGTGACAGGCTGTACCAGTATATGCTTTCATAAGAGCATTTATTTCCCCATCCTTAGTCAACACTTGGTATTATCAAACTTTTTTTTTTTTTTGCCAGATGCTTAGAAGATTATTTTAATTCACATTTCCCTGTTTCCTACTGTTGCCCATTTCTTCTTCCTCTTCTGTGTATTGCTTATTACTGTCCTTCACCCTTTTTGGGGGAGGAGGGTATAGTTCTTTTTATATACTTTTTTAAAAATGGTTTTGCTTTTTTTCTCCCGAAAGCCCCAGTAGATAGTTGTATGTCATAGTTGTGCATCCTTCTAGTTGCTCTACGTGGGATGCCATCTCAGCATGGCTTGATGAGCAGTGTGTCAGTCTGTGCTCAGGATCCGAACTGGCAAACCCCAGGCCGCCAAAGTGGAGTGCGTGAACTTAACTGCTCGCTATGCCACTGGGCCGGCCCATATATACTTTTTAAAATACGGTTTTCTCTGTCATAATTTCTCTGAAATTGATTTGGTCTTCTATGTCCTTCATTACCCAGCTGATGTCACTTCAGTAAAGTAAAATCTTTCTTAGCTCACTGAGGAGGAATTGTTTATTCCCACAGCATATTACCCATGTTTCTAGAATAGTACCTTTGTAGTTACTTAGTTGTAATGTAAATATAGCTCTTTATGTTCCTGTTTCCTTTACTAAAGTGAGCTCCTCCAAGCAAGAGATCATGTTCTCTTGTGAGTGTGCCCCTGCCTGATAAATAGTAGACGTTCAGTGACTATGTGTTGAGTGAATGAAGTATAGGATGTTGGCAAAGGAGGTGTGTAGAAAGGGAGTCCAAATGGTAGAGGATTTTCTTGGCCATACAGGAAAAAGGTTTGAATTTTCTTGTGATTGGTGAGCAGTGAAGCATTTTTGAGGACTGAATATCCCACTGGATTAGAGATTTCAGGAAGATCAGTTTGGTAGCACTGAATGAGGAGGAGTGGAGGAACCACAGAGGCCTGTTTACAACTGGAGGCAGTTACCAAATGTGGGTGGTAGATATGGGCAGTCTAATAATGAAGCTAGTCAAGACTTGGAGAGTGGTTACAGAAGAGAGAGCTGGGGTGAACACATGGTAAAGGGCCTAACAAGAGAGGTGACAAGTGGAGGAGCCTGTTGGGATGAAATGAAATGTAGAGAGGAGACTGTCTCCTGAATATCACTTTGAAGGGAGAGTTCCTTACAGCAATAGGACAAATCTTGACACTCTAGGTCATCCTAGATTCAAGGTACTTTTTTTTTTTTTTTTTTTGGTGAGGAAGATTAGCCCTGAGCTAACATCTGTTGCCAGTCCTCCTCTTTTTGCTGAGGAAGATTGGCCCTGGACTAACCTCCGTGTCCATCTTCCTCTACTTTATATATGGGATGCCGCCACAGCACGGCTTGATAAGTGGTGCATAGGTCTGCGCCTGGGATTCAAACCTGCAAACCCTGGGCCACTGAAGTGGAGCTTAACCATTACGCCACTGGGCCAGCCCCAAAGATCCAAGGGGCTTTGGCAAACTCCTAGGGGCAGTTTTTTTCAAATCTATTTTGGAAGTAACTGTGTCTGTATTTGTGTGTGTGTATTATGTTCTTGTCATGTTTTAAATTTTACTAGCAGATAGGAATTTTTTAAGTTTCTCCAGAAGAACACTGGGAACCAGAACTGGCTTCTGGTCCTGTTTGCTTACGGACTAGCCATGTGGCCTTGAGAAATCAGAACTTTCTGAATTTTAGGTTTTAACCTGTGTAAAATGAAGAAGGTTGAAGTAAATGATTCTCATGCTTCTTTCTAAACTCTGATCTTCTCCATGTAATTCAGATAGTGATCTTGTCTGCAGCAAGCCCTTAGGTTCAGTGCATTGAGAATCTCGGGACTCTGAAAGGGGAGTTCCATGCACCATCACCATTTGATAGTTCTTTTGTGCAAAATAGGACTTGGTTTTGCCTCTGTCAGTGTATTGCTTTTAAATATGATTTTTTTTTAAAATCACACAAGTAATATTAGCAGAACTCAGAATTTCAAGAACTTCAAATATGATTGGTACCACTGCAACAGATCACTTCTAAGTATGCTGATGTTTTGTGTTCCTTATCCCACGGCTCATGCAGCATCTTGGGTGGTCTTGATTGCGGTGGAAGTGCGGTTGCTGCTCTCTGTTGTGTTTGATGGTTTCCACTTCACTTTGGTATGAGGAGCATCCCTTTTTTTTTTTTTAAAGCTGTAAGCTTGTTTACATTTTTGTATATTAAGTCTCAGAAATGAGATTATCAAATGAAATGACTGACATTTTATGGTTCTGGCTGTATGCTATATTTCTTTTTAGTGAACAAAATATTTTTAAAGCACTCTTACTAACATTGATTATAGTTTTAGCTAATTCAGGAAGTATGAAACATGAAATGGTGCTTTTTGCTCTAACATTTCATTTTGCTGGTTGCAAAATTGGACTTTTGCCTTTTTAATCACCTGCCTCTTAAGCTTTTGAGTATCTTCCTCGTCTCTTCAATTGGAGCAAAGTTTTATAACTTTATTGCCTCCCTACTTCCCAACTTTTGAGAAGCTGCGTTATAGCTTTGGAGATGGTCTTTTGTTTATACTTAGGTTTCTTATTTGCAGCTTATGTTCATTCAGAGCCAAGGCCAAGTTCAGCTGACCATTGAGCTTCTGGACACAGAAGAGGAAAACTCGGATGACCCTGTAGAAGCAGAGGTATGGACAAATATATTGCAGAAACTCTGTGCTGAGAGAACTGTCATGTTCTGAGAGTCTGCCCAGTGACTGTCTTCTAGAAGGCCAAGATAGGCCTTAAGCCTGCTTACAGGTCAGGAACTGATGCGTAAAGTACAGGTCATTCCAGCCATGTCTTCCTCTGAAGAGAAGGGCTGCCTGCTGTTAGATATTTAAGGTTGATGGCAGCCTCATCTAGCTCTCAGTAAAGCTGTCTCCTCTGAGGAAATCCCATGGTTGGCAGCTTTCCTGTTTTTCTCCTGAAGTACAAAAAACAACAAATAAGGTGCCATATGCCTGGTATCGTCTTGACTTTTTGTGTCGTTTACTTTTTATTGGGATAGATGAAGTCAGGAGTTCTCAACCCCACAGAGTAGACAGAGTGAGTTGATTATCATGACTGGGTCTAGCAGGTAATGTTAATGAGAGCCGCAGGCCACATGTATGACGTTGGGATATGGTGGGGAGACTTGTTTTGTGGAAATATTGGCTCATGGTTGCCAGTTTTTTTTAGAGATGCCAGAAATCTAGATTTTCATGTGAAAGATACTGATATCCAAACATTTGCCACCATACATTTTGTTCTTTAACAAAACCCTTTGTGGGAATTAAACTTGTTAGTGAACCAGCTTCTTCCTATTGCTGATTTCTGGTAACTTTTAAGTATCTCAGAGAAACTTTGGGTCTTGCTGTTCAATAGAATTTTTAAGCTGTGTTTCAGTACCAAGTAATAAACTTGTCATTATGGAAAGGGATTTTTTTGATCTTGAAATTTAAGGGTTTCAGACATTTTAGTCATAGAATTTGCTGACGAGGGTAGAGTTCAGTTTTTGTGCTCTCTCCCCATCCCTATTTTGTATTTATAATCCTAGCGCTGGTCGGACTATGTGGAGCGATACATGAATTCTGATACTACCTCTCCTGAGCTTCGTGAGCATCTGGCACGGAAACCAGTATTTCTCCCAAGGTGAGTGGACCAAGTTATGTCTTAGCAGTATACACTTGTGCACAGTTGAGGAGTGGAGACTTAAATGATTTTCAGATTCTTGGTTTTCACTTTTTCTATTCATTGTTCTGTCTTCTGAGGGCACTAATTCAAGGTTTGTGTAGCTTTTACACCATGAGCTTACCCTGGAGCATGTGCTAAGCAGCAGGGAGGTGAGAGTTTTAGAGAATCAGCAGTAACTTCCTATGTCGGATAGGAATGTGTGTCAAAGTCTTTTAACGTTTGCTGATTCGCTGGGAAGACTCACAGGACTCAGCGTATAGTCGTACTCACAGTGAGGATTTATTACAGCAAAAGGATACACAGCTAAGTTAAGTTAGCAAAGGGAAAAGGCACCTGTGGCAAAGTCAGAGGAAGCCAGCCGCAAGCTTCCAAGAGTCTTCTTCCAGTGGAGTCACACAGGGCACTCTTAATTTCTCCAGCAATCAATTACTACAGTACCTTGGAAATGCTGTCTACCAGGGAAGCTCGTTAGAGACTCAGTGCCAGGGTCTTTTATTGGGTGCTGGTCATGTAGGCACCCTCTGCCTAGCATGTACCAAAATTCCAGACTTGCCGAAGGAAAGCAGGTTTTCAGCATAAACCATATATTTTGTACAAACAGTTTAGGTACAGTGAGCCACTATCATTTAGGAAATGGTGGACACTCTCCCAGAATCCAAGATCCCAGAACCTAGCTGAGGGACAGCCTTGTAAGCAGGCCTTTCAAAGGATAGCAGTCTTAGGCCTGCTATGTTAACTCTCCTCACAGAGTTTTTTAATATATGGGCAAGTTGTAATGCTGGTCCTCTATCTGAGGATGAAAAGAGTTTCAGAAGTAGAAAATAAGTTTTACTGTAGTAGAGTGGCTTTCTTCCTTCCCGAAAGTTTGGAATTGAAATCTCATGTCTTACATTTCCAGAACGGTATTATCCCAGTATTATTAGACTTAGTCCTAATCAGAACATGAAAAGGGGTGTGAGCAGAAGGACCCTGCCAGGTTCTTCCATTCACTGATTCAGTTAGCAGACTTTGAGCAGTTGCTCTTTGCCAGGCCCCTCTGTCTGCAAAACACTTAGTCTCTGCATATAAAGCAGTACAAAAAACATATCGTTGTGTATTTTGCACCAGGTTGGCAAAGTTTTTGAAAGATTTGCAGTCTGTTTTAGAGGGTGTAGGGAAGGGAGACATTTTCGTATACTGTGGGGGAAAATATAAATTGATACAATCATTCTGGGGTTAGGGCAGTCAAAATGTGTGGAACCTTTACCCTAGAACTTTAGTTTCTAGTAATTTGCCTTACAGCTATTATAGCTAAGGGTCTCAGTCTTTTTGGCCTTGAAACCCCTTATGCTCTTAAGAGATTGAGTACTCCAAAAAGCGTTTGTTTCGGTGGATTGTATCTGGTAATATTTACTGTATTAGAAATTAAAACTGAGAAATGTTTAAAATGTTTATGAATTCATTTTAAAAATAACAATATGAAACCCATTACATGTTATCATAAATAATATTTTAGTGAAAAGCTATTTCAAAACAAAAAATAGTGAAAAGAGTGGCATTGCTTTACATTTTTGCAAATCTGTTTCATGTCTGGCTTTAATAGAAGAACAGCTAGATTCTCATATCTGCTTCTGTATTCAGTCTGTTTTCACTATGCTGTTTGGTTGAAATAAATGAAGAAAATCTGGCCTTTCTCAAATATGTAGCTGGAAAAAAGTATTTTCGTATCCGTTCAGATAATTATGGATATTCTTTGATGTGACAGTGAAACTCTCCAAGTGATAGTTTCCTAAAGGTTAGTTGCAGTGTCAATGAAAATATCAATGAACTTTTCATACAGTTATGTCAAAATCCCTTGGTTTATTTTGTACTTTGAATGAATCTTTTTTTCATGCAAGATTTTATAACTTCTTGCAATTGGTTATTTGAAAAATATTAATTACCTAAGTTACGCAGACCTACCAAATGTTGACACGTTTTCATTTTACAATATTCAAATAAGAAATCACATTTATTAATGTTGCCATTGACCTCATCAGACACATCTTTAAGTAGTGGGAAGCTGTCAGTTACTGGTGGCCAATACCAGTTTACCATAATTCAAAGTTTTACTTGAAAGCTTAAATCTTATCATTGGCAACAAATATGTTCAGTTGTTTTCCTTGAAGTGCCAGGCTCCCTTGTTCATTTTTGAGAAAATATGTGGCAAATACCCCAGGCTGGCTGGTCAGTTGTTCTTTCAGGTAAAAATGGTGATCCACTTACGACTCAGGAGTACTCAAGTGCTTTTCTTCAAGAATCCCTTTGTACTTTGGCACACAAAGGTGGTTTATGTGTAGTTCCCATTTATCACACAACATGTGAAAAAGATGTGAACTAAGGGGCTGGGATTTAATTTAAAATGTTGCTTCCTCATCAAGGACATTCTTAAATGAAACCAGCTGTCCTTTTTTAAGTGTCAGTGCATGGCCAGAGAAGAATACAAAGATTTGATTTCTAAGGACAGTTTGGTGTCACCACCAGCATTTTTATTCACCATTACTTTAGCACTGCCAGTGCAAATGTTAATGAAGTGAAAAAGAAGCAAATAATGTTTTAGTATTATTATGAAAATAGTTTTGATCTCATAGAGTTCCTTAAATGGGTCTTGGGGACTCCTAAGTGTCCTTGGACCAAAGAACTGCTGTCCTAAAGAAATACATGCATATAAAGATATTCACTGAAGCAATGTTTTTAATAGCAGAGTATTGGAAACAATATAATTGTCTAGCTGACAACCTTTCTTTGCTTGTTGTTGGAGAGAATTAAGCTTTAAATACCACCAAGGCATCCATTGATGTGAATTATCTTCTTTCCTATGTATGTAGAATAGCATGAGTTATGGACTGTCTTTGGGAGAATTGAAAAAATAGGCATTCAAATAATTTTCTGTCCTCTGTGGTTCAAATGAGGAGCCCTGATTGATTCCTTTTAAAGAATGATTAAATTAAGGCACATTCTTCAGTGGTTAAAGAGAATGAGACAAATCTTTGTGTAGTGACATGAAAAAATCTTCATGACATTAAGTGAAAAGTTGAGAAGAATAGGATAATATTTATAGTATGATCCTATAATGTCTTAAATCCCAAAGCAGGACTATAGTGGGTGATTACATATGTTAATTCAGAAAGGCCTAGAAGATTTTGTTTTATTTATTTAGTTTTTTTATGGCTTTTCATACTTTCCTTCCAACATTAATCTTAATATGAAATCTAAGAATGGTATATTCAACCTCCCTTATATGAGTAACCCTGACAGAGAAAATAACCTCTTCTGGAAAATAAAGCTACCCAGAGAGAAAGAGATACATATGTTTAATCATTCACTAACTCAGCCATAAGCTCATTAAGGGCAGGGACCTGGTATAATACTACTTTTTTTTTTTTAATTTTTAGTTTTTTTTATGTCTTAATAGTTTATAACATTGTGGGGTTTTAGTTGTACATTATTATTTGTCCGTCACCATATGGATGCATCCCTTCAGCCCTTGTGCCCACCCCCAACCCCCCTTCCCCCTGGTAACCACCAACCAGTTCTGTGTGTTAGTTTATATTCCACGTGAGTGAAATCATGTGGTGTTTGTCCTTCTCTCTCTGGCTTATTTCACTTAACAGAATACGCTCTAGGTCCATCCATGTTGTTGTGAATGGGACAATTCTGTCTTTTCTTATGGCTGAGTAGTATTCCATTGTATGTATATACCACATCTTTAACCAATCATCAGTCGAGGGACACTTGAGTTGCTTCCACTTCTTGGCTGTAGTGAATAATGCTGCAGTGAACATAGGGGTGTATAAACCTCTTGGGATGGTTGATTTCATGTCCATTGGGTAGATGCCCAAGATCTGGATCATAAGGTATTTCTATTTTTAATATTTTGAGGAATCTCCATACTGTTTTCCATAGAGGCTGAGGCCTAGACGATGTTAAATCAAAACTGCTAACTGGCTACCTCTGCCTAGGCAAGTGGGATTTGGAGAATTAGGAGTAGGGGGATGGTTGAAAATTTCTATTTTTTCTTGTGTGTGTGTGTGAGGAAGATTGACCCTGGGCTCACATCAGTGCCCATCTTCCTCTACTTTATATGGGACGCTGCCACAGCATGGCTGACAAGCAGTGTGTTGGTCTGTGCCCAGGATCCGAACCTGTCAACCCCGGGCCACCAAAGCAGAGCACACAAACTTAACCACTATGCCACTATGCTGGCCCCAAAGATTTCTACTTTTTATTCCATTTATCTCTGCGGTTGACGTTTTTGGTTTTTTTAACAATGAAATCATTGAACATTTTTCATATGTATGTAACTGAAACTGTGATAAGTGCTGTGAAGGCATATAATAAGGAAAACTCCTTTGGGAGTAGTCATGGGAATCAGCATCTGGACCAGCTCTCATCCTGCAGGGCTTTCCTGCTTTGTAGGAATCTGCGGCGGATCCGGAAGTGTCAGCGTGGTCGAGAACAGCAGGAAAAGGAAGGGAAGGAAGGAAACAGCAAGAAGACCATGGAGAATGTGGATAGCCTGGATAAGCTGGAGTGTAGATTCAAACTGAATTCCTACAAGATGGTGTATGTGATCAAGTCAGAGGACTACATGTATCGGAGGACCGCCTTGCTCCGGGCTCATCAGGTAAGAACCAGTAACTGGAATTTCTCCACACATCTCCCTCCCCATCCAGGACCAGGCCTAGCCCAGAGGCTTCTGATTGTTTTTCTTCCTTTATGAAAACCTCGTCTTTGATTTGAGAATTGTTGAGTAAGCGGGTGTATTAGTTTGTTGAGGATGCCATAACAAAGTACCAGAGACTATGTGGCTTAAACAACAGAAATTTATTGTCTTACGGTTCTGGAGGCTAGAATTCCAAGATCAAAGTGTTGGCAGAGTTGGTTCAACCTTCTGAGGGCTGAGAGGGAGAATCATCTATTCCGTGCATCTCCTAACCTCTGGTGGTTTGCTGGCAATTTTTGGCATTCCGTGTCTTGCAGATCTCTGCCTTCATCTTCACGTAACATTCTCCCTATGTATGTGTCTGTGTCCAAATTTCCCCTTTTTGAAGGATGCCAGTCATATTGGATTATGAGCCC
Organism: Tapirus indicus; assembly: GCA_031878705.1. NCBI lineage: Eukaryota > Metazoa > Chordata > Mammalia > Perissodactyla > Tapiridae > Tapirus > Tapirus indicus. Next base: position 64,536,185 of record CM062918.1, on the reverse strand, counting down.
ACCCTACTACAGTATGACTTCATCTTAACTAATTACATCTGCAATGACCTTATTTCCAAATAAGGTCACATTCTGAGGTACTGGGTGTTACGACTTCAACATACGAATTTTGGGGGACACAATTCAAACCGTAAAAGCTGATGGCACCTTCCACTGAAGCTACTCCCAACATTTACATTTCAGGTGGTATTGCTTGTATGAATTCTTCCTGTTTTCACATGCTATCTCAATTGTGAAAGCTTCCTGGTGTGGGTATGCACCAGGTACTGTGCCAGGCTCTGGGACAACAACCATGAAGTACAGCATATAAGGTAGTGTGATACGCACGACCAAGGAGAGAAACTAAGTGAAGTGATCAAGGGTAACTGGCATGCAGGCCCTGCTTTTGTTGAGGGAGACTACTCTAAGGAGATGATGCTTGAGGCCTGAATAATGACAAGGACCCAGCCTAGTGAAGAGTTAGGGGTTGGTACTTTCTCGGCAAAGGAAATAAGCAAGTGCAAGGCTAAGAAGGGAGGAAAGGACTTGGCATGTATGAGAAACTGAAAACATCAACATGGCTTGAGCCACAGGGAAAGTGGGATGCCTGAAGCTGGAAGGATGGGTGGAGGCCACATGACTTAGTCTCAGAGGCCATGGTTTGGATTTTGTTTAAAGTGTACTGGGACATCATTGACAGATATGGCTTGGACTGCTGTGAGGAGAATGGGAGTGAGTGTGGGCTCGAAGTTGGAAGGACAGAGAACACTCAAAAGACTCCTCTTATCCAAATGAGATGTGATGGTGACCTGGACTAACAGGGTGGCACTGGACTTGTAGGAATTATACAGATTGGAGATAGAATTGTCAGGATGTGGTAATGATCAGATGTGGGGAGGTAAGAAAGAACATCAGGGATGGTGCCTGGTGGGTTTTGGTTTTGTTTATTTTGCTTGAGTAAAAGTTTAGGGGTCTGTTAATAGGGGTTATCAGGTTGTGGGGGGCAGAGTAAGGGCTCTGTTTTGAACTGGTTACGTTTGAAAGGACCACAGAATGTTCAAGTGGCAGATGTTGGGTGGGCGGGTTCATGTATTTCTCATGGTGCCGAATGTTGTATGTCTGCATGTCTCTGGTTCAGATTATTTGGGGAGCTGGGCAACACCTAATTCATCTTTGTATCCCCTACTCTACCTTGCATATGGGCACTGATAAACGTATACTGGATGTGTAGGTAGTAACGTAAACCTCCACTGAAGATCTGCTGTGCCTGGCACTCTGCTGGGTGGGGTGTGGTGATACCGTGAAGGAAGAGAGGATTTTAAGCCCTGTGCTTTGTGCTGTCTTACTTAGAAGTGGATTGCCATGCTGACAGAAATGACCAACAGTCACAACTCATTGTGACTCACTCGGTACATTATAATCAGCTGGATTTCTGGCTTAACAATGCAGATTGTTGGAAATGAGGACACCTATATTTTTACCAAGTCCTCCAGGTGATACTAATACATGCTACCACTGAGAAGCACTGAGCTAGTCCTGCCCAGAGCCTGTATTGGCACTTATGGGGTCCAACTCCATATATGCTCCATGTTCTTAACCTCTTTCAATTCTTTGCTTTAAACAGAGACTCCTATTGCCTTTTTTTTTTTTTTTTAACCAGTGGTATCAGCGAGTTGAGCCCACATCTTTCCTCTGCTTCTTTAGGACAAAATTGGGCTTTGTACTTGAAGGTTTTTTTGTTCCTAGTTCATGGTTTTTTCCTTTGTTCTGTTTTGCAGTCCCATGAGCGTGTTAGCAAGCGGCTACATCAGAGGTTCCAGGCCTGGGTAGATAAATGGACCAAGGAGCATGTGCCCCGTGAAATGGCAGCAGAGACCAGCAAGTGGCTCATGGGTGAAGGGCTGGAGGGCCTGGTGCCCTGTACCACCACCTGTGACACAGAGACCCTGCACTTTGTGAGCATTAACAAGTACCGCGTCAAATATGGCACAGTGTTCAAAGCCCCATAACTGCAAAGCCCGAGCAGATAACTTGAGGGGGGTGTGTGTCTGGGGACACGTGCACTCACACACACTGAAGAAACAAGGAAGATGCCTTTCAAGCCTCACTGGGCCTCTCTGGGACATGGCCACCTGATCTGCGTGTGGCTGGTGCAACCTGGCACCAAGTGGGCTACAAATAAGGAACATGGCTACCTTACAAAGCCAGAGCTGGAACTTTTCCCAAAGGGTTTTGGGTATTCACCTGCCCTGGAGGGGGAAGGAAATCCATGCAAGCACAGAGACATGTAGCTTGCTTGCACACACCAGCAGAGCTAGGACTGGAGTCTCATGGGGACTGACCTTTGATGAGGAAAGCAGATGCTGTTCACACCTTTACTGGATGGGCGTGCATTGACCAACAGACTGGGGAAGGACTCAACACTCGATGGATTATAACTGATGGTCACTGCTCCTCTCCTGTCCCCACAAGAAGAAAAAAACTGGATTTGATTTTTTTTTTTCCTGGTCACTCGAGCACATCTAGATCACCCATTAGGTTTTCTCTGGGACCTGCAGTTTGGCTTTGGGATTGACATCTTGTGGATTTGATTCCCGATGAGTCCTTGCTGCCCACCCTTTACTCTCTCCTCTGGTTCTCAACCTCAACACGTTCAAATGAGTCGTCCTTTTTAGCTCCCGTGGAACTGTTTTGTATCTGCTTCTTTACTAGTCTACCCTAGTGCCATCCACCAGCTTTACTCTCTGACACACACACACAATTTTAACTTGGTTTTTCTTTTTTTTTGTAAATAATGTAAATACTGTCAATTTTTTATTAAAAGAAATATGCTTTGATGTGCTAGCATAACTGCTTTAGCTTCTTGTGTACCATAGTTCTATGTGGCTTCTGATTTAGTACCTATGAACAGATGTACGAGACATTTATTACACTTTTTACCAAAGGGAGTTACCATTGTAGTACTTTTGTGTAAAACTTGTCTTCCCCATTGCCCCAACTTTTTTTTTTTTGTAAATAAATAAAGCTTGGTTCTTACTTAAGGAATAAACTCTCAACCCACGTCCCTTGTCCTCACCAGAAACCTATTATGAAGCAGGGATTTGGGCTTCAGTTCCTTATCCACGGCACAAACAGGATTTTGCTTTAAATAGTTAGCACTCAATTGTACTTGTCCCAAATCAAAATTTTTTAAATAGAATACTTCATTCTTTTAGTACATGTTTTTTTCCCTTATTTCAACTGTTTGGAAATATTTTATATTTGGGTACGTTGTCCAGCTATGTAGTTTGTATTTCTCTATATTTTTTCTTACCTTTCTTGTAAATGGGGGTGAACGACTTAAACACCAAACCAATATTTAAAAGAAGTGTGTATAAGGTGTGTGGTATAAATGGGGTTGGGAGGGAGATTTGATATGTTTCATTAGCCACTGCAAATGGAATATATATATATTTTTTTTTAATTATGTAAATTTAAACTGGCAGACATTTAAACATGAATGGTTAGGATTTTTATATGTAGTCAGCCTGGACTTTGTGAACAAAGACCAGCTGAGCCCATCCCAGTACTCGGGTGCATTTTTCTCCAGCAACCATTATGCTAGTCATAGTTGTAAAGTAACGAACAGTATTTTGTATGGTTTTGTTTGCTTTTTAATTAAAAATCACCACCACCACCACCACAAAACCTCAAATTGTTTGACTTCTGGACTTTCAAAACACATGGTAGACTTCTCTGATTTTAGACTGTTTTGTTGCAGGGGATGAGTGGACGAGGGAGATCAGGGCCAGAAGACTCTGAATCCAAAAAGTGTAGGGTGGCAAAAGAGCCTTGTGAGAGGAGATTCTGGGATGAAGCTGGGACAGTGTCTGACTTGGGGGTGAAGTGATACATACTGTTTGTAGGGAAATATCTTTAGGTTTTCCTAGCAATAAGTCACTTAATCCCCTCTGCTCATTCAGGAAAGATCATGTTGACTTGGATTTATGGGGGAAATTGATGGGGCTTGACCAGGGGCAGCCCCAGCTGTTGCTGTACCTGCACAGGGTTATGTCCAGAGCACCTGCTTGCAGGTCAGGATAGGGTTTTAGGGCCAAATCACAAGAAAAACCCAACCCCACCAGTGCAACCAAAAAACGGGGGAGCTTCACCTACAGCCAGGATTTTCACAAGCAGCATTTTTATCCCTCTTGCTTTCTGACTTCTGAGCTCCAAGCTCTAAACCCAGCCTGTATTGTAGCAGCGTTATCTTTATGTTTGGTATTCTGTACTTAGTCACCTTTCTGCGTGATTTGCATATGAAAGGTAAACTTGATCAGTATTTCCATTAAAATATCAGGGGTAACGTTGTGTATCTATTTTTCTTCCCAATGGTTTTATAGACAAGGACTCCCTGGCAATCCTAGGAGGGGGAAAAGCTGCCAGTGGACTACTAGGGTAACGTGAGGCTGAAGGTGGTGGTGTTGCTGGCATGATGGCTTCTCTGAACTCTTCAGTCTTGTGTGGTGAAATACATTATTCTGTTAGGATCTTGAATGCTATGCTGTGATCTGCCATCTCAAATCAAAATCTTTCCAGAGTTTCTGGTGATGGGCGACAATTAGCCACATAAACTATGTTGTAGAGGGAGCGGAGGTTACTGGGGTGCAAAGCCCTCTGTTCAGCCCGCCGATCAGTTTGAAAGCACCCGTCCCTGGCGTTCTTGACACGTTAAGCAGAGAGAGGTTTTTTGAGATAGCCAGGGGTCAGACTGGGACTGGAGGGCAAGGGGGTTCCCGCCTGCTGTTTCTGAGGCTGAGTGACCTGCGTTTGCAGCAGCCGAGGCTTCCGCCCGTCGTGCCTAATAGTCCCCTGGCTGTGGCCCGGGACTTTGGGAGCATCTAAGCGTCAGACTTCCCATGTTATGTAGGGATTTGCCCCGGGGCCCACCAGCTCGGACGAGACAGGAAAGCCTCGGCAGCGCGGCTTTTAGCTTTCAGCTCCCTGCTCCAAGTTCGCAGCCGCGGGGCTTCAGAGAGCCGCCGGTGTTCCAAGAAAAGCTGCCCGGGGCTGGAACGCGCCTTGGACGCCGGAACCTTTGGTTCCCAGCCGAGGACCGCGCCGGCAGCGCCTGTGGCCTTCCGGGGAGAGGAGTGGGCAAGCGGCGATGGCGGCGGCGCCGGCCCTGAAGCACTGGCGCACTACGCTAGAGCGGGTGGAGAAATTCGTGTCGCCGCTCTACTTTACCGACTGTAACCTCCGCGGCAGGTGTGGGCCCCCTCGCCCGGGCGCCGGCAGGCCAAACCCGCGCGCCTCAGCTTTCCCTTCCGGGGGGAAACCCAAGCTGCGGCCAGCCGGGCCGAGGGAAAAAGTGCCCGCGGCGGACAGGGCAGGGGCCCGGGAGGAGGGGTTGGGGGAGGCTGTGCTGTGGGGCAGCCCTCCCGGCGGTGGGTCGAGGGAAGGCGCGCCCCCACCCGCCGGCTGACCCACGGGCGGGAAGGGGGCGGCTTCGAGCGCGCGCCCACCGGCCCCTCCCGCCCAGGCTTTTCGGGGACAGCTGCCCGGTGGCCGCGCTCTCCAGCTTCCTGACGCCCGAGAGGCTTCCCTACCAGGAGGCGGTCCAGCAGGACTTCCGCCCCGCGCAGGTCGGCGACAGCTTCGGACCCACGTGGGTAACGCTCAGAGGGAGGGCGGGGCCAGCGGGCCAAAGGAAGGGTCCCCTCCCGGCTTGCTCACCTCCTCCAAGGGCCACACCTCCAGTGTCGGCCCTCTGCCCTCGACAGCCACTTGGGGCAGAGCAGCACCCTCTGCTGGGAACAGCTCCCTGGTCCCTCGGTCTTCATGGGAGTTTTCATTTCCCCCCTTCTCCCAGTCCCTGGACCCCACTGAGGAAGGGCACTCTAGGACAGATCCCGGACCCCCGACTCCTTTGCCTCTTTTCCTCGCTTGCTGCACACCCTGTTGCTCCTTTCTTGTGGATCAAATATCTTGTGATGCTGCAGACGCTTGGAGAAAGTCTCAAGCCCCTGCTGACCCCTAATCCAAGGAAATATGCCAAAAGTCAGGGCTTCCAGGCCTAGGCCCATCTCAGTGGCTCTCTTGCAGATGGTGGACCTGTTGGTTCCGAGTGGAGCTGACCATCCCGGAGGCATGGGTGGGTCAGGAAGTTCACCTTCGCTGGGAAAGTGATGGAGAAGGCCTGGTGTGGCGCGATGGGGAACCTGTCCAGGTGAGGAGCCCTGCCCTATGGGCAGGTATGGCCACATTTCAGCCCTGGTCTCTGGAGAAGCCACAGCCGAGTGGCTCTGCCTGCAGGGTGGTATCGAGATTTCAGGAACTGGGCAAGTTGCTACTTGGGCCCCTGTGTAATTGATCCCTCTCATACTGAGAAGTTGAATGGATGGCTGATGGGTCTCAACATTATTTGTGCCAAACCAACCCTACCACTGACTGACCACCTTCCCCTTCTGGGCTGAAAATAGTTACTAATCAAATACAATAATATTAAGTACAACAGATGCACATATTAACTCTCTACTAGGTGCCAGGTGCCAGACTAGTGGCTTTGCAGATCATACCATTTTTATTTTTATTTTTTAATAAACTAATTTTTATTATATGAAATATATGCATATGGGGGAAACTTTCAAGCAGTTCTGGATAGTATAAAGTAAAAATTTAAGTCCTCTTCCCCTGAAGGAATGGATCTCTCCCTACCACCCCAACCCCAATTCCCCAGATATAACCACTGTTAAGTGTCTTGTTTATGTATCCGACCATGTCACGTTTAATCTTTTTAATCCTCTGTGGTGTCTTTATGCCCATTTACACATTAAGAAACTGAGATATATAGAGGTTAGTTCACTTGCTCAGGTTCACACAACTTCCATTCCAATTGGACTAACTCACAGTCACAGGTTAGGACTGTTCTTCCTGTACAGGCCGATGGCAAACCCGTCCTTCCCTCCATTGGCTCAGCAGATGTCTCCTGAGTGCCCTCTCTGGGCCAGGCCCTGTGCTAAGCATTGGGGATATAGCAGAGAAAGAGGCAAACCTGTCCCTGACTTCATAGAGTTTCCCTTCAGATAATTATTCAGGGGTACAGAGGTGACCAGAAGCCACACCCAGGTCTCCTGATGCCTGCCCAAGACCCTTCCCATAAGACCAGGGGCTTTTCTGATGGTAAACAGGTGCCGTTTGGTGGTCATGGCGCTGGCTGCCATGGGGGTTGGGGCACCTGCTTCCAGGGTTCCCTGATTTGTCAATCTTCGCCTTGCCTGAGAGAGAGGAGCCAGAGCTGGGGACCCAGAGTATAAGCTTCCCTCAGTTCGTACTTCACCTGAAGTGTCCAAAAGCCTCAGGCCTTGTGTTTTCCACTCCACTCCCCGCCAGGGTTTGACCAAAGAAGGGGAGAAGACCAGCTATGTCCTGACTGACAGGCTGGGGGAAGGAGACCCCCGGAGGTGAGTGAGTCCCTGGTTGCCCAGTGCTGTGGGGGAGGGGACACCAGTGGGGAAGGAGGAGCTGAGGCCCAGAGTAACCTCAGAAACCACCTTCAACACGACCATCCTCAAATCTCATAGTTTGTTTTTAAAAAGCAGGATTTTTTTTCCTGGCTATAAAAATGGTTACTTTCTTGTGGTAAATACAGAAAAGCACAAAGAAGTAAATAACTCCTGTTATCCCACCACCTAGAGATGACTTATTAACATCTCATCATTCATCTCAGGAATTCTTTCAGGTGTAGTTTTTACTAGTTAAGGTTGTATTTCTCTGCTATTTTGCATCCTAATTTTTTTCATTCCATATTATAACATGGGCATTTTATAACACCATTAAAAACTCTTCCTAGACCTTATTTTATTTTATAATGTTTATTGAACACTGTGTGTCCGATGCTTCCAGACACTGGGACTATGATGGTGAGTAATGTAGTCTTTGACAACAAGGGAGACTCATATATACTTATAGAATTACAAAACTGATGAGGGCTCTGAAAGAAAACACTAGGAGCTCAATATGAGAAATCTGTTCCAGACTTGGGAGAGGGGTGGGAGGAGGGTCAGGGAAGGCTCCCCAAGGAAGTTGTGTTTGCTATCCAAAGACTGAGCAGAGGAGCATACAGCCCACCATGCTGCTCCAAGGAGTGGCCGCCCCATGTTGGCTAGTGCATCTTTGCTCTGAAAGATTGGACCTGGGAGATCCAAACATGTTTATAATATGCAAAGAGTGTTCTGAGGCCAAGGCAGTGCTTTGTAAAGACAGCTTTGGAAATAAAAGGCTAAATAGCAGCATAATTCACATGGTTCCAAACTTGGCTACTTATTCTCCCCGAGGCAGAACCCTTATCTGCAGAATGTGGCTTCAGTCTGGTGTTTCTACTGTGACCCTCTCGCAAATGCACGTGGGGGGATCCTCTGGGTGGTGGATCCTGCAGGCGAATGGGGAGGCGTCAGCTAGATTGTCCTCCTTCGTCCTCCCTCCCCAAGCCCCCAGAGTCCTCTGCCAGTCCCTTGACCTGAGGCTGCCTCCCCACATTTGTAGCCTGACTCTCTATGTGGAAGTAGCCTGCAATGGGCTCCTGGGGGCCGGGAAGGGAACCATGATTGCAGCCCCTGACCCAGAGAAGATGTTCCAGGTGAGCCGGGCCGAGCTGGCTGTGTTCCACCAAGATGTCCACAAGCTCTTGGTGGATCTGGAGCTGCTGCTGGGCATGGCGAAGGTATTTGACACCCCCACCCAACCCGGTCACTCTCCAGAGCCCTGATCCAGACAGATTGTTTCTTGGGTCAGATAGTTGGGACTCTGGGAATCCAGAATAGGGAGAGTGTTTCTGCCTGCCTGAGTGTTGAGAGGATTTCCCTGTGTAAAGGAGAGGAGGTAGACAGTGTGGGACAGGGGGACCAGCAGGAGCAAAAGATTGGAGGTAGGGAGGGGCTCTGCTGAGAACCCTTGGGAGGTCAGCTGTGGCCTAGTCTTGTAGACTCTGCTTGCTTGAGACAGGGATTAAGGGGCAGAACCCTGCTGCAGGGCCTCGGGGAGGACAGCCAGCACAGCTTCCAGGCCCTGTACACAGCCAACCAGATCGTGAACATGTGTGACCCTGCCCAGCCCGAGACCTTCCCAGTGGCCCAGGCCCTGGCCTCCAAGTTCTTTGGCCAACGTGGAGGTGAAAGCCAACATACCATCCATGCCATGGGGCACTGCCACATTGATACAGGTAGGGCAGCAGCTGGCCGGGTTGGCTGGGGGAGGCAGGAGTGCCTTTGAAGTCCTGGCTGTGCCCTGAAAGCACTGTGTGATCCTTAGCAAGTTCTTGCCCCTCAGTTTTCCCCATCTGTAAAATGGGGCAAGAGGACTGGACTGTGGACTTTGCTAGGTGTGGCTTCATTTATTCTTTCAACAAAATCTGATGCCCCAGGGCCAGTCCTGGTGGCCTAGTGGTTAAGTTCACTGTGCTCCTCTTTGGTGGCCCGGGTTTGGTTTCCAGGCGTGGTCCTACACCACTCATCTGTCAGTGGCCATGCTGTGGTGGTGGCTCACATACAAAAAGAGGAAGATTGGCAACAGATGTTAGCTCAAGGCGAATCTTTCTCAGGAAAAAAATCTGATGCCTCATGTGGCCCCATGCTAGATACTAGTGGATAGGATTATAAAGACTGATGACCACAAAATAGGCAGGCACAGTTGGTGCCATAATGGAGGGAAGTATAGAGGTGTGGGGAGCCCAGAAGAGGCACTTAACCCTGCTGGGTTGGAGGGATTCAAGAGAGGCTTCATGGAGGAAGCGACCTTTGAACTGAGTGAGGGTAAGAGTTTGACAAGGGCGCCCAAGTCCTCAGAGAGGAGTGACGTGGGAGTAACTGAGATGGGGGCTCAAGTACAGGAGGAGGTTTCCTGGGGAGGATCAGGAGTTCAGAATCGAACCTGATGAGTTGCAGCGTCTGTGAGGCTTATGGGAAATCCACATTTTTAACAAGCTTTCCAAGGTGTTGAATCTGATGCAGCTAAAGTTTCTGAGCCACAAGAACAAGGGCTTTCTCTGCTGTGCCAAAGTGTGGGGGATGAGTTCCAGGCTGGTAGGGAAGGAACTGAGGCCTAGAGGTCAGGAGAGGCTGGCCCAGGCAGGCCCGTCTTGGGGAGCCGTGCCCTCTGTTCTGGGATATCTACCTTGTGTACAGGGGAAGGGTTAACCCCTGCTCCCTCTTATAGGATCCTCTCTAGGGGTGTCTAAACCTCAGGGTGAGGCTATTCCAGGGCCTGGGGCCTCCATCTCCTGACCTGTAAAACTGACCTGATAGCCCTTTCCCTACCCCCTACTCCCACCTTGCAGGATGATTTGAAGTGACAGTTCCGGAGGGATGCCACAGGGCTTTGCAGGGAAACGGGCCTAGGATGGGAGGAGGGCTGGGATGACCCTCTAGAGGCCCAGGCTTAGCCTGGTTGGGGTGCTGGGAAGTAGGGATGAGCCTGGAGATCTTTGAGGAGCTGGAGACCTGGCTGCTCACTCTCCACCCTCTACCTCCACCCTCTTCCCCGTCTAGCCTGGCTTTGGCCCTTCAAGGAGACTGTGCGGAAATGTGCCCGGAGCTGGGTGACAGCCGTGCAGCTCATGGAGCAGAACCCTGAGTTCATCTTTGTCTGCTCCCAGGTCAGAGGGAAAGCCGTGTGGGGGCACCAGAAGCCCAGCTCTGAGAGTGAGGTTCCGAGGGCTTCTCAGTCCTGAGGGTCAGGGCTCTTCCTTACCCTCAGCTGCCCACTGGGCCCCAGACACTCAGCCCTGGGTGGGGTCCTCCTCGCTCCTGGCCCAGCTCCCGCCCCACCTGCCCCACAGGCACAGCAGCTCGAGTGGGTGAAGAGCCACTACCCTGGCCTGCATGCCCGGCTCCAGGAATTCGCCTGCCGTGGGCAGTTTGTGCCCGTGGGGGGCACCTGGGTGGAGATGGTAAGTGCAGTCTGCACCCCCTCAGCCTCAGGCTATACTGTCACGGCCTTCCCTCCTTGGCTTTGCTAGTGACTTTCTGCAGGCCCTTCACCTCTGCTTTGTGGCAGCCCTTATTAGTCCCTGGAATCCCAGGGCCTGGGACACTAAGGGGGAGGAGGGTCTCAAGCACTTGACAGGCTATCTGCATGACCCAGCCCCGGGAACCTCCCCTCCAGCAGATAGATGGATACTGCCTGGACACTAGCAGTAACCCCTGTGTCAGGCTTCTGGTTTCTCCTGATGGGGTGGGGTAGGCCTGACCTCCTGCCTGTTCCCCGTCTGGTGCTGACCCCATCTGGTTCCCTCTTCCCCCACTGCCAGGATGGGAACCTTCCCAGTGGAGAGGCCATGGTGAGGCAGTTCCTGCAGGGCCAGAACTTCTTCCTGCAGGAGTTTGGGAAGATGTGCTCCGAGGTAGGCTGAGGAGCTGCTGCACCTGTCGGCAGATGGGGCTGGAGCTTGACCTGAGTGATGAGGGCTAAGGCTGGGGCTGCAGCACCAAGAGCCCTGGTTTCCGTGCCCCAGAGGCCCTTTTCCCCACAGTTCTGGCTGCCAGACACGTTTGGCTACTCAGCGCAGCTCCCCCAGATCATGCGCAGCTGTGGTATCAGGCACTTCCTGACCCAAAAACTGAGCTGGAACTTGGTGAACTCCTTCCCGGTAAGCAAGCCTCAGGGGGTCAGGGTCAGAGTGGGCCTGGGTCCCCACCTGGCCCATTCATCTCTCCCTAGGCTTATTGTGGGGTCCTGGACAGACCACCCAACATCCACCCGGAGAGGGCATGCCTCCCCCGGGGTCACACACCAGGCAGGGGGAGGTCTGGAAGGCCTAGCTCTACCTCAGCCCTGACTCTGGCCTCTCTCCTCTGGCCCTGTCTCCCTGACTGCAGCACCATACCTTTTTATGGGAGGGGCTGGATGGCTCTCGTGTGCTGGCCCACTTCCCACCTGGTGACTCATATGGAATGCAGGGCAGTGTGGAGGAGGTAAGAGGGCACCCAGTGGCTGAGGTGGGTGGGGCAGGCTGGAGAGGCTGGGTATCCTGTCCTGGGCTGACCCATGCTGACCTGCCCCTGCCTGTCCAGGTGCTGAAGACCGTGGCCAAAAACCGGGACAAGGGGCGGACCAACCACAGTGCTTTTCTCTTCGGCTTTGGGGATGGGGGTGGTGGCCCCACCCAGACCATGGTGGACCGCTTGAAGCGGCTGCGCAATACAGATGGGCTGCCCAGGTCAGGCCTGGACCGCCAGCAGCCCTCAGTGTTCACTCAGCCCTGCTCCCAGCCCTTGCCTTGAGCCCTTCTTTCTGCTCAAACACTGGGCCCAGCCCCTCCGCTGGGCCTTGTTCTGCTCCAATCCTGGACCTTGGGCTCCTCCCAACTTCTACCCTGGGGGTGGGGTGAGGGCAAAGCTCAGGGTGGGAAGGGGCTTAAACCCACCAGAGAGAGAACTCTCCTAGGGTGTCCAGAACTGGCTTTGTGTGGACAGGGAGCTTTCTGGGGTGACTCACACTCCTTTCTATTGAGGCTGGATCTCTTGTCTGCTCTGGCGTGGAGGAAGGGTGAGCCTTATGGCCCCCCAAGGTTGGAAGACCCAGGCTGGTGGTCTCTCTCAGGGTGCAGCTGTCTTCTCCAGAGCAACTCTTCTCAGCGCTGGAGAGCGACTCGGGGCAGCTGTGCACATGGGTCGGGGAGCTCTTCCTGGAGCTGCACAATGGCACCTACACCACCCACGCCCAGGTCAGGAGCTGGTCGCCCAGCCGAGCAGGGAGGGTGTGCCCTTGATCTGCAGAGGGTCAGAGAAGGAAGCAGTGGTCAGAGCCTGCCCAGACCTGGGAGAAGAGGCTTGTGTTCCAAGGAGGAGCTGAGAGTAGAGAAGTGCAAGAGCTGGGTGGATCGGGAGCTTGGAGGAGGCAGGACTGAGGATCCCTGAAGGAGGAGGGGCTTGGAGTGAGCCGGGAGGAGGGAGGCATTTGGGACAGGTCACCCACAAGAGGCTTTATCCAGGAGGCCCTGGGGAGCCATCAGGGGTCCTGAGGCAGGGAGGACTTTGGAAGGTGTCCTGGGACACTTGAGCACTCTAGACTGATCCCCCTGACCCTGGCCTCAGATCAAGAAGGGGAACCGGGAGTGTGAGCGGATGCTACACGATGTGGAGCTGCTCAGCAGCCTGGCCCTGGCCCGCAGTGCCCACTTCCTATACCCGGCAGCCCAGCTGCAGGACCTCTGGAGGTCAGCCCGGCTTCTGCCTCCTGCCACCCACCTGACCTCACCCCAGACGCCTCCGTGCCTGCCCTCCCAGCCTTCATTCCTCCCACCCTCCCTGCCTTCCCCATCCCTGCCCTTGGCCCCTGCAGGCTCCTGCTCCTGAACCAGTTCCATGACGTAGTGACTGGAAGCTGCATTCAGCTGGTGGCAGAGGAAGCCATGTGCCACTACGAAGGTTAGGCTGACAACATTCCCGCCACTCTCTCCAACATCCAGGGCCAAGCCCAGAGTGTCCCCTGTGAGGGACTCAGGGGTCATCCCACACGCATTTCCCACCCATGACCAACCAGTCTTTCCTCAGACATCCGTACCCATGGCAACACACTGCTCAGCGCTGCAGCCGCAGCCCTATGTGCTGGGGAGCCAGGTCCCGAGGGCCTCCTCATTGTCAACACGCTGCCCTGGAAGCGCACTGAAGTGTTGGCCCTGCCCAGGCCTGGCGGGGCCCACAGCCTAGGTATGAGCTGGGAGAAAGGCTGCCACTGCTGCAGGAGGGATCAAGGCCAGACTGAGAGGTGGGGACACTCCCCTGGGGATCTCTGTCCTGGGGTGACCCAGGCTGGAGAGTAGCAGTAGTAGTATCCACCCCTAGTGCCCCCACTCCCTGAGCGAGGCTCCTGGAAGGTCAAGGAGGCTGCACTGATGCCCAGTCCTCACCCCCAGCCCTTGTGACAGTGCCCAGCATGGGCTATGCTCCTGCTCCTGCCCCTACCTCACTGCAGCCCCTGTTGCCCCAGCAGCCTGTGTTCGTGGTGCAAGAGGTGAGTGCTGGTACGTCCTGTGGGGCAGGGGCTGTCCTGGGCCGTCCTTAACAACATGGGAGTTCTGAGCTCCCCAGCACGCAGCAAGTGGTGGGCAAAGGCTGGGGCTGGGCTAGGGGTGCTGTTGGTTGTGGGAAGACCCTGCAGACTCAGCTTCAAGGCCCCCTCCCACCAAGACTGACGGTTCTGTGACTCTGGACAACGGCATTATCCGGGTGAGGCTGGACCCGACTGGCTGCCTGACATCCCTGGTGCTGGTGGCCTCCGGCAGGTGCCAACCCCACATTGCCCTCTCCCTTGGATTCCAGACCCCATTCCCTTGTCCCCTGGCCACAGCACCACCCATAGTAGCCCACAGTGGCTCTGGGCTGGGACCCACTCATGGAACAGGGCAGGCTGGGCTAGGAGTCCCTGTTTCCTGGGCCTGCTCACCCTGCCCCACCCCACCTTGACCAGCTGGAGAAACCAAGGTCATCCAGTTGTAAAGTACCAATCCCCATGTCCTTCCAGGGAAGCCATTGCTGAGGGCACTGTGGGGAACCAGTTTGTGCTGTTTGATGATGTCCCCCTGTACTGGGATGCGTGGGATGTCATGGACTATCACCTGGAGACACGGTACGGGCGGGCAGGACTTGGTGGAGGGGTAGGAATACAGGCCTATTGGGCCCCCTCCATCAGCCTGCTCTGGCTTGGCGCTACCCACTCCTACCCTACAGGAAGCCAGTGCTGGGCCAGGCAGGGACTTTGGCAGTGGGCACTGAAGGTGGCGTGCGGGGCAGCGCCTGGTTCCTGCTGCAGATCAGTGCCAACAGTCGGCTCAGCCAGGAGGTCGTGCTGGATGTTGGCTGCCCCTATGTCCGCTTCCACACCGAGGTAGCAGGGGGCAGGGTGGTGGGTATCTTCCCCAGGTGTGGTTGGTGAGGAGGGGCCAGCCCCAGGCCTGTGTGTCTGCCCCTCCCCTTGCCCCCCCACCTCCACCCCAGGTGCACTGGCACGAGGCCCACAAGTTCCTGAAGGTGGAGTTCCCTGCCCGTGTGAGGAGCCCCCAGGCCACCTATGAGGTCCAGTTCGGGCATCTGCAGCGGCCCACCCACTACAACACCTCTTGGGACTGGGCTCGATTTGAGGTCTGACATGGGGTTGGGTAGGGGGTATGGATCCTCCCTGGCTGGAGGAGACTAATTGGTGGTATGGGGTGAGGAGGAGGATGACCAATGTTTGTTCAATGCCTAATGTATGCCAGGCATTGTGCTAAATGCTTTGTTTAGTTTGATACTTAGGCCCAGCTGGTGGGGTAAGTACTAGATCCCCATTTCACAGATGAGGAACTGAGGCTGAGATGGGTTGGGTGGTGTGCCCAGGGCCTCCTATCCTGAGAGCTGGATTTCAACTTTGTGGTCCCAGAGCTTGCCCTCACTCTAGTGATGGGAGCTCTGGAGCACAGGGAGGAGACAGGGCCGCCAAGGGGATCTGGCTCTGCCCTGCAGGTGTGGGCGCATCGCTGGATGGATCTTTCAGAGCATGGCTTCGGGCTGGCCCTGCTCAACGACTCCAAGTACGGCGCGTCGGTGCGAGGCAGCGTCCTCAGCCTCTCCCTGTGAGTGGGGTGCCCGCCGGGCCTGGGGCTGGCAGGGGCGCGGGTCTTCCCGGGCCAGAACTCCAGCAGCTCCAGCCTGGCCTGTACCACTCTCCCCACCCCAGCTTGCGGGCGCCTAAGGCCCCCGATGCCACTGCTGACATGGGGCGCCACGAGTTCACCTACGCACTGATGCCGCACGAGGGTGAGTGCTGCGCCCCGACACCTCTGCCCTCTCTGAGCCTCGGTTTCCAACAGTCAGTGGGGAGAACTGCAGCAGCCCCGCGCCCCCACCCCCATATCCCACCATGGGCCCCTTTCTGGTCCGTGCCCAGGCTCCTTCCAGGACGCTGGCGTTATCCGTGCTGCCTACAGCCTCAACTTCCCCTTGCTGGCGCTGCCTGCCCCGGGACCTGCGCCCGCCGCCGCCTGGAGCGCCTTCTCGGTGTCCTCGCCCGCGGTCGTGCTGGAGACTGTCAAGCAGGCAAGGGGCTAGACGCGCGGGGGGGCGGGATCCCGGGCTGGGCCCACCCACGGCCCCGCCCACCGCCCGCCTCCCTCCGCCCGCCTCCCTCCGCAGGCGGAGACCAGCCCCCAGGGCCGCACGCTGGTCCTGAGGCTGTATGAGGCCCACGGCAGCCACGTCGACTGCTGGCTGCGCACATCGCTGCCTGTTCAGGAGGCCGTCCTGTGAGTGGGGCACGGGGTGGGTGGGAGTGCTGCCCTCGCGGGGTCCTCATAGCTCCGCCTGTTCTCCAGCTGCGACCTCCTGGAGCGGCGCGACCCTGCTGGCCACCTGCCCCTTCGGGACGCCCGCTTGAAGCTCACCTTTGCTCCCTTCCAAGTGCGGTCCCTGTTGCTCGTGCTGCAGCCCCCACCGAACTGAGTCCCTGAGGGAGGGGCTTTGTGGAAGGCTTTGGGGGCTCCTCATTTCTGCCTCCCCAGCCTGAAGCAAGGATGAGTCACCTCTTGAACAATAAATCCTTGGCTCAGGAATGCTGCTGGTAGCCCCTGCTTGCTCCCCTCAGGGCTCATTCTCAGGCTTTGAGGGCAGAAGGCTTTTTCCCAGGCATTTGGGGTCAGGGCCAAGATCTAAGGTTATCTGTGTGTGCAGGGTCTGGGTTGCAGCCCCCATGAGAGAGATGGGGGGTACTGGTGACCATAAGCTGGCTAAAAGACCATGAGATAAGAAGCTCCTCCCCTGTGTCAGCAGGCAGGGGGCCTGGGGCTGGGTGGGTTCTGGCTGGCCCCCCTAGGAGAGGAGCAGCCACAGGCCCTGAGGAATGCTGGCCTGCAGGAGATACGGAGCCTGGGCTGCCGCACCAGGGCCTCTACACCACCTCTGAGGGGCTGTCCCTGCAGAGGCAGACTGTCCTCTGAGAGCCAGGGCCTTGAGGACTGTGATGGGGCTCAGTTTGCCTTGCTGAGGAGATGGCCCTCCCAACCTGGCCATCCCAGACCTTTTCTGCAGCCAGCCCAGTAAGTGCCAAGAAGTTCAAGTTTATCAGTTTATAAAAAGTACAGCATTTTTCACGTCGACTTAAAAAATGGGGAAGGTGGGGTACAATTAAAAACATAGTTGTCCAGGGAACAGCCACAAGGCCAGGGTCATCCAGCCCCCTTCAACCACTGCCTACTTCTAGGAAGCCACACAGGCCCCTAGATCCAAGGCAAGGCAGTGGGAAGGGTGGATGCAAGCAAAGAGACCCTCCTGCTAAGAGGCTGAGGTCCCTTCAGGCTCCAAGGATGGGGTGTCAGCCTTGATCTTTTGGGGTCTGCGGCGGCCTAGGGGAAGGACAGGTGAGGTGGCAGCTCAGACCCCAGGCTAAGGACTGACCAGACAGCCTCCCTCCTGCCTTTCTCCACACATTCCTCCCACCTGCACTGCCATCCCTTCCTCTCCTGGAGAGCCCATTTCGGTAGTGCCCCTTCCTGCCCCAGAGGACGATGCTGAGGAAGACCCACCTGAGGTTGTCCGTCGTCCCCTCCTCTTCCCTTTTTCAGTGACTAGGGGAGCTTCTGGGTCCTGTTGGAGGCTAGTCCCCTTGGGCTGCTGGACTCTAGTTTGCTCAGGAAGGCCTCTCCGTGCCCTTCGTGTCCTGGAAGGGGCCTTGCTTGAGGGTGGAGGGTCCTGGTAGAGGAGTGACAGGTCTGTGAGGGGCTCAGAGAGCAGTTCAGAGGTTGGTTAGGAGGCACCATTGCCCCCCCATTGTCAATGGAAGGCAGCTGCCCAAAAGCCTGGCCTGGGAGGTGTAGCCAGGGCAGGGGACAGTGCAGGGAGGAGGGAGGAGCAGGGAGCCATACCGCCATTCTGTCCTCAGGACCCCGCTGTGCTCCCTTGGATTTCTTCTTGCGGGACTTGCCCCCTGCAGGACACTGACACTGGAGTGCAGGGTCCTATGGCCTCGGCCCCCTTTCTCCAGACTCCCACTCTCCCATTCTGGGTGACTCCAGGGTTGGAGTGGGGACTGGGATGGAGACAGGTGCTGTAGACCTTGCAGGCAGCTAGTCCTTTCTGCTCTCTTACTTTATTACATTAAGAGTAGCTTACCTTTGGGTGCCAGAGGTCCAGGATCCCCCTAAAATGGCATGAGGAGAATTCTGGAGTCAGCCTGGTTGGGGCAGGGTAGTTTTCCTTGGAGAAGCAGAACTCACACCTGTCCTTCCAGATCAGTGTAGCTCTTCCCCTAGGAAGCCTCTCTGACTGCCCCCACCCCCTGCCAGGTCAGAGCCAATATCAACAGGCCACCCTGCCATGGGCTGCTCCTCTAGCTGGAACCCTGGAACCCTGGGACTCAGGAGGTGAGGGGTAGCATAGGGAAGGCTTAGACGCTCAGGGACAGTGTGACCCTTGGGGGCCTAGACAGGCCTTAGGCGACCCCAGCTCCTGCCCTGCTGTGACCCAGGTCTGTCCACCCTGTGTGAGCATCAGGGCCCAAACCTGGAACCAGATGGTGCGGCCATGCCGGTCCTGGAGGGAGCTCATGCCCGGCATGCCATAGCAACGCAGCCAGGCTCGAAAGGCAGCAAAGTCCTCTCCGCTCTCCGACCCGTAGCCTTTGCCCCCTGTGTGACAAAGGACCCAGGCGGAGATCAGAGGGCAGGCTCAGGCTGAGAGGAGGGCAAGCCTGGTCAGACCGGGCCCAGACCTCAGCTATACAGGCTGATGGACTGAGTCAGGGGGCCAAGGCTCTCCCTTCTCCAGCTATGTGAGCTCAGATTGGTGTCTTCCCCACTCGGAGCCGTGGCTCTCCCATCCTGGAGCGGAGTTGAGAATCCTTGCCCTGCCTGCCTCATGGGCAGCTTGGAGGGGACACACACCTGACAAGTGAGGAGGCCTAGTCCATTTAGTAACAAGTAGGTCTACAAACTTCCATTCACCAGACAGGAAACTAGGCCCAGAGAGGGGCAGCAACTGTCCCAGGGTTACACAACATGCTGAAGCATAGGTAGTTGGCCATCTTTGCCTCCTGGGACTCACCCAGCTGGACCACTTCCTTGGGCACTGAGTGGCACAGCTCCAGCAGGTCCGGGTTCTGCAGCTTGGCCCTGATCTTCCGACTCAGGGTCAGCTCCGGGCTCTGGAGAAGGGGCAGGGGCAGGACCTGGTTGTCAGCATGAGGCAGGGCCACCCAGAAGGCAGCTGACCCTCCAGGGAGCAGACCCCCTCTGAGCCTGACAAGACTCAGAGACAGTTGGTTCATCCACCCCCAACACACACACATACAGTATTGTAGAGAAGGGGAAACTGAGGCCTAAAGCCCAGAAAGGACCTGCTTGAGCTAAGCTGGAGGCACCTGAGCCCATACCCTTGTTGGCCTGCACCAACAGGTGTGTGCACATCCCTCCCTGCACTCTCACCGGCCTGCGCTGCTGCAGCGCCTCCAGAACCGTGCGGGCCTTCTCGAAGGGGGGTATCCTCAGCCTGCAGTGGGTGGAGAGGGAGCCATGCTCAGCAGTGGGGAATGTGGGCACACCCGGCCCACCCCAGCCCTCAGGCCCATGGGCTGCCTGCTGACCGGTACAGAATCTCTGCCCGCAGATAGTTGCCAATGCCGTTGAAGAACCTCTGATCCAAAAGGGCCTCGCAGATGGGCCGGTCAAAGGCCTTGTCCGCTAGGTTTCGTAACACATTCTCTCTGGAGGGACACAGCCATGGGGCACATGAGACCCATTCTGCCCACCCCCTGTCCCTCACCTCAAATGGGATGGGGGAGAGGGGCTGGGGGAACCTGTTCCTAGGTGCAAAAGGAAGGAAACTGGGAGTCTCAGTTCCCCATTTCTTAGCCTCAGTGCTATTTTGGCAGCAGGAATCTCAGTTTTCCTATCTGTTAAATGGAACAACAATATGGAATTATAATTCATTACGAAAAGTGAAAAATTCCAGTCAAAAGCATTGTGTTCAAGGGAACGCACGTGAGTCTGTACATGTTGTGTGTCTATCACCAAAGTGCCTCAGGCCCAAGACATTTTTGAGAACAAGGTGATCACAGGTCCTCAGGTGTGCCTGCAGTCTGGAACTCCCTGCCTAGGACTTCTGGCTGGTTAGATATGAGGATTTGACATTGGTGGGGTCGACTCCTCTCAAGACCCTGAAGATCTTCAAGGAGGCTGGTACTGGCTCTGTGCAGCAGGTGCGTGGGGGCAAGTCCTGGCTAGTGAGTACCCCAGCAGCCCCACCCCACCTCCAAGAGTCATGGGTCTTCTCCCCACCATGAAGGGGAAATGGATCTTGTTTCTTTGTGGAAAAGGGTCATGGCAAGACTAACTCAGTGATGGGCTTGAGGAGCATATGAAATAGGGAACGGAAGAAGAGTTCTGGGGTAAAGGTAAGAGAGGAAGGTTAGCCTGGGTGGCCAGGTCCCCACAGCCTCCCCAGCTGGAGGACCAAGAAAATAGCCGAAACGCTCATCGTGTGAGAGAAACCTCAGTGCCCACTGGCAGAGTTAACTTGTGGCACAACTCCCCAGGACACGTGAGGTGGGAGGAACCCAGGACCACAGTGGACACAGATGTTTCCCTGGGGGGTGCACTTGGGGTCACGCCTGGGAAGGCCAGGAGTCAACTGCCTTCAATGCTGTGACCACCCCAACGTGCAGCCAAGTCTCCTAAGGGCCCACCGAAGGCATGCTGTCCCCAAGGAAGGGAGGGTTTGCCAAGTTCACTCAGGCTTTTGCATTTGTGATTCTTCTCAGAATGCTTTTCCTCTAGAGCTCTGCATGGCTGGCTCCTCCTCATCAGGCAGGCCTCAGCTCAAATACCACCTCCTAGAGGGACCTTCACTCACGTCCCTCCAGCCAAAAGTCATTCTTTGCCTCTTGGATTTCCTTCAGGCAGGTGTCTATTTGAATTCTTCTAGTTTGTGTCCTTGTTCTTCCTGCCCTACCTGAACTTTAGCTCTGTGGGTGCAAGGACTGCATCCATCTTGATCACTGCTGTACCCCAACAGGGCCTGGCATGAAGCAGAGGCTCAGACATGTTTTCTCTTTAGAGGAAGGGAAGTGGCTGACATTGTGCCATCTTATGTGACCTGCATCACATCCCAGGTGGGGCTATTACCCCTCCCACAGGCAGGAGACAGTCACAGAGACCACGGGATGCAGGCCAGTGGGCAGGCAGACTGTGGGGGACCACAAAACCTCATGCAGAAACCATGTCTTTAGGTGATCCTCTCCCTACCTCCTTGAAGCAATTCCTTCCTGCTCAGCCTCCCTCTTTATCATGTTGTTAAAGCCTCTCCATCTTTCTTCTTAGCCTGCTGAAGGCACCCAGAAGCAGTGCAGGATGCTGATCCGAGCCCCAGCTCTGACACTAACAGCCATGTCCTCAAGGCAGGCCTGCCCATCCACCTCTTGTCCCCAGCCCCTCCCACATCAGTTTTGAGTTTCCACATCCATTAGCTCAGGGAGCTACCCCCAGGAAAGGACACTGTCTTGGTCTACAGATGAAGGGAATGAGGCCCAGAAGGGGCTGGGACACGCCCCTCATTGGCCATCAGAGGCACTAACAGAGCCAGGCCCAGAGCCCAGGACTGTGTTCATCACACCTGGTGCCGGCCCTACCTGAACTGCTCGTACTCCAGCAAGACACACGGCCCGCGGCCTGGCTGCCACTCGCCCCCGAGGTCCCAGTGGCCAAAACGGCGGATGTCCACGAAGCAGAGGGCGAGTCGGGGGCCAGGTGGAGCTGTGTAAAAGCGCAGATGGGCATGTGGTGGCAGCGCATCACCAGGCACCAGCTGGAAGGAGCCAGACATGCCAAAGCGGAAGATGAGGGCCAGTGGCTCCTGTGGGGGCTGGGCCCCAGGCAGGGGGCTCAGTGTCAGGCGCAGCTCCTTGCCACGGGCTGAGGCTGAGATGCGGTAGGCACTGCTCTCAAAGGGCACCTCAGGGTTACGGCTGACGGGTGACTTCTCCACACACCCACCAAACACCAGCCCCCCACATGCCTCGTTCACAAAGTTGCTGGCCAGATGCAGCTCAGGGCCCTCAGGCATTCTGTGGGAGAGGTGGCCAGGCCCTGTGGGTAGAGGATGATAGCAGGTTGGGCCAGGTGTGCACCTTGCAAGGTAAGCGTTACCACACCCATTTTACAGAGGAGAACGCTGAGGGTCAGAGGGAGCCATGGCCAGCTGGGGTTGGCGGGAAAATGAGCTGGCCTAGCCACAGTCCCTGACCCCCACCTGAAAATGCTGGGAAAGCCCAGGGCACAGGGGAGCTCAGGCTGGGGAAGCGTGACTCTACCTTGATCATTAACACCTTCCATGAGCTTCCAATAACCCTTGCTGCTTTTAGAATAAAGTCCAGATCCTTCCTGGGCCCACACTGTCATCTCATATCCTCCCAGGGTCCCCCTCACTCACTTGCTCCAAATGCGCTGCTCTTCTCAACCCCATGCCTTTGCCCCTGCTGTCCCCTCAGTCTGGGAGCACATGAGAGGCCTCCCTCATCACCCTATTCAAGGTAGCAAACCCCCCCACCACACACACACGTTTTCTTTTCCCCATGGTACTCCCAGGATCTGAAATTATCCTACTGTCTGTTGACTCTCTACCTCCACTCCCACCCCAGGGTGGGAGCTCTGCTTGTTCCTCACCCCACCGCTGAGAACCAGGCCTGCATCTGTCGGTTCGGCAATGAGAGAATGAACCTGACCCCACCTGGGAGAAGGCAGCTGGGAAAACTAAGAGTCAGAGGCTCAGCTACACACCCACTGGTCGGACCAGAGCCAGAACAAGGAGGAGGGAATGCAGGTGTCTCTAGGTACATCTGTGCTGGAGCCAGTTCCACATGGCTCTGGGGCAGGAGGACAGGGGCACCAGGAAGGGCTCCCCGAGCTCCAGGCCATGGGGAGCGGGGGGAGGGCGGGGTAGGAAATGCCCAGGTCAGCTCCTCGGTCCGAGGTCAGCATACACCACCCCCTCACCCTGGCCCCCTCACCTGGCGGAAGGGGGGTAGTTTGTCACTTTCCTCTTCCCCCCAGGACGTTGCGGGATCGAAGGCGAAGGTGTGTGTCTGGCAGAGGGGAGCATTTAGCCAGGACCGACTCCTTTACCCCCGTCCCCGACCTCAGCGCTGCCTGAGCCTGGCACCGGAAAGGGTTTGTTTTGCGGGAAAGGTGAAAGTCTAGATTGCTAATTTCGCGAGGGGCGGGCGCTCTATGGCCCGCTTCCTGGCCCCGGCCTCTCAGCCCCGCCGCCTGTCCTCGATTAACCCTGGCTCCCTTCCTCCCCAAGGCTCCCTAATCCCATCCTGTCCTCAGCTCTGAGGCACACTCCTCTGCTGCCCATCCCCGCCCCAGGGTACCTGCGCCCCAGGCGGCTCAGGGCCCGCCGGCAGCCACGCAGGGGTGATGCCAGGGGCGGAGCGCGCTGAGAGCACGCTGGGAGCTGCGGTCGCTCTCCAGCGCCTGCTGGGAAGTGTAGTTCTTCAGGCAGGAGGCAGAGGCCGGTCGGGGTGGGGTCCACGAGCTAGGGGGTGCGGGGTGTGGGAAAGGCTTTGGGGCAGTAACCTGGCTGGGAGGTGGCGGAGGAACCTGGCTTCCAGCTGCGCGGCGCTGGCGTGGTAAAGAGTCAGGTCTGAGGTCCCGGGCTGCAGCTGTCTCTGTGGTTGGGAGAAGTCACTTGGCTACTCCGGGACAGGGTAGGCACTCCCGGCACGAAACACCAGCAACCTCCCAATGCAGAGGCGCCTGCAGATGTGCGCAGGGAGCGCACAGGTGCGCGATAAACGCAGGCCCTGGGGACCCGGTGGTGACCCTAAGTATCAACCCACAATCAGGCGTAACATATAAACAGAAACATCATCACCACCTGCGAAGTGCAGCCAAGAAACAAAAAACAGAGGCCGAAAAGCAGAACCCACTTCAGGTGGTGTGTGTGGGGGGTGTCTCTTTGTAGTGACGTTTAGGCTGAGACCTCAGAAGGAGCTAGCTGGCAAAGAATGGGGACAAGACAACATGCCAGGTGGAAGGGAGTCCAGGACAAATGCCTAGAGGTGGGCAAGCGATTGGCCCACTGAAAGAAGGCCTGTGTGGCTAGAGTGTAGCTGGGGAACGTGCTGGGGGGGTCTAAGGACAGACACACCTGCAAGGTCAGTTCTGCGGCCTCCGCAGGCCCCTGTAAGGGGTGTAGCCGTAATTTGCCCTTTCATACTACTTTTGCTTCCTCCCCACTTCGTCTATTTATTCATTTATTTTGGCAGAAGTATTTTAAAGTAAATTAGACAAATTATATTACATCCCTAATACGTCAGCATGCATCTCTAAAAAGCAATTTCCTACAAAGCCACATTACCTTTATCATACCTAATAAAGTTAACAATAATTTTTTAATATCATCTAACACCTGGTCTAACACATTCAAATTTCCCTCACTGTCCCCAAAATGTCTTTTATAGCTGGATGTTCAAGGCAGAGTCCAGTCAAGGATTATATGTCTCTTTCACCATTTTTAATCAAATGGAATTACCCAACCCCCCTCCCACCCACCTCACCCCCACTTTTTTTGGTTTTCGTGATACTGACTTTTCTGAAGAGTTCAAGCCAGTTGCCCTTTGAGATGCCCCAGCACATTCTGGATTTGGCTGGCTATTTCCCCAGGGGTCGTTAACTTGTTCCTCTCTCTGTAGTTTTCCTGCACACAGGAATCAGATCTGAATGCCTGGCTATATATCTTCAAGGACACCTCCTAGGTGCAGCTCTGTACTCCAGACTGTGTCACATTGGGAGGCACCCAAAATCTGGCTGTCCCACTTGAGTGAGGCTGAAATAGATCACGGGCAAGGCTGTGACAGCAGACCTCTGTGTTGGAAAGGTATGTTTCACACCTTATGACCAACTAAGTAATCTATGGGCTGATTTCTTTGTTTTGTCGGTCTCCTTTTGTTTGTTAAAATTAAGGTGTAATTTACATACAGTAAAGGTCACCCTTTTTAGAGAGCGAGTTTTGACAAATACATATACTCATGTAACCATTGCCACAATCAAGAGATAAAACATTTCCATTACCTCCCCTCCGCCAATTTGCCCATGTACCTTTGTAGTCGACACTTCCACCCTACCCCGCTGATCTGCTTTCTGTCCGTATAGTTTTTGCCTTCTCCATATCATATAAAGAGCATCTTTAGTATGTAGACTTTTGAGTCTGGTTTCTTTCTCTGAGCATAATGCATTTAAGATCCATCCATGTTGTCATGCTTATCTGTTCAATACTTTTTATTGCTGAGTAGTATTCCACTGTGTAGATGCACCAGTGTGTTCATCCATTTACCAGCCGAGGGACACTGGGTTGTTTATGGGAGGTGATTCTTTAGCACCACACAAATACCCAATTTCACATCACATCTACCTTTCAGCTAATGACTTTAGCATCCTTGATGATCCTTGCCTCAACCAAGTATTTAATTGGAAGTCACAAATGGTTATTTTCTAATTCTGTCAATCCTTCTAATTAGCTGGAATTTTTCTGTGAAGAGCTTTACCTCACTGACTAGGGCTATTTGGTTATTCTGAAATACGAAAAAAAAAAAGGATAAATTCTGAATTCCTTCCGTTTAATTATCAACTTCAGACTAAGAATTTGGTGCAATAATACATCCAATGGTAACAAATTAGGATTGATTTGGGGTTTTTTGGGGGGGAGTGGGGAGGGACTTTTTCTTTTAAGGACTCTTTTCTATTATGGACTCATGGATTTTTTTTTACATTCAACATCTTTAAATCCATTGCAGTCCTCATCTTTCCCGGGCCCCATTCACTGAAAGAGTACTTTATGAGGCTATATCGGGCTATACTTTATTGGGGCCACACAAACACAGAAACACAATTCCATCCTTAAGAGACACAAGCTGGTACAAGAGGCAAATGAGTAAATACACAATTACAATGCAACATTACACTCGCGATGAGAGATGTGTCTGTGGGATTCCGTGAGAACACACAAGAGGGAGTGCCACCTGGGAAAGCAAGCTAAATTATACGTTTGATGAGAGTTACAACTTTCCTTGTGACTTTTGTGTGCCATTTTATTTTTGTTTTGTTTATTCCCTGTTTTTCAATTTTGTTTTCTTTTTCTTGCCCTCCTGTGGATTACTCGAACATTTTTTAGAATTCCAGTTTGACCTATCTATATTGTTTTTGAATGTATTACATTGGACAGCCTTTGAAGTGGTTCTCTAGGTATTACATTACACACCTTACTTGTCACAGTTCACTGCTATTGACATTTTGTCAGTTTGGACGAAGTGTAGAAAACTTACCTTCCTTTACCCTCTCCTGTTTATAATACCCTTAAATATTTCCTCTACATAGAGAACCACATTCAACAGTGTTAGAAGTTTTGCTTCAACTGTCAAACATAATTAAAATACTCAAGAAGGAAAGTCTCCTGTATCCATATTTTTTACTCTTTCCATTGTTCTTCCTTCCTAATGTTCCAAGATTCCTTCTGTTATTTCCTCTCTGTGAAGAGATCCTCCTTCAGCCTTTTTATTTTTAGGTTAGGTCTGCTGGTGACAAATGATATTAGTGATCCTTTATCTGGGAATGTCTGGATTTCCCCTTTATTCTTTAGGTAAATTTTGCTGAATATAGAATTCTGGGTTGACACTTCTTTTCTTTCAGGCACTGAAAAATGTCGTGCTTCTTCCTTCTGGCCTTGATGGGTTCTGATGAGAAATCCGCTGTCATTCGAATTGTTTCCCCATAGGTAAGGTGTTGTTTTTCTCCTGCTGCTTTCAAGATCTTTTCTTTAGTTTTCACAAGTTTGATTATGATGTATCTTGGAATTGATTTCTTTGGGTTTATCTTGCTTGGGCTTCATTCAGCTTCTTGAATCTGTAAATTTATGTCTTTTGCCATATTTGAGACATTTATAGCCATTATTTCTTTGAATACTTTTTCTGTCCCCACCCTCTTTCTCCTCACCTTCTGGGATTCTGAAGACTCTACTCTGAATGGTAGACCTTTTCTCCTACAGGTCCCTGAGGCTGTTTTATTTTTTATTGTTTTGGTTTTCCAAGTTATTTTCTCGCTGTTGTTCAGATTGGGTAATTTCTATTGATCTCTCTTCAAATTCATGGATTCTTTCTTCTGCTGTTAGGTCCATCCATTGAGATTTTTACCTTGGGTTTTGTGGTTTTCAGTTCTAAAATTTCTTATCTGGTTCCTTATACTTTGTTTCCTTTCTGAGACTTGAAGCATTTTTATGACGGCTGCTCTCAAATCCCCGGCACAGAATTCTAACATCTGAGTCATCGGGGTCTTTTCTCATTCAAGTTGAGATTTTCTTGGTTCTTGGTATGATGAATGTTTTTTTTTTCCTGGACCTTTTGGGTATTATGAGACTCTGGATGTTATTTAAGTCTTCTCTTTTAGCAGGCCTCCTCTGACACGGTGCCTGTGGGGAACGGGGGAGGCCACCTCCTTACTGCCAGGTGGGTGGAATTCTAGGCCCCCACTCAGCCTTTGCTGGCAGGGGTGGAAGAGGGGCTGCAGTTTTCCTGTGGCGTGTGCCTGGAGTACAGTGGTTGCTGTCTGCAAGTTGTCTTGCTGGGCTGCCCCTTTCTGGGTCCTTTGTCTGAGACAGCAGGCTTCTGTTGGGGCTTTTTTGGTCTCTGTTGGTGTTTCCAAGTTGCTGGCTTCTCCAGCAGCCAGCCCAGGAGACATGATGCTGTAGCGACATCTAAGGAATACCCTGCAGTGTTGTCCTTCAGGTCCTGAGGAGCCTAGCCAGTCTGCCTTTTTCTCCCCACCTTTCAGTCTTCTTATGTTTGTTCTATGTATAATGTCCAAGGTTTTTAGCCGTACTTACTGGGAGGAATAGGGCAAAGCGTACTTGCTCCATCTTTCCAGAAGCAGAAGTCAGGAGTGGAGTCAGTGCTCTTCTTCTTGATGCTTAAAGTGTCCCATCTTTGGCCAGCAGGGCAAGCTGGCTCCTTTGGACATGACTCATTATTCTGTGATAACTTCTCTGCACCCCAAGATGTTCTGGGCTCACTGTGTACTTTCCCCGCCCCAGCCCTGGAACCCGTCCCTCTACAAGGAGCCCTGGCTGGTCTAAGCCAGTTCCAGGAGGCCATTCGTCTTAGTCTGCCCAGGCTGCTATAGCAAAATACCATCGACTGGATGGCTTAAACAACAGACACTTATTTCTCATAGCTCCAGAGGCTGGGAAATCCGAGATCAAGGAGCTGGCAGATTCAGCTCTCAGTGAGGGCCCACGCCTGTCTTGCAGACAGCTGTCTTCCTGCTGTGTTCTCATGTGGCCTTTCCTTGGTACATGCTTGTGGAGTCTCTTCATCTTTCTCTTCTTCTAAGGGCACTAATCCCATCATGAGGATCCAACTCTCATAATCTCATCTAAACCTAATTACTTCCAAAGGCCCCACCTCCTAAAACCATCTCATTGGGGGTTAGGGCCTCAACATATGAACTTTGCGGGGACAGAAACATTCAGTCCATAACCCCATTCCTTTTGCCAATGAGAGGTCCAGGCATAGGCCTTTCTCTCTCCCTAAAGATGACAGGAAGATAAGGGCTCTCTCCTTTCTCTACTTGGGGCATCTGGCATTGGAGCCACCCACTGGCTGCCAGCCTAAGGACAAGGCCAGCACAGAGAGGGCAGAGCCAAGAGCATCATAGGACCGGGAGCTAGAACCCTGACTTTCCTGTCTACAGACAAGCTGACTGGTTTTGGTTCTCAGTCTGCCTCACCCCTGACCTGCCTCAAGCAGCAGCTGAGAAGAGAAAATGAGTGATGGGTTAGGGAGGTCCAGGTGTCACTTGGTGTCTCTCACAAAAACCCAAAAGAAACCCATGCACACACTCCTTTACACTTCTGTTTATTATTCCTGCTGGTGAAAACCGTTGACAAGTGCCTTTCATGGGGGAGGGAAGACCATGCCAGGAAAGTCCTCAGGATCCCTATGGCTGAGTTCTCAAGTGGGAACCTAGAAAGCCAGAGATCCGAGGCCAGGCCCCCAGGGTCCTGGAGCTGGGGCCACCCCCTGAAGAGAAGTTTGGAGGGCAGTGACTCCACAGGGGTCAGACAGCTCCACACGGGCTCTAAACACTCTTCTCCTCAGCCCAGGGAGCTCATCAGGGTCTGGGCCTGCTTCAGTTCTGTGGGGGAGAGGCAGGCAGTGGGCAGCAGTCAAGTAGAATCTGGGAGGGCCCCTTACTCCTCCAGGGACAGCTGACCTCACCTGCCAGGAGGACCTGGAACTTGTCTGCTGAGAGGGACATGGTAACAGGCCGGGCAGGGGCACCCGGGGCAGCTGCCACCTCCAGCCGCAGGTGCACCATGGGCTCTTCCACGGACCGCAGCAGGCTGGAGCTCAGGGTATAGTCCACCCGCCAGCCCACGCCGGCCAGCCTGTTCACTGTGAGATGAGACGGGGTGGAGCTCTCAGAACCACAGGCAGGTGAGCCAGGCAGCCTCGGCCCACACCCTGGCTCAGCCCTCAACCCTTCAAAGCTGTGCGGCCTCTGAGAAGCTCCAACCCTCTGACCCAGGGCAGGTGCTCACTAATTGGGAGCTCAGATTCTCCAAAGCAGATCTCAGAGGAAAGAAACCTGGGCTGGACTCAGGAGCCCCAGCTCTGTGACTTCGACCTGTGACCATGGTGAAGTCTCCTCTCTAAGGACAAGCACCCGCCATGCTGCATGCAGACCCTCCCTGGCCTGCCCCACACTCACCACGCAGGCTGCAGGCCCGCAGGTGCTCCTGCAGGGGGCTTTGCTTCTCCTCGTAACAGCGACACAGGCTGGCTGCATGCTCTGGGGGCAGAATGGAGGTGCCCTGAGGTAGCAGGTGGGGGCTGGGGCAGGGGCTGCTCAGAAGGCTGGTCTCAGGCCCCTGGCCCAGAGAGGGCAGGGCGTATCTCAGGGTCACACGGCCTGGCCTGCTGTCCAGCAGCAACTTGGCCCACAGGTCACCCACCGGCCTGCCCGTGTCCCCGTACCTTTGGGCAGCCCCAGCTGCTGCAGTTCACTGGACAAGGACTCGCCATCCACACTGTGCTTGGCTGCGCTCGAGAGGATGAAGCTCAGCACTGCCACCGTGGCCTTCACATCGCCTGACTCTGGGGGGACCCGTGGGTGGGGCAGGGGTGTCACTGCGGCCCAGCCCCCTCCTTGTTGCCCCACTATCTTCAGCTCAGAGCCCCCAAGCGTCCTTGAGCCAGAAGCACTGCTGCTGGCAGAGGACAGGGGGCGGGCTGTCGATGTCTTTCTTCCCCTCACGCTCCTCCACTGAGGTGGGGGACAGGACAGGCCGCTTCGAGGAGGGGCCTCTGTGCCAGGCCCCGGGCAAGTACCCAGGGTCGGCCAAAGGTCTGGGCTTAGTGAGGTACTCACCAAACCTGGCATCAGCAGTGAGCTTCAGGATCTTCTCGTACTACGGGGAAAGGCGGCCTCAGGGGGTGCCAGACCCCTGCCCAGCAGCCCCTTGCCCCCTGGCCTGGATCCTGTGGTAAGGATGGGAAGGATCTGGGGAGGGCGGGAGGAGGATCACCCACCTCCCTGGGCCTGGTGCAGTTTCAGGGCAGTGGGGTCACTGCTTTATGGGACAGTGGGGTGCTGGGCCCTGTACTCACGTCAATCCCCTGTCCCAGAAGCTCCTTCAGCACCTGGCTACACAACAGTCGCAGCTTCACGGAGGACTGGAAGGGGAAGCCTCATGTCAGCCAGACCAGCCCACCTCATCCACCCATGCTGGGGGTGCTGGCTCAGAGAGGGCTAGCCACGTGATCAAAGTCACACAGCATGCTAGGACAGGCTGAGAGCACTGTCCTTGGCCTCATGACACGTGTGACCTTTCTTACGGGCTCCAGCCACACTGGCCCCCCTGCTATTCCTCAGCCCCAACCCCACTGAACTCAACACCCTCCACCACCACAACTCCCCTCCCCAGCCCCTCCCTCCCCCCACCCCCAGGAGACCCTGAGCACTCAACAATCTTGGCCAGCGTGCTGATCTCCGCCAGAACCCAGTCGGGACAGTCCAGATCACCACAGAACCGGAACCTCTGCACGGGAGTGAGGCAGGTGGTCAGGCTGGAGGGAGGGCTGAGCTGTGGCCAGGACCTGTGTCTACCCACTATTCCTCCTCAGGGAGCAAGATGGATGCCCTCTGGCCACCTGTTCTCCCTTATTCCCAGGCTGTTTAAAGACCCCTCCCCCTGAGCCACCCAGCACCACGCTCATTCTGATGCCAGACATTCATGTGCTTGGCAAACATCGCCTGACCACCTCCTCTGTGGGAGATCCCATGCTAAGTGCTGGGGGTACAGCAAGGAACTAAACAAAGTCCTTGGCCTCACGACATGTGTGACCTCTCTCAGGCTCCAGCCACACTGGCCCCCCTGCTGTTCCTGTCACACCAGGCACACTCCTGCTGCTGTCCTTGCCGTCCCCTCTGTGTGGCTTGCTCTCTCTCTCACTGCATTCAGGTCTCTGCTTAAGTGACACCTCTTCCAATGGGCCTTGCCTGACTACTTTCTAAAATAGCCCCTTGTGCAAGGAAATTTCGAGAACCAGGGGATTATGTTCATTATCTTGATCATGATGATGTTTTCATGAATATATACATGTCAAAACTTACTGTATACTTTACATGTGTGGTTTATTGAATGTTGATTATATTTCAATAAAGCTTTTAAAATAAAATTTTATATTAAAAATTTAATATATTTATTTATAAAAATATAAATTTTATTTATATAAAAGCTGTTTTTAAATAAAAATAAAATAGCTCTTCACTGTCATGCTGTAGCCCCTGACCCTTCCTTCTTGATCTCCACAGCACCCATCACAGCACACATCACATTTCATCATTTATTCGAGGTCTGTCTCCACTGTGTGAATGCAAACCCACCCTGTCAACCGTGTCCTGCCAAAATCCTCCATTTGCCTGATCAACTGTCCTTTGCCTGTTTGCTTGGAAAAGTTCTAACCCACAACAATACACACGTCCATCTTCCCACACCTCTCCCTGGGCTGCTCAGATGCTGGGAAGAAAGCCTGCAAACCAAGGACACCGAACACCCAGGTTCTCCTGATTCTGCCCTCAGTGCAGCCTAGTGACGCCACGCCCTCTACTCAGCCCCACTGTTCACCGTATCAGCCACTCCAGACCTGCCCCAGGACCCTTCAACCTCCACTCCTTCCTGCTCCTTTTCACCTGCACACCCGACACCCCCTGATCACCCCCACTGCCCTGGGGCTTCTACGTGGGCCACCAAGGAAGTCCTCTAGCCAAGGTCACAAGTGACTCTCTTGTCACTAAGTCCAGTCTTCCTCTTCCTTAACTCCTCAGCAGCATCTGACACAAACCCATTCTTCTTCTTGAGGCACCACACTCTTCTGGATTTCTCCCTCTGGCCTGGCCTCGGTCTCATTGGTTGGCTCACTCTCCTTTCTCCAGCGCCCAAATGGTGATCTCTGCAGACCGCCTGCTGTCATGACTCTGGGGCAGGGGACTGAGGTGATGGGAGGTTAAGGACAGTCCTGCACTTCATTTCAGGGGGTTCTAACC
The DNA here is from genome assembly GCA_031878705.1 of Tapirus indicus. Taxonomy (NCBI): domain Eukaryota; kingdom Metazoa; phylum Chordata; class Mammalia; order Perissodactyla; family Tapiridae; genus Tapirus; species Tapirus indicus. The sequence goes on along the minus strand of CM062918.1, from coordinate 64,503,607 downwards.
TTTTTGTGCCATGGACTCATCTGGCATCTGGTGAAGTCTATAGGCCTTTCTCAAAACTGTGTTCTTAAATGCATAAAATACATAGGATTGCAAAGGAAACTAATTAAAGTTATCAAAATGTTCAAAACAAATCGGTGATACGGTACAAGTTTCAAGTCTAATAACCATCGTAATTTAGAAATGATGAGCATAAACAATATGTAAACAATGCCAATAGCTGTCATGTGATATGAAAATATCTCTGATTTCTATTAGTGACAACTTGGAGGTGCTGCTAATACTAGGGTTTGTTGCCAACATTCATAATTGAAGGAAATAGTAAATTTCAGTTTGAAGTTAGTGAAAATTAAGATGTAAGATTTTCCCTAAGTTTATGGGCCCCTGACTTCTACCCATAGAAGCCTTCTACCATCTCTTATTATTTACATTTTTTACCATAAGAACGTGTTCCTTGTGTAATTTCTTAAAATGCTAGCATTTCTCTAGGCCCTGTTCTAGGCCCTCTCTTCCCAACTCACATTCTCGCTAAGACAGGGCACACATGTTTAGGGTTCACTGATCATCTTTGTGCCGATGACTCTCAAATTTATAACTGCCCTTGTAGATTCTCTTCTGAGTTCCAGACCCTGAAATCCAGACTGTCTCTCTGCCAGCTGCACCTGGCGGCTCACAGACACCTGACTCAGCGTGTATCACAGCAACTGGTGCTCTTCCCACTGAAACCTGCTTCCTTCCCAGGCTTCCCACTCCACCGACACCAACACCTGGGAACCAAGCCCAGACACCTCGCTCGCCTTTTCCCCTGAGCATTTAGCCCCTGAGCCCTACCTACTTCTACCTCCACTCTCTCCACCCTAACTCAGGTCACACCATCCCCTGGGGGTCTGCTGCCCCAGCCTGGGCTCTCTGCTCCCCTCTTGCTGCCTCCACAAGTCGGCCAAAAAGATCTTTCCAGCTTTCCAGTGCCCTCTTCTTAAAGTCCAAACACCTTTACGTGGCTCTCAAAACCCAGCAAGATTTGGTCTTTGCTTACCCGTCCAGCCTCATCTTTCCCTAAGCTCCAGTTTATCCTCTTCCAGCTAGGTGCAAGGCATCCGTTCCCAGGGAGCCATGCTCTCTCACCAGAAGGTCTTGAATATGCTGTTCCCTGTCTGAACATACAGCCCCATGCCTCCTGACCCCTGGTACACAAACTGCATGGCACCCAGCCAGCTTTCTTCCCTGCCCCCAGGCCCTCAGGTTGTCATCCTCAAGAAGCCTCAAGGTCCAGTTAAGTCTTTCCCTCAAGTCTTAACTATGACTGCCAATCCAAGCCTCCAACTTTGCCCATCCCCCCTGCAGCTGAAGTTCCAGTGCCGGGCACACTGCATGGTATAGAGTGGGCACTCAAAATCTGTCTAAGGAATGAATGGATAGATGAGTTGGGAAGTCCCAACCCAAAACCTACTCCTTTCTGGCTCTGAGAAGAGCGAAGGGGCTTCCTAACAGTGGGGAAGACTGAACCTAATTCTAAGCAAGTTCTCCTCCAAGTCCCACTGGAGGGCTGGGAAGTGGGCACCTTTGGGAGGTCCTCTTGGGGTGAGGGAAGGCCTGGAAGGGCTCCTGCTCCCGACAAGCCCCAATTTCCTGCCTCGGGGGGTGGGGGCCTTTCCTTTCCGCCAAGGAAGCACCCGGGACTCCAAGCCGGCAGGCCTGGCCTGCCCTCCCTGCCTGCCGGGGAGCGGGGTGGAGGGGAGCTTTTCTCTACCAGACCCTCAGCCCTCACGACTGCACCCAAGGTGTTTGCTGAGGGCCCGAGACAGACTCCCCATCTCCTCGCACCCGGCGCCCCACTCTTCCTGCGGCGGCAGCAGGGAGGTTTGGGGGCTCCTACCCTGCCCGCCCCCAGCGTCCCCTTCCTCGCGCCACCCCTGAGCCCTCACCATCGCGCCAGGAGGCCGGGGCCCGGGAGTTTCTCCTTCCGGTCGCGCCGGGTCAGCTGGCCCGGCGGTCACGTGACGCCGGAGCGGGGCCTCCTGGGACTGGGGCGGGAGCGGCTCGCGGCCCCTGGAGCTGCCGGGGGGCGGGGGGCAAGAGCCGCTGCAGGAGTCCCCGGAACTGTTCCCCGGAAACGACCCGCGGTAACCTCCAGTTTACGCGAGGACCGATCCAAAAGCGGTAGAAAAGAGGGAGCGGAAGCCATTTAATTTGTTCAACTTAAGGGAGCCGGAGCCGAGGAACCCGGTCTGGCCTTGAGAGTAATTCCCTTGTGAGGGGGTATTCAGGTCATTTCCGTGTTTTCCACCAGTAGGCGATGGCATTACATGTAGGTGCGGGCTGTGGCAAAAGACATGTTTTTAAAACTTTATTGAAACATAATACACATACAGAAGATTGTACATATTGTAAGTACAAAGCTTAATGAATTTCCATAAACTGTACGCACACCCCGTGTAACCAGCACCCATTTAAGGAAACAATGTTACCAGTACCCCAACTGTCTCTTTCAAGGGCCTGGGTGTTTCATTTCATTTTGATGAATCCCCTTAGTTGCCCAGCAAAAGGACTGTTAACAGTTGACGTGCAAACTCAGAACTCTCTCTGACTTCTCCCACATTAGATGTTTATCTTCATTTTTCTCAGTCTAATGGGAGAAAAGTAGGTTGTCTTAAATTACATTAGTCTGCTTACTGGTGAGTTTCAGCAAATGAATGGTCTAGGAAAACGAAGTTTCCAATATTCACATGAAGAGGTAAAAACAAGCACAAAACAGCAGCAACAACAAAATATACACCGGAGAATAGACTAATAACCAAGGAAGAAATGGAACGTTTGAGATGTCTCTTAAGTCTCTCCCCCTCCTCCCCACACCCCAGGCCGGGCCCAGCTGGTTTTATTGTTGTGGCCATGTGAGTTTCAAAGGACTGGTAGAGCCCAGGACAATTAAACTGCTCTGTAAATAGAAAGAGGTGGAAAGCTTCCCAATTCATGCTAAAATCGATATCACTTATAAAGGGCTTTTTAAAAATCGTAAACATCAGCATGTTGAAAGTCAACAGTGTGTTAAAATACTAGTGTCAAAGAAAATTTTATTTTAAGAATATAAGAATTATTCAACTTGTATTTCATCATATCATTTGGTTAAAGAAAAAAATTGATAGATTTGGAAAGCTGTCTTGATTAAAAGGGAGAAAAAAGAAAAATTAGCAATAGATGAAAATTGCCTTAAGTTGATAGAGTATTTGAAAAACAAAACAGCAAACATCAAACTTAACATCAGACAGACAAATTATTTAAATTTGGAAATAAGGCAAAAAGGTGGGTGGCATGTCCTTTAAATGTCATACTGGAGCATTGTCTCACAGATTTGTTTCACAAACAAAGATTATTTGACTATTTAGAGCAGTGGCTCTCAAACTGTAGACAGCATCAGAATCACCTGCAGGGCTTGTTAGACGAGTGCTGGGCCCACCCCCGGAGCTTCTAACGAAATAGGTCTGGGATGGGACCTGAACACTGGCAAGCTCCCAGGTGAAGCTGATGCTTCCAGTTTGGGGACTATACTTTAAAAACCACTAATGTAGGAAAATGTACCTGAGAACTTGTATGTTAACGTAGAGATTTCTGCCGAGTAGAAAAGACAACCCCAAAGATTACAGTTTTGTTTCATTAGAGGATGTTAACAGGTTCGTCTGGAACTTAGCATGCACTTCAGCATGACTTTCCTGGTGCACTAGAAATACTTTTTCTCAAAATGTTCCTTGAACTAGCTTTACCATCCTACTGATTCCTTCATTCATTAAATAAAGTATTTGACACACATTCCTTCATTATTTGTATGAAAGTCATGTTTTCCACTTTTTGTGAATTAAACTTGGAAACAGTATACTAGGATACTTGCCGGGACAGGAGTGTAGAGAGCCTAGTATGCTTTATTTATTCTATTTTATTTTTTGTGTGTGTGAGGAAGACCAGCCCTGAGCTAACATCCATTGCTTATCTTCCTCTTTTTGCTGAGGAAGACTGGCCCTGGGCTAACATCCGTGCCCATCTTCCTCTACTTTATATGGGACGCCGCCACGGCAGGGCTGACAAGCAGTGCGTCGACAGGCGCCCGGGATCTGAACCCGTGAACCCCAGGCTGCCAAGCGCGAACTAAACTGCTGTACCACCGGGCCGGTCCCGATCCTAGTATGCTTTAATACTAAACATATCCCCATTCAAGTCAGGAGCAGTAATGTGCTATCATCACCATGATCCAACATTGTTCTGTGCTTAGGCAGCGGTTCTCAACTGGGGGTGATTTTGCCTCCCAGGGGATATTTGGCCATGTCTGGAGATATTTTTTCTTTTCTTTTTGTGAGGAGGACCAGCCCTGAGCTAACATCCGTTGCCAATCCTCTTCTTTTTGCTGAGGGAGACTGGCCCTGGGCTAACATCCGTGCCCATCTTCCTCTACTTTATATGGGACACTGCCACAGCATGGCTGACAAGCAGTGTGTCGGCAGGCGCCCGGGATCCGAACCCGCGAACCCCAGGCTGCCAAAGCGCGAACTAAACTGCTGCGCCACTGGGCCGGCCCCTGGAGATTTATTTATTTATTTATTTTTTTGTGAGGAAGACCAGCCCTGAGCTAACATCCGTCGCCAATCCTCCTCTTTTTGCTGAGGAAGACTGGCCCTGGGCTAACATCTGTGCCCGTCTTTCCCCTACTTTATATGGGACGCCACCACAGCATGGCTGACCAGCAGTGCGTCCGCGGGCTCCCGGGATCCGAACTCGCGAACCCTGGGCTGCCAAGCGCGAACAAAACCGCTGCGCCACCGGACGGTCCCTGGAGATTTATTTTTTTAAAGTTGCCCAGCTGGACCAGGTGGCCAGTCCCAAAGTGGCCAAGTCCCTGTGTACTTTCCCCGTCAGCTGGGCCTTCCCGCACTGCACAGCCACTGCTGGGGGCAGGGGGGCCCTAGGGCCCTGGGGGATACTGGGGAGATTCCAAGGACTAGCCCTCCCTGAAACTGGCTACCTCCTTGCAGCCCCCACAGCAACACTGCCCCCCACAGACCCACCACAAGCCCCATGTCTAGCTAGTCCGCCTCCCCAGGCGTCAGAAACCCTGGCTTCATACCCACCCCACTCCTCACACTTGGTTTCCTGCCCAGGGTGCTGCTCAAAGGGGACCTGGTCCCCCCTGTTGGAGAAAGGTCCTAGGAAATCACCTTTTTCAGGATTAGTTCCTCCTTCATTCATTCATTCACTCACTAAATACCCACTGTCCACATCTCTATGCCAGGCTCCAGGGTGGTTGGTCGAGCAGAGTGCCTGTCCCGAGGACATCCCCTGTTTAGAGATAGACAGACAGGCAGACCCTCAGTTCATGATGTCCTCTGGTCAGGTGCGCCCAGAGCTGAGGGGAAGGGGAGGGCCTCACCGCAGGAGGGGATGGTGGGTGTGAATGTGGAGGAGGTGGGGGCGACCACGGGCACAGGTGTCCAGGCAGGGGGCCCAGAGTGTGAAACTGGGGTGGGGGCACGGCCTGCTCTATCTGGAAGGCTTCCTGCCCCGCCCCTGTAGGCTCTGGCTGGATCATAGGTAAAGGCTTCATGTTGATTTTTAAAATCACATTTAATACATTTTAATTATATAACTAAACATTATAATAAAAATCACACAAAAAAGAGAAGTTAAAAGAAAAATGAACAAAAATCAGTAAACCTCTTCTCTCCCCAAACTGCTCTAACAGCTCTTTCTGACTTTTTTTACACACGTATGCAACTGTGACATAATAAGAAATATATATTTGGTTTCTTCCCCAGGTTCCCGGCACAGGGCTCCTAAATCCCTTGGAATTTCCTGGGTAAAGTGAGTATCCTTTGTTCTAATGAGGTGACTCTGGGTGTCTCCTGGATGGTTTCAGGATGGGGGCTGGTCACCAGGAAGACCAAGCCATGATTAGAAGCTTGGGAGGGGCTGCAGATTGAGAAACAATCGATCATGCCTACATGATGAAGCCTCCATAAAAATCCCTGAACCACAGGGACCTTCTGAGCTGGTGACCACAGATATGTGCTGGGAGGGTGATGCACCCCAGCTCCATGGGGACAGAAGCTCCTGCGCTCAAGACCTTTCCAGATCTTGCCCTATGTATCTCTTCATCTTGCTGTTCATCTGTATCCTTTATCGTATCCTTTATTATATAGTAAACTGGTGAGCGTGTTTCTCTAACTTCTGTGAGCCCTTATAGCAAAGTATCTAACCCGAGGAGAGGGTTGTCAGAGCCCTGATTTGTAGCCAAGTTGGACAGAAACGTGGGTAACTGAGGGACCCAACTGCAGTTGCCATCTGAATGGGGGCAGTTTTGGGGGACTGAGCCCTTAACCTGTGTGGTCTGGTGCTAACTCTAGTGGGTAGTGTCAGAATTGAATTGTAGAACTCTCAGCTGGTGTCAGAGAATTGGTTGGTGTGTGAAAAATCCCACACATTTGATGTCAGAGTATCCAGTATGTATAGGAATAGAGTTTTTCCCTTTAGGAACTATAAACATAAATTTCATAAAATGGTATCCTCCCCTATATTCTGTTTTGGAACCTAGTTTTTCACTCAGCAGTGATGAGGGGCAGGCTTTGAACAGGCTAGGAATTGTACGGGCCCTGCCCTGGGTCCCAGCAGGGTAAGAGCACTGGAAGAGGAGTCTAACCATGTTGCTGGGTGACCTTGGGCAACTCTCTACCCTCCTCAGAGCCTCAACTTTCTTGGTCAAATTAAGGGCAAGAAGGGGTGTGGGTAGGACTAGATCAGTGTCTGAAAGTCAGAACCACCACATAAAGCTGTGTAGGCTGTGCACTGCACAACTCCAGGGGGAGGGGTATTCTCATAATCTGTGTGAATGGAGCCCCCAGAGCTGGGCAACAAATGGGCTCTGCTGAAAATGTGGTGTGTGAACCCGCTGGTACACAGGATGACTGAAGGGTATAGAGGTGCATTTATTTTTACAGTTACCTTCTATTTCTAGTAAATGAGACTGGTTTTCCCCTTATGGTATATCAGGATCCCCTGGAGGGTTTATTAAACCACAGATTGGTGAGCCTCACTCCCCCGAGTTTCTTATTCAGTAGATCTGGGGTGGAGCCTGAGAATTTGCATTTCTAACAAGTTCCCAGGTAATGCCAACACCGCTGGTTCAGGGAACCACACGTTGAGAACCACTAATTAAGTTGCCTTTTTGAATACGGTTGTTTAGGTTTTAAAAATGAATTGATTTAAAGCACATGAATAGATGTTCACCATCACTAACCATTAGGGAAATGCAAATTAAGACCATGGTAAGAGACCACTACACTGTTGTTAGAACAGCTGAACTAAAAAGTGGTGACAATATCAAATCCTGCTGAGGATGTAGATAAAACTGGATCTCTCATACATTGCTGATGGGAATATAAAATGGTTCAGACACTCTGGAAAACAGTTTATCAGTTTCTTTAAAAACTAAACATTATTCCTTCTATACGACCCAGCAATTACAGTCCTGGGCATTATCCTAGAAAAATGAAAACTTATGTCTGCACAAAACCTGTACACAATTGTTCATGGCAGATTTATTTGTAATAGCCCCAAACTGGGAACAACCAAATATTCCTCAAATGGTGAATGGTTAAGCAAACTGTTTTACATCCATGCTATGAAATACTATTCAGCAATAAAAAAGGAACAAGCTATTGATAAATGGAACAACTTAGATGGGTCTCAAGGGTATTATGCTGAGTGGGGAAAAAAGGCCAATCTCAAACAGTTACAATATATGTTTCCATTTATATAACAGTCTTGAACTGTAGAGATGGAAAGCAGATCAGTGGTTTCCAGGGGATAGGGATGGTGGGAGGGAGGGAGGGGGCAGCTGTGAGTACAAAGGAGTTGCAGAGGGAGATGTTTATGGTGATGGAATAGTTTTGTATCTTGATTATAGGTGGTTACACAAATCTGCATATGTGATAAAATGATGTAGAACTATACATTTGGCATTGTTTTGATATTGTACTATACTTGTGTCAAATGTAAACATTGGAGGAAACGGAGTGAAAGGTACATGGAACCTCTCTGCACTATCTTTGAAATCTCCTCCGAATCTATAATTTCAAAATAAAAAGTTAAAAAATGAAAAAGAATTGATTTAAATGAAAATATTAAGTAAAAAATAATACTTGACAGTATGCAGATCTGACAAAAATTTTGATATAGTAAATGACTAAGCATCTCTGATCCATCCAGTGCACAATCCACCCCCCGCCAGGCCCTCCCCTAGGCCAGGCCACCTGCAGGAGGCTGGGGCTTTGGACTGTTCTTTCTGCTTGGCATTGGGGTAGAGTTGCCAGATAAAGTACAGGATGCCCAGTGAAATTTAGATGTCTGGTAAACAAGGAATAATTTTTTTAGTACAAGTATGTCCCATGCATTATTTGGGACATACTTATACTGAAAAAAATTGTTCCTCTAAATTCTTTAATGTATTTAATAGTGTTATTTTTTTAAGCCCTTGTTTGCTATTTCTAATATCTGAGCCATTTATGGATCTGCTTGTGTTGGTTTTTCTCTTAATTTTAGGATGCTATGTTTTGCTTCTTTACATGTCTAGTAAATGTTTTTCGATGTGGTGAACATTGTGAACATGCACTGTAGAGATTTGGATTATGTTATCTTACTCTAAATAGTGTTGAGTTTTGTTCTGGCAGGCAATTAAATTACTGATGGGTTCACCTTATCATGTATGTCAAGGCTTGGTTTTAGGTTTTGTTAGCATGTCTCTTTTCATTTTGCTCTTATTCCTAGGGAATCTTCCCCACTCCCAAAGCATGGCCTTCTAGGCCCTCATGTGAATGTCTGGGATGTTCACCGAGGCCTCTCCACTCTGGCTGGGTCAGAACTCCAGTGTCTCTCCAGAATTCTGTGACCTCTGAAATAGCTCAGCTCCCCAGCAGCTGTTCTCTGCTAGACCTTGCAGAGTTTCAGTCTGCACATTCGTAGTTTGGGATATGACCAAGGACCTGTGGAGAACCTCTATAAGATTTCTGGGGCTCCTTCTCTGTTAATGCCATCCTTTCTGGTACTCTACCATACAAATTTTATCAGCCCTGAACTCCAATCTCTATTTCCTCCACCAAGCAGGCTTGATGCTCTGTACTTGAACTCCACTTCCTTGTGCCGTCATTTGGGGCTTGGAAATGTCTCCCAGGCGAAAGATGTGAAACTCACTTCATGTTATTCCCTTCTTTCAGAGACTGTAACCTTGCACTGTCTGTTGCTCAATGACTGAAGAGAGTTCTTCATACATTTTGTTCAGGTTTTTAGTTTTATGATGGGAGGCAATAATCAATACAGGCACTCCATCATGGTCACAATCAGAAATGCTGTTATTATTCATTCTATTCTAAAAGTAGAGAAAACAAAGATCAACAATTCTAAGAAAAATGGGAAAGATATATGAAAATTCAAAGAAAAAGAAATGCAAATGCTCCTGACACATACAAAAAGATGTTCAACCTCACTGGTAATAAGAAAGATACAAATGCAAACTACATGGAGAAACTTCTACTTATGGAGTAACAGGGAGCAGATTTACCTCGCCCCCTTGAATAACTAGAAAAACTGGACAAAATATATAAAACAACAGTTTTCATACATTGGACAATAGCTAGACCAGAATGGTGATCACTAAAAGAAGGTGAACCTTACAGTCTCCTCAGTTTACCTCTGGAAGCAGTTTACAGGCTGCAGCACAGGGAGGGGAATCCAAACAAAGCCCAGTTGCCCTGCTGAGTTGAGGAGATGGAGATGGGAGTTTAGGAAGATGAAGGTGGATAGAATTTGTGAGGCAGAGTACCAGAGAGGAGGGAGCTTCAGAGAGAGAGCATAAGCGAGCACATTCTGGGGAACTACAGAAGTTTTCTCAAGTCTTTGGCTCAGTACTGACATACATGTGTGAGAGGAAACCACAAGTGTGTGTGTGGGTGGGGGAAACACCAGAAAGCAGAAGATCAAACAATTCCCAGAGCTCACAAGAGACTAGAAATAATTCCTATTTTCACTAGCCAGAATAGAAACACCTCCTAATACACAGGACATTGAACAGAATCTTTAGAAAAGTATTGCCTTAACAGTGGGGCTCAAATAGCACTAGACTAAAGGCTGCTCTGGAACCATCCTAACAAATCTTGAAGCAAGCCTTGAATGGATCCAACTTATTTCAAGTAACTTAAATGGCACTGGAACAACAACAAAATCCAGCATCCACAACATAAAAATCACAATGTCTACTATCCAGTCAAAAATTACCAGAATGCAAAGAAGGAAGAAAATAGGACCTACAACCAGGAGAAAAATCAATCAATGGAAATAGACCCCAAAATAACAGAGATGATGTAAATAGCATATAGGGACATCTAAAAACAGCTGTTATAAATATGCTGCATATGTTAAAGAAGGTAGAGAGAAACCTGAACATGATGAGAAGAGATAAATGGAAGATATAAAAAAAAAACAAATGGAATTTTTAGGGATAAAAAGTCAACAATGCATGGGATTAACAGCAGATTAGTCACTGCAGAAAAAATGTCAGTGAACTTGAAGGCAATGAACTCGCATGGAAACTATCCAAAATGAAAGATAGAAAAAAAAAAAAAAAGACTGAAAAAGATGAAGAGAACATCTGTGATTTGTGAGACAATATCAAGTGGTCTAACATATGTGTAATCGGAACCCCAGAAAGAGAGAAGGGAGAGGGGTCATAAAAATATTCAAAGAAATTATGGTCAAAAATTTTCAAAATTTGATGAAAACTGTAATCCCACAAATCCAAGATCCTCAATGTATCGCAAGGAGAAGAAAACCACACCGAGGCGTATCATAGTAAAATTGCTTAAAAAGAAAGTGATAAAGAAAATCTCTTCAAAGAAGGCAGAAGGGGACGCCCGGTGGCACAGCGGTTTAGTTCGCACTTGGCAGCCCGGGGTTCGCAGGTTCGGATCCCGGGCGCCCGCCGACGCACTGCTTGTCAGCCATGCTGTGACGGCGTCCCATATAAAGTAGAGGAGGATGGGCACGGATGTTAGCCCAGGGCCAGTCTTCCTCAGCAAAAAGGGGAGGCTTGGCAATGGATGTTAGCTCAGGGCTGGTCTTCCCCCCACCAAAAAAAAAAAAAAAATAGAAGGCAGAGAATGAAGGCTCATTATGCACAAAGAAACGAAGATGATGCAAAACTTCTCCTCAGAAACTATGTAAACTAAAAGATAATTGAATGTTATCTCTAATGTGCTGAAAGAAAAAAAAAAACCTGTCCTCCTAGAATTCTATATTCAGAAAAAAATCCTTAAAAAAATTAAGGGGAAATACTTTTTCACACAAACAAAAGCTGAGATAATCACCAGCAGACCTGCATACAAGAAATGTTAAAAGAAGTTCTTTAGTCAGAAGAAAGATGATACCAGTGAAATTTGGATCTACACAAAGGAATGAAGAGCACTGAAATGATAAATATGTGGATAAATATAAGAATTTTTTTCTCATTTTTGATCTCTTTAAAAATATTGACAGTTTAAAGCAAAAGTAACAATATATTGTAGGGTTTATAACAAATGTAGAAGTAAAATGATGAGCACGAAGACTAACACGAAGGACAGGAGGGGGGAATGGAAGTACGCATTGTAAGGCAGCAAGTACCGTGGAGGGTGGTCATAATCTCTGCAGTTCTGCCTGGAATTCTGTATTGCTCCTGGCAATGGGGAGGAGGTTTCCGAGCTCTCCACTCTGCCCTCCCTGCTATAATGGCTCATATAGCAGGGGCTATGGTCCCACCGGATCCACTGTGAGACTGACTTCACGCAGGCCTCCATGTCTTACCTAACCTCTGTTACCGCACTGTGGGTCCAGGCTGCTCAATGTCACATTGTAAAAGAATTTACAGAACAGCAAGGACGAGTACAAAGAGTAAGAAGTTTATTAGAAAGATACACTCTGTAGACAGAGCGGGCACACTCCAAGGGAGGAGCTGCGCCAAGCGGTTTTGCCATCGCATCTTTTATATTCCTGTTGTGGGTAGGGGGTCCTCCTGCACAGGGCAGAAGTAAAAGCAAAGGCAGCTGTGAGTCAGAGCAGCAGCAGCCAGGGAAAGAGCAGTGGGGCCACAGCTTCTGTAAATCAAGCAGTTCGGTCCCCCTACAGACAGTCAAAAGAGGTTCAGGAAACTTGCAGTTACCTAAACTATCTTAAGCTATAATGCAGAACTATGTCTTAGCAATGGCCTAGCAATGTTCCCCCTCCCCCACCCCTGGCACGACCCTCCTGTTCCCTTGCAGTGCCAGATCCCTCTGCTAACCTGCCTGTCTCACCTCCGCATGTCCACTCTTACTGGGGTCCCGTGATGGCGCTGTGACTCTCATGGGGCCAGTGTCAGTCCTGATCCTATATTAATAGCCCTCAAAATGTCCAGGTGTTCTCTTTCCACCAGATACAGTTACTTTGGTAAATGACCCCAGATCTCTTTGGAGAAGGATTGAGGTAATATTTATTGAATGCACTTGTGGTAATGTTGCAGGATCTTTTCTCAAGAATACCCAGCCTCCTCTATGACCAACGGGTGATAGGTCTCAACTGTCTCAATCTGGAAACTGGACAAGGGATTGTAATTTTTTGTTGCAGCCTTCTGCTTGCCAGCTCTTGGTTTCATTTTGTTTTGCAAGACAAGCAATACTCTGGCCAACTGCCCGTAGAACTTGCCCGTGAAATGTCATCAGTTTTTAGCCAACACTACAGATCCCTGCTGATCAAGGCACTCTAGTTCTCACTCCAGCCCTGCTGCCAGTTAAGCTAACTACACCCACCTTTTCATTAATGGTTCAGTGTCACCACCTGGCCTCTGCTATTCTGCCATCCCACCATCTCCACTGACACCAAGAAGACTGGTATTGTGGCAGCACCTCCTACTGTCAAGCCTGGCCTACAAAGAGCTAGTTGCCATTGAATCTCAAGGATTCAGGTGCCCCCTCACTGGTGCCATCGTTATTAACTTAGAGAATGGCATTCCTCGGAGCCCACAGTTATATAATCTCCACCTAATTTACTGCTGCAACTGTCATGTCTATGCTTCAAGGAGCCATTCCAGCAGTGTGTTAGAGCTCCAGGTGTCCTGGCCAGGACGTTAAATCCTTAGTCACAGGAGAGTGCTCCCAGGTCAATAAATTCTCATGTTTACAACGTTTTATTCTACCATTGGTCCAACACCTTCATCTTCGCCTACACCTCCTCTCCCAGATTCCTCCAGTACATCTTAGACAGCTCCTCCAACTCTTTTGATGAATAAATCATTTCACTCAGAGCAGGATTGTCCTCGTGATCTTGGGCTGTGATGAGGACTGACTTTAGTTATTGGTCTGGTGGCAATATGGGAAGGCAATGAGGAGGCCACACGTCATCGTTCCGTAGGGCACCCACCTCAGGGACATTCTTTGCCTAGTCTCCAGGTAGGGGGAGGCTGCTCTCCTCTAGCAAGAGGGGGTGCTGCTTCTTGCCCAGACCATTCAGGGGAAACTAGAGGCTCAAGGTTCTCAGGTGTATCCACTCAAATTGGCCTGTACCAGGTATCAGGAGCCCATTGCTTTTCTGTCAGGATAGGAGACTGTTACAGTCGATCCTTCAGTCTCCTTTGCAGTTCTGCCATCCTTGTGACTCAATTCTGTGTCTGATTTTCTGCCCATTCTCCAGGGGCAGGACAAGAGAGTTTCTTTAAATCCTTTCTTTGGCTTTGAAGAGCCTCTTGCTGGCCAAAAATAGAATATTTCAAATATCAAAAAAAAAAACTGCAATGAGTTGAAACACATCAAATATGTTAACAGTCCGAGTGCTCTGAGTTGATAGTTGACTAAGTCAAGCCTGTCGTTCCATTTATTTAAAAGAAAATAAGTTGATCACCTTTGGAGGATGCTATCAAACCAACTTTTAGTCTAAAAACTCATAAGTAAAGGGAAAAATCAAGTATTTTTCTGCCTTTCTTATACAAACTATAGCATTACCAGATATAAGAGTTGATGAGGGAAAATTCTTTTTTTATTGTGGTAAAATACACGTAACATGACATTTACCATCCTAACCTTTTATAAGTGTGCTGTTCAGTGGTATTAAATACATTCACATTGTTGTGCAGCCATCACCACCATCCAGCCCCGTAACCCTTCATCTTGTAAAACTAAAAGTCTATACCAATTAAACAACAACTTGCCATTTTCCCCGTCCTTCAGCCCCTGGCAACCACCATTCTACTTTCTGTCTCTATGAATTTGATTACTCTAGGTACCTTATATAAGTGAAACCACACAATATTTGTCTTTTTTATGACTGGCTTGTTTCACATAGCATCATGTCCTCAAGTTTCACCCATGTTATAGTATATTGCAGAATTTTCTTCCTTTTTAACACTGAATAATATTCTATCATATGTATATACCACATTTTTTGCTTATCCACTCATCTGTCAATGCACATTTGGTTTCTTCCATGTTCTAGCTATTGCAAATAATGCTGCTATGAACATGGGTGTATAAATATCTCTTTGAGACTCTACTTTCAATTCTTTTGAGTATACACCCAGAAGTGGAATTGCTGGGTCATATGGTATTTCTATTTTTAATTTTTTGAGGAAGTACCATATTGTTTTCCACAGCAGCTGTCCCATTTTACATTCCCACCAACAGTACATGAGGGTTCCAATTTCTCCACATCCTCACCAATACTTGCTTTCTGTTTTTTTGATAGTAGCCATCTTAATGGGTGTGAGGTGGTATCACATTGCAATTTGATTTGCATTTCCCTAGTGATTAGTGAGGTTGAACATCTTTTCATGTGCTTGTTGGCCAATTGTATATGTTCTTTGAAGAAAGGTCTATTTAATTCCTTTGCCCGTTTTTGAATCTGGCTGTTTGATTTTTTGTTGTTGAGTTTTAGGAGTTCTCTATATATTCTGGATATTAATCCCTTATCAGATAAATGATTTACAAATATTTTCTCCCATTCTTGGGTTGCCTTTTTACTCTGAGGCTAGTGTCTTTTGATATACAAAATCTTTTAATTTTCATTAAGTCCAATTTGTCTATTTTTTCTTTTGCTACCTTTACCTTTAGTGTCGCATCTAAGAAATCACTGCCAAATCCAATGTCCTGAAGCTTCTGTCCTATGTTTTTTTCCAAGAGTTTCATTGTTTTAGGTCTTACATTTAGGTCCTTGATCCATTTTGAGTTAATTTTTGTATATGGTGTTAGATAAACGTCCAACTTCATTCTTTTGTATGTGGATATCTAATTTTCCCAGCACTATTTGTTGAAAAGACTGTTCTTTCCCTATTGAATAGTCTTGGCACCGTTGTCAAAAATCATTTGACCATATATGGGAGGGTTTATTTCTGGAGTCTCTATTCTATTCTATTAGTCTATATGCTGTCTTTATGCCAATAGTACAGTATTTTCATTACTGTAGCTTTATGGTAGGTTTTGAAATCAGGAAGTGTGAGTCCTTTAACTTTGTTCTTCTTTTTCAAGATTATTTTGGTTATTTAGGGTCCCTTGAGATTCCATATGAATTTAGGATGAGTTTTTCTATTTCTGCAAAAAACATCATTGGAATTTTGATAGGGATTGTATTGAAGCTGTAGATCACTTTGGGTAGTATTACATTTTGACAATATTACATCTTCCAATCCATGAACGTGGAATGTGTTTCCCTTTATTTATGTCTTCTTTAATTTCTTTCAGCAATATTTTGCAGTATTCATTGTACAAGTCTTTCACCTCCTTGGTTAAATCAATTCCTAAGTATTTTATTCTTTTTGATGTTATTATAAAATGGAATTGTTTTTGTAATTTCCTTTCTAGATTGTTCATTGTGTATAGAAATACAACTGATTGTTGTGTCTTGACTTTATATCTTGCAACTTTGCTGAATTCATTTATTAGTTCTAAGAGGTTTTTTTGGTGGAATCTTCAGGGGTCTCAACATACTGGATTATATCATCTACAGAGATAATTATAATTCTTCCTTTCCAATTTGGCTGTCTTTTATTTCTTTTTATTGCCTACTTGCTCTGGCTAGAACTTCCAGTACTATGTTGAATAGCAGTAGCGAGAGTAAGCATCCTTGCCTTGTTCCTGATCTTAGAGGAAAAGGTTTCAGTCTCTCGTCGTTGAGTATCGTGTTTGCTCTGGGTTTTTCGTATATGGCTTTTATTATATGGAAGCAATTTCCTTTTATTCCTATTTTGTTGAGTGTTTTTATCATGAAAAGGTGTTGAATTTTCTCAAATGCTGTTTCTGCATAAATTGAGATGATCACGTGGTTTTTTCCCCTTCATTTTGTTGATGTGGCATGTTGATCAATTATACATTGAATCAATCTTGCATTTCAGAAACAAATCCCACTTGGTCTTGGTGTATATTCCTTTTAATATGCTATTGAATTCTGTTAGCTAATATTTTGTTGAGGATTTTTATATCAAGGTTCATAAGGGATATTGATCTGTAGCTTTCTTTTCTTGTAGTTTCTTTGTCTGGCTTTGGTATCAGGGTTATACTGGCCTCATAGAATGATTTAGGAAGGGTCCCTTCTGTTCAATTTTTGGGAAAAGTTTGAGAAGTATTCGTGTTAGTTCTTCTTTAAATGTTTGGTAGAATTCACCAGTGAACCACCAGGTCCAGGGCTTTTCTTTGTTGAGAGATTTTTGATTCCTGATTCAATCTCCTTACTAGTTATAAATCTATTCAGATTTTCTATTTCATTGTGATTTAATCTTGGTAGGTTTTGTGTGTTTAGAAATTTTTCCATTTCGTCTAGGTATCCAATTTATTGGCATACAATCATTCATAGTACTCCTATAATCCTTTTTTTTTTTTTTGTGAGGAAGACCGACCCTGAGCTAACATCCGTCGCCAATCCTCCTCTTTTTGCTGAGGAAGATTGGCCCTGGGCTAACATCCGTGCCCATCTTCCTCTACTTTATATGGGATGCCGCCACAGCGTGGCTGACAAGCGGTGCATCGGCGGGCGCCCGGGATCCGAACCCGCGAACCCCGGGCTGCCAAGCGCGGACTAAACCGCTGCGCCACCGGGCGGCCCCTGTAATCCTTTTTATTTTTGTAGAATCAGTAGTAGTGTCCCCATTTTCATTTCTAATTTTAGTAATTTGAATATTCTCTCTTTTTTTCTTAATCTAGCTACAGGTGTGTCAATTTTGTTGATTTTTTTTTGAAGAACCAACTTTTGGTTTCACTGATTGTCTCTACTGTTTTTCTAACCTATTTCATTTATCTCTGCTCTAATCTTTATTTTTCCTTCCTTCTGCTAGCATTGCGTTTAATTTGTTCTTCTTTTTCTGGTTCCTTAAGTTGTAAAATTAGCTTATTGATTTGAGATATTTTTTGTTTTTTAATGTAAGCATGTATAGCTATAAATTTCCCCATTAGCACTGCTTTTGCTTCAACCCATAAGTTTTGGTGGTTGTGTTTTCATTTTCATTTGGCTCTAAGTATTTTCTAATTTCCCTTGTGATTTCTTCTTTGATCTATTGGTTGTTTAAAAGTATGTTGATTAAGTTCTGCAATTTTGTGAATTTTCCAGTTTTCTTTATGTTATCGATTTCTGACTTCATTCTGTTTTAGTCAGAGAAGATACTTTGCATGATATCTGTCTTTTAAAATCTATTGAGAATAAATTTGTGGCCTAACATATGGTCTATCCTGGAAAATGTCCTATGTGCACTTGAGAAGAATGTGTATGCTGTTGTTTTTGGGTGGAGTGTTCTGTTAGATCTAGTTGGTTTATTGTGGGTTTTATGTCCTCCATTTTCTTACTTATCCTCTGTCTGGTGGTTCTATCCATTATTGTGAGAGGTATATTGAAGTCTCCAACTATTAATGTAGAACTATTGCTCTCTTCAATTCTGTCAGTTTTTGATTCGGACATTTTGATGGCCTGTTATTCAGTGCATAAGTGCTTATAGTTGTTATCTTCTTGCTGTTTCAAAACTTTTATTAATATATACTGTCCTTATTTGTCTCTTGTAACCTTTTTTATTTAAAGTCTATTTTGTCTGATAACCACCCCTGTTCTCTTTTGGTTACTATTTGCCTGGAATATCTTTTTCCATCTTTCACTTTCAAGTTGTTTGTGTCATTGGATCTCAAGTGAGTCTCTCATAGATAGCGTATAGTTGGATCATATGTTTTTATCTGTTCTGCCAATCTCTGTCTTTTGATTGGAGAGTTTAATCCATTTACCTTTAAAGTAATTATTGATAAGGAGGGACTTTTTCTGTCATTGTACTGTTTGTTTTCTATGTGTCCTACAGCTTTTTTGGCCCTTATTTCCTGTACTCTTGTTGTCTTTTGTGTTTAGTTGATTTTTGGGGGGAAATGTTCAATTCTTTCCTCATTTCCTTTTGTGTATATCTATAACTACTTTCTTTGTGGTCACCATGGGGATGACATTTAACATCTTAAAGTTATAACACTTTAATTTGAACTTATACCAGCTTAATTTTAATAAGATACAAAAATTCTGTTCCTTTACAGCTCTGTCCCTACTCCTTTCAGTTGGTGATATCACAAAATTACATCTTTATAAATTGTATGCCCCCAAACATAAACTAATAATTTTTAAAATGTGTTAATCTATTAAATTATGTAGAAAACAAGATTAGAGTTACAAACCAAATTTCCATTAATAATAGCTTTTACTGGGCTGGCCTGGTGTCATAGTGGTTAAGTT
Organism: Tapirus indicus; assembly: GCA_031878705.1. Lineage (NCBI taxonomy): Eukaryota > Metazoa > Chordata > Mammalia > Perissodactyla > Tapiridae > Tapirus > Tapirus indicus. Next base: position 64,484,833 of record CM062918.1, on the reverse strand, counting down.
TGCATGCTCCACTGCAGCAGCCCAGGGCTCGCAGGATCAGATCCCGGGCACGGATCTACACAAGCCATGCTGTGGCAGGCGTCCCACATAAAGTAGAGGAAGATGGGCACAGATGTTAGCTCAGGGCTGATCTTCCTCAGCTAAAAGAGGGGGATTGTCAGTGGACGTTAGCTCAGGGCTAATCTTCCTCACACACACACAAAAATAATAATAATAGCTTTTACACTAATAATTGTTTTTTTTAGTTAAATGTCACAGTCTCTTAAATCATGTAGAAAACAAAAAGTGCAGTTATAAACCATGTTACAATAGTACTAGCTTTTATAATTGCCTAGTTATTTACCTTTATTAGTATCTTTATTTCTCCATACAGCTTTGAGTTACTGCCTACTGTCCTTTCATTTCACCTTGCAGGACTCCCTTGAGCATTTCTTATAGGCCAGGTCTAGTGGTCACAAACTGCCTTAGTGTTTGTTATCTGGGAATGTCTTGATTTCTCCCTTACTTTTGAAGGACAGTTCTACTGGATATATGATTCTTTGTTGACAATTTTTTCTTTTAGTACTTTGAATATATCAGCCCACTGTCTTCTGGCCTCCAAAGTTTCTGATGAGAAATCTGTTGATAATCTTATTGAGGATCCCTTGTATGTGATGATTCACTTCTCTTGTGCTGATTTCAAGATTCTTTTTTGTCTTTAGCTTTTAGAAAGGTCTTTTTACCCACCCTGGCTCCTGCTAGATCCATTATTACTATTTTCTCTACTTTTGTTCACATTTGGAATTTCCAAAATAAAAAGAGGTTTTTTAATTTTTAAATTAATTTTTGAAAAACACCCATAAGAAACACATTAGCCAAATACAATAAACGGACATTAAAAAAATCTTGATTTGAAAGTTCATCTGAAAAAAAAAGAGGCAAAAAATTAGAGATTTTGAATGATGGGCTGATTGGACATTTGATGATTTTAAGGAATTATTGTTAATTTTACTTTTTAGGTTTAAGGATAGTCCTGTGATTTTGTTTAAAAAGAGTCCTTATCTTGAACGTATATGTACTGAAGTATTTATGGATGATGTTATATGAAGCTTGGATTTGCTTCAAATAATCCAGTGTAAGTAGAGTTGGGGAGTATTTAAGGAAGCAAGACTGTCTATATGTTGGTAGCTATTGAAGATGAGTGATGAGATTGTTATATTATTTTCTTTATTTCCCTATAGATAGAAGATTTCCATTAAAAGGAGGTAAAATACTCATTTAGATGTACATGTGGCTGTGATTTTATATATATAGCTTTATTCCTTATTGCATATCTGACCCCCCCATCCTGGATAGGTTTCCTTCTGCCTGAAAAATACCTCTTAGGTCTGCTAGTGACAAATTCTTTGTTTTTATATGTATCCAAATATCTTTATTTCACCTCTTTCTTCAGACAGATATTTTTGCTATGTCTTGAACTTGAAGCTGCATTTATTTTCTTTCCTGTTGTTTCTGTTGAGAAGTCAGCTGTCAACCTAATTGTTGCTCCTTTGAAGGCAAGCTGAATTTTTTCTCAAATACTTTAAAGATTTTTTAAAATTTGTCTTTGGATTTCTATGGTTTTACCATAATGTATCTGGGTGTAGAATTATTTTAATTATCCTGCTTGGGGTTCATTAGTTTTCTTGAATCTGTGAACTATCATCTTTCATTATTTAAGAAACACTCTCAGTCATTATTTTTTAAAATGTTGCTTCAGCATCATTATCTCCTTCCCCTCTTTCTGGGACTCCAATTAAAAGTATATTTGACCTACTCAGTGTATTCTCTATATCTCTTACCCTCTTCTGTATGTTTTATTCTTTCGTCTCTTCATGTTTTATTCTGAATATTTTCTCCTGACCTATCTTCCAGTTCACTAATTTTCTCTTCAGTTGTGTCTAATCAGCTAAGAAAACCATCCATGCAGTTATTAGTTATTGTACCTTTCTATTTAGAATTTTTTCAAATGTGCTATATCATTTTTTGTAGTTTTGTATTTTTTTTTTTAATTTTCAATCTTTTATCTCCTTGAACATAGTAAGCATGGTTATTTTTTAGTCTGTGTCTGATGAATTCCAATATCTGGAATCTCTGAGGGTGTTTCTATTTTCTGTTATTTCTGCTAATTCTTGGTTAATGTTATCTTTTCTCCTTCTGTGTCTGGTTGCCTTAGCTGCGTGCCAAACATTTTTTTTTAAACTTTGTAAAAATGTTTTGAGGATTAAGATAATGTAATCTTCCTCCAGAGACAGTTTTGTTTTCCCATTCCAGATACCTGAATGCACTAGCAATTCACAATCATTTTAATCCAATTTTAGGGATTGAGACTCAAAGCTGGGCTGCAGTCTAATTGAGGTCTGGTTTACCACCAGATCACCCTTATTCCCAAGGTACAGCCTTTTGGTGTCCCAACCCAAAGGTCTGTGGATTTATAAGAGCCATACAAACACCCTGCCCTAAACTTTGGCAGGCCCTGAACTCCAACATTTGTCTCTATAGCACCTAGAAACTGTCCAAAGGACTGCTCAGCTTCTCAGCTGCCCTTTTAGGATTGGCAAATTCCCATTTCCTGTGGGAAAAGCTGCTCCAAATGCTGAGCCCACCTTTCTGGATTTCTGTCTTCTCCTGCATCTTAGTCTAGGAATTCTTTGCTATTTTGTTGACTCTTTGATGCCTTCAAGCAGATTTTTGGTTTTCTGCAGCCAGCACCTTTATTAAAGGTAAAAATTGCACAGCTTTTCCAGTTTTTTCCTTGGTTAATGGGCTATTCATACTGACTACTCCTTCTTGAGTCAGGAGCAAAGGCATGGAAGTGGGAATGAGCCTGGAAAGAATGAGTGTTCCCACCTAACTGGAGTGGAGGGTGCTTGTTGTGGAGACATGGAGAAAGGTGAAGAGATGAAAATCATGAAGGGCCAAGAGCACCTAAGAGAGTGGGCTGCCTGAGAGGGTACCAGCCCCACTGCTTCCACTGAGTGAGCCCTGCTCATGTCGGCTGAGTTGGGTGCTGCTGATTCAGAGAGGGGGGTCAGGTATAGTTTTTACCCAACATAGATATATGTCAGGGCTAGGGCAGTGAAGAACAGAAAACCCCAAATAACAGTGGTTTGAATGAGATAGAAGTTTATTTCTCTCTCACACCAAAACAAGTCTGGAGGTGGGCAGTCCACAATCAGGTGACTTAACAAGGATGTTTAGGACCTTTTCTTTCTTTTTGCTCCACCATCTTCCACTCACAGCTTCAAGGGTTCAAGTCCACTCAAGTCCAAGGGCTTGAGTTCCACATTCCAGCCAGCAGGAAGAAGAAGGGCAAAGAGTAACACCTTTTCCTTTTGGGGACACTTACCTGACGTCCCCCATGACACTCTTATCCTATTGGCCAGAACTAAGTCACATGGTCACACCCACCTACAAGGGAGACTGGTAAATATAGTCTTTATGCTAGACCACCATGTGCCCAGCTGAAAATATAGTATTACTAATGAAGAAAGGGAGAAGGAATATACTAGCAGAGACCACCAGTGCCCTCCCCTTTCCTATCCTGTCCTCCTCCTCTCCTCCAAGAAGCCTTCCCTGACATCTCCAGTACTTATCAAGTCCCTCCTCCTCACCCCACAGCTCAGAGACCTGACCACTGTTAGGAAATTTTGAATAAGAAAAAAAATTATTGGATGTTTCCAGTGGAAAACTATGCATTGTTTTGATTAGAACACACCTTTCTGGTGCTCTGTATATTGGTTTTTTTTTTCACAACTCTTTTTTACAACTCTGTACATTATAGACGACAGCAATGCAAAATAGTTCCTTTCTATAATTGTTACCGACAAAAGGCACAATTTGCTTGCCACGAGAGAAAAGCCAACTGTCAAGAGGCAAGATGGTGGCAGAGAAAGGGCAGTTGATTACAGCTTGCTAGCAAGGGGGAAGATGGCTGACTCATGTCCAGAAGAACCATCTTACAGTACAAAGACTACAGGCCAGTTATGTAGGGTCTCTGGGTGGGGCATCCATCTGATCTCCGGGTGGGGGCAGACATCTGGTCTTAGTTTCTGATAGTCTTTTGTTTTACTGGATATGCACCAGAGACGGGAGCAATGCCCTACACCCTGATCTTTCAGTTGTCATTGATGAAGGCTATCAGCATAGACTCTGCCTGGGGGTCATCACATTCCTGAGGAACTCAAGAGAACAAAGTTATCAACTTGTTGCAGGTGGGAGGGGCCATAAAATCCAGAGTTGGTCAGAGATCATTCAAAGTTACATATGGTTTCTTTTCTACAATATGGCTTCCCTCGTGTCAACCTTGTGTTGAGCCAGTATCATAATCATGCAAATAAATTGCCCACTAGAGATTCAACTGACTCCCCCTACCAATGGAAAAATGCTAGTTTTACATTTGTAAATTTATTTAAACATTCCTTTATTCATATACATTTATGCTTCTTGGGTTTCTCTTTGAACTGGTTGTAACATCTGCCTGGTTCCCTCATTAATAGTGAGTTAAACAAAGTCTTTAACATGTGTTCATTTTTTATCTAGATGAGAGTCATGATTTTCCCTTTTTTTTAAAATTATCTTTCAACACCACACACAGCCTGACTTGGTGAGGGGGGAATCCAACCAGAGGTTCCAGCAGGACAGATGCCAGCCTGGGCAGAAAAGCCCGGGAAGGAGTGTCATCAGGTGTCAGCCCCTGAGCAGGGAAAAAACTCCTTTGAAGACAAAGGGCAGGTCTGGTTTCCTACCTGAGGCCCCGTTATTCCCAGCGGGGAGGGACAGGCAGCAGGTGGGGCTGGAGGCAGAGCAAGGGGGCCATTTCTCTGCCTAATTCAGCAGGGAGATTTACTTGTCCTGGCCCCTGACAGAGGCTCACAGAATGATTCTGACCCTGTCAACCTGCTTGGAAGATGTGGGCTGACATCCTGGATACCTGGGTGATGAGGAAGTGGGCAAGGTTGTACTCTGAGACCCTTCCCAGACCATGGGGGGAGAGAGAGGTGGGGGCTTGAATGGGTCCCTGAGGGAGGGAACAGGAGGTTCTGGAATGTGGCTGGATGGTGGGGGGAGGGTTCTGCCCTCACTCACCGTGTGTGTGAGCTGACTCCCACCTGTCTTTGCTAAGGCTGTTCTCTCTGCCTTGAACACCCCCCCTGGATGCACGATGAGCCGGAAGATGCTCAGTTTCCTCTCTCATGCTCCCTTTCCTGCCTCTCCTTAGAGCCAGCACATGGCCACCTCACAGAGCACACGGCGTGGGGGAGAAGAGGAGTGCGGGGCTGGAACTGGTCTGGGGAATGGGCCAGGGCTAAGGTTAACAAGGCAGGCTGGAGCCGGAGGACAGAAGCCACCGATGCCTCTAGAGAATTCCAAATTCGGCAGAGGTTGCAGAGGGTCCCGGGCTCCCCCACATTCTTCTCTCTGTTGCTCCTGTGAGCCCCCATTCTGTCCTGGTCAAGTGGCCAGAGGCTCAGACCATCACATCTACCCTTCTCTGAGGAACAAGGTAACAGACGGGGGATTAAGGTCTGGATCTGGCAGGCACTTGCCAAGGGGCCATGATCCCACTTCTCCTCCACAGGGGGGTCGGAGCCCAGAAGAGAGTGCCAGGAAGGGGCCGCCAGCTTTGCACCCATCCCTGCAGCTGGTGAGGCCTTGCCTCTGAAGGGTACATAGGCAAAGCTGAGCGTCCGCGGGCCCCACTGCCCGTGTGTCTAGGCAAATGTCTGCCTGGTGAGCTGGGGGATGACCTGTCTGTCCTGTTCCTCCCCTGGGATCCCACCTTGCCCACTGCTGTCCCCCTCTCCAGGACCCATCGGGTCTCCGCACGCACTCTCCCCTGCACTGGACTAGGGACACAGAATGGCCCCCAGTGCAGCCCACCCCTCCTGCACCTGGGAGTGGAGCAGAATGAAGCCCTGTGGAAAGCCACTGCCCCCAATTATCACAGAGTGAGAGGGCTCCTCTCTGTACTCGGCTGTGTTACGGAGGGGCACACGGGGGCAGAACTCTACCCCAGAAAAGCTGTGTATAACCGGGCTAGACTGCGGTCCTGTCAGGGCTGTGGTGCTCAGAGGAGGAGGGAGGCACTGCCTGGGCTGCAGCGTAAAGGAAGGTCCTGGCCGATGGGCTGGAGCTGGTCCCTGAGAAGACGAATATTACCCAACCCTCAGTGCCAGACCCCCGTCCTATCCCAGAAGTTGTGGATATTCTAAAAGTTCTTTTCTTGAAATCCTTCTTGATCTGAGGCTAGAATTCCCATTCGGTTTATTTCAGGTATTAGGCTGGGTTATTTCAGGTGTTGGATGGCCTCTGACGGGAGGCCAGTTATAGGGCAGAGCAGTGAGAGAGGCCAGGTCTAACTCAAATGTGCATTCCAGTACCGACCCTGTTGTAGACTGAGCCCCAGCCCCAGGCAGACCCTGAGCCCTGATCTCCAGTTCGGGACTGAGCTTTTTTGTAAAGCTGTTCTTGATTAAGGGGGGCTTGGTGGGAAGAGCGAACGTGTGCCTGGTCCCACTACTGGAGCCTGATCCCAGAGCCCTCACCTGTGCTGTTTCTGTCTTCAGGCGTTTCTATCCCTCATCCCTCATCCCATCCCCAGGTAGCTCCTGCTTTGATCATTGCTGCTAGGCAGGCCTCAGCTCTGAGAGAGTCTCTAGCAGAGGTCCTGGGCTGCCAGACCCTGTCCCCACCTTTGGCTCCAGCCCAGCCAGGCCTGGCGGAGAGCCGGAAGGGTGCTGGGGGGCCAGGAGATGAGGACCCAGTGTCCTGGGGCCTGAGCAGCCTTCACTCTTGGACTAGAGCCATCAGAAACCAAATCTTCCTGGCCCTGAGGGAGCCTGGGAAGGGGTGGGCCTGCCAGGCTGGGTGGGGGTTGGGTAGAGGGTGTTGCTGCTGCTCTACCCCCTCGTGTGGGACACTGACCCCTCCAGAGACAGAGGCTTCCTGGCATCACCAGCTCCACCAGGTAAGACTTGGGCATCCAGGCAAGGGAGACAGAAAGGGGGTGCCAGAGGGGCTTGGTTGGCCTGGGGGACTGGGTCACGGGCCCGCAGGGTAGGGGGGCTTGTGGGAGAATGGGGGCAATGAAACCTGGAGGTAGAAGTCACCAAAGATCAAAGCCTTCCTCCCTGTCCTTTGGAAGGCATCCCACCGCCCACTGGCCAGGCCTGGACCCTTAACCTCTTCACCCAGAAGGGGCTGGGGGTTGACGGCAGCCTCTGGGCGTGCAGACAGAGAGGAGCAGGTTTACAAAGCAGAGGAGCCGTGACTGAACTGTGGGAGAAGGGCTGGGCCGGAGGTTTGTCTGATCCTGGGATTTATGTGCTGGGGTGGGGGGAGGTCGCAGAGGGATTTTTTTCCTTAGAACGGGAGGCAGATTGGGAGAAGGGGAGTGTCCAGATAGAAGTTGCTGGGTGGTGGTAAGGGGCAGGCAAGGGAGGGTGGAGTCTCTCCTAGAAGGGTTCTAGGGGTTATCTCCCCACCAGAGGGTCTTCTGCTGCCCCTGAGTGAGCTGGGGCAAGTCACTGACCCTCATGGAGGTCACACACAGGCCAGGAGCCTTGTGGGAGAGGCTTTAAAAGAGGTGAAAACTTCCTATGGCTCCCGGAGGTGAAGCATGGAGCCCCCCACACGCCGGCTCCCGTGAAGGCGCCAGCCCCCCACCTGGCCCTCAGCAGCTTGAAGCTGCTTAGGGCCGCAGCCCTTCTCCTGTGCCTGTAGGGGCGTGGGCAGGGGAGGGACGCAGGGTGGAAGGGAAGCAGGAAGGGCTGCAGCAAGGACTCTTGGAGGAGACTCTTGTGGAGATCCCACACCATTCTGGGTCTGCCCCACCTCTTGGCAGGGTGGGGGCACGTGGGAAGGACCTTTCTTTCCAAGGCCCACACACCTCCGCACTCAGCATCCCCAGTCCAGTTCTCTGAACAGGGTTCACAAGGGCCCGGTGTGGGGGACAAGCTGAGGGCTGGTCTCTGGTCTGCCCTCCTCCAGACTCCCCACCCAGCCTGATGGAACGAGACCAAACTGCCTCAGGAGCTGGGGCAGGGGGTGGGGTGTGGCTGCTAATATCACTGCCCCCCACTGAGTCCCATCCCCCCGGACATGGAGCTCCCACTGTGATTAACACCTCTGCCATCATCACAATTCTGCCACCGTCACCACAGTCACACACCCCACCTGGGCCATCACCACCACTGAGACCTCACCACCTCCACGAAGAGCACCCCACCTCACATCTGAAGACTGGGCAGGACTTTTAACTCTTCCTCCATTGGTTTCAGGCCCATAACCTCCCAGGCCGTGGGGCGGGCACGTAAGGTTCCTCTTCAACAGCGTCTGCAGCTGGAGAGGAGAAGGCTTTGCTGGAGGCCACTAGGCGGTCAGGCGGCAGGGACTTGTGTCTGAGCTGCGGGCAGAACTGTGCCAGGGGCCGGCGGGGCAGTCGGGGAGTACTGGAAGCTGTCAGCTCACCACAACCCGCAGCTGGACAACGAATCCTTCCTTGGAGGGAGCTCTGAGGGGTCTGCATCTGCCGCCTGATTCCGGAGGCTTGGAGGCCCGAGCAGGGGCCTTCAGCATGGGTGGGCGATGGCTTCCGGCTGCTGGGATTCTCCTGGCTGGTAAGTGGAGGTGGGGCAGGCTGGCCCTGGGGACCTGTCCCAGACCCCACCCATTCCCCTGGGGGGTGGAGTCCCCCTCCCCAGTGAACTCCAATGGCTTCTGCATCAGGGCTGACCTTCCTTGTCCTCATGTCAGTCTGGCTTCAGTCAGACTGGGGGATCCTGAGACAGGACTAGGATCCCCTCCTCAGTCCCCTAGGCTTCGGGCTCCCTGAGGGTACTCAGGGTCACCCATTTGGAGGAACCTGGCACGGGGCTGGCCCCCCCAGTGGACTCAGTGCACACTTATAGACAGGTATGGTATTAACCCCCAAGGCTTTCAGAGGTGCCCCCCCACAGCTCCCTCAAGAAGCATCCTGTGTTCTGGGAATGCGGAAGGTAATAGCCTTGTTCCCTGGTGGAGGGTTGAGGAGCAACTCCCAGGGCCCTCGAGCTCCCAGCTCCTCCTTGGAGAGGAGCCCTGCGCGGGGCAGAGCTGGGATGGGAGAGAAGAGGGGGACCTTGAGGTATGCCCCTTTACCCTCACCGTTCCCCTTCCTGGGTGGCAAGTAGGGGTCCCCTGTCTGGTGGGCTAGGATCAGACAGGAGAGGTTTCTGTTCAGGGCAGCTCAGTGATCTGGGCACTGAGCTGGGGCCAGGGTTTGTATCTCCTGAGGCATCCTGTATCACCCCCTAAAGGAGGGGGTGGCAGGGAGGCAGATGTCTGAGAGGCTGTGGGCCAACCCCACCCCACAGGGTGGCTGGCAGAACAGGCCTCTCCTGGTTTGCAGCCGTCTTGGTGGTCTCGGCTTCTGCCCTGCCCCTTCTGCCTGCTCACAAAGGCCTGGAACGATCTCCCTTGGCCTCTGGCGCATCTGCTTTGCAAGGCAACAGAGAGGAGATAATCCTGCCCTTGAAACCCTTGATATCATTCCTTGTTGGAGCCTCTCCCTCACCGGAGAGGGCAGGGGGGGCTCCCAGCACGGGGACCTCTGGGGACCAGGAAGCTCCTCGAGCCTCAACTCAGGCCTTGGATCCCCACTCGGACCAGCCTGCCTGTTTGGGAACTGCTGGGGCCTCGGGCAGGGCCACACCCGGAGCAGCTCCATCATCAGTTGCCAAGCCTGCAGCGCAGACAGCCCCCAAGTCCCAGCCAGTGTCCTATGTGGCTGGACCTGAAGAGGAGATCTTGGGCCCTGGCTCTCCAGAGATTGCTGCTGCATCACCGTGGCAGGCTTCTCCTGGCCCGAGGCATCTTGGGGTTGGGCCAAAATCCAGTGAGGTCCCTGGATTGTCCGTGACAGTCCATGCTCCTGCCCCTGCACCCCTGAGGATATCCGTCACCTCTGGACCCACCGGGCAGCCAGCTGGGGTACCCCCCGCCCCCACCACTCCTGCACCCGTATCTGTACCCCCACAACTGCCGGCCTGGCCCATGGGCAGGCCCACCTTCAGCCCCAAGGCCTGGAAGCCGTCTACATCAGAGGTGAGCAACTTCAGGCCTGGGACCTCCTCACTTCCGTCTCCAAGGGCCCCAGAGAGGGCTGCGTCCTCAGCACCCCAGGGCCCACTTGTGTTTACATCGATGGCTAACATGTGGGCCACCACAGGGCCTTTTCCCCTCTAGCTCCAGGGAAGTCAGGGCTGGACACGGCCTCCCCACACCTCACAGTGGGCTCAGGGTCACCCAGAAATGGTCTGGTGTCCCATCTGGACCCAGGGCCCAGTGGTCCTTGAATGATGCCGTTGCCCTCCACAGCACCCTCTTCACGGTCGTCATCCCTCTCACTGCCACGATTGTCCCCTCCCTCATCCCCATCACCTGCACTTCTGTCTTTGTCGCCGACCCCTTCCTCACCGCCACCATTTCAGTCAACACCACCACCAGTCCTGGCCCCAGTGTCCTCCTTCGCCCCCAGAGCCAGAACCTCTCCGGACCCTTCTGTGTCTGTGCTCCCACCCATGACCACAGGCCCTCTCATCAACGTTCCCGGCCTCCCACCTGCCCTGCCACCCCAGAGGGTTACAGGGCCAGCCACTTTTCAGTGGACAGTTCAGCCTGGGCCGGTGGTCCCTGCCAGCCCAGCCCCCTTGGCCACCCTCTCCCTCAGATGTGACTCCGGCTGTCCCAGTGTCCCTGGGGGTGCTGCCCCCACCTAGTCATCTTCTCTGCCTCATCCCGGCCAGGCTGCCTCATTGCAGGAGTCAGGAGCCTCCTCCCCAGGACCCAGTTATGTGACCCGCTCCGTGACCTTCAGAATCACCAATGAAGCCTTCTCAGAGGCGCTCAGGAGCCCTGCCTCCCTGGAGCACCAGCTGCTGAGTGCGAACATCCGACACCAGGTGCGGGCTTCTTCCTCCCCTCTTAGGAGCACTGACGCCAGCCTGTCCCCACCACTAGGCTCTGAGCGCCCCAGGCCCAGTCCCGCCTCTGCTTTGGCGCATGCTGTTCTTTCACCCTGGACCACCTCGTGCCCTCCGCTGCCCTCTCTGCCTGATGAAGCCGCCTCCTCGGAGAGGCCTCCCCTGAGGACTTAGACCCCCTGCCCCTGCAAAGTCAGCATCCCTCCCCCTGTCTTTCCCTTGAGGCTGCCTTTCCCACACTGTCCCACCCCAGCCTGCCACTCCCACCAGACCACCAGCTCCCTGAGGGCTGCTGGGCCCAGAGCCGGGCACACACGGGGGCTCTGGGAGTGTTGAATGAATGATCGAACACCCACTCTGTCCCTCTCCCTGGGTCTGGGGAGGAGCATGTGGACTGTAAGGTGGGAACCTAAGAAGTAGAAAACAGACCTTGTCCATTGAGTTGCTCCTGCAGGAAGGGAGAGCTCAGGCAGAAATAATTGCGGGGAGTTGGTGTGGAGAGAAGACTCTCCTGTGGGGGAGACCTCATCCGCAGGGAACTAGACGAGGATTCAGTGTGCGGCCCCCTGGCACCCTCTGCCCAGAGCACATCAGGGACCAATAGGCCCTCGCCCCGGGCAGAGGGAGGCAGAGTTCCCGCAGCCAAAATCAAACCCACCTCGAGCCTCGGCACTGCAGACACAGCATGCGCCCTGGCCTCGCCTGTCATTCCAGGGGGGCACTCTGAATCTCTGTCCATTAGTTCATTTATTCAGTTAATTCATTTGTTCCTACAACTAACTGAGTGCCTACTGTGCCAGACACTGTGCTCAGTGCTAGGGAACAACAGTGAGCAAAAGCAAGCGTGGCCTCGGCCTGGGGAGACAGACAGAAAACAAACGACCCAACAAATCCAGGTGTAACTATGATCGTGACAGGCTATGTAAAGGAGGTGTCACAGACAGGATAAGCAGAAGACTGATAGATTCCTGGGGTCAGGGGGGAAAGAAGGATTTTAACTGAGATGGAGAGAGGGCAGCAGATGAAACAGGGAGGGAACAGAATGTGTGAGGACCCTGAGGTGAAAAGGTGGACTGAGGCTGAGACTGAGGCCAAGGGCACGGGGAGAGGGGTGTGTGGAGAACCACATGAACCAGGGGACAGAGGGGAGGGTGGGAGACCAGTTAGGAGGAGGGGCTGTCAGCCAGGTGAGAAAAGTCAGGTCTGGGCCAGGGTGGCAGCTGTGGGGCTGCAGGACGACTGGATTCGAGAGTGATTTTCAAGAAAATAGCAGGGAAGGACAGGCCTAGGGAGGCAGTGTGTTTGCGGGACAGCTGGAGCCCCGCTGCAGTTTTCAGTCGAGGGTGATTGGCAGGTGATCTCTGGCGCCCGGCCGGCGTGTGGGGAATCCTTCGGTGGCCCCGGGCAGTCCAGGTGGTCAGCGAGGAGGCCATTGCAGGGGCCAGGCCAGAGATAATGAGGCGGGAGGAGGGCGAGCTGATGCTGCCGAGAAGTGGGGACACCCATGACGGCCCTCAAATGCTTCTGCTCTTCCTCAGCTCCAGCCCATCTATCACGAGGCCTTCTCCAGCTTTGAGGGCGTCGGCGTCCTGCTCTTCAGGTGAGTGAGCGAGGCCTTCAGAGTCCACCACCCGCCTGCCACCAGTCTGTGCCTTCTCAGCCCACGAGAACAATGCCCAGCCCTACCCAGCCCCCACCACGTCCAGGAGCATCTTGGGGGCCAGGAAGAGCCTTGGACGGGCAGGCAGAAGGCCTACATCTGGTTCTGCCACTGGCTGTGCTGTGTGACCTCAGATGACCTCCTGACTGCTCTGAGCCCCAATTCCAGCTGCAGGATTTGGGCAGGGGTGCCAGGGCACTTCCCTGGGGCCTGGGGCCTGTAAATGACGTGTAAACAGATGCAAATCCGCTGGGGTGAGGCCCTTTCCGGTTCTGAGCCTCTGGGGATGCTAGGGGAGAACAACAGATTTGCCAGCAGATACCAGCCCTAAAATCTCATAAGAAAGGCCGAGAAGGTTCAAATCACCACAGACCCCACTTGAATTGTGAGCTCAGTATGGACCCTGAGTCCTATATACAAATCCCTCCCAATGCAGGAATTTAGAGGCTTGATTACTCCCAGTGATGGGGAGCTTACTATCACTACGTCTCCAGGCCTTGCTCCCAGCTGGTTAGAAAGTTTCCCCTTTTAATGAACTGAAGCCTCCCTCTGTGACTTCCCTGCCCTGGATCTAAATAGGATTTTTGTCTTGCCAACCCCGGGATGGCACAACAGAAAACTGATACTCAGGGGAAGGATGATGGAGAGTGATTCAGGATCCTGAGTCTGCTTGTTTCCAGATCTCTCCCCACAAACTCCTTCAACCCCGTGCTGAGGCCAGGCTGCCCCCTCAGGACACTCCCACAGGCTGCCCCCAATTGGTCCATCTCCCACAGGCTTTCAGAGATTCCTTAGGCTCTCACCTCCCTCTCTCCAGAGCCCCTGCTCCTTGTGATGCAGCCAAGGATGTTTCTTTCAGTTTGGGCCGGGCTGGCTTCCTGACAGCTCAGCAGCCTGGCTGGGTAACCCTGCCCCAGGCTCTCCCTGGGTGGGATTCACAGTGTTCCTTAAAGCCAGCTTGTTGTGGGGGGGAGTCCAAGGGAACTTGCTTTCCCCAAGCACCTGCTTTGTGCTCTGCTGGCTGTGCCGTTAGTCCTCACACAACCCTCCAGGAAAGGAGTCAGTATCCCCATTTTACCGAGGAGGTGGCTGAAGCCCGGAGGGGTGATGTCATGCAGGGAATCACCCAGAGCGGCTCTTCTCTGTGCAGTCCGTGGCTTCCCCAGTGGACATCCCCCCTCGGGACGCTGGCAGGTGCCCATCGGGCCTCCAGGGCCCTCCCTGCCCCCACTGGGTCCCTGATGAGGATGAGATTCTGTCCGCAGGCCCAGCTCTGTAGCTGTGAATGCCTCCCTTGTGTTTGGGGGCCAGGCCCCGTGCCCCTCTGCCCGTGACATCCTCTGGACTCTGTACCGCAAGGTGAAGGCCGCAGGGCAGATGTTGGGGAACCTGTCCCTGGATGACAGCAGCCTTGCCTCTGACGGTGAGTTTCCACCCCAGCCCACTCCCTGCCTCCTACCCCACTGCCTCCTTGCCTGCCCATGGGGGATGCTGGGGGGCTCCCCAGAGGGGCCCAACTCCTGCCCTGGCCGCAAAGCAGGGTGTGGTAGGTGAGGAGGCTCCTGGGGCTCCTGAACTCCCACCCGTGGCTCTGCAGGGTCCAACCTAACCGACCTGGCCCTGGAGACAGTCAGCATCCGTCTCACGGTCATGAGGCCCTTCCTGCCCCAGCTCCTCGTGCCCGGCTCTACCCTCTCTGTCCTGCTGGGAAAGCAGATCCTCCAACAGGTGAGGTGGCCTCTTGCTCTCCCTCCAAGGCATGGGACACTCACTTCGCCTCCCTTGACTGCAGGCCTCCACGGCTTGGGGGTGAGGGCGAGGCGGGACTCCATGGGGGCAGCACCCAGCCGAGGCACTGTGGAGGGTTGTGCCTTGCCCCGGGGGGCTCTGTCCCAGGGGCATATGGCCAGGCTCTGTAACCAGACATCCCACCCGGGGCCAGCACTAGGGTGAGCAAGTGAGGCGCCCCAGACGCGGTGTTTAAGGAGATGCTCACTCTCGGGGTCATGCCTCCCTGGCCTCACGCTAGGCGCCCGCCCCTGCTCCAGCCCACGCTGGGTCTCAGGAGAAACAGCTCCCACGTGTGCCCTGACCTCCAGGACTCCCCACAGGTCACGCCCATGGTGTCAAGATTCTGTAAGATGCATCCCCTGGAAGGCCCCCTGCTCCTCTTCAGGTGCGTCAGGTTCTCCCTCCTGTCCCAGCCTGCCTGCTCCGCTCCTGGCGGCTGCCCTGGGGCAGAGGGGGCAGCTCCACCCCATGACTCCGAGCCAGGATATGGGAGGCAGGGATTTGGGGGCCACCCAGAGGAGGACTTTGTCCCAGGGGGCTCCCACTAGCCACGTAAAGCTCTGGCCTAGGAGGTAGGGAGCCCCATGCCTGGGGGTGTACCAGTGGGGGCTGGATGCTTGCTTCTAGAAACATGTGCTGGCAGAGCCTGTGACCCCTGCACTCTCCCCTTGCACTTCCCCTAGTAATGCCGACCAGTGGGTGGGCATTTACATCGAATATAAGTTCCAGACCCCCATTGGCACCTGCTCCCAAGGCTTGGCCAATCACCTGGCCCGAAGTATAATGGATCCCACCCTCCAGAAATCCAGCATCATGGCTGATGGTGAGTCGGGGCTGGGATTTCTGTGTCTTTGGCCAGTAGCCTCTTCATTTCTCTGGGCCTCAATGTTGCTCTTCTGGAGAATGGATAGAATTTCATTCCAACAACAAATACTCATGGGCCTGGGCCACAGAGAGAAATTGGATATGCAGCATTGGTTGGGGAGCTGGACAGAGATGAGAAGCTGGGATGGGAGAGACAGGATTGTCCAGCCAACTCTCTTACTGCCCAGGATCGCGATTAATCTTCACATAAGTGACAAGATCTGTCCCACCAAGTCAGGCAGCAAAAGTGCTCAGCTCTCCCCGCACTGCCAGATCTGCAGGAAGCCCAGTATCTCCTCTAGGACCTCCCCGCAGAGGAAGACTTATGCAGGCTGTGCAACCAAAAAGGGCATCAGTTCAGCACCCAGGTTAGGAGAGTTCTGGGTCTAAGCAGTCTGCTCTGGCTACGCAGCCCGGAGCTGTTCTTGGGAGCCCAGTCAGCCGCAGGAGGTGCTGGTCCACCTACCGTGCTGGCTCCCAGCCCTGGCGTGGTCCCCGCAGCCTCCCGAGGCAGTTCAGTGCTGCAGGCTCTGCCCTGCACCCCATACACAGCTGTGCCCAGGTGCCAGCTGCCCAGGGTGCAGTGGGATTGGTTTGGGCCTCTGTCCTTTGCAGAGGCTGGAACTGCTGTCTCTCCACCTCCCCGGGGACCCAGCCCCCAGCACTGGGGCATGTCTCCTCTTCAGCCTTCAAAGCTCAGAGGGCCTGTCCCACCTGTTAGCAGACATGAGAGCTGCCCACCCGCCCTCTTAAGGAGGGCTGCTGTGTTTAAGTCCGTGAGCCCTATAATGACCCCCTACCAGGGTGTGGTTTTCTTACACTTCTCCCACCAGAGCACAGAAAGGTCAAAATACAAACCAAAAAGGCATAAGTTGAATTATCAGCAGGGCCTCCTGCTTCACTTACATCAACTCTGGGAGCGAGCAGGGTGGGTATCATTATCTCATTAGATAGATCAGAGCAGGTCGGCAAGCTGTGTGTGTGGAGGGCCAGATAAGAAATGTTTCAGGCTCTGTGGGCCCTAGGATCACTGTCACCACTACCCAACTCCTCCCTCGTAGCGAGAAGGCAGCCACAGGCGACATGTACCCAAATGAGTGTGGCTGTGTGCGTGTACAAGTTAATGGATATGGGAATTTGTATATCACAGCTTTCATGGGTCACAAAATATTCTACTCTTGATGTGTTTCAACCATTTAAAAACGTGAAAACCATTCTTAGCTCACAGGCCATACAGAAACAGGCAGAGGGCTGGACCGAGCCTCGGACTGGATTTGGCTGACCACCAGCTGAGAGCATTAGACCTTGTGGGTTGCAGCCAAGGGCCAGGGCTTGATGCTATCCCAGGGCTCCCAGGAGAGGGGGGCCTAGGCTGATGCCGCCCATCACTCTAGGAGAGAAGGCAGAGCTGGTGCTGCATGAGGTGTGGCTGCAGATCCGGGACCAACCCTTCACCACAGCCTTGAGAGACAAAACCAGCCCTGAGTCCCAGGAACTTCGGGGGATGCTGACGAGATGGGTGAGGTGGTGGGAGAAGGGGAGGGAGGAGCAGGAGACTGGAGCCTCCTGGAGGGGACCCAGCAAGGCTTTGGTAGAGCTGTGACTCTCTTCGTCCTCTCCTGACCCCAGCTGACCGCTGTCCTCAGACCTCTGCAAAACTTTGGCCAAGTGGTGGTAGAAGAGTTCCAGTAAGTCCGTGGTGACTCTGTGTGACCCAGGGCTCAGGGATGGACTATGGGGATGGGGCAGGAGGCTGGAAAAGATGACCTCCCTGAGCCGCCCCGGCTGTCCAGCCCCCTGACGCCCCTGATGATCCTCCTTCAGGCTGGACCCGCTGACCACCAGGGTGAGTGTCGCCTTCTTCAGGGCCGTGCCCCCCCAAGCCCTAGTGCAGGACCGCATGCTCCGGGGCCTGCACAGCCTGCAGGAAGCTGCGGGCCTCTTGGTGGAGATGGTCCTCCCAGAGCTCGGTCAGTGCCTCTCTCTCTGCTTCCCTCTGCAGGCCCCTTCCCTCTCTCTGTGTCTTCTATCTGCCTCCTCCCTCAGGCTTGGTTCCCTGCTGCCCCTGCTTGCCCTGCTTCTGAAGCCTGCCTCCCCCGCCTCCTTTCCTTCTTCCTGGACTAGCCCCCAGCCGGCTGCCCTTCAAGACCCAGGTCTGGCCCTGCCTCCTCCTGGGAGCCCTCCAAGGTGGCCCCAGCTCCCACGTTCTGTTCCTGCAGTGCCTTCTGAGCCAGGACCCCCCACCTGGAACTTCTCTGCAGGCCCGGCTTTGCCTTCTCAGAGGTCTGTGGTCTGCGAGGATGGGGACCAACCCCAGCCCTCGTCTTCCCGTTCTGCTCCAAGTACCCCCAGCTCCAAAGCCTCAGGTCAGCCTGACACCTCCATCCCCAGCTATGCTGTGGCTCCCATCGTCCTGGGCCTCCTGCTAATCGCACTCACCCTTGTCCTGGTGAGTGGCTGGCAGGGGCAGGGGGGCTCCTTCCTGGAGGGTACGCTGGGCCCTTGACCCTCTGAGTCAAGCTGAGGGGTCATCTGGCCCTTTTACCACTCACTCCTCACCTGAACACCAGCTGGAACTGAGGGGTTTCCAGCCTGGAGGCTTGGCCTGACCCCAGTGACCCCCACCCTCCCTGTCCCAGGTGCTGAAGAGGAGGTCCTGCTTTGGCGTGTTCAGCCTGGTGGCCCTGAAGCCCTGTCCTCGGAGTAGCCACGCACAGTGAGGCCCGAGGACCCTCTCCAGACAGGTGCTCGGAGGTGATCTTCCCTGCTCCCCTGGGGCATTTACTCTGTGGGTGGGGGCTGTCTCCCAGCCTCGTGCAAACATTTCCCAGTGGGTGTTGACAGAGCCAGGTGGTGAAGTCAATGTGCACACCTCCTCTGCCACACGGCATGACCCAGGGGTGGTCACATGGAATCCTCCAAACAGGCCCCACTTAAGGCCAGCCCATTCCTGGCTGCCCTCCCACGACCCTCAGAAATGACACTGGGGCTGGGGGTGGGGTGACAGAGACAGAACTTGGGACCGAGGTGGCAGGAGAACTGGGAAGGGGAAACAGAGGCCTGAGGAGGGGAGCTTGCCTCCCCTACTTACCCCCAGGCCCTGGAAGAGGTGAGGACACATGTGGCCCCAACTCAGTTTCCCCCAAGACCTCAGGACCAGGTTGGTTTGGGGGAGGGCAGGCAGCACCATTCAGGGTACATACAGACAGTTCTTCCTGACTCCTGGCTTTTGCCCCCTTTTCTCTACCCCCAGGTGACCCCCCTTGCTGCTGCTTCCTCCACTGCCACCCAAACGCCAAACCTCTCCTTCTCCCCCAACCTTGCTCCCAGCCTTCCAGACTGTGCCTCAATGCTGAGAGGTGAATCCAGAGCCAGAGAGGGTGAGGCACCAGCCTGAGGTCACACAGCAAAGGGGGCTTCTTCTCTCCTAGGATACCCAAGGACCTTGTTACCCACACCAGGGAGACAGCTGAGCTTTAACCACAGGCTCCCCCCAGCCCCCAAGGTGCATAAAGTCTGGTAAAACACTTGCTACCCTTTCTGTCCTCACTCAGGGCTAGGCCCCGGCCAAGTGCTTCACACACACAAGCCTCTCATTTCTCCACCTCGTTTACAGATGAGGAAACTGGGGCACATACAGGCTAGACAGTGACAGAACAAGGACTTAGGCCCAGGTGAGGGGCCCCCAGTCTCTGCTTCCCCTCTGCTGCCTTCTCACCCTGCAGTGACAGGAACCATGCTTGGGGAGAAGGAGGAATGAGAGCCAGGGCTCCCGAGGGTCAGAGAAAGGAGCCGTCGGGGGAGGAAGGGGCACCGGTCCAACGCTGCCCCTGCCCGTCCACAAGGACTGTGGAGGTGGGGGTGCTCAGGTCGGGCCCTGGGGATTGCCCAGCACCATGGGCCTCCAGGAGCAGAACATGGCGAGATGGTGGCCTGGTGTCCCACCTCTAGAGCTGTGCAGGGACCTGCATCCCCGCAGAGGACACAGGAAGAACAGCTCCAGCTCCCCCACGAGGGCTGGGAGAGAGGCACCCTCACACCCGGCCCAGTGGGGTTGGAGGCACTGTCGGTCAGGGGACGGGAACTGGTCCTTCTGGGGCATGGAAAAGTAAATGACAGGGAGCGATCAGAAGTTGATATAGAAAAAAGCTTTAGTTTCTAGACACTCATTTAGACAGCCATCTGGCGTGAGGACACAGAGGCCTAGAGTGGAGCCTATAGGAGGAGGAGGTGGGGACAGAAGACTGACAGGGTCAAATGTGGAAATGGGGGCTTCTGGGGGCAAGGCCCAGCCCAGGCCCAGCCTCAGACCAGAGGACTTGCGTGCTGGTGGCCGAGGCAAGGCCTCGCTGCTACACGGTAAACCAGAGCCACTGGCTGTGTGGGATCTGGCAGGGACGGTGTGGGGCTGCACGGGCAAGCCAGGCTCAGTGAGGTCGGGCAGCGAGGCTGACCCCGACGGCCTCCTATTGGCCTCAGAGTAGGCGGCAGGCTTGGCGATCTCCTGAGGGACACCCGGGTAGGCAAAGGCCTTGACCCACAAAACTAACAGCTCTTGAGCCCACTGGGACACAGGATTCGGCAGCAGCAGTACAGGGGGATGGTGGGGGACTCCAGTTTAGTCCTGCAGGAGAGCCAGCGGGCCCAGTGAACAGACCAAGGAGCCCAGGCCCAGACCACGGGAGGTCACCACGTGGGAGTTGACTGTAGCTGGTGGCAGGCTCCTCTGTACTTCTGGAATATGCAACCTCTCATTCATACCCTCGAGGGACCCCTGCCCCACCAAGGCTCTACCCCAGCCCCCTGAAGACCACCCTGATATGTGCACATAGCCCGGGTCAGTCCCCACTCTCCCTGCATCCATAACTTCTGATGAAAGGGCCAGGGCAGGCCAGGGTGAAGAGGGGGGCCCTGGAAGATGCTCCCCTGATTGTCATGGTGCCTAAAACATCCCCATTAGTGCTTCTCCTTTTCGGGAGGAAAGATGACGCCAGCCCTGTTCTCGAGCCACCTCCATTACCACGGGAGCCCTTGTGGGTGCCTCGGGAGAGGAGGAGGTGGGATGAATGGGGACAGAGCCTGAGGTGAGCTCCGAGCCCCTCCCCTCTTTGGGATTTGCTTTCCTGGCCCTCTGCAAACCAGGCTGTGTGGTGCCTTATGCGAGGCCTTGCAGAAAGATATAGTTCAGACACACCCGGGGAACACTGCGGGCTTTAGGGAGGTGGCATATACCCTCAGAGGGGGCAGAGAGAAGGAAACCCACATGCCTAGTGTGGCCTCTCTGGAGGTGACACGACAGTACCTGCAACAAATCAGGAGAAAGAGCTCACCTGGAAAGGTGAGTCAGCCAGATGACCATCAGGCCGGACAGGGCCTGCAGGATGGTGGAGAGGCCTGGCCCAGGGCCAGGAATACCAGCTCCCCCATAGGATGAGTGAGTCTCTTCTCAGGAATCTTCCCTGTGGCAGGGCGGGGCACGCAGGACGCACTTCCCACAGCTGCCACCCATATTACACAGACTTAATTCTTAGAGCAACCCTGGAGCTGAGCAGCCCGGCTCTCCAGGTGAATAAACAAAGGCTCAGAGGGATGAAGATGCAATGCTGCCGCCTCCTCCAGAACTCAGGTCACGCTAACAAGCAAGCATTCCTCAAGCACCCTTGAAACAGGCGCTGTTACCCCATCTTACAGCTGAGGAAAGGGAGACATAGAGGTTAAATGACAAAATGACAGTGCTGGGTTCAAACCCCAGCCACCTGACTCCAGAGCCTGTGTTCCTGACCACATCCCACGGCAGAGCTTTACCAGGACCTGCACCTGGAAGGTGGGAACTCTTCTTCCTTCCACCCACCCAGGGAGAAGAGGCTGCTGCCCACCGGGCCATTGCTCATTGGAGAAGGGCCAACGGGACGCCCTGGGGCTCCATCCCAGAAGGACAGCACGACCTGACCCAGGCTCACCAAGGTGGCCATGTCTCTGGTGCGGGCCTGGGAGACAAGAGACATGATGTCCCCAAGTGGCTCTATTAACTTCCTGTCGAGGATAGTCAAGGAACTAGGCAAGACAGTCTTGTTCAGCTGAGAGCCTGGCAGGCACAGGAGGGTCCAGAAGCAGACAGAGGTCAGCTGGGCCCAGGCCTGGCCCCTGAGGGACAGCAGGCTGCAGGGGGAGCTCAGGTCCACGACTGGTTGGCCCGGGCTGTCAGCACCTGGGGAGCATCACTGGGCCTGGCTTTGCACCTGGGCTTCTGCCTGGAACCGCAAGGGCCCTTACACTGGCCTGAGCGAGGGGAGGTACTTGTAGCCATATGCAGGCACCTAAACCTGGGGGACGTCGTGCCCCAAAGACCACAGGGGTCAGAGCTTGAGCAGATGTGACAGCATTGACAAACCCCCTTGTCCTGGGACATCTTGTCCACTTAAGCCAGACCATATCCCCACCCTCAGCCCACTGCCTGCTGGAGGCTCAACAAACAGATGTTACTGCTGTGGCAAGGGGGCCTAGCCCAACCTGGAACACCCAGCAAAGCTGTGTCTTAAAGAATCTGCCAAGAAGATTCATCCAGAAGGACTCACAGGTCCAGGGCCCAAGAGCTGCAGGCTGGGTGCATCCATGTGCCAGTGCACCTTGGCTGCCCCTGTGCACAAGAGGTCTATGCAGCTGGGGTGGGAGGAGAACAGGGGCCCCGGGGTGGGATGCCCAATAGGAACATGGCAGGAGTTATGAGTGCTGATTCCTCGGGACCGAGCCCGTCTGCCCAGGGGGCCTCGGAGACACTCCCGCTGTTCAGCCCAGCCCAGTGAGCCAGGGCCTGGTGTCACATAGCTCTGCCTGAGAACGTCCTGGGAGTCATTATGCCTCTGCCCAGAGGCTCAAGTGTTCAGGCTGTGGAAAGGCCAGCAGTCAGAAAGGAGGAGGCTGTGGGTCTGGGCTGGTCTGAGGCCTTGGTGTGGGTCCCCCAGCAGTCAAGGGCCTTGGTGGACACAGAGCCTCCCATGGGGGAGGGGAAGAGGGACTGGGCTGTGCCCCCCTGAGTTCCATGGCACCAGGCTCCAGAGGGGCTCCTGGGAGGGAGACTACCATGAGAGGAAGTGTTGCCTCCTCTGCAAGGGTAGCCCAGCGGGAGGTTTAGGGCCCATATCAGAAGGGTGGGCCTGGGGGCCACAGGGAACAGGGCTACTTACTGGGGCTGTATGGAAAGTGGGTCTGGTGTAGAGTGTGGCATCAGCTGAGCCAGGAGAGCCTTCCCACCAGTCCTGAGGAAGGCTGGAGACCAGGCTGCCGGGGGCTTGGGGCCAGAGGTACCCACAAGGCCAGGAGAGGGGTCTAAGCTAACTCCAGATGGAACACCTCTCATAGGTCAGGAAGAAGCTCCAAGCTGGCAACAACTGGGCTACTGGGAGCTGTGGCCTGGGCTGCCCGCTAGGCTGGAAGGCAGTGCTGGGGAAGCACCAGGCAGACCTGGTGAGGACCAGTCCTTTAGTACCTGGGGACCCTTGCCACCTACTGGACTTGGAGATGCCAGGGTGATGGTGGGCACGGCTGGGAAAGACCTGGCCTCTGGAAGCTGGGGTCCTGCTGTGTCCTCAAGGGGCTTGAGTCTGGGAGGTTTGTAGGGTTTGAGGAGTCTTGGCTGCCAAGCTTGAAGTCCAAGCGCTGAACTAGAGGCAGGAGAGGAGCCTGCCCTGGCCCCATCACTCTGACCTGAGAAGGAAAGGGGTCTGTGGATGACATTACCCGGTGGCTGGTGGAGAAAGAAGCAAGGGACTCCCTGCCAGGCCTAGTAATCACGGGAGGGGCCTCTTGAGGTCCCTCTAAGGGGCTCGGCACCCCCTTCTCAGAGCCCAGGCTCTCACTGCCCAAGAAGACACCGGGGTCTGGGAGATGGTCCCTCTAGGAGAGAGGCATGGGTGCTAGAGGCACAGTGACCAGACCAGGCTGAGGCTCGGGGTGTGTCAGATGGATGGATAGCTCCACCTATGTGGGAGCCTCCAAGTGGGCAGCAGCTAGAATGCCCAGGGTGGGGTTCCTTCGGAGGCAGCAGTGACCTGAGGGGCCCTCCATCTACCTGCCAGTCTCAGTCCAGGTCAGGGGCTCGTGTCCAGCCAGGTAGGAGAGGAGGGCCTCTGCAGTACCTTCCCCTGCCCTGGGGCCTGAAAGGGCTGCACTAGGCTGAGCTGGGGGCTCCCCCTTGGGGTGTTCCTGGGGGTAGGGACGAGGGGAGCTGCCCAGGGAAGAGAGGTCTGGAGAGCAGATGACAAGAGCCAGTAGCAGGGCCCAGTGCCCACAGGCTGGAGCAAGCCTGTAGCCTTCTTTACACCCACATTTGCCCCAGGCTTCCTCAGCTGGGGCTGGGCCTAAAGGAGTGGCAGGATGGGTGGGGGGGCCGGCCCCTGGGGCTGAAGGCACCACTCCCATCTCTAGCAGGGGGACTGTTGGGTGGGAAGAGCCACCTTCAGTTGGGTCAGAGTTGGGCCCTGCTCCTTTTCCCCTAAGGTGGAGGAGGGAGGCCCCTTCACCCCAAGCCCCTTAGTGAGAACAAGCCAGGGCAGGAAACACCTGGAGGTTACCAAGGGCTGGGGGGGGGGTCTTTATAATCACCCCCAGCTAGAGTCTTGCTCTCCTCCTCCCCTCAAGACACCAGCTCCAGACAGAGCCAGCCCCTCTCCCTCACCTCCCTGCAGGTGTTAACTCCTGGCAGCAAAGCCAGCCTTTCATACTGCCCCACCTGGCACCCAGGAGGCAGGGCCTCACCTCAGGACTGGCCAGTGACTCCACATATGTTGCAATTGATGGGGTTCAAGGCAGGTCGCCCCAAGATGCACCTCTCTGGTATGTGGATTATTTCAAGCTGAAGACAAAGGTTCAGAAAGAACACTGACATTCCCCCACACTGCCTAAAAGAATTTAACGTAGAAGGCCTGTTCCAGGAAGGAGCTAATACCATAACTATAGTATAATGTAAAATAGCTGTGATAGAAAGGCACCAACAAGTCCATTTTTGGCCCAGCAAAAACTTGTTTAACAAATATTTGCATTTCTATCTCCATGAAAATTGTCTTCCTCGCCCCTGAAATCCCAAACCACTACCCCCAGCATCCTCCTTTGCCTTTAGCTGAAGATGGCATTTAAGGTGGCAGCTTCGGCTGTTTTCCTGGATTTCTCCCACATATACGTTATTATTCTTTGTTTGATTTTCTCCTACTAACCTGCCTTATGTCCTTTTAATTATGTGACCAGCCATAAGAACCAGAAGAGGCGGGATTCTCCCTCTTGCCCTACACAATCCTGTCTCTTCCCGCCCTACACAAGCCTCAGGTGATTCAAACTTTCACTTGGTCGGTTTCCTGTCGACTACATGGACCGCACCCCCTATTCTCCAGCTTGCATGAGTTGTTGGATTTTGAGCCATGCTTCCTGGCCTCACCCCTCCCCTGGCTAGTTCCCTGCACTCCAGCCATACCTGGGTGATTTCCCTTTTCCAAACATACCTGTAGGCCCTTGCACACGCTGCTCACCTTACTCAGACAGCAATCCACACTTGTTTTTATCTACTTCTTCCTATTGTCTTCAAGGCCAACCCACTTGAGGCAGCACCTCTTCCGGGACTCAAGGACATCTCCTCATCCCAAGGCTAGGGCAGACTCTTTCTGAGCTTCCACAGTGCCCTTACCCCAGGTTCTGTCACTGCAGTGACCACAGTGTGTTGGAATTGTCCACCTCCTGGCCTGTCCCCTTTACAGGCCAGGGAACTCCTCGGGGCTGTATGGCTACAATACAGGGCAATGGCAGCTGCACTCCAGATCCTGGCCCTGTGCAAGGTCAGGCTCCAGCTGTCAGGAGGCACAGGAGGGATAGTGTCACTGGGCTCAGTGAAACCCACAAAGATTAGGGTTGATGCCAGGTAGGTCTGGCCAGCCCTTGCAGACTGGCCCCTGGCCCAGATGGAGTGGAAAACCACATCCAGGAAGCCACCTCAGCAGACCTGAGAACAAACCTCTGCCGGAAAAGAGCCCAGCTAAGGTGTGGGAGGGGCCATCCCTTGGTAGGATGCAGTCACCAGCATGGGGAGGGGGGGACAGCTCTGTTCTACCTAGACCTTGGTGGGCACATCCTTGGTCCTAGGAGAGGGGCATGTGCTGGGGTCTGGTGACCAGCATTTCTCACCGGGCAGTGGACTACAGACCAACAAGGGTCCAAAAAGAACCCAAAAGGGTCTCAGGAGGGAGGCGCTTTCCCTGAGCAGGGAAGTGGCTGCCCAGTGGGCTTGTGACAAGGGCCCACATGGTCAGAGCCGGCTGGCACAGGGTGCTGTAGAGCCTCAGCACCTTCTGGGCCGGGAGCAGGGAGAGCTGCAGGCCGTGGGCAAAAGGCTAGGCACCTAGTGATGACCCGTTGAACCTACGACACCTCCCTCACCCCCCAACCCCCGCCAGGCCCCAGGTCCAAAAACAACCCAAATACTTTAATGTTTAATGGCCTGCCTCCAGGGCCCACAGCCTTATTACAAAACCTTAACTAGGCCAAAGGCCCAGCTTGCCAGCCTCCGGCTGTTAGCACTGGGCAAGACGGTAACCCACAGCAAGCTGGCAGACGAGGCTCCCACTGGGGGAGTGCCAAGGTCTTCCGTCCATCTCTTGGGAGACTTCCCAGGACTGAGCTGTCACTCAGCCTGTCCCTTCTAGTCCCTGAGTCCCTGCAGCTGCTTGGCTTCCAGCAAGCACACAACTTTCTCAAGATAATGCGCCGGGTGTGGGAGGCAGCTCAGGGAAGTCACTGGTGTCAGTTCAGGACAGGCCTGGGGCCTCCAGGGGTGAGAGCAGCAGGTCCAGGACAAGGATGCCAGCCCCAGGCTGTATCCCTGCGCCCCCTGTTGTGGGGGAGGGGAGGGGCAGGCTCCCTCAGGGAGCTCCCAGCTGGGGGTTAGGGCCCAACCCCAAATGCTGGGGCTGTGGCCCTAGGCTTTCGTGGGGGATGATTCTAGAAAGTCTGTGAGTCATACACATGTACAATGTATCACTCTAAGAAAACCAAGTCCTATGACACACAAACACTTTCTAGAGGAAGGTTCTGCTTGCCTCAGCCTCATATTCCAGACCCTGGCTGAGGTCCAGGCCCCTGTCCTGGGCAGGGAGCAGAGAGCAAACCGTAATGGGTGTGTGTCAGGCATCACCCCACAACACCCTGTGAGGTAGGCTGCGTTGTCCTATTTTACAAATGGGGAATGGAGGGCTCAAGAGAGGAGGTGACCCGCCTGGTTACACAGCCAGGAACACAGGAGCCAGGACGCAAACCCACGTCTGTTGGACTCCAAAGCCCACGTTTTCTCTAAGGAAGGAGTCCTTTCTAACAAAGGCCCTCAAGTTAACAGCTCAGGGGCTCTCAGCCCAACCTGGGGGGCGGGGGTGGTGGTGCAGGGGGAGAGCTGGAGGAACTCCAAGGGCACGTCCATGCAGGACCCCGGGCAGCCGGGCTGGAGAAGGGAGGGGTATAGAGAATGATCCCCAGACAGCTTTGGCAACCAATGCTACAGGGGATGGCTCTGGCTGCCCAACAGCTGCGGGTGGGGCGTGGGCCGATCCGGGCCTGATGCCTTGTGGCCCCAAGTGGGTAGTGCCAGGCCATTGAGCCAGGCAGTTTCCAGCAGGCTGCGGAAGCGGGCCTTCAGTGTGGGGCCAGGTGGGCTGGTGCTGGCAGCAGGAGTAGGTGAGGCACTGCGGGACCCTCCCCCGGCAGTTGCCTCTGCTTTCTCCAGGCCAGGGGTTGGTGGCTTCCTCCCCGGCTTCCTGGCCTTGGGGGCAGGTGATTTCCAAGCCGGGGCTAGGCTCTCTGGCTCATCTCTGGCCACGGTGGGTTCTGAGGAGGGCACAGATCCAGCCTCAGTGTCACAGTCACCTGGAAAATGAACACACAGTCAGGCTGCAGACCCCAACACCCTCAGGTCCCACCTCCCAGCCTTCAAAGCCATCTAGACCAGTGGTTCCGCTCTGTCCCGGGCCAGGACGGTCCTGGCAGGGTCACAGATATCATGACCCTTCCCCACACACACCCGCTGGCCAGACCGTCAAGCCAAAAGGGCATGCTTCTCCTCAGGTGACACCAGAACTCTTGTCTAATGAGGGTACTGCTCAGGAGAAGCTGTTTGGGTGCAACGACAACAGGAAAGGGGCCCAACAGGCCAGGAACCACTGGCCTGGTCCAAAGGCCCACTGTACAGGTGGGGAAACTGAGGCAGGGAGAAAGAGGACCCTGCCACACATGAGAGGGCCATCATCTTTCTGCCACCCCACCTCCAGAGCTGAAGCAGGAGCCAGAGCCCAGACAGGGACTGCCATGAAGGCAATGCCCAGAGGGAGAGGGGTGGAGGATGACGCAAAGGGGATGGGAGGGGGCTCCTGACCAAGAGCACACCTGCTTGGAAGGGAAGCTGCCAGGGGATTGCTGTCTAAGGACAGCACAGAGGGCAGCTCCCCAAGGAAGGAGGGAGGACCCACAGCTCAGGGAGGGAGTGGGACAGGGTACCAAAATCCAGCCAGTGGCAAGAAGCTGGGCCCCGGTCACTTCCTTACCAGGCCCCAGACTCTTGCAGGCTCAGTCAGAGCAGGAGGGGACTGTGAAGTGTCTGGGCCCCACTTCCCAGCAGGCAGCCCAGGAGAGATGGACCTGTCCCTCTCTGGGCCCAGACAGCCCAACTATACAGGGAGAAGATCGGGCTGGGGGGGCCTCTGAGTGATGGATGACACCCACCCACACTTTCTCACTCAGGAATGGAATGCTCACACTTGTATTTTCTTTGCACCCCATTGGGACAAATGCCAACTTCTTATGTGCTCAGAGGTCATCAATGCTGTCCCCCTGCTCCACGTCTGCACTCATTGCCTCAGGTCCCTTCTCCACTGCGATCTGGAGCCTGG
The DNA here is from genome assembly GCA_031878705.1 of Tapirus indicus. Taxonomy (NCBI): domain Eukaryota; kingdom Metazoa; phylum Chordata; class Mammalia; order Perissodactyla; family Tapiridae; genus Tapirus; species Tapirus indicus. The sequence continues at coordinate 64,456,622 of CM062918.1, read as the reverse complement.
ACCAGGGAAGAGCCCAGGGCAAGGCTGCCAGGAGGGGAGGGGACAAGGAACACTACGGAGACACAGCCTGGACAGAGGCTTGGTGGTGGGAAGGCTGGGGGGGCGGGGAGAGAAAGACTACAGGCTGGGCCTCCGGCCTCGATGCCAGATGTCCTGATGCAGCAGAGGCCGTGACAGACAGCACCTCACCCCATCACCAAAGTCCCGGCTGAAGAAGCGCGATCATACACAGCATGCGACATTGCAGCCATTCCCGAGAGCAAGGTTGGGCTACCTGAGCCGGCACAGACGATGCTCCAGGACATAAAAAGAGCACGTTGGAGAATGATTGCACAACACATCATTTAGTAGGGAAAGCAAACCACAAAACAACGCCCTGACTTAGGGGCACTTTGGGGAATGCGAATCCCTGGGAGGACTGGAAAAGCACACATTCAAAAGGCAACAGTGTTTTGGGGGGAGAATGGGACCCTTGCCCGGGTTTGGGGTTTGGGAATGCGGTGCTGGGTGAGGGGGGTGCCATTCACTGAGATGGAAAAGACTGGATGGGAACTGAGCTTAGGGGAAAGCTCAGGAGTGTGGTTTGGGAGGAGTGAAGGGTCAGAAAGACAGCAGGTGCAGAAGTCCAGTAAGCAGTCGGTTATTTGGGGCTCAAGCTCAGAAGAGGGGGGCCGGGCAGGACACAGACAGGGGGACATGACCTCAGAGAGAAAACAGGGCCTGGTCAGAGACCCAGAGCCCAAGAAGCCTGTACCAAAGATGGAGAAGGCAGAGCAGAGGTGGAGGGGGGAGTCTGGGAAGTCGCAGGGCCAGGGAAGGTCAAGAAAGAGCTTCCATGGGGAGAGAGCAGTTGGGGTGTTCAAATGCTTCCAGACGAGGCTTTGAAGGCTCTCGTTGATGCTAGGGGCAAATAGGGATGGGGGGAGTCCATAGAGCCTACCCCAGAAGGCCAGCCCCTTCCCCTGACACCAGTTCTTGGGCCTCCCTGCCCCTTCCAGGGGCCCTGGAATCCCTCAGCCCTTGGCTGTGACCACTCACACACCTGTCACACGCTCACACAGCTCCGGTGGCTACTGGGGCTGCCCCATGCTCACCCAGCTGGCGGCGTACACAGTCGCGCCACTGCAGGCCCAGCAGGTCAGGGTAGATGTCAGGCAGCTGGCGCAGTGCCAGCAACTTCAGCATGCGTGATGTGCAGCCATGCAGGGCTCGTTCCCGCAGCGCCCGCTCCTCCGACAGCGTGGTGGGCCGCAGCTCCACGCGATGCTCCTGCAGCACATGGTCCACGGAAGCGGGTGGCAGCCGAGGGAAGAGCCGCTCCTTCACCAGGTGGATGGGCACGAAGATGGCGCCAGCCCGCACCACGTGGGGGAAGGGGCACTGCTGCGTGCACACAAAGCTCTGCAACTGGGACAGCAGCTTGCCCAGCAGCCCCTGCACAGCCTGGCAGTCCTGCCATGCTGCCCGGCCCCAAGGCCCAGCCATCTCAAGCCACTCACGCAGCTTCTCGGGTGGGGAGTGGGCCACTGAGCCTGAGATGGCGTCACACAGGGACGCATGCAGTCCTGCAAAGTGTTGCTCTGGGGAGTCCGCTGTGGTGGAGGTAGAAGCTGGAGCAGGGCCTGCAACTGGAGCCGGAGCCAGAGTCGGAGCTGGGGCCGGAGCAGGTGATGGAGCTGGAGCAGGGGCTGGGGCAGGGGAGGCCATGGCTACAGCTGGAGGGCTGGGCAGTGCCAGGTTGAAGCAGGCCACAGGCAAGGGCTGGGTGAGGATCTGTAGTCCAATGGGCACAGATGGGGGGGTGGGTGCAGGCTGTGCAGGAGTGGGGGCCGAGGCAGGTGCAGGTGGGACCACAGCTGCAGGCAAGGGTGCTGGCCGGAGGATCTTGAATTTTCGGAACATGAAGGCCACGGAGCTGTGGAAATTGGTCCTCGGGGTGGCATCTGTGGTCACTGGCACCCCAGGTGCCTCTGTGACTGTCTTTTTCAGGCCTGGCAGAGCTGGGACTGAGTTCTCCACACCTGGCATGTCTGAGACTGTGTTCCCTTCAATTGGCACATCCATGGTTGCAGTGGGCTTGGCATGCACCCCAGGACTAGGGACCTTAACAGGAGGAGCCTCTGCTACGGGCTTCTTCACACTCAAGTCCAGTGCCACCTCCTCCCTAAGTGAGCAGTGCGCCTTAGAGGAGGCCTCCTGGGTAGGCAGGGTCCCTCCACAGTCTTTGTCATGGCTCTCCCTGGGGGCTGGGGCTGGGTCAGGCTCAGTCATGGCCTCGGGTGCCTGCACATCCAGGTAGTCACGGTAGGGGGCCAAGCTGAAGACATTGTCGATAATAGGCATGGGTGGAGAGCTGGGTGGCAGCGTGCCCTCGTTCTGTGGAAGAGACTGGCGCTCCTGGGCACAGGGAGGGAGTGCTGGTGGGGTGCGGAGAACAGGACTATCTCCAATGACAATGGGTGCCCCCGGGTGCTCCTCAAGCTGGGGCTGGAGCTGCTCTTTCCTGCAGCTGGGCAGCCACATCTTCTCCTCTGCTTCCTGTACTGGCTTCTCTGTAGGCCTCACAGGCTCTGAGCATGGCTGACTGGCAAGCAGAGGCTGGCACGCCCGCTGGAAGGCACCAGGCTGTGGCACAGCCTGCACACTGTTCTGGGAAGGTGGTGTCCCTCCAAGCCCCGGGGATGCTCCATAGAGAGAGAGGTCATCCCGGGCATAAGGGAAGCCCAGTGTCTGGGGGGCAAAGTCCAGGGGGCAGCGTGATGCAAGAGGTGGTTCCAGCTTGAGGCCTGGTGAAGGTGCTGGGAGAGGTGCAGAGGAGTAGGAATAAGTGTCCAGCCCCACTGGGGGCATATAGGGTGTCTGGACTGCCTGCTGCCGCAGGTAGGGGCTGCTCAGTCCACCAGCTGGGTACCCAGTCCCCTTGTGGGCTCCCAGAGGCTGCAGCGGGAGCATTGAGCTGTAGCTGCCCTGCTTCTCTGGGTGGCGACAGGCTGGAGGGCAAGGCAGGGGCTGAGGAGGGTGAGGCAGTGGATAATGGGTGGGCACTGCATCCTGGCAGGCTGGCCCCAGGGGTTGGGCCAGCGGGGTCCAAGGACTGGGAGGTCCCTCGGACAATGCCTGCTTGGGGTCCCCAGAGTAAGGACCTGTGTACTTGGAGGCCAAGAAGCCCGTGCCGTGGATGGTCCGATACTTCTCCAGGAATGCCTGGCATGGAGAGAAGCTCACTGAGGAGTCTTTGCCAGATCCCCCAGCTGGCACCCCACGCAAGAAAGAGCCATCTGGGGACTGGCCCTTTCCAGGAGCCGGGGTCAGAGAACAAGGTGAGTCGGCCGGGGGTAAGAGGGGCCCAGTCACCAGCGTCCAATCAACATCCAGCGGCCTCTTTGGTGCCCCTTCTCCCAGGCAAGTTGAGAGCCCATAACACAGAGGGTTGCGGTAGACGGGTTTGGGTGCCGCCAGCGGTGGGCCTGGGTAGGAATGAGCCTGGGGACTGAAGGGCAGGAGCTCAACAGGGCCAGAGTCTTGCACCTTCTCAGAGCTTTCTGCTGGTGGGCGGTAGAGCAGGCAGCTGGTCAACAGGTTGTCTGCCCGAAGTGGGGGTCCTGCCATGCTGGCAGGGTACAATGGTGGGTATGGGGTCCAGGAGGCCAACCGCTCAGACCCTGCCTTGGGAGCACCCCCCATGGGGCAGGAAAAGTAGGCACCCTTGTAGCTGCAGGGGTCGTGGTTTCCAGCAGAGGGAGGCAGGCTGTGCCCAGGCCCAGAGTCTGTGTCCAGGCGTGGCAGCTTGCCATACATCACAGGCCCCAGGGTCCCCAGTGGCCTCTTCTCTGCCATCACTGTGAAGGCTTCAAGCCCTCCGGGGCCCCAGCTACTCAACGGCCGACCTGGGAGAGACAGCGAGAGAGGCAGGGGCTGTCAGAAGCACAGGCTACGGGCAAGGAACAGAGGGCTGCTGCTCTCACTGGCTCACTAAGAACTTGGCACTTCGCAGATGCTCAATAAAGATCATATGAATGAATGAAGGCATGAGCCACATAACGCAGAGGTTCCCAGCTCCATTTCTGAAGCTGCAGAACTGTCTGTTAAATGAATTCTTGTGCAGCAGTCCTCCACACACTCCCCACCCCCACTCCAGAAGCCCCTTCTGTTCAGATTTCCTCCACATGACCTCCAAGACCCCTTCCTTGGGGTTTCAGACTTTGCAGGGCAGTCTGAGACTCACTTCACTTGGCTAGCCCCCCATATACAGATGAGGAGACCCATTCATCCCAAAGTCACTGATGAAAGAGATGGGACAGGAGGCAGGCTTCCTAGCTCCCACTACAAGACGCCACAGTGATCTCAAGATGCCCACTGCAGCTGAGATGTGGAGTCGGCAGTCACAAATTCCGACTTCCTGTGACACTCGAGATCTCTCTGACCTGTCAGTCTTACCAAAAATGGCAGAGCCAGGCCCAGAACCCAGGTCCCAGGAGTAACACAGATACAGGGCTTGGTTCCAGAGGGCAGTTTCCCTGGTGAGGTGGCTGGAGGCAGCGCTTCGTACAAGCCCCGCCCCTCCCCCCTGAGCCCCGCCCCCAGCAGGAGAGCCAAGGCTGTCCAGCAGATGGTGCTGTGGCCCAGCAGGAAGGTCCCAAAAGGGCCCGGGAGGAGAGTCTGTCCATTCCAGCCCCTAAGCTGCAGTGGGCTATTCCAAGGCACAGCAGCAGGGACAAGCAGGTGGGGAGGTGGGAGGATGTGAATGTCCAGGGAGGGAGCCCCCAGGGCCACAGAGCACTAGTTGGCAACTACCCCCATTGTACTGATGGAAAAACTGAGTACTGGAGAAAGACTAAGGCACTGAAACAAAGCCAAGCAAGGACCGGGACACAGGCCCAGAGAGGTCAAGTGTGGGTTTCCTCGAGGCAGCAGGCATCCAATGACTTATGAGGGGTCATCTGAGGCCAGTCTGCCAGGGCCACATTGACCTGCCCTCTACTTCCTCAACGCCCTGTTCCCCGAAACCCTCAGGTGGCTTAGAAAGGATGAATCAGCTCAATCTTGCTATGATTAGGCCATGGGCCAGGTGTCCCAGGTTTCCGTCACTAACAAGCCAAGACCAGCCCACTCTCCCAGCCCTCTCCTCCCTTCCGGTTGGTGGCCAACAACAGCCACAGGCTCAGAGTTAGCGCATTTTGGGGACAGGAAAAGCCAAGGGTAGTATGGGGGCCAATGCCCACTCCCATCCCAGCCTAACTGCACAAGGAAGCCAGGCAGGACTCTCAGAAAGAAAGCTGGCTCAACTCCTTGCCAGAATCTGACACCTCAGGCTAGCCTAGAGCAGGGGATGCTCCAGGGAAGACAGGAAGGGGCATCAGGGCAGTACCCTGTGACAGAGACCCTGCACCCCAGGGGGAAAGCCCCCACCCTGCTGCCAACAACTTTGCAAGAAAGAGTTGTACGGTTTTGAGGTGCTGAGCCCCCCTCTGCCCTCAGGGAGCTCTGGATTAATTAAGTGCTGGCTCTCGTCTCCCTTCCCCCACATGCTCCTCTGGGGCTGCTCCATACCCACCCGCAGCCCTAGGAGTCCTTCTCTCCTGGGCTCTGCCCATTGTGTGCCCTTTGCCCCAGAGACATCCTGAGACATCCCCCAGGACCCAGCCAATAGAGGTGAAGCCACCTGGGACCCTCAGGAGTCTTTGTGGGAGACATAGGGGCTCCAGGGAGCCAGCAGAAGACTATGAAGGGTATGAGGGTGACCTTACCACCTGCCAGTAGGAAACAGAGAGCCCAGTATACACTCCCTCAAGCGAGGCCCCTCCCCACTCAAGACAGAAGCCAAAATGTAGGTGCCTCCTTCCCTGACACACACACATACTGAGGAGGCAACCAATGGCTTAGAGAAGGGCAGGACCCCAGGGAACACGGTCACATCACCCTCTGGGCCACCGAGCTGTCCGCTGGCTGAGGTCTGAGCTGGGCTGGGAGGACCAAACTCAGCCACCGCCCAGGGAAGGGTCCAGGAGGAAAGCCCTACCCTAAGCAGCAGGGGAAGCAAACAGCTCCTCGGCCCAGTTCCCTCATCCACCTCCTAGCTGGTCTCTGGATGGACATTGGGAAAAACCAGGAAGAGAGTGATCCTGCCCAGCTGTGGCCAGCGTCTGGACTCTCTTGGCTTAATCGGGCCCCTCCCTGTGTCCTCACACCTCCCCCAGCTGAGGCTCTGGGCCTGCTGACGCTACAACCGAACCTGGGGCAGTCCAGACTCCAGTGGAGGGGAAAGGGTCGTGGGGTCGGCCTCTAGCTGCCCCGCCCATAACTCTGGTGCCTGGGGCCCTCAGTCGACCCGGCTTTGGGGCTGCCGCCGCACTCGACCCGCGGGCTTCCGGGTGTCCCCATGCGCTGCCCGGCGGCGCTGCGGCGCACGTGCACCCCAGCAGGCTGATACACAGGCCGCCGCCACGCATGCAAACCCGTGCCTGCAAGTACGTGCATGGCCCACATCTGCACACACACCCCTCCAGAACTGCCTTCTCCCCCCTTTCGGGCCCTGGCACACATGTGCACGCAGGTAGACCCGCGCCCCGAGCCCCACGGACCGACACCCAAAGACTGGTCGGAGGTCCGGAGCAGAGGGCGGCCCGGCCGCTGAGTCCGGGCAGCCACTGCCTCGGGGCGATCCCGCCAGCCTGGGCTGCAGCCAGAGGGTGAGTCAAGCCGTAGCGAGGAAACCGCAGGGCCGTCCCGTCCCAGCAGGGCGCGTCCAGGGCCCCGCGGCGCCTCAGCGCCCGCCGCCCCCCAGGCCCAGCCCCCACCGCCCCCTCCTCTTCGCCCGGGCAGTCCACGTGAGCCGGGCCCTGCCGGAGGCCCGAGGGCTCGGCCTGAGCTCCTGCTCGCCGACCCCGCGCTGGATCAGGCGCCGGGGCGCCGCCGGAGCTCCAAAGCGCTACCGGGCCCCGGAAGCCTCGAAGTCCGGGAAAAGTCAGAGCAGCGGCGCGACCCCTGTCCCGCAGCCCCCCCGCCGGGGGCCCGCGGCAGCTAGGAGCCACACCACCTCGACCCAGGTCCGGCGCGCTCCATCCCCGGGCCGGCCGGTAGGGGCGCCCTGGGACAGCGCCACCCACCCCTTCCCCACGCGCCGCCCGCAAACTCGGCCCAAGTTTCCGCGCCCGCCGAGCGGGCGAGCTCCTACCTGCAGGACGCCAGGCTTCCCGCTGCTGCTGCCCGGGGCCGCAGCCTCATCCTCCAGCGCCGCCGAGGCCGCGGGTCCTTGTCGCGCCGGGTCCTGCGCGGGAAGTCGCGGTGAGCACCGACCCCGGAGCCACCCTCCTCGCAGCCGTTCGCGCCGCCGCCGGGCGCCGTCTGCGGTCCCGGGCGGGGCGGGCTGGGGGCGGAGCGGGGGCGGGGCGGCCCGCGCGGTGGGGGCAGAGCTCCGCCGCGCTCTGGGAGCCTGCTCTCCCCTGGGCCCGGGGTGCGGAGGGCTTGCGTGCGCCAGCCCTCCCCGACCGGCCCGGTGCTGTGCACTGTCTGTACCCACTGCACTCCGTGAACCGTTGCCCGGCGCGCCCATCCACGCCTCCAGTCTGTCACTCCCTTAGATCATTCATTCATCGCCACTTTCTAGCGCTGTGACCTCGTGCGTGCCACTTGACCTCATCGAGCTTCAATTTCCTTATTTTAGTAAAGCTGGAGTTATATCATAGTGGTGGTGTTGTAAGGCTTAGAAGAGGTTGCATTAAAATATCTGACACATAGTAGGTGCTCTAGCTCCCTTGGCCAGTACTAGGGGGCTGGAGAAGGGCTCCTTAGTCTGTGCCCTCATCTCTGTGCAGACAGTTAGGGCAAATTCCAGACGAATGTGTCTCAACCCCTGTTGGGCACCACACCTGTCTGAAGACGGGGTGACTCCCCCACCCCTGGAGTGAGCCAGAATGAGGGTGCTGGGGGGGGTTGCTAAGTGTCCTCAGTGGGCGCCTCTGAAACTTTTTGGCAAGTCTCCTTCAAAAGACAGGCCTGAGCCCATGCAGCCTGGGAGGTGGGACATGGTGGAACATTCCCAGCCAGGAATGGTATGTTGCCGAGAGGGACTGGAGGGGTGGACTCTCCGAGCCATCTGATTTTGGATGAGAAGCCTCTCAGTGCTGCTACCTCCTCCGAAAAAACCTGGTCCCTCACAGCTCCTGGGCTGCCCGGGGACTGGAGACAGATGCAGTGGAGGAGAGGGGAACAGGTGGACGTGTCAAAGGTCAGAGCAACTTCATGGGGCAAAACCACCCAGGCCACCTGCTTAGATCCCAAAGGTCAAGGCTGCCTGAGTCAGAGGGCAGAGCAGGCCTGAGGCCACAGGTTCCAAGGGTCAGGAAGCAGCTGGAGCAGCAGGAGCTGAGGAGGAGATGCTGGACACTGCAGGTAGGAAGAGGAAGAGGAAGTGAAGGTCACCTGGGGGGAGGGGAGAGGGTATCACTTAGTTGAGAGCTGGAGGTTCCTTAGAAATAGAGTCTGGAGAGATCTGGGGAGCAGAGACTCAGAGAGGGTTGGGGCTTTCCCAAAGTCACACAGCAGGCCGAGATAAAACTCAGAACTCCTGGCTCCCAGCCGGGGATCTTCCTGCTGCCACACCTTAGCATCAGGAAAGTTCATCTGTGTGCTGACAACTAGGAGTCATGGCCAAGCCTCAGGTCACAGGCTGTTCTTCCCCACTCTTGTTCCTCACCAACTCTGCCTCTCCCCCCCAGCATAACACCCATTCCCCCACCTCTGCCCTGCTAGTGCAGGGTGGAGGAAGGCAATGTCCTCAACTCTTAGGGTCTAGGACTCTCAGGTTGTGTACTCAGGTGGCCCAGGGTTCTGTCCAATCTCTCTGAGCCGAGGATGAGCTTGGTGAGACCCTAGGGACCAGTGTTCTGTGGCCCCACTGAGTCTAGTCTTAATTCAGGGAAACTTCACAAGACAGCAGCCCCCTCAACCAGGGTCTTGTCCGTTCCTTTTCGGCATCACTTTAACACCTTGGACTACAAAAGAAAGGGCACAGGGTGGGGGACTTGGGAGCCACCTTGTAACTTTCTGAGCCTCAATTTCCTCATCTGCAGAATGGGAACCGTGAGACCTCACTCGTAAACCGAGGTGACTGTCGGACAAAATCAGTGTGTGAAATTGCTTATAAACTGTACAAAGCTTGGTAGAGTGTCAGCTGACTAAGCCCCAGAAGACCCTGGATTAGCCCTGAGCTAACATCTCTTGCCAATCTTCCTGTTTTTGCTGAGGAAGATTGGCCCTGGGCTAACATCCATGCCCATCTTCCTCTTCTTTATTTGGGACACCGCCACGGCATGGCTTGATCAGCAGTGCGTGGGTCCACACCTGGGATCCAAACCTGCGAACCCCGGGCCGCCAAAGCGGAGCGCGCGAACTTAACCACTACACCACCGGGCCGGCCCCCTGGCCTTGCCCTTTTGCTCTCTACCCCAAAGGTCATGTGCAGAGCCTGTGCGGAGAGGTGGCCATCAAGCTTTTGCCGGATGAAGGAAGGTGATCAATACAAGGTGACTGCCTTGGGAGCCCCCATGTGTTCACTAGGCTGTTGTCTTGGAGAGAAGAAATAGTGTGAACAGTGTGAACAAAAGCAGAGAAGGGAATAGTCTGTCTTTTGTGGGCTTCCTGGGTGGAGTTAACAAAAGTAGCCTAGAAAAGCCTGGGAAGGTTTCACACTCACCACCCCGCCCCTGCCCACACCAGGCCTGCACGGGCTCCATAAGCACACACTCCTCCATCCACCCCCACCCCCCATTACTCCTCCTGGCTCTCTGGGAAGGCAAGGTAAAAGGTCAGCTCCCTGAACCTCAGCTCCTTACCTACGTGGTTATTAATAACAATGTCACTCCCTCCAAGAGGCCACACCTGCTATTTACAAATCTCTTTCCTTACTCTCGGGAGCTCCTTCTCACCCCAGAGGAGGGAGATGTGGTGCTGACAGTCACGCTACAGGCAGAGAAACAGAGAAGTGTGGTGCCTGTCCCCAAGACATGCAGCATTGCTCTCCCCAACCCTTTCAGACCCAGCTATAGAAATTGCTTCCTCCAGGGAGGCCCCTGACTGCTGTTCTGGCACTCCCTACCCTCTACACTTCCTCATCCCTCCCCTACTCCCACCCAGCAGAGAAGTACCTCAGTGTTGGTGGGTGGGCAAGGCAAGGAGCTCCGACTTGGAGCGTGGCCCTGTCCTGGTCACTTGATAGACATTATCTCATTTAATTCTTACAGACACATGAGGCAGGAATTTGAAAAATAAGCGAACTGAGGTTTGACCTCCTGTGCTGTGTGGCCTAAGACAAGCCCCTTAACCTCTCAGTTTGCCCATCAGTCAAATGGGCATGACTAGAACATGTCACGGCTCCTGCTGATCCGAGTTCACAGCTTGCTTTATAGTAAGCCTTCAACCAGTGGTAGCTCTAGGGCAGGGGGAGGGGGAGCGGCTTGCCCACACAGCCAAGAAATGGAGGAGCGGGGATTCCCCCACAGGACTGTGTGACCCCAACCCCTTCTGAGAGAAGGCTCAGACACAGTTGGTGGTCAGGAACCCTCTGCCGCCCAAGTGCGCAGAGCTTGAGGGCTGAGCTGTACCAGTGGCTGTCAGCGGGCTCAGAGCATCTTAGGGGATCTGGGTTGGGTAGGACCTGGAGGTGGGGCTGGGTCACGGGATCCGAGCAGAGAGAGGTGAGCCACTTCCCAAAGTTGTGCTGGCAGGGAAGGCCAGGGAGGCATTAACCTGCTGCTCTGCCAGGATGCACAGGGAGTGGGGAGCCTCCCAAACTCTTAAGGAGCCCCATCCCACAGAGGAAATCAGTCTCTCAGAGGGGGATCTCAAACACCTAGAGAGGGGGATCCCAATGACCAACCAAGAAAGGGGGATGTGCTGTCTCTGGGCCCCTCTGGAGGATTGTGCCTGCCAGCCTACTGGCTAGAAAAAAAAGCCCACCCACAATAATTTGGGGACCTTACTGCAGGGGCAGGGGGAGTTCTCTGATTAATTCACAGCCAGGGTGGATTGCCTGTCCTTCCCATCCTTCCTTCCACCAAATATTGAGGATCCCTACGCTTTATGCTGGCGGCGAATGGGACCCAGGTGCTGTTTCCCAGTGCAGTGAGGGAGACAGATGTGAAACAGACCACGGCACTCCAGTGTGATGTGTGCTTGTGGGGATGGGGCTGCCGTGGCCCCAGAGAGGCCTGAGGAATAGGTTACTTGGCCTTGAGTGGGGGGAGGGTCCCCCATTCTGGCTGTGCCAGAGCCCAGCCACTGGGAGATCTGGCTGGGTGCAGGAAGCAGTGGGAAACGTTCCCTCCCTACTTCCAGAGAGGTCTTTCTAATGCCCACATCTGACCCTGACACCCCCAGCTTGGAGCCCACCATGGCTCCCCAATGCCCTCAGGATCCAGGTCCCCATTCTGGCTTCTGCCTGCCTCCTGATTGACCCTCTCCAACCCGCCTGCCATTGCAGTCCCCAGAGCCAGCCAAAGTTCGTTGCTGGGTCACACCTCCATGCTTTGGAATATGCTCTCCCTCAGCTGTGGCTGCTTGTCAGCTCTTTCTTTGCTAACTCTTTTGGCCTTCAAGACAGCTTAGGCTCCCTCCTCCAGGAAGCCTTCCAGAGCTCCAGGCTGGGTTTGGTCACCTCTTCTGAGACCTCATAGCATTCTGAACTCATCTCCATGCTAGCGCAGCTCCCCGTGCTAAAATTACCTGGTTACAAGCCTGGTTCCCCTACTAGACTGGGGAGAGACCTCCTCCAGGCAGGGCCTGGGTCTGCCTGAGCGCTGGCACTCCAGTGATAGCACAGGGCAGAGTAGGCTGTGGTTACTGAGTGAAGGGTAAATGGCGAAGGAGGACTGTGCACATCTGAAAGGGAAGAAAGGCAGAAAAACCTCCCAGGGCCCAGAGATGAGAGCCTGAAAGGAGCCTCTGCTGGCAAAATCTCCCCAAAGCCCCTGCAAGCCCCCTCAGCCTCTCAGGACCCAGGACACCAAACCTCAGGCCAGCGACAGCCCACTGCCAGCCCCCATTTCAACATGGGAAAATGGAGGCCCAGAGAGGGACAGCCACGTGCCCAGGGTCTGGGGCAGGCAGGCCTAGAAGCCAGGTCTCCTGATGGCCTGTCCAGTCTATACACCAGCTTCCTCCTTGTTCTGACACTGCCTCTCCTCCTCATCCCACCCCCAGACCTGGGATGGAAAAACACCTGGCTGAGCTCCACCTGTGGGCCTCATGCTGCCGGAGGCCTCCTCCTTGGAGGCCCCAGCCTGGGGCTGGGGGTGTGAGGAGAAGGGAGGGCCCTGTGAAAAGGGGAGAGGCTGATGCACTTCCTCCTCAGTGTTGCAGGAGGCTGCTCCCCTACCCTGAGCCTGGACTTCTGCCAGCCTCCCTAATCACCTCCTTTCCTTTCCCCATCCTGGGCCTCTCTGGGGACCCCCTCCCCCGGCCCCTGTGCCCTGGGCAGAGCAGCACAGCTGTTTCTAGGATGGTGGTTTGGGCCTGGGCAGGCTGTATCTACAACCCTGACTCCTGCCCAGTGCCCACCTGCTTCGGTCAGAGTTTGGCCTCTATGTGGAATCACCTTCCTCCAGCTCCCCAGTTCAAAGGTCTTGGGGGGGGCTGCCAACTCAGCTCCTCCTGGCCCTGCCCAGGCCCCCTCCACCAGTGCCGGAACACCCCCGCTCCTACCGTGGGCAGGCCAGGTGGACTGTCCATCGAAGCCTTCCTAAAGCCGGCTGGGGCTGTGGGGTCTGGGCCAGGTGGTTGGCGCTGCCCCCTTGTTAGTGGCCTGCTGGGGTTTCCGTCACTTAGGGCTGGTTACCAGGCAACCACGTCCAAGGGCTCAGCTCTGGCTTTGGGCTGGCACAGTGGCTGCTGCTGAGGGGGGAGGTGTGCAGCCAGGCCAGCTGAGGCCAGGGTCACGGTCAGGAGGCCTCATGCTCCCGGGAGGGGTGGGGGTGGTGCCTCAGCTCTGCAGCCTCCCAAAGTCCTTGTCATTGTTTCAGCTCTGACTCCCAGCCCTGCCCCAGGAAAGGGGTTCCCAGGGTCCTCTGCACAAACACCCACTCAGAGCCTCGGGTTTCCGGGAGGCTGAGCGGGAGCAGAGAGGGGCACTTTTCCCTCTTTAGGGACTGGGGGTGTGGCTCTGTGGCCTTACTGACCACTACCCCGTGGCCTGAGGTGGGGGACAAGAGGAGTCCGATTTCCAGTGTACAAGGCTTAGGCTGTGGGTCCAAACCCTGCTCTGCCTCTCGCTGGTTGTTGCCCCCGGACACGCTGACTGCCTATCTGAGCCTCAGCTGCCTCCGCTGTGGAATGAGACGATGACCCCATCTTGCGAGGCAGAGCACAGTACATAAAATGCCCAGTGCGAGGGCTGGCCCGGTTGGCATAGTGGTTAAGTTCACTCACTCCACCTTGGCAACCTGGGGTTTGTGGGTTTGAATCCTTGGCGTGGACCTATGCACAGCATATCAAGCCATGCTGTGGCGGCAACCCACATACAAAATAGAGGAGGATGGCATGGATGTTAGCTCAGGGCCAATCTTCCTCACCAAAAAAAAAAAAAAAAAAGGAAAAAGCTCAGTGTGGCACCAAGCACACAGTCTCCTCCATACCTGTTCACCCTCTTCCTCCAAGCCCCGCTATGTGCTCAGCCCCAAGCTTCTCGCATTGCGAAAGGGCAGGACTGCAAACGTTACGGATGCTGACAGCCCACACACAGCCACCCAGCGTTGCCAGGTGACCCGGGAATGTGCCATCTTCGTGTCCAAGAATAGCCTTGTGCCCCCACCTGCCCCTTGCTCCCCCCACCCCTGCTGACTTTTTTTTCAATTTAACACCCATATATCTTTTATATGTACCAGGCACTGTTTTAAAGCTTTACAAATATTAACACGTTTAATTTATTTAATCCACTTAATGGATTAAGTCATTAATCCGTTTATTTTATTAATCCATTTAATGGATTAAATGAGGCAATGCTGAGGTGGACCCCAGGAGCCGTGGTGGGACAGGGGCCCAGCCACACCTCCCTCCCACGCTGAGGTGGCTTCGGCTGTGCTGCTGGGTTGGATGCCGGTCCTGCCTCCTGCAATGAAGCCAGCCTGGGCTGGTATAGCCACTGGCAGGTCAGAGTTTCAGGAAGAGCAGTGATGGCTAATTAAAACTTCAGCCCAGGGAGGCCCCCTTGGGGCAGGGATTGCCTCAGTCAGCTCCCTTGGGGAGGTCCCCTAATTGGACCCCTGGGCTCTAGTAATGATGCAAACTCACCAGGCAGAGGATAACAGCAGAGAGGGAGGGGAAAGGGAGAAGGAAACAGGTTTGTAAAAATAACAAGCCACCCCCCCATTGTGAGGGTAGTGACTTGGGAGTCCCCAGACTGTCACTTAGTTGCTGTGTAACTTTGGATGAGTTGCTTGGCCTCTCTGAGCCTCTGTTTCCTCATTGAAAAGTGGAGATAATAAAACTCCAGCCCTGGAGGGTTACTGTGAGAAGATATGCACAGAAAGTGCCTAGCACAACACCTGGCTTAGAAGTAGGGACTCATAAAATTGCAGCAATTATTGTTGTTAAATCAGTGTTACTACCAGAGGCCCTTCATACCCGTAATCTCACTGAGTTCTGAGAGCATCCTGGGGGTGGGGGTGGGATGGCATCAGTGTGTTGGGGGGGTAGCCTCCCGCTTTCCCTTCTGATAACCAACACTTCCGGGTCCTGGGCCCCGTGAGGGCGTGGAGGAGCAGGGGCTGCACTACTACAGGAGGCCCAGCAGCAGGTCACGGAGCAGTCTGGGATGCAGATGGAACCCGAGCCTGCAGAGTGGGGAGGCCTAACTAGGCAGAAGGGAGCAGAGAGGGTATGCTTGGCAGGTAGAACAGCCACATAAAGGCCTGGAGACCAGAGAGAGTGCAGAGTGTGGTCAGGAGCCACAGGAGCCAATAGGGCCAGAGTTGAGTGGGCCGAGACACCCAGACAGCCAGCTGTGGCCAGTGTGAATGACAACCACATGCTGCCCTGCTGAGGCCTGGAGTCTGGCCCTGGGTGACCAAGATCTCCCCTAGCTCCAGGGTGCTGAGAATTACTGAGCCAGAGAGGTGGGCTGTGAAGAGGGGAATCTGGGGGAGGGAAGAGAGTTCTACCATTTCCTTTCTGGCTGCAGCAAAGTGGCCTCACTAACTCCCCTGCCCTCTGTCTGGGGGGCAATCGCATCCCCCCTCTGTGAGGCCTGTATCGTCACAGAGTACAAGTCCATCTCCCTGGGCTCTCCAGCCCCTCTGGAGGCCACACAGTAGCTATTCCCAGAGGGACAGGGCCCAGGCCAAGGTCCAAAAAGAGCCAGGGCTGGCATGGGGTAGACTCCAGAACCCTCCTCACCCTCTGCTGGCAGCCCCCTCCCCTCGTGCAGTCCCCACCTCCTGTCCACCAGGCCATCTGTAGCTCACTGGCTCCAATTAGCTCAGTAATTAGCACCTGATCAGGCCTGTCTGCCCTTGAACAGCTCCCCTGGGCAGGAGTTTCAGGAGGTCTCCACGACCTCAGGGCCAAAAGGGCTGGGGCAGTTGCAGGCAAGCCAAGGAGCCAGGCTGTGAGGCCCCTGTCAGTCTCCCTGCACCCACAGCTGCCCTCCCAGCATCCCCAGCACAGGGCAGTGGAGCCAACTGAGAACCCCTCAGGGAGGGGTGGACAGACTGAGAGGCAGAGAAGCCCCACGGGACGCGGCTTCTCCCAGCGATCCCTGGGACCTTGTCCCAGCACCCATACACCTCCTCACCAGCTCTGTTCCTTCAGGGCCCCCTGGCTGGTTGAGAGATCAGGGAGAGGGCAGGAGGCCAGCCAAGTCCCCAAGGTCCCCTAGGGGAGGAGGCAAAGCTCGTTGGGGTCAGATCAGGGAGCTGAGGGTGGGGTGGGTGGGGGTGGTGTGTGGCTGGTGGGGTGAGAGAAGGCCTCCTGCAGGAGACAAAAGAGGGGGTGAAACGTGACTTGCTGTTGGGTGTTGGGACCACAGAACAGTGGTGTGGCTCTGGAGTCGGGCAGGCCGAGATGTCCCCTGCCTGAGCTCAGTTTCCACATCTTGAACCTAGGACAATAATAGTTACAGCCCTCAGGTTCCAGAGAGGATTACAAGGGGGTGGGCTGGGGGCCAGCCCGGTGGTGCAACGGTTTAGTTCACGCTTTGGCAGCCCTGGGTTCGCGGGTTCGGATCCTTGGCGCCCTCCGGTGCACTGCTTGTCAGCCATGCTGTGGCGGCGTCCCATATAAAGTGGAGGAAGATGGGCACGGATGTTAGCTCAGGGCCAGTCTTCCTCAGGAAAAAGAGGAGGATTGGCAACAGATGTTAGCTCAGGGCTGGTCTTCTTCACAAAAAAAAACCAAACAAACAAGGGGTGGGCTGTGGGGGTGGGAGGCAGGTGGCAGTGGCACCCTGGCCTTGGGGCAGGAGGTGAACATCAAGGGAAGCCCCCTCTTGTCTCTCTCCCCAGACTCAGAGCAGCCCTGGCCTAGGGAGAGGGGTCTTGATGAGGGGGTGGGAGTCCCACCAAGGTACTGCTCAGGCTTGGGGGAGGGAGGGCATGTCAGGCCTGGGGAAGCCATGTGAACAGTGGAGCAGGGGACCCAGACAGGCAGGAAGTCAGCCTCACCCCAAGCCGAGGCCCGCAGACTGAGGCCACCTGGGGCTGACGTGGGGCTGTGGTCAGTCATGAGACTCGAGGCCCAGCAGCAGGAGAGGCAAATACCCTGCAGCTGGGGTGGAGGCTCAGCCGGGGCAGGGTTTGCCCTCCCCCCACCCCCCATGGCTCTCCAGTTCAGTCCAGAAAAGTCCCACCGCTTGAAAACTGCTACCTTGCTGTCCTGGCACTGAAAACTCCTGTTGGTGCCTCCTTCCTTGGAGTAAGCGCTGCCTTCTTAGAGATGCTCTGCTGAAAACAAGGCACCAGTCACCTAACCCACGCCCGAATCCCGACTTGCCACTCGTGGCTGTGGGACCTCAGGCAAAGCCCCTCACCTCTCTGAGCTCCAGGGTCCTCGATTGTGGGATGACGATCCTGCCCGAAGTTTGTGGTGCGGGCTGAGTGCCCAAGTCCTCCTGCACCTGGTGAGGCCTGGCAGGCAGTAAGCACTCAGTGAACCTCAGGCCGGGTCCTGAGAAGCCCTCAGGACCCGAGAAAGTGTGGGGTCCAAGTCTGCTTTCCCTTCTCTGGAAAGAAGTCCTATGAGTCACGGTGGGAAAGCCAGAAAGCCAAAACCACCCCTCCATCCTCTCCTCCCTTCGAGGCTCAATGCTGGAGGGGCGGCGGCAGGCAAGTCCTTCCAATACAATGTCCTGCTTTCAAGCCTCCGGCTCCCAGCCCTTCTTCATGCCAACCCCAACTCATCCAATCCCAGCTCCTAGCCCTGCTTCTCTCCTCATTCCTATCTCCAGGGCACATGCTAGGACAATCCTAATAGAGACAGAAGGCCGTGAGATGGGTCTGTTCAACTAAGGGGGAGGGACTTAGAAAGTCCCGTGGCTCCCTGTCTCCAGCAGGCAAGCAGAGGGGCCCCCTCTGCTCTGGCATGCTCCTCCTTGCCCAAGATGACCTTCTGAGTGGCCCCTCCAGAAGTCCACGGGGGCTTCCTGTGACCCACACCACAGGTGCTGTGTTGCTGACATGCTAACCACAGCCCGGTGGAGGGCAGAGTGTCAGGCTGTAGTCAGCCTGAGCCCCACCTGTGACCATGTTTGTTTCCAGAAGGAGCAGCCTAAAGCCACTGAGGACAAAGGGCCTGTGAAGGCATTTGGGGGCAATTGGGGAGACCGTGCCCACTGCTCAGCCAGGCTGTGGGGCTGTGGGAGGTGGTAGGGAATGCTGGGCAACCCCAGAAATGGATTTGGACCTGGACATGAAAGGCCTCCCGGCTCCCTGGGGCCCACCCAACCACAGCTGGAGTCTGCTCACCATGAACAGGCCTCCTTATTTCTCAGGGTCTGCACGGGCCTGGGGCTCCCTTTCATCCACTCCTGCAACCCCTCAGGTCCCCAGCACCCCTATGGACTTTGAGGGGCTCCCTGATTGGCTATCCCATGCACCAGGGTCAGTGGGGGTAGAGTGCTACCCTATCCCCCCAGGGCTGTGGCTGGGAGCCAGTCCCCGGGGAGCCAGGACTGTTACTGTGACCTGATATCCTTCCACCAGGATGCCCAGCTCCCTATCCCATGATCAGTTGAGACAGGCCTCACAGAGCAAATGAGGGCCCTCCCTGAGCTTGAGAATGTGCTCCTGGGGCCAGGGACCTGGAGGACAGAGGGCCCACACTCTGTGCTGGAGGGGCGGGGAAAGATTGGTGCCCTGTCCTCAGCTCAAATCCTGCCTCCGCTACTTCTTGGCTGTGTTGCCTTAGGCAAGTCACTTCACCTCCCTGAAACACAGTTTAAACAGGTATAAAATCAGGATAATTGTTACCCACCTCATGGGGCAATCAGGCAGACTCAGTGAGGTTGTGAATATGTGGAACCCAGCCTGAGCTGGGGCACAGCCATGCTCAATGCTTCCTGGGGGAAGTGAACCCACTGGGTGGGGAGGACCCCAGCTGGGCTGTGCGGCTGGGGGTGCACATGCATGTGGGGGACTGTCCGGCCTGGGACAACCAAGAGCGCCCCTCCCTCAGTACAGGCCTGCCCGGGGTGCTCACTGCCCCCCAGCCCTCATGCAGCCTGAAGCCTTCCCTCCTCTACCCCTCCCCATTTCCTGCCCACCCCCTGCCTGTGGACTCTGTCCAGGGCTGTTGACTCTTCTTGTAACGGGGATCCTCTCAACCCGGAGCCTCACAGCACGTGAAGCTTAGTGGACTGTAGTGGACAGCAGTCTCCGGGGCTGCGGGTTGGTAGGCCGGATGCGCAGAGGAGGAAGCCAGGTGAAGTGACTCGCTCAGGTCTCACCCCCAGGCAGCAGCCGAGCCAGGAGTCAAGCAAGCCTGGGGTTCCTCACCCCCAGCCCTGTGCTCCTGCCCCCACGCCCTGGATGGAGCCCTTTTGGTTGGGCAGGACTCATAGGAGCTTGGAGGACCCAGGAGGAGATTGATGTTGCCTTCACTCAGGAGCACACCCCTGCACGGGGAGACACAGACCTCCAGACGCGGCTTTCATCCATTCTTTCCCCCATTCATTCATTCACTCACTCACTCAGGTGTTCGTTCTTTCTCAGTGTCCTGTGCTCTGCCAGGCCTCTTAGCCCAGGCTGCATGACCTCTGTGTGTGCCCACAGGACCCACTGGTTACTCAAGGGAGGAGGGCCCAAAAGGCCACCAGCCTCTCCTTCCTGGCCCAGACTAAGGAGATGCTGGGAGGGCTGCCCCCAGCCCTGTCCCTCGCACTCACAGCTTTGGGGTTCACACCAAGGTCCTCCACCAGACCAGCAAAGGCCAGTTTGCCTCCTGGCTGCACCCCAACCTGACTTTGTGACCTCAGGCAAGTCACCGGACATGGCTGGCCCATTTTCTCATCCTAACATGGGGCTGTTATGCCTTTCTTACTTTCTTATTGTGGAGAGGAGGAAGGGGATCTTGGATGAAGAGCAACTGGCCCGGTGCTCACCCACTCCCACCTGCCAGGACGGGCTGGCCCTCCCCTCCCGACAACTGCTCCAGACAGCCCCTGGGGATGTGCGAATGCCCAGCTCAACCAGCTGGACTCCCTCCCTCCTCCTCAGCCCAGAGGAGGAGGTTGAGGAGGCGTGGGTGATCACTTTCTGCCCGGAGAACTCTACAGGCGATTCCCGCTGGGCACCCACCACCCTCCCACCCCTTCTAGCCTCTACCTGCTTCTGCAAGGCCCTGAGGGCACCCTGTCCTCTCCTTCCCTATTTCCCATCTTTGTTCGAGCCCCACCTGCCTTCTCCTTCACAATCCCCTCTTCTGCCAGCTGGGGCTCCTATGCGGGTCTGTGTCCACAGGCGCACCCAGCCCCTCTCCCCTCCTTCACTTCAAGGTCAAAGCTGGGGCTGCCACTGCCCCACCTCCACCAAGCTGGAAGACCAGAACAAACCAGACAGGGATTGAGTCCCAGCTACCTCTTGCCTCAGTTTCACCTGTAATTTAGAAATAAAAATACCTAAAGGTATGTTGGGAAACCAAATTAGAAAACCAGTGTATCTGGTATACAGGTCAATAGAAACAATAGGAATGAATGGATTAATAAATGAACAAACACTTGAGTCTTCTCCAACTTCTTAAAAAAAAAAACACAAACCCTAATTAGCAAACTCAGATGCTCTATTGCTCACAGTGTGTCACCCGGGACTCCCATCGTGGGCCCCATCTCTGTGTCTGAGGTCCCACGGACTGGATGCACTTGCAGAGGCAGGCTGCCCAGAGGAGGCTGGCCTAGGGTCAGAGAGAGGCGGGAGGTGGGGTCAGGAGTCAGGGCGAGGCCTGGAGAGGCCCGATGGGGCTTTCTCTGACTCAGGAGGGTCTAGAGTGGCAGCCCAGGGCCTGTACTGTGTGTGGGACCCAAGTGGCTGCTGCCCGACAGGCCTCAAGTCTTCAGCTTTCAGCAGAGGCTCCACACAGGGCCGCTGTCAGTCCACAAGGTCTGGGAAAAGGCACCACTCTGGGCAGACAGAGCCCTGTGCCAGGGCACCTGACTTGGGAGCAGAGCATGTACTGGAGCTCAGGGGCTGGACGCCATTTTGGCTGGACACCCTTGTGCATTGCCCAACCTGCAACTGGCGGGAACCCAGAGACCCCCCAGTAACTCTGAAGATGGCTTCTGTTTCTTTAGGAAGATTTCTCACTTGGCAGCTTGCCCTGTGCCCATGGCCTCCAGGCCCACTCCTCCCCAAGCTGGACACCCACCATCCTTTTCACCTCCCCAACCCCTCAGGCCCCTCAGCCCCTCAATACTGACTAACACAAAGCAGCGCTGGTGTTGGGCTTTGACCGAAGATCAGGATGATGGAGAGGAACAACGTCCCAGGTGAGCACAAGCAATGCAGACAACCAAAGGGAGGCCATCTTGTTTTAAAACCCATGAGCCGTTTCCTGTCCTGCCACACTCCACTCAGGTCACAGCTTGCTGACCTCTTCCTCGGTTCCTCCCCACTCACCCTCCCCTGTCTGAAATGCTTACTCTCCCATTCCCATTTGGTGCAGTTTAGCCCTCCACCCCCAGGCCTGCAAACCAGGTATGTCTCCACATTTCTGAGTCTGCCCAGGCGGCTTGCTAAGCCAGGGGCACCCGTCAGCCAGGGCCACAGCAACCTTCAGCTGCAGTTTATCTTTGAACAAGCTGACCCATTCTTAGACAGGGCTCCCTTGCCCACCCACGTGGAGAAATGGACAAAGAATGATAGAAAGATTTATTCTTCTGGGATTTTTTTCTTCTTCCCCATGAGTTTGGTCACTTTCCCACCTCATCATTTTTAATCTGTTAAAGCCAATCTCTGACACATTTTAGATTGTGAGCATGAGCACAATTTTATTATAACTGGTTAGTAAAGGAACCAGTCAAGGAAAACAAAACACAATAGATTCCTCCAGCATCCTGGGAAAAGCTGTGTAATGAAGGGATCTGGAGAACAAACACTAAAGCCGGGCTGTCTGGTTTCAATCCCAGTTATGCCCCTTTCTAGCTGTGTGACTAAGCAAGTTTACTTAACCTCTCTGTGCCTCAGTTCCCTCCCCCGTGAACAATGGATAATAATAGGACTTACCTCATAGGATTGTTGTGCCTGAAATCTACTTGAATTCAAGTTAAATGAATTAATATATGGACACCACTAGCACCGTGCCTGGCACACAATAAGCTTGATAAGAGTGTTAGCTATTATTATTATGAGCAAGTTTATATAGGAGAAGAAAAAAGAATGTTAGATAAGGTTGTTTAACCACGTGCAGGTCTGGTTAGCTTTACAGGGCTGTAAAGCTGTCACATTCGTATCAGCTGCATGGGTTAAACCTGGGTCATACCAACCAGGCCCGTCCCTCCAAATTGCCAGGTGTGGGCTGTTAATCAGAAATATCAGCTGCAGCAGTTATTTTTTGTTTTTTTTCTTTTCAGTCTGGGATATCATTTTTCCCCAGACTCCAGCCTGTATCTTTTAATCAAGCAGAGCCTGGAGAATAGGAGGTGACAGAGAGGAGGAGGACTGG
This sequence comes from Tapirus indicus, assembly GCA_031878705.1. Taxonomy (NCBI): domain Eukaryota; kingdom Metazoa; phylum Chordata; class Mammalia; order Perissodactyla; family Tapiridae; genus Tapirus; species Tapirus indicus. The sequence goes on along the minus strand of CM062918.1, from coordinate 64,434,482 downwards.
GGAGCCTGTTCCATCACAGCCAGGTGGTGCTGGCAGGGCTGGCAGAGGGCTCTGCTGCCACTAAGAGACGGCCAGGACGAGTTGGGCAGGGAGGCCTGGGACTGGGCAGCTGAAAGGCTCATCTGTGGCCCCAGCCATGGGAACGGGTCTCAAGGGCCAGCCACGGTTCCTGGCCACTGGCCACACTGTCTTCTGAACCCTGGGCCTGCATGGAGCTCCTTCCCTGAGTTCCCAGAGCCCTGGCAGGCTCCAGAACCCTCTGCCCAGCCTTCTGCTGGCCTGACTGTCCTGTGGAGGAGGGGAGGCAGGACTGCAGGAAGACCCAGCCAGGCTGAGCTGGGAGCCAAGAGGGGCCTGGCAGCTTCCCGAGGGCTGGCACAGTGCCTCCTCTTTCTCCACCCCCCCACTGCCCAAGCTGCTCAGGACCTGACACAGAGCATTCAGTTAATAAAGCCATGTTAATATTGCCTGGTTAAAGCAAACCAAAAGATACAAGGTCAAGGTCACATGACATTTAGTAGTTCTATCCAACAGAAATATAGTACTAGCCACATTTTTTAAAATTTTCTGGTAGACATGAAAAAAGTAAAAAGAAACAGGTGAAATTAATTTTAATAATATATTTTATTCAACACAATTTATCCAAAATATTTCACACATAATCAATATACAAAATTGTTAATGATATATTTTACATTCTTTTATTTTTTTGAAATCCTGTGTTCATGTTACACTTCTTGCACATATCAATGTGGACTAGCCACTGTAGGGGAGGAAAAAACTTTTCCTCTACCCTTGTAGATTCAGTTGCTGGGGCCTGCAAATTAAACCAACAAACAATAGATTAACAGGAGAAAAAAGTGTATTTTGTATGCATACACAAGCCAGCAAAGGAAGTAGCTGGCTCGTTAAATGATTCAAGTTAAAGGCTTACAAACCTAACTTAGTAGGGAAAAGGGAGGAGGGAGAAATGGCTTCCGTGGGAAAAACAAATAGATTTCTTTAGGAAAGACAAATGGGTTTTTAGGAGGACAGACTGAAGATAAGAAAGTTCGTGATAATATTTGTCTATGCAGGTATGAATGCCCTCTCACCCTCTTCAAGGGCCATAAAACTCCCGTGGATAGGGGATTTATGGTAGCCTCATTTCCCAGAAGTTGCTTTTAGTCAGATAAAGGAAGCTCAGGGAGGCTTTTTTCTGCATCGTTGACTCTCAAAGGTCTTCAGCTTAAAATAATCTCCATGCCAACTCTTGGGTTTCGAGTGGGTCCCACACCACATTTCAAGTGCTCAACAGCCACATGTGGCTAGTGGTTACCTCATTGGGCAGCGCAGGTGCAGAATCACCAAATCGTGGAGTCCCAGGACCCAGCAGCTCCTGGAGATCCCAGCAAACATCCCTTCTGCGGCCTCCCTGACCAGACTCTGCGTGAGCGTCTCCCAAGCCCGGGGAGCCCGCTGCCTCCTAATGCAGCCTGTTCCAAGGATCAGGCTCTGAGGTGGAAGCTGTTGAAGCGAACGGAAATCTCCCTCCTGCTTGTGCAACCCAAAGCCTTTTCCAAAGCGTTGGCCGCTGTGAGGGTGGCAGAGAGGAATTGTTTCTCATCTGACCCACAGGTCAGAGGGTGGGTGTCCCGCAGCAAGTCGGGACAGGGGGATGCTAGGATACTTCAGTCACCCTTTCTCTGCGCGGCTGAGCGCTCTCCAAGGCCACCCGGGAGGGGAGCGCCTGCGTTCCGAGACACGTGGCTTTGCGAGCCCCCGCTACACCGCCGAAGTAGAACGCCCAGCTCTGAGCCACAGCCCATCTCAGGGGCAGCCCCTCGCCCTGGGCTCAGGGCTCCTCTCTCCTTTCCCTACCTGGAGGCACAGAATCCTAACGCAGCCTCCTGGTTTCACAGAAGGGGAAACTGAGGCGCAGTTCCTGTGCGGCCACGGCAAAACCCCGCACTGGAGCTGAACCCAGTTTCAACCAAGTCCCCAGGGGCCTCCGGAGAAAACCTGGAGGCCTTCCTGCCCTGGCGGCCGGGGCAGGGAGGCGCCTCGCCAGCCCTCTGCTCCTCGGACACGGGCGGGCGAGGGCCGCGGGGACCGGGCCGCCGGGGCGGGAGGCTCCCGGGAGCCGTGACGCAACTCGGCGCCCGGCTTGCAGGAGATGCCTCCAGGCGCCGCGGCCGCCTGTTTGCCGGAGGGGCGTGTGCGGGGTGGAGTCGCGGCCGCCCCGCCCCCGGCGCGCCCGGCCCCCCGCCCCGGGAGCGCACCCCGCCTCCGCCGGCGTCCGAACGCCAGAAGCCTCGGAACCCAACTGCTGGGGGTTGCTCGGCGCCGGCGGCGGTGGTTGGTCCTGCTTTAGCCTTAGGCGTTCCAAGACCCCGAGCAGTGGCGGTGCCCAGGGTGACTCTGAAAGGGCCTGAGCCCCCAAAGCAACTAAAAATAACATTCAAACTAAGTAAAAGCTAGAGCTTGCTCTGCCCACGCAGCTTCAAGACGAGGGTGTCTCTGAACGTACCCACGTCTCCACTGCAGTGCCGGCAAGTGCCTGCATCTTTCTAGGTCTCAGTTTCGTCATCTGTACAGTGGGGAGCAGGTGTCTGTAGGATGCATTGCCATGACAATCTCTGACTCTAGGCATTGGCGGGCAGTTCTTTGGGCCCTGCAAAAGTCTGCCTCAGGGGAAAAAACCTCCAGCGTTTCCCAGGGGCCCTTTGTAGTTTTGCTGACATGGAGAGTTTACTCTTGATCGGGAAAAGTTAACACCTGGAGGGTTGAAGGGCCGACCTGCCCAGGCGCTGGGACTCAAGGTGGCCTCCAAACTCTCTTACTGCAGCCCCAGGCCTGGCTCCCTGGGGCCCGTGCTCACAGCGCCCACCCCAGCTGAGCTCTGGGGCCGGGCCCAGGCCTCCCACCCCCAGGGGAGAGGTGGGAGTCAAGACAGTGCGTGACTGGATGACAGTGGGTCTGGATGGAGCCCAAGATGGGGGCAATGCCAATGCCAACAAGAACCCTAGCAGCTGTGACCTGTGCCCACTGCCAGGATTTTCCCATCCAGACTCTCAATTCCCTGGTGAGGAAGGCGAGTTGAGTTCAGATGAGGGATCTGAGGCTCAGAGAGACCAGGGAAGCCCCAGGTCACCCAGTGAGTTGGTGACAGCCCTGCAACTAGGACCCAGACACCTGCTTCCCAGTCCCTCATGCTTCCACTCCTGAGAGGGCAAGAACCCTGTAAACAAGAGCAGTCCAGGAGGACTTCCTGGACTGGAGGCCAAGTCTGAGCTGGGCAAGGCAGGAGGGTCAATATTTGGAGAGGGTGGGTGATGAGAAGGGCTCCCTGAGCTGGGAGGTAAGAAGGGAGGGGAGAGTCCCCTGGGAAGAGAACAGCCTTGGGAGCTGTAAGAAGCAAGGGTCAGAGAAGAGGGTCTGGGGGTCAGTCAGGGACTAGCAACCAGTCCAGGGCAGCGAGGGTCAAGGGACGTTCTTGAGTAGGGGAGTGGCGGACCACAGGCAGGATGGGAGACTGTTGGTGTTGGGGGCCAGCGTTCCGGTCCTGCCCCACTTCAGGCTCTCCCATTTCCCAGACCTTGGGCATGTTCTCTTCCCTCTGTGGACCTCAGTTTCCTCATCTGTAAAATGGGTGTCAGCTCCCTGTTCTGCTCATGGCTGAGAAGGTGCTTTGTGACTGGGCTTTACATGCTTGAGGGTGTGAGGGGCTCATATACAAATGTGACAAAGAGAATGGGCCGGGGAGACTTCTTCAAGGGGCTTCTCCCTCCCCTGGATTCCCTGGCCCCAGAGGGAGAGGCTCCATACATTTGCTCCCCCAACCCTGCCAGCATGTCTGGGAGGCCCCCGGGCTTAGCAAATATTTGTGCCTCTGATCTAGTCGGTGGCTGCTGGAACATTCTGTCCTGCTGCCCATTCATCCAGGCTTTTGCCTCAGGCTGTGAAGATCCTGGAAGAGGACAAAAGTGCAGGGTCAAGACTTCTGGGTCCTTCCCGCAACTCTCCTCTTGCCTACTCCTCCTGGGCCCCCTTGTCCCAGGTCATTCCCGAAGTTTAGGACTCTGTGCGAGGCACTGTGCAGGGACAGGGGACATGTGGCTCTAAAGAGCCTCTCCTACGAGCTAGGACTTTGGGTCCAAATGTCAGCTCAGCAGCTGTCCTGCTGTGTGGCCTTGGGTGAGACTGTTACCTCTCTGAGCTTGTTTCCTCATCCCTGAAATGGTGGTGAAATGGTTTGGGTCAGTGCCTGGCACTTAGTAAGCTGTTTTCTTCCCTAGCCTTCCTTCCATGGCTCTGCACTGTCCTCCTAGAAGTTTGGGCCTGCCCAATTTAGCCAATAAAAATAACAAGAGTAAGACGTTTCCAACGTTTATTGAGTGCTCTGTGCAATGGTGTGCTGGTAAATGTTTAACAACCAGCTCTTTGAAAAAAAAAGTCCTGTTTTGCAGTGTTTGCCTGATTTCTGTGTTGTTAATATTATCACCATGGCCCTTCAAGCTTCTAACATGACATCACTGAACATGGATTGGGAGCCTGTGAGAACTGGCTCCAGCACACACTGCATGCAGCGTTGGTTACACAATTTGCCAGGCCCAGTGCAAAATGAAATTGCACAGTTCCTTGTTCAAAAAGCAGGGGGAAAGCTTTGTCCTTGTTTCTGCGATTTCTCTCTCAACCCATCATAATGTTTTTCTATTTATTTAACATTGCATTCCTTTCAGCACTGGGATGCTCACAGGGCAAGTGCAGACCCTCACAGGGTCGGGGAGGGGGGTTGAGCAAGCCCCAAGGCTTGGCTCGCACATGTGGGCCCACCGACTACCAGGTAGCCCCTCCTGCCAGCACCCGACAGATGCCCCAGGAAGTCAAGCCAGGCATCTTCCCTTCCCAGAGGCCTGCAGTCCCGACCCGTGTCCCCGCCTCCAAGCCCAGATGCCTAGGCACCGATGGGAGCGGGACAGAGGCTTGCCCTATTCAAGTCACCCCGCTGAACTTGCCATGTTGCTGCCTAAGGAAGGACGGCCGGTTGTTGCGGAGTGGGCAGGAGGAGGAGGCAGGTAGGGCTGGGGCACCAGGGGAGGAGGGAGCTGGCAGCGGAGAACGTGTCCCAGGGAGGCAGGGAGGTGGCAGGAGGTGGGACCACGCTGTGAGCAGGAGGTTCCAAGCCCCCAGCACAGGCTCCATGACCCACTGGACTTCACTTCCATGAATACAAAGGTAAAATTAGGAAGGATTTCAAGATGCCAATCGATCCCAGTGCTCGATCCCAAGCTCCGGGCCCTCCTGAGTGCACGGCCCCGTGGGCTGCCCTGGTCTTGGACCCATGAAGCCAGCCCTGACCGTATGTGTCATCCAAGTGAGAGAAGCATGGCCCCACAGCATCCCCCTCGAGGAACATCTGTCCTCACATTAGAGATACCTGGGCATGCTGGTGGGAGGAAAGGCCAAGGGGACTCACAGACCTTCCCTCCTCAGAGACAAATCTCACCCATTGGGGGAAGCATTCACAGGGCATTGCCACTTGGCAAAAACTTGTTAAACAAAACAAAAATACAGCCTTGTTCTGAAACATCATCATCAACCACCTTCATTGTCTTTTCCGTCTTATGTTTGCATTGTGCCACTTTTTTTTTGCTGAGGAAGACTGGCCCTGGGCTAACATCCACGCCCATCTTCCTCTACTTTATATGGGACTCCGTTACAGCTCGGCTTGACAAGCAGTGCATCTGTCCGCGCCCGGGATCCGAACCTGCGAACCCCGGGCTGCGGAAGCGGAGTGCGCAAACTTAACCGCTACGCCACCAGACCAGCCCCCCGGTTTTCTCTTTTTGAAAAAACTTTCTAAAAATGTGTCTTTTGCTTCTAAACAAGTTAAAGATAACATTTTTCAAACACCCACTTCACTGCCCGTGTAATTGGTTGCATTCGTTGGTCTATGGAGCACCCGCAACTGTAAGTTTTCTCTATACTGATGTTTGTCCTGTGGATTGAAGCCAAATATTGACCCAGTTTTAGCAAATTTAGAGCAGCGGCTTCTTGGCTTAAAAAATATTTCCATTTATCAAGAAAGGTTGTTTGTTCCCTTGAGGGGAATGACCGGGGTGTCTCAGGTGACTACTTCCTGATAAAGAGAATTTGGAAGCGACACTTCTCACACCACACCCCAGACCGGGGTGGGATGGGTTTAATTTATCAGGAGTGGCTGGCTGCTCTAGGCCAGCTGGAGGGGGCTTCTCACCGGGCAGGAGGGCCAGAAGGTGTGGGCAGAGGACAGAGGACCCCACAGCCTGTTGACACAAGCTCAGTCCCCACTCTACGTGCCCTGAGCTCTGTCTGGCTGGTGACCCTTTACGGGAGCCCAGGCTCAGCCCATGAGCTCTCCGGCTGTGCTGCACTGAGAAGGGGGAAAGGCGGCCTGACTGTTCCAGGTGAGCACTCACAGATATCCAGACAGGAAGCCGCCCGGGAACCTCAGCCTGAAGTGTGCAGGTGCACTGGCCACAAACCACTTTATAGCATATTGAGAAAACCCACCTGATTGAGGAACAGCGGGCATCCCTGAAGCATGATCTTCAATTGGCTTCCTCATAGAAATTCAAACCATAGGGTGTTTTGAGTCTAAATCAAGCAGTAAGATCACCTCTTACTCCTTGGTGATCTTGAGCAAGTCCCAGAGCATATCTAAGCCTCAGTTTCTCCATCTACAAAATGGGAAAGTGATGCATGTCTTCAAGGTTGTGGTGAGGATTAAACCAGATGCATGTGTGCATATTTATGTGTATATGTCAGACACAGCTGGTGCTACAATACAAGATGGTAATAGGGCTGGCTATTATTGTTAGCAATCAAATAGTGCAGATAGGGTCTGATTCACTTCTGGGTCCCTGGAGCACAGTAGGTGGTACTGGGGAACGTGAACTCAACTGTTGGGCCTTGGCTTGGCTTATGGGGGTGTGGTCCCAGGCAGCAGAAGGTGGAGGCGTGAGTAAGCTGTGCTAGGCCCCTGGTGGCCTTCCTCCCCAAGAAACAGTCAGAACTGGGGTAATGGGACATGTCGGGGAAAGGTCATCCTCAGCCAGCTCCCTCATTTCACAGATGGAGAAACTGTGTGTCAACCTGCGGCATTACACTAATTCTACTGGCTTCAAAGCAGTTTTGGAATCCAACGAGCATAGGATCTGGGGATGCAAACCTTGGATGCTTGCTCAGATTCCCCAGCAATCTGCTTTATGTTTCTTGGCTGGCACACCACCAGCACCAGGCCACTCCCCACTTTTAGAATTAGGTAACATACCACATCACAAGACATGGATCTAGCCACTGAGAAGCTCAGTGATGAACCCCAAAGTATGGGTGAGTTCGTTCCCCTGGGGTGAAACTTGGACAATTTGGCCAATAGGAAATAGGAGGCGGGAAGCAGCTGGGCAGATAAATTCTCCCTCCTTTCTCTCTCCTTGAACTGCTCCAAGATGCAGTTCCTTCTTGTAACCCTGGGGACACATCCCTATGCAGAGCGACACGCCTGCCGAATGACCTGCCGTGTCTCACGGAGGCTTGTTGTGAAGCTGTAGCCAGCACAGTAACACGTCACACATTGCATTTCACCTCTCCTGGCCTTACTTCCCTTTTCTTCACCCTGACTGCCCTGGGCTTGCACCTTCCAAATAAAGTATTAGTACCTAATCCTTGCATCAAGCTCGTTTTTTCAGAGGACCCAGGATAAGATGGGTAACATTTCCAAATTATTCATATTTATTGTAAGATTATTCAACATCAAAGATCCCATATAAAATTATTCCATCTATTTAGATAAAAGTCTCCATTCATACACACATCCCACATACACACACCTTTGGGGCAGGAGTAAAAGGACCACAGCATCTTAAGCTCTAGGGGGATGCCCACGGTGATCCACTTCGCTGTTATAGATGCTCTCTCTCTCTCGCCAAGAGTGGTGGCTGCCTAGAATGTTATTCTGCATCAAATCTCATTTGAAGCTCTTCATAGCAATATACAGAGCCTCCTGCCAGAGATTTGCCCTTTATTTCAAAATTTGGGGGCTTTTTTTTTTTTTTTTTTTTGCTGAGAGACAGCATGCATCTAGCAAGAGGGTAAGAAAGCTCAGAGTTCTTATACTCTGCAGTGGGGAACTCACTTTTTGTAATTGGTTCTTGTGTGAAGTGTTTTCCACACCAGTAACCGATTCTCCAGTACCAACTGGGTGTCTGACAGTTCAGTTCAATTCTGACACTACCTATCTGGAGTTAGTATCAGATCCCACCAGTTAAAGGGCTCAGTCCTATAAGACTGCCCCCACTTCAGATGCCAGTTGCAAATGGGGTGCCCAGGCCACCCACACTTCTGCTGGGCTGACTACAAATTCGGCAGTTCCTCCAACTTCCCCATCCCAGGTTCAATAATTTGCTAGAATGACTCACAGAACTAAGGAAAACACTTTACTTACATTTACTGGTTTATTATAAAGGATACAGATAAACAGCCAAATGGAAGAGGTGCACAGGGCAAGGTATAGGGGTGCGGCATCCCCACGCCCTCTCCAGGTGCATCACCCTCCCAGCATCTTGATGTATTTACCCACTTGGAAGCTCTCTGAACCTCATTGTTTAAGAGCTTTTATAAGCCAATCTCCAGGCCCCTCTTCCCTCCCTGGAGGGTGGGGTGGGAGTGAGGGTTGGAGCTGAAAATTCCCACCCTCTGATCGCATATCTGGTCTTTCTGGTGACCAGCCCCCATGCTAAAACTATCTGGGGACCTGACCCTAAGTCACCTCGTTAGCACAGATTCAGGTGTCAGAGGAGCTTATTGTGAATAACAAAAGACACTCCCATCACTCAGGAAACTCCAAGGGTTTTGGGAGCTCTGTGCCAGGAATAAATAGAAATATATAAAATTTAGATATATATTATGTATATATTATATATAAGATATATGATATATAAAATATGTTATAGTATAAATATTATATATAATGTTATTTTATCATACCACAGTTCCCCTAAGGGTGTTGCCATTCATTTCTTCACTGTGATTGGCTATATGCAAATTAGCTAAACTTTAGGTGTTTCTCTTGATAGGATTAGCACGGTATGCTGGCTCCACAAACCCCTCAAATCTGGCTGTAGGTCTGATAAATATGCAAACTAGGCACCCCTTGTATGTTGATGCTGATAAGATGTTGTGGTCACCAAATCACTGGGACTTGGCAGTCACAACTCATGCAGTCATCTACTCTACATCTTGAGTATACTCTGGTTACAGCCTCTCCTCGGATCCTCTAGACTGAGGACCAGGGAGATGAGAGAGGAAGGCACTGAAACTCAGAGAGGACAAGCAACTGGCCCAAAGGCCACAGCAAGGCAATGCCAGGGCGGAGTGGAACCCCCAGGTCTTGGGCCTTCAGCCCAGAGCCCCTCCCTCTGCAGCCAATGGCTTCCTCCTGTAGCATGACATTCCCTCTGAGGACTGTGTAGACAGCTCACACGCAAGCTGGTGTCCTCCTTGCCAGCCCCAGTGTCTTGTAATTGAGGACTGTCAGAGCCAGGAGGGACCTTACCACCCCACTGTGAAGACAGGGAAACTGAGGCCCAAAGTTACACAGCCAGTGGTGGCAGAGCCAGAAGCAGGGCTCACAGCACCTATGGCCTAGCCCCACCTCATAGGCTTGAGCTCTGGGTATGACTAGGTTCAAATCCCAGCTCCACCACTTATTCTCTGTGCCTTGGGCAAGTTAATGTCTTTATGCCTCAGTTTTTGCATTTATAAACTGGGACTAACAATAGCAACCACCTCAAAGGGTTGTTGAGAGGATTAAATTAGATAACATATATAAAGGTTTAGAGCAAGCCCTAACATCAAGTACATGCTCAATAAATATGACCTAGTACTATTTTTATTATAATCATGTTGGGGAGGAAAAACTTTTCTTCTACCCATTTAGATTCAGTGATTGAGGACCTGTGAATTAAACTGACAAAGACAGATTAACAGGAGAAAAGATAAAGTTTATTCACATACATACACAGGAACTCACAGAAAATGTGGCCCAAAGAAGCAGTTAGAATTTGGGGCTTATATACCATCTTATTTTGTTTTCCAGCTTTATTGAGATATAATTGACATATAACATTGTGTAAGTTTAAGGTGTACAATGTGTTGATTTGATACACTTATATATTGCTAAATGATTACCACCATAGCCTTAGCTAACACCTCCACCTCGTCACATAATTACCATGTCTTTTTTGTGGTGAAAACATTTAAGATTTACTCTCTTAGCAACTTTCAAGAATATAATACAGTATTAGTAACTACGATCACCATGCTATACATTAGATCCCCAGAAATTGTTCATCTTATAACTGGAAGTTTGTGCCCTTTGACCAACATCTGCCCATTTCCCTCCTCCCCCACCCTCAGCCCCTGGAAACCATCACTCTGCTCTCTGTTTCTATGAGTTCGGCTCTTTCAGATTCCACATATAAGCAAGCTACAGTATTTGTCTTTCTCTGTCTGATATTTGGCTTAGCATAACACCTTCAAGCTTCGTGCATGTTGTCGCAAATGGCAGGACTTTCTTCTTTCTCATGGCTGAATAATATTCCATTGTTTATATACGCCACATCTTCTTTATCCATTCGTTCGCTAATGGACACTTAGGTTGTTTCCATATCTTGGCTATTGTAAATAATGCTGCAGTGAACATGGGTGTGCAGATATCTCTTTGAGATCCTGTTTTTGTTTTCTTCAGAAAAATACCCAGTAGTGGAATAGCTGGATCATATGGTAGTTCTATTTTTAATTTTTTGAGGAACCTCCATACTGTTTTCCATAGTGGCTGCACCAGTTTGCATTCCCACCAACAGTGCACAAGGGTTCCATTTTCTCCACATCCTCACCAACACTTGTTATCTCTTGTCTTTTTGATGATAGACATTGTAATAGGTGTGAGGTGATATCTCATTGTGGTTTTGATTTGCATTTCCCCGATGATGAGTGATTTGAGCACCTTTCCATGTACCTGTTGGCCATCTGTATGTCTTCTTTGGAAAAATGTCTATCCAGTTCTTCTGTCCATTTTTTAATTGGATTATTTGGTTTTTTGCTACTAAGTTGTGTGAGTTCTTTATAAGTTTTGGATATTAACCCCTTCTCAGATATTATATACCATTTTAATAACAGAAGGGAAAGAAGAAGGGGAGAAAGGGCAGTTATGGGAAAACAAATGACTTTCAGGAAAGAGAAATGGGCCCTGAGGGGAGTAGATGGGAGACAGGATAGATCTGTGACATTGTCTGTGTAGGTGATTTCTTATCCTGGTCTCAGAGGTCAATTTTCTCTGGTTATGAAACTCCCAGGGAGGGGATTTATGACATCTGAATTCTTTTGGGAGGCTCTGCTCTTAGGCAGATAAGGGGAAGTTCAGAAGAAAGCCTCTTCCTGCATCTGTGGATTCTCAAATATCTTCAGCTCAAAATAATCCTTATGACGTAGTGGCATATTTTGTCCCCCTCCAATCATTACAGGGGAGAGGGCAGGGTAGAATGGAAGATGCAAGTCCAGGCTGGAGGGCACCTGTCAGTTTTCCAGCCACCTTCCAGGCTGCCCTCCCTGGCTGAGGTTGGGGCGCTTGGGGCCTCTGCTCCTTATCAGAGCTTGCTCAGGGCTAAGCTGGAGCCATTCCATTCCCCCCGGCCCCCACCTGGTGCAGTGGGGTAGCTGCAGGCTCCTCTGGGGAAGCTCACCCACAGGTAAACGAAGCTGGGATGGGGGAGGGGACCACTGCTGGGCTGGGAAGGTCAGCCCAGGCCATTCCTCTGTCCAGGGAGGCTGACCACTTTCCCTGCCCTCTTCATGGGGACAAGGTGCCCCAGGTGGGGAACTGGCGGGGTCCCCGTCCGCGGAGTCGCACAAGCCAGCGGCATATCGAGCACATTTGACTCTCACAGTGGACGATTCTTTGACACTTCCTTCCTCTACATGATTACACGGTAGAGATCACAAAATGAAATTAATGTATTCCATAATGAACTAAAGTTTGCATTTATCAAACAAAAATATTACACCTCTTGCTTTGCACTATTTAACTATTTTAAATTTTAGACAAAAATAAAACCTCCACGCTGTCACAGAGAGCGGCAGAATTGAAGGCACTCCTGTTCTGTTTCTTTGTCTTTACAATCACTGTGCTGTCCTTGCTAGGAGGACAGAAGTGTTTAAACACAGGGATGTGTGCCGTGGGGCCTGGGGATGCGAGGGAGGGGCGGCTGGAGCCACAGATGAGACGTGTGCGCGGAGCTCAGTGCATGAGAGGGCATTCTCTGAGGGAACTTCCATGTAGAATACAGTATTTAGTAATGAATAAGCAGTAAGAGGTGCTAATTTGAAGCTTATTTTATTTATTATAAAAATTCAACAGTATTTGTAGCAACTGTTTAGAAGTTTGACCAATAAAAGACTTTTTCAGAGAGGAGTATTTTATCACTGACCTGTTGACAACTGCCAGCACATGATGAGAATAAAAGGCAGACAAACTTTATTCTGTTTCATTTTTGTTTTTAAATTCTCTGCATACAACGCTCCGCTTACTGCCTGCACTTGGGGTATGTAGTTCCCGCCATCCTGACCTTTGTATGCCAGTGGCTCAAGCTGTCCCCACCCTCATGTCCACCCTCAGGCCCCATTGACTGTCACCGGGGAGCCTGAGGCTGGCGGGCCACATTGCTGGGATGTCAGGCCCCAGGGCTGAGACTGCCTCCTGATTTCACTGGCCTCCAAGACCTCCCCCCGCCCACACTCCACCTCACCCCAGGCTTGGCCGGACAGCCTCCTAGACCTTAGTTCACTTGAGACAAGCTCTTAGAGATGGTTCAAACAGGGAAACTGAGGCTGTGAGAGGGAAGGAACCTCTCCTGGGGATGAAGCTGAGGGCAGGAGCCTGACCCAACCCTGAGCATCCCTGGTGACAGCTCAGACCCAGAGTGGCTTCCCTGGGACAGTCAGGCAGGAGGAAGGGGAGGGAGGCCCAGGAAGGACTGGGGCCCTGCAGGGTTGATTTGCATCTCACTTGAATAGGCCCCCGCTGCCTCACACCCAGAGCAGGCCCACCTACAGGATCCTAGGACTCAGGAAGGTCCCTTCTGGCCCCCACAACCTCCCCTGTGCAGTGTCACAGAGCCCCACTCCCTATCAGTGCCTGTCTGTGGAGCAGCCTTGCTCTCCCCGAGCCTGGTTGTGAAGCTGTTCCCTTGGGAGAGGTGAGGCCCACAGCACAGGAGGGACGAGGTCTATTGGTCGGACCCCAGACACTTCACCAGAGCAGCAGGTCTGGGCCTTGAGAAGGGGGCCCCTTGCTCACCTGGGTCCAAGAGGCACTGGGGGGAGGTGGGGCCCAGCCCCGAAGAATCTGAGGGGAATGCGGTGCTCAGGTCTGATGCTGGGCAGTGGGGGTTTCCTTAGCTGGGCACATATGGCCTGTAGACGCCAGTCCTGCCTTCACCTGGCTGTGAGGATGAGCTGAGTCAGGTGACAGGAGCTGGAGGGAAACAGAGCCGGGGGAGGAAGCCAAGGGCCAACTACTGATGCCCAGAGGAGAAGCCTGTCCCAAGAGCTGACGATCCAGGCGATGCCCAGGCTCCACTGCCCACCCCCCGCCCCCGCCCCCCCCCAGTCCCTAGCCCTCTCTCTGAGACAGAGCAGATGGGATTTGGGAAGAGATGCCCTTCCTGGCCAACCTCCCAGAGTAGGGTCCTGCCCCATCAGCTGGGGCCTCTCGGGGTAGGGGGGCCCTTCTGGAAGTCCTCACATCCCTGCCAAGGGGCTACTCTCTACTTGCACTCCTCCCAGGACAGAAAACTCATTAGCTCCCCAAAGCGTGATCACTGGCCCCTAGCTTTGCTGAGAGAATGTCTTTCTTATGAGCTGGAACCTGTCACCCTGGAACTCAGCCCACTGACCGGCAGGGCCCCGGAGACTGTTGTCTGTTGTAGGGGCAAGAAGATCTTCCCTTCTTCCCTTCTAGGTTCTTTGTCTGGTCTAACAATTAAATTGACACAAGACAGATTAGCAGGAGAAAAACAAGTTTCATACATACAGGAACCCCACAAAAATATGAGACTCCCAAAGGCAGTCAGGTAATTGAGGCTGAGAAGCGGGTAGGGGTCCGGGGCTTCAAAGGGGAGGAAGACAACTCACAGGAAGGTGAGAAGAGCAAATGTTTGGTAAACCACACAGATAAGTCTCTCTGATATAAAATGTTATCTCTGGTAATAGCCCCCTTCCTGGTACAGCCCCTCATCTACATTCTTTTAGGCGGTTAAGGGGGAGGTAAAAAGCTCTTCCTGAGTCTGCTGAGCCCCGACTGTTTTCAGCTCAAAGTAATCCACATGCCAAAGTGGCACAGTCTCGGGTGGCGTATTGTGCTCCCCCTCACTGTCAAAGCTGCGGGGCTAATGGTGTGGGGTCTGCCCCACCAGTTCTGGTTTATGGTCAGGTCCCTCCAGCCTCCCCAGGCCGCCACCTCTCAGCTGTCTCCAAAGTCTGTTCTGTTTTTGTATCACCTCATAGTCTCTGGGGGGACAATGAGCTCCCCATCACTGGAGGGATACAAGCCAAGACCAGAGGCCTGCCTATCAGAGGTCTCATAAGTGTCAGGTGGAAGCTAGGTTGAGATCCTCCTGGGGGTTCCCCAGCCCTGGGGGAGGTGGGAGGAGAAATATGGGAGGCAGGGAGTTTGGGATCACTTCACACTCTGGGAGGTGAGGCTCAGAACCATCAGCTAGCTATGTTGTCTTTGTTTTCACCTTTCCCCAACAGAAGTGAGGAAATACCTCCTGGAAACAATGCCCTGCCGGCCAGCTGCCAGGTAGTGTTTGTCCAGTGAGCTCGGGCCTCCCAGACACGCAAGGAATGCAGAAGGCACAGCCTGGAATAATCCAGGAGCACTCCACACACACATATACACACCCCAGCTCTGGCTCAGCACCTCCCCAGACAGGAGGACGCTGGCCCTGCCCTTGGTTTACCCCCAATCCCGCCCACAGGGGCCTGTAGACCACTCCCACCCAATGGCTGGAAGAGGCCAGGGAGCAGGGGCACCTCTCCTTCAGTTAGACTCAAGAAAACACTTCCTGAGGCCACAAACTGTGACCCAGGCACAGAGGGATTTCCAGGCTCTGCATGAGCTCCTAAAGTGGTAGGGATGCCCAAGGGGTCAGGCACGTAAAAGCTACCGGCAGAGTGAAGAACGGGCAGGGCTGAGAGAGGAGGAAGGTCGCCCCCGTGCCCAGCTGAGTACTGAAGCCGGCGCATGAGATGGGGGCACATGCCCGCTGACCCCTCCATCACGCCCACACACCCGCGGGCAGGGTCCTTCACTGCCTTGTCTCTCCTGGTCCACAGAGTCCCCTTTCATAGTTAATTCCTATCAGAGACCTGGGGTTTAGCCCCCTTGGACCTCTCTGGGAAGAGCCAGGTAACCCCCAGGATGGGCCGTGGTGGAGTCCAGTTCAGCTCAGGGTTCTGGGTTTCACATCCGCATTTGGTCTCAGCCACAGCCTGGCCTGCTTGGTTCCCTCTGCGGGCAGGTCACTCGGAGGTTCCTTCAACATGGTTTTCAGTTCCTGGGGTTGGGGGTGAGGGGCAGGGGGGTGGGGGATGGGTGGGTTCCCCTCTGATCCTTATCCTCATATTGATCTCACAGTCCCACCACCTCAGATCTTACCTCTTCTAGCTTCCACCCCTGAAGAGGGGTTGGGGCTGGGCAGAGGGTACCCAGGCCAGTTCAAAGACAGACTCGGGACTAACAGCTTTTATAGCATATTTGATGAGATTTGATTTCAGACCCCAGAGGCCAGAAGACTCCCAGCAGGGGCTCGGGTAAGGCAAGTGAGGCACCTAGGTGGTACTTAAGGGGGCACCACCCTCAGGCAAGTGCAGGGTCAGCGCCTCCTTAAATGTTTTTTGCCCTAGGCACCATGCTGGCCTTACACTAGTCCCAGTCCTGACCTCCAGGGAGAAGGATAGAGGAACCTAGTCCTCCTGCAGGAGGCACGGAGGAGTAGAGCTCCTTGGTGCCAGAAACCTAGAGTTCCCAGCTGGCTCCAAACAGAGACAGGAGCTACCAGGCAAACGCAGGCAAAATGTTATGCAAATCAGCCTCTTGGAGGTTTGCATGGGGCTGGGGGTTGGGAGGTGAGGGTGGACTGCAGGGGGCCGGAGGAGTGCTGCACCCCCTGCACAAAGAGAAGACTGAGGCTCTGATGGGAAGGGGAGCTGCGGGACACATGTTCGAGGGGAGGCGAGGATGGGAGCAAAGCAGGCAGAGGACACAGAATCTTCACACAGGCTGATTGATTGTGCTTTTTGCACCGGCCACTGCAAGTGCCCCATCCAGCCCTCCTTCCAGGCCCTCCTGGGCCCCTCTTCCAAGAAGCCCACAGAAGCTTTCTTCTGAAAGGATCTCCTGCCTTGGGCTCATCCCATCAGAGGCTTAGCCTATGGGGTATTGGGGGACAGGAGTGGGAGAAGATGGAGTGGTGGGGGGGGTTGTGTTGTCCTCTTCGTTTCCCTGACCTGAAGTGCTGGGGAATAATGTAAGCACAACTGGGGAGGCATTCTGCCCTCAGCCTTCACGTCAATGGGAAGCCTTCCTTGACTTACCCTCCCCATCCCACCTCACTTAGTGCATGTCCAGAGAAGAGGCCTCACTGGGTGTCGCCTGGGAGCTCCAGAGTTGTTTTGCTAAGTGCTCTTAGGTGTCCTGTCTCCCTCATCAGACCATGTCACCCCAATCAGACATAATGTAATGGAATGTGTCCCCCATCCGTGTCCCTTTGAGATTAGCCCTGGGAGAGCAGGGCTGTGCCTCCCCTCAGTGGATCTGATACTGGCTCAAGACAAAGTTGACATAAGGGAAGCCATATTGTAGAAAAGAAACCCTATTGTAACTTTGAGTGACCTCTGATGAACTAGCCCAGACATGCTCTGTGGGTTTATGGCCCTCCCAGCTGCTATAAGTGGATAACTTTGTTCTTTTGAGTTCCTCAGGAATGTGATGACCCCCTCAGCAGAGAGTCTATGCTGATAGCCATCATCAATGACAACCAAAGGATCAGTGTGTAGGGCGTTGCTCCGGTCTCTGATGCATATCCAGTAAAACAAAAGATGTCAGGAACTAAGATCAGACGTCTGCCCCACCTGGAGGTCAGATGGATGCCCCACTTGGAGACCAACCCCCTATATAACTGGCCCATAGTCTTTGTTCTGTAAGATGGTCCTTTTGGACATGAGTTGGCCATCTGCCCTCTTGCTAGCAAGCAGTAATAAAAAGTCTTTTCTCTCCTACCACCTGGCCTCTTGACTATTGGCATGTCTTGCAGCGGGCAGAAGAACCCCCTTTTTTGGGCGGTAACAGATCCCCTTTAGGCTGAGCCCCTCCCCTCCCCTGTGGCCCCCCCAACCTCCACATACCCCCACCTCAGCCACAGCCTCCCTCCCCGATTCTCAAGACACCACTGGGGAAAGGAGAGGACAGGATTTTAGAGAAGCGGCCAGGAGGCCCTGAAACTGCCAGTCAGGCACCTGTGGCCAGGGGCCCAGGAATCCTGCTCGGACTTAGCATGTGTATATGAAGGTTGGGGGTGGGTGGCGGAGAGCAACCACGGACCCCCTCAGGGGCCGCTGGGACATGTGTTCTGAGTACAAGTTCCCCTTCCCCAGGATATGTACCTAAAACAATGAAGCTAAATTCATTACTTACAGAGAAAAAAAAACTTCTTACAAAAACACAGAAACAGGGGGAAGTGGGGTGGGGGATGGGCACAAGGGGTGAAGGGATGCATCCACATGGTGACGGACAAACAATAATGTACAACTAAAACCCCACAATGTTATAAACTATTAAGACATCAATAAATTTTTTTTTTTTTTTAAAGCACAGAATCCCCACTGCCGGCAAGCTGATCTTATATAAGGTATGGAAAGCATGCTGTTCAGCAATTGGCTGACTTTCAGAAGCCAGACTGCAGATTGGCTGACTTTCAGCCTTGGAGTTTCGGGATTGGCTGACTTTCAGAAGCAGAATCACTGGGGGCTAAGGCTGCAGCTGATTGGCTGGCTCTCAGGGCGCTGAGGTAAAGCTATCAGTGATTACTCCGGCCAGTTTAACATGGGCCTGTAGTGACTTGTTCATTACTTGGGACTTGTGCCCAGAAGTCTTTTCTTTTCTTGAATATAGAGAATAGAAATGTTTTATTTTCATCTCCCCACACGCTCCTGACTTCTCCCCTCTCTTATCAGCCAAGCACCGATCATCTGTGCCCAAACTCCAGTTTGGATTGTCCAGAAGTTAGAGTCTGCCCAGGCCTGGTCATTCATTCCTTCAACAACTCTTCCTCAGGTGCCCACAATGGAGACCAGGGCTCTAGAAGGCAGACCAGGGCCCTTCCCTTCTGGGGCTGGATACACCTTCTCAGGGTAACTGAGCCCAGACCTGGGCACCCAGAGGGAGTTCCAGTATTTGTTGGGGGCCATGGCCCATTCTACTTCCCAGGCCTCTAGGGCGCGCAGAGGAGACCTGGAGACCGTGGCCCTGGCCTACACTAGTGACTGGTCAGAAGGGGCCCAGAGCCTCCTGGGCAAGGACTCAGGAGGGAGGAGAGAAGTGAGGGGCCCTGGGGCCTGTCGGGGAAGTTCAGAGTGCAGCACAGTGCTGGCTGTTGCACACTCAGATAACCACTGGCCCTGACTCAGCTTCTGGACTTGGGCCTGGGTCCCACAGCAAGGAGAAGGCTGCCATTAAAGATAGCAAAAGGTCAGGGGCTGGCCCGGTGGTGTAGTGGGTAAGTTTGTGCGCTTCGCTTTGGTGGGCCGGAATTCGCACGTTCAAATCCTAGGCACGGACCTATGCATGGCTTATCAAGCCATGCTGTGGCGGCGTCCCATATAAAGTAGAGGAGGATGGGCACGGATGTTAGCCCAGGGCCAATCTTCCTCAGCAAAAAGAGGATTGGCAACAGATGATAGCTTGGGGCTAATCTTCCTCACACACACACAAAAAAAGATATCAAAAGCCCAGAGGGTGCTCTGTGAAACTTCTGCCCAGTGCAGGGAGCTAGGTGAGCACCATTGGCTTGTTTCCTCCATATTATTTATGGACTCTGCTTTATTCCAAAGAGGATTGGAACCTAAGCATCATAAAGGCTAGGACTTGTCGTGTTTCTCACCAGCACACCCCTGCATAAGTGGATGAATGAATGACAGGCTGTGAGGGGACTGCATGGTGGATTTGGCAGAAGGGGTATAAGCCGTCCCCTTCCTTGTTCCTATAAAATCCAGCCTCAGCACTCCCCCGGCCCACACACATACAGAAGTGTGCACTGCCCCCAGCTCACCAGTTCCTCATGTCTGGGATGAAGTTTGAGCCCCTCATGACCCAGTAGGGACCCCAGTCCCCCTGGGGTGGTATTTGGGTCCTCACCTTGGCTCCAACCCACCCAGTTCTGGAGAGTTGAGGAAGTTCTGATGTTCTGCATTAGTCGGCTTTAACTGTTCTAGAAAATGGTAAAGTACCTTTGGGAAAAACAAAATATGTTAATTTGGGTCCTAGGTCAGAAAAAAAAATTTATATCTGGCTTTGGTCTGGGTTGGTTTTGGCTTTGGCCACTGGTCAGGAGAGCAAGAGGGCAAGGAGTATTGTCTTGGCCCCAAAGCAAGAGAAATGGGTTGAAGCCCAGCTCTGGCCGGAATCATGCAGGGGACTGGGCCAGGCCTTCAACTACCTGGGCTGTTCATTCCAGCAGGCGTTTACTGTGCACCTGCTGTGTGCTCGGTACTGCGGGGGCGCATGTAGACTCTGCCCCAGCCCCCACGGGGTAAGAGGCCAATGGGGAGACAGATAAGTGAGTAGGGGTTCACAGTTGTTAAAAAAGAAATAACAGGCCCAAAATGGAGTCATTTGCCCCCACAACAGCAAACCAAGACTTAAGTAGTTTCAACCAATCTCAGGAATGTGACCTTCTTAACAGTCAATCTGAAATCTCCTGATTAGCTCTAGTGAGATAATCTGCATGATAAAACCCCTGCCCTTCCCTTGTCCCCAAAAGAGGATGTCCTGGCCTGAAACCATCCTTTCTTTTCTTTTGCTAATAAGTTCCTTACCCCACCCTCCTTCTGCCTATAAAAACCTTCCATTTTGTACAACTCCTCTGAGTTCCCTTCTATGTGCTAAATAGGATGCTACCAGATTCATGAATTGTGTAATAAAGCCAATTAGACCTTCAAATTTACTCGGTTGCATTTTGGGTTTTTTTGACACAGTTTGGAGCAATCAGGGCTGTTGGGATGGGGGGCACGCCTAGGGGCTGTGTGAGCCCAGGGGAGGCACCAGACTCGGCTTAGGGTGAGGAGTGACATCAGAAAGACGTCGTGGAGGCAGGACTGGCTATGTAATTTGTATGGCCCAGTGCAACATGAAAATGCAAGGCCCTTGTTCAGATTTCAAGATGCAATAGAGCATTAAACCAAGCACAGGGCCTTCTCAGCATAGGGCCCTGTGTGACTGCACGGATATCACACCACGGAGCCGGCCCTGCTTGAAGGAGGAGGCTCCAGCGCTGAGTCCGGAGGATGATTATGAGCATGCCAGGGAAGAGAAAGGGAAAGCATCGTGAGCAGTGGCAGGACGATGACACAGCCCACTGTGTGCGAGGACCTGGCAGCTCTGGAATTCCCAGAGCCTCCTTTCCTCAGATCTGGGTCTTAATGCTTGTCCAGGGGCTGAAGCAGCCCAGACAAGGTTTTCCCAGGCCTCAGTGATCATGTGAGGCGGCCAGCTGTCTTTTCTTGGCAAGGGGCGGAGTGGAGGGACACCATCATGTAATCTGACATTGTATCCTTCCTACTCACTGGGAATTAAAACGTCCTTTCTTTCTTAAGAAACAAAAGAAGTTGCTTTTTGTAATGTATTTGGCAAACAAATAAATACACAAAAGTGAAGTGAGACAGCTATGTTGGTTTCCCTAATTTTAAAAAAAGTGGCTGCTCTGTGAACTCCCCAGATCCAGGCTCCATGAGGTCTCCCTCTTGATGTTATATGTCCCTGGAGAAGCCACAAGTGACACTCAGCAGGGCTCGATGAGAGCTGAGGGTGGCGAGGGGCAGGCAAGCTCCAGGAGCCGGGAATCTGTGGCCGGCGACACCAGAGGAAGGGAAGGCTCCTCCCCCTTTAGCTCTGGGTCTCTGCAGGGTGAGGCACAAGCTCAGGCGGGGAGCTGCTGGGAGGGCAGCTTTGAAACCCAGCAGGGAGATAAAGGAGACAGAGAAACCAAAGGCTTCCCTGATAACCAGCCAGGAAGCCAACACAGAACAAAACAGAGAGATAAGGAGCAGACTGCCTCTCTCAAGGCCAAACGGTTTTAAGAGACACTCCTTGGGGTGGACATTGGATTTAAAGAGTGGGCAATCAATAAAGGGATCCCTTGGCGGGGTGCTAAAGAGAAAAATAAGTCTCTGCCAGCTGGTTTGGTGACCTCCAACGGGACTGGGCTCCTGGCTGGGTGGCAGTTGGATGCCTCCAGCCCTCTGAGTTCTGGCTTCATCCCCCAAGGTCAAGGCTGGATCCTCCTATTTCAGGCTCCCTGGGCCTCCCCTTTTAGTCTAAAGCTGTGACAGTTTTGTTTTGTTTTAACACAAAGGTAAGTAGACTATATTTCTAAGAAATGCTTAATCGAGTGTCTGAGCCGTGGAGGGCCGTGGAAGTGTGGTGTAATGGAGAGGGCCTGGTGTCAGTGCAGGTGACGTGCCTGTGCCCCAGGACTGACCTGTGAGCCTCAGTATTTTGTGTGGGCACAAGACACTGAGCCCAGCAGGGCAGGGCTGGGGGAGGATCGAGAGGGGATGGATGTGAAGTGCTCAGCCGGTAGGGCTCTAACCATGGCAGTAGGGCCCCTGCCTGGGCGCTGTGCTTTAGAGGGCCTCCCTCTAGTCCTCCCCTGTTGGCTCCCCGCCCCACTGGGACCAAGGGTGGAACCCACTTGGAGCCCACACCCTCCTTCTAGACTACGCTCTAGGTCCCCTGCCTATAGGTCCTCAAGCTCACTTTCCATACCTGAGCTGGCCTCTGTCTTCCTGAGGGCAGCGAGGATGTATATTTCTAGGCCCAAGGAGTGGCCGATGGTGGCTGTTTGTGCAGGAGGTCATGGGGAGAGTATGGAGAGTTGGGACAGATGTTCTGGGGTGCCCACACACGTGAACCCAAGGCCACTCATGGTCCAGGATGGAGTTCCAGTCACTACTGTGTAACAAACTACCCCCAAACTTAGTGGCATAAAAGAAAAGTGATCATTTTCTTATTATCTCTCATGGTTCTGGAGTTTGGACTCAGTTGGGCGTTTCTCTTTTGGGGTCTCTTCTGTGGTGGCAGTCAGATGGCGGCTGGGGTGAAAGTCAATCCAAAGGTTGCCCACTCAGATGCTGGCTGTGGGCAGAGCATCTCCACCCACCTGGCTAGGCCTGGGCTTTCTCACAGCATGGCAAGTAGGGTCCAAGAGCAAGAGTCTCAAAAAGAATCCGGCAGAAGCTATATTGCTTTCTGTGACCCGGTTGCACAAGTCACGTAGCATCGTTTCTGCTGCAGTCATAAGGCTGCCCAAATGAGGGGGCAGGGCACATGGGCTCTACCGCTCAATGGGACAAGTGTCAAAGTGCATTGTAAGAAGAATACAGGGACTGGGATATATTGTGGGGCCGCCTTAGAAATATACAATATGCCACAGAAGAGCGGGGGAGCCAGCCCCGGGTAGGAGCCTCCATATGTACTCTTGCTCCAGGCCTGCAAATGTGAGGGGTGGTGGCAGTCTCGTGCCATGCAGTTTCCTCTGATCTAGGTATCCACACCTGTGGGCAATAGTTCTGTTGAAGCCAGAGGCATCCAGCCAGGACCCCATAGCCAGACTCTGAGCACTGACCTTGTGGATCCAACAGCAGCAGCTAGAGCGTGTGTCAGGATCACCCCAAGTAAGTCTCAGAGGAGGGGAATACTTGAATTAGCCCTGAGAGTTCCTTCTGGCACAAGACTCACCGGGAAGCCCCACCCTTTCCCCTCCAGAAGCAGAGGGATAATCAGCCACACAGCCTTGAGGCCTCCTTTCCTGACTGAGAGCCCAGAGCCCTGGGGTCTAGGCCTGACTCAGTCATTGTGTGATCTGGGGCAACTCACCCCTCTTCTGGGCCTCACTCACTATTTATCTGTGAATCGGGAGAGTGGGGCTGAGGACTGGCCCTAAAACCTCTGCCCACTCCCCCACACCCAGCAACAATGACCTCATACAAGCCCCAGCTCTCCTGTTACCTTCCCTAGGAGAACTCATCATCCCTTCCAGAATACACCCATCCCTGCCTCCATGGGGGCAAACCTGTGCTGGTTTTGATCGCCACTGTTTCCCCAGATCAGTGCCCAACAAGGGGAGATGTTTGCTGCCTGACTCACAACCTGGGGCAGTTTAACCAGGTCTCTAGCCTGTCTCTACACAGCCTCTCCTGGGAACTGGCCCCTAGCTGGGGCTGGCCCGTCCAAACCTCTCCCCCTGTGGCCCCCTTCTCAGAGGGGAACCCTGGGGTGGAGGAGAGGGCAGATTTGAGCCATTTGATCAGATGGTTCAGCAGGAGGCATTTTCAGTTTCTGTAGGGACACTGGGAACACCAGCACGGAAGGAGGGAAAGGCACCTTTAGCATAATACGGTGGGGAGAAGATTATGATGTTCTCCACAGGGAAGAGGGTCGTCGTGTTAATCGGAGGAAAATCAAGGCTTCAAGCAAGCTGGAGGGTACACCCCCCACCCTGGGATCTTTGGAGGAAGAAGTCCTGCCAGTAGGGAGGAGAGTTTGCCCTCAGGTCCTTAAAAGGAGAAAACTAAAGGCAGCTGTGGCTGGTGGAGAGCTAGTGGCTGGAGGGAGGACCCATCACCGTCCCCAACCTCAGACCAGACCCCACCCCACCAGGGGAATCCCAGACACCCAGCGGGCCCTGCGGGAGGCTAAAGCCAGGTTTCAGTGCTCTGTGGGGAGTGGTGGCCAGTCCTGTGTGGGGAGAGTTTGCAGAGATACCAGCTTCGGAAGGTTACAGCAAGGACTGGGGGGACGGTGGGGAGAAGAGGTGGGTTAAGGAAGGAGACCTTCTCCATAGGTGCCTGAGAAGGCCCAAGCTGTAAGGGAGAGCCCCCTTTTGCAGGAAGAGAGAGTTATCCAAAGACAAGGCCTTACCCCTGGTATCCATCCCAGCCCAGCCTCTGTCCCCTGGTTCTGGGCAACTTTGGCACTGAAAAGATTCATTTCAGTAAGCTGTTAAAGCTTCTCGTGGAGGCAGCAAGGACTAGGTCCAGGAAAGACAGAGGTGACTTGGTGTGTGAAATGGGACTTACCTTGCTTGGGGCACTGAAGAGTAATGGCCTGTCTAGGGTTGCCAGATTTAGCAAATAAAAATCAGGACTCCCAGTTAAATTTGAATTTCAGATAAACACTGAATAACTTTTTAGCATAAGTATGTCCCATGCCATGTTGGGATATCCTTATACTAAAACGTATTCATTATTTATCTAAAATTCAATTTTTTAAACTTTTTTGCTGAGGAAGATTCCTCCTGAGCTAACATCTGTCACCAATCATCCTCTTTGCTTGAGAAAGATTTGCCCCATGCTAATATCCATTGCCAATCTTCCTCTGTTTTGTACATGAGCCACCGCCACAGCACATCTGCTGACATGTGCTATAGGTCCACCCCTGGGAACTGGACCCAGGCCACTGAAGCGGAGCATGCTGAACTTAACCACTAAGCCACCAGGCCAGGCCCTGCAATTCGATTTTAACTAGGCATTCTGTATTTTATCTGGCAGGCCTAGTGGCCCAGTAGGCACTCATAAGGACCATCCCCCAATACCCACTCTCTAAGCATAGAGAGAGCCAGGACCTTGGCAACCGAAAGGAATGGCCTTCCTCCGTGGTGCATTCCAGAGTTCCCGATAGGCCTCCCCTCTCCCCACACCTGCCCCCATTTCCCTGCCCAGATTTTCAGATCTGACACCAGAGATCCTATGGCAGATAAGGCCCCAGGAAGATGCTTGGCTGATCGCACTGCATCCTACCCGACTTGGGCATCCACAGCCATTCACTGAGCACTGTGGTGCCAGCCTTGTCTTGGGGGAGTCAGGGGAGATGATTAGGGGCTGAGTTTTAAAGAATGTGTGGGAGAAAATGGAGATGGACACGAGGAAAGCAACACATGCCACTACGTTCTGGGAATTCCAAGTAACTCCCTTAGCATGGCTGGTGTTCTGATATGGGATAAGGATCTACAGGAGGCTGGGGGCAAAGCCCAGTCACAGGGGTTTGCATCTTATGGCAATGCATTTGTGATTCACCCTCAGCAGTGGGAGCCATGGAAGGGAGCCTTTAAAATTAAGTATTTGTTGGTAAACAAACACATAATACAACACAGAAGGGCAGTCTCTCAAAGTATGGTCCATGGAATCTGGAGGTCTGTAAGATCCTCTCAGGAGATCTACAGGTTAACATTATTTTCATGGTAATACTAAGATATTATTTGCCCTTTTCACTATGTTATTATTTGACTGATTACTCAAAAGCAACGGTGGGTAAAACTGTTAGTGCCTTAGCACAAATTAAGGCAGTGGCACCTGAAGGGATCAGGATATGCCACCCCAAATATGCCACTTTGGCATAAGGATTATTTTGACATGAAGGGAGTTGAGAACCAACAAACGTAGGAAGAGTTCTTTGTCCTCCCTTTATCTGCCTAAAAGCAGGGTATCAATGCCCCTTGTGCAAATGTTTTCCCCACTACCAGGAAGGGGAAAGCGACTCATCGCTGGGGATGGAGAGTGGAGGCCAACATGAGTCTGCATAGACAGACCTTACTAAAATAACCCTTAGCTTCCGTTATTTCCCTCATATACATCCTAGCTACTTTGCCACAGTTTGTTGTCCCCCAAAGCCAAAGCCCCTTTCCTTTGTTAGAATGGCATATAAGCCCCCAAGTCTAACCACCTCTTTGAGGTTCACTTCTTTCCTGTGAACTGCCTTTGTCCCTTTAACTCACAGGTCCCCAGATTCTGAACCTAAGAGGCTAGAGGAAAAGTTTTTTCTCCCTGACACACCAAACTGTACTAGTAGTCATCGTACAGTTAGTCTTCATTGCTAGGGGAGGAAGACAATTCCTCTACCCACTCTAGGTCCTTCTGGCTGGGCTATGAATTAAATTGATATGAGACAGAATAACAGGGAAAAAAATCGAACAAGTTTAATAACATGTATACATGGGAGAAACCCAGGAACACTGGGTAACTCAGCCATCTGGCCAAAGCTGCCACCTTAAATATCATCTTCAGCTAAAGGCAAAGGAGGATGTTGGGGGTAGTGGTTTGCGATTTCAGAGGGGAGGAAGGCAATTTTCATGCAGATAGAAATGCAAATTTTGTTAAACAAGTTTTGCTGGGCCAAAAATGGGCTTGTTGGTGGCTTTCTATCACAGCTATTTTACACTATACTATAGTTGTCTTATGGTATTAGCTCCTTCCTGGAACAGGCCTTCTATGTTAAATTCTTGTAGGCAGTGTGGGGGAAGGTCAAGTGTTCCTCCTAAGTCTTTTGAGTCTTTATTGTCTTCAGCTCGAAATAATCCACATACCAGAGTGGTACATCTTGGGGTGGCTTACCCTGAACCCCATGACTATGTATTTGCAAATTAAAACAGTTTTATTTATGAATGTCCTTGATGGAGCAGTAAAAAATATTAATTTTATTAAATTTCATTCTGTGAGTAGCACACATCTTTGTGTTTTTAATATTCTGTGTGAGAAAGGGGGAAGTAAGCATAAAGCAATTCTGCTGCTTCCAAAGGATGTCGGTTGTCTCACTCAAGGAAAAACACTTGTGTGATTCTTTGAGTTGCCAGCTGAACTAGCTGCTTTTTTCATGGAATACCTTTTTTATTTGAAAGAAAGACTGACAAACAGTGGTGATTCAGACTCTGATATTTGGCAGACATTTTCTAGAAAATGAATGAAGTGAGCCTGTCACTCCATGAAAAACAACTGACAGTATGTATTGCTTGTGATAAAACTTGAGCTTTCGAGCAAAAGTTAGAATTTTGGAAAACTTGTATCCACCACTGTGAGCTTGACAGCTTCCTAGTTATGATATTGTGATATAATAAGAAATATGTATTTGGTCTTCCTCTGTGTTCCTGGCACAGAGCTCCTAAAACCCTTGGAAATTCCTGAAAGACAGAGGTGAGAGGAGTGTCTTCTGTTATTCATAAAAAGCCCCTTTCAACTGTACCTGAGTTTATGCTAATGAGGTGACTCTTGAAGGATGGGGGCTGGTTGCCAGAGGAACCAATCATGTGATTAGAGGGTTGGAAATTTGGTCCTATCCCTTACCTCTGGGGAGGGGAGAGGGACTGGAGATTAGCTTAATCACCAACGGCCAATGATTTAATCAATCATGCCTACATAATGAAACCTCCATAAAAGCCCTCACCAAAGAGATTCAGAGAGCTTCTGGATTGGTGAAAATATCTATGTGCTAGGAGGTGGCACACCCCAACTCCATGGAGACAGAAGCTCCTGGACTCAGGACCCTTCCAGATCTTGCCTTATGTATCTCTTTATCTGGCTGTTCATCTCTATATTTTATTTTATCCTCTATAATAAACCAGTAAGTGTAGGTAAGTGTTTCCCCAAGTTCTGTGAGCCATTATAGCAAATTATCAAATGTTAGAAGGGGGTTGTGGGAATCCCAGATTTATAGCTGATTGGTCAGAAGTACAGGTGACAACCTGGGACTAGTGACTGGCATCTGTAGTGGGGGACAGTCTTGTGGGACAAGCCCTTAACCTGTAGGGTCTGCTCTAACTCCAAGTAGTTAGTGTCAGAACTGAATTGTAGCACACCCAGTTGGTGTCCAGAGAATTGGTTGACGTGGGGAAAAAAACCCCACACATTTGGTGTCAGAAGTGTTGTGAGTAGAGGAAATAGTTTTTTCTTTTACTAGTACTTAAAGACTTTTCTGATGAGATTAGTAGTGATAGCGACAAATGTGATTTTTCAGTATTGTATAATGAAATGTGTTAAAATGTGGAAGATCTGCATAACTCAGTCAATCAATATTTTCCAAATGACAAATGCATGATGTTACAAAATCACCCACACACAAAAGACTCATTCAAAGTGCAAGACAGAACAATAGATTTTAATGTAACAGCGTATGAAAATGTCATTGCTATGGTTTCAGATTCTACATTGCAACTAACCTTTAAGAAACTGCCACTCGTAGAATTTTGACATGCTATCAGAGAAGCATATCCACAAAAGGCTATTAAAATACTCCTCCCTTTTCTAACTACATATCTTTGCGACACTGAATTCTCTTCACATACTTCAACCAAAACAATATATTGTAACAGATTGAATACAGAAGCAGATATGAGAATCAAGTTGTTTTCTATTAAGCCAGACATTAAAGAGATTTTCAAAAATGCAGAATGGAGCCATTCTTCTCATTAAATTTTTTTTGTTTTGGAAAAAATAGTTACTTTTCACAAAAATATGTTCTTTATATTAATATATGATTGATTTTAGTTATTTTAAAGTGAATTAATATGTAAATATTTTTAAAATTTCTTAGTTTTAATTTCTACTAGCTCTCATTAACAAAGGTGATTTGGGGTCCTCAGTAATGTTTAGGAGTGTAAAGGGGTCCTGAAACCAAAAAGTTTGAGAACCACTGAAAAATTGAGTGAATAAGTCTTCATCTCACTCCCGAATCTCAGCCTACCACTTCTTTCTCTCCAAAGATACCCGCTGTGGCCAATGTCTTACCTTCCTCCACATTCTATGTATTTATACCCAAAAGGTACTCACTTCTGCACCTGGCTCTTTTCAGTAAGAAAAGAATGGACCGTAGGAACCATCCATATCATGATACACACCGCTGCTGCGTTCATTTGAATGGCTGCATTGTGTGCCTATTATGTGAATATAATGTAATCTGTTAAACCATTCTTCTATTGCTGAACATTTGGGTTGTTTCTAAAATTTTTTTTTACTAATTTAAACAATGATGCAGTGAACATCCTTGGAAAGGTTTTAAACAGGTAAACGACATGGCGACATGATCAGATTCACTTGTTACAAAAAGATCACCCTGAACGTGTAAACTGCTAACATCTGAACAAGGTCAGTGGATTGGATCAGTGTCAATTTCCTGGTTGTGGATAGTGTGAATATCCACATGTGAATCTGCATGTGAATCTACAATTATCTCAAAATAAAAGTTTAATTTAAAAAAAGCCTGACACCCATTAGGATGGCTGCTATCAAAACAAACAGACAAACAAAAACCCGAGAAAAGAACTAGTGTTGGTGAGGATGTGAAGAAATTGGAACTTTTGTGTACAGTTTGGTAGGAATGTAAAATGGCACAGCCACTTGGGAAACAGTATAGAAGTTCCTCAAAAAATTAAAAATAGAATTACCATATGCTCCAGCAATTCTACTTCTGGGTATATACCCAAAAGAATTTAAAGCATGGTCTCAAAGAGATATTTGTACACCCATGTTCATAACTCCATTATTCACAATAGCTAAAACATGGCTGCAACCCAAGTGTCCATCAATGGATGAATGGATAAGCAAAATGCAGTACATTTAATGAAATATTATTTAGCCTTAAAAATTCTGCAACATGCTACAACATGAATGAACCCTGCGGACATTATGCTAAGTGAAATAAGCCCACAAAAAGACAAATACTATGTGATTCCATTTATATGAGGTCTCTAGAGTAGTAAAATTAATAGAAACAGAAAGGAGAATGGTGGTTGCCAGCGGTGGGGTGGGGAGTGGAAAATGGGGAGTTGTTGTTTAATGGGTGTAGAGTTTCGGTTTTACAAGATGAAAAAATTCTGGAGGTGGGTTGCACAACAACATAAATATATTTAACACTACTGACTGTACCCTTAGAAATGGTTAAGATGGTCAATTTTTTCTTTTGTGAGGAAGACTAGCCCTGAGCTAACATCTGTTGCCAATCCTCCTCTTTTTGCTTAAGAAGACTGGCCCTGGGCTAATATCCGTGCCCATCTTCCTCTGCTTTACATGGGACGTCACCACAGCATGACTGAGAAGCAACAGCGTCGGCTGGCGCCCGGGATCCGAACCCACGAACCCTGGGCTGTCAAAGCGTGACCAAAACCGCTGCACCACTGGGCGGCCTAGGTCCATTTGACATTAAGTGTTTTTTACCACAATTAGGAAAAAAAAAAATGAAGGAGGGCTAGTGAAAAATAATCACTCTGGCTGCAGCGAGGCGTGGAGGGGCCAGACTAGTGACAAGGAAGTCTCCTAGCAGAATGTTCCTATCGTCCAATACTGGGGCTTGAACCAAGGCAGTGGCATGGAGCTGAAGGGGCTGTGTTAGACTGAATCATTGGTCCAAATCTTTGCTCCCCTGTCATAGACTTCTCCATCCACACCCTTGTCATAGTGGACAGAGAATACTTTCCCACCTTTGACTTTGCGTTTGGCCACGTGACTTGCTTTGGCCAATAGGAAACTTGTGAATCTGACAAGAGAAACTTTGAAATGTGCTTGCGCAGTAGGATATGCTCTCTTGTGCTGCAGTAATCTGCCACGATAAGAACATGCCATGATAAGAACATGCCCCGATAGCTGCTGCTCCTTCAGTCTGGGTTCTGGAACAACTCTCTGGGAACAGACCATATGGGAACAGCCACTGGTCCAAGGAGAATGAGAGACATGTACAGCACACCTGACCTCAACCTGTAGCTTGGAACCTGAAGCTACAGCTGACCCACAGACCCATGAGTATGACAATACGTGATTACTGTTTTAAGCTTCTGAGTGGTTTTGTTTTGTGTTTGATATGGCACAAATAATCATTTTATAATGGCATTTAGCAGGCTTTCACAACCTTAACCATCATTTTGCTGAAGCAAAGCTTGCCATTAAGCAACACAGAGAAAACATTCCAAAGGCAGTCAGGAGAGTGCTGAGATAATTAAGTTCAGGTATAGACTGCTAGTGAAAGCAGAGTCAAGAATCCCAGGAGATCATTTCATAGATGGGAGTATAGTAGCCTCAGATCTCAGCTGTAGCTCATATCAGGATGTTGGTATAATCACGGTAGGAAAACATGATCAACAGCTCTTAGCATAGCTTTCTGGAGTGACTTGAGTCTGGGGATTGAAATGCATATATTTCTTATTGGTTGGGATGCTATTTGGAATAAACATTACCCTGTGATAATGGATCATTGGCCCTTGCAGGATGGATGGGGGCCAGAATAGTTAACTTGACCACAGGTTAACTTACCACCAAGGAGGCAGTTGGTCTCCTCAAGGAAAGGTGTTAAATGGTGGACCTGGTGTTCATCTCTGTTGCTGGCAGTTCGGACATTCGTTAGCAACAGTAGCTAAGTTAGTCTTGGTTTGGGAGCCTATGCTGTTTGTTGGGTCCATGCATAGCCTCCATCCCTTTGACTGAGGCTACTTCCCTCATGTGTCCATTGTGCCAGCACCAGAGTGGCCAATGACTGAAGTTGGCTGATGTCAGATGGCCAAGTCAGCTCGGTAGTTTAGTGCCTCTTCCATGGTGGATAAGCTTCTGAATTTTGGGGGGTCATTTGTTACACAGCCACATTGTAGCTATTACAGACTAATACAGAGGCATTAAAAAACTTATTATGGAAAATCTCAGACATATACAAAAGTAGAGGAAATAGTATAATGAATCTCTTCTGGGTACCCCTGTGTCTTACGGCCAGTCTTGTTTCACCTATACCCTTGCCGACTCCCCCTTCAAACTCTGGCTTATTTTGAAGCAAGCTCAAGACATCATACCATTTCATCTGTAAATATTTCAGTATGTAACTCCAAAAGATAAGGACTTAAACAAAAGACAACAGTATATTATTATATAAAAAATCAATAATAATTCATTAACAGGAATAGCTATCCAGTTAGTGTTTATATTTCTTTATCTTATAATTTTCTTGTCTTTCATTTTCCTTTTTTAAATAGTTTTTTCAGTTGGGATCCAAATAGTATCTATGTATAGTGCTTGGTTGACAAATCTTAAATCTATAAGGTCCCCCCTGTCTCTGTTTTCACTCTTGTAACACTGTTTTGTTGAAGAAATTGGGTCATTCATCCTCGTAGTTTGCCACAGTCAGGATTTGGCTGATTGCATCCCTGTGGGACCATTTAATATGTTCTTTGTCTTTCATATTTTCTGTGAATTGAACAAATTCAGGTTAAATTTTTTTTTTGAGACTACAGTCATGCGCCGCCTAACAACGTTTTGGTCAACGACAGACTGCATATATGATGGTGGTCCCATAAGACTAGTACCATATAGCCTGGGTAGGCAGTAGGCTATGCCATCTAGGTTTGTGTGAGTACACTCTATGATGCTCGCACAACGACGGAGTCGCCTAATGACACATTTCTCAGAACATATCCCCGCCGTGAAGCAACGCGTGACTGTACTCTAAGTGGTGACGTGTGCTTCCATCAGGAGGCACCTAATCTCTGGTTGGCTCTCTTGTTGTGACATTTGCAGCCATTGATGATCATTGGCTAGATTCATGAGGGGTTGCAAAACAGTGATATTTTAAGCATATCAGTTGTTTCTTCTCTTATTAGCAGGTGTACTTCTACAAAGTGAAACTTCCCCTCATTGATTATTTAGTTACGCTGAGGGAGAGATCGTATACAAAAGACAGGATAAATATTTGATGCTTTCCTTTTCTTTACCAGTTGCCTAGCATCCCCCTAAAAATGACAAATGAGTTATTTTAAAAAATGTATATGAATCAGTGGATTTAAACACGTTTGAGGGGTGTCAATCAATCCATTATAGTTATTATTCTTACTGATATCCAAATAATCCCACCTTTGGCTAGTGAAAGCATATTCAGGTTGGCTCCTGTGTTCTTTTGACATGATCCTGGTAGTGTTTCACAGCATCTTATGATATGATGGGATGTCTATGACTCATCCATTATATTTCCTGTCCCACACTTTGAGTTATTCACTTTTCGGAGGCACTTGTGCATCAGCAGTGCTTGGTGATTGATTGAATGTCAGCAGTGGTGGGAGGTAGGTTGACTCCCAGTTTTATAACTTGCAAAGTTATATGGACCATGGTGTCACTTGCTGTGAGAGAAAAAGGAGCAGGTTTGGGGTCGACATTGAGGCTAAGATACCCAGGACAGAGGCATGCTCCACGGCTCTGCAGTTTCATACCCCTCCACTCTACCCTGATTTAGATACACATTTATCAACCCATCCTTGATAAAATGCCAGGGCTGGGGGGCCATACAAGAAGTGATTCTTGCCTCTGAGAGATCAAGGTCCAGGTGGAGAGACAAGCTTCCTCCTCCTGAAATAAAAAGGGCTGGGGTCAGAAGACCAGAGTGGTCAGAGAAGACTAGGGCACTGGTAGGGCAGACAGACATCTCTGGCCATCCTGCAGGGCCTTGGGACTTGAGCGGTGCAGCCCCAGCACATGAGAAGGGCAATAGCTGTCACTTTAGGTGGCCATGGGTGGCTGAGGGCAGTGGTACTCCAAGGCCCCAGCCAGCCACAAGCTTCCACGTAGTCCATAGCACAAGTCAGCACAGCCACGCGGGTCAGCCATGTGGGGTCACTTTCCTCCCCTGGTGCCTGTGCATGAAACAGCGCTTGTCTTCTCCAAATATGGCTTGGGCCCAAAAGGGGGACACTTGTCCTATTGTTGCAATCTGCTCAGCCTGGTAATATAATCCTCCCAGCCCCCAACTGTACACATACTTGTGCGTTCACTCATGGAACACAAAACACACGCATTCAAATTAATAAACACATTTACACATACGGTCATGCACGGCCACTGACTGCCACATACGTATACGGAGGTGGTGCAGAGGAGGAGACTTGGCCCTCTCTGAGGGTAAGAAGGCCTACACCTGAATCTGAGCTCCTTCACCAGGCCACTGGTCTCTAGAACTCAGTTTACTGATCTGAAAACAAGATGTTGGCCTTAATGTCCCTGTCCCCAAGGTCCTTGCCCACGCTGATGATCAGGTTCTATGGTTTTCAATGTACATACACATTCATAGGAACTCTGGAGACACCCCCCCCCCAAGAGAGGGGTCTCCCAGAGATGCTCTAGTTCCCCTAGAATCTTTCAGTGATCTGTCCCTACCCCACCACCACACAGACATCTTTTACCTAGAACGAGCCCTACACCTTCTGAAAACCCAGCCCGCAGGCTGAACCTTGTTTTTTACCCTGACTACAACAACCTGAGAGAGTGAAATGCTCACCGGGTGGGCCCAGGCTGGGGTAGAGGGGCAGCTGGCTCTAGCTCTGTACCCATTCCCTGGGCCTGGATTCTCTGCCCACTTCCAGACAGCTCCAGCGGGGACAGGAACTAGTCTGCAAGGTTGGGGGGGTTCACAATTTGCCTGTGGAATTGCGATTTGCCAGCAGTGGCCTTCAAAGGCCTATCTGGGCCTGGTAGGTTTCCTGTGGGTAGGAAAGCTCTTTGTGTGCCTACTGGCTCCCTCGAGCTCAGCTTGCCCACTCCTAGTCAGCTGCCAAGGGGCCCTGGAGCTTAAGCGCTCCTCTGGGTTGAGCGTGTGCTTTTGAAGAAGTACTATGGGGAGAAGGAAAGGCTTTTCCATAGAAAGGCAGACTATGTCATGAAAGTGGGAAAGCTCTGGATTAAATCCTGGCTCAACAACTTATATACTGTGGCCTTGGGCAACCTCTCTAGGCCTCAGTTTCCTCAGCTATAAAATGGGGACCAAAGTGATTATCCTAGTATGGTTGTAAGCGTTCCCTGAGACAATCCTTAAAAAGCACTCAGCACAGTGTCTGCCACATAGCAAGTGTTCAGAAACTGGTAGCTGTTGATGTTATTATTACTGACCAGCCTGTTTTCAAAACAGGGCACAAAGATGGGTTCTGGGAACTCCAGAAAGAGATGCTTGATTTCAACATTCAATAAATTTTTATATAAGCGATCTCCTGGATAAGAAAGTACATTTTCAGATGCCTCCTTTTTCCTGAGGCTGGGTCGATTCAATCCCTTACCTCTTCCCCTCCTTATTTGTTCTCTCTTTATTCCAGATTGTGTCATGAATGTGTGTTTCCAGTGATGAGCTTGAATTAATTTTTGATGTTTTCCAACTGTATTTTGTTCTGGTTTAGTCTCCTTGCTTTTCTCCTTGCTGAAATCTTTGTATCCTCTTTCTCATTTGTTTTTTTTTTTCAGGCCTAAGGGCCTTCTTGAGCATTTCTTGTAGTGGGGTTCTTGTGAACATTCAATAAATTTTTAAAGGAATATTAAAGTACGTGTTTAAGCATATTGAAAATGATGACATTTACTTCTGTATCTGGCAATATGCAGACTAATGAGTGGCAAAATCCCTCCCTAAAAATGCTGAACATCAGAAACTTGTATGTTAAAGCACAGATGAACTGGTGTTAAGTAAGAGAATCAGTCTGAAGCCAGAATAACAAGAGAGCATGATCCCAGCAGGGTGAGCGTGCACTGCAGCCTGTGCTCCTCTGAGGGCCTAGGTTGTAAATGACACCTCCTGGGCACCACTTCAGTCCTTTTGATTCTGGCCACTGCAGAGGTGACCAGTTCTGTGTGGACTTTGACCAGCCTCGTGCAGGTGCCACCTCACCTCAGGCACTTGTGGTCTACCTCCCACTGCCTGTCTGAGTCTCTTCTGACTCCACCGGGTTGGTTGCCCTTGGGAATCTCTTGGACCTTCACACATGTGCAACCAGGGAGGTAAATGTCTGTGGGGACACTCTTGATCAGTGGGTGACAGAAGGAAATAATAAATGCTCCTCCCTTCAGTCCCCATTTCAGCAGGCTCCTCAGAAGATCCTGAGAGAGTTAAGAACATATCAAGGTTGAAAAGGCAACCTTGTACTGGCTTCTTGTCTTTCTTTGTTTCACTCTCCCCATCCCTCACTCCTGCTCCCTGGGATCACTTCCCAAATTAACCACATGCAAACCTTTGTCTGAAGCTCTGCTTTTAGGAGAACCAAAACAAAGCAGGAAAGAGAAGAAAAGGCCTTAGGTCTGGGCCTGAGAGGGAGGTTATGAAAGACCCCTCCTCTTCTGCAAATTTGGGACTTCTCAAAAGTCAGTGTTCTAGGGGCAAAACAGGGAAAAAAGGAACTCACTCCCAGAAGACTTTCCTATATCTGCTTAGCTCTGGGTGGAGTAGGAACACAGGGAATAAAGAAGTCCACTAGGATTCCTGACACAAGCCAACAATCATGCAAAGAGAAGACCCTAATCATATTCTCTGTGAGACGGGAAGAACCCCAAGGCAAAAATTTATTTAAAAGTGATTCTGAGTTGGAAGTACCCCTAGGTGACTGGCCAAAGCAAACAAAAATCCTCTCTGGAAGAACATATTTTAAACACAAATCTCAAAGAATTCCAAGGAACATAAGCTCATAATCAAAAGTCAATAAAGTCATGAGGAAACAAACCACAAGGATCACGACTCAGCAGAAATAACACATAGCAGGGTGAGACCTACAAATACTGTATACAATGAAATGATGAGACTTAAAATAGAAAATAAGTATTTTAATATGTTTAAAGAAGTTAAAAAAAGATACTGAAATATGACGACAGAATAATAAACTAATAAAATTAATTAGGCATATTTGAATATGAACCAGATAAAACTTCTAGAAATGAAAACTGTAATAATAAAAATTAAAAATCTCGAAGGACAATATCAAAAGTAGAAGAGACAAAGTTGAAGAGAGAATTAGTAAATTGAAATATAAAGCTTAAGAAATTACCAAGATTCAGTAATGAATGATAAAAATGTGAAATATGAAATAGAAATTAAGAGACATGGAAGAAATTCAACATTTATTCATGATAAAACCTCTCAGGAAACTAAGAATTAAAAGGAACTTCCTCAACTCATTGACATCCACCAAAATCCTACATCTACCATTGTATTTTATGGTAAAAGACTGCATCCTTTCTCTCTAAGTTCAGGAACAAGCAAGGATGTCCACTCTCACCATTCCTTTTGAACATTTAACTGGAAGTCCTAACCAATGCAATAAATCAAGAAAAAGAAATAAAAAGGATACAGATTGGAAAGGAAGAAATAAAACTGGCTCTGTTAGCAAAAACATAATTGTCTATGTAGAAAATCACAAAGATCTACCAAAAAGCTACTATAATAAGTGAGTTTAGCAAAGTTACAGGATACAAGGTCAATACAGAAAAATCAATTGTATTTCTATATATTTGCAATGAAAAATTAAAATGGAAATTTAAAAAATAGTTCCATTTACAATAGCATAAAAAACATGAAATACTTGGTATAAACCTAACAAAACATGTGCAAACTCGGTATACTAAAAACAACAAAACATTGATGAGAGAAACGAAAGAAGATCTAAATAAATGTTTATGGATTGGAAAAATCAATATTGTTAACTGGCCAATTTTCCCAACTTAACCTATAGATGTAATGCAATCCCAATCAAAATCCCAGTAGCCTTTTTCATACAAGTCAACAAGGTGATTGTCAAATATTTATGGAAATACAAAGAATTTGAATATCCAAAACAACTTTGAAAAAAAACAAAAAACGCTTACCCTAATTTATTTCAAGATTTACTATAAAGCTACAATATTCAAGACAGTGTGGTATTGAGAAAAGGATGGATACATATGTCAATGGAACTGTCCAAGTAATTAAACAAGGAGGCCATTAGACTGAGGTGGCTCTAATGCTTTGGCACCCTATGTGAGCAAACCAAAACCTAATCCAGAGTATTTTCCTACAAATGCCTCAAAGTTATGAAATTGAAATTTAAAAATAACCAGTCACAAACAGCCAACTAGGCTTTCCCAAATAAGGCAACTGCTTAAGCTATAGCAAATCAAATAGTTTCCTTGCTTTGCTTTCATCTCTGCTCTATAAAAGCCTTTCCACATAGTCCCTGCTGGTAGAGCACTTCTAACCACTTTCAGTTTGGTGCTGCCCGATTAGAATCGATGTTTGCTCAAATAAACCTTCCAAAACTTAATGTACTTTAGTTTATCTTTTAACAGATCAGAATTGAGAGTCCAGTTATACTCACACATATATGGTCAATTGATTCTTGACAAAGGTGCCAAGTCAATTCAATGGATAAATAACATTCTTTTCAACATGTTGTTCTGGGACAATTGGACATTCATTATAAAAAAAAAAGAACCTCGACCCATGAATCACACCATATTAAAAAATTAACTCAAAATGGACCATAGACAGAAATGTAAAACCTAAAACTATAAACCTTCTAAAAGAAAACATGGTAAAAAAAATCTTTGTGCCTTGGGTCAGGCAAAGCTTTCTTAGATACTACACCAAAAAGCACAATCCATAAAAAAAATTAATAAACTATATTTCATAAAAATTTCAAGACTTTGCTCTTCAAAATACTATTAAGTAGATGAAAAGGTAAGCCACAGCCTGGGAGAAAATATTTGCAATACTGTACACATATCTGATAAAGGATTAGTATCCAGAATGTATAAAGAATTCTCACAGGTCAATAATAGGAAGGGGGACTTCTGACTGAGGTGGCATGAAGAGGTTGGCAAATACTCTCCCCCCAAAACAAGTGTAAAACTGGACACATTTTTCAAAAAACAACCTTTTCAGGGTTCTGGAAATTAACCAAAAGCAAACAACAAATTGAGAAGCATTATTCATGAAAAAATATTAGAACTTGGAGTAAGAACAGTGGAATTTTGGACTCTTCTTGTCTCAGGCTGTTCCCATTGCCCCCTAGCTTGGTCATTGAGAATGATAGTGCTACCAGGGTGGGGCTAGGCATGAAACCAGAAGTAGATCCACAAGAGAGGATATACATGAACTGAAGTAGGTGAAAACTTAAGCTGGCAGTGTTATTAGTAAAAGTAGGAACCAAATGGGAAAAATCTGCAGCTTTGCTAGCCTGAACGTTGGGGCTGGGGTGAGCAGCAGACCAGTGAGAAATTGAGTGGGGAGTTCCTGGAAGTTACAGAGCCATAGAAGGGCTAGATCAGCTCTCCATACGTGCCTGGCTGACTGGGAAAGTACGCACATTCAGAGATCTATGATAGCCCTAGTGGAAAGTGAAAGCCAAGGCAGTCTTGAGAACTGGATGAACTTTGAATAAACTCTACAACCCACACACAGATTAGTTGTCAGAATGGAAACCTTACAGATTCAAGGTGTTTGAGCACACCCTCTGTGCAAATTATTGGCTGCCACTAAGCTCTGCAGATTCAGGGCAATCACTAGGAAGCCAGGATAAACATGGAAATAAGTAAGAAAGGAAAGAAAAACACCCTATGCAGATTTACTGGTGGATGTACACCACAGAGGAGACAGAATCTGCAGTTTAAGTCCAGGCAAATTACAAACAAAAACAAAAACAAAACAAACAAACAACCCTTAGGAAAAATAAAATTGTAACCCAGAGTTTCTATAAAGTATTATCAATAAAAAATAATGAGACACACAAAGAAACAAGGAAATATAATCCATACTCAGGGAAAAAGGAGTTAATAGGAAGTGATTGAGTGCAGATGTCAGATTTAGCAGACAAAAACTTCAAAGCTGCTATTGTAAATATGTCCAAAGAATTAAAGAAAAATATGATGACACCAATTCAACAAATAACCCCTGACTACTTCAGTCAGAAATTGTTGCTGCTCTCCCTTGCCACTAGTCTCTCTCCCTACCAAACGACATGTCAATGTGATATTAGTTTTCATAAAACTAAATTTTGCATCACCCGCCTCACACACATGTAAAAATAAAGGGCATTTGGAAAGCAAATCTCAGAGTTGTTTAATTAATAGCTTTATTCACTAAAAATATATTACTATAACTAAATTAAACTTACATTAATTCTTCCTTAGATACCACCCTGGCCAGAAGGTCTTCCTGTTCCTTCATTTTATCTACAATTTGGGCTTGTTTTCCAATTTCATTAAAACAGGTATTCGCCAGTCTCTTGGTTCCCAAACTTCCTTTTTTGTCCCCAAGCTAGGAGATATTTAAGATTATTCAAACTGTTTGAAAACTTTCACAGCAGCTAACTTTTATTGAGGTCTGTTACCTGCCAGGCACTGTGACAAGTGCTTTACATTTGTTCTTTTACTTACTTCTCACAGCTCTATGAAGTCGGCATTATTATCATCCCCAGGTTACAGAAAAAATAATTCAATAAATAAGGACTCTTAATAAAGAAATAGAAACTTTAAAAAATGAGGGCCAGTCCAGTAGTGTACTGATTGAGTTCATGTGCTCCACTTCGGTGGCCCAGGGTTCACAGGTTCGGATCCTGGGTGCAGACCTACATACTGGTCATCAAGCTATGCTGTGGTGGTATCTCATATACAAAATAGAGGAAGATTGGCATATATGTTAGCTCAGGGACAATCTTCCTCAAGGTAAAAGAGGAAGATTGGCAAGAGATGTTAGCTCAGGGTCAATTGTCCTCACCTCCCCCCCCCCAATAAGTTAATTAAAAAAAAAATGAAATGGAGGGGCTGGCCTGGTGGCATAGTGGTTGAGTTCGCACACTGCTTCGGCAACTAGAGGTTCGCAGGTTCAGATCCTGGGCATGGACCTTCATACTGCTTATCAGGCCATGCTGTGGCAGGCATCCCACATATAAAATAGAGGAAGATGGGCACAGATGTTAGCCCAATGCCAATCTTCCTCACCAAAAAAAAGAAATGGAAAATATGGAGTTGAATAGTAAAATAACTGAAAAGAAAAATTCACTTGAAAGACTAAACTGCAGATTTAAGTTAGAAGAGGAAACAGTAAACTTAAAAATAGATAAAAAGAAATGACCCAAACTGAAAAACAGAGAAAAAAAGATTGAAGAAATGTGAACCAGTTTCAGAGACCTGTGGGACAACATTAAGCATATCAACATACAATGTAATGGAACTCTCAGAAGGAAAGAAGTAAGGGAAATGGGCAGAAAAAATGTTTAAAGAAATAATGGCTGAATATGTCCCCAAATTGAATAAACATTAATCTACAGATCCAAGAAGCTCAACAAATCCCAAGTAGGATCAACGGACAGAGATCCACACCATGATACATCATAGCCAAACAGCTAAAAACAGAAAATCTTAAAAGCAGGAAAAGAAAATGACTTATCACATACAGAGAAACAATAGTACAAATAATGGCTGACTTCTCAGAAACAATGGAAGTCAGAAGGCAGCAAGATGACATATGCAAAGTGATGGGGGAAAAAACATGTGTCAATCAAGAATTTTATATCCAGCAAAATTATTCTTCAAAAATGAAGTCAAAGTAAAGACATTTATAGATAAACAACACAGAGAATTAATTGCTAGCAGGCCCACCCTAATAGAAATAATAAAATAAGTTCTTCAGGTTTCAAGGAAATGACAGCAGATGATAACTCAAAATCATAAGAAGAAATGAATAGCATTGGGAATGGTAAACATTTGGGTAAATATAATGGACTAATTATATTCTTTTTTTCCTTCTCTTAATTACTTTTTTAAAAGATTTTAAAAATTGTGGTAAAACATACATAACATAATATTTACTCTTTTAATCATTTGAAGTGTTTACTTCTGTGGCATTAAGTATATTCACATTGTTGTGTAACCATCATTACTATCCATCTCCAGAAGTTCTTCATCTTCCTCAACTGAAACTCTGTACCCATTAAACACTAATTCCCTTTTCTCCCATTTCCCCATCCCTGGAAGTCACTATTGTGCTTTCAGTCTCTATGATTTGGAGTACTCTAGGAATTTCATGTAAGTGACACCAGACAATATTTGTCTTTTGTGACTGGCTTATTTCACTTAATTTCTTTTGAAAAGCAAAAAACTGTATAAAGCAATAATTATAACATTATATTGTTAAGCTTATAATATACATAAATGTAAAATATATATGAAAATAATAGCACCAAAGAGGGGAGAGGATATGGAGCTGTACTGGAGGAAAGCTGCTACATTTAACATAATTAAGTCAGTACAGAACTAGATAGTGATGTTAGGATTTTAACCCTTAAGCAACTACTAAGAAAGTAACTTTAAAAATACAGTTAAAACAATCAACAGAGGGATGAAAATAGTATACTAAAAATATTTGTTTAACACAAATGAAGGCAGTAAAAGAGTAACAGAGGAACAAAAAAGACATGAGACATAAGAAAATAAAGAGCAAAATGGATTGACATGAATCAAATCATATCAATAGTTACATTAAATGTGAATGGTTTAAACACTCCACTTAAAAGATATAGATTGTCAGAATGGATAATAAAGCAAGATCCAACTATATGCTGTCTACAAGAGGCACATCTTTAAATCAAAGATATAAATAGATTGAAAGTAAAAAGGATGGAAAAAAATACATCACGTAAACAGTAACCATAAAACAGTGGGAATAATTAAATTAATATCAGACAAAATTAGACTTTAAGACAAAAAACATTACTATGGACAAAGAGATACTCCATAATGATAAAAGAATCAATACATCAGGAAGAAAAATCAATTATAAAAAACTAAATATGCAGTTAATAACAGAGCCCCAACATTTATGAAGCAAAAACTGACAGAATTGGAAGGAGATACAGAGAGTTTAACAACTACAGTAGATTTCAATATGTCTCTCTCAGTAACTGATAGAAAAAGAAATCAGAAAATCAGTAAGGATATAGAAGACTTGAAAAGCATTTTCAACCAATTTGACCTAACTTTTATAGAAAACTCAAACCGATAACAGTAGAATATACATTATTTTCAAGCAAACATCTATCCCCAGGACAGACAACAAGACTCAATAAATTTTAGGCCATAAAACAAAACTCAAGAAATTTTAAAAGATTGAGATCATACAAAGTATGTTCTCCATACACAAGAGAATTAAGTTAGAAATTAAAAAGAGAAGAAAACTGGGAAATCTCCAAATATTTGTAAATAAAACCAGGCACTTCTTAATAAATCATGGGTCAAAAAAGAAAACAAAGTGGAAATTAGAGAATAAATTGAACTGAAGGAAAATTCAAATACAGCATATCTATATTTATTGGATGTCATTAAATCAATGCTTGGAGACAAATTTATAGTTTTAAATGCTTATATTAGAATGAGGGGAAAATCGAATATCAATAACCTAAGCTTTTGCTGCAAAGAGTTTGAAAAAGAAAAACAAATCAAATCCAAAGTAAGAAGAAGGAAAGGAATAATAAAGATACAAGCAGAAATCTATGAAATAGAAAAAAAAAAGGAAATCAGTGAAACCAAAAGTTGGTTCTTTAAAAAGCTCAACAAAATTGATAAAGCTTACTGGCCTGACCAAGAAAAAAAGAATATATAAAAATTACCAAAATCAGCAATGAAAGAGGGGACATCACAGCACATCATTTACAAAAAACCTACAACTAACTTGATTATTAATAGTGCAAACTGAATGTTTCCCCCCTAAGATCAGGATTAAGGAAAGAATATTCTCTTCCCCCCACTTCTATTCAACATTGTACTAGAGGTTCCAGCCAGTGCATTAAGGGAAGAAAAGAAATTAAAAGCATGCAGATTGGAAAGTAATAAATAAAATTGTCTTTAATCACAGAGGACACGATTCTGTATGTAGATAATTCTAAGGAATGTACTTTAAAAACTAGTAAAACTAACAGAGAAGTTTAGCAGGGTCACAGTATGCAAGATTAATATACATAATAAAAAACTTCCCACAAAGAAAAACCAAGGAACAGATGACTTCACTGGTGAATTCAAACAAATGTCTGCAGAAGCATTAA
The DNA here is from genome assembly GCA_031878705.1 of Tapirus indicus. Lineage (NCBI taxonomy): Eukaryota > Metazoa > Chordata > Mammalia > Perissodactyla > Tapiridae > Tapirus > Tapirus indicus. The sequence continues at coordinate 64,390,518 of CM062918.1, read as the reverse complement.
CACCAATTCTCCAGAAAATCTTCCAAAAGTTAGAGGAGGAGGGAACACTTCTCAATTCATTTTATGAGGCCAATATTACCCTGCTACCAGAACTAGACAAAGACATCACAAGAAAAAAAAACAAAACTATAGACCAATATCGCTTATGAATATAGATGCAAAAATCTTCAACGAAATACTATCAAACTCAATCCAGCAACATCTGAAAAAGATTGTATACCATGACCAAGTAAGATTTTCCCCAAGAATGCAAAGTCAACTCAACATATGAAAATCAATCAATGTAATATTCTATATTAATAGAATAAAGACAAAAAACCATATGATCATCTCAATGATGTATAAAAACCATTTAACAAAAATCCACCACACTGTCATGAGAAAAAACACTCAGAAAACTAGGAATATCCTCAATCTGATAAACAGCATCGATGAAAAACCCATAATTAGTTGTGAAAGACTGAAACTTCTCCCCCTAAGATTAGGAACAAGACAAAGACGTTCAATTTCACCACTTCTATTCAAATATTTTACTGGAGACAATAGCCAGGACAATTACAAAAGAAAAGGGATTCATATTGGAACGGAAGAAGTAAAACTATCTCTAGTCTCAGATAAAATAATCTTGTATATAGAAAACCCTATGGAAGCTACACAAAAAAATTAGAAATAATAAATTCAGCAAGTTTGCATTGTATAAGATCAATACACAAAAACCAAGTGCATGCAATAGCAATGACCAATCCAAAAATGAAATTAAGAAAACAATTCCATTTACAACAGCATAAAAAATAATAAACTACTTAGGAATATATTTAACAAGAAAAGTGTAAGACTTGTACACTGAAAACTATAAAACATCATTAAAAGAAATTAAAGAAGATGAATAAAAAGAAAGATATCTCACATTCATGGACTGAAAGACTTAATATTGTTAAGATGGCAATATTCCTCAAGTTGGTCTACAGGTGCAGTGGAATCCCAATGAAAATACCAGCTGCCTTTTTTGCAGAAATTGAAAAGCCGATTCTAAAATTCATATGGAAATGCAAGAGACCCAGGATAGCCAAAACAATCTTGAAAAAAAAGAACAAAGTTGGAGGACTCACACTTCTTGATTTCAAAACTTCCTACAAAGCTGCAGTAATTAAGACTGTGTAATACTGGCATAAGGATAGACAGGTAGATCAACGGAATAGCATTGAGAATCCAGAAATAAGCCCTTACATTTATAGTCAATTGATTTTCAACAAGGGTGCCAAGACAATTCAGTGAAGAAAAAATAGTCTTTTCAACAAATGATACTAGAACTGGATATCTACAGGCAAAAGAATGAAGTTAACCCCTTCCTTACATCATACACAAAAATCAACTGTAAATCAATCATATACCTAATGTAATACCTAAAACTATAAAACTCCTAGAAGCAAACATGCACCTAAACTTTCATGACCTTGGGTTAGGCAAAGTCTTTTTAGATGCAAGAACAAAAGCACAAGCAGCAAGAAAAGAAGAAATGATAAATTGCACTTCATCAAAATTAAAAACTTTTGGCTTCAAATGACACTATCAAGAAAGTGAAAAGACACTCCAGAGAATGGGAGAAATTTTTTGCAAATCATATATCTGCTAAGGGACTTGTATCCAGAATATATAAAGAACTCTTACAACTCAACAATAGGAAGACAAACAACCCAATAAAAAAATGGGCAAAAGGTTGAATAGATATTTCACCAAAGAAAGTTTCTTAACAAGTTAAACATGTACTTACTATATAAGCAAGCAATCCCATTCCTAGTTATCTACCCAAGAAAAATGAAAACATGTTCACAAAGACTTGTATGTAAACATTCATAGTAGCATTATTCATAATAGCCTAAAAGTGGAAACAATCCAAATGTTCATCAACTGGTGAATGGATAAAATATGGTATATCTTTATAATGTAATACTATTCAGCAATAAAAAAGGAATAAACTATTGGTAAATGCTATAACATCAAAGAATCTCATAAAATTACGCTAAATGGAAAATAAACAGATAGAAAATACTATAGATTTTATCATTCCATTTATACAAAATTCAAATAATGCAACTCTATAAAGACATAAAATAAATCAGCACTTGGCCTTGGGGTGATAGCAGAGACTGAGAGCAAACAGGCACAAGGGAACTTTTTGGGGTGATGAATATTTTCTAAAACTGTATTGTGGTAATGGTTATACAACTTTACACTTAAAATGAGTGAATTTTATGGCAGGTAAGTTATACTTCATTATAGAAGTTTTTTTAAATCTTCAATCATGAGTCAAAAAAACCCCCAAAACACCCAGCTTAAAAAATGGGGAAAAGATTTTAACATAAACCTCACCAAAGAAGATATATAAATGGCAATAAGCACACTTTAAATGCTCAATATAGTTAGTCATTAGGGAAATGAAAATTAAAACCAAAATGTGATACCATTACACACCTATCAGAATAGCCAAAAAAAAAAAAAAAAAGGAAAGAATGAAGAGCATCTGGAATTTTTACGTGTTACTGGGTAAGATGGTAAAATAGTGCAATCATTTTGCTGGGTGGAATTGTACAATGGTGCAGCCACTTTGGAAGACAATTTGAATTTGGCAGTTTCTTATAAAGTAAAACATACACTTACCATATGACCCAGCAATGTGACTCCTAGGTATTTACCCATAATAAATGAAAACATATATCTACAAAAAACTCTGTATGTTAATGTTTATATCAGAGTTGAGGAGACAGAGTTGGGAATTTGAGGAGAAGGTGACTAGAATTTGCAAGGCAGAGTACTAGAGACAAGAAGACCTCACAGAGACAGAGAGCTCCAGTAATCTGCAGTCTTCAGCTGAGTATTGATCAGCACATATGTGTGAGGAAGCTACAAGGCTAAGGAAAGAGCTACCACAAAGGAGAGGGGGAACAGTCACCAGAACCCACAGAGCTGGGAACAGTTCATGTACCCAACAGCTGAGTGGGAAGATCTCCCGACAAACCAGGCATCAGACAGAGGTCTCAGAAGGTATTGCCAAATGAACCCTAAAGTCTACCCCAAACTCATGTAAAAAAGCTCATAGGCAAGTCTCAAAAGGGTCAAATAATTTCCAAATAACTTAACTGCACCCAAAATTAAAGCTCAAAATGAAAAGAATACAAAAACTCCAGAACACAACAATTTACAATTACAATGTCTGGTATCCAATAAAAAATTACCAGGTATAGAGGAGGATTCTGGGAAGATGGAGAAGTAGGAAGCACCAGGAATCTGTTGCCCCACCTAGAAATGCACTGGTAGAATCAGTCTGATGTAATTATTTAGGAAATCTGTAGCCTGTTGAAGGCTAGCAACTACCAGGGGAAGACTTGGATGGTAAATTGCAGCTAATTTCAGCTCTTAGCACAGTAGCAGCTACTGATCTGTCAACCCTCAGCCACTGGCAGGCAGTTGTGCACGTGTTCCTGCAGCAGCCTGCACACAGCTTGTGGGATTAAGCATGGGCGAAAAGGACCCTGTCCTCCAAATATCAGGGATTTCTGGTCTCATCACTGACTGCTGCTTCTGACCACAGAGGTGCAGACAAAGAGGTGGACAGCCATTGCTGTTGCACCTCCCCCATTGTTGCAAGTCCCTCCCTCTCCAGCTGAAGTGACTTCCACAGGATTTAAAGGGATGACATCCTTTTTTCCCTCTTTATTTTCTCTTCTTCCCCTTTCAGGAGCCAGACCTTAAAGATTAGGACATTCAAAACAAACTGCATATACAGGGAAAATTAGAAAGTGACCATGCAGGCCCGGGGAAAGGCTCAGAAAGGATATGAGAAGACATTAAGTTTACACATCAGGCTGATCCTTAGCACAAAGACAGCCTACAACAACCAAAAAAACAAAAACAATAACAAAAACCACCAAACTCTGGGGAAAGGGGAAAATCCAGAATTACTAGAATTACCACATTATAGATTCAAATATCAAGTGTTCAACAAAAAATGACAAGGTGTATAAAGAAACAGGAAAGTATGGGTTACTCAAAGGAAAAAATAAATAAAGCAACAGAAACTATCCCTGAAAAAGACATAACGGCAGATATACTAGACAAAGACTTTAAAACAACTGTCTTTTAATTTAAATTTAAAGATCTAATTGGCTTTATTAAGTGATTGATTGGGCAGCATCCCATCCAGCAAATAGATAGGGCCTCCAAGGAGTTGTACAAAATGGAAGGTTTTTATAGACAGAAAGAGGATGGGATAAAGAAGTTAAAAGAGTGGCTTATTTCAGGCAAGGTCATCTTCCCTTAGGGGAAGGCAGGGGATCTTATCAGACAGATTACTTCACTAGTGTTGATCAGGAAATTCCAGACTGAGTGGTTTAAAATTCTACTCTTGGGAGAGGCTGAAACTGCAGTTAGGTTAGGTATTAAGTCTTGGTGAGGCTTAGGATAAGTGACTCCATTTTGAGTCTGTTGTAAAACAACTATTTTAAGGTGCTGAAAGAACTAAAGGAATATGTGTAGAAAGTCAAGAAAACAAAAGTGTGAACAAAATGGAAATATCAATAAAGAAATAGAAAACCTAAAAAGGAACCAAAAAGAAATTCTGGAGCTGAAAATTACAATAACTGAAGTGAAACATTCCCTAGAGTGATTAAAAGGCAGATTTGAGCAAGCAGAAGAAAGAATTGGCAAACCTGAAGAGAGGACAATGGAAATTATCAAGTCTGAGGAAAAGAAAGAAAAAAGATTGAAGAAAAGTGGATAGATCCTAAGGGATCTGTGGGACACCATCAAGTGGACCTACATACATATCGTGGGAGTCCCAGAAGGAGAAGAGAGAAAGAGGCAGAGAGTATATCTGAATAAATAATGGCTGAAAACTTCCCACATTTGATGAAATACATGAATATAAACATCCAGGAAGCTCAACAAACTCCAATAAGATGATCTCAAAGAGATCCACACCAAGACATGCTTTAATCTAAATTTCAAAAGACAAAGAGAATCTTGAAAGAAGCACAAAAGAAGCGAATCATCAGATGCAAGGGATCCTCAAAAAGATTATTATCAGATTTCTCATCAGAAACTTTGCAGGTCAAAAGACATAGGGCCAATTTATTCAAAGTGCTAAAAGGAAAAAAACCTGTCAGCCAAGAATCCTACATACAGCAAAACGGTCCTTCAAAAGTGAGGGAAAAATCAAGACATTCCCAGATAAACAAAAGTCGAGGGAGTTTGTGACCACTAGATCTGCCCTGTAAGAAATGCTCAAGGGGGGCCAGTCTGGTGGCGTAGCAGTTAAGTTTGTGCGTTCTGCTTTGGTGACCTGGGGTTCACAGGTTTGGATCCTGGGCATGGACCTACTCACTGCTTATCAAGCCATGCTGAGGCAGCATCCCACATAGAAGAACTACAACTCTACAACTGTGATACAAAACTATGTACTGGGGCTTTAGGGAGGGGGAAAAAAAGAGGAAGATGGGCAACAGATGTTAGCACAGGGCCAATCTTTCTCAAAAAAAGAAATAAATGCTCAAGGGAGTCCTGCAAGGTAAAATGAAAGGACATTAGACAGTAACTCAAAGTCATATAGAGAAATAAAGATCTCAATGAAGGCAAATAGACAGGCAATTATAAAAGCTAGTATTATTGTAACAAAAAGCTAGTATGATTGTAACAATGGTTTGTAACTGCACTTTTTGTTTTCTACATGATTTAGGAGACTAATACATTTAAAGAGAAAAAGCAATATAAGTATAAAAGCTAGTATTATTGTAACTTCAGTTTGTAATTCCAAATCTTGTTTTCTACATAATTTAAAAGACTAATGCATTTAAAGAATTATTAGTTTGTTTTTGGGCACACAATGTATGAAGATGTAATTTTATGACATCAGCAACCAAAAGAGGTGGGGACAGAGCTATGAAGGAACAGAGTTTTTCTGTGTTAATGAAGTTAAACTGGTATAAATTCAAATTGGAGTGTTATAACTTTAAAATGTTAAATGTAATCCCCATGGTAACCACAAAGAAAATAGCTATAGAATATATACAAAAGGAAATGAGAAAAGAATTTAAACATTTCCCTAAGAAAATTCAACTAAACACAAAAGAAGACAAGAATCCAAGAAATGAGAGACAAAAAAGCTATAAGGCATATAGAAAACAAATAGCACAATGACAGAAGTAAGTCCCTCCTTATCAGTAATTCCTTTAAATATAAATGGATGAAACACTCCAATCAAAAGACAGAGATTGGCAGAATGGATAAAAATACATGATCCAACTATATGCTGTCTACAAGAGACTCACTTGAGATCCACAGACACAAAGAGGTTGAAAGTGAATGGATGGAAAAAGATATTCCATGCAAATAGTAACCAAAAGAGAGCAGGAGTAGCTATACTCATACTAGACAAAATAGACTTTAAATCAAAAAAGTTTACAAGAGACAAAGAAGGACATTATATATAATAAAAGATTAAAGACAGCAAGAATATGTAACCATTATAAACATTTACACACCTACTGACAGACCATCATAATATATGAAGCAAAAACTGACAGAATTGAAGGGAGAATAGGCAGTATTACAATAATAGTTGGAGACTTCAATACGCAATAATGGATAGAACAATCAGACAGAAGATAAGTAAGGAAATAGAGGACTTGAACAATACAATAAACCAACTAGACCTAATGCACATATATAGAACACTCTACCCAACAAGAAAATACACATTCTTCTCAAGTGCACATGGGACATTTTCCAGGACAGACCATATGTTAGGGCACAAATTAAGTCTCAATAGATTTTAAAAGATAGATATCATACAAAGTATCTTCTCTGGTCAAAATGGAATGTTAGGAATCAATAAGAAAACTGAAAAATTCACAAAATTGTGAACTTAATCAACACACTTTTTTTTTTTTTTTTGCCAAGGAAGATTCACCCTGAGCTAACATCTGTGCCAATCTTCCTCTATTTTGTATGTGGGTCGCTGTCACAGCATGGCCGCTGACGAGTGGTGTAGGTCTGCACCCAGGAAGTGAACCCAGGGCACCGAAGCGGAGCATGTCAAACTTAACCACTAGGCCATGGAGCCAGCCCCTTAATCAACACACTTTTAAACAACCAATGGATCAAAGATGAAATCACAAGAAAAATTAGAAAATACTTAGAGAATGAAAATAAAAACACAATGCACCAAAACTTATGGAACACAGAGAAGGCAGTGCTAAGGTGGGAATTTATAGCTATCAATGGTTACATTAAAATACAAGAAAGAGGGGGCAGACCTGGTGGCACAGCAGTTTGCAGCCCAGGGTTCGCAAGTTCAGATCCTGGGCACCCGCTGACGCACTGCTTGTCAGCCATGCTGTGGCGGTGTCCCATATAAAGTAGAGGAAGATGGGCACGGATGCTAGCCCAGGGCCAGTCTTCCTCAGCAAAAAAGAGGAGGATTGGCAACAGATGTTAGCTCAGGGCTGGGCTTCCTCCCTCCAGAAACAAAATACAAGAACGATCTCAAATCAACAACCTAACTTTACAATTTAAGGAACTAGAAAAAGAACAAACTAAACCCAAAGCTAGCAGAAGGAAGGAAATAATAAATATTAGTGCAGAGATAAACAAAATAGAGAATATAAAAATAATAGAGAAAATCAATGAAACCAAAAGTTTGTTCTTTGAAAACATCAACAAAATTGACAAATTTTTACCTAGATGAACTAAGGAAAAAAGAGAGAAGACTCAAATTACTAAAATCAGAAATTGAAACTGGAGACATAACTACCGATTCCACAGAAATAAAAAGGATTATAAGAGAGTACTATGACAATTGTATGCCAAACAATTGGATAACCTATGAAATGGAAAAATTCCTAGACACACAAAATCTACAAGGACTAAATCATGAAGAAATAGAAAATCTGAATAGACCTATAACTAGCATGGATATTGAATCAGGAATTAAAAATCTACCAACAAAGTAAAGCCCTGGACCTGATGGATTCACTGCTAAATTCTACGAAACATTTAAAGAAGAACTAATACCAATGCTTCTCAAACTTTTCCAAAAAACTGAACAGGAGGGACACTTCCTAACTCATTCTATGACAGCATAACCCTGATACCAAAGCCAGACAAAGGCACTACAAGAAAAGAAAACTACAGACCAGTATCTCTTATGAATATTGCTGCAAAAAAAAAACCTCAAAAAAATACTAGCAAATAGAATTCAGCAGCATATTAAAAGGATTATACACCATGACCAAGTGGGATTTATTCTTGCAATGGTCCAACAAATGAAAATCAATCAACGTAATACCCAACACCAACAGAATGAAAGAAAAAAAAAAAAAAAACATGATCATCTCAACTGATGCAGAAAAGAATTTGACAAAATTCAACACACTTTCATGATGAAAACACTTAACAAACTAGGAAACCACCTCAACATAAGAAAAACCATACATGAAAAATCTACAGCAAACATCATACTCAATGATGAAAGACTGAAAGCTTTTTCTCCAAGATGAGGAATAAGGCAAGGATGCCCACTTTCATCACTTCTATTCAACACAGTATTGGAAGTTCAAGCCAGAGCAATTAGGCAAGTAAAAGAAATAAAGGCATCCAAATGGGAAAGGAAGAAGTAATGTTATCTCTGTTTGCAGATGATGTGATCTTATATTTTGAAAACCCTAAAGATTCCACAAAAAAAACCCCCAGATAGATATCATAAGTTAATTCAATAAATAGCAGGATACACACAAAAAATCAGCTGCATTTCTCTACGCAAACAACGATCAATCTGAAAAGGAAATTAGAAAAACAATTCCATTTACAATAGCTCAAAAACAATAAAGTACTTAGGAATTGACTTAACCAAAGAGATGAAAGATTTGTACAAGGAAAACTACAAAACATTGCTGAAAGAATTAAAGCCTTAAATAAATGGAAACACATTCCATGTTCATGGATTGGAAGACATAATACTGTTAAAATGTCAATACTATTCCCAAACAATCTACAGATTCAATGCAATCAAAATCCCAATGACATTTTTGCAGAAATAGAAAAAAAATCCTAAAATTCATGTGGAATCTCAGAGGACCCCGAACATCCAAAACAATCTTGAAAAAGAAAAACAAAACTGGAGGACTCACACTTCCTGATTTTGAAACTTACCACAAAGCTACAGTCATCAAAATAATGTAGTAGTGGCATAAAGACAGATATACAGACCAATGGAATAGAATAGAGACCCCAGAAATATACCCAATATATGGTCAAATAACTTTTGGCAAGGGAACCAAGACCATTCAACGGGGGAAAGGACAGTCTTTTCAACAAATAGTGCTGGGAAAACTGGATATTCACATTTAAAAGAATGAAGTTAGGCCCTTAACTAACACCATATACAAAAGTTAACTCAAAATGGATCAGGGACCTAAATATAAGACCTAAAACAATAAAACTCTTAGAAGAAAACATAGGGTGAAAGCTTCACAACATTGGATTTGGCAATGATTTCTTGGATATGACACCAAAGGTACAGGTAACAAAAGAAAAAACAGACTTCAGGAAAATTTAAAATTTTGTGCAACAAAAGACTATCCACAGAGTAAAAAGGCAACCCACAGAATGGGAGGAAAATATTTGAAAACCAATTATCTGACAAGGGATTACTACCCAGAATATATATAGAACTCCTAAAACAACAACTAAAGCAAACAACCTAGTTCAAAAATGGGCAAAGGGGGGCTGGCCCTGTGGTGTAGTGATTAAAGGTTGGTGTGTTCCGCTTTGGCAGTCAGTGTTCATGGGTTTGGATCCCAGGCTTGGACATACACCACTTGTCAGCCATGCTGTGGTGGCAACCCACATATAAAAAGTAGAGGAAGATTGGCACTGTTGTTAGCTCAAGGCTAATTTTCCTCAAGCAAAAAACAAGGAAGATTGGCAACAGTGATGATGGAGTACAGAGGGCTGCCAACAAGAAAGCCACATCGAGGTGGAACCAGCAGCAGTGGGCTGCGTGGTGCATCAGAGCCTCTCCAATGCACCCATGCTGATGCACAGCTAGGAATTCCTGCTAAGAAATGAAGCTGCACAGGAAGATCTGCTTGTCCACAAACTAAGGGATGGGCAACCTGCATACACTGCATCTCTGAGGTTGAGAAAATGCACTGAGGGTGGCCTGTGCCTGTTTATAATTCCCTCCTGACCCACAGAGGCTGGCTGCTGAAATGGGGTGACACCAGTTCCTACCTTCTGCTAAATGGTCCATGAGACACAGCTTGGGGGGATGAGCCTTGTGGTTCCAGTTCACACACAAATGTGTCCTGATCATGTTTCTGCTCCTGATGACAGCCACATTAGGCCACCTGCCACAGAGGGCTTCCCTGTGACAACTGATATGTTGATAAAGTAGTGATGTTGTTACTATCTTGCCAAAAGACCCACACTCTTTCCTCCCTATGCAACATTCTGCTTGAGCAAGCATCTGTCTCTATACTATCTCACACTTCCTCCTCTACCCTCTCTGAAGCAGCGTACTTTGTTTGGTCACCTTGCTAGTTCCTTGCTAGCAAGTTAATAAATCTGACATACTCTCAAGAAAAAAAAATTACCAGGTCATGAAGAAGTAGGAAAATATGACCCATAATCATGAGAAAAAGAAATCAATAGAGAGAGACCCAGAAGTGACACAGATAATAGAATTAGTAGCCAAGGACATTAAAACAGCAATTATAAATATATTCCATGTCGTCATGAAAGTAGACAAAAGCCTGAGCATAATAAGAGACATGAAACCTATTTCTAAAAATCCAAATATAATTACTAGATAAGAAAAATACAATATGTGAGATTAGAAATACACTGGATGGGATTAGCAGCAGATTAGACATTGAAGGAGAAAAGATTAGTGAATCTGAAGACAAAGCAGCAGAAACTATCCAAAATGAAATACAGAGAGAAAAAAGACTGAATAAAAAGGAGCCAAGTATCAAGTGAGCTGTGGGACAACACCAAACAGCCTAATATACATGTAATTGCAGTTCCAGAAGAAGAGGAGAGACAGACAGGAAAACATTTGAAGAAATAATGGCATAAAATTTCCAAATTTGATGAAAATGACCAATAATTACAAAAAAGCTCAATGAACCCCAAACAGAAGAAACATGAAGAAAATTACACCAAGGTACATCAGAATCAAATTGCTTAAAACCAGTGATCTTCAATGCGGTATATATAACAATGAAATACTACTCAGCCTTCAAAAAAAGATGAAATCTGGCCATTAGTGACAACATGGATGGACCTTGAGGGTATTATGCTAATCGAAATAAGGCAGAGGGAGAAAGTCAAATACCGTATGATCTCACTCATAAATAGAAGATAAAAACAACAACAAACAAACACAGAGAGACAGAGACTGGATTGGTGTTTATGAGAGGGGAAGGGGGCACAGTGGAGGGTGAAAGGGGTGATTAGGCACATGTGTGTGGTGATGGATTGTAATTAGTCTTTGGGTGGTGAACATGATGTAATCTACACAGAAATTGAAATATGATGTACACCCGAAATTTATATAACGTTATAAATCAATGTTACTGCAATGAAAAAAAAAAAACAGTGATCTTCAAAAGACACTGTTTACAAAATGCAAAGGCAATCAACATCCTGGGAGAAAATATAAATTCAATGTCCAATAAATATGTCTAACGAATTTATAAACACCAGCAATAAAGTTAGAAAATGCAATTTAAAAATTTACAATAGCAATGGAAAATATAAGGTAGTTGAAAAGAAATCTACCAAAAGATATGCAAAATCTTTATGTAGAAAAATATAGCACCTTATTAAAAGGCAATAAGAAAACCAAATGGAGAGCAATGCCGCCTTCATGGATAGAAAGATTTAATAACATAAAGTTGTTATTTCTCCCCAGATTGGTCTATAGCTTTATTACTATTCCAATCAAATCCTAACAGAATTTTTCACACACAAAACTAAAAAAAAAAAGAAAAGATTACTAGCCAGATCCTATGAATCAGTTGGGAGACAAACAATCCAATAGAAAAATTTTCAAAAACATCAACAGGCATTTCACAGAGGAGAAAACACAAATGACCCATTAAATTTATGAAAATATATTCAACCTTGTCAGTAAAAAGGGAAATGCAAATAAAACCACAAATTACCATTTCATGCCCACTGTTTTGGAAAAAATTTAAAAGAGTGACAAAATCCTGGTGAAATGTAAATTGCTGTGGGGCTGGAAATCAGTACTTCACATTCAAGAACAATTTTGCATTATTTGGTGAAGGTGAACATTCATATACCTAGTGACCCAGCAATTCCACTTCTGGAATTCAGTAAATTGCTATCTTTATAAATCCTGAGACATGAACAGAATATTCCCAGACCACTGTTTATAATAGCAAAAAAAAAAAAAAATGGAAACAACCCAAATGTCCATTACAGTAGAATGAATAAATAAATTGTGGTGGAATCACACAACAGGATATTGAAGTGAAATAGCTCCATGCATCAACATGGATGTAGGCAGTTATATTTTCCAAGGACGGCCATCACAATATATCCCTTCTCACATTCTCTTCTCTCCTTCTTAGAAACCAGTGACACCAATACTAGATCTTTTCTTATAGGTCTCTGAGGCTCTGTTCACTTTTTTTCAGTCTATTTTCTCTCTATTGTTCAGACTGGGTAATTTCTACTGCTCTATTTTCCAGTACATGGATTCTTTCTTCTGTCCCCCTCCATTCTGCTGTTGAGCACACCCACTGAGTTTTTAATTTTGGTTACTATATTTTTCAGTTCTAAAATTTCCACTTGGTTCTTCTTTATATCTTCCATTTCTTTGCTGAGACTTCGTCTTTTTTCATTTGTTTCAAGTGTGTTCGAAATTGCTTTTTGAAACGCTTTATGATGGCTGCTTTAAAATCTTCATCAGATAATTCTAACATCTCTGTCATCTTGAGGTTGGATCTATTCATTTCTTTCTTAATTCAGTGTGAGATCTTCCTGGTTCTGGTATGACAAGTGATTTTCTATTGAAACCTGAGCATTTTAGGTGTTATGTTATGAGACTCTAGATCTATTTAAATCTTTTGTTTTAGCTGCCTTCCTCTGACACCAGTCCAGCAGAGGAGAGGAGGTGCTGCCTCACTATGGCAAGGGAGGGGGTTAGAAGTTCACTTCCCCACTTAGACTCTGTATTAGTCAGCTAGGGCTGCCATAACAAAATACCACAAACCACGTGGCTTAAACAGAAATTCATTTACTTACAGTTCTAGAGACTGGAAGTCCAAGATCAAGGTTGGCAGGTTTGGTTTCTGGTGAGGTCTCTCTCCTTAGCTTGCAGATGGCTGCCTTCTCACTCTGTCCTCTCATGGCCTTTTATCTTTGCATGTACATCCTCGTGTCTCTTCCTCTACTTATAAGGACACCAGTCCGATTGGATTAGGGCCCCATCCTTATGACCTCATTTAACCTTAATTACCTCTTTAAAGGCCCTATCTCCACATACAGTCATGTGCCACATAATGATGTTTTGATAGCCCACATATGAGACAGTGGTCCCATAAGATTAGCACCTATATAGTCCAGGTGTGTAGTAGGCTGTACCATCTGGGTTTGTGTAAGTACACTCCACGATGTTCGCACAATGATGAAACTGCCTAACAACACACTTATCAGAATGTATTCCCTGTCGTTAAGCGATGCACGACTATAGTCACATTGCGGGGTTAGGGCTTCAACATATGAATTGGGGGTTGGGGACACAATTCAGCTCATAACAGCCTCCACTGACTCTTGAGATGGGGGTACTACTTGTTAACGCTGGGAGGGCATGGGAGTTCTGGCTCCCACTAGGCCTCCATTTCTTCCTCCCAGGCTGTGAGGGGTAGGTGTGACTCTTTACTGCTCCCCACGTGGCCTCCACTTAGACCATACTATTCAGGATAGTAGTAACCTCTGGAGTGGAGAAAGGAGATATGATTTGGGAAGAGACATAGGAGGCTTCAAGGAACATTTTAATTTTTAGTTGAGTAATAGGTATACAGGCGTTAATTTTATTATTATTTAAACTGTACATATATGTTATAATAAGGCATAGTCTTTTGTACGTATGATATATTTCATAATTTAAAAAATAAAAGAATCGAAAAACCCAACCACAACAAAATAAAAATATAGTCTCTGCACTTAGAATATTTATAACATAGTTGAGTTCCTTAGAAACAACAATCTACCATCTGTGGTATTAAGCATTATCTAAGTGCCAGGAACTGTGCTAAGCACTTCACATACAACACTTATTCCTCACAAGACTCCTAGGAGGTAGATATTAACCCATTTTACAGATGAGGAAGCTCAGGTTCAAAGAGATTCAGTCACTTGCCCAGAATCACAGAGATGGAACTTGAGTCCAAGCCTGTCTGCAGTTCATACTCTTGAACCCCACAGCACCCTGAACAAGGTTAAAAGTAATCATTCATCATAACCATCATGTGCCATGTACCTGCCACAGCTGATGAAATCTGACAGAGAACTTTAGACTCCAACAGGACAGATGATGTCTCTTGGGAGAACCTTGTGGGCAAGGTGAATACAAGTGGTGGCTGTACCCAAACTAGCCCAGGTCATGACCTGGAGTGGGTCAGGACCTACCTGGGTGAGCAGGGCTAGGGACTGGCCAGGCAGGCAAGAGCTGTGGCTGAGGCCTATCACACTATATGGGCAGGGCCTTGAAGGGCAGTAGAATGGGGAGGAAGGAGAGCCAGAGACAGAGAACCATGAAAGGTGTCCCACCTCCTCTTTCAGGGGGAGGGACCCCAACAGTGGGGCAGAAACAATTGGAGCCGGAGGGATGGAATGGTGCCCGAAGAGATCAGAGCTAGTAATTGACGCAGGAGCTAGACCTAGGGCCACAGAGAGACCCAGACATGGTGTGGCCTGCTCTGTCCCACTGCTTTCTCTGTTGCATAGAATAGGGAGGTCACAGAAATTAAGTGGTGGTGTGCTTAGGTATATCAGCCATGAATTGTGGCCCTGTTGGGGAGCTGCAGGTCCTGCCCTATGCAGCCTGCCCAACAAGTAGGTGGCAAAGACCTGCCTGTCCACTGGGGTGAGGGAAAAGGCCAAGCCACCAGTCAGGAGCCCATGTGATCACTGTCTGTGGAAACAGTGGCTAAGGCCAATAAGACAGGATTTTCCAGGGAGGACTGTTAACCCCTACTGTAAGGCTGCAGGCCCTGGGATAGGAATCCTGGCTGGATTGCAGCTCAAGGTCAAGCTCAGGGTGTTTGTGCACCTCAGATTCAGGCTGAGTCCCTAGCAGCTGAGAGCCTGCCTAGGATGAGGGAGGCATGGTCAGGCATACCTGGGTACCCTTTGGACATCAAACATGTGAGGTCAGGAGCAGAAAGAGTGACCAGAGTGGCAAGGGACCCACACCTTTCCCCTCAGAGCTGCTGAAAGGGCAGCTCTCCCAGCCCTAGTATTTCCTAGGGCTGGGCAAGGGCAGCCAGTTCACAGCTGGTAGTGACCTGGAACCTGGTCTGGTTGTATGACTTTGACCAAATAGCTAGTCCCTTAGGAATCTGATTACTATGAAATATTCCTCTTTTTCTCTCATAATACCTCTTAACTTAAAGTCCACATTTCTGATATTAATGTATCCGTATCAGCTTCCTTTGGGTTAGTGTTTACACAACATATTGCTTTCTAACCTTTCACTTTCACCTTTCTGTGTCCCTCTATCTAAAGTGAGCCTTTTATAAACAGCAGGGTTGAATTTTGTTTTTTATCTAGTCTGATAATCCTTGTCTTTTCTTTTTTTAAATTGATGTCTTAACAGTTCATAACATTGTGAAGTTTCAGTTGTACATTGTTGTTTGTCAGTTACCATATGAATGCATCCCTTCACCCTTTGTGCCCACCCCCCATCCCCCTTGCCCCTGGTAACCACCAAACAGTTCTTTCTGTCCGTGTGTTAGTTTATATTCCACATATGAGTAAAATCATGCAATCTATGTCTTTTAATTGGCGTATTTATACTATTTACATTAATTGTAATTACTGACATAGTTGGGTTTATCTTACTATTTGTTTTCTACTGATCCTTTCTACTTTTATTCCTCCCTTTTCACTTTCTTTTGGGTTAATCAAGTATTTTTTAAATATATTATTTCATTTTGCTCTACTATTAGCTTTTAAATTGCATCTTCTTTTATTATCATTTTAGTGGTCATCCTAGAGATTACGATATGCATCCTTGATTTATTTTAATTTACTTTAAATTAGTACTTTTACAGTTAGTACTTAAATAATGCAATAACCTTAAAACAGTTAATTCCATTTTGTCCCCTCCCATATTTGGTGCTATTGTTGTCATAAATTTACTTTTTTGTTAAAAGTCTTATGAGATATTATTTTTGTTTTAAATAGTCAATATTCACTTATAATTATATACATTTTTACCCTTTGCTATGCTCTTCATTCCTTCCTGCAGTGCCATCAAGGATCATTTCCTTTCAGCCTAAAGAACTCTCTCAAGAACTTTCTGTAGTGCAGATGTGTACTAATGACAAACCAAATTCTTTCAACTTTTGTCCATCTGAACACATTTATTTTGCTTTCATTTTTGAAGGATATTTTGCTGGGCATAGAATTCTAGATTGGAGAGTTTTTTCTTTTAGCACTTTAAAGATGTCATTTCATTGTCTTCTGGCTCCCATAGTCAACCATCAATTGTACTGTTGATATTTTCTCTCTCTCTCCTTTTAAAAATATGGTTGTTGGGGGCCACCCGGTGGCACAGCAGTTTAGTCCGCGCTTGGCAGCCCGGGGTTTGCAGGTTCGGATCCTGGGCGCCCGCTGATGCACTGCCTGTCAGCCACACTGTGGTGGCGTCCCATATAAAGTAGAGGAAGACGGGCACAGATGTTAGCCCAGGGCCAGTCTTCCTCAGCAAAAAGAGGAGGATTGGCAACGGATGTTAGCTCAGGGCTGGTCTTCCTCACACACACACACACACACACACACACACACACAAATATATATATATATATGGTTGTTAAGATTTTCTACTTTGTCTTTGATTTTCAGGAATTTAACTATGATGGGCCTGGGTGTAGTTCTCTTTATATTTATCTTGCTTGGAGCTCATTGATATTCTTCAATCTGTGGCTTGATGCCTTTCATTATATTTGGAAAATTCTCAGTCATTATTTCTTCAAATATTATTTCTATCCTATTGTCTCTCTTCTCTCCTTGTGAGATTCTACACACATATGTTAGACCTTTTGAGCATGTCCCACACATCTTTTATGTTCAGTTCTGTTTATTCCTCTATTCTTTTTCAGTCTGTGTTGTGATTTAGATAATTTCTATTGATTGGTCACTAATCTTGTCTTTTGCTGTCTCATGTTAAAGCCATCCAGTGAGTTTTTAATTTCATATACTGTATTTTGCAGTCTAGAGTGCCAATTTTTTTCATTTTTATAAATTCAAACTTTCTGTTTAAGTACTCAATCTTTTCACCTATTTTGTCCATCTTTTACTCTATTCTCTTTAACATATTAATCTTTGTTATTTTAAAAACTTTGCTTGCTAAATCCAATATCTAGATCATCTCTCAGTCTGTTTCTATTACCTCTTTTTATCTTTCAATTTTGTGTCACTTTTTCCTGCTTCTTCACATATCTAGTAATTCTTGATTATAGTTGCTACATTTAGAATCTGTGAATCATATTATCTTCCTCTAAAGAGTATTAGATTTTGTTCTGGTAAGCATTTAAATTACCAATGAGTCACGTCTATCTATAGAGGATGGTTTTTTGGGGTTTTTTTCCTGAGAGTAGCTGGATTTTTATTTCCAAAGACAAACCACTCAAGCTGCAACTTGTAGATAAAATTTCTGTGAAGAGTTTCAAAGTGTACTTTCACATTAAGGAATGTAGGCTTCTCTCTTCCATCTCACAGAAATAAATCTTGAAAATACTCATCAAATTCTTCTTCCCGTGACTTTTCATCTGTCTCTGGTTGGGGGCCCTTCCAAAGTTCAAATTCTGAAATACTTTCTTCCTCATCAGAGTTTTTGTTTACAGAATTTTCTGATTTCTTTGAGGATGAATGTTCTTTATCCTTTTTCTTGGAGGTCTCTTCTACAGAAAATAATCTGGATTCTTTATGTGATGACTCTTCACAATCTTTTTTGGTTTTATCCTTTCTTTTTTTTTTTTTGACTTGACTTCTTTTCTCCTATGACAAAAATTTAATTTAAAGGAAGATTCTTGGCATAATCTTAATTTAAAAAGAACATTTCTCTTTTCACCATGCTCAATATAACCAAAATTAACTTCCCAAATCTTTAAGCCTTCTTTTTTATCACAACATTTATTTCCACAGAAAAACTGGCCTTTTCCTGAAATTATGTCCATTTCTACTCGCCACCTAAATCCAAACTTATTTTCTTTGTATCTGCTGAGATCTGCTGTGCAGTATCCTTGAATAATTTATCATAGTATTTCTTTGCAAGTCTCTTCTCCCAATTCATGTCCATTTCATCCTCCTCATTCCATAGGAATCTATGATTTTCTTGTATATCATCCATGTCTGTCTTGCAATTTTCCCTGGATTGCCTGAAGTCTTATTTTTTCCCTCCATAGTATAAAATATAGTCATTTACAAACTTTGTATGCCTTTGATAAGCATCCATAGCTATGAGATGAAACCTTCTATTTCTTCTTCCCTATCCAGCAATTCTGCTGCAACTTCTTTATGAACCACCTTTCCATGTTTTTCTTTCTGAAATGGCTTTTTGAGCAGCAAATCATCTTCAACTGTCCTTTTTTCCCTTTTGCTAGATTCTCCACAGTGTTCATCACCACTAAAATCAGAGTCATAGCCTCTATGACCATGCATTTCAGGCTATGAATCAACTGACAAGGGCTGAGAGAAATTCGAGAAGGGAGATGCCAGGTGTCTCCAGAATCTTTTGCACTTTATGATGCCCCATTCTGCTTTGCAGCCTAGTTCCTAGGTTCATGTCTTGTCTCCCTCTGGGTGATGCTATTCATCTTTGCTTGAGGCTTGGTTTTAAGCTTTGTTAGGGTGGGTCATTTCAGTTTTGTCCTTTCTCTTAGAGTATAGCCTTTACTACTAGTGTGTAGCCCTTCTAGAATCCTAACTGAAGCTCTGGGGTATTCAGCAAGATCTCCCCCGTCTGTCTGGGCTGAATTCCAAAGTCTCCCCAGGACTGTTTGGCCTCTGAAGTCTGCCAGCTCTTCAGATTCTCAACGGCTATTATCTGCTGGTAGTGATGTGCAGAGTCTCACCCTGAACGTGTGCAGGTTAGGAGTTGGCCAAGGAACCAAGGGGAGTTTTTATAAAAATTTTTGTATACTGTACTCTAAATCCAACTGCAGATACCTACTTTCTTGGCCCAGTGAGACTGTCAATTCCTGCTTAGTCCAGCTCCCTGCACCTCAGTTTGGAAAATGGCCTCAGGGAGAAAGCTGGGTAGTGCAGGGCTCACCTTGTGTGTGCTCCTTCTCTTGAAGATCATAGCCTTGCTTTGGCTGCTGTCCAGTGTCTGCAAACCGTTGTTGTACATATTTTGCTCAGTCTTTATAGTTGTTTACCATGGAGGGTTCAGTCTAAAACCAATGACTCTGCCATGGCTGGAAGTTCTTCCCCTAGGAATTTGAGAGGTTGAGGCTAAGTTGAAATGGTGTGTGTCAGAGAGGCCATGAAGCTATGTCTGGACTCTGAGGTCATGCCCAGAAAACTAAAAGATGAAGAGGTGGAAACAACGAGTTTGTTGAAACTAAAGAATAGAAAAGCTGAACATATGGTGTTGGAGTGGGAGGTATGAGAGAAGGGGACAGATCCTGAAGGAGGTCAGGGAGTACCATAGAACCATTCACCGTGCCCTGTTGTCCTAACTCCATACTGCCCTACACCCAGTGCCACACTCCAGCCCCAGGGTCCAAGCAACAGGGAGAGCAGAGTGGCTGGGTAGAGGTGGGGGGGCTGGAGTGCCAAGTCTTAGGGCTCCAGTGGACCACAGGTACCGCTGTGGGTGGCTGGAAGAGGGAGTAAGGAAGTAAGAACAGCCTTTGGGCCTTAGCCTCCCAGCTGGAGCAGCCGGAGCAGCCACAGGAGAGACCCTGGGAGGAGGAGGGATCAGTTCTCTTGGACTGCCCTTCATCCAAAGGGAGGGAGCCAGTACCCATGTCTACTGGGAGCACCAGGGCCTTCAATATTCTCCTTACTTACGTTTATTTGCATCTCTTTGCATGTCTTTTGTCTTTTGCTTGGGGTCTTATTTTATGCCAAATTCACAGTCTCCACTTATTCTCCCCTATTTGGGTGCAATGAGAGGTGGACCCTCAGCCAAGTCTCCTTTGGGGAATTTCATTTTAACTCTCAGTATACCATCAGGGTTCATTACACCCAATTCTAATTTTTAAGTTTCTTTTTTGAGAAGGTCTAACTATTTGTAAGCATTTATATTTTATAACTTTTATTCTTTCACAGAGGTCTTTCAAAAACCAAAGAGAAATTTCACTTAAAAAAAAAAAAAACAGAATGAAGCTGATTTGATCTTACAATTACCATATAGATCCACTGGACCCTTTATAAATCTAAAATATATTATGGGACCATAGTGACCTCATTTTTCCTACATCTTAAAACATTTTACTATTTCATCCTCCTAGGAACTATTTCATCATTACTCATCAATTATTCCCAACTATGCTTTAAAAAAAGAGACTAAAATAATAAGAAAACAGAAGAATGATGGAATTGCTTGCTTAGAAGGATGACTCAATAGTGACACAAATCATTACTATTCCACTATCCCTCAGTTTTCTTATTGCTTTGTCAAAGTTTGGACCATCTTTCAAGAAGGTGTAAAAGAAGTCTGGAGACATCATCTTTCTTTTTTTCTTTTTTTTTTTAGCTTTCATTGCACTCAGATTTTTTCATTTTCCTATAAAGAAGAAAACTAACAGAGGAAGATATTTCACATTATTAGAGGAATCAGTAGATGGAGTCAATGGGCCAGATAGTAGCGCTCTAGACTATAATGATGACATAAAATCATCGTATAGCAAAGTCATGGACTATGAGTCTTCAGATGAGGATATCCTAGATGAATTTTCTCAAATTCAAGAATTGTCCCCATTTTCCTGGGGAGCAGGGAGGAGGAGACCAGAGAGGGATGGTTCTTCTTTTAGGGTCAACCAGCTCTTGCTCTGTCCTGTTGCACAGATGTATGCCTGAGCCAGCCTTTCTCATGGCTTACAGTAGGTGCTGCCCTGCAAGATGTGACAGGGCTGGCTCATGAGGTTAGGAGGCTGTCCAAATCCCCACTCCTAAGTGCTGGCTCTTGCCCAGCTCACCTGCCACCCTTCCTTGGGCCTTGAGGCTCTTGAAGCTGTGGTTTTCCCCCGGGTGGTGACTCAGTGCCCGTGGCCTGCCCTGCATGTGATCCTCCCCTCTTCTGGGGCTCACGGCCAGCCCTGAGCATGAGGTGGCTGTGGTTTCCCCTGAAGCAGCAACCACAAACTGCCAAGCCCACCTCACCTACCCTCCACTCCCCACCTCACCCTTCAGTGCCCTAGCCCCAACCTTGGGGCATCAACTGAAAGAGTACTGGGGAGGCTTCATACATCCATGGGATGTGGTTTTTATAATGAGCTTTGCCTTTCACAGCATAAGCATAGAAGATATACCCATTTAATGATGAGGACAGTGAGGCCAAGATGTTTTAGGAGCTTCTTTCTAGGGAATCTATTCATTCATTCATTCACTCATTCATTCAACAAGCATTCCTCAAAAGCCTACTAAAATCCAGGGCAGCAGACACAGCGATGCAAGGCCCATATCGCCCTTCAGGAAGCACTTGTTGCCCAGTGACAGGAGTGCCATGGACTGTCATCCCCACTGGGGATTGCCTCAGCTTCAAATACTTGTCTCACCCTAGGTCGTGCCCTTCTCTGGACAATCTATATCCAAAGACTAATCCAGTTGGACTATAAAGGCCCAGTTATTTCAACCCAGGGCAGGACTGTGATGGGCCATTACTGCTCCAGAGCTCCCCACAGGACAGTCAACACTGCAGTGGGGCCTGCATGGCAGCTAGACTTCTCCCTGTGCCCAGTTCTGCCTCACCCCCCTCCCTTTTACAGGCATTAATCTCAAGAGCTCTCCCTAATAAATATCTTGCACATTAAACTCTGAGTCACAGTCTGCTTCCCAGAGAACCCACCCCGTACCACTCGGCTTTCAAAGAGCTGCCAACCTAGTGCCAGAGAGACACATGAACAACCTAAATGGGGAGAATGGGCCCAGGGTGACGGCCACTAGACCCCAAAACAGGCTTTGGTGCATAGAGAGGGACGATCTGGGAGGCACTGGGGAGGGGCACTGAGGCAAGAGCCCAAGCACCTCTTTCCACCCTAGAGCTGCAGCCCAGCCCCCTTGGCTTGGAGGAGGGCAAGTCCTCACCTGTCTACCATGATTTTCTCAGACCCAGTCTGCTCCCATAAGCAGCCCCCACCAGGGTGGACCCTCTCTCAACTTCTCTCTTCAAATACATACTCCTACTGTGGGTCCAGATGCCTCTTACATCCCAAGTGCCTTGGGGTCAGCCAGAGGCAGCCGCAGAGCCCTAGGGCTGCTCAACGGAGCTGTTCTGGATCTAGAGGGCTCAGAAGGGAGAGCAAACCCTTAGGTCAAGCAGAGGAACCAGGATTGTGGGGAACACAGCTGGGTTCCAAACCCATAAAGGGAAACATAGCCAAGACAGCAAGCAAGCTTCCCCCACTGTGGGGCTGGGCACATCCCCATATACGGTCCAACTTGTGTTTGCTATGCATCTGGTGATGAGAAACTCATGCCCCCTCCAACCAGAGGTCCTAGGGGTGAACCACTCAGATAAGTAGGAAGGTCTTCCTTCCCTGGAGCCCCTCCCTCTGTCTCCCTGGGCCTTCCCCAAGAGTCCTCTCCTGGCCTTGAGGGCCATGGGGTTTGCCCCCTCTGCTTAAGTCTGATCTTCAGCATCAAGAATCCACACTTTGTGTCCTCACTCTGCTCCCAAGTCATTGTAGGATCTCAGGAAAGTTCATCTGCCAGGGGCCTCACTTCTCCATCTGTCCAGTACAGATCAAGAGAGGGAGTCTTTGAGCTTCCTGACTGCCCTGACATTTTATGACTCAATGGTATATCAAGACCATGATCCTGTGCCTGCCCCAGCTGCCCCTTTGTCTTCTCCCCTCTAGGTTGCCCAGGACCAGCATCTGCCACTGCCCCTCCCCAGACCTTCTACCACTCCTGGGGTTGATAAGAGATAAGAGTGGTTAGAAGTGAGACTTGCCTCCCAACTGACCCTAGAGGACTGCCTGGAGGAGGTGCCAGTTACTAAGAGCAGGGCAGCTGCTGCAAGAAGCTAGTGTTCTGGCAACTCCTGGAAATCATGTTGGAGAAATGCAGATCTGATGAAAGATGGGAATAAAGCATCCAGGGTGGGAAACAGCCAGTTCAAGGTTGTACTTGAACATTTGGATTGGTGAGGTTACTCCCTTGCAGCAGAGAAGCCAGAAAAAGTGCTGTCCACGCCGGACTCCTTTGTTCTGAGCAAGGATGACTCATCACAGACAATCTCTGCTCAAGTGCACCATGGGCCCCACAAGCCCCTGTCCACACAAGGAGGAGGAGTGGGAGGGGACAGAAATGGAGTGGGCACAGGCTGTGGCTTTGAGTCCAGTCCAGGATGGTAGGGAAACCACGTCAGAGTTTAGCCAGGCCACAGCTGCACCAATTCTGCCCCTGAGACAGCACTGGAGAGGGATGGAACACAGCCATCTGTGTCTTCTAGGCCAAGCCCAACTCATGCTCAGTTGTAAATATTATTAAGGGAGTTGGTGGCAAAGGCGGGGGGGGGGGGCAGGCTCAGTCTGCAATCAGCATCAGGGCTCAGAGTGTGACCAGGATAACTCCGTCTGTGATGACATCCAGGGCCCTCACGTTAAGGATCACCCTCCAGGTGGGGCTCAGAGCCAGGGAAGTTGTGGAAAGTGTCTGAAGGCAAGGTGGAGTCAGACGGAGGAGAGGGGAGACAGGGAAGCATGAGTGCTAAGAGTTACCTGGGCCTGATGCCAGCTGAGTGAAAACAGGACAGGAGTCAGAACTCCAGCTCTGCCACGACCTGGCTGTGTGATTTGGGGGGTTACTTCCCATTTGGGGGGGGTCTCTGTTTTCTTGTGTGTAAAATGGGGATGTTTACTTCTGTCCTGCCTGATAACGAGCATCTAAACAACATGCAACTTCACGTTTTACAAAGCATCATCTCTTTTGACCCCACAAGGACCCTTATCACTACCTGCCTCCCAGGGCTACTTATAAGGGTAAGAATACACTTTATGAAACAAGTGAAAAAATGGAGAGGGTTGTTTGCTCAGTTTTAAAAGGGGAATTGCCTCGGAGGACAGGAAAATCTCAAAAAAGGAAGACCCTTATTGTTGTCATGGTTTATCCTCATATGTCTTTTAATTAATTTTTATTTTCCCAAAGTAATCATGCAAAGTGTTTACAAACTGTGCTAAAGAGTTATAACAAAAATAGCATTCTCTTACCGCACTCCATCCTGCTCTCCAAAAGCAGCTTGGATTCATTTTAGTTATTTCTTCTGGTTTTCATCTCCTACATAAAGCATTTCTTACCATCATTGCTATCTCCAATTTAGATACTGCCTCTTGGCCTTCCTATCATGACAGCTGAGGTTCACTTACACCCTCTCTCCTCTCCTTTCAACACTATGATATCACATTTCTTGGTTACAGTCACAATCAGTGAGTGTTTGCTGCTGAACCAACTAATACAGCTATAACTACCTTTCCTCTCTTTGTAAACTTCTTTTCCTGTTCAAAGTTAATCATTGACTGATTTTTCTTCATTTGCTTATTCTTTTTGGACCCACAGTTAAACCTTCCCATATCCTGCAAAAGGCCTGTAAAATGATTCTCGATACACATTTTCACTATCAGTTCCAGTTCCTTTTTAATTTTTTTTTCCTCTGAGTCACCCCACCTGGAGCCCTTGGTTCTCCTGCCTCCATCTGCACTAATAGCTCTGTAGATCAGCTACACAGCAGTCATCCTGGAACTTCTCTTCGCCAACATCCTGAAACATCCTTTCTTCTCTTTCCTTAGTGGATCTCTGGTTTTCCTGGATTCCATATCTTCTTTCTTGGTTTATGCCTTTCTATGGGTGGAGCACGACCTCCAGTAGCTTCCTGAGGAAGTTTTCATGGGGGATAAATTTTTTCAAACCTTGCATACCTGAAAATGTCTACATTCTACTCTCACACTGTATTGATACTTTGACTAGGTATAGAATTCTCAGTTGAAAATAATTTTCCCTCAGCATCTTCAAGGCATTGCTTCATAGACTTCTGGCTTCTAATGTTGCTGTTGAGAGGTCTGATGCTGATCTGATTCCTGATCCTTTGTATAAGATCTGATGTGACTTTCTGGAATCTTGTAGGATCTTCTCTCCATTTTTAAAAACAGCTTTATTGAGGTACAATTCACGTACCATACAATTCACTCATTTAAATTGTACAATTCAATGGTTTTTCATGAATACATAAGAGTTATACAACTATCACCACAATCGATTTTAGACTATTTTCATCGTCCATAAAAGAAACCCTGTATCCATTACCAGTCACTCTCCACCTCCCCACAAATTACTCAGCCCTAGGCAACCACTAATCTACTTTCTCTCTCTATAGATTTGCCTGGTCTAGACATTCTTATAAATAAAATCATATAATATGTGGTCTTTTGTGACTGGCTACCTTCATTTAGCACAATGTTTTCAAGTTTCATTCATGTATCACATATCAGTTCTTCATTCCATTTTATGGCTGAATAATATTGCATTGTATGGATATACCATGTTTTGTTCATCTATCTGTCAGTTGATGGACATTGGAGTTTTTCAACTTTTTGGCTATTATGAATAATGTTGCAATAAGCATTCCTGTACAAGTTTTTGCATGGATATATGTTTTCATTTCTCTTGGGCACATATCTAGGAGTGGAATTACTGGCTTACAGGGCAATTCTATGTTCAACCTTTGAAGGAGCAGCAAGACTGTTTTCCAAAGCAAGTGTACCATATTACATTTCCACAAGAAATATATGACAGTTCCAATTTCTCCACATCCTTGCCAACGCTTGTTATTACCTGTCTTTTTTATTATAATGGATGTGAAGTGGTATTTCATTGTGGTTTTGATTTGCATTTTCCTAATGAATAATGATGTTGAGCACATTTTCATGTACTTATTGGCCATTTGTATATCTTCTTTGTAGAAATGTCTGTTCAACTCCTTTGCCCATTTTTAAATTGCGTTAAATTTGTCTTTTTATTATTGAGTTGTAAAAGTTCTTTGTATATTCTAGATAAAAGTCCCTTATCAGATGCATAATTTATAACTACTTTCTCCCTTTCCATGGGTTGTCTTTTCATTTTCTTGATAGTGTCTGTTATGGGTTGAATTGCATTCCTCGAAAAGATATGTTGAAGTCCTAACCCCCCAGTATCTCAGAATGCAATCTTATTTGGAAATAGAGTCATTGCAGATGTAATTAGTTAAGCTAGGGTCAAACTGGAATAGAGCAGGCCTTGATCCAATATGACTGGTTCTGACTGGTGTCTTTATAAGAGGATGATGTGAAGACACACATGGAAACCCTGTATCTGTTACCAGTCACTTTGATGCCAGAGAACACCATGTTATGACAGAGGCAGAAATTGGAATTATGCAGTTGCAAGTCAACAAACACCAAGGATTGACAACTACCACCAGAAGCTAGGCAGTAGCAAGGAAGATTTCTCTCCTACAGGTTTCAGAGGGAATGGCTCTGTCAGCACCTTGATTTTGGACTTCCAGCCTCCAGAACTGTGAGACAATAAATTTCTTTTGTTTTAAGCCACCCAGTTTGTGGTACTTTGTTATGGCAGACCTAGGAAATTAATATAGTGTCGTTGTAGTATAGTGCCTGACATTCAGGGTTTTTTTTTATTGTAATGTAAGTGCCTGGCATTCTGCTTTTGATTGCTGAGGCATCCATTTCAAAGACACCCATCTTGAATAAACCTGTTGCCAGCTGTATGACACAGCTACTAGCTAAACAACTACATACGGAGCCAGGCTGCCCCACCCACGAAGTTCCCCTTTCAGAAAGCCCTGGGTGACCTAGACAACTGACCACTTAATTGACTCCATTTTTCCCTTCCCACACCCTAATTCCTGCTCTTATGTTTTAAATTTGCCAATAAAGATTGAACCCACAAAATCATAGATACCCCATCCTCAACACCAAGGCAGAACCCCAGATCTGCACTGTCTCTCTCTCTGTCTCTGTCTCTCTCTCTCTCTCTGAACCTGTGGCCTCCCTGTGTGACCCTCAGGGAAGCTGTGTACTCTCTGGGATCTGTGAGTAATAAATCTTGTTTTTTCAAAGTTCCCTGATGTTTGTTGCTGAGATGCATCTTGCAATCGTAGTAAAAGCCACAATGGCCAATCCAGCTTGAACACTGGCTCCTGTTGGGGAAATGTCTGGGGGCTTGCCACAGGCAGTATGGGCCCAGGCAAGTGCCTCAGGCATTTCTAGCCAACAGCATCACTATTAACAGCCTGAAACCGACATGAAACAGTCCTTTGAAGCAAAAAGGATTTTAATTTTGATGATGTCTAATTTATCCATTTTTTCTTTTGTTGCTCATGCTTTTAGTGTCATATCTAAGAATACTTTATTGAATTCACAGCCATGAAGGCTTACCCTATATCTTCTAAGAGGTTTTTAGTTTTAGCTCTCTTTTTCGTCTTTGATGCATTTTGAGTTAATTTTTGTATATGGTGTGAGGGAAGGATTCAAATTCATTCTTCACATGTGGATACCCAGTTGTCCCAGAACCATTTGTTGAAAAGACTATTCTTTCCCCATTGGATGCTCTTGGCACCCTTGTTGAAAATCTGTTGACCATAGATGTGGGCTTATTTCTGGACTGTCAATTCTTTTCCATTGATCTGTATATCTATTCTTGTGCCAGTACCATGCTGTCTTGATTACCATTGATTTGTGCTGAGTTCTGAAGTCAGGAAGTGTGAGTCTTCCAATTTTGCTTTTTTTTCAAGATTGTTTGGCTATTCGGGATTCCTTGAATTTCCACACGAATTTTATAATAAGCTTGTCAATTTCTGCAAAGAAGTCTGCTGAGATTTTTGTTGTTGTTGTTGAGGAAGATTGTTCCTGAGCTAACATCTGTGCCAATCTTTCTTCTATTTTGTATGTGGGTCACTGTCACAGCATGGCTTGATGAGTGGTGTGTAGGTCTGTGCCAGGGATCCAAACCTGTGAACCCTGAGCCACCAAAGTGGAGCATGTGAACTTAACCACTATGCCAACGGGCTGCTCGCTGGCTGAGATTTTGATAAAGTGTATTAAATCTGTAAATTAGTTTAGGAAATATTGACATCTTATGTCTTTCCATTCATAAACATGAGATGTCTATTTATGTAGATCATCTTTCATTTCTTTCAACAATATTTGAGTTTTCACTCAAGTGTAAGTATAAGTTCTGCACTTCTTTTAAAAAATTTACTCCTAGATATTTTATTCTTTTTGATGCTATAGTAAATGGAATTATTTTAACTTCATTTTTACACTGTTCATTGCTAACATGTAAAAATGCAGTTGACTTTTTTATATTGATAATATACTCTGCAAACATGCTGAATTTTTTTTTTTTTTTTTTGTGAGGAAGACCAGCCCTGAGCTAACATCCGTAGCTAATCTTCCTCTTTTTGCTGAGGAAGACTGGCCCTGGGCTAACATCCAAGCCCATCTTCCCCTACTTTATATGGGACGCCACCACAGCATGGCTGACAGGCAGTGCATCGGCAGGCACCCGGGATCCGAACCCGTGAACCCTGGGCTGCCAAGCGTGAACTAAACCGCTGCACCACTGGGCTGGCCCTGGACATGCTGAATTTATTTATTAGTTCTAGTAGTTTTTTTAGTCGATTCCTTAGGATTTTCAATATTCAAGATCATGTCCTCTGCAAATAGAAATTCTTTTCCAATTTCAATGGCTTCTATTTCTTTTTCTCAGCTAATTGCCCTGGCTAAAACCTTTAGTACGATGTTGAATAGAAGTGGTGAGAGTAAACATTTTTGTCTTGTTATTGATCAGAGGGGAAAGTTTTCAGTCTTTCACCATTAAGTACAATGTTGGCAGTGGGTTTTTCATGGATGGCCTATTTCAAGTTGAGGCAGTTACCTTCTATTCCTAGTTTACTGAGTGTTTTTTAATTATGAAAGAGTGTTGGATTTTTTTCAAATGCTTTTTCTACATCTACTGAAATGACTGTGTGGTTTTTGTCGTTTAATCTATTAATATGATGTATTACACTGATTTTTGTATGTTGAGCCAACCTTGCATTCCTCAGGGAAATTCCCACTTGGTCATGATTTAAAATCCTTTTCATGTTGCTAGATTTACTTTGCTAATATTTTGGTGATGATTTTTTGGTCTATATTTATAAGAGATTTTACAATTTTATTTTCTTGTGATGTCTTTGTGTGGTTTTGGTATCAGGATAATACTGACCTCATAGTATGGATTTTCCCCCCTCTATTTTTTGGAAGAGTTTGTGAAGAATTGGTGTTAATTACTCTTCAAATGTTTGGTAAAATTCACCAGTGAAATCTGGGCCTGGGGTCTTGTTATGAGAAGTTTTAAAATTACTAATTCAATCTCTTTATTTGTTATAGGTCTATTCATATTTTCTGCTTCTTTTTGAATCAGTTTCAGTAGTTTTTGTCTTTCTAGGATTTTGTCCATTTCATCTAAGTTATCTAATCTATTGTCATACAGTTGTTCATAATATTCACTTATAATCCTTTTTATGTCTCTAAGGTCAGTAGTGATGTTTTCTCTTTCATCCCTGATTTTAGTATTTGAGGCTTCTTTCCCTTTTTTCTTGGTCAGTCTAGCTAAAAATTTGTTCAATTTTGTTGGTCTTTTCAAAGAATTGACTTTTTGTTTCATTGATTTTCTCTTTGTTTTTCTACTCTTTATTTAATTAATTTCCACTCTAATCTTTATTATTTCTTTCCCTCTGCTTGCTTTAGGTTTAGTTTGCTCTCTGTTTTCCAGTGTCTTGAGGTGGAAAGTGGAGTTGTGGATTTGTGATCTTTCTTATTTTTTAATATAGGCATTTAAAGCTATAAATTTCCCTCAAAGCACTGCTTTACCTGCATCCCATCAGTTGTGATATGTTCTGTCTTCATTTGTATTGACTTCAAAGTATTTTCTAATTTCCCTTCTTCTTTGGCTCATTGGTTTTTTTGGGCAGTATGTTCTTACTTTCCACATATTTGTGAAGTTCTCAAATTTCTTTCTGTTATTAATTTCTAATTGCATTCCTGTGGATCCAAGCCAGGATCTTTTGTCATTTCCTTATTCCAATACAGCTTTGTTTCCATCTGCCTCCTCTGTGCTGTTATTGTCAAATATATTACATTTCTATATGTTATAGACCTAACAATACAATTATAGACATATTGTTTTATACAATTGCTTTTTAAATCAGTTAAGAGAAGAAAGAAGAAATACACACTTATACTGTCTTTTATAAGAACATAATTAATTACCTTTACCAGTACTCTATTTTTTCATATGGTTTTGAATTACAGTCTGGGGTCACTTGCTTTCAGTCTGAAGAACTTCCTTTAGCATTTCTTGTAAGGTAGGTCTGCTAGCAATGAATTCTCTCAATTTTGTTTATTTGAGAATGTCTTTATTTCACTTTCACTTTTGAAAGCTAGTTTTTCTGAATATAAGATTCTTGCTTGAGTTTTTTTCTTTCAGCATTTTGAATATGTCATCCCTCTGCCTTCTGGCCTCCATTGTTTCTAATGGGAAGGTAGCTGTTATTTTTTTAGGGTTTCCTTGGACATGAAAAGTCATTTTTCTCTTGCTGTTTTCAAGATTTTCTCTTTGTCCTTCGTGAAATCAACCATCCCAAAAGGCTTATGCACCCCTACGTTCATTGCAGCATTATTCACTATAACCAAGAAATGGGAGCAATGCAAGTGTCCCTCGACTGATGATTGGATAAAGATGTGGTATATATATACAATGGAATACTACTCGGCCATAAAAAAAGACAGAATTGTCCCATTTGCAACAACATGGATGGACCTAGAGGGTATTAAGTGAAATAAGCCAGAGAGAGAAGGACAAACACCACATGATTTCACTCATATGTGGAATATAAACTAACATATGGACAGAAAGAACTGGTTGGTGGTTACTGGGGGAAGGGGGGGTGGGGGTGGGCACAAGGGGTGAAGGGATGCATCCATATGGTGATGGACAAATAATAATGTACAATGAAAACCCCACAATGTTACAAACTATTAAGACATCAATAAAAATATTTTTTAAAAAGTTTCTCTTTGTCCTTGACTTTCAAAAGTTTACTGCAATGTGTCTGAGTGTGAATCTTTTCATAATTATCCTACTTGGAATTTATTAAACTTCTTAGATGTGTAGACTAATGTTTTTCATCAAATTTGTGAAGTTTTCAGCCATTACTTCTTCAAATATTTTTATGTTCTTTTCTCTTCCTCTTTTCTTTCTGGTACTCCTATAATGCTTATGTTGGTGCACTTAACAGTATCTCACTTTTCTCTAAAGCTCTCTTCATTTTTCTTCATTCTTTTCTCTGTTCTTCAAATTGCCTATTCTCTATCAACCCTATCTTCAAGTGTGCTGATTCTTTCTTCTGCCAGCTCAAATCTACTATTGAGCCTGTCTTGTGGATTTTTCATTTCAGTTCTTGTACTTTTCAATTTCAGAATTTCCATTTGGTTCTTTCTTATAATGTCTATCTCTTTATTGCTATTATCTATTTGATGAGATATTATCATCATACCTTCCTTTACTTTATGCATGGTTTCCTTTGGTTCTTTGAACATATTTCTAATGGCTGCTGTGAAGTCTTTGCCTGCTTAGTCTGACATCTGGACCCTCTCAAGGGCAGCTCTGTTACCTGCTTTTTTCCCCTGTGTATTGGTCACACTTTCCTATTTCTTTGCATGTTTCATAATTTTTTGTTGAAAAATGTATTTTAATATATTAATTATATAATAACATAATTCTATAATATATATTTGTAATATAAAATATATTAACATTTTAGGTAATATATTACAGCAACTCTGGATACTAGCTGCAACCCCCACACACAGCTTCTTCTTCTTACTATTTGTTTATTTTTTGTGCAGTCTCTGATGTCACTCCTAAAAGGTGCAGCCTTGGGCATGTGCACTGTCACTCTGCAATGACAGTGGTTTTAAGAGGGCTCTTGCTGTCAAGTTGTCTCTACTGGTATCACACCTAGTTGTTCGCCTCCGCTAATTGCTGACTGATTGCTCCATTGCTTTCAACAATGCCCTGGGGCATAAATTGCTCCACAGTCTGATCCAACTAAATTAAGCCCCTTTGCAGGAGTAGTCTTTAAAGCCATTCTTTGAGATTTGTTCTGACCCCAAGAGAGCTGTTCTCAGCTGTCTCTTTCCCTGCTTCTCTCTGGTAAACTTCTACCTGTCTAACATTTAGCTTGCTTTTCTCATGGAGCTACCAGCCTTCTCTTAATAGCTTACAACCAATATCTCCATTGTTTCTGAGAGCACCTGTAGGCTTGAATTTCCCTATACTCTGTTCTAAATAAACTCAGTTGTCTTGGGGAGTGCATCAGAGCTCTGTCCTTGGGCCTTCCTCTCTCTCTGTACAAAACCTCTGTGCCATTGCTGTAAAGCTGGTGTCTTGAAGTGAAACCTCTGCTTTACAATGGTGCTGGGTCAGGGCAGTAGCTGCTGGTCTAAACTGGCCTCTCCTAGTGTGGAACCTCCACTCTATGAGCAAACCAGGGTGAGGGAGATCAGGGCCCCAGTATTCTCAGACTGCCATGCCTGGGGTAGAGGGTCCACCCTATGAGTTGAGGAAGAGAGCCCCAGGCCTCTCAGCTACTCTTACCTGGAATAGAGCTTCTGCAACACAGAGGTGGGGGAGATGAGAAATGCTGGTGGTCTGCCAGGGAGATACAGCCGCCCTCAACTCGGAGCTGGGGGTAGAGAGAACCTTGTGTTCTTGGCTATACCTGCCTAGAGTGGAGCTTCTGTCACAACGAGCTGGAAGGGGAGAGAGAGGAAGCAGGTCAGAGTTCAAATGCCACGTCCTCTTACTCTTCTTACCAAGATTTAGTAGGTTTTGTTGAATAAGTGTTTATTTGCTGTATGCCTTTAGGACAATTGCCTGGGAATTTACATGTTTTTTTAAAATTAAATTTCATCAGTTGTAGTTGTTTTACTGGGGAGAGGATCTGCAGAGCTCATGTCACCATTCCAGAAATCACCTCCCTAAAATCGCTTTAATCCTGGAGTTAGTTTTCACAATGATGAGCCTTGGTGAGAAGTTTTGCTTTGTTTTGCATTCATTCATTGTGCTGGGTACTCAGTGGACTCAACTAGACATCTTTGTCTTTTCTGAAAATGTTTATTTTATATAGATAGATAGATCTTTTTCCCCATTGTTGTCTCTGTCCTCTCAGGAAATTGAATCAGTCACATGTTGAATCTCAGATTAATCTAATTTTCTTATCTCTTTTATCCTATTATCCATCTCTGTTTCTTTCTGTTTAACTTTCTGTAAGGTTTCCTTGACTTTATCTTTCTACCACTTGGTTATCACATTTTAAATTCCTTACTTGTTCTCTGATTGTTCCCCTTTTTGTGGCATCTTGTTCTTATTTCAGGATGCAGTATCTCTTCCAGTCTTTCTGAGATTATCAAGATAGTTTCCTTGAAGTTTTCTTCTGCTCTTTGCAGCATCTTTGTTTCTGAGTTCCTTTTTTCTGTTGTTTTGGACTCTCTTACATGTTGAAGACTTCCCTCAAACGTCTGGAGATTGGCTCTTTGTTTCAGGGCTAGACATCCCATCCTGAAGGCATGCTCATACACCTGGAGATCACGTTCTCTGAAGGAGAAAGAGCCTGCCTTGGAGTTGGACACATCTCGCTCAAAACCCTCCTCCACATTTTCCAGCTTTTTGACTGATTGGGTAAATCCCCTGAGCCACAGTTTCCCTCTTAATAAAATAAAATAAGGATAATAATACACCCTTGCAGATTACAGACAGGCAAGTGCTTGGCACAGAATAGACACTCAGGAAATGTTAAGATCTCATCCTTCCCCATTCAGAAATTGATCTAAGGTACTTTAGTCAATCCTTATCATCTGCATTGACCACTGGTGTGAGTTTCTCTTCCTTCTCCCTTCCCCTCCTAATCAACACCATATGCTCATGGTCATGCCTCTACCAATCATGGCCATCCCTGATAATAAAACTTTGCCACCGTGCTGCTTTAAGCAGAGTGGTTAACAAGACAAATCTTGGCATTGGGTGGACCTGTAACCCAAGCCCTGCACTGAGCCACAAAATAATAGATATGATGTAAAGCAAAGATTCACCCAGTGTCCCCAAGCCTTGGGTGAGACTCCTATTTACTACAGTCAAAGAGATGGGAGGAGACAGGAACAATACGGCCTGAGAGACTCAGAGCCCACCCAAAGGGAAGACCCTCAGTGACAACTGGCATCTGGACTCCAGAAAGGGGTCCCTCTCTGCTCCTCAAAGAACTAGAGGGTTGTGTCTTAGAGCAAAGAGCACAGATCTTCAAATCTTCCAACAGCCTGGAGACATGGTTCTCCAGGACAGCTGTTGGACTTCATGTACTACATACCCACACTGCCCTGCCTCCCCCCCTCCCTCCAATTCCTTGCTGCCCGTATTTTGCTGCTCAAGCCCAGGCCAAGGCTCTATTTCCTTGAGGGTACCATCTCCCAAGCAAGGCCATGAACCAAAAGGAGGGAAGGGATAGGCTTTCTCAGTAGGGGAGGTCTTGGTCTCCAGGGGAGAATCTGGTCCCTCTCACAGCATTCTGCACCAGGCATCTTACTTCAAAGGCTCCCCTGAGCCGGACCTGGCCCTGTTCCTTCAGCTCTCTGAACCTGCCATGGTAGGTGCTCAAGGCGGGGATCTCTGGGCCAGGATGGGAGCTTGGCCAGCTCCCTGCTGTAGCCAGTACCCTCTGGGAAGGGCATTCCATACAAGGAGTTCCACACACCAAAGTCCTCTGCTGAGAATGTGTGCCTCCAGGCCTGTGCACATCATCCTGGGGGTGGCAGGTCACCTGAGCAGAAACAGCACACTTGGTGCTCAGGGCTTCTCCTGCACTCCAGTGACTCCATCCTTTATCTCTGTCATCTCTCCTGCATTTCTGTGGGGCAACTGGGCATGTGTTCTGAGACACACTTGGCAAACTTTACACTCCTTCATCTAATGGGGCTCAAGGGCCACCTCCTATGGGCATTGCATTGTGCTAGGTCAGGTGGGGCGAGGCAAAAACAGCAAGCAGGATGCGTCCCTGTCTTCCAGCTAGTTGGAATGAAAGGCAATACCTGCCAAGTGTCCAATAATAAAGCTGTAGGAACCTAAAGGATGGAGTCATTTTAAAACGATGGACCTGGAAATGTTCTCTAGCTTGATCTGGGTGGTGGTTACACAGGTGTATGCACATGCAAAAATCATCAAGCCATACACTTAAGATGTGTGCACTTTTATATAGATATGTTTATACATACACACACATATATATATATATATGTTATATGTCAACTTAAAAAAAATGTAACTGGCCCCAGACCCAGAACTCAGCAGAGAGTAGATAGGTCAAGTGGGGAGCAGAAGGCAAGTGGCAGTACCACTGGGGAGGCTAGGTCTGAAGGGCTGCATGTGGCAGTGGGAAGGAGCTGAGGGCATGGCTTGGAGCCCTTGTCAAGGAAGAAGGCAAAGGCCCGAGGACTGACGGGAACTAACAGAATGTCAGAGACAGAGGGGATCAGGAGTGAGAGATGGGGTATGAGAGCCGGGGCAGCCCTCTCTCTATGGAAACCAGAGAGTTCTGGGAAGCCTCAGGACTCACACAGCTGATGGGGAAGTTGGGGAGGGATTGTGGGCTTTTCTTAGGTTCTGATTGAGTGGGGACCGCATAACAGACAGTTGGAAGGTCCAGGGCATCAGAAAACACTTGGGATTCTGAGAGGGTGCCCTGGGAAATGACCTCAGATGGTGATCAGACCAGCAGCAGCCAGGCCCATCCCCAATGCCTGGTTTCCCCAAAGCAGTGTAGGCAGAACAAACCAGGGCCCACCCCAGCCTAGCCAGGGTCAGCCCCACCATTGTCTGGCCCAAGACCCTGTGTATGGGGGACATGTGTGGTGAGCCTCCAGCTCAGAGTGGAAGGGAGGGGGCAGACAGTATGCATTCAGTCCATGCTAAGGACTGAATCTAGACCACCCATTAAGCTAAGCAGGGTCTCTCTCCACATCTCTGGTCCTCCAGCATCCACTCAGACATTCCCAGAGCAAGAGGCTCACTACCTCAGTAGCTTACTCCATTTTTCATATGCCCTAAGTGCCAGGATGTTTTTCCTTCTACGGGGTTGAACTTTGCCTCCATGAGATTCCTCAGAGGTCTAGGACACACTCCTGTGCCCTGAGGCTGCTCTTCCCTGCTCATCCAGCCCAGTTTTTGTACAGTCGTTCAGCATGCTGGCTCTTCTCCTGCAGATGTTGGGCACTGGGGGCCCTGAAAGGATCACAACCCTTCAGGTGCAGTCTGAGCCAGAAGGAGGAACAATCACCTCCTTTGACCTGCATGCTATGCCACTATTAATGCAGCCCAAACTTTTGGGGAAGCTATATGCATTGTTGTGTGTTCTCATTTAGCTCATGGGAAAAAGAGGAAGCTCTCATTTCACAAGCACCTGCCTTGGTTTCCCACAGCTGCTTGCTCTTGCCCCCCCAGGCCCTGCCCCATTTGGCCTCTGCCCACCCTATCCCCCTTCACTTACTACCCTCTGCCCTATTCATGACCCTTCTTTCAGATCCCCCAGCTAGCCCTCTCCTTCCCATCTTTGCACAGCTAGTAGCCTTGGCCTGGAACATTCTGGCTCCTCTTCCCTTGGCTAACTCCTGGTCACTCATCTTTCTTCTGCTCACTTCCTCTAGGAAGTCTTCCCCGAAGCTCCCCTCTCCCCTCACTAAGTTAGGCCCCATGGTTACCCCTCAGTACCCTGTACTTTTCTTTCCCGGTGCTTATCAGAGTGTCTCCTCTTCCTTATCTGATAAAGGTCTGTCTCTTCGGCTAGATAGTTAGAGCCTGAGGGCAGGGGCACATCCGCTTCTGCTCCTCACTATATCCCCAACACTGAGCACGGTGCCCAGATGGGGTACATGTACAATAAAGATGGATCAAGTGAATGAGTGAATGAGGCATGGCAATTTTTACCTGATTAGATAATGCCTGTCAGTTGCCGCAGCACTCCACCCTGCCCAGATGGAGCAAGAGGATGCAGTGGAGAGCATGGGCTTTGGAGACAGGCAGACCTGGGCCTGTGTTCCAGCACTGCCACTTAGCAGATTGTGCCTTTGGTGAATCACTTCACCTCTCCAAGCCTCAGTTTACTCACCAGTAAAATGGGGATGGCAACAGTACCCACCTCACAGGGTGATGGATGAAATAGTCATGTATGCAAAAGGCCTGGCACACAGTGCTCAGACCAGTGAGTCTCCTTTCCAGGACGCTGGTGAGAGGGGCGTGTTCACATCCCAGGACCTCCAACAGGCAGGTTCTCATCACCTGGGCAGGGTTCTCTGCCGCAGGCCCAGCGCAGTGGGGGTGGGGAAGAGGGTAGCATTGCTCTGAGAATTCTCTAATCCAGTGCGGGACCATCTTTGCTCTTGGATGGCCTCTGAGCCCCTTCATCCTGGTCCCTCTCTCAGAGCCACAGGGAAAGGGCACACTTTACTGTTTCCATTTTCTAGCTGGGGCATCCTCGCCAACTCCAGGCCTGGCTGCTGCCCCTCACAGGAGGCTCAGGGGGCCAGGTGACTCTGGCTCTGCCTCCAGCTTGCTCGGGAAAGGGTCCAAGTCCTTGCCCTCCCTGTGCCTGGGTCAGCTCACTCTATTAGAAAGGGGCTCCTTTTTCTCGTGCCCTTCTTTCCTGGAACCCCCACCAGGGATGAGTAAATGGAGAAAACCTGACGTGATCTGAGAAACCCTCCCAGGCAGACTTGCACCAGGTGGGCCTGATCTGCTTCTTTGTGAGATGTTGGTCAAGGCTACATCTGGGCAGAAGGGTAAGGGTGTCAGCTCCTGGGACATCAGAAAAATGACCCCGTCCTCACGGGGCTGGCACTTGAGGCATCAGTGAAAACTCTTGGAGCATCTTCGGGACACATTTAAAGCCACAAATTGCACAATCCAGTACTGAGTTTTCTCAGACCCTCTCAAGGGCCAGTGCTGGCCCCGCCCATGCCAGTAAGCCCCTCCTGCCTGCTCTGGCCCCCCTGGACCCTCCCTCCTCACACTAAATCCCTTAGCTTTGGGCTCTACAGGATGAGGCTCCTCCTGCCTCCACGTACCAAGTTCAACCTCAAAGCCTGACCCAGAACCTGGGTCAGATGTGCTGTCTGGCCCCAGGCCTTTGCACCCATGACACCCTCGCCCTCTTTGCTAATGCCTACATCTCCTTTAGAATTCAGCCCAGGTGGAACCTCCTCGGAGCCCCTCCTCATTCTTCAGCCCTTCCCTGCAGGCTGGGTGGGTTGTCCTGCAGGACTCCTTTAGCACCTAGGCTTACTTACCTCCATCCCTTACCCCCTCCTCAGCTGGTCTATCTGCTCTTCTGTCTACTTCACTGAACTGGAAGTGCCCTGAGGACAGGGCTGGGCCTTGGTGCAGGGCAGTGTCTGGAACACAGTTTGAAAAATGAATGACTATGGGGAGGTTGTGCTTGTGTGGGAATGAGGGTATATGGGAACTCTCTGTACTTACCACTCAGTTTTGCTGTGAACCTAATACTGCTCTAAAAAAATAAAGTCTATTGATTCTTTTAAAAAATTTTAAATGAATGAAGGAATGAAGACACATGATCAGCCCTTGATTATGCAACATTGGCTTGCAGAGGCCTCCGGCTACTGTACTTGTGTGAAGTACCCCACGCACACTGGTCATCCCTGAAGGCAGGGACTTCCTCTCCCTCATCAGCCCTGCCAGCCTGCAACCTGCCCAGGCCTGGGTGCACACAGGTGGTGTGTTCTGCCTGGATGGCTGACTGACAGACAATTCCCTGCCTATCCACTTGTGATGCAGTACGTCAAGGGGCCTGCAAAGATCATCTGAGCTTTGGACTGAGCCCTCCACTGTCTGTGCTATGGCTGCTGACCCACTCCTGGAAAGTCAGGTTGGCTGCTGAATGTAGTGGAAACTAACCCCAAGGCTCCATGCATGCATGATCTTGCAAAATTTCTGCCCCTAATCTAGAGCATTCATGTAACCCAGACTCTCCGGGAGCCCCAGAGGGACTGAGCCAGAGCCACAGCAGGATCTGCAGACTGGAAGGGGCAGTCCTGGCTCCACGATATCTGCCATTAGATTTCTCAGTGTTTCTGTTCACCAACTGTAGAAATGGGACAACGCAGTGAAGAATTTTTTTTTCCTAGAAATTCCCTGCCTTGGCCATCACCACCCTGGAGGTCCAACAAGATCACAGAATGCTGCAGAAGACTTTGGGGCCTCCACCCTGCCCCAGCCCCCCACCACACACTCACTCACTTTCCCCAGCCACTGCTTGCACACCAGTCCTGGGAGAGGCCACACAGAGACTGCGGAGATGGCCTGCTAAATGGTCTGTCACACTCCAAGACCCAAGCCTTCTAGCTCTGTTTCTCCAGGTGGTCTCTTCCTCAGTCTTCCTCCAAAGGCCCTGGGCCTAGGAGGCAGCATGACCCATAGAAAGAGCAAGGGCTTGGAGCCAGCCAGAGATTCCCCAAGTAAAAGCTGTGGGACCTTGAGAAAGTTAGTTAACCTCTTTGAGCCTCAATTTGCTCATCTGTCAAATGGAGATAATAATATCCACCCTAGGGATTGCTACAAGGATTACATTATAAATGGTAGCTGTTACTGCACAGGGCACGGCTTCTGAGCAGTACTTCCCTCTGGTGCCCTGTGTGTAGGGTGACCACACATCCTTCTTTGCCTAAGACAGTCCAGTTGATGTCTATTGTCCTGGGATATTTATTGCCCCTTTTCACTCTCAGAAGTGCCCACTTTGGACAACAGAATACACAGTCAGCTGACCTGTACCACCTTCTATTCCCAACTCAGGTCCAGCCTGTGTAAACAGCGCCAGCCATCTCTACTCTCCCCTTTAAGAGGTTAACTCTTGGTTTGTAGTTAGGAGAATTTTTATACCCTTCTCTCTGAGCCTCGGGTTCTTATTTTTCCTAATAGGGATAGCAATGCCTATCCTGAAGGATGATTAGAAGGAGTAAATGAGATAAGGTATACATAGTACATGTCTGGCACAGGCCAGAGGCCAGATAAACATGAGTTCCCTTCCACGGCCTGCTCTCCCTGGTTCCTGTCATGCCAATTTCCCCCCAAGAGTGGGGCTCCAGAGCTCAACTTCTCCCCTACTGTGAGAGCGATTTTCAGAAGTTCCAGGTGACATATGAGCTCCCAAGCCCTGATCTCTCCCAAGAGCAAGAAATGATCCTCACCCCCACCCCCAAGCTCCACTGCAGGCTCTGAGGGCGTCCCAGCCTCTCCTTCCTGCATGCATCCAGGTGTTTCTGCCTACACTGGCTCTTTCCAAGCCCATCGCTACAGCTGGAAACCCTTCAGCCCTCACCTGCCTTGCCCACACGAACAGAAGGCACCTTTTAATTCTCTCTTCTCTTTCAGGAATCCAGAGGCCCGAAAGGGAGTCTGCTGAGCCTCCAATCCCCACAGACCTGCTATCCTGGCCAGTAGGCAAAAGGTAACCATGTAATCTCAGCAGATAAAGCCACCATGAGACCAGCCTGTTGCAGCAAGGGGATGACATGTTCCCAGATCACACCTGGATAGCAGCCTGTCCTCTGGAGGCCCTGAAGCTCACATCTCCCATTTGCCTCTTGCCCTCACACCCACCTACTCCTGGCATTCCTTTGCTATTAGACAACTGGCAGTTCTTCTGGCCTAATCCTTCCCGTTGCCTTGCCCCAGGTGGTACCAAACCTGCCTTGAATACTGTAGGATATTTGGTTCCAACAGGAAGCTCTCACTGTAGACAACCTGTCAGTCACTGGGATCTGACTCCAGCGCTCTTTGTTCAGAGGCACTTGTATGACATTTCGGATTTTCTTGCTGCCCTAGAAACCACAATATATGTATGAAGGAAGCTACAGGAAGAAAAAGGTAATGAAGCAGCTCCTAAATTGGGACTAAATAAACTGGTAGCCGGTGGTGGTGGTGGTGGTGGTGGTGTGTGGTGGAGGGGGTGTTTCCACGGATCCCAAGGAGGTGAATGCTAATGAGGGCAGCAGCTGGTTTGGAGGTGGCTGTAGGGCAAAAAGAGAAACCGGCTGGGTGACCCTCATCTTCCCAACTATAAAATGGAATTTAATATACTAGTTGAATCTACCATGAAGCTGTCATGTTAGGAGGGTGAAATGAGATCAAGGAAACTCTTAGCAGTGTAGGGAACACAACACATACGCACAACCTGAATATAATCTGGGGCTCCCTATGACTCAACCCTGCACAGAGTCACAATCAGAGAAGCACACACTGGCAAAGGAATTTAGAAGGAATCCCAGTCTTTATTTGGGACTCTTGAAGCACATTAAAATGTGTCCAAGTCACAATCCTCAGCAACATTCCTCAAAATCCCTTTATTTCCCACCCTCATCTTCTTGTACCCCTTAGCAGCCCGGAGACTCTTTTAAGACAACCCCCAAACTGTACCCCAACTCTTAGCCAGCCTGCATAACTCTGCTGCCACCCCCTCCACCCAGGCCCCTCTCAGGAGTTATTATGGAGTTAACTAAGTCTCTGCTCCTTGCTTTAATCTCTCTCCCCCTTTACCCATTACCAGAATTTGCCACAACAAAGGACCAACCCCAAAAGTAAGACTCCTTTTCTTTTTCCTCCCATCTTCTCAGTTCTGTATTTCAATTTGTTTTCTCTAATTCCACACCACAAAATGTCTAGGAACCATGAGGGCAGACTGTACAAGCCTGAGAGAAAAAACTGTGGTAAGCAAAGCAAAATTCATTTTAGTGGGTGAGACTGGGGACTGTTAATAAATCTTGCACCAACATGCACACAATTGTCATTAAGTTCCCATTCCCCCCACTAGCCACAAGGACAGTGTTTTACACTTGCTAATCATGCTGATTTTCCTTCCCATCCCTCACTTTTGCACCCCTCCCCTTCCAGAACCCTGGGTGTGGCCAAGGCCTTCAGCACAGCCTGGCTTCCCTGGCTTAGCATCTGGCTTTCTCCCTGACTCCAGCTTCTCAATTCTGTCTGTCCTGCGTACACCACGCAGCTGATCTTTACCACCCTCCACACTCACCGTGCGCCTCTCCTGCTGAACAGCGCCTAACTTCCTTAGCTCATGGAGTCTAAGTTCCCATCCAGGTGTCCCACATCAAGCACATGGTGGTGTGTCTTCACCCATCATATCTGCTTTTAACTACGCTGGTCTTCCAGTAAGCACCAGCCTGAGTTCTGCTCCCTCCAAAAGCCCACCCTGCCTGCCTTTCAATTCTGAACCACGGCACTTAGAGTCTGTGCCACACAGTCTCGCTTTTGATTTTCTCTCTCATTTGATTGTTTTAATTGTTTTAAAGCCTTGAGTCTTCTTCCCATAAGACCAGAAGCTCCTTGAGATCAGGGATCTCAAAGGCTTATAAGGAGCACCTGGGGTACTCAGAAGTCATCTTCCTCTACTAGCTCATGACAAGAAACAGACCTGTTTCTACTCCAAAGGTCTTGATGGAAATCTCCAGATGCCCCTGCCAAGTCTTTTGCATTATTTCCCTGCCAAGTTTTTTTTTTTTTTTTTTTTTTGGTGAGGAAGACCAGCCCTGAGCTAACATCCGTTGCTAATCCTCCTCTTTTTGCTGAGGAAGACTGGCCCTGGGCTAACATCTGTGCCCATCTTCCTCCACTTTATATGGGACGCCGCCACGGCATGGCTGACAGGCAGTGCGTCGGCGGGCGCCCGGGATCCGAACCAGCGAACCCCGGGCTGCCAAGCGCGGACTAAACCGCTGCGCCACCGGGCCGGCCCCCCTGCCAAGTTATTTTTAAGAACTTCTGGATAAAGGGCAGAAGGAACCCCTTTAAAAATGTATGTAATTATTGCTTTTGTGGTAGATAATGTATTCACTTGGCTCAAAACATAAAATGAAGTCGGCCTCCCACCTTTGTTTCTCAACCACCCAGTTCCCCTGCCAAGAGGCAAACAATAGACTGGTTTCTTGTTTATTTTTCAATAGGTATCTGAAGCATATACCAGCCAATATGAATATACCCTCCTTTTCTCCCCTCATTTTTTTATACACAAGCTAGCATACAATACACATTGTTCTGCATCTTGCATTTTCTGTTTAACAGTGTGTCTCAGACATCACCCCATATCAGCTCTTAGAGAGCTGCCTCACACTGTCTTGGGGCCGTGTGGTGTTCCAGTGTAGGAACTACCCTAATTTATTTAACCAACCTCCAGCTGTGAGATAGAGTGTTTCCAGTCTTTTCCTACCATACACAGCGCTGCGATGAATAGTTCAGACATGTCATATACTTGAATGTATCTGTGGGACAAACCCTACAAGTAGAATTGCTGGGTCAAAGGGTAGGATGCATATGTAATTTTGATAGATTTTTCTAGCTTGTTCTCCAAAGAGGTTGTATCCATTTACACTCCCAGCAGCAATGTATGAGGGTGCAGGTCCTCATGCCTCGCCAATCTCACAGGTGAAAACTTTCATTTCAGTGTAGTGATTTGCACCGCTTTCCTCATGAATGTGGTTGATAGCTTTTTATGTTTCAGGGACATTTGTGTGTGTGTTTATGTGCACTGTTTTTATCCTCCACTCACTTGTTTTGTGTTCTTGGTCTTTTTCTAATTAATGTATAGGAGATCTTTATATATGAGGGGAACAAGTCCTTTGTTGTATGAGCTGCAGATAATTTCCCATTTGTTGTTTTTCAGCCTTGCCTTTGGGCTATTGCTAGGTGGAATTCCTTATTTTTCTGTAGTCAAATTGACCAGTCTTTGCTTTTATGCCTCCTAGGTTGTGTGTCTTGCTCAGAAAGGAGTAGGACTGCCCCCCACACATACCTTTTTAAAAATTTTGTCAGTGCAAGAAGCTTGGAATGACTTGCCAGGTTTTGTGAGGAACAGGATCACTCCTGCCCCCCAGGAGATCCCAATTTTAGGGGGACACAGAGTAAACTGATGGTTGCAATTCTGTGTTATAATAATAGGGGGCACAATGGGAACCTGGGCAAGGACCACCCCAGGTTGCCCAGGGAAGGCTTTCCAAGGGAGGTGGCCCCACGTACATTGGAGGCATGAGTAGGAGTCAGCCAGGTCAAGAATGGCCTTCCACTAAAAGTGGCAGCA
Source organism: Tapirus indicus (assembly GCA_031878705.1). NCBI lineage: Eukaryota > Metazoa > Chordata > Mammalia > Perissodactyla > Tapiridae > Tapirus > Tapirus indicus. Next base: position 64,345,790 of record CM062918.1, on the reverse strand, counting down.
TGTGCAAAGGCAAGAAGCAAGAAGCAACAGGGTTCAGTCAAGGTTATCCAGTCTGGCAAGAGAACAGGGAGCCTGCAGCGTTGGTGTGTGGTTAGGGGTGGAGCTACAAAGGTGGGCAGGGATGAGATCATGGATGCCAAGTGTGTACTGCCCAGGAGTCAGGCCTTACCCTGAGGGAGTGAGGAGGCAGTAGAGGGACACGTGAGCAGTGTGGAGGGAGATCTGGAGACAGCCTAGCGTGGAGGCTGGGCCCTGGCTCGAAGGCTTCTGTATCTTGCCCAGCAGCAGCCACGACAGCCCAGAGAGGCTCCAGGCTGCCAAATAAGAGTGTGAATTTCAGACCCAAATGTTCTAGTCTGTCAAACTTCCAGAATTCTATAAAAATCATCAGGGAAGCTAGCATCTTCTCTGAGAAACATTTCTACCCAAGATGATGACAACCTGAAGAGCTCTGATTCTGGGTGGGGAAGGTGCGGGTATCACTCCCTCCTCAGCACCTCTCGGGCAGGTGGGGCCAGGTAAATGCAGCTCGGACACTAACTGCCCTCTCCTCTTAGCTCCAGCCTGGCTCAGGGAACCACTGGGCTCTTCAGCCCAGACAATTCATCCAGACCCCCATTCAAAATGGGCAACAGGGATGCAGGACTGGAGTGACAGAGTGGCGAACCCCCAGGGATGGGACCTCCAGCTGACCCTCATCCTAAGGGACATCTCTTTCCTTCCAACCAACAAGGCTCAGTCCTGCTCTGAGTAGCCACAGCCATTTTCAGAGGTATCAGGCAGAGGCCTGTGACCTTCTCTGCTTCCATGGCCTTTTAAATCAGGTGTTTTGTAGCGGGTCTCTTGAGCAACTGTCTTCTCTAAAGTGCCCAGCACAGAGCCTTGCACACGATATGCACTCAGTAAATGGCAGCAGTTTCTGTTAAAACTGGAAAGCCTCACCATTCACCAGCAGGTTGCTGAGGGGAAGGAAGGGTGATGTGGACAGAAGGGAAGTTGGAAACCATCTAAATGGAAATTTGGGGTTGTCTCTGGGTTTCAGTTACCAGGCCCTCTCCAAGCCCTGACCCCCAAACCAGCCAAAGAGGTTGGTTCTTGATGCTACTGTTTTAGTTATATTTTCTTTAGTGCCCTAAGGCCATTTTATCCCAAAGGATCACTTGATTACATCAAGTGCTGTAGAGATAAAGGCTCTTGGAGGCTGCTGGAGGCCTAGGTTCCAGCCAGCAGTCTTCCTGGTGCCCCTCGAAGGACCCCCACCTTCAGTGGTCCGAGGGCATGCATGGAGTGCCCACTCACCCCTGGCCTGGAAGGCAGGAGGGCAGGAAGCCAGCCCCAACCTCAGCTCCAAACAGGCGAACAAGCCCCTCCCCACTGCAGCCATCAAACAGCAACTGGGGCAAAGGCAGGGCAGTGGAGGGTTTCCAGGGCAGAGCACGTGTCTCTCCGAAATCTACTTCCCTGTTCGTGTTGGGGGAGAGGAGAGACAGACACCCAGGCCCCATCTCAGGCACCGCAAAGCTGATGAGGACACCACCAGGAAGCCAAGGGCCTGGGTTCCAGAGCAGGTTCCAACCCTGCTGGCTGTGTGCCTGTCACTTGCATAAAGGCCACATCAGCTAGGGTCAGAATTTATTTTTCCCAGAATGAGACAGTCTATTTCAGTATATGTGGGGAAAGCTCACTGGTATGTATACATATCTAGCTTTAACTTCTGCTTATGTGACATTTACTACATACAAGGCACTCAGTGGGTATTTTGCACATATTATCTCATTTAATCCTTTCAACACTCTACGAGAGTAGGATGATAATACATATGAGGAAGTGAGGGTCTGAAAGGCTGAGCCCTGAGCCAAGGTCCCACTGCTAGTACGTGTCAGAGCTGGGATTTGAACTAGGGGCTGTTTGGCTTCAGAGTCCTTTGCCCTTAATCACCATATGACAGGGGGACTAAGGAGCACCAGTCAGTCATCAGCCCAGACCCTTCTCCAGTCACACCTAGCAATGGCTCTGATCTCTGAGACCACAGACGGGCTATAAAGGAAGGACAGAGTCTCCTAAAGTTCACTTTATTCTCCAGTACCCCCGATCTCACAGCATGGTCTGTGGGAAATCTCAGGGACCTGCCAACTCGCAGGTTTCCCTGATTCTGTGTGGCACCTGGGCAGCCCACTAGGGAGCTGAACTCCAAAGGCCTGGCTAGAGGCCTGCCACGCTGGGCATCTCCAGCTTTGGCTGTTTCTAGAAGCAGCTCGTGGGCACAATGCAAAATCAAGGTTTCTCAGTTACTCCTCAGTCCCTCTCCCAGAGCGCAGGGACAATATAGCAGTTTGCTCCTCTTGCTTGCTGTGCCCATCCCAGGACAGGGTAGGGAGGGGCTCCAGAAAGTGAGTGTCTCCTAACTGGAAAGAAATTGAGACCCAGGCCTTTGGTCGAGTTTAACCTGGGGCAGGTCTTGTCCCTGGGGACGCTCTAGAGCAGGCCCAGGCTGGACTGCTACTCAGTAAATGCAGGAGTCTTCATCATATTTTGCCAAGGTCCATCTTCTTCACCAATTTGGCCTGAAAACATGCTGAGTACAGAGGGACACACACAACAGAAATCCTGGGTTCAACTCTGCTGGAAGCCACCATGCAGGGAGAAGATTTCTTTCACTTTGTCCACAATGGTGCCGACCTCAGCCATGGCCCCCAGACCTAGGAGCAAAGTTCTGCTGTGGCCCTGCATACTGCGCAGGGGACCATCCCTCCCCGACCCTCCTCAATACTTCCCCAGAGCCCAATGCCTGAGAAGGCCAGGACCATCAGTTCCCTTCCAAGACACCCCCAAGACAGGCCCCAGGAATAATTACAGTAGCCATCATGAACTGTGTATGGGCTGCGTGCCAGGGACGATACCAGGCACTTTACATACACTATCTCATTTAATCCTAACAATTCTGAGAGGGAAGAATTATGACTTCCATTTCCCAGATGAGAAAGCTGAGATCGGAGGTAAACGGTTTTGCCTGCGGTCACAACAGGCTGGGATCTGAACCGAGATCTGACCCCAAAGCTGAGCCCTTCTGCAGCCCCGGGCTGTGAGAATGGGCTGTGAGCCTGACCAGATGCCCACCTTGGTCTCCACACACCAGCTTCTTGGCCACACAAGGAATCTCAATGTAGCCGAAGGCCTTGAGCTGGCCCACCTGCTGTGCGGTGATGGGGTGCTCCCACATAGCAGTGTTCATCGCCGGGCAGAAGAGCAGAGGCTTGCTGCGGTCCCAGGCCCGGATGACACAGGTCTGTGAAGAAGGGCCAGGGGTGGGGGTTAAGAGGGTGGGCGTGCCTCCTGCTCTGTTGGCCACCCCTCCCCAGCCCTTCCAAATCCTACGTACTGTTCTCTGGGCTGTAGCCAGTCATGGGTCTGGGATGACTACTATCTGCAGGGAGCTATCTCATATCCCTCACGGGTAGGGACGTATCTCCTTGCCCCTCTCCACCTCCCCAAGGCTCTGGCATGGGGCCCTATACACAGGAGAAGCTCCACCAATGCACAAAATGGCCCAGCCACCTCCAAGCAGACCTTCCCTCCTGTGCAGAAAGGTCTCCCTGTGCACAAGCATAGGCTTCTCCACAGCAGGCCATGCCTCGCAGAGAGAAGCAACCTTGGAGAACACAAGGCAGGCGTTGCAGATCCCCACAAAGCTAAGGACCAGACTGCCCATCAGGTGGGCCCCATCTACCCTGACACTGCCTCTACTTCGATGCCAACTAAAGCTTGGCAACGAAAATAACATCTTACACATGACAAAAACCCTCTTGCATATATTGTCCCATGAACCCTCACTGCAACCCTGTAAATAAGGTGCTGTCCCGTTTCACAGATGCGGAAGCTGCATTCCCCAGAGGCGAGCAGTTATCCAAGGTCACACAGAGACAACTATCCATGTGAGGCTTGAGGCTTTGCATGCCACCCATGCAATCCTCTACTGCACCACAAAGCCTCCTGATTTCCAGGCCATCCACCGACTCACAGACCAGAGCAGCTGTGAAAGGGACTGACCAGCTTACAGTCCTAAGTGCTGTGGGCGGTGAAATCATGTAGACCTGGTTCAAATCCCAGTTGCGCTATCTACCATTACTAGTTGTGAGAACTTGGACAAGTTATTTAATGCCTGGAGTCAGCTTTTTCTCTGCAAAAGCACCCCCCTCACTGGGTGGTTGCGAGGACAGAGGGTAAAAATGCTTAAGGCTTGTCTCACAGGGCCTGGCACAAAGTACAAGCTCCAGATCACAGGCATGGTCTCCCTGAGCCAGGGGCTGCCTGGGGGGGGAAATACGCTCTGGGGCCCACAGGAGTGCACTCTCCCATGCTCTTGACTGCTCCAGCACCTCCTCCCAGGCCATGGGCCTCTCGGGGAGACAGTGGCTGGCACACCCCTTCCCTGTTGTGGAGCCCGTCTGAGAAACGATGGGAGAGTCCAGAGAACAATGCCACAAACAGGCTAGGGCCAATGCCTCCCCTCTCAGTGCCTCTGCCCTCTCCTGGGGACAGGAAGGAAGCGGGACAGCACGCAGCCTCAGGATCCGGCTGCTTGCGTAGTTTCAGACACCAGCGTTTATTTCCCACAAGTCCTCCCAATTCGGCAACCAGGCTATGAGTGGACAGTTTCAGTCACACTTCCTCTTGGCCCTGTGCCACTGCTGCTTCTGCAGAAGTCATGAGCATACCTCGAAGAGCCCCTGGACTACGTGTGGGGTGAAGTGGGGGCTGGGCTGGGGTTTCTAAGTGTCCTCAAAGCAAAGCACGCCAACCAAAGCAGAAACCCAACACCTTCATGTCCTACGCCTCTCTAGCTCTTCCCACCTCAGCTCAGCACTTCTTAGACAAACCACAGCTCCTCTAAACCTTCCAGCAGCAGGAGGGATGAGAGGAGGCACCAGTTCCCATAGTCACTTCTGTTTGGCCAATGCAGTGTTCAGCACCTCAGGCTCTGTCCCTGGGAATCTGCTTCGGTGGAGAGAAGGCCTGGATCCCAGTCAGGAGACCAGATCCCAACTGGACTGGTGACCCAGGGATGTCACCTCTTCTTTCCGGATCTGCTTGGCTCTTTAGCACAAAGAAAGGGCAGGGCCTAGTGGGCCAGAGGGCAGATGGAGATGCACATCGCCCAGGCCAAGGGCCCAGAGGCCAGCTGCACAGGTTCACAGCTAGCACGCTGCTCTAACCGCACCCCAAGTTCTGGGCACTGGAAAGGGAAAAGATCTGAAGGAGGGAGGCAGCAGGGTGAGCTTCTTTTCAGGGATATAAGGAGAAAACATCTTTTGAGAGAGGACAGAATCACAGACCAAAGACAATGACAGATTAAACTTTATAAGATTTGCAATTCCTTGAAAGATTTGTGCCTTCAAGTGAAATCCTTTGAGGCAAATGGCCTGGGGGCTCATCTTGGGAACATATTCCACTGCTCAGCCAACTCAGGAGGAGGAAACCCCAAAGATTTCAGGGAAGGATGGCAGCTTTGAAGAAAAAAGGGAAGCAGAGCTTTCAGGAAGAAGGAAGGAACCCTTGGAGAGTCAGTCCAGGTCAGGGCTTACCTCCTAGAGGTCAGTGTGCTTCATCACATCAGTTGGCTGCTGACCAGCCAGTGGGAAGCCTAGAGGTCTGGTGAGATGGTGCTGTCACGCTCATCTCTGACCCTTTTAGACAACAGCAGTCAGGATCCTCACCTGTTCCAGCCACTCTGTCAGCCTGGCACCAGCCCCGCTGGGAAGCCTTCTGGGTAACACTGCCCCAAGCCTCGCCCTTCTCTGCACTCCCTACCCTGCTCCTAGCCACACAATCTGGGTTTTGCTCTTCTACTGGTCACCTGTACTCTTATTCAAATGATGCTTAAATCACTAGCAGATTCTTCGAGAAGTGCCTTAAGTACCCATCAACAAGCATACGAGGAGACTAACCTCCTATTGACCCCAAAAAATCTTGACTCCGCTTCATTATTCACTTCTTCACCATATTAAACTCAGAGAAACTCCTGGTTGTTTGCCAAAGTCAAATTACTAATTACTTCATACATATAATAAGTATTTATTGAACACCTACTATATGCCCAGCCCTGTGCAAGGTGGTGACTCCATTGTCAACTGGGGTCATTGAAGACTATATCACACACCAGAGCATGTTCCCTTCTCACCTGTATGGGTGACCAAAAACCCTCTCTTTCCAGACTGTGAGGTCCCGGTGTCCTGTGTGCCCCTCCCCATGGGGCCTGGTTCATGGTAGGTAAAAGCTCAATGAATGAGGGAAGGGGGGTGGTAGGGAGAGGGAGGGAGGAGAGAGATCATGCTCAAATCTTCCCAGGATGAGCACATAAACAAAGGCTCTTTAAGGACAATAGCTCCCTGGAGGTCCCTTAGGCCTAAGACAATCCCCACTTGTACAGCTGGACTTCCGTTCCTCTCTTCCACCATCCGTCAGCTCATACCTCTCACTCTTTCTCCTCTCTTTCTCTCTAACCTTTCCATAACATACAGGAAAACCGCATCTCAGCCTTGTGGCTAACGCTACAGGAGAGATAAGTGAGCTTGAGAGATCCATGAGGAAATAAACACTCTTATCAGATTACCCATGTGGATGTGCAAATCCTGGTGAGAAGGCAGAGTTGACAGGGGCAGGCAATGGGGCTGGGTAGGGAGAAAAATGGAAGAGCACCTCAAGGGCAGCCCAGGAATGAAGGATAAAGGAGGAGGAGCTGAGCTTGAGGGGCAGGTGAGAAGCAGACACCCTCAGAGAGCATCCACAAGTCAAGTCAATCCATCAGGACCAGGTCTTCTGCCCACTTGCCAGAGCATAGGTAAGACCAAGATGCCCTGGGGGGCGTCCAGGGGGACTGTGTTCTGAGCCCCATCATAAAAGGATTCCAAGACGAGAACCTTGTAAAAAGGCAGTCTGCAGTTCAGCAAACTGCGAGTGAGGCCCAGGGAGAGAGGAGGGCACAGAGAGTCACTCACAAGCAAGTTGTCACAGATGCCACTAGCCACCTTCCCCAGAGTATTGGCATCAAGAGGAGCCACCAGCATGAGGTCTGCCCACCTCCGGAGGTCAATGTGAAGAACTGGATCGGACCGGTGCTTCCACATCTGGCAGAGGGAAGGAAAGGGGGTCATCAGGCCAGCCACTCTCAGTGTGGAAGGAGGAAGGGGGAGGGGGAGGGCTAAAGCAGGCCAGGTACACTAAGTCAGGAACCGGAGGGAGACCTCCTGAGCCACCCCTGCCCAAGTCCACTTGCAGTTCCCTCTTGCAGCTAAGCTGGTGAGCAATGGCTGTGGAGCCAACAGCCTGAGAGAAACCAGGCCTGAGGAAACAAACACCCCTTGTCTCTCCAAGCTATTCCCTTTATGGTTTGGTTTTCAAGAGAACTGACATCTGGCAGGGAACTCCTGGCCTGTCTGCTTGAGGCGGATGCTTGGGTTGTCCAAGCCAGTGGAAGGGCTCCGGGGCGGTGAGAAATGGAGGGGGTGGGGTGAGGAAGACGGGCAGGCCAGAAATGTTCTAGGCTGAGAATGTTTAAAAATGCCTGGCAGGGCACCCCTGTGAGGCCCACACTCGATGTCTGGTGAATCGGCCCATGCCTGCCCCTCTGCGGGAGAGCAGAAGCAGAGCCCAGTGGCCGTGGGAAGTGAGGCGCTCTCAGCAGCCCTGACACTGGGAGCCACGTGGACAAGGGTGGTGGGAACAGAGCTCCTCTGTGGTTTCATCAGCCCAGATAAGTACAAGGACACTCAACCTCAGGCACGGGGCCAAAGCTGAGCTTTGCCTGGGGTGGGAGGAGCTGCAGGCCTCCCGCAGGCCAGAAGCTAGACAGATGTTTTCCTCACCGCCTCTGCCCAGAGGGCCCTGACCACTGACTTGAGCCTGGCCTATCTGCTCCTGCCACCAGGACTAGAGGCTGCAGGGAGGACAGTGCTGTCCTGTTGGTAGAAACGCAATGGCACTCAGCCCTGGGGGCCCCCAGCACTAACCTCCCATTCATCAGCGTCGCTGTAGAGGGTGACAGGAACATCCTGGGGACTGTAGAAATGTTTGGCTCTCTCAGTTGTGACCACTGCTACTTCCAGCTGTCACCAAGAAAAAGTGGAGGCGGTCGGGGGGGAGGGAAAGAGAAACTATTACTAGAGCCACTGGCCTGGAGGCCACATGGGGCCAGGCCAGGCAAGGGCTTTCTTCATAGCCTGGCTGTGGCTCTCCCTTTGCAGCAGCGAGCCCCACGTCTGCATAGCTACTTCCGCTGTCACCCAAAGGTCAGGCCCCACCAGGTGCAACCGTTTCACTTCCCTTCTGAGGGGCTGCTGAAGAATGAGTCACCAACTGCCCAGTGCATATAAGCCTGCAGGCTCCCCCCACTCAGGCAGAGTGAGACGAGAGGCAGATGCAGGCAGGTGATGGGAAGGGAACCCAAGGCAAGAGGGCATGGCAAGCAGGAGGGGTCCCCCTGAGGAGGGTCAGAGGTCCTGAGCTCTGGGCCACACTGCAGCCCTGCACTCTGCGGGCCAAGACACTGGGGAGCTGGAGCTCTGCACATGGTGTCTGCACCCAGGCCCCAGCAAGAAAGCAGATAGAGTCCCTTCATGTACTTCTAGGAACAAGGCCTCGTGGGCTCCAGCTGCAGACAAGCTCCAGGAAAACCAAACTTGTGTTTGGGGCAAGAATGAAGTTTACCTTCACATTACTCATTTACTAGATAAATTAATAATGCAAACAAGGGGGATGGTTAAGGTGCTTAACAGAACACACGGCTGTGAGAAAGCACCCAGTAGTGTGAATGGCTCTAGGAGGGTTGTCATCATTTGTAAAGCGAGATGTTAGACTAAGAAGCTGGCACAGTAGAGGGGCCCAGAAGAGGTGGCTGGGAGGGGAAGGGTCTAGGAAATCACATCTTTGGGTGACACTTATCCAGTGGGGAGACGAGTCCAAAGTTACAAGGACAGTATCATCGACTAACCAGGGCAAGGGTCATGGGTGGCAGTGTCTGGACCAGATCCAGCCTGCAGACATGCTATTTGGCCTGCACAGGGTTATAAACATTTTTGAGCCAATACATACAAATCAGGAGATTTCACACAGAAAATCCAATTTCCTGTCTTCTCTTGAAAAACTGAAAGCTCTGGCACTGCTGGACCCACATTCCTACTTGATAATAACTTGGCATTGAGTAATGGCTGCCCCTTTGGATGCCCTTGGATGGGGCATACCCATGACAATTCAACCTAGTCTGCCCCTCTCCACTGTCTCACTGAGGCCCCCTCTCCTCATTTGTTTCCTACCTGTTGTAGGACAGTGTTCTGCACAGCACCCAAGAGCGAAGTTGGGACCAGGAAGTAGAAATCTCAGAGAGGCAGACTGGAAGAACTGCACGTGGCCTGGCATTCCAGCTCTACTGGAGAGCTCCTGAACCTGTCCATCCTCCCTCTCACGCCCCCTTAAAATCTACCGTCCCCAGAAGTTGCATAAAATCTCAGGGACCTTCTTAAAGGTCATTTAAACCAAACTCCCACTGAGCACTGGAGTCCCCTCTAGGACAGCCCTGAACAAGCCCTGTCCAGTTCTGAACAAGATGGCAAATGAACAGGGCTGCCGTCCCTCCACAGAACCCAGCCTTGGAGAAATAAATCTGACTAATAATGAGTTCCAGAAAGAGAGGACAGAAAAATAGAGAAGATAAAATTATGAAAGAAATGAAATGAAATTTCCCAGAACTGAAGAACTCAGAGGTGGGAGCCATCTCTTCTGCCTGTAGAGGTCTAAGAAGGTGTCGCACCATTAGACTCAGGGAACCTGGAGTATCACGTCCCTGGCCCACTGAGTGTCTGCCAATGGAGGCTGAGCCCACATCAGCTCTTCTGAAAGCCACGTTCTCCTGCTGATGTATGTGGGGTTTGCAATCAGCAAAAACCCAAAAGAGTTCTTCTTACCCATGTTGCTACTAAGCCACAAGCCCCAACTGTACCTGCACAGTTACTTTCTGGTCCCAAATGCAGTCCCTCACATTTCCCTGGAAAATTCTACCTTTCCAAGAGTTGGTCCCTATTTGCTCAGTCTACGGAGAGCTCCTGAGATCTCAGTCCTGTTCCTCCTGGCCTGTTCTGAACCAGCACCCTCACACAGGAATACAAATCATGAACAGAACAACGTAAAGAGCAGAACCTTTCCACAAGGTCCACAGGCTGGGGTGCAGGAGTGGGAAAGAATCAAGAATGAACCCTTTCCAAGTAGGATCTTTCACTGATTATAAACATGCTGACAACATCACCAAGTGGTCCAGGGGGATGTCCTAAGATTCCATCAAAGGCCTCACCTAAATCCAAAAATACTTTGTCTAATATCCAAAAAACTAAACTAAAATTGGTATGCCTTGTTCCCAGTGAGCCCAATCAAGCCCCAGTGACAACCATTTTCTAAGTGCTCACAAGTCACTTCTATAGTAATTTGTGGAGCCCACCTCCTTTGCCTTTTTTTTGTGTGAGGAAGACTGGCTCTGAGCTAACATCCACTGCCAATCCTCCTCTTTTTGCTGAGGAAGATTATCGCTGAGCTAACATCTGTGCCCATCTTCCTCTATTTTGTATATGGGATGCCGCCACAGCCTGGCCTAATGAGCGGTGCACAGGTTCACGCCTGGGATCCAAACTCAAGAACCCCGGGCCCCCGAAGCGGAGCGCGCGAACTTAACCACTACGCCACCAGGACAGCCCCATCTTTGCTGTTTTGATGAATGGACATTAGTCATCTCCAGCCCCCAGTCCCTCTGCTGTTTCCCACACATCCTGCAGGTCACCAACCACCACCTCAGCACCCCAGGACAGAATTTGCCCAGTTCAGGAGATGAATCACCCAACTTGGGTTCAAGTCCCTTCTACCACCATTTGTCCTTTTTCTTTTCTTTTTTTTTTTTTTGTGGGGAAGACCAGCCCTGAGCTAACATCTGTTGCCAATCTTCCCCTTTTTGCTGAGGAAGACTGGCCCTGGGCTAACATCCGTGCCCATCTTCCTCCACTTTACATGGGACGCCGCCACGGCATGGCTGACAGGCAGTGCGTCGGTGGGCGCTCGGGATCCGAACTCGCGAACCCCGGGCTGCCAAGCGCGGACTAAACCGCTGCGCCACCGGGCGGCCCCTTTTTTGCCCTACTTTTTCAAGCTCAAAAGAGAAAATGGAAACAAAATGGGACTCAAGAGTCCCTCCCATTTCTTTCTGTCCCCTCCTAATGTTACACCACTGGCCTCCAGGACCAGGCATGGCTTCGTTGTTCTTTTTCCAAAGTACGTAACAGCCCCCTTGGTCGTCCTGAGTTTCACAGCAAACTTCAGCTCACCCTGGTGGCCTCTGACCATATTCTACCTTCACCTTTGGTTACATGTCCTCCTTTCCATTTAACTGCTCTCCAGTCTCCCTCAGCAGAGGGCTTTCAGGCAGCCATATCAGTTTCTGGTCACTGCCTTCTGTTCCTCATAAGGACCGCTTTCTTTCATTTCTAAGAGCTTCCCAACCACTTAAGAACATCCCAGTTCATCCTCTCTCTATTCTGAAATTTAGAAAGCTGCTTCCTGAAGATTAGTCCCCCTACTGTGCCCAACTCCTAAACCGCCTGCCAGTTCTCAAGGTGAGGCCTGTGCCTAGGGCCAGACTTCAGAAACATTGCCAGTTTGGTAATGGCCCTGTTCAGGGGCTCCCTCCTCCCTCCCAGCTCTACCTTTTCTTTCCCTCTACATCCCCCTCATGGTCTCAGAGCCTTCATACTGCCTCCCCTGGCCCCTGGGGAGTTCCCACTAGGGGTCCAGGTAGGCCTTCCATGCTGGGCTCTAGCCCCTGCTTGAGATCTTCCCTCGAAGCTCCTCCCGCAGTCTCTCAGCCATCCCTATCTGGCTGCCCTCCCAGGTTACGCAGTCATTGTTAGGGCACTTCCTGGGGTCAACGTCTTTACCTGAAGAGTAATGTGAAGAGTATGTGATGAGCCATCCTTCCCGATGCCCCTCCCCTGACCCCACTGAAGCAGCCACTTCTCCTTGGCAGTGACCCTGACCCCAGTGCTGTCCAGAAGGCCCAGGCCAGTTTTTCTGGTTTTAGAGAGATGTCACTTGATCTGATTCATCAGCCCTATGGGCTTTGTCTTTCATTTTCATTCACTCTGCCAAAAGATCCTGGGAGCCAAGGGCCAGGCCCTGGGTTTGCACATACAAAAATACATATATATGTGATATAGATATATATAGCATGTTGTGCTACCTTCTGAGATACTAAATAACTCAGACTATTCACTCAATCACCCTGACCACTCCCCCAGCAAATGCCAAGGAGCCCTCGTGGGGCAGAAAACTCCTGAGGGCAGGAGCCCTCCTTGGCTTTCTCTCACACCCTCCTGGGACCTGGCAGAAGCAGGGCTGGGCATAAACAATCTCCCACACACTACAGAGTTCCTGAAAGGCAGCTCTGTGCTTGGTCCCCTGGGGAGACCCCTGCCAACAGTTTTTATATCTAATATTTTTAACCTGAACCTCTTTGTTTCATGTGACCCAGGCTGGGCCGGAGCCTGTTATATAAGCTGCCTGCATTTTGCCTGGCATTTATAGAGATTCCTTCCTGAAACCAGTTGGCAAGTCTGGTTTCCTTTTCTCTGAAGATACATCAGCAATCCCATCTGGAGCTCCTGGAGAGTCAGGGAGGGGAAATGGCAACAGAATTTGGGGTGACACCTCCACTTCTACTTTTAGGCCTTAATCTGGCCCAGGCTGCTTCTGGGGCAGATTATCAAAGGGACCTGTGGAGAAGCCCTTTCACAGCCACAGGATGAGACAAATCCCATGGCCTGAATTTCCACCTCCAATCCCATCTCTGGCCTCTACTCACTACAACCATGAGCCCTGCATCCCCTCCCCAAGTTATGACAACCAAAAATGTCTCTGGACGTTGTCCAATGTCCCGAGAGGCAAAACTGCCCCAGCTGAGAACCACTACTCTACAGAACTATCCAATGGAACTCTCTGCAGTGACAGAAACATGTCACACCTGTGCTGTCCAGTATGGCAGCCACTAGCCACACGCAGCTATTGAGCACTTGAGGTGTGGCTTGAGGAACTGAATTTTCAGTTTAATTTTAATAATTTAAATTTAAATTTGAATGTGGCTACTGGCCACTGTATTAGCTAGCACAGCTCTGGTATATACAAGTAAAGAAAAGCCCCAGCTGAATGCCCCAGCTGAGTGACTGGAAAAGAGCAAGTGTTTCTACTAGGGCGTGTGATGATGGCTCCACAGGAGACTGATGAGGATTCTAAAGAGGAAGCACCAGCCATGACTTAACCTGCCACATGGCAAGGAACCCAGAGATTTGGTGGCTCAGGCCTCTGGGCTGGCACACACAGCAGAGGCCCCTGATGTTGGGCCGACCAGTGTTGACACTGGCAGTCCCTAAGGCCTGGGTGCCAGCCAAGAAGCTGACACAAACCTGAGCATGGGGGTGGCAGGTATACTCTAGGAAAAAGGACTCTGGTGCCCAGGGCAGTCGGCACATAGGGCAGGGAGCTGTGGAAGAGGTGGCTTCATTAACGAATCCCTGAGGGAGTTCTGGTTGGCTGAGTGGGTGTCCCAATGCCTCATAATGATGTCTCGACTCTGCATTTACTGAGGTGACTATATGTATGGGAGCCAGAGCTGGTAAGATATGAACTTTGCCCTCAGTAAGGGCTCAGTCTACCAAGTAGAAGGGGTATATATGACCCCTGACCACAAAGCAAGGCAGACCAGGTAAGAGTCCACAATTTCCTGGGGATTCTCATCCTCACGGCCATTATTAGCTCAGGCAGAGAATGCCCATGCTCCAGATCTGAGCTCCTCAAGTTCATCTGCTGATGGAAACCAGGAAACCTGGCCTTGAGCCCCAGTTCTGCCAGCTCACTGGCTGGGGGATCTCGGGTGAATCCCTCTTCCTCTCTGGCCCTGGTTTTCCCTTTTGAGCCATAAACCATTTAGACCACATGGCTTCCAGGGGCCCATCCAGCTCTCCCTGAATTAGATGTGCCATCCCAGCCCTCTTGTGACCCTTGCCCTTTCCCACTAGGCTCTACAGGGAAAGCTTCTCTCATCTGCCTCCAAAGAGGCCTCCTGAGGGAGCTGGTATTCTGGTCGCATCAGCCCTTCCTGCCATTCAAGCAGGACCAAGCTGCCAATCTCTCTGTGCCCTTCCCCAACCAGAGAAAATTCTCAAGATGGAACCAGAGAGGCAGACTACAGAGGCCCTCCATGGGGACACTGTTCTGGGATATCAGGGAAGGACCTTGGGGTGCAGGACCCCTCAGCCCAGGGCTGGCTGTCTCTGACCAGTGGCTGCAGAGCTCACTCCCTGGAGGAGCAGGCCAGGGAAGGAAGGGGCCAGCCAAGTCAGTGGAGGCCCAAATAAATGCCTCAGAGCACTATGGTTGAACAGACCAGTATCCACAGCAAGACCACAGAGCAGGCAGGCGGCCCCTGCCCGGAAAGAAAGGGAAACCTCAAACCAGGCCTTGTTTCTCCTGCACTCTCCTCGGTGAGCATTAAAAAAAAAAAAGCATAAAGTTACACAGAATGTTCCATAATATCCCCAGCAAAAGCCCAACTGACTTTAAAAATAAAATAAATAGACATAGAAGTTAGAACATTAAAATTGAACAGAATGATACAAAACAAAAAATGCAAGCTTCCCTTCCTGCCCCCACCTCTCCACAAAGGTAACCACCTCCAGGGAGAAGACTTGCAGGCAGTAACTCAGATATGTGAACATACAAAAGGAATCGGGCCAGACTCGTGGCCAAGTGGTTCAAGTTTCACACGCTCTGCTTTGACAGGCCGGGTTTGCGGGTTCATATCCCAGCACAGACCTACTCCACTCATCAGCCATGCTGTGGAGGCATCCCACATACAAAAAATAGAGGAGGACTGGCACAGATGTTAGCTCAGGGTTAATCTTCCTCACCAAAAAAAAAAAAAAAAAGAAAGAAAGAAAGGAATCATACTCTATACCAGCAGTTGGCAAACTTTTTCTATAAAGGGGCAGAAGCTATTTTAGGCTTTGTCACAACTACTCAACTCTGTAGTAGCAAGACTGCAGCCATGGGCAGTACTTAAATGAATGCGTGTGGCTGTGTTCCAATAAAACATTATGGACACTGAAATTTGAATTTCGTGTAATTTTATGTGTCACGAGATATTCTTCTTTTGATTCTTTTTAACCATTTAAAAATGTAAAAGCCGTCTTTAGCTTGTAGGCCGTACAAACACAGGCGACAAGACTAGGTCTGGCCTGTGGGCCACGGTTTGCTGACTGCTGCGCCTTGCTCATTTCACTGATACCTTGACGACTGCCCCACAACAGCACACAGAGATCCATCCATTCTTCTGAACCGCCGCCTTGTAGTCCATTGAGAGGCTGTACCATAACCGCACCACAGCTCTCTATTGTGGGACGTTTGTTTCAAAATGATCAACAATGCTCTAATGAACATCCTGGTACACGCGGTGACTTTCGTACCCTACAGGGTTCAATCCTCTGGGTGAATCAAGGGCTGTGAATATTTTTGATTTCTCTAGATATCGCCAAATGGTCCTCCAAAAGAACAGAACTGATTTCCTACTGTGTATGAGCGGGGCCCTCTTTCCCTCACCCGTGACAGCCCTGAATGTCCTGACAGGCATTCTAGAAACTTATCCTTCTCTAAGCCCAGGGCCTGGCAACCCCCTGAGTGGGAGATTTTCTCCCCATTTGGAAATCCCCTTCTGGCTCTCAGCCCTGCTGCCTCCTACTCTGGCAGGAGCTCAAGAGATGTCTGTCTTCTCCTCCCAAGTGAGAAGGGTGCCAAGCAAAAGGCAGAAACTGAGCGACAGCTCAGTCATAACTGCCACCCAATTATGAGATAGTCATAGAACTGCAAATCACCCTGAAGCTCCTGCACCCCAGGACCTTCTCTCAGGCTGCCTTTGGTCCTAGTCCTTTTTGCCTTCACATCTAGGATCTTCTACCACCAGTGCCAGAAGAGGCCTCAGAGATGGATCACTTGAGTACCTGCCCCCCCACTTCATTGCAGGGATAAAAAACTGAGGCCATAAAGAACTGACTTGCCCAGAATCCCAGCACGAGAAATCCTCCATGCTCAGCAGCCTCTCTTGAGGTAGGGCTGGCACCCAACAGTCCAACTCCCCCACCTCGCAAGAAGGCTCCAAGACTTCTTTGTTGGTGGCCACTCTCCCTGACTGCCGTGTGCAGCACGAGGCCAAATCCGCCCCTCTCCATCACCCCCTCACGGTCCCCTGGTCTGGCTCCAGGTCAGTGGCTCTCCTGGGATGCCTAGACACACTGGTGAATCAGGAGTAGTTCTGAGCCAGGTCTGTAGAATCACCCAGCCCCTGCTGCCCAGACCCCAGCTGCTCGTTTGCTAGTCAAAACCTCGGTATGCCTAAGGGAGCTCAGGAAAGCCTTGAGCATGTGAACCCATGACTGAGCAGGCAAAGAGCTGAGAATGACTGCTCCAGAGGACAAAGACTGCTCCAGAGGGTGACCCAGAAAGGGGGCAATGGGGAGATCAGTACCATCAGGGAATGTGGGGAAGGGTAGGGGAAAGGCCACTGCCTTGGGGCCAACACAAGGCAAGCCAGGGATCCCTCTTGGTTACCAAAGCTCACAAAGACCCCACCAAGCAAATCCAGGCTGTTTGGTGAGCTGTCTCCCTGCAGGATGAGAGGGCCAAGAGGTGAGAGGGATGTGGGCCCCTCCACACAAGCAGACGGACTGTGGCTCCACAGCTCCTCCCACATGGGCTGTCTTGCCAACTCAACACCTCACACCACGTGCCTGGCCCAAAGGACATGACAACAAGGGGAAAGGAGAGGGTGAAGGACAGGAAACAAATACTGTTAAGTGCTTCCGTGTGTCAGGAGCTGCACCTAGTTGTTGGTACAAGATGACAAACCGTTTCATCTGTGTCCCCCTCCCCCAGCCTTGACAGGAGCCTGAGGGGATGGGTGGCAGTAATCATCCTTATTTTAAAACAAGAAAAGCAGGCTCCAAGAGGCTAAGTCAGGGAGTCCTCCCTCCCAGGTCTGCCTGACTTCAGGCTTCAACTCCAGCCAGAGAGGGAGAGCCAAGTCCTGTTCCAGACACGGGCTGTCCCTGCAACAGGCGGGCTAAAGGCCTGGGGTGGGCCAGAGAGCCTCCCTGCTTCAGGCAACCCTTTCCTCACATCCCTATAATGCTGGCTGCGTGGGATGGCAGGAAGTGGTGGAGTTGCCATTTCCCTCCGCTCTGAGGCTGCCCATCTGTTTCCTGGGATAGGACTCCCCGCCCCCACCAGCCCCAGTCCGGAAATTCACTTGCTCTGGGGCTATGGGAAAAGGGAACTGCCTGGCTCCCTCCCTCCCCAGGGGGCAGTGGCAGATGCTGTCCCTGCTACAACCCCTTCCAGGCCTCCAGCCCTCCGGGCTCTAGCTGGCCAGCTCCTACCAACGGTTCTGGGCACATGAGGGGTGGCAGGCCTCAGGCAGTACTGCCCCAGCAGCACCAGTGCCCAGCCTCAGAGCAGCCAGGAGACTCTCCTCCTGTCCCCCTGCTGGCCTGGCTGGCATTCCTGGCTGCCTACTTCACTGCTTGTCCTAGCCTGGGGGTGGGGTGAGGGGGTGACTTTCTGGGTAGAAGTTTGTGGAAAGTAAAAAAATGAAAGATTTCCCGCCCCTGCTTGCAGTCTCGACATGGTCATCTGCAAGTCAGCGCTGCCCTCTGCTGGACATGCCAGGAACAGCCACCTCTGCCACCCTGTTAGGTACTGGACAGAAACAAGAAAAGAAAAAGCACAGCCTGAGCCCCAGCCGCTTAACACCACCCCACAAAACTAGTGTCCGACAACATGAGCAGTGTCGAAGGCAACCTGTGGTTCTATATCTTGGTCAAGATTCTCTCCTTGACCAAACTCTAGTCAGGCTCCTCTGAGACACTTTTTCAACAAGGCCCCTTCTTGGGCCTTGTCCTCAAGAGCAGGATTCCTGCTAAGTTGATTTAACCAGAATCCGCCCCGCTCAATATCTGTTCAGCCTGGATATCTCATCAGGCTCCCCACCCACCAGCACCCCTCAGATGGTGTTTGATCACCTGGCCTGCCTTCAGCAAGAATCCTGCCAGGATGGTAGCCAGAATCCCCCTGACCCCTGAGGTCCCCTCAGGAACTTTTCACCCACTGACCCCTATCTGCTCCTTGGCCATAAATCCCCACTTTTCCTTGTTGTATTCAGAATTAAGCCCAGTTCTATCCATAGTGAGGTCTCTTCTCCCTTATTGCAATAGTTTTTCTGAATAAAATCTGTCTTGACCACTTTAACTACTGCCCAGCTCTGGTTTTTCAACATATCAAGTGAGTTTTAAAAGGAAGGCAGCAAGACCACACGGGCTGAGGCAGGTCAGGAAGGCTTTTGCGTGAAGTGTTCGTGCAGAATTTGGAAAGGCCGAGAGGAGCAGGCAGGACAGCGCAGCCTGGCAGGTGCCCAGCCAAAGCAAAGGCCATCAGGGTGGAGTGTGGGGCAGTGGGAGATCGACAGACCAATGAAGGGCCCTGGATACCAGATGAAGAAGTGGGGTTATGACCTGCTGGCTTTCACATTGTTTAAAGCCTTGAACTTTCCCTGAAAAATAATCTGCCCCAGAACCCCAATATATATAACTGATCAGAGTTGAGGTGGTCTGGCCAAGGGCAGGGGGCTGAGCTCCCCACCCCCAACAAACTGTGGTGGCCCCTGGGCATCTGTGAACACCTGAAGAGCAAAGTTTGAAACCAGAGCTGCAGGCAACAGGGAGCCCCTGAGGTTCCAGTGCATTTGGACCGAGAGGACAGCCATGAAGTCTAACAAGCAGGGAGACTAGAGCACAGTGTTCAAGATGGAGTGAAAGCAGGGGCTGGGTGCCCAAGGCAGTAAGGGGGCACTGAGAACTTGCTGCATTTCTCCAGCCAGCCCTCCTCCAATGCCAGACCTTAGGGAATCTCAGGGTCAACATATGGGAACCCAAACCCTCCATTTACCAGAGCATTCCTTTCCCAGTCTCTCCTCACACTCTGTCCACACCATCTAATCTAGCTCCCGGTGATACTGTCACAATGGTCTGTCTCCTGTGTCCCCCACATACCAGTGCATGCAGAGGACTTTAACAAACACCACAATTAAGAAAAAGAAAACCCTGTGCACTGCTCAAAAATGGGCTGGCCCCAGGGGCCACAGCTCTCAAATATCAGAGACTGCCACACTCGTCCAGTAAGGATACTCACTCCAGGAATGTCCAAAAGCCTTGACACCAGAAGAGGCAACTTCAGAGCTGCAACACTCCCAGTGACACCCACGAGAACATGGAACTGTCTCTCCACCAAGGGTGCAGCAGCTGGACATGAGGCCCTTGGTTCCACGGGGGGTCTGGTGGCTTCAAGTCCTGGGAGCCTGCCAGGACTGGGCTCCATAAAGCTCTGTCAGGATTTAGGATCTAAAAGCAGAACAAGGTGCACCTGCTTCATTCATACATTTGACCAAAATGTACTGAGAACCCTGTGTTAGACCCCGGGCCAGATGCTGCGGTTCCCAAGTGGTCAGCAGTTTCCACTCCGGAAGCAGACAGTTTGATAAGGTCAGACACCCTTGTCACACATGGGTTAGTTACAATGTAATGTGGCCAGTGCTGTGAGGGAGGTCTATACCAGGGGCTGTGGCTGCCCAGGAGTAACTGTCTGGGGAAGTCAGAGACCAAAAAAATGACATTCGGGTTGAGTCCTGAAGGACAAGTAAGTTTTCCAGAGAAAGAAGGAAATGATTTTGCAAGAAGGAGCAATCTTGCAAACGTGAAAAGGCCTGAAAGAGGGTGGCAGGTTTGGGGAACTGAGAGTAGCTTAGTAGTGACGCTAAAGCGTGATGGGGAGGCAGGAGGTAAGGCTGCAAAATCAGGTCAAGGGCAGAGTGTCAATGGCGATGAGGATCAGGTGAGTTTTCATTTTAGAAAGATGGTGCTGGTGCAGCAAACGGTGTGGAGAGGGCCCTGGTGGTGGAGAGACTGGAGGGGGTAGGGGAAGGAGCTACTGCAGTGGGCTGGGCTGGCTGACTGAAGGCAGTGGAGGACAGAACGGGTTCCAGGGATGCCTGTGAGGTGGAACTCTAGGCAACAAGGGGGCTTGGGTGCTCCAGAGAGCTGAGAGATTTGCCTGTCTCTGTCCCTGTGGATCAGACTGGGCACCACCCCACTAATCCAAGCTCAGGAAGAGACAAGTGTAAAGGGGATATAGGCCACCCCATGAAACCAGCTGCTGGGTTTCTTCCTCTGGCCCTCACATGTTGCTAGAAGTGAGTGCCCATGATAATACGGCTGATGGACACACCAGAATATATACTTTGCAGGCTGGGCCAGCAAAACATACTCATTCCATCAGCAACCATCTCTGAGGACCAATTACATCTAGCACTGGACAAAGGAATTGTGGAAGACAGCCAGACAGCCTTCAGGGAATCTGCAGGAGAGTTGAGAAAATAGGAGTCACACCTGAAATCATTTGAGATGGGTCCTTCTCTGGGATGTACCTTTTTGGTGATCACTGATTTGATTTGTTCATCAATTTCCTTGCCTCTCCCTCTCCACTTCCCCACCACCCCAACCATCAGCAATCTCCCTGAATGTGTGACCAGATCTAATCGCCAACTGCTAGGCACCTTCTGGGTCCTGAGCATCTGCTGAATGAATAATTAATGGTACCCTCTAAAGTAGGGTGGGGCAGAGGACAGAAGCCTGGCCTGTGAATCAGAAGCCCTGGACCCTGACCATGGTTGTGCTCCAGGACCTGGTGAGTGACCTTGGTCCCAGGTATTTTCCTCCCTGGACCTGTTTCTTCATCTGAAAAATGCAGAGATAAGACCAGGTGATCTCTGAAGCTCCTTCCAGCAGAAACCTTCTGGGTCAATGCATGAAAGACAGCGGTAAGGGCTCTCTGTACAAGAGGGTCCTGGAAGATAGACTCAAAATGGGCAGAATCAGCAGAGAGAGGGGACACCAAGGCAGACCCTGAGGAGGAAGTGCCTGTGAGTTGTCCAATGGCTACCTCCATGGCTGCACCCATAGGGGCCTCCTTTTCACTCCACAGGCCCCTTGGCTCCCTAGGGCCTCTTTGCCCAGTATTTCCTTCAAGACTCAGGCACATACCCACATGAGCTGAGGATCATGTTTGGGTCCATTATCCCACTCCTATCTGGAAGGGTGCCCAGACCCTTCTCAGCAAGGGTTAAGCACAGGCCAGTTCCCTAGAGCAAGACACCTCCAAAGCTCCATCTGCCAGCAATCTCAATCTCTGCTCTACGTCAGGGCCTCAGCCCAGGCCATGCTTGCCCAGAACAGAACTGAGTCTACTCCAGGGTCTGGGGAGACCTGTTAGCAACTGGCAAGGTCTAGAAGGCCTATTGCCAGGTTCCTCCCAGAACTAATCAGTTTCTTCCCAGAACTAATCAGCATGCTGATCAGCACCCACACTGGTGATGAAGGCACATTCTTGACTCTACAGGGAACCCTACCTGCCAGATTTGAAAGCTTGACCCTGCCCCACTCTAGCCAACTGGTTGCTAGGGCAGGGAGATTCCTGCAAAACCAGAAGCTGAATTTCACTTCTGCAGCCCCTGAACCTTCTTCACATCAAGCTGATATCATTCTAAGGAATAAGTTACTGAAAGCAGTCAGTTAAACTTGGGGCAGGAATCCATGTTGGTAACTTCAACTACTTCCCTACACAGCCCAAGATTTATTACTTAGCCTACTGAGCAACCATTGCTAAGGACCAAAGCCTACTTACCTTTCTAGAAGGGCAGGTGGGGAGGCATATATACTTGAGGAACAGAAAGTGGATAATTTAACCAACACTTGAAAGCAAGGTCAAATTGGTTCAATCTGACAGTCCCATGGAGAGTGATAGCTGGCAGGAGTTCTCTGTTTACTCTCAAAAAAGATCAAATCCCAAACTAGGAAGTCTGTTACTCCATCCAGTTCCCGATAGAACCATCTATTTGCCCAGCCAAGGTAGATGTAGACAGCACCTCATTTATTTCCCTGGGCTCTGCTGGACTCATAGGAACTCTTGAGCAGCAGAAAGAGTTGGTAGGCAGAGAGGTGATAGGGCTGTGATTACTGAGCCTCAAGCTCCCAGGGCAGAAGCATGCAGGTAAGTCACAGAGAGAAAAATGGCAGCTTCTCTCTCCTTTAGAAAGACAGGGCCAGACAAAGAGCCTCAGCTTGTGGCAGGCTTGTGATGTGTAAGTCTCCTTCTCTAATGAGTTTCATTAGGGCAGAGTTAAGAGCTTGAATCCTTTAGCCTAATGTCAAAGCCCCTCACTACTGTCCCCAGGATTCTGCTCTTGCCTCATCTTCCACCAGTCAACACAGTCTACTCTCTGCCCCAGTAATAACGAACCACTTGTAGCTCCCTAAAGTGTCACCCTGCCCCTAAATGCAAAGTCATTAAAAGGAGTCCCATGGCCACAGGGTCACTTTAAGCCCCTTCCCCCAAAGAAAGGCAAGGAACTCTTCAGGAGAGTTCATGGCCTTGGCATTCTGCTAAGACTGCTCTTCTCTCAAACCAGAGGCAAGCACGCTTGACTCTGCTGCTCCTGTAATCCCAATAGGCACCCATCCTCAAGAACACATGGCAGGACATATATATATATATTCACACACGCAGGCTACCAGTGAGGGAGTGGCCGAGTACTGCCACCTCAGCCACTGGGAGAGATGTGGAAAACCCCTGCTCCCAAGACACCCACCACTTCCCCAGCCTGGGAATCTCTCCTGCGCATCATCTGACACAGGCCTCCAATACTTCAAAGGACAGCACAAAGTTTTTTTCTGACAAAATTTGGCCTCACTAATTTTTAAATGACATTCAACACTTTTAGGTGGACCTAGGGGATAATTTCAGCATCCCAGGGCTTTCATTTTTCTATTTTGCCAACGTTTAAAACATAGTTTATACTTTGGGCAGCCCCTATTCCTTTTTGGAAGCAGGCTCATAATTTTTTTTTAAAGCCAAGCAGTAAGTGTGGGTAACTGACAGAGCCACTTTTCACACTAGATTAAATGGCACTGGACAATCGCAGTGCAGCACAAAGCCGGGATGGGAGCGCACAGATAAAAATCCCCCGCTTCAGGCTCGAGCCGGGAAGGGCTCCCTAATGCTCCGGCCCCCCGGGCACAGGTAGGAAAGTGAGGTCCCACAGGCTCTACAGCCCCTACAACACACACACGGTCTCGAGCAGACCACACACATACACATAGCTGCCGACCCACAGTCGCGAGGAGAGCTTCATGGGCACAGAAAGGAAAGTGAGGACACACACACACACGCACAGACAGGAAAGTGAGGACACACACACACACACACACACACAGAGCCGCGCGGTCCCAAAGTCGCGAAAGAAGATTCTCCGGCCTCCCTCCCGCCGGAAGGACGCAGCCTCAGAACCCCCCCTGCGACTCCTCACCCGGGACAGGCGCGTCTCGGGGCGGCCCGCAAATATCGCGATAGCTCGGCCTCTCCTCCCGCTGACTCTGACTGGCAGGCAACGCCATGAGTGCCTCTGGCAGCGTACGTGCTCGTGCAGCCTTCTGGGAGTTGTAGTCCATTTCTCTGCTTCCTGGTAACTGTAGTCAACTCGGGGGGAATCCTGACGCGAACCCTCGCTTCCTGTTCTTGGTATTTATTGTGCTCTCACCTGGGCGTGGCCTAATTGTCCGACCTCCTCACCCCCCCACCCCCATCCCACACAGGCACAATGCTCATCACTGCAGCACTTAATACTGAATAGTTACTGAGCCTCGTCTATGTTTTAAGTGCGCAGGATACAGAGATAAATCGGACTCTTCCCTGCTCTTGAGACAAGCAGGGACACAGATAATTAGAGACTAAGGTCCATGAGGAAGTAGTGGGGATTAAGCAACAACTCGAGGCAGGGAAGCCCTCTCAGAGAAGGAGTCACTCAAGGTGAATCTTGAAGGATGACCAGGTACTTAAGAGTGCCAGGACAGCACTCCAAATGGAGGACAGGCTCATTGGCAAAGGGAAAGCAGCAGGAGAAAGCACGTTGGGTATGCTTCCCTGCCTTCTTCATTCTCCAGCATCCACAGGCCCTTGGATCCCCTTGTGTTCAGTGAGGCTGCTCAATCAGCTGCCAAACTCCATCAATGATAGCTGAAGGTGGGGCCCTCTGTGCTCTACCCCTGCCCTTGCTTGCAGGACTGATCTGGACCAAACCACCCCCCACCCACTGATTCAGCCTTCTACTTCCTCTTGAGGGAACTCAGAACTCCTCCTCCTAACAGGCAGGAGGCCTCTGTGGCAATTTCAAGGCCTACTCATGGCTGCCTCAGAGAAAGAAGCACACAGAGGTGTGTGACTTTTGGTCCCTGGGAATGACAGGCCACAGACCCACTCAACCCCCTTGACATCTGTGCCCCACAGCCCACGGTGAAGCTCCACACAGGCCCACATGAAGACACATGACACAGCAGGACACGCAGGGCCAAATGTTCCCCTTTATTGTTCATTCAGTTACCACAGACAGACACATTGGCTCAGGCAGGTCAACTGCCAATGGAGAATGGTCTGTGTCTCCCAGAAACAAGGAGGAGCAGTGGGCACCAGCAGAATGCAAAGGCAGGTCACTGGCTGGCTGCAGAACTGAGGATTCCCAGAACTGACCTGGGCCTTCCTCTACCCCACCCCCAAGCCAGACCATCCAGCAGAGATAAATCTGTGCCCAGCCCCCACTTCTCATACTGGTTCCTCCCCGGAAAGTGCATAGTTGCCTGGAGATGCAGCATCCCAGGGCCTAGACAAGCTGAGCCACACACAGGTAGCAGGCCTTCCCAAGGGCAGAGCCAGGGCATGACCATATAGGTCTGAGCCAGGAAAGAGGAAGAAAGGCAGATAGGACAGGAGATCGACTGGAGGTGGCATCCAACAGGTCATGGATGTTGGGCTGGCAGCTGGACCACAGGCTTCCTGGAGCAACCAGAGAGACTAAGAGAAAGGAAGCCAGGAGTCTGGGGTGGGAGAGAAGGAAGGGGAGGAAGAACCTAGACCTAGGTTCTCAGGTACTAGGGGCTGTGACTGCTTTCCAGAGAGACAGTGATAGAGGAGAGAGCCAATCACATTCTGGCCCAAGCCTAAGGGACCATTAAGAAGAGAACTTTCCAGAGGTCCTGACTCCTCTTACAGGAAAATGAAGTACCTGGAGCCCAAAGCTCAGGATGGCACCAGGAAGCCCAGGTGTTGGGTTCTAAACCGGAGTCAGCCCAGAGTGGCCAAGCGGGACTTGGTTTCTCAGGCCAAATAGCCCACGTAGAAGTGGGGGTGGGAAATAGGCAGCTGCTCCTTGGGTGGGAACCCACTCCCCCACAGGCCTCGGAGAGAGCCGGGGCCT
The DNA here is from genome assembly GCA_031878705.1 of Tapirus indicus. Classification (NCBI taxonomy): domain Eukaryota; kingdom Metazoa; phylum Chordata; class Mammalia; order Perissodactyla; family Tapiridae; genus Tapirus; species Tapirus indicus. Next base: position 64,320,304 of record CM062918.1, on the reverse strand, counting down.
CCACCAGGAACATCCTCACTATGCTTGGAATATAACAGCCCCACAAGCCTGAAATCACTGCCCTGGAAGAGAAAGGGGTTCTGACAGGGTGAGGAAAGGCCAAGAACCAAGTCTGGTAGGCAGAGGGGAGCAAGTAATTTTCATTAAAAAAGAAAGAAAGAAAAAGCCAGAACACCTCCTCTCCCACCCCACCTACCGTGAAATCCCATTCCGGCCATTGTGCTTGTGGATAGGATTGGGCCTGTGCTTCTCCCTGAGCCCTGAGTTCAAATGCCCAGAACTTCCCTGTGACCAAGAGCAAGCTGGGGTCGGGGAGGCATGCTCTCCTCTCACTGGGCCCTGCCTGCCTTCTCTGCTGTCCCCTCCAGGCCCAGCCCTCTCAGCCAGACTCAAACAGAACAGCTACTGCTCCCAGGAATCCAGTAGTCACTCAGAGACACCTAGCACCTGCCCAGTGGGCTTGGGCCAGCCAGACCTCACACAGGGACCAATAATTATTTACATACCCTCTGCTCCAGCTGTACCCTTATTTCTAAATTGCCTGGACACCATCCAGCTCTCCAGGGAAGGCAGTGGAATCTGCCCTTGTGGATGGCAGACACCACCTGGCACGTGGTGGGGGAACGCAGAAGAATCAGGCCACAGCAGCTCAGGGTACAGGGAGGGACATAAGCAGAGGAGTTTGAGGGGGCTCTGGGAAGAGAAGGAGGGGAAGCAGGGCAGGGAAAAGAGGAGCCTGCCCCTGCAGGCCAAGCTCTGAGAGTCAAGGAGACGACCCTGCACTTCCACTCCCTGGGAGTCAGATACCCAGGTGGGCTACGCATCTCCAGCTGTGTGCCCTCTCATATCAGGGCTAAGGCTCAGCTCCCCTGTCTGCTTCCTTGATCTGGGAATGGGCTCAGTCTCAGGAGCAAATACAACTGAGACACTCAGCCTTGGGGAAGACAAAGAAAAGCCACATAGGGGAGAGACCCTGGGTGAGAGAAGAGACCACGGGGAATCTGACAGCAGGAAGAGAGGAAAGGAGGAGGAGGTTGAGGGAGAGGAGACCCGGATCAGAAGGAGCAAGGGAAGATCCCCTGGCTGTCCCACCCTCCCACCTACCACCCCCATGAGTGCTAAATACTCTTGCTTCCCAGTAAGACCAAAAGTGGAAACAGTTTCAGCTCATAACCTTGGGGATGGGGCCAGGCTCTTTGCTATGCCTCCCCCTGCCCCATGAGGGGTCCCTGGGTCAAGATCAGAAGGGGCAGCCTGGTGGAGGATGGGGGGGCTGGTTTAGTTCTAAACATACATCTAGCACCACAACAACAGAGACCTTCACTGCACACTATTTCACAAGGGGACATGGACACAGCTACTACCACACATGACAGCTCCCCTTGCAGCCCACAGCTCTTAGAGTGCTGAGAGCAGAATCCAAAGGGTGTGTGTGGGGGGCGGGGGGAGGGGGGGTAGACATATACATATATACATATATATATAACTCTGATTCTTTGTACAAAGTAGGGGAGGAGAAAAGGGAAGAGGGAACCCTGCTTGGTCACCACAACAGACAATGTGACTTGAGCCCCCGTCCCATTGGCCCCCAGCCCTGCCTCCTGGTAGGCTCAGCTGGCTCACATCTCATTGGAGTATGTGTAGTTGGGGGTGGTGGAATACTGAGTCTGCGGCTGATTCATGGCACCCTGGGCCGCCCCCATGGCTGCATTCTGGGCCGCCTGCTGCACGTGCGGGTTCTTCCATGCCCCCGTGGTCCACTCCTCCTGAGCTTTGCTGAAACTCCCCCCACTGCCCCGGTAGAATTTATGAACCTGTAGGAGGAGGAGTACAAGAAAGGGTTAATCAAAGGGAAGAGGCAGCCCATCCAGGAAAGACATGGGAGCCAGAAACAAGTCACTGTAAAAGCCAGTCCTCCCTCCTCACCCATGCCCTGTGCACTAGGAGGAAAGTCCACCAAGCCATTCCAGAGTAAGTACCTTGGAAGACCTCTGGATCCTCCTATAACTGGGACAAATCACAGACCCAAAGCCACCCTCTCACCCATGAGGTGGCCACGTACCATGCTGAGAGCGATGAAGGAAAACACAGCCACGACCGTGAACATGACAGTGGGAATGAGCATCACCACCGCTGAGCCAACATTTGTTCCGAAGAAGGAGATGGTAGCGATCCAGCCGCTGCAAGAATAGGCCAGCTGTGGGAATGCCCCCCATGGTGACAGGTACCCAGGAGCCACCCTACTAGAGGAACGGACCATCTCACTGTCACAGAGAGGGACCATATCACTGGATGCAAAGGGATCATCTTACTGATATCCAAAGGGCCTGTGTCAGTGGTTCAGGAAGAACCCTTCTCCACAGCTCAGGAGACGAGCTCCTCAGACATAAGGCTTCCTTCCCTCAGGTTCTCCCATGATGCTTGACACCCCTCAGCACCCCCAAAAACCACTGCAAGGTTCTCCTTCCCCTCTAATGCTATGGCTGTGTCTACGACACTGTCCTGAATCCTCTCACACTTCCAGTAACTCATAGTGTCCCCACAGGCTATGCAGCTTAGCACACAGAGGTAAGCAAAGGACACACCGAAGGTACCACCCATGCCGGCCCTGGGTCAGTCCCAGACACCCCAGTCTCTTACCAGACACCCCAGCCTGGGATGCCCACGGCCTGGATGATGCTGATGACCATCTGGGCCATGAAGGTGAAGAAGAATGCCATGAAGCTAAAGGAGCTGTCAGTCCTGCAGCAGAGGAAATGGTTTCCATCACCTGGGCAGAGAGCCAGGGCTTCCCTGCCATCAATACCTCCAAGCCCTTCCAAATTTAAGTGAGTACACAATGGACAGAAGACATTTAAAGGCCTTAATTGAGAGGCCAAAATGGGACAGCATTTACCCATTGATCTTTGCAAGTTTCCATGTGTTAGGCCTGTCTGCACAACATTACATAGGGAGAGATCTCCTCATGAATGGACCACTCACCAGCACATGGATGGTTGGCCCCACTGGCACAGAAATAGATTGGGTCCATTGTGGCAGGAATAAACAACCCCACTGTCAATGGGATGGACAACCCTACTGGCACCAAGACATCTATCTCCATTTGTACATGGATGGAAGGTCCCATTGGCACAAGAATGGACACGCTATAGGCACCAAGATAGTAGCCTACTTGGCACAAAGATGGATGGTCTGATTGGCAAAGACATTTGAGGCCCCGCTGGCACTAAAATGGGTACTCCATTGGCACCAAGACAGATAGCCTTGTTGGTACATGGATGAATAGTCCCATTCACACAAAGACTGAAAATCCCATGTGACACAAGGTAGACACCCATTGGCACCAAGACAGCTAGTCCCACTGATACATGGATGGGTGGTTCCTTTGGCACAGAGTTGGATGATATCATTAGCACATAAATAGCGTCAGTGGTACATGGATGGCTGGTTCCATCGGCACATGGATAGATGGTCCATTTGGCACCAAATCTGCTAGCCCCACAGTTACAAAGATGGACAGTTCCACCAAGACAGGTGGGCCCATTGACAAAATTTAACATGTAGCTACCTCGGGAAAACAAAACAAAAACAGGCCTGGTCTATGTTGCCCCCACCCAAGTGTAGAGTAAGGAAGGAAGGAACTAAGAGGAAGGCTCTGATTCCCAGCCCTCTCACCCCAGCCTAGAGCTCCCAGGAAGCCCAAATCCTACCTGGCAGTCTGAGCTGAGGCTGAACAAGCGAAAGTGAGTTTCGGGGGACGGCAAAAAAAAAGTGAGAAAACATGTAGAGAAGAGACAGGAGAGATGGGCAAAGAGACAGGGTTAGGAGCTGGGGTCAGCACCAACCACTTACTTGAAGGCCTTGTAAATGGGCCGAAACCAGCAGACGTAGGAGCAAGGTGTGAAGAGGATGAGCCAGAGAAAGGCGAGGCCAAAGTTGGTGGCTCCCCCGCCTCCGATCAGCCACGCGAGACAGCCCACCAGGTTCACGGCCAGCGTGACGCTGTTCACTGCAGACCCAGGAGCACATACACACACAGAGACAGACACCACACATGCACATAGACACCCAGGCCCATGCAGAGATACACAAGCACCCAGACATGGACACACACACCCATAACTCAACACAGACCACAATCAAACACATGCAAACAGCACAAGGACAGAGAGATGTAGACACACACAAACACACGTGCAAACCACATTCATACAGTTTCACATCCAAACCCACATCAGTGAATACACACACACAGATACACAAGACACACATACACATACACATACACACAGAGGGAGTACAGACTGTAAGAAAGAAAGCTGAGAGCTTAAACCAACTCCTCTCCCAACACCTGCTCCTGGGGACCTGAGAAATCCAGAGAACAAAGAGTCTCCAGAGCAGGAACCCAGAGGCTCAGCCCAGCAAGCCCCACTGAAGGGCCCCAAAGCCTCAGAGTGCTAGAAATGATCTTCTCCTTATAAGAATGGCCTCAGCCCCTGGCCCTCCCAGACCCACAGCAATCATCAAGCCCACGGCACAGGAAACCCACCTTACATCTTCTCTTGCAAGGTAGGGGCACAAAAAGGGGAAAGTAAAAGGCTTTGTCTTCAAGCTATTGTACCATCTGCCCTGCACTTAAAGGGGGCAGGCAGCGGTGGCTGGGATCTCAGTCTTTATCTAATCCATTTCTTAGACAACTATCATGCCACCTCCTCCAAGAAGTCTTCTCCTTATTCATCTCCCATCCCTCTGACCTCCTGCAGACCTGGGCTGCGCTCATGGTTCCCCAAGTACAAATCTCAGCCCATCAACCAAACTAGAAGTTCCCCAAGAGCAGGACCCAGGCTCCCTCTCCTCTGTGCCCATATCATCTAGCTGAACCTCAGAATCACAGTGTCACTGAGTCACAGCCAGCAGAGACCTTAAAGACTCCCCATCTGATGCTGGCACTAATATAACCCAGGTCTTCTGACATCAGGGCGCTTCCTTCCCTGAACATTAGACTGAGTCCCTTCAAGGCTCCACAAAGACTCGCTGAATAAACAAAGAAAGGTGGGCTCAATCTTGGCCTCAAACAGCCAGGCATCTATGGTCTTGGCTTCTGAATAGAACCCTTAAGCATCTCAAGGGTTATATACATTTCCTTGGGAGCAAAGCATCTGGCGGGCGCCTAGCGAGGACTTAGGAAGATATATATAGACCTTAAATCCAGCTCCTGGATGAGCTCTTCTCAGGGACAGAGTTCCCAGAGGCCAGGGTCAGGTGGAGTGCTCCCCAAGTCTGGCCTGACAACGCAGTCACCTCTGCAGGTACACCCACCTCAGGGCCCCTCATAACAAGGGTGGGCATTTCTTCCTGCACATTTCAGCTGTATTTCCTCTATTTCTGCTTATTGCCCCCAAATTTCCTGGAACCTTGGTGCTCTTACTGATTGCTCTTTACATAGAACAGACATTAACCTGTTTTTACATTGGTTTACATCTCTCTTCCCAGTCCCATCTCTCTCCAGTTCACATGACCTAGTGCCTCTACTGCAATTACTCTGCTACTTCTTTGGAATGGACATCCATGGACTTGGTCACTCTCTAGCCATCAGCTTTTTTCTACCTCCACTTCTCTCTCTGTCCAACTTAGATTCCATAATTCATTACACTCATTTTCTTATTCCCTCCCCTGCCCTGTCTTCTGGTCACACTCACCCTGGATGAATGCAGCTCCCATTTGTACCTGAGATAAATGTTGCTAGGAAAAAAGGAGCCCCATAGAGAAGCCTGGTAGGACTATAAATTCATGGCAGCCAACCTCAAATGGACCATGTGCATGGCCCAGAAATCTTAGGGGTCATGTTTCTTTGGATAATGTCCTCACCCTCTGTCCACAAACATGCTCTCATTCTAATCCCACTTTCCTCAAATCTCCCTTCCCCACTTCTGCATCATATTTGATGGAAAAAAAATAGATGCCCTCAGAGGCAACCTCCTCATTCTCTTCCCAACATCTACAGACTTACCCACACCTGCCCCATCCCTTCCTTGTCTTATGTTACATGGGGAAAGATCCCTTCTCCACCCAAAGGCCAAGCCAGGAATTGACAGTGAGTTTGTCTGTCCCCATACTCTTTCTACTATTCCACGAAGGACCTGCTGCAAAGACAGCATTCTTTACCATCTTCCTGACACAATCAATCATCTCCCCAGGTAAGCAGCTAAGTGCCAGCCTGACTCAAGGCAACATCACACGTGGTAGACCCTGGCTGTGGTCACAGTGTGGGTGTCTGTGGTTCCTTGGAGCCAATATCCCACACAGGACAGCCAGCCTGCCCTCCTTGCACGTGCCTAAGAGGTACCTTTGACCAGCCTGGGCACAGCTAAGTCCCATCCCTCTAAGGTGACATCTTTCCCACCAACCTGCTACAGACCATCAGAAACTGGGGCCTTTAAATTCTTGACTTCAAAATCTTAGAATATTAGAATCTAGACTCTTAAAAGTGCAGACCACGGGGCTGCCCGGTGGCGCAGCGGTTTAGTCCGCGCTTGGCAGCCCGGGGTTTGCGAGTTCGGATCCCAGGCGCCCGCCGACGCACTGCCTGTCAGCCATGCCGTGGTGGCGTCCCATATAAAGTGGAGGAAGATGGGCACAGATGTTAGCCCAGGGCCAGTCTTCCTCAGCAAAAAGGGGAGGATTGGCAACAGATGTTAGCTCAGGGCTGGTCTTCCTCACAAAAAAAAAAAAAAAAAAGTGCAGACCACACAACACAGAGCTACATGGAACCACAGCCATCACTGAGTCAACACCCTCTTTCTACAAATGAGGAACCTGCTGCTTGAGAAGTGGAGTGACCAGCCCAGCTTGCTCCCATATCTCCCAACTCCCAGTTGAATGCTCTTCTTTGTGAGCAATTTTCCAGAGAAAGCAAGAAAAATGAGGCTTTGAGGGAAGGATTCCTTTCTGAATCCAGAATCCTGAGGCAGTCACCAGAGGTTCCCCAGAAAACTACTCCAGTGGAAAGGGGAAGGGAGAGGAAGAAGAGAGGCATTATACTGCAGATAGAGGCTCATCCAGATGCTCTGTGAATGGGAGATGGGGAGAGGCCTAGATGGGGGGTTAAGGGAAACTGAGGCCCTGGGGAGTCTGCCCGTGAGAGCAGCCAGCTGGGAGTCAGGGAGGGAAAGGCTTACTGGCCCATGGAGATGCTACAAGTGGGGCTGAAGGACAGCTGGGCCTGCAGGCACCCCACCCCAAAGCCCAGCACCCACCAACCTTCCTCCCTCCTCTGCCCCACCCACCCTGGCCCACCCCCATCCCACAGCACTCACACATCCAGAGGTAGTAGAGGCGCTTGGTCATGCTGAGATGCTGGGGAGGGATGTCTGCCTCGAAGTCTTGGTAGAAACACGGCTTTAGTGGGATGAATTTGGGCAATGGTGGGAAGTTGTTCACTTTCTCTGTGAGCAAAGCACACTGCATGGTATCACCTTAAATGTTCCCCTCCCCAATGATCCAATATGATCCTTCTTTCCCTGGCCTGGGCCACCTTCTCAGCCCTTATGGCCACAGGCTACTTTGCTATCCCTACCCAGCCATCCCTACTTCCTCGGGTCTGCAAGTCACCACCCCTCTCAGGACCTGTTTATCCAGTGAGGTGGGGGTTGAGCTAGATAGTCCCTAAAGGTCCCTCCAGCTCTGGCATTGTACACCTGAGCCTTTGGAAACCAGACACCTCAGAAACCAGAAGGAAAAGGTCTTAGAGTATTAGAGAGCAATGGTAACAGAGGGGACAGGGAGTGAGCCACCCATGCTGCTCACCAGTCAGATGGAGAGTAGGACCAGGGCATCAGGATGCTCCATCCCTGGTCCCCAGGGTCAGAGGTCTGATAGAGGGCTAGACAGTATCATGTTGAGTGTCTCAGACAGACAGGCCTCAGTGGGGGACCAGGAAAAACCTGGGGACAAGAGGACAGAAAGAACCTGACCTCCAAACACTAGGGGACATAAAAGTACCAGGAAGAGGGCCGCCCACCCTACATTCACTGCCATGTCCTACCCACATGGCCCACCCTCTCCTTACCTGCCATGATGGCACCAGCCAGCCCAGCGGCCTGCCCACACCTCTTTGTCCTGAACTAGAAGGAAAGAAAAGCCAGAGAAGGATGAGGATCATGGCCCGGCCCAACCCAGCCTCTCTCTCATCCTAAGCCAGGCTGGAAGCTCCCTGGGGCAGGACCTGCCTCTCACTGTGGGATGAACCCTGTGGAGGCAGCTCCCATTTCACAGACCCACCATTCCACCAGCTACATCCTGCCAGGGACTCCTGCCCTTTGCCTCAAGGCATAAAGTCTATCTTCAGAAAACCCCATCCAAGGGTGGGAAAGCAACCTGGGAGGGGACCCCATGCAAGGAAAGCCAAGTGACAGAGAAGGCCTGAGGGGACCAGAAACCTCTGAGAGAAATTCTATTCCTTGACCCTGAACATGGCAGAGCCCTGGCCTCAGTCACAGGCTGCGCTCCCCTCCTCCTGCTTTTGCATTCTGTCATTTATTCACTTATTGGGGATTTATTATCTGCTAGATACTGGGGAGATAGCATGAGTAAGACCGATGTGGTCCCTACCCTCTTCATGAAAAAGTCAATAACCTGTGCAGTAATCATATAAAAGGGAAGGATGGCTTCTATGAAAACGTGCATACCATATATCAAGATCAAGGTGATCTAACCTGGTCTGGGCAGTCATGGAAATTAAATGCAAGCAGTAAGCAAAGACCTGAAGAATACAGAGGAGTTGCCTGGGGCAGGGCAGCCTTCTGGGCAGAGGGGAAAGCATGCACAGACCCTGATGCAGGAAGGAGCTTCACACTTCTAAGTAAAGGAAAGAAAGCCACTGTGGCCAAAGCAAAGGGTGTAAATGGAGAAGTAGCAGGAGAGGAGGCTGGAGAGGTGAGGTGGGCCGGGAGTAAATCTTGAGGCCCTTAGGAGGCAAGTTTGAAGGAGTCCTGAGGTAAATTTGGGGAGTGGGAGGAGGGAGGCCATCAAGAAGACTCTTTACCAGCTTAAACCACTGAATGGATGCTAGGGTTGTTTACTGAGAGCCCCATCATGGGAAACACCCATGAGAAGAGGTGCAGGGTCCCTGGGGAAGACAAGAAGCTGTGTGACAGACATGCCGAGTCTGAGGTGCTGTGAGACCCGGAGACAGGGCTGTCTTGTAGGTATCAGGAATATTCCTGTAGGGAGTTCAATGGGAAGCCTGCACTGAGACGTACATTAAGCAGTTGTTGGTGAGGTAAGGCAAGGAAGTGAATGGGCAATCATCTTGCTAGAATGGTAACTTTGGTGGAGATATACATACACAAAATAAAAAACAGAAGATGGTCTACAATCAAGCGCTAAAGCAATGCAACATTTAAAAGTTGAGCAGAGGGGGCCACCCGGTGGCGCAGCGGTTTAGTTCGCGCTTGGCAGCCTGGGGTTCACGAGTTCTGATCCCAGGCGCCCGCCGACGCACTGCCTGTCAGCCACGCTGTGGCGGCGTCCCATATAAAGTGGAGGAAGATGGGCACGGATGTTAGCCCAGGGCCAGTCTTCCTCAGCAAAAAGGGGAGGATTGGCAACGGATGTTAGCTCAGGGCTGGTCTTCCCCACAAAAAAAAAAAAAAAAAAAAGTTGAGCAGAGATTTCTACACACTGCTTATCAAGCCATGCTGTGGCGGTGTCCCACATATAAGAAGTAGAGGAAGATTAGCACAGATGTTAGCTCAGGGACAATCTTCCTCAAACAAAAAGAGGAAGATTGGCAACAGACGTTAGCTCAGGGCCAATCTTCCTCACCAAAAATAAATAAATAAATAAAATTTAAAAATACTGATATTGAAAGATCTCTACAACTACTAGTCATTGGAAAAATGCAAGATGGAGAACAGTATTTATAATATGCTACCCTTCCTATTTTTAAAAAAAGAGAGGAGAATAGAAATATTTTTTTCCTTTTGACTCAACAATCCTACTTCCGGTTATTTACTCACAAATAAGAAACAAAAAATACATATTATTCAACATGACACTATTTTGCAATAGCAAAATGTTGGAAGCAATCTAAATGTGACTGTTTGAATAAACTCTGGTGCATCATTCAATGGAATACTACACATATGTAAAAAAGAATGAAGATGACCTCTATGAACCACCATGGAATGTTTTCCAGGATATACTGTTAAGTGAAAAAATACAGATGAATATAAATAGTATGCTACCTTTTATGTAAGAAAGGAGGAGAAATATGAACATGCACATAAATTTGCTTATTTTTGAAAAAGAAACACAGGAAGAAGAAACTAATGAAATGGCTTCCTACATGATGGAAGGGCTAGGATGAGTAGTGAGACTTCTCTGGGTAAAGATTTTTACATACTTTTGTACATATAATGTCTTACATATTTAAAAACTTACACCAGAAAGAAAAGCAAATCCTAAAATCAAAATAAACAAACAAAAAATAAAGCTAACTGTACAGCAAATTGATAATACGACCACACAGAGAAAAGAACTGGCCAAATAACTTGATCAGAGTACTCTGTGTTCTCTTAGAAGGATATATCTCAAGGAAAAAACTAACTGGAAAGAAATCTTAAATACTAGCAGGTTTATTGTTACTCTTGGTCCTAGTATGGTGGCTTCTGAAACTTTGTCACATGTACTGTAGAAGAGAGCATACGAGTAGATGTATTATGTTGTTGGGAACCTGGGTTTTCACTGTTAGAGTTCAGAGACAGAATATGAAATGTGGGGAGGTGAGAAAGGGCCCTGTGATGTTGGATTTGAATTGGAGGGATAAGTATGAACTCGTGACTTAAAAAATACATGAGGCTGGTCCCAAGCCAGGACAAGGAAATACAAGGTTAGCCTAGAACATCTTGTGGTGCCAGAAACAAGCAGGTATTCAACTAATGGGGGCATGTAAAAGGATACCAGTTGGAAGTGGCTACCACCAGCCAAATTTGGGACAATTAAGAGTATCAAAAATAATAATGGCAGTAATATATTATACTAAATTTAAAAAATAATCCATGAGTCCAAAGAAACATACTTATTTTTTGAAAAGAGAAGGAGGAAGGAAGGAAGAAAGCTCTTCTTTGCAGAAGAATGCTAGCTATAAATGTAGGAGTGACAAAATTAGAAAATTTCCAATGTTGCAATCACTAACATAATAGCTGATTCAGGCAAGAATTGTCAATGCTTGCTAAAACCACTGGGTGAAAGATCACTGGGGAGGAAGAGAGTCACAGAGCTTCAAAGTTACACAGCCCAAAGATGACTTGCTAATTACAAAGGGAAATAGGCACTATTACTGTGAAGAAAGCTGGCCGACACCACCTTAACCAGGTGATCAAACTTAACCTCACCACTAATGGGACTCTGAATGCGATGCACCGAGGGGCACATCTCCTTTGTAGCATTCCTGCCCCAAAATATTTAACCTGAATCTAATCATGAGAAACAATCGGACAAATCCAAGTTGTGGAGCATTCTAAAAACTGGCTTAGACTGTTAAAAATCGCCAACATTCTAAAAGACAAAAAAAATTAAAAAATAAAAACACAAGGGATTCTCTAAACTAATGGAGACTAAAGATACATGGCAACAAAAACTAATGTGTAAATGTTGATTGGATCCTGGTTCAAAGGGGAAACACTATAAAGGACATCACTGGGCTAACAGAGGAAGCTTGAATATGGACTCTGAACTAGATAATATTATTGTGTCAATGTTACATTTCTTGGGTGTGATAACGGTATTGAGGTAATGCAGGAGCATGTCCTTGTTCTTAGGAAATATGAGCTCAAGTGCTGAGGGGTAAAGTGTCACGAAGTCTGAAACTTCTTTCAAATAGTTCAGAAAATAAGAAATGATGGATGGATAGACACAGACAGAATCAAAGCAAATGTGGCAAATGTTAACAACTGGTCAATCTGGGGGAAACTATAAGAGTGTCTCTTGTACTATTCTTTCAACTTTAGTGTAAAAGTTTTCAAGATAAAAAGTTGGAGAAAAATGTGAAAAATGTCAGTAATGCATTATAACACACTGAATGAAAAGAATGCACAAGTCCATGATGATATACAAAAGAAAGAGGGGAGAAAGGATAAGTTCTAATAAATATAGAAAGAATGACAGAATTTTTTAAAATCACCATTTGCAACCTCTTTGTAAGAACTGATACAGTCAAGGATCATCAATGGCTGCTAAAACCACTGTGAGAGGTGGCTGCGGAAGAGGAAAGTCACACAGTCTGAGTGTCACCCCCCCAGATTACTTATTAATCATAACGGAGAAAAGGAACTTCTATAATGAGAGGATCTGGCAGATCAAGTGACCAAACATAGCATTTCTGATAATGGGATGAAAGGACGTTATGTGCCTCCTGATGTGATACACATAGAAGGACACAGATCATCTACATAGTGTTGTTGCCAAAATGTTTAATCTGAAAATAATTATGAAAAAACAATCTGACAAATCCAGATTGTGGGAAATTCTGCAAGACAAATGTTAACGTCGTGAAAGACAGAAATTGGTTAGGGACTCATCTAAATTAAAGGAGACTAAAGAGACAGGCAACCACATGCAACGAGTGATCCTTCAGCGGATATGGGATTTTCAAATCACAGCTATATAGGACATTTTTAGGAAAAGTAGAGAAATTTGAATATGGACTGGATAGTAGATATCATTGTTCAAGGTTAAATTTCTTAGGTGTTGTGGTTACAGACGAGAATATCTTTGTTCCTAGGAGATGCATTGCTGAAGCATTTAGAGACACAGTGTCTTGTCTGCAATTTACTTTCAAATGGTTCTGCAACAAAATGAGATAGATAGATAGACAGATAAAGCAAATGTCACAAAATATTAACAGTTGGCAAACCTATGTGAAGTACCCTAGTACAGGTGTTCACTGCACTATTTTTGAAATTTGTGTGTAGCTTTGAAAATTTTCAAAATAAAAAGTTAGGGGAAAATATACATATTTTATTTGGTAATATATACAATACAGAAAGAATCTCTAGTAAGGTATCAAGGAAAAAATTGCTGTGAATCAATAGGGACAGAGAAATGGAATGGATGTGGAATACGTGGGAGGAAAAATTTTCACTTTGTATCTTTATACCATCTAATCCAAGACACCATCAATTTTAAGATAGATCATTATTTTACTTACCAAAAGAAAGAAAAAACGCTACCAACCTCTAATTGTAAGAGGCCAAAAATTTTAAGACACAGACATTAAAATGTTTTCAGAAATATCAAAATGTTCACTTTAGAATTGACGAGATTTGGGACATCTTTTTGAATTATGAATCATGGAAATGTATTACCTGTTCAAAAAAATAAATGAAAAAACAGGCAGAAGAGGATGAGTTGGCAAAGAATGAGAAGGAGCAGCGGATGAGGCGGAGGAAATCCAGGAGGGCATGGAGTCTCCAAAGCCAGGAGTAGGGAGTGGACGAATGTGACAGATGGCACTGAGAGGTCCAGCATGAAAAGGGCTGGACTAAAAAGTATTCATTACACTCAGCAAGTCATCTGTGACCCCAGAAAGAACTGTTTTGGTGGTCATGGAGGGGTGGAGGGTGGGTTTGAGTATCAGCCAAATTAGAGCTATAATTGAACAGGTAAGCTGAAAGCAGGTGCAGACAGCCATTTGAAGAAGCCTTCCTAGGAAGAGAATGCAGACAGGGTACTACAGGTGGGATACAGGATTCCAGGGAGGGCTGCCCCTGAAGGTTGTTTGTTCAAGATGGAAATAAGCTAGAGACGTGAAGGATCCAGGAAACAGTTGTAATTACAATAGAGACAGAGGTTAACCGATAGAGCAAGCCCCTGAGAAGGAGAGAAGCACGGGGTCCAGTGGCAAGGAGGTGGGACAAGCCTCGATCCTAACAGGTGGGAAAGAGAACAAGATGCGAGCAGATGCTGGCAGGTTTGAGGCCCTGGAAAGGACGGTGAGAGTCCCAGGTATCTGCTTCCAATTTCTCTGTAACATAGGAGACAGGCTGGAATTGAGAGGGAGGAGGTAAGAGCAGAGGACCCAGCTAAGTCAACGGGCAATTACAACACAGCCTGAGAAGTGATCTGAGAGAACAAGTACAAAAAGCTGTGGGAGCCCATCCTGGAGGAGCCAGGGAGGGCTTCATAGAGGAAGCGATATCGGAGCTGAATCCTGAAGGATGAATAAGAGTTGGCCAGGGAAAGAGAGAATCAGGAAAGCAGGTGTGAAGGTCAGGAAACCAATAGCATGGAATATTCAAGGAATAGAAAGAAGCAGAGCAAAGACGAAGCTCAAAGTGGAGAGAGGAAAGGAAAGGCAAAAATAGGACTGAAAGGTGGGAGCAGCCGGGTCATCCTGGCCTTGAAGACCGTGGTCAGAAGCTGGGCTTTATCCTCAGAGCCTTGGGAGCCACTGAAGGATTCTGTTCTTCTTCTTTTAAAAAATATAGCCTCAAAGTTTTTTGAAAATACGTTGCTTTTTAGTTATGTATAAAAATATCTGCAAGTTAAAAAAAAATCAAAGTGCATAAGGTAGTAAATAAAAGTCCTGGGAGCCAGCCTGTGGCATAGTGATTAAGTTTGCGCGCTTTGCTTCAGCGGCCCAGGGTTCACAGGTTCGAATCTCGGGTGTGGACCTACACACCACTCATCAAGCCATGCTGAGGTGGCATCCCACATACAAAATAAAGGAAGATGGGCACAGATGTTAGCTCAGGACCAATCTTCCTCACCACGAAAGAAAGAAGAGAAAAGTTCTTCCAAAATCCATCTTCTCAAAGACCACCCCTTGCATGGTTTGACCTTCAGGTTTTATTTTTTGTTTTTAATGTATATATAAGCATATATGACAAAAATGAGATCATTTTATACATGCTGCCTTATAACCTGTTTTTTCCACTCAACAATACCTCATGACAATTTTTCATGTCAACAAATATAGGTTATCTCAATCTTTTTAATGACTGGCCAACTGGGTCAACGAAGTCCCTGGCCATGGAGCAGTCATGTGTGACATGGGCTGATTTGGCAGTTAGGAGGTCACAGCTTCAGGGAGTGGTGGGGCAGAGGCCAGGCTGCCAAGAAATGAGGAAGAGGAAGAAGGGATAAGTCTAGCAGACTAGTCTTTTAAAAAACTTGGCTGAAATTTTAATACACACACACACACACACACACACACACACAGACTATCAGTGACAACACTGTAACACCCAACACCAAAGGATTAATAGTAGCCATTTCTTGAGAGTGAGATTATAAGTTATTTGTTTTCTTTCTTTTTAGATAATTTTCTTATAATCTTAAAAAGATAATTTTCTAAAACTTCTACAATGGTTATATATCCCTTTTGTAGTAAGATAAAGCCATAGGTTTTGTTTTGTTTCTTCTGAGGAAGATTCGCCCTGAGCTAACATCTGCTGCCAATCTTCCCCTTTTGTATGTGAGCCACCACCACAGCATGGACACTGACAGTGGTGTAGGTCCACACTCGGGAACTGAACCCAGGCCACTGAAATGGAGAGTGCCGAACTTAACCACTAGGCCACAGGGGCTGGCCCCAAAGCCATAGGTTTAAAACAGCAGCAGCTAGAGGACATAAGGTTAGAAAGGCTTTTCCAGATAGGAGACTTGAGCATATTTATAAGCTGGGAGGAAGGTATTACAGAAAATAGTGGAAAGGCTGAAGATACAGTAGATGGGGAAATAGCTGAGGGACATTGGAACCTCGGAAGGCAGGAAGGGCCAGCATCCATAGCACAGAGAGGGCACATTAGGTTAGGAGCCCTCCTACAGGGATTTGAGAAGTGGGGAAACGGGTGGTTCCACCTCCCACACACACAGCCCCAACCACTCTCTCTGTGAGTCAAGGGCTTTGGAAGAATAGTCTAGTTTGGAATACTCCTCCCATGGAATGGAATGGGGAGCTGATGAGAAGAGGGGAAGGGTTTCTAGAAGTGATGGAGGAACAGCTGAGGCTGAAGACCCTGTATGAAAGCAGAACCAGACTGCCCTAGTATGTGATGGCACCCAGAAGCTTTCCACATTCTGTGTGGAATCCAGAATTGGGGGTCTGCTGCTGGGGTGGGACACACAGGCAAAGTAGCATGGTCATTGAGTGCATGGGCCAGAGAATGGTGAAAATCCTGGACCATGGGGTCCAGGAAGGACACAGAAGGTGTTATGCTCATGGGATAGAGAAAATGGAGGTGTCAGACAACTAGAGGTCTCCATGACGTCACAAAGCAGGTGAAGTAGAAGTTGGGCTGTGGTCAGAGAAGGACACTGGAGTTGAAGATTTCAGAGGTGGCCACAGGCCAATGATGATCAGACTGAGGTATGGCTGGCAGAAAGGGTGACTGAAGGAGGCACTGCCTCCCATGAGACAATGGGTGAGGAGTGGAAGACTGTAGTCCAGCACTAAAGCCCTCCAGGAAAACAAGGAAGAGAGGCAGGGGAATGGCAGGTAATAACTACATTGTAGGAGCTTCAAAAGAGGAAGCTGGCTCCAGCCTGACCCCCATTCTGGCCTCAGACTATCTCCCAAAAGTGTGCCCATGGTTACAGAGAAGTCAGTGTAGCAAAGTGTGGATGGCGGGAGAAGCCAGAGCTCAGGGCCAGAGGACACGGCAAGGCTGCCTTGCTTGTATATGAAGGTTAGCCCAGAAAGAATTTAGGCGCGGGAGGGCTGCAGGGGGCTGAGGTCACAGGAATGGAAGCCTCCAGGCTCTGATGCTCTTATTTCAGGACTAGCCTTTACACTTCTGTGTATGTGAGAGAAAGGGAGACAGGGTAGGGAGAGAGACAGAGACAGACAGACAGAGACAGCAATGACTGGCCTCTACAAACCAAAGTTCTTAGGCTGCAAACTGGAAGAATTAGCAATTTGCTCCTTAATTCAGTCTTTCATAATGTTGGGGGGTTTTGGGGGGTGCGACATATCCCCCCAAAGATGCAGACCTAAGGAAGCACCTCATTAGCACCTCTTCAAAAAGCCCAGATATAATTTATTCCATTTCTTACTGTGAAGCTGGGAAGACAGAAGCTCCCACAATGGAGAGAGTAAGGTCCATGGCAGAGAGAAGGGAGTCAAGTTTGGCCTTAGATCAGGACAGAGACCTGGGGTTAGTTCCAAGGCTCCCTGCTCACCAGACCTCTGACCTCCCTCCTCCCTATCATGATCCCCTCATCCTTGGCATAGAAATAGTCATTTTCTTCCTGCCTGCCTAGAGCCTATCTGCTAAGATGGAAGTTTCCCCTCTTGCTCTGCCGCTGGTCCACTTATCCCATCCCCAGCCCTGAAGTCCCAGAACTATGAATCATCCTCAGAAAACAGCACTTTCCTGGCATTGCTATCACTGTTCTGTGATGACTCTTCAATAGCCCCTACTGATCCTGTGCCTGGCATTCAAGGCCTTGTGTCAATCAGCTACAAATTCCCACCTGGCACCCTTTGCTTCTGCACCAAGGCTGACCTGCTTCCCACTCAACCCAGCTTCATGTAGGAGATCATATCTAGCCACCCCCTTTGCTTCCAGTGCCCCTAAACCAGAGCCTTGTCAGCTCCTCTAAGTCCTACTATTTTCTCACCTCCCACCTCTTCTGGGAAGCCTTTCCAGACGTCCCTGCTATGCATCCCACTGACTAAATTCTAAACCAGTTATTGGGCACCAAGTGCTCACTCATTTTCATCCAGTCTCTTCCTTGCTCCCTCATGGATGAGGCTTCTAGGAAGGACCCAGCACAGAGCGGGGCACAGAGCTCGGTCAATTGCTTAAGACTTGGACACCCTCCCAAGTGGTGAGAGCGGAGCAATTGATGCCCTCTCCCAATCAGGCTAAGCCCACAGCTTCTGTCAACCCTGCTGTACCACACTTCCTCCGGGAAACCTTCAGAGATTCCACACTGTCAGCAGGGAAGGAAGTGCAGCCTGTAGAGGAAATGCTATGGGGAGGGGGCAGGCCCAGGGAGAGGGAGGCAGAGGGAGTGGGGAGGAAAGGAAAAGGAAGAGGGAGAACTGGGAGGGACGTTCTAAACTAGAACAAGCAGATTCCTCAAGCGAGGTCACTACTTAGTCCTATTATTTCATCCCTAGAGAAAGGTGCTGGCAAAGAGATGCCCAAGAGGGGAATCAACTTGTTAAGAGGTGGCCAGCCAGCCAGGGAAAGGGTTAAGGAAGCAGCTACAGGGCCCAAGGCCCCTCTCCAAAGCTCCCCTCCCAGGACCCCACTCATTCACCACGGAGTTTGCTAGACCTAAGACGACCGTCTTTCTGTGGCCCAATCTCTAGAGACAGTCCTCTCTCAGCTCTGGGGACTTTGCCTTCAGGCTCACAACGCTAGATCAAATCTAAACTAGCAAGACTTGTGTAGCCCCAAACAAAATCTCTCTGCCAGTCATGCCCCTGCAAGAACCATCTCCTTCTTTCAGAGCCCTGCCCAGTGGAGGTAGAACAGGTCGGGCACAGGCTGCAAAATTCTCCAGACTCCCCCACCCCATGGCCACAGCAACGTGGCTGGGCTCACAGGCCAGGCTCTCCAACAGCTGTGCTTAATTCCCACCTCTATGCCTTTGCCCATACCATTCCTGGGGAATGCCCTCTCCTGCCTCTCCTCCCATCCAAATTTCACCTCCTCCAAGAATTCTCTCATCCACTGGCTCTTGCCTCCCTTTCTCCTTGGGTCCGCAGGAAAGTCTGCCTGGCCCTCCCTTAAACACCCCATCCCGGAGCTGGGACATTACCGGTCTGAACCGCCTGAGATGGCGAATTCTCAGTCCCAGTCTCTACTTGGTTCCCCCAACCCCGAGACCAGGAGCTCCTGGCAGCAGGGACAGGGACAGTTTCCCAAACACCTCACTGTCATCCTCGTGACCGACTCCTGCCAGCGCTGGAATAAGCCATATCCGGCGTCGCCCACACACCACCCCAAAGCCCTGTTGGGCCCCAGGCTCAAGCCAGGGGACCCATCCCCCCCGCAACCCTGAGGCGGCTCAGACCACCATCCAAAGGTTGGCCGCCCCGGGGAGGCGGGGGGTCGGGGTACAACCTGTGTCCACCTGCAGGTGCCTCTTGTGAGGAAGGACCCAAATAAGGCCACAGTCAACCCGCCTCCAGGCGCCCCCATCCCTGGCCGCGTGAGCCATCCCCAGGAGGAGGAGGATGGTTTCCAGGGAACGCCAGGTGGGGATGGAGGGCCCAAGGCCCAGGCTCCAGCATCCAGGAGTGTGACGTCACCCAAGACCCAGGTTCCCTCTGACAGAGCCGAGGATGGGTATGGGGATGTTGGGGGCCTGGGAGCACCCCGGGCGCTCTTCCGCCACCCCAAACAGAGAAGGTCACCTCGCCTCTCTACCTCTCCAGCAACTGGCCTGCCCCCTGCATTCAAAGGTAAGCGTAGGAGGGACAAAGCCGGGGAGGGGGTGACCCCCCCCCGCCCATCTTCCCTGCAAAGCCCTTCTCCGGGCCTTCAGGTCCGGGACTCACCCGCCGCTGTCGCTCGGCTGCCGAAACGCCGCCGGGATGCGCAGCGCTGAGCAGCACCCAGCGATGCGGCGCGGAGCCGGCCGCGAGCCGCTCCGGGGCTGGGGGCGGGGAGCGCGCGCGCGCGCACCTCGAGCCGGCTCTTCGCGCGCCCGCGCCGCCCCAGCCTGCAGCAACCGCTCTCGCGAGACTCCTGGACCACCTCTAGGGCCGCTCTTCTGCGCTCGAGAGAAGGAAGGCCTGGCCGCCCCCGCACCTTCCAGGAGCTGTCCGAGGTGCTAAGTTCGTGGGACCTGGCCCGATCAGGCAGCTGACGGGCACCAATGGGACAAGAGCATGGTGAGGACGTGGAAGAAGTGACCCAGAGATGGAGTCTGGTACCAGCAGCCAGAACCTCAGCTTCCAAATCTGTAAACTGGGGAGAATAACTTCCCATGCGGCCCCAGGGGCCACTGGGAGTACCAGAAAGGAGTGAGAAAGAGATTTGTGAGCAGGAGAGCATGGTGGCTGATGAAGGTCTTTCAGATCCACAGGCCCAAAGTGACAGAGAGGGGATGGAGGATGGAAGATCAGAGATGAGAGAGATGAGACATAGAGAGACATGGACACGTGGATCCATGGCAAGATAGACATAGAAAGACAAGAGAGGAGAGCCACGAACATAGACATAGAAACATGGAGAGACAGAGATATAGAGACATGGAGAGATCAAGATTTGGAGAGAAAAAAATACATGGAGAGAGAGAGAGAGAGAGAGCGCATGATTAAGTGAGAAAGAGATAAGAAATAGGGACAGGCAAGCTACATAAAGGAACAGAAAGACAGAGACTTAGAAAGAGAAAGAGACACAGAAAAAAGAATGGAAGAGACCGTGATATGCAGAGATGAACACCTAAAGAGAGTAGAGACCAGAGTAAACATTTAAAACCCAGAACTCATCACTGTTGAGGGGGACCCACTTGGAGAGATGGGGCTGGGAGTGGAAGATAAGCTTGTATTGTCAGTGGTGTTTACATTGTAAACCTCCTGTGGGATATCTAAACCAGGGTCACCCTCTTTCCTGCCAGCCAATGGCTTCTGCCCTCCACAGTGCCCTCCACCCACACCATCCTGGGGCTGGAAGGGGGCTTCACTGGGTGGGAGACACTGCAGAGATTCTTTGCCCAGAATAAGGGCCCATTGTCTGGCTCCAGCCTGCTGGGAGTGAGGCCTCACTCCCACAGCTGGGATAGAAAGGGGGCTGGAGTGAAGAAAGGCAGACAAGAACTAGTGCAGGAAAGGGAAGAGAAGGGGGAAGCCTCAGAGGCTGTGGAAGGTTGAGCAGGAAGCATAATCTAGCCACCAGGCCAATCAGGAGGGAAGAATCATGGACTATAGGCAGGACAATGGAGTTCTGCTGTTGATCCTGTCCCTGGTTCACCCACATGGTCACTGCTCTCTATCCCTGCTATGATGCAAGCTTTAGCTGATTTACAGAGCTGTGGGAGGACCCAGTGAGATGATGAATGGGAACCTGAGGGGGTTATCAAGCATGGTTCCTATGAGAGAGATGTTGGGAGTCTGTGTGGGCTTCAGGAAAGATATAGGGGTTCAGATGAGCCTTCAGGAGAGGGATCTGAGATCCACATTGAAGTCTACAGGAGAGATGTGTGGGATTCACATGGAATTTACAAGAAATATCTTGTGGTTCATATGGGTCTGACACGAGAAATGTTTGAGTTCCCATCTGATGACCACAGATGACTTTTCCCCAATCAGGAGAATCAGAAGGGCCTCCTGTTTGGCTGACAACTGAGGCAGGAAAAGTGCCCAAGTCCAAAGTCAGAAACCCATCTTTGTCCCAGTGGATTGGAACATTTAAACAGACTTTTATTTAACAAGCATTGCTATTATGAGAGACAGCATAGAGCAGTGGTTAAGACTATGGACCTAGAAGGCAGACTGCCTACTGTTTCCCAACTATGTAAGTTTGAGCAAGGTCATTACTAAACCTTAGTTTTCCACATATGTAAATAAGGATGATGATAATAGGACTGGTATCTTAGATTTCCCATGAGGATGAAATGAATTAACATGTGTAGATACATGTAACACATGGGACAGTGCCTGGTACACAATAAGTGTTTAATAAGTGCTAGCTCATAGTGTGTACAGACTCTGAGGACATGTCTAGCTCATGGTGGAGGGCAGGAGTGAAAAAGCCTGAGCCAAGCCATACAATAACACATTGAAAGTTTTTTCTCAAATGCAGTGAACATCACATCTCTTCACATGCCATTCCCCAAAGCATGTCTTATGGCTAATGCATGACAGGGATACATGCTCCCTCTAGAGGGTGCAGGGCATAGCAAACAGGGGGGATGTTTAATCCTATTGCAAGGAGGACACAAGTAACTGGGAGCAGTAATCTAATCACCCTGGGGGCCAGCTCCAGGCTGCTTGTCTTTTCCTGCCCAGCTATGGCTGAATGAGGCACGCCTACCCAAGGGTCTCTGGAAGAGTACCTGTGTTACAGGCCAGTAAACAACTGAAAAGAAAAGAGGACTAGCATTTACCGAGCCCTTAGTGTGTCTGAATGAGATGCTAAGCCTCATGACTATCCTATGAAGTAAGTGCTTTTATCCCCATTTTGTAGATGAGGAGAGTGCTGGAGGAGGTAATTGAGAGGACATGACCACCAGTTGACCTGAGAACTGGACCCAGGCAATCAATCCTCTGTCCTTGGAATGTAATTTCTGCCCACCATTGTGGGAGCTGTTGCAAGGACACAGACTTGAGAGAGTAAAATGTTGTTGAGACCATCCGGATAGTGTACGTGACTGAACCCAGTTAAGATCTCTATATAAACTGTTAAGATTCTGGCAGGTGAGTGCGGAGATCTTGTAGCTGCCCAAGAGAAGCCTCATATGTTCCCTTGCTTATTAAAACTAGCACCTGCCAGTCTGGAGTGGTCTGCCTCTTTCTTCAGTCTCTCTTTGCCCTCCGTGTACAGAGGCCAGTTTATGAACCAGCAGAAAGTGAAGTTCAGAGAGGTAAAGTGATCTACCCAAGAAAATAGAATAACGTGTCTAAGAAATGGAAGAACCAGTATCTTTAGGTTGGGTTTCCCTAGAAGCAGACACTGAGATTGGGATGCGAATACAAATGGTCTACTTGAGAGATGACCCCAGGAAGCACTAGTGGAGGAGTGGAGGAAGTTGAAACAAAGAAATGAAAGGAAACCAGTGCAGGGTGCAATAAGGAGCAGGTTACCCCTGGGGTCAATCCGACTGGGGACCTCTGGGACACAGTGTAGAATACAATGCAGTTGTCCCACCAAAGGAATGAAGAAAGTAAGGGCTAAGGGCTGCTCCTGGCACTTGCAGACTTCCCTGTGCACCTTCTGAGCAGAGAAAGCCCTCTGGCAGAAAATCCCAGGGGCTTGCAGTAAGAAGCCACCAGGAATGGCTACAGGGGTATGAGGAGGGCACTATGTAGGAGCATCTACTACAACCAAGATCTAAATCCAGGTCTGCCTGGCTCTCAAGCCACATCATGCTGCCGGCTCTCAAGCCACATCATGCTGCCTCCAGGGGTATGAGGAGGGCACTATGTAGGAGCATCTACTACAATCAAGATCTAAATCCAGGTCTGCCTGGCTCTCAAGCCACATCATGCTGCCTCCAAGGTAACCCATTAGTCCTGTGGAAGTTTGCAATATGGAGCTTCCTTTCTTAAAAAAGAGCCTCCTGCTCCCCCCACCCTGCTCCATGCTCCTGGTCTTTTGAGATTCCAAGTCCCTGACACTTCGTATGTATGACTGATTGCACAGCGCTGAGTGTACAGTGACACACATTCTTGCCTGCAGAGCCATGGTGATGTCAAAGCAGCTCATCCAGTCCTCTCACTACCCAGGTGGGCAGCCCTGAAGCTGAGAGAGTTCATCCTAGGCCTCCCCATACGGTACTTCTCCCCTCCACACCTTCTCCCCACCACCCCACTCCCTGTGTTTGTCTTCTCTCCCTGACCAGACCGGACAACCCACAGAATGGGAGAAAGTATTTGCAAATCATATATCTGATAAGAGACTTGCATCTAGAATATATGAAGAATTCTTACAATTCAATAAGGAAAAGACAACCCACTTTAAAAATGGGCAAAGGATCTGAATAGAAATTTCTCCAAAGAAGATATACAGATGGCCAATAAGCATATGAAAACATGCTCAATATCATTAGTCATCAGGGAAATACAAATCAAAACCACAATGAGGGCCGGCCCGGTGGCACAGTGGTTTAGTTTGCGTTTTGGCAGCCTGGGGTTCATGGGTTCGGATCCCGGGCGCCTGCCGATGCACTGCTTGTCAGCCATGCCGTGGCGGCATCCCATATAAAGTAGAGGAAGATGGGCACGGATGTTAGCCCAGGGCCGGTCTTCCTCAGCAAAAAGAGGAGGATTGGCAACGGATGTTAGCTCAGGGCTGGTCTTCCTCAGACACACACACACACACACACACAAAACAAAAAACCACAATGAGATACCACTTCACATCTACTAGAATGGCTATAATCAAAAGACAGATAATAATAAGTATTGATGCAGATGTGGAGAAATTGGAACCCTCATTCACTGCTGGTAGGAACGTAAAATGGTGCAGCCACTTTGGAAAACAGTTTGACAGTTCCTCAAAAAGTTCAACACAGAGTTACTATTTGACCTAGCAATTCTACTTCTAGGTGTACACCGAAGAGAAATGAAAACATATGTTCACAAAAGACCTGCAAATTAATTGCAGCTTTATTCATAATAGCTAAAAACTGGAAACAGCCATGAACAAGAGAAT
Organism: Tapirus indicus; assembly: GCA_031878705.1. Lineage (NCBI taxonomy): Eukaryota > Metazoa > Chordata > Mammalia > Perissodactyla > Tapiridae > Tapirus > Tapirus indicus. The sequence continues at coordinate 64,295,966 of CM062918.1, read as the reverse complement.
GGATAAACAAGTTATTGTATATTCCTACTATGAAATATGACTCAATGATAAAAATGAATGAGCAACTGATATGTACAATATGGATGAATCTCAAAAACATTATGTTGAGCAAAATAAGCCTGACCAAAAAATACATACTATATAATTCCACTTATATGAAATTCAAAAACAGGAAAATTTATATGATAGAAATCAAAATAGTGGTTGCTGGTTGGGGAGGGAGGTAGATTGACTGGAAAGGGACAGAAAAGGAATTTCTGGGGTGATGGAAATATTCTAGATCTTATTACCATTTTTTCTTATGAGGAAGACCAGCTCTTAGCTAATATCTGTTGCCAATCCTCCTCTTTTTGCTGAGGAAGACTGGCCCTGGGCTAGGCTAACATCCGTGCCCACCTTCCTGTGCACGGGACGCCGCCAAAGCCTGGCTGACAAGCAATGCGCCAGCGGGTGCCCAGGATCCGAACCCCCAAACCCGAGGCTGCCAAAGCGCAAACTAAACCGCTGGGCTGCTGGGCCAGCCCTTCTAGATCTTGTTTTGAGTGGTAGTGACAAGGGATACAAAATTGTAAAAATTTATCAAGCTGAAAACTTAGGATCTGTGTATTTTATTGTATGTAAACTATAACTCAGTAAAGTACTGTTAGCATAAAGAAAATGGGGATCCCTGGGGCAGCTTGAATCTAGGGAACAAGGACGATTCCAGACATGCAACCTCTTGCCTGTATATAAAGCCCCGGTCAATGGCCACCCCTCACGTTCCCTTCTACTGTCAGTGCCTCCAATAGACCACTTGGGGGCACCCATGCCTGCAGTGACTTACACTTGCAGGGCTAATGCACCAGTTAGGTTGCTCTGCTGGGGGCTAGAAGTGCTGGGCTCTGGGTAGCCTGCTGGCCTACACACAGCTCATCGTCATCACACCACCTCTTGCAGCCTAGCCAGCAGCTCTGAATATGCACCACCCACTGCTCACTTGCCGAGTTAGAACAGGAGTGCCCACCCAAACCGGCTCCCACTAACTGCCCAGAGAGAAAAAATGTCCTTCTCAGGTCCCAGCCTTGGGCACTGGCTAAGCCCCTGGATGCCAAATCCACAGGACATATTCCAGTCCTCACCTGCCTGACCACTTAGATACATTGCAAAGCCAGTCTTGCTTTTACCTCCACTGTCTCCCATCCTCCTCCTCAGCCAAACACCTTCTCCCTGGCAACCTCACCTCTCCCAAGTCCTCAGCTACCTCCAAGGTGCCCGGCGCCCCCAGATCTCTGCCGCTGGTCTGAATTCTCTTCTGCCCTCCAGCTCCATCCTCAACTGGAATCCCAGACCCCTTCCCTGTTTTTGTCCCTCCTCCTGTGATCCTGCCTCCAAAATGGCCTTATCATCAGTAGTAAGACATACTGACATCATATGCCTCCTGATATGATTCACTGACATCTGTGATATTCTTGCCAAAAAATGTATAGCCTCAGTCTAATAAAAAAAGTTAGGCAAACCTAAATTGGGGGACATTCTATAAAATAACTGACCAGTACTCTTCAAAAATGATTGTGCCAATCCAGTCACCCAAGCCAGACCCCTGGAAGTTAAGTCTTATCAATTCTGCTTCCCCATATCTTTAGAATCAATCCTTTTTGTATCCCCACAGCCACTACCCTATTCCATCATGTCTGCAATTCCATCATCATTTCCCTAAAGATATCATATCTCCAGTCTTTCCCCACCTGACACCCCTCAAGCCGTTCTCTTCTAAGCAGCCACAAGGATCTTAATCTTGCCACTCTCCTACTTAGGACCCTCCTGAGGCTCCCCACTGCTCCTGTGGATGCATATCCTCTCCCTGGCTTGGCTCACAGCCCTCCTGACCTCACCCCTGGCCACTTCTCCAGCCTTATCTTTTGCACGCCCTCCGCTTCAGGGACTCCAGCCACTCGGAACTGCTTGCAGTTCTAAGAATTCAGATGATCTTTCACCTCCTTGCTTTTGCACATGCTGTTCCATCTTCTCTTCCCCTCACCTGCCTCCCATCCCTGTTCTTTTGCTCAGAAATTCTTACTCTTCTTAGGTCTGGGGTCCAGAAAACCCTCTGGAGTAAAAACTGCTCTTTCCTCACCCTCCAAGTGTCACAGGGCCGACAGGAGCACGCCATGGCCTGCTGGTTTCTCTCTGCCTGCAGGCAGAGAACGCCCTGTGTCCCTCAACTTCCCACCTCTGCCCTATTGTTTCTGTCAACAACTAGGCTTTGCTCGTGTTGTTCCTCCGGCTGGCTGATTCCTACTCATCCTTTGAGTGCCCACATAAGTCTCACATCCTCTGGACACCTCCCTGGAGTAGATGCCTCTGCTTGGGGCTCAGCACCTTCCCTCCTTGCAACCCACTGCTGTGCTGTTACTTAGGTGCCTGACTCCCCATAGGCTGTGAGTTTGGGGCAGGGATGAGGGAACAGGCCCACGTCTGCATTGCTCACCGTCACCCCACTGCCAGTCTCAAGGAAAGGAGACCTTGGTTAAGTAGTGTGTTTGGTAAATGTTTAACAACCTGCTCTTCAGGGAAAAATGTACACATAAATGTACACATATATTTATTATAAGTTTTGCTGATATAGAGGATGTGTAACATACAACTTACACCTAATAAAATATACTATACTCTTTATTATAAATTCCATATAGCCAATTGACTCTCACAGAATGCTTTCGTTGGTTTTTCCTTAACTCTTGTATCCATAGCCAGCTATAGTTGCTACTGATGAATGAGTGTAGATAATTAACAAAACAATAAATCAAGCTCTTTATCCGTAGTGTTTGCTAATTTTTGTGATGCAAGTACTTCCATCCTGACTGATCTCCAGCTACCAACATGATGTTACTGAATGCTGAGTTGGGCAAGGATGCACCACAGCACACCACACAGATACAAGAAACGTTCAAACTTCAAGAGCATGAGAGTAAAATGTCACAAAGTTATTAGAAAGTGATGAGTTTTGAATAGCTATTACCTTGGTTTTAATATAATTTACTTAATTGTAAGTTAATATAATTACATTTTTAGTAATGGCTGTGTTTAACAACCAGATCACAAAATTGAAAATTTAACAGCTGGCTCTCATGAGCCAGCATGAGCTGCTTCTAGCACATCACTAGCCCTCAATTTCTTCTCCAGGCCCAATCTTGCTGCCAGTCTAAGAGGCTTCTGGGGTCATTAAGAGGACCCACCCAACACCCTGGGCTTTTGATTCTTCCTCACTCCAGTGACCTTTGTCTTTACTCCAGCCACCCATTGTGTTCCCATGGCCTCACCATAGGCTTGTCATCATCAGGAACGGTTTTACCCAAGAATCACACCCTCCCCTCTTGCCTCTAGACTACAGCCTCCTCTTCAAGTCCTCTTCACATCCCTACACACATCCTTCAGCCTCAAAGGACATCATTCCCTGAGCCCCGCTTACTGACCAAATCCTGATCCCTGGAACGTTCCTCCTTTCTGCCCATCCTTCTGCTGGGTCTATACTTAAGCCTTTCACTCTGGATATATAGTAATTGCACAATACAGCAATTCACATTTAATATTATTATTTCAGTAGAAGCCCCCTTATCTGATACAACTGATACCAGAAGTTGGTCAATTAAAAAAAAAGTCAGGAGTATCATAAAAAAAGATACATATCTGGACATTTAACTTAAAACACGTAAATGTGTATTAACTTGCGAATCTTTTGATGTAATGCCAAGACTTTTTCTTTGAGTATGGGTCTTCTGATTGGAATTCCACATTTCTTTTCTTGCATGACAGTACCCATAACAAATTGTTTAGACTTCCAGACTCTATAAAGTGCATAAGAACTTAAGGGACACGTGCAAAGCAATCTGAGTGCAGACTCTTGGGTTTCTATAGAGTTTCCTAAGTCTTTTCCAGTGGTCTCCCTAAGCCAAACTCAATAACATTTTTAAAAAATTTTATTTTTAATTGTGGTAAAAAAATCACATAACATAAAACTTACCATCTTAACCATTTTTAAGTGTACAGTTCAGTAGTGTTAAGTATATTCACGTTGCTGTGCAACAGATCTCCAGAACTTTTTCATTTTGCAAAACTGAAGCTCTATAGCCATTAAACAACTCCTTATTTCTCCCTCAGTCCCTGGTAACCACCATTCTACTTTCTATTTCTGTGAATTTGGTTACTCTAGATACCTCTGTTAAGTGGAATCATACAATATTTGTCTTTTTGTGAACAACTTTTTTTTTTTTAGTGACCATCTTTTTCAAAACTTTCTAAGGCAGTAAAGTTAGTTTTCATCGAAATAACAATTCACTTTCCGTTTTAAATTTTTTATTGATGTGATAATAGTTTATAACATTGTAAAATTTTAGTTGTACATTATTGTTTGTCAGTCACCATATAAACGTGTCCCTTCACCCCTTGTGCCCACCCCCCAATTCCCTTCCCTCTGGTAACCGCCAAACTGTTCTCTCTGCCCATGTGTTAGTTTATCTTCCTCATCTGAGTGAAATCATGCAGTGTTTGTCTTTGTCTGGCTTATTTCACTTAACATAACACCCTCCAGGTCCATCCATGTTGTTGCAAATGGGACGATTTTGTCTTTTTTTATGGCTGAGTAGTATTCCATTGTATATATCTATGCCACATCTCCTTTATTCAATCATCAGTTGAGGGACACTTGGGTTGCTTCCACTTGGCTACAGTGAATAATGCTGCAATGGATATGGAGGTGCATAAGCCTCTTTGGATTGTTGGTTTCAGGATCTTTGGATAAATACCCAGTAGTGGGATAGCTGGATCATAAGGTATTTCTATTTTTAGTTTTTTGAGGAATCTCCATACTGTTTTCCACAGAGGCCGCACCAGTTTGCATTCCCACCAGCAGTGAATTAAGGTTCCCTTTTCTCCACATCGTCTCCAACATTTGTTGTTTTTGTCTTGGTGATTATAGCCATTCTAATGGGTGTAAGATGATATCTTAGTGTAGTTTTGAATTGCATTTCCCTGATGATTAGTGGTGTAGAACATCTTTTCATGTGCCTATTGGCCACCTGTATATCTTCCTTGGAAAATTGTCTGTTCATATCCTCTGCCCATTTTTTTATTGGGTTGTGTTTTTGTTGTTCAGTTCTGTGAGTTCTTTACATATCATGGAGATTAACCCGTTGTTGGACATATGATTTGCAAATATTTTTTCCCAGCTGGTGGGTTGTCTTTTCATTTTGATCCTGGTTTCATTTGCCTTGTAGAAGCTCTTTAGTCTGATGAGGTCCCACTTGTTTATTTTTTCTTTTGTTTCCCTTGTCCGGGTAGACATGGAATTTGAAAAGATCCCTCTATGACCAATGTCAAAAAGGGTACTGCCTATGTTTTCTTCTAGGAGTTTTATAGTTTCAGGTCTTACCCTCAAGTCTTTGATCCATTTTGAGTTAATTATGTGTATGGCAAAAGAAAATAGTCTACTTTCATTCTTTTGCATGTGGCTGTCCAGTTTTCCCAGCACCATTCATTGAAGAAACTTTCCTTTCTCCATTGTATGTTCTTAGCTCCTTTGTCAAAGATTAGCTGTCCGTAGATGTGTGGTTCTATTCCTGGGCTTTCAGTTCTGTTCCATTGATCTGTGTGTCTGTTTTTGTACCAATACCATGCTGTTTTAATTATTATAGCTTTGTAGTGTATTTTGAAGTCAGGGATTGTGATGCCTCCAGCTTTGTTCTTTTTTCTCAGAGTTGCTTTAGCTATTCGGGGTCTTTTGTTGCCCCATATGAATTTTAGTATTCTTTGTTCTATTTCTGTGAAGAACGTCATTAGGATTCTGATTGGGACTGCATTGAATCTGTAGATTGCTTTAGTTAGTATGGACATTTTAACTATGTTTATTCTTCCAATCCATGTGCATGAGATATCTTTCCATTTCTTTATGTCATCATTGATTTCTTTCAATAATGTCTTATAGTTTTCATTGTATAGGTCTTTCACTTCCTGGGTTAAATTTATTCCTAGATATTTTATTCTTTTTATTGCGATTGTAAATGGGATTTTCTTCCTGAGTTCTCTTTCTGTTAGTTCATTCTTAAGAGTATAGAAATGCAACCGATTTTTGTAAGTTGATTTTGTACCCTGCAACTTTGCTGTAGTTTTTAATTATTTCTAATAGTTTTCCAGTGGAGTCTTTAGGGGTTTCTATACATTAAATCATGTCATTTGCAAACAGCAAGAGTTTCACTTCTTCATTGCTTATTTGGATTCCTTTTATTCCTTTTTCTTGCCTAATTGCTCTGGCCAAAACCTCCAGTACTATGTTGAACAAGAGTGGCGAGAGTGGGCACCCTTGTCTTGTCCGTGTTCTCAGAGGGATGGCTTTCAGTTTTTCCCCACTGAGTATGATGTTGGCTGTGGGTTTGTCATATATGGCCCTTATTATGTTGAGGTACTTTCCTTCTATACCCTTTTTGTTGAGGGTTTTTATCATAAATGGATGTTGGATCTTGTCAAATGCCTTCTCTGCATCCATTGAGATGATCATGTGGTTTTTATTCCTCATTTTGTTAATGTGGTGTATCACATTGATTGATTTGCGGATGTTGAACCATCTCTGTGTCCCTGGTATAAATCCCACTTGATCATGGTGTATGATCTTTTTAATGCATTGCTGTATTCGATTTGCCAATATTTTGCTGAGGATTTTTGCATCTATATTCATCAGCAATATTGGCCTGTAGTTTTCCTTCTTTGTGTTTGTCCTTGTCTGGCTTTGGTATCAGGGTGTTGTTGGCCTCGTAGAACGTGTTAGGAAGTGTTCCATCTTCCTCTATTTTTTGGAATAGTTTGAGAAGGACAGGTGTTCAATCTTCTTTGAGGGTTTGGTAAAACTCTCCAGAGAAGCCATCTGGTGCTGGACTTTTATTTTTGGGGAGGTTTTTGGTTACTGTTTCAATCTCTTTACTTGTGATTGGTCTATTCAGATTCTCTATTTCTTCCTGATTCAGTTTTGGGAGGTTGTATAAGTGTAAGAATTTATCCATTTCTTCTAGATTGTCCAATTTGCTGGCATGTAGTTTTTCATAGTATTCTCTTATAATCCTTTGTATTTCTGTGGTATCTGCTGCAATTTCTCCTGTTTTATTTCTAATTTTATTTATTTGAGCTTTCTCTCTTTTTTTCTTAGTAAGTCTGGCTAAGAGTTTGTCAATTTTGTTTATTTTCTCAAAGAACCAGCTCTTTGTTTCATTGATCCTTTCTACTGTTTTTTTTGTTTGTTTCAATTTCATTTATTTCTGTTCTAGTTTTTATTTCCTTCCTCCTGCTGACTTTGGGCTTTGTTTGTTCCTCTTTTTCTAATTCTGTTAGATGTAGTTTAAGGTTGCTTATTTGGTATTTTTCTTGTTTATTAAGGTGGGCCTGTATTGCTATGAGTTTCCCTCTCAGGACCACTTTTGCTGTATCCCATACAAGTTGGTATGGTGTATTTTCATTTTCATTTATCTCCAGATATTTTTTTATTTTTCCTTTAATTTCTTCAATGATCCATTGGTTCAGATCCATTCAGTAGCATGTTGTTTAATCTCCACATCTTTATCCCTTTCCCAGTTTTTTTCTTGTAGTTGACTTCTAGTTTCATAGCATTATGGTTGGAAAAGATGCTTGTTATGATTTCAATTTTCTTAAATTTATAGAGGCTTGCCTTGTTTCCCAGCATATGGTCTATCCTTGAGAATGTTCCATGTGCACTTGAGAAGAATGTGTAATCTGCTGTGTTTGGATGGAGTGCTCCCTATATATCTATTAAGTCCATCTTGTCTAGTTTTTCATTTAAGTCCACTATTTCCTTATTGACTTTCTGTCTGGATGATCTATCCATTGATGTAAGTGGGGTGTTGAGATCCCCTACTATTATTGTGTTGTTGTTAATAAATCCTTTTAGGTTTGTTAATAGTTGCTGTATGTACTTTGGTGCTCCTGTGTTGGGTGCATATACATTTATAAGTGATATGTCTTCTTGGTGGAGTGTCACTTTTATCATTATATATTGCCCCTCTTTGTCTCTCATTACCTTTTTTATCTTTAATTCTACTTTGTCTGATATAACTATGGCAACACCTGCTTTCTTTTGTTTGCTATTAGCTTGGAGTATTGTCTTCCATCCTTTCACTCTGAGCCTATGTTTGTCTGTAGAGCTGAGATGTGTTTCCTGGAGGCAGCATATTGTTGGATCTTGTTTTTTAATCCACCCCACCACTCTGTGTCTTTTGATTGGAGTATTTGATCTGTTTACATTTAGAGTGATTATTTATATATGAGGGCTTAATGTTGCTATTTTATCACTCATTTTGCAGTTCTTTTGCATTTCCTTTGTTTCTCGTCCTGTGTGTTTTTGACTACCAATTCAGTTTGGTAGTTCTATATGATGGTTTTCTTAGTTTCCTGTTTATTTATCGTATGTGTCTCTGTTCTGATTATTTGTTTAGTGGTTACCGTGAGGTTTGTATAAAAAAATCTCACAGATGAGATAGCCTATTTTCTGATGACCTCTTATTTCCTTACACTAAGTCGATTCTATCCCTTTCCTCTTCCCCTTCTAAGTTATTATTGTCACAACTTATTCCATCTTGTGTTGTGAGCTTGTGTTTAAAGTGATAAGGTTATATTTATTTTTGGTGTTTTCCTTCCCTTAATCTTTGGTGTTATAATTAATTGTTTGCTAACCTATTCTGATAGAGAGCTACAATTTTTCTGATTTTGTCTACCTATTTTTCTCCCTGCTCAAAGCTTTGTATCCCCTTTCTCTTTTTTTTTTTTTTTTCCAGGCATGAGGGCCTTCTTGAGCATTTCTTGTAGTGGGGGTCTTGTAGCAATGAACTCCCTCAGCTTTTGTTTATCTGGGATGGTTATTATTTCTCCATCATATCTGAAGGATATTTTCACTGGATAGAGTATTCTTGGCTGAAAGTTTTTTCTTTCAGAATTTTGAATATATCATTCCACTCTCTCCTAGCCTGGAAAGTTTCTGCCGAGAAATTGGCTGAGAGCCTAATAGAACTTCCTTTGTACAATTTGGTTGGTTGGTTGGTTGGTTGGTTTTTTTTTTTTTTTTTTGGTCTTGCTGCCCTTAATAATTTTTCCTTTACCATTGACTTTTGCCAGCTTTACTACTATATGCCTTGGAGAGGGTCCTTTCATGTTGATATATTTAGGAGATCTATTGATTTCATTCACTTGTATTTCCAGCTCCTTCCCCAGGTTTGGGAAGTTCTCAGCTATTATTTCTTTGAACAAGTTCTCTGCTCCTTTTTACTCTCTCTTCTCCCTCTGGAATACCTATAATCCTTGTGTTGAATTTCCTAATTGAATCAGATATTTCTTGGAGGATTTCTTCATTTCTTTTTAGTCTTAGTTCTCTCTCCTCCTCCATCTGGAGCATTTCTGCATTCCTATCCTCAATATTGCTAATTCTTTCCTCCATATTGTCAGCTCTGTTCTTTAAAGATTCTAGATTTTTCTTTATCTCCTCCATTGTTTTTCATCTCCAACATTTCTGATTGGTTTTTCTTTATAGTTTCAATCTCTTTTGTGAAGAAATTCCTGATTCCATTGAATTTTCTATCTGTATTTTCTTGTGGTTCATTGAGTTTTTTTATGGTAGCTATTCTGAATTCTCTATTGTTTACATTATAAATTTCTATGCCTTCAGGATTGATTTCTGGGCGCTTGTCATTTTCCTTCTGGTCTGGAGATTTAATATATTTTTGCATAATGCTTGAGGGTGTGGGCTTATTTTTCCTCATTCTGAAGATATCTGGTTGCAGCTTCCACCTGTCCCCACTGCATGGGGGTCAAGAGCTGTGTATTCTGAGCCTGCTACAATCCGTGGGTGCTCTGGCTGGCCAGCTGTGCTGGTGCTCCGGGGAGGGAGGGGTCTTTCTTTTGCCTGCCTGATCCCAGGGGCTTCCTACTCTTCCCTCGCTATCTGCTCTCCTGGGGTGCTAGCTTGCTGAAGGCACCCCTGCAACAGTTCAGTCCCCTCCATATGGGAATTTCCCACAGGCTGTGAGAGAACTTGGAGAGTGACGGTTTTCCCACAGAGGGCTGCCCCCCCCCCAGCCGCATGGTCCTGGTCCCAGGGTCGCTGTCACTGGGGAAGGACAGGAGCTCTCCTTACCTCCTTCCACTTCCTCTGTGGGTACCAGCACCTCCACCCTCAGATGTGAGGATGGGTGGTCAGATGTCTTTTGTGTTGGGTGAGTGTCTTCTGTTGGTATTTGAATGTCCTTTTTGTTGTATCTTTGTGGGGAGAGTCTCAGGGAGAAAGCTCACTCTGCCATGATGCTGACATCACTCTCAATTCACTTTCCTTTTGCACTCATATTTCTATGGTTTAGTTACACTTCATTAAATTTTGTAATTACAGTAACAAGTACAAAATGCATTAACAGGTTTAGGAATGTGTTAGTCTGGGTCCTCAAAGAAGCTGACACCAAGATCATATTAAACATACAAGACATTTATTAGGGGAAACCATCCATTAGAGAAAATGAGGAGGGAGCCAGGAGAGCCTGGGAAAGTCATCAAATCATGCTACAACTCTGAGTGAAGGAGAGAGGGAAGGAAGGAAGGAAGTTGGGTGGAAGCATCTTAGACTGCAGTGCAGTTCCAAGGAAAGTTCAGCAAGGCCACTGGGGAGTCCTCCAGCCAAAGCCACCCATCTTCCACCCAACTTCCACCCATTTTCCAGGAGTGGGCCTGCTTTAATATCTGATCTGTGCTCATTTACTAGCCGGGAGCAGCCCATGGGAAATTTGGTCTTGGCACAAGTGCAGTGATGGATTTCAGAATGCAGCAGCTGGGTCCCTTGGCCAGTTATGCTCCCTGCAATAAAAAATGTGAAAAGCCATTCTTGTGGTCACCACAGGTAACAAACACAGCTGGCTCTCGGTGTATCATGTATGGATTTAGCTTGGCTAGGTGTAACAGAAAACTCAAATAACAGTGCCTTAAACAAGATAGGTCTTCTTTTTCTCACATAATGAGAAGTCCAGAAATAAACAAGTTGGTTCAGTGACTTTAAGATTCAGGGTAGAGGTCTCTGCAATTCTCTTGCCCTTTCCCTCAGACTTTTGAGATGGCTTCTCAACTGCAGCCAGCATGGGTGCACTGCAGGCACCTGAAAGGAGGAAGAGCAGAGGGCAAAAGGGCATGCCAACTGGGTCTGCACCCCCACTTAATCATCTTTCCAGAAAGCTCAATGCAACAATTTCCACTTATCTCTTGTTAGCCTGAACTGTCACATAGTCATTCCTATTTGGCAAGGAAGTGACAATGTGACACATTTTAGCATTTTAGCTGAGCACATTGTCTCTGCCGATAAAATCAGTGTTTTTAGTAAAGAAGAAGGGGAGAATGGATACTGAGGAAGGCACCAGCAGTGTCTGCCACACTTGGTGAGCAAGAACACACTAGAGAATGGCCTGCTACCCAGTGAGCACATTCAGGTGGCCATGGGCTTCATTCTGCATGTTGTATGCAGAGGCAAGAGGGAGTTCAGCTCATCTGATGACTCAGTGCCATGGAGGTGGTGATGAGCACATTTACTGGGTTATTTTTATTTCACTAGAATGTCAGCTCCACTGAGCAAGAACTGTTCTTGTATTTTTCACTGACATACCCCTAGCACCTACAGCAGTGCCTGTTACATAAGCGATCCAATCATATTTTGAATGAATGAATGATTAATAAGTGTTGCTTTATTTTTCAACAAACTCCTATCACCTGATGTCCTTGAATGTGGAACCTGCAAAAGCCCTTTGGGGATAATTCTTCCCCAATATTGCCCATTCCATTCATTCTCAGCAGGTAATCTCAACTCCCTCAGGGGGAAAATTAACTAACTTGCCTATGTATCCTTTCTTACTACTTGTCTCAGAGGAAGAGATATTGCTATAAGCTGAATGTTTGTGTACCCCCCAAATTGATATGTTGAAATCCTAACCCCCAAAGGCGATGGTATTAAGAGATGGGGCCTTCGGGGAGTGACAAGACGGCCCCACCTTCATGAATGGGATTAGTGCTCTTATAAAAGAGACCCCATAGAGCTCCCTAGCCCTTTCTGCCCTGTGAGGATACAAGAAGTCTGCAGCTGGGAAAAGGGCCCTCACCCGATGCTGCTGGCACCCTGATCTCGAGCTTCCAGCCTCCAGAACTGTGAGAAATAAAGTTCTGTTGTTTATAAGCCACACAGTCTGTGGTATTTTTTTTACAGCAGCCCAAATGGACTAAGACAGATGTCTCCCCACCCCCTTCCAAGCTAAGGCCAGTCCCCCAACTGTGCTCTGATTCCCATCCCTTCTTATCTCCCCGGCGATGTTGATCTATCAATTATCTTCTTTTCTCGGTGCCTTCAACTTCTCCTTCTGTCTTCTATTCAGCCTTCCAACGTCTTCCAAAATAAAAAGTAAAACTGTTATTCCTCTGTCCACAGCCCACTCAGGCTATTGTCTAACTCACATTCCTGGGTGATTTCAGCCACTCCAAGGCAGTAAGTACCCGCTGTGTGCTGAAGATTCCCTGATCAGCCAAGAGTTCTTTGCTGTAAGTGTGAAGAAGACAACTCTGGCTAATGTGAGCAGAAAAGATATTTACTGGAAGGGTATCAGGTGAGTCATATAACTAACTCTCTTGCTCTGACTCAAGACCCATGAATCCTAATTCTGGTCATCATCTGGCCTCCCAGGGACCTTTCTTAGGGGTGTGATAACTCAGAGGATGTGACTGCCAGCCCCTTTGACAGTTTGTGTCTGGTTTATTCATCAGTCTCTTGTGAGCTAGTTTGCTATAAGTCAGCCTTATTTTCATGGATTGGTAATTTTATGGCTATTCATTATTTAACAGGAAAAAAATACTACTTTCTCTGCCTGACTTTTAATTTTAGAAACTGAAGCAATTTGTACCAAAAGCAATTATGCTTTGCACTTTTGACTTCAAGGATCTGGCTGCTTTATTCTTTTGTTACTATATGCAACTTACTACTAAAATAAAAACATTGTTATGCATATTCTCCCAAACAAATGAAATCTTTTTGGATCAATGAAAACAAACATGACTGTCCCTAGAACACTTTTGGTCTTCCCTGAACTCAGAGGCTGTTGCCTTGGCCTTGTTCCTCCATGGGTACATGAACCACTGTGATGCTGGGCTCTTTCATACACCTCAACTCTTCCCTGGGCCTGGGCCCTCAGCCTCCTCCCACTCTCATCTTTCTCCCACTCTCCCAATTCCATACCACAGAGAACAACTTAGCCTTTCTACTTCCTACCGTCTCAAACATTTTAGCCTCAGAACCACTTTGCATTCTTAAAAATTATTAACCGGGGCCCACCCAGTGGCATAGTGGTTAAGTTCACACCCTGCACTTCGACGGCCCGGGGTTCACAGGTTCAGATCCCGGACGGGGACCTACGCGCTGCTCGTCAAGCCATGCTGTGGTGGCATCCCATATAAAGTAGAGGAAGATGGGCATAGATGTTAGCTCAGGGCTAATCTTCCTCATAAAAAAAAAAATTATTAACCCCATAGAACTTTTTAAATGTAGGTTATTTATCAATATTTATTATAAATTAAAACTAAGAAATTAAAAAATTTAGGTACTGATTCATTTAACAATAACAATAATAAACTCATTACATGTCAACGTAAAAAAACCCCATATTTTTATTTCCAACAGTTATATTTTCCAAAACAAACACACAAAAAAGTAGTGAAAAGATTGACATTGTTTTACAATTTTGCAGATCTCTTGAATATCTGGCTTAATGGAAGACAGCTGAAGTCTCATATCTGCTTCTGTATCTAACCTGTTGCAATATCACATGTCAAATGCAACCTTTGGAAAATTCCACTGTACATTCATGAGAGAATAAGAATGAAAAAGGCAAATAATGTCTTAGTATTGTTATAAAAATAGTTTTGACCTTGCAAGACTACCTCCCTCAAGAAAGAGTCTCCGGAACCCCCAAAGATCCCTGGATCACATTTTAAGAACCACTGTTCTGGGGCCAGCCCTGTGGCAGAGTGGTTTAGTTCACGCTTTGGCAGCCCGGGGTTCACAGGCCGGATCCCAGGCACCCGCCGACGCACTGCCTGTCAGCCATGCTGTGGCAGCATCCCATATAAAGTAGAGGAGGATGGGCATGGATGTTAGCCCAGGGCCAGGCTTCCTCAGCAAAAAGAGGAGGATTGGCAACAGATGTTAGCTCAGGGCTGGTCTTCCTCACAAAAAAAAAAAAAAAAAAAAAAAGAACCACTGATCTAGACCATGTCCTAGGGGTGGGTTGCTGACTCTTCACACCCAAAGAAGCCCATCATTCATTCACTCAACAAATACTGTGCACCTACTGAGTGTCAGACACTGTTTTGGGTGCTGGAGATGCAGCCAGGAACAAAACAAAGTTTCTACCCTCATGGAGCCTCCATTCCAGTGGCAGCACAGGTAATAACAATAAACAAATATAGTTATGTCAGGTGACAATAAGTGCCATGAAAAAAAATAAAGCCAGAGAAGGGAATAGAGATTGAAGGAGGGGGACTGTTATTTTAGGGTGGTCAGGGAGGCCACTGGAGAAGGTGATACTTGAGCAGAGCCTGAAGGATTTGAGGTAGAGAGCCAAGGATATATCAGAGGGAGAGAGGATATTAGTTGGCAGAAGGAGCAGGAAGTGCAAAGGCCCTGACACAGAAGTGTGTTCATCATGTTTGAGGAAAAGCAAGGAAGCTGGTGAGGCTTGAATGGAATGAGTGAGGGAGAGGGTGGTGGGAGATGAGGTCAGAGGAGGGAGGAGTGCTCAGATTCTGGGTATACTTTGAAGGGATAATGATGATTTCACCAAATTCATACCCCTCTTTGACACTGCAGCAGATTATATTCTCCAACAATGGCCACAGCAATATTTCTAGTCCCCAAGGTCCTCCCAGAACCTTGCCACTCCCCATCAAGAAATGGAATCTAGGGCCAGTCCTGGTGGCTAGTGGTTAAGTTCTGCACACTCTGCTTCAGCAGCCTGGGTTCAGTTCCTGGGCACAGACCTACACCACTTATCTGTTACCAGCCATGCTGTGGCAGCAGCCCACATGAAAAGGGGTTAAAGGGGAAGATTGGCAACAGATGTTAGCTCAGGGCGAATCTTCTGCACAAAAAATAAAAAAGAAATGGAATCTACTTCCTTTCCCCTTGAACTTGGGCAGGGCTTAGTGACTTCCTTGACAAACAGAATGTGGCAGAAGTGACACTCATGTCTAGGTCATAAAACGCAATATGGCTCATGCCTGGCTGTCTCGCTGTCATTGGATGCTCACCCTGGCGTCCAGCCATCACGCTGTGAGGAAGCCCAAACTGATCCAAACGAAAGAGCACACAGAGAGGCCCACGTGGAGATCGGAGGCCTCCAGCTGATGGTCAGCAAGAACTGACAGGCATGCAAGTGAACAAACTTTCAGATTATTCCAGCCCCAGCCTTTGAGTCTTCCGGCTGGAACCCCAGACATGGCAGAGAAGAGACAAACCATCCTTGCTCTGCCCTACCAAAATTCCTGACCCATAGAATCTGGGAGCATGATAAATGATGGGCTTGCACAACTAAATCCTGGATAATTTGTTATGCAGCAGCTGATAACTGGAACAGAAGCCTCGCAGCATCCTATGTGAGTTTCCAAAGTACTAATCTAATCAATCAGGCCTGACTAAAATCCTGCAATGATTTCATAGGCTAAAGTCAAAGGTGATGAGCACACCAGGATATTAAAAGAGATCTCAGCAATCAGTTAGCCTTCTTCCCTCCAGGTTATGAAGGGCAGCTTTGGGACTCAGGCTAATGGATGGAAGCAGTCACAAAGTAGGTTAATAAGAAGGAAGTAATAATAGCCAGGCATGAGCAGTGCCTACTTCCTGACACGCTTTTCCTCCAATGAACAGAGGCCACACAAACCCCAGAGAAAACCCAGGATCTCTTTCCCCTGGTACTCCCCACCCCTGCCATAAAAAGGCACTGGGCATGAAGAATTTCCAGGTGAAATCCTTAAAAGTTTCCAGTAGAAGTTGCACTGACCTGCAGATATGTGTGTTTTAAAGATACGAGTTAGTTGAGATACTGGACTGTCCATAGAGACGGCTGCCATCTCTCTACCGGCTCCCATGCCTAGATACGCATGGCAGGCCTTCCCCCCAAGAGGCAGAGTTTTATTTCCTTGCACCATGAATTTGGGCTGGACATGCATCTTGGTTTGACCAACAGAATGCAGAGGAAGTAATAATGTGTGACTTCTAGACATGGGTCTTATGAGGCCTTGCAGCCTCCATTTTCACCTTTTGGGGATCAAGCCACTCAAGAAATAAGCTTGGGTTAGAGACCATGTGGAGAGAGGCCCAGCCAGCACCCCAGCCCTTTCAACCACCCCAGCTGAGGCACCAGACATGCAAGCGAAGCCATCTTCGGTATTCCAGCTCCAGTCCAGCTCCCAGCTGAATGCAGATGAATGAGTGACCCCAGCCAACACCATATGGAGCAGAAGAACTGCCCGGTGGAGTCCAGCCAAACCACAGAGGCTGGATAACTTAATGGATTCATTTAATTAATTAGAAATAATAAATCATTGTTATTTTTAGCCACTAGGTTTTAAGGTGATCTGTTACCCAGCAATAGGCAACTGAAGCAGTTGACAACTGAACAACCTGAAACTGTCACACAAGAACATGAGATTTTTGGCTTCTTTTTTGAAAACACTGGACCTGCATTGCTCACTTGGACTTCAGGGCAGAACCTGAGAGGAGTGCCCACAACCCACGGTGAAGATCTCTGGGTCCAATAGGACAACTGCTTCAGAGGGAGGAGGAGTTCCACCTGCTCCCGTGACTTCTCCAGGGGCAGAAATGATGGGAGCTGGTGACACCCAATCACAACTCTCATATCTCCCCCAGGCGGGTTCACTGGGCAGGTCATTAGTCAGCAAGTACGCTTAATTTCCGGGCAGAGAGAGAATTCTTCCAGAATTTTTGCATGCAAAATATGCTCTTTTCTCTTGTTGAAATATATAAATTTTATCTTCTGGGACAGTATGTACAGGGCACCTTGTGATTTACTTCAGAACAATAGATGGCAGACACACTTGGGTAACTTTGTCTTTTGCTCAAGAGAAGGGAAGACAATTAATTATCTGGTGGTGACAGGGGACCAGCATGGCCATAAAGAGGATTTGACCAACTAGCTCCCTGAACTGGGAGGAACTCCCATTCATTCAGCTTGATTTGGGGGCTTTGTTCTGGGCTAATAGGATGGGGGATGGGAGTGACAGAGATGTTATGTGAAAAGAGCTATTTCCACTCTCACCACCACAGGGAGGTGGAGAAGGGATAACTGCCATGGAGAGAGGTGACCCAGGAAAAGGGGAACTATTTCCTGGCTTCTTCCCAGTGCTGCAGACCCTAGGGGCCTCTACAGCAACAAAATTACATTGTTTATCATAAGCCTGACTCTGACAGGATGTGATGGGAGAAGGGCTCTACACAAGTTAACATTCACAAAAGCTGATACAGCCACTCTCCATTGAAATGAAACAGAAAATTTTAATTCACACACAAGCAAAAGAAAACCACTGGGGGGCCGCCCGGTGGCGCAGCGGTTTAGTCCGCGCTTGGCAGCCCGGGGTTCGCGGGTTCGGATCCCGGGCGCCCGCCGATGCACTGCCTGTCAGCCATGCCGTGGTGGCGTCCCATATAAAGTAGAGGAAGGTGGGCACGGATGTTAGCCCAGGGCCAGTCTTCCTCAGCAAAAAGGGGAGGATTGGCAACAGATGTTAGCTCAGGGCTGGTCTTCCCCACACACACAAAAAAAAAGAAAACCACTGGGCCGGCATTCCTGCCTATCAACAAACAGCTGGGGCCCACGAGCTCTGGCTGCCCCGTGCAGGTTGGCATCCTGCTCTGCCTCTGTATTTTTTCACCCTGCCCTCCAGGTTTGCCCCAAGCTTTACTGCTCAGCAGCTGAGTCTTAGGGCAAGGGATTTAGCTTATATCTGCCAAGTGGGAGTGAAGACCCCATGGAGATACTGGGGGGATAACCTGAGACAATTCCAAGAAGTCGGTGTTATTATTATCATCATCATCTCCATTTTACAGGAGAAGAAACTGAGGCACAGAGAGATTCCATAGCTTGACCAAGAGCACAGCTAGCAAGTAGCAGAGCTGGGATTCAAACCCAGGGAACTGGGCTCCAGAGTCCATACTCTTAACCACCCCACTAGCTGCTTCTGGGTGCTAGATGGGCAAGCATTTTGTAAGTTTAGAAAAACGGTGCACCCCTGAAGGATACCTATAATACCGGGAAGGCATAAACCAAGCACCCTAGCTCTGCCCCAGGTCAAAGCTGAAGGAGGAAGAGCCACCCTGGTGGCCCCCACCCCAGGCAAGCACCTGGCCAAGTAGAACTCTACCCTGAGGTTCCAGGGCCTTCATTATGGATAGCTGGGGAGGCTGTAGCTGATGGATAGCTCTCTGCCCTGCTTTCCTCTTCCTCCTGTGAGTGGTCTAGTGCCATGATTAAACACAGACTCTGGAGCCAGACTGTCTGACTCTGGATCTGGCTCTACCTCACTAACGAAGTGCAGTTGCACATAGTGCTTGTTGCATTAAATGAGTTAGTACATGTAAGTGCTTAGTACATGTCTGGCACATAGTAAGGGCAGAGTAAATGTCAGCTGTAATTGATAACCATTCCCTCACCTGATCAGCTCTATACCTTCCTCCCACCCCAATGTTCTCAAACATCTTGACTTCTGTTTTTGATCAATTCCCACTTTGGAAATAGGAGTATGACCCTATCTTCAGATGGCAAAGCTGATCCAAAGAGGGAAAGCAACAATGGGGGATTTCAGGCCTCACAGCAGGCTCTTGGGAAGTCTTTTGAAGACAAGTGCTCTCCTGGGAACTCTAACTTTGCCCAGGTGGTAGCTTCTTACTACACTTGCCTCTGGAGTCTGGAAGGAAGATGGGGAGACTAATGGCAGTACCCAACTCTTGGGGAGCTAGAGAAGGAGCTCCAATGGCTTCTTCTGACTCTCCTTCCCCCTCCTACAGACCCCTCTCTGCACTCATTCTAGGCCCCACATATTCCCTCCTTCTCTCCCTCCCAGGTCTCAGGTGACTGTCTGCTAGGTGCTATCTGCTGTCTGTAGTTGACTCCTAGCCTGTCTGCTAGGAAAGCAGTTGAATTTCATGCAAGGTTAAAGGCTCTTGTCCCCAAATGGCATCATCACTGGGCCTGCAATGCAAACCCCTCTTCCCCATCTCCGGGCCAGAGCCAGCACAGGAGGAGCAGCATCCTGAAGGCAGAGACTTGGCTGGTATTGGGACTTCTGGGTCCTGTCCTAGTTGGCCCAAGGGGAAAAGCAATGACTGGAGGTGAGATATGGTGAGGAGGCTGGACTGGGGTGGAGACATAGATGGAGAGCAGGAATCAGAGCACTGCCCCAGGGCCTGGGACTCAGTCTAAGAGAAGAGGTACCTGGCCTGGACAGGGATTCCTGTATGGCAGAGCTCTCTTCCTCTCTCCCAGGCCATGTTCACCTCCAGCATCATTGCCCAGCAGTGTTAAATTTACAAAGAGCTCTGAGAGCCATAATCCCACTCAACCTTCAGGAGAGCCCTGTAAAGTGGTGACTGCTCTTATGCCCATGGCCAAAGATTTCAAAACAATCTTAGAAAAGTTGTCACTCATGCATCCATTTAAAAAACATTTATTAAGCGCTTGCTATATGCCAGGAAATAAATCCAGCTCTCCTGATTCAGGGTCTTTCCATATATTTGCTTCAATACATTGATTCCTGATTCCCCCTCCTCTTAAATTTGCCCCCCAAACACTCCCTTCTGTTATGGTTTTGAAACATCTACAAATTCTCTGATACTGCTCCCTTCAACAAGTGGAACCTAATTCCCCTTCAGAGGAGGCTGGGCCATAAAAGGCACTGTGGCTCCCTGCTTGTTCTCTCTCTCTCATCACCTGCTCTGGGGGAAGCCAGCTGTTATGTCATGAGTGGATCTATGGAGAGATCCATGTGAACCAATGCCTCTGACCAACATGTGAGCAAGCTTGGGAGCAGGTCCTCCAGACCCAGCCAACATTCTGACTGCAGCATCAGGAGAGGCTCCAAGCTAGAACCACCCCTGCAAGCTGCTCTCGGATCTCCAGCTCTCAGAAAGGTGTGAGATAATGAATGTTTTTGTTTTCAGCTGCTGAGTTTTGGGGTAATTTTTTATACAACAATAGATAACCATACATCTTCCCCACTGTAGGAACCCCCTGTCTCCCCAAAACCAACTCCTACCTTTACTGGGCAGCTCAAATCATTTAAAAGTTTCTTTTTCTCTTATACTCAGGTGAGGTAGTAAAATGAGTCAGGGCACTTGCATTCAAATATCGACGGTTGCTGCTTTCTAGCTGTAGTACATTGGACAGGTTACTTAACCTCTCAGTGCCTCAGTTTCCACATCTCTCAGACAATGATGGAAAGGAAAATTGT
Organism: Tapirus indicus; assembly: GCA_031878705.1. NCBI lineage: Eukaryota > Metazoa > Chordata > Mammalia > Perissodactyla > Tapiridae > Tapirus > Tapirus indicus. Next base: position 64,275,404 of record CM062918.1, on the reverse strand, counting down.
GAAGATTAAATCAGAGAACAGATATATGAGGGTACCTGGCCCTCTGCTGGGCACAGGTGGGTGCCTGGTAAATCTGAGCTCCCTCTGGCCCCCTCTAACTTTCCAGGCCTGACTCCTTTGCATGCTCCCAAGCCCCTCCCAGAGAGGCTGGGGCAGGATCTGCAGCTTTAGGAACTCCCGTACTCTTCCCACCATTGGAGTGGAGGAGGAGACCTGCCCTGCTCCAGGGATTTTCTCCTAGGCTTGGGGTGAGAGGAGACCTGTCCACGAGAGGCGAGAGGCGGGATGTACTTCTGGAAAAGTCCATTTGCAGAGCAGGGGCTGGAGCCACACTGGCCAGGCCAGGGCTCCAGCCTAGCCACCCCGCCACCTCCTCTGAGGGTGAAAGGTGTCTAATTTGCCCCTCACTAGTCCCTAACGTCTTAGGAAAACTGCTATTTCCAAGGCTTTGCCCACTTCCTCCCCTTTTCATCAGCTTTCTTTCCCCCTCATCTACCTTTTTAAATGTTTACAAGTTATTTTAATCACAAATAATATATGAAAAATAATGTTAGGGCCATCCCAGTGGCATAGCGGTTAAGTTCGCTGGCTCCACTTCAGCGGCCTGGGGTTCACAGGTTCGAATCCCAGGCGCAGACTGACACACCCCTTGTGAAGCCGTGCTGTGGTGGCATCTCATATAAAGTAGAGAAAGATGGGCACGGATGTTAGCCCAGGGCCAGTCTTCCTCAGCAAAAAAGACGAGGATTGGCAACGGATGTTAGCTCAGGGCTATCTTCCTCACAAAAAAACAAAACAACCAAAGAAAAAGAAAAAAAAAATAACAGCTAACATTTCCTGAGAACTTACCAGCCGAGGTTCTAAGACTGTTAAACGTGTCTCACACCACTTTATGAGGTAGATTCTGATGTTAGTCCCATCTTACAGCTGAGAAAACCAAGGCACGGGGGTTAAGTAAATTGCCTGAGGTCACACGGAGGCAAAAAGAAGCTAACGAAGCGAAGCTGGGGCTTCAAGGTCAGGCCCTCACCTACACAGGCTGTTCCAAAACTCTGCTCAATTTGGGATTCATATTTAGTAGTTCTTTTCTTAAAGAGGCCCCCAAAAACTGGATGCGGCCTCAGAGGTAACAGAGGCAGTGTGCTGTTTTCTTGCAGATATTTTAAAAAGACATTTACATCTATAAACACGCACACACGGAAATAGACACACACCCCCTTTTAAAAATACTTGTGGTCCTACCGTGTGTATAGTTGGCACCCGGCTGTTTTAACAGAAAGTCTTGACTGCCTTTCCACGTTTCTAACCGTCGCGGGGTGTTCGCCACAGATGATCAAACGTATTCACCCACTTTCGCAGCGTTGAGCCCTCCACTCCCCTCCCGACCGCGTCCGCCCCTTCCCCGGGGTTCCTCCCCGCCTCCCCGAGTATTCTCCTTTCTCCCCACTCATCCGGGCTTCCTCTCTCACACCGCCCCCTTCCCCCGGTATCCTCGCTTTCTCTCCTTCGCCCCCATTCCTAGCTGCCTCCGGCATTTCTCCCCTCTCCCTGCCCCGCCCCCGTACTTCACCGCCCACACGGTTTCCCCCCCTACTGGCCCCTCTCCCGCCTCCGCTTTCTCTCCGCCGACCCCATTACCCTTCTTCACAGTTTTCCGCCCCCCTCCCCGTGCCCTCCCCGCCGGCCCTGCCACTCCGAGGCCCAGCAGGGGCGCACAGCCAGCGGGCCACGATGCGCGCTGACAATGTAATGAATGGCTTCAGCGGTAATTAGCGACCCGGCGGCTAATCACGATGTACATTTACATTTTAAGTGCTGCAGAGGGAGCGAGGAAGGGGAGGGGACCGGCGGGAGGGTATGCGGGCCTTATCCATGCTCTCCCTTCACTAACTGGGGAGCAAAGTGAATCCAAGTCTTGCACCGCTGGCGGCAGTTGCGGGGGCGGCGGGGAGCGGTGCCTTGAGGGCCAACCCAGGCGGATGCAGAACAGCCCCATCCTCTTCCTACGCAAACGTGGAGCTCACAGGCCCTTTGCTCCAAACTACAGACCCCTGCCTATATACCCTCCAAGTGAACGTTCAGCCTAGGCTTGCGTCCCTGCAGTGGATGGAGAGCTCGCTTCTTCTCTAACCAGCCGGTTCTAATGTGCATTCCGGCCATTCGGGCAGTTTTTCTCGGGCCTCGCCGAAACTGCCGCCTTTTATGTCTCATAACTGCCCCTTGTCTTACAGAGCCTGAGGTTCCCCGCGCCCCGCCACGCGCCACGTGCAGCCAGTCTTTGTGTCTTCTCAAGGCTGCTGTGCCTCCAGCTTCTAGGCTGTTCCTCGTGGGGCCCGCGGGAGCTGGGACGGGGCCGGAGTCCAGGTTTGGCGCGGAATGCCACCCTGAGGGCCCCTGATCCCAGCGTGCGAGCAAGAGATCGGAGAGGGGGCGGTCACTCACTCACACGTTGGGGCGCAAAGGCCCGCCTGCTCCAGCTACTCCCAAGGGGCGGTTCTGAACAGCAAGGGCAGAAAACCAGAAATACAAGATGCTGAGGAGACGAGAAGAGCCTGAAAATGGAGAGGGGGACCCCGGCAGCCCCATCTCAAGACTCAGCTCCTCCAGGCACTGTTGTGCCCCCAGCACTTTCAGGGTTTCTCGCCCAAGGCAGCTCCCCGTGCGCCTCCGGGTGCGCGCCGTCGTAGTCAGCCCCACCGGGATCAGGTGTGCCCCACTCTCTCAGTTCTGACTGCGCGTGTGCGTGACGGGGGTAGAAGGATTAAGGGAGATGCCCCAGGGCAGTTCTAGGGAGGGGCCAGCTCCTTCCCAAACCGCCCCCCACCCCATCAGCGGTTCTTCAATTCCAACCTCACCTCTCTCTTCGCTGTTCATCTCTCCTGGCAGGACATCCGGGGCCACTCTCCCTGTCTTGTGGAGTTCTCCTAGAAGGGCATCCAGTAGCTTCATAATGCCCCAAAGCTTCAACTTGCCACCTTCCTCCATTCTCCCTCTCAAAGCCTGCCTTCACCCAGCCTCCCTTCTGAAAAAGGATCCCTCTGGGTCTCAGGGGGCCAAGGCTGACTGACAACGAATTCCACTCGGGAAGAAGGGATTCACGTTAGCAGGGAAGCATGCTCGGCTTACCCCAAAGCATGCAGCTCTAATAGTGTGCTTTCAGGCATGCTTGGGGGGAGCTTAACCCCCCCTTGAGAAGGGGTCTCCTTGTTCTCTTCCCATTCACCTCAAGGAACGGCCTGACCCAGAGCCTCATTCCCCACGCCAGGGGTGTACGGGGGTCCGGGAGCCTCCAGTTCCGGTCAGGCGCGCGGAGGCTGAGACCTCGGTCTTCGGCTGCCCTGCGAGGACCACGCCGCGATTAGTCGTCCGAGGGCAGGCGCGGAGCGGGGTCGGGAGCCAGCGCCACCGGCACTCTGCTGACGGTGCACAGGCTGTCCTTGAGGCGACAATACCGGCTCGGGAGCCGAAGGGAAGGAGTAGGGGGTTCCCCTGAGGAGTGGGGGAAAGAGGCCCCTGCAGGCTGCTTAGAAATCTCTCCTGGGGAGGGGACAAGAGTTAGCCTTCAATTTGAACGCGGAAGGGCTCGGGGACCCGACTTGTGGCGGCATTTGCGCCGCAAACGCAGTCTTTATTTAGGTTGCCCGTTGATGAGGGTTGGCTCGGAGACGACTGATGGCGATTACAGGGGAACTTCGCCTGACAACCCACCCCCTGGGGCTGCCATTGCGCCCCAGCGTGCGCGCCGCTCCCACGCCCCTGTAGCTGAGGGCGGGACTGGCTCGGAGAGGCTGGTGAGGCTGGGACCAGGGCGGGCCCGGCCGGGCCGAGTTAGGGGCGGGGCCTGGCGGTAGGGGCGGGGGCTCCCAGGCTCCCAGGCTCCCAGGCGGGGCCACAGCTAAAGGCGCGGAGCACCGGACGCCGAGAGCGCGGAGTAGAGCAGCGCCCACTGGAGAGAAGTGGAAGACAAGGATCGGGCCGTCCCACCCGCCCGCCAGCGTCCACCCCTCTCCTGCACCCTTACCCCTGCCAGCCCTTGCCGGACTGGACTGGCAGCCATGCAGCCCCAGGGCTGAGGCGGCCCCATGGCGAAGCCCGCATCCCCGCGGTCCCGGCAACGACGGCGCATGGAGAACTTCCGTAAGGTGCGCTCCGAGGAGGCGCCGGTGGGGAGCGGGGCCGAGGGGGGCGGCCCGGGCTCCGGCCCTTTCGCCGACCTGGCACCGGGCGCCGTGCACATGCGGGTCAAAGAGGGCAGCAAGATCCGGAACCTGCTGGCCTTCGCCACCGCCAGCATGGCGCAGCCAGCCACGCGCGCCATCGTCTTCAGCGGCTGCGGTCGGGCCACCACCAAGACCGTCACGTGCGCCGAGATCCTTAAGCGCCACCTGGCGGGCCTGCACCAGGTCACGCGGCTGCGCTACCGGAGCGTGCGCGAGGTATGGCAGAGCCTCCCGCCCGGGCCCACGCCGGGTCAGAAGCCTGGCGACCCGGCTGCCAGTCTCAGTGTACTTAAGAACGTGCCCAGCCTCGCCATCCTACTTTCCAAGGATGCACTGGATCCGCGCCAACCCGGCTACCAGCCCCCGAACTCCCATCCTGGCCCCTCGTCCCAGCTATCCGTACCGACGACCAAGAGGAGCCTTGAGGAACCCGCAGCTGGAGAAGGCTCCACGAAGCGGTCACAACCTGAGCCAGGTGCTGCGGAAGAGGATCCGACGGCCTGAGAACTCCGGGCTCTGGGCCACCTAGATGGATTGGATCTTACCCCCAGCGCCTCGACCTTGAGACGCACCTCCAGCCTTTCATGCCTTAGTACTCTGGAGCCCACAACCTGAACGCAGCTCCTCAGACTGGCAGCATGGACCCCCAGGCGACAAGGGAGGGACCCCAGGGAAGCTTCGTGAGGTGGTTGCTCCTCTACCTGTGTTTCCTGAAGACACAGAACTCCTCCTTCAGCTTTTCTGAGCCATACTGGGACCTTCTTCAGGGAGGGAATAGTGGGCAGGGGGACTCTTGAGCCTTGCTTAGGGACCCCAAGGGTTAAAAGGCACCCAGCATTCAGGTGGGGGGCTCTGAGTGTGGAAGCCGAGAACTCTTTGAGTCATCCCACCACTGGCAGCAGAGGGCAAAGAGTGAGAAACTGATTGCTTGAGGGCAGGGGAATCTGGGTTGGGGGGGGGGCCTATTCTGCCTCTCACCCCAGGGCACAGTTTCCTTGGTAGTTTTCCTTTCCCTGCTTTTAAGGAGCATCCTGAGATCATGGTGGGAGGGGCGTCTCCATGGGCTGTAGCTCTTTTAACATCCGCCCTTCCCTAGGCTGGCCCAGAGGGAGAAACCCAGGACAGAAGTCCCCAGGCCTCCTCCCCTGAGCCCCACAGCTAGAATCTTGCTTCCAATAAAACAAACACAAAAATGGCTCTGTCCCCAGGTTTTTTTCCTAACCAACTTGCCTGTGCAGAGACTGCTCTGGCCTGCCCCCTTGTGTCTCAATCCCCTCCAGCCTGGAATCCTTAGCCTTTGGAGTCTTCAGGGTCAGGCACAGAGACTGGACAGCTTCAAGATGATGCAAGGGGCACATTGCCCGGTCCCTGCCTTCTCCTTCTCTCCCAGCCCTCCCTGGCTGTCTCTAGCCTCAGGGGCTTGTGGCTGGAAGGGGGCCTTTGTCCCCTTGTGCATTACTACTAAGGGAAAGGGAGCAGCACATTGCTTTTCTGGGAGGGGAAGGAAGGCCAGCATAGATAAACTCTCCTGGGGGTCACTGCCAAGGGTGGCAGACCCCGCTGGGATCCCTAAACCTGCAGCCTCTTGCCAGTAGACATCCTTGTCCAGAAGGCTGGCACAAAGCCCCTTATCCCCATGGGTAGGATCTCCCCTTCATTGCTCTCTCTCTCAGAAAGGACAGCACACCCTTGGGAGAGGGGGAGGAGAGAGACTGAGCACAAATCCACTGCTGGAAATTACTATTCAGCAGAGAAGCTGGGACTTCGGCTGTGAATCACTGCAGGCTCCCTGATAAGCTGTGGCCTGCAGCCCTGCACAGCTGTCTGTTGAGAGATAACAGCCTCATAAGCCTTTCTGCCCAATTCCAAGTCAACCAGGGGGAGTGGGGGAAGTGCTGTGTCCTGGAGGAACTCTAGCGAGTAAAGGAGGGGGCACATAGCTCCAGGATCTCAGAAGCAGACCCCACCCCCTGCAACTCGACAGCATCCCCGGAAAGGAAGAGATGGGGGAAAATGTAAGTCACTTTGGTGGCAGAACCCTGAAATAAAACCTGCTGGTGGCAAGAGGTAGGTTTCTGCAGCTCACAGGAGAGGCCCTTCAGGGAGTTGCCCCCACCATGTCTGCTTAAGCTTTTGATCAGTCAGCTGTGTTATCCAGACTCTGGCACTGATTGCCTTCCCCAATTTCTTGTTACTGATGAGTCCCTGGGGAGAGTCAAGGGGTTTGGGTGTGCTTCTCCGACCCTCTCAGGGGTGGCCCAAGAAGGGAGGAAAAGTGTAAAGTATTCTGACAACTAAGGTGCTCTGGGCTGGTCCTGGACGTTCACATCTAAAGTAAACGATAAAATTTGGAAGAGGTTCTGCATGATAGAAGCTTAAAGGGGACTGGTCTTGATTCTGGAAAAGGGCCAACTTTCCAAGACCACTAGTGCCTGAAGTGCTGATTGCCGAGTCACCAGAACTATGCAGGCAGAGGCTTTCTCTTGCCATGGCTTGGGTGAGGTGAGTCCCTTTCCAGCCTAGAAACTCATCCTGCAGTGTGGGGAGGGGAGGGGCATGTTGTTTCCCCACCTTCAGAGCATTAACTTGCCCCTATGGTGGGCTGAATGTCCGTCAGTTTCCCATGAAACTGGCTTTATTTTCTGCACCCCCACTCCTCCCCAGCAGGTTCAGTTCCCAGGCTTTTGATAGGTGCTTGTGGGTGCTAATAGAACTCAGCACCCATGAGCACCCCACCCCTGCCTTAGATCCTCTGGCCCTGCTGACCCAGGAGCAGGCTCCACAGGAAGGTGGTTAGCTATCCCTGTACTCCCCCACCCCCGAGGCTGAGGTGAGGACCTGAAAAGTGCTGGAATAAGTGGAGAGTGGCTAGGGGAGCACCTCAGAGATGCCCCAGAAGGGAGCTGACTAGTGGAAGAATGGGAGGGAGTGGGAAGCCCCTCTGAGAGACCCTATCTTTCCAATTGTGGCCTCTATTCAGGAGCTTCCTGGGCCCTGTCGTGGGGCACTTGGAGGCTACGGGTGGCAGTGAAGGCTCACACCCACAAAACTGTCAGGTCACACAATCAAAATCCATTTGGGAATATAAATGTATATAACCCAAGGCCAGAGCTTGCGGTCAGACAGGCAGTGGACCTCCAGCTGGACCTTGAGGGACTTCTTTGTTGTGCCAAGTTCCAATGGAGGCACGGGGTGGGGCTGGGCGGAAGAATCACAGTGTAATTAGACATTGTTCCCACCTCAAGGATGTCCCAGTCTAGTGGAAAGAAAGAAAAGCAAGTTACAGCACAATGCAATGATAATAGGAGAAGGCAGGAGCTCTGAGTAGGGGCACTTAATTTACCCAGAGGTTCTGAGGGAGCTGGTTCCCCAAGCACCCGAAGGAGTCAGCCAGCTGGACAGGACTGGATGGGGAATTCCAGGAAGAGCACAGAAGGTGATGCTGCGTGTGGTGTTGAGGCAGCCACAGGTCTGAAGGATACATGGCAAGAGGCAGGTGGGACTGGAGTACCGGGTGGGAGCCTCCCTGAAGGAAGTGGGGGCCAATAGAAATCAGAGAGTGCCCCAGTCTGATGGGTGTTTGAGAAAGATCCCTCACACCTGTGTTGGTGGAGGTGGCTTGGAAGGGGCCTGACTGGATCCCAAAGGCTACAGGGAGGTAAGACGTGGACTGTGGTGGTGGGGACATTTTTGAGAGCTACCCAGGCTAGGTAGGATTTCACTGCCATTACAGGCAGGAAAGGAGGACTTCTCTTTGTAGCATTAACCCTAGCCTGGCCAGGACTGGGCCTGCCTTCCTGGTATCCCAGGGGACATGCTATGTAAGGGCCAAACAATAGAGGGATATGGGGGGGCGGGGGTAGGTGGTCCACAGCTTCAAATTGGTAAAAGCTTTAGGAGCTGTTGTCCATTGGCCATGAATCTTCCCGGGCATGTCCACTGCACAGTAGGGGGAAGACAGGGGTCAAACACACTCCCACCTGTCACAACACACGCCCCTCCCTCCACCTCCCAATCCCCACCCCATTAGTTCTGCAGTTTGTGTCACTGCTATGCCACATTGGCCACTAGGGACACTCTAGTCCCCTCTGTTTCATGGAGGTGAGAGGCAGAGAGGGAAGAGAGGAGGGAGGGAGGAAAGAAGGAAGGCAGGCAGGCCACATTGGCCACTAGAGATGCTCTAGTCCCCTTTATTTCACTGAGATGAGATATGAGATGGAGGAAGGGAGGGAGGGAGAGAGGAAAGGAGGGAAGGAGAGAGGAAGGGAGGGAGGGAGAGAGGAAGGGAGGGAGGGAGAGAGGAAGGGAGGGAAGGAGAGAGGAAGGGAGGGAGGGAGAGAGGAAGGGAGGGAAGGAGAGAGGAAGGGAGGGAGGGAGAGAGGAAGGGAGGGAAGGAGAGAGGAAGGGAGGGAAGGAGAGAGGAAGGGAGGAAAGACACACGGCCATAGGAGGGTCTCCTTGGTGATACCAGGTTTCTTCTTCTCAGAGCACAGATCTTAGTTTGTAATTGTGCCCTCAATAGTGTGATCCTCTGATTGTCACTCACCCCAATAAAGCAGATGCCGTGATTGAATGGATCCTGCTTGCCTTGCTCCCTGCCCAGCTCTTGGCACACAGGAAGCCCACAGAGAACTGTTGACTGAGTGATTAAAGACTAGCTGAGCCAGATTTCTGAACTGTTCTGATGCCATGTCAAAGTCCTTAACTGTCCAGCCCATGGACAGTGGTCAAAGCTTCCCCTATCCCCACCACAGCTTCTCTTCCCATCTGGGCCCTTGGGTGCTACTTGCTCTTTGAAGAAGCTGAGGGTCACCGTAGATTGGGTTTGTATAGACAACTTGAGGATTCTGGTGTTGTTTCTGACACCTGCTGATTATCACAGATATTGTGGGTTGAATTGTGTCCCCCCAAAAGATATGTTGAAGCCCTAACCCCTGGTACCTGTGAATGTGATCTTATTTGGAAATAGGGTCTTTGCAGATGTACTAAATATGTAAGATGAGGTCATACTGAAGTAGGATGAGTCCTTAATCCAACGTGTGTGATGTCCTTACAAGAAGAAGAAAAGAGACTGACACACAGAGGAAAGAACAACGTGTGAAGACGGAGGCAGAGATGGGAGTTATGTAGCTGCAAGCCAAGGAGTGCCAAGGATTGCTGGCAAGCAACAGAAGCTAAGAAAAGGCCTGGAGCAGATTCCTCCCTAGAGCCTTCAGAGAGAGCATGGTCTTGCTCACATCTTGGTTTTGGACTTCTAGCTTCCAGAACTATAAGAGAATAAGTTTCTGTTGTAAGTCACCCAGCCTGTGGTACTTTGTTACAGCAGCCTTAGGAAACTAATACTATAAGTATTCTCACCACCTTCAGTGGAAATAAGGAAAAGGAATGTGGGGTGTTTGCCAAGGTCCTTGTTGTTAGAATTTCCAGTCCTGCGTGGAGGGAGGCTCTCTATTCTGCAGGCTTGTGCCCGCAAATGTAATGCCTCATGTCATACTGAACAAATCATAGGCTTTGGAGAAAGCTAGGCCGATGGTGATTAGGGGCAAGTTAATTCTTCTGTGAACCTCAGCTTTCTCATCTGCAAAGTGGGCCAGGTTGCTGTGGGATAAGGGACATAATAATACCAAGCTTCCCAACCTCGGTTCATCATCAGAATCACCTCGGGCACTAGTTAAAAATACAGATTGCCTGGGCTGACCTCCAAATCAACAGGATTAGAATCTCCCAGGAAGGACCTGGAAATACGTAGTTTAGTAAGATCCTCATGTGATTTTGATGATTAACCAAGGTGGACTATTCCCTGAGATAATATATATAAAGAGCAGCACTCACACTGGTAAAAGAAATGCAAAATTAAATCCCCTTCTCATTCCCTTCACATTCAGCCACGGTTTGAGCACTTTTCTGGAGAGAAACTCAACTGTTAAAGAACTGTTATGAGCTGCCCCCTAGAGATGTTGCTGGGAAAGAGAGGCTCTTGGCTCCGAGAGATGCGAGGCAGAGGGAGAACCCTTTAGGAAAGCAGCTAATGGACTTGGAGCACATTGCACCCTGCCCGGGCCCCTGTTTCCTAAAAGGAAACTGAGGGTATGGGGCCCAGCTCAGACAGCTACAGAGACTCAACTTTCTTTGTTAAAAAAAAAAATTATAAGGATTTGGAAAAATTGGAACCTGCATACATTGCTGGCCAGAATGGAAAATGGTGCAGGCTGCTTGGGAAGAGTTTGGCAGTTCTTCAAAAAATTAAACATAGAGCTACCATATGACCCATATAATACTCCTAGATATATATATGCAAAAAAATTGAAAAATATATCCACACAAAAACATGTATACAAATGTCCAAGCAGCCTTATTCATAATAGCTAAAAAGTGGAAACAATCCAGATGTCCATAAACTGATGAGTTGGTAAACAAAGTGTGGTATATCCATATGCCGGAGTATAATTCTGTCATGAAAAGAACTGAAGTGCTGAGTCATGTTAGAACATGGATGAAACTTGAAAACATTATGCTAAGTGAAAAATACCAGACACAAAAGAACACATGTCATATAATTCTATTTATATTAAATGTCCAGAATAGGTAAGTCCATAGAGACAGAAGGTAGGTTAGTGGTTGCCTAGGGCTGGTGGGGTTGGTGGATGCCACTGGGTATGGGGTTTCTTTTTGGGGTGATGAAAATGTTCTGGAATTAGATAGTTGATAATGGTTACACAACATAGTGAATATACTAAAAACCACTGAATCTTACACTTCGAAAGGGTGAATTTTATGGTATCTGAGTACCATAATATCTTAATAAAGTATCTTAATAAAAAATTATATCCTGGGGGCCAGCCCTGTGGTGTAGTGGTCAACTTCTGTGCATTCTGCTTCGGTGGCCCAGGTTTGCAGGTTCGGATCTCGGGCACAGACCTACAGCACTCATCAGCCATGCTGTGGTGGTGACCCACATATAAAGTAGAGGAGGATTGGCACAGATGTTAACTCAGGGCTGATCTTCCTCAGCAAAAGGAAAAAAAGAAGAGAAATTTAAAAAAATTATATCCTTTAATGATTTTCTGATCATAAAAGTAATAATTTAGGAAATTATATAATAAGTATACATAACTAAACTATGAAAAAGTACCATGAGAGCCCTACTATCCCTATTGGATGGTGGCCCTGTCACCGACCCTGAGGTACTCAAGGGTGGGTTTGGAAGCATTTGACTGTTTCTCCAAGTTGTTTTTTTATGTTAAGGAAACACACCCAGGAACCACCCTGAAGCTAACCAAGCCTTCCTACAAGAGCCACACCCATGACTTTGCCTTATTTTTAATGTGAAGATCTCTTCAAGAGGAGATTAAGTCTCATTACCATAATCCGCAGTATACCCACCTCTGCCTTTTGAATATTCATTCCCCAACCAAAATAAAAATTTCTGCTTCCCTTTGTTTAGGGATGCCACGACTTTGGAAATGATTCCTCATGGCCTCCTATTTGCTGCAAATACACTTTGTGAGACAACTTCCACTGGTGTGGAGTCTTATTTAACTCATCAGGAGGCGAGCCCACTTGATTCAGTATCAGCCTCACGGATCACCTTTGAAGACTGCTTCCTTCTGCCACCCTTCTCCCTGATTCTCAGGTGATCCATGTGGTGTGTCTATCCACCCCACCTCTATGCCTTGTCCCCCATCTCACAACTGGCCCTGCCCTGTGAAAAGAACTTCTATAATTTTCCAACAGGAAAATACTTGTTCTAGAGAGTAAGAATTACCATTTATTGAGCTCTTACTGCATGCCAGCCAGGACACAGTGTTTTATATGCATTATCTTATGTAGTCTTCCAATAACCTATTAGGTAGTTTCCCTTATTATTCCCATTTTATAGATGATCAAACTATGATTCAGGAAATTGGAGTAACTTGCCTAAGGGCATATGGCAGAGCTATAATTCAACACCCGCAAGAATGTCATTCTCTCAGGTGCCATCTCTTGTTCATCTCCATTTTCAAAGCAGTCTAGTAGTGAGATCCCCATCATTGAAAGTGCTCAAGTAGGGACCTGAGGAAATGGAAGCAATATAGGATCGGTCAGACTAATGGCGTCAAGGGCCACTTCCAGCCTTGAAATGACAGGATTCATTTATTCCCCCCCCGATGCATGCTTCTTTCCCACCAGAGAAGATAAGAGCTTTTTTGAATGTGAACTTCCCTTTACTGGAAATTCACATGGTGAAACAGTGTCTTTGTCCTCACAAGCTCCTCAATAACATCATCTCTCCCCTCTGCACACATCAGAGGAGAGCTCATGACAGCTCTTGCCGAATGAAGGCTCCGGGCTGCAGCAGGAAGCTGATAGGCTGATCAACCAGTGATGATGACATCCCTGAGGCATCTGAAGTCCAGCTAACTGCTTCTCCAGAGGAACAGAAAAGGATTTCAGGGCAGAAGATGGTAAGAAGAGATAAAAGACCTTGATGGCCTTGGGCAAGAGCGAGGATGTCTGGTCTGAACCCATCCAGGAAGGAGCACCCACCAGAAGCAGCAGAATGGCCTGGAGCCTGGGGGCACAACTGGAGGCAAACCTGGGAACAAGCAGTGGCCCCCTACCTAAGTGAAGTGGTAGGGGGGATTCATTGCTGGCCCCCAAGATTCATGTCCCCTGGTGTACATGCCTTATGTAATCAGGGCGGAATCTGTGAATTTCATGGAATATCATTCCCAAGATTAGGCTACTAATCCATTTACTTTGAGTTAATCAGAAGAGTGGTTACCCTGGATGTGTCGGACCTAATCAGATGAGGTCTTTAAAAGAGGGTGAAGTGTCAGAGAGACACTCTCCTGCTGGCTTGAAGAAATAAGCTGTGGTATATGGTAAGGCCCCAGGGGTGGCCTCTAGGATCTAAGAGTGGTCCTTGACTAACAGCTAGCAAGAAAAAAATGGGGACTCAGTCCTACAACTAACTACAGAGAACTGAATTCTGCCAACAACCTGAACAAGCTTGGAAGGACTCTGAGCTCCAAATGAGACCACAGACCTGGCCAACATCTTGACCTCAGTCTTGTGAGACCCTGAGTAGAGAAGCAGTAGAGTCCACACCTGGACTTCTGACCTACACAAACTGAGAAATAATAATGAGTGTTGTTTTAGGTTGCTTAGTTTGTGGTAAATTTTTATGCAGCAATAGAAAAACTAATGTAGGTGATGAGGGCTGAGAACTGCCCGCAAGGTAGCAGGGGGGTTCAGAATTCACTGAGAAGCCAGCAAAGCCTACCTTCAGAGGTGGTGGGGAAAGAAAACAATTTCTGGAATCAGACAAACTGCTCAAATCTAAGCACTACTATTTATTAGCTGTGTGATACTTAGGTAAGTCTCCTTTGAGTCTGTTCCTTCATTCATAAAATGGGATAAATACTTATCTCACAAGGTTGTCATGAGGCTTAGCTGGGATAATAGTTTGCAGCATGCAGTGACAAATAATAAATTATAGTCATAACTGTGTTAAAAAAACAACAAGAACACTCTAATAGCGAATCTAAGGCACTGCTGGAAAAGTGGAGAGACAGATAGCAAAGATACTAGTTGGGATTCAGTTGCAACATACCCCAATACTTAATTATGGGAGCCCTGACATCCTGAGCTTCCAGCTCTTGGAGATTTGATGAGTATTAATTAAAATACAGAGGTCAAATCTTCCCCAGGTGTCGTTATTTAGGTTGATGGGTGGAGGTGAGGTCAGGTGCTTTGAAAAGCTTTATTATCCTTTTCCCAGCCGGGTTCATACCCTCTAAAGCCACACTGCTAGGGAGGAAAAGGAGAAAGGCAGATGCTGAAGCCCAGGAGAGAGAGCCTGGAGTGCAGAAGAGCAGCCTGAATGTCCATCTTTTCTTTCCTCAGTGAGTCCACGGACAGAGAATGGGGGATACCAAGACAAAAGAGACTGTCTCCTTAACTCTGGGTGGCAGTGAGATAATTCAGGCCTGGGGAAAGTGGCCCCAGGAGCTCAAAGTCATGATGTAGTTTGGTGAGGCCAGATTAGTTGTTAAGTCTTGGAACTTAACCTCATTTCAGAGCAGTCGGTTATAGGAGCCTTCCTGTAGGGAATGGGGGCAGGAGTTTAGCCAGAAATATTCAAGTGAGTCCTCAGAAGTGGAAACTAGCGATTTGGTGAAAAGAGCCTTGATTGCCAGCAAGCAACCTAATTTCTGAGCCTGTTTCCTTACCTGTAAAGTGAAGCATTTGGACTCATTTTGTAATGCTTGTGTTACTGAACCAGGTTCATTTTTCCCATTGCCAAGAAAGCCAATCACTGAAATGATGAGGTTGCAGCAGAGAGAGGGTTTAAATCACAATTCAGCCATGTGAGGAGGGGGGAGAACAGTCTCAAATCTGCCTCCCCCAAAATGGGGATTCAAGGATATTTATGGGGTAGCGGGCAAGGTGGTCTCAAGTGTGGGGATAGATGATTGGAGGTGAGGAGAGGTGAGGTAATTGATGATCTGCACAAGCATAATCAAGCTTCATGGCTCTTCTTAGGACGCAGGTTCACTAAATGGTGGTGTCAGTATGATCTGAGGGTGGAGTTTTTAGCCTCTTGACCTCAAAATGGTCTTATCAGGCACCTGCACAGGCCTAGTTGACAGGTTGGGGGTCTGACCCGGCCTGAACTGGACAAGCAGGTCCTAATTCCTGAAAACCAGCTCTAACACTCATTACCATGGTGACCTAGGCGCCAGAGAGATGTTATCTACAGGAACCTAGTGGGAGTCGATAGTATATTGCCTAAGCAGCACAGTTAACAATGGGTGGGGAACAACTAAAAGCTATAACTCGTAACTGCAAAAAAACCTTTCGTTACTAGCTACCTAATCATTAATGGCTATATACCAGTTTCACTTGCAGGTTTGTGATATAAGGATAGTTACTAATAAGGTCCTTTACATGTAGCAGTTGTTTTTTCCCATTCCTTCTCTTATTTTAGGCTCGCAGGGAGGCGGGGGGGGGGGTAAGCAAAGAAGAAGGCATTTTGATTATAATTTGTCGTTATTATTGTAGTCGGTCCCACTTTGAAGTGATAGTGCTACCTGCCAAGATGGACTTGAACCACGATACCGTCCACTGCTCGCCCCTCGTCTCCCTCCCATCCTTGCTCCATGATGGCTGCGGCAGTCCACGGGACCAGAGACGGCGCGTCACGGCTCTGAAGTAGTTTGTCCTTAGCACGCCGCCGTAGCCCGCCCGGCCGCGTGGTAGCCCCCTGCCCAAGGCGCGAGCGCCGCAGGAGGCGGGACCTTACGCTCCGCCCTCTGTGCGTCGGTGCGTGAGTCCGGCCCCGGCGAGCTCCGGAGCAGCCCGTGAGCTCACAGCCGGCTTCTCCTCAGCCTCGGCCCGCGCGCCGCCATCGCCGTCATGCTGGGCGCCGCTCTCCGCCGCTGCGCGGTAGCAGCAGCCGCCCGGGCTAGCCCTCGAGGCCTCCTGCACTCCGCCCCGGCCCCCGGCCCCGCCGCCGGTAAGGCCCCCGCCTGCCACTGCCCGCGCCCGCGTGTCCTTGCGGTGACCTGGGCCCCCGCCACCACGCGAGGGTTGGTCGACCCGCGGCCTAGCCCCTGCTCTGCGGGCGGGCGGCCGAACCCGGTGGCCGCTGGCCGCTCTCTCTGCCGCCTCGAGTTGTGGAGGACTCGAGGACGCGACCCCGGGGCCTTCCTCAGCGCGACTTCCTGGTGCAGGCACCGCGGACCGGTCAGGTGTGGACCTGCTGTGGGCGCCGCAGAGGGGGCAGCGCATCTCCCGCGCCCACCGGACCCCTTCGGTCCCCGGGCCGTGACGGTGCCCCGGCGCTGACCCCTGCAGCCACCTGACTGGGAGTGTCCGCCGCCGGCCTGCCGCGCTTCGGCGAAGGTGACATTGAGCCGCAGGGCGCGCTGTTCATTTAAGGGCGGAGTGGCCCCTCCGGGGACCCGGGCACCGCCGCCACCTTCTTCTTCCGAGAATTCAGTATGCTTCCGTGTGGGACACAGTGTACTTTATCAGGCATTTCCCGGTTAGCGTTTTTGTGTCACCTTCACAGACTGTCATTTTTAGAGACTGCTGTGCCACGTTCTAATTCTTCCATGTGTACGATAGATCGACGTGTACGGTTGTTTCCTGAGGTCTGGAATAGAGCCTGAATATTGATAGGTCTTATGATAAGAATGTTACTCTTTTCGAAAATTGGGTACCACAGACCCAGGAATACTGGGTTCTACAAACATGGGGAAGGTTTATTTTTTGCTTCAGGTTAGAAGCTTGATTGCTGGATTATGAGATGTGCTACTGATTGCTGTCTCTTATTTTGCCTTAAATGTGTTCCGGGAGACTTTGTGCCCAGCACTGTACTTTTAATTATTGTAACTGCACTTTGATCTTTGTCCATGATGTTAGTGTATGCTACATTATGAAATTGAGCCCCTAAGCATGCATATTTAAACGTACGAACTCAGAAACTCAAAACTAGTAAGGTTGTTCTCTTGACTATCTTGAGTGTTTTAGCTAGACACCTCAGAACCAAAGGTATATGTTTTGTTTCGTTCAATTGAGATTTATCATAGAAGGGTAAGGCTGGCATACACTTCAAAGACCAGGGAGTCCATCTTATTTTATAGAAAAAGAAACTGAGGCACATTTTGGGAAACTGACTATTAGTGATGGAACCATTTTCTCTTTCTTAGTCATGGTTATTTTTGGGCCATCCTGATGGTCAGATTTTATGTTTTTTTGTGTCTTTCCTTATCTAAAGTAGCAAATACTATAATTTTTTCATACAGATAACGTTTTGGGGAGGTTTCTTATGTCCTCTTCAAGAGAATTGCTGCATTTCGTGGCAGGTTGGGGAAATGGGAGAGGTTCTGGCAACTGTAGATTAAGGGGATTCCTTTTTTCTTAGTAAGTTTGAACATAGTGGTTTATCTCCTAGGCATTCTATTCTTGCCCTTGAGTATAATTCATAAACAAAAAGCTTTATTTTAGGTGTCTGTCCCATAGAGCTAAATATTTGCCACAAGGAGGCAGTATTGGTTACATTTATGTCAGCTACTTTCTAGCTGTGTGACCTTGGACATGTTACTTCACCGCAAAACTGGGTTGCCTCATCTCTAAAATTGGGATAATATTTGGTAGTTGTGGGATTTAAATGATATAATGTAACTCCGCACCTTGCCTGGCACAAATGCTTAATACGTATATGCTTTATTATAGTGCATTTCACTTTTGCATATTGTAGGTTGAGGTTTGTTGTCAGTATAAGACTGAAGAGATTTTATGCAATTGAGAGTCAAAAAGGATTAAGGTTTTTAGATGAGGCTATCCAAGGTCAAATGAGAGTATACTTGAAAGAGAGCTCTAGAGGGGTTAATCTGAGGGGGTCTCAAGTTTGTTCTAGTTAAATAGCAACCCAAATTCCATATTTGGTCCATAAAGAAGCCTCCAACTTGAAACAGAATTGTTTTCCAATAACTATGGAAATGGGTAATTAAAATGTTTTAAATATTGGTTAGATTCTCTAGTCGACCCTTGAAACCTATGCAATCCTGGCTCCTACATCATTACCTTGATAGCTGAGAAAGGGTGGTAGGAGTTTTCTTTCTCTTTGCTGGTGCAGGGCTGAATTTAAGGAGCACTTCTTATCACCTTCCAACCTTCTTTTCTGCAGCACTTCCACATTTTTAGATTTCCAGCCTTTGGGCCCCAAGTCCAGGGCTGCTCTAAGCCTTGCACCTCAGTAACCTTGCCTTTGAGCTTGTTTATGTGCCATTATTCGTTTCTTTCTTTTACTCCTAGAATTACTACCACCAAAATAACCATTCTTTAGGCCTTGACTGAGCTGATTAGTTATAAAATGGAAATCTGTCTGATTTAACGAAACTTAAACCAATGAGATTAATGAGCCCCTTAATTTTCTAAATATGTTAGCTTTTTTTTAATAGAGTGTTTAATTGAATGCCAAAAAGCAGTTTCTGCTTTTTAGATTGAGGCCGTAGAAGTGTCCCCATTTTTTACAGCTGCTTCCTTTTTCTTACTTTGGAAACTTTAGGTTCTATAAAAGCACTGAGCAGTTGTTTTCCAAGATAGTTTGCCTTACAAGCCTTAAAACTAGGTAGAAATGCTGTACACTGTACTTAAGTTGGGTTGGTGGGGGTAGGGAGGGAATGCCTATATAGTTTACCAAAAAATCAAAATGTTAAGCATATGGGGGACATGTTCAGAGCTGGGAGACTAGATCCTACTCTACCCATTACTGGAATTAGGAATATAGTTTAAACCACGTGGGAAAGTCTTTTTTTGCCCTCCTGGAAGGGATGTGTGTTCCCAGTGCATGCTTGATATTCTAAATAGTTGTTTCGTGTTAGAGTTTTTTTTAATACAACCAGTTTGTAATTTGGGACTCCCAGAAGGAAGGTGAACAAATCGTTGAAGGTGATCCATTGATCTCCTTGACTAGGATTTGCAGTTGTTGGTCATCTTTTTCACTTAGCAAAGCTACCAGGCACCTAGTGAAATCCATGCCCAGCAGTGATGAAAAGGAATTGGTTCTCAGGAAAGACTTTTCTGAGTGGTAGGAAAGGTATGCTTAATAATTACCTCTGGGGAGGGAAGACATTTATTTCATTTTTCTTGGGTAAATACTTCGAAGTGGAATTACTAGATGGTATGGTAGATATGTGTTTAATTTGATAAGAAGCTGCTAAACAGTCTTCCAAAACGGTTGTACCATTTTACACTTGTGCTTTAAATATTCAGCTAAGGATGACTTTAGTATTTGAAAAAGGTAGCTTATAAATTTTTGGTAACAGTGGGTTAGAGGGTTGTTGTGATCTATGCTTTCTGATATGTTAAATGTGAATATTAGTCCTTAAGATTTATTAAATATCCATATAGTTTGGATTAAATGTTTGCCCTCACTAAATACATTTAGATCTAGAGATCCATTCTCTTTTCTTGTCATAGAAATTAAAGGGTGTCCAATTCCAGCCCATTTATGTACATGTCCCACTTCATTCTGGGCCTGGACTGTGGAGCTAATTTAGGTCTCTGAGAAGATGGGGACTTATGCTGTGATCCTCTGTGACTATGGCAGGTATTTTGCTATGGGCTCCAATGGTAATTTAAGTGAGAATCCTTTCACTTGATCTAGTAGTGACAGTCCATCTCCAGAACTGGCTAGTCTTCCAGCTATTCCTAACATTTAAATTTCAGAGTATTCTTAGAACTGCAGCAGAGGTTTCTGGGTAGTTATTGTTTTTTTGATATGTTAAGCCTTTAAAAATAACTAGAAATTATACCAAGCTTGTCTAATTGATATAATAGGAAATGCAATTTGAAGAATGTTTTATTTCTATAAATTGATTAACATAATAGAAGATCAATTAAGATATTTTTAGATAAAAATTAATTTATAGCTACCATTTACTGAGTACTTACAAGTTGCTAGGCCCTGGGCAAAGTGTTACCTGGCTTCCATTTTTGATCATCATAATCTGCTAAGGTAGTGGTATCCCCATTTTACAGATAAGGAAAATAAAACTTGAGTTAATTTTCCCAGGGTGAAACAATGGGACAGTGAAGAGCCTAGAAGTATCTGACCACTAGGCTCTGCTGCCTCTTAAAACCCAAAGATAAAATTTTCTTCTCCCCTTTGCCCCCCATACAGAGGCTGTTTAGAAAGAATCCAGATTTTCCAACTCCCAATTCAGTATCCATTTGACAGGCAGAAACAATGGGAAGGCTTGTCATGTGGTACTGCAAAGGGTATATTGATTGGGAGCAGAACGCTGAGTGTGTCCTGTTTTCTTGACAATGTTATGTTTAAAAATCTCACTACTTATAAATCTTATAAAGCAGTGTTTTTTTCATTGGATGTGAGTCAGAGGGCATGTTACCCCTTAGGGGATTTATCAGAATTTGCAGGGAGGGAGCTGTAGCTTGATAAAACAATTTTTAAATTACCATTGCTTTGTCAGGATGTGTAATTTATTTTGAAATATAATTTAACGGACAGCATAAGATTTTTTAAAATTTTATCAAGAAAATTTATAAATTTACATAGGAACTTAGAATGGACATTTCTTTAAATTAGGAATTAATACTCTATTTATTGTAAAAATTTAGATGTTATGGAAGTGTATGAAGAAATAAAGTTTTTCCTTCCAAAGATAACCACTGTTAACAATTTCAAGGTAGCATTACACATTAGGGGGAAGAAAGCATGAACAGACATATATAGTACTTTTTGTTCTACTAGCTTTTCTTTGCTTAATTTTTAAGCTGTTTTTTTCATATCAATACATAAGATTTGTTTCATTTGACCTGCTGAATAATTTTCCTATCATGACATGTATAGTTGATTCAAAACTTAATGTATCGAATATATTTAATACCTTTGAATTGTATACTTAAAGATGGTTAACATGGCAAATTTTATGTGTATTTTAACACAATAAAAAAAAAAGAAGAAAGCAAACAGAAACCTTATGCTGATGAGATATGTCAAGTACTACTTCTATACATTGATGTTATTGCTCTTTCTCCATTGTAGCTATCCAGTCAGTTCGCTGCTACTCCCATGGGTCGCATGAGACAGATGAGGAGTTTGATGCTCGCTGGGTGACATACTTCAACAAACCAGATATTGATGCCTGGGAATTGCGTAAAGGTAATGGGAACATAGCCATATTTGTCTGTTTTGGTATAGAATTATGAATTGCTTTGTAGTCTTCCACTGCTTTGTTGAGAGCAACTATTTTGAAAACATGCATCATGTAAATTGGGTACTGTCATTGCAACTTGCAGTTAAGAAAGTTTATAGCTTCCATAGTGTTTCCTATAAAGCAGGATTTTAAAGCAGGCACAGTTGACACTTTGGGCCAGATAATTCTTTGTTGCAAGGGCTGTCCTTTGCATTGTAGGATGTTTAGCAGCATCCTTGACTTCTACCCATTGGATGCCACCCCTCCACCCCCCACAAGTTGTGACAACCAAAAATGTCTCCTGGGGGACAAAATCACCCCTGATTGAAAACCACAGTTATAATGATAGGTCAAGATGAACAAGAGTTAACAGTTTTGTACCTTTTAAATAATTTATGAAAGTAGTCATTTGGTTCTCTTCCCTTCTTGGTAATAGTTTGGGGTTTTTGTTATTTTTATTCTCAGTTATGATTTATCTTGCCCTGAATAACTGCCTAGTCTAAGTAAGCTAGAACTTGTTTTTCCTAAATTTGCAGATGCACATATAACATGAGTAAGTAGCATTAATGATAACTAGTTTGATAGTTAGACTAGTAGATAACTTAATTTTAAGTGTAGGCAATTTATCTCAGACCAAGAGTTCAGTCTCTATGACTGTATTCCAGCATTGTAGTTACTGGTGTCCTTTGTTTAAATATTTTAAAATAAATAAAAACAAGAAACCTAAGTGCTTCAGATTTCTCTGTAGGAATGACTCCATTTTGCTGCATCCAGGGAAATTCTTATTGAATAGTCTTGAGTAGAAGTAATGAAAAGAACAGCAATTCTGCATTCCCATTAAGAGAATCTTAAATTTTATGATGTGTCATTTTGTGCAGAGCCGAAAGTAATCATGCCCAATCATTTTTGGTTGAACATGTGTGAATCTGTGCATTAATGTTTCTCTGTATTTCCTTAATGTCCTCATTTGGGCTTCATTAACTCTCCTTGAGCATTTCTGTGGTTGTTTTTAGATTACTTTCCAATCAAATTTATTTTAAAGCAACCAAAGTACATACATTGTACTAAGAGATAAAAATATGAGTTGAAAACTAACCTCTTGTTTGAAAAGAAACCAGCTAATTATTATGAAAATAGTGTTTGCATTTTAAAAAACTTTTGGGTATTTTTTTCTTCAATCTACGTACTACTGCATAGTTCTTTCTTTCCAGTAACTCACTGGAAGATCCACTATGATCTTATCATCTACACTTTATTAAAGGTAGATTTTTTCATTTTATAGATACGAGAATAGAGGCCCAAAGAGACAAGATCACGTGTCTATGTTTCAATAAAAATATAGATAAAACTGTATTTCAAGTGAGGATATTCCAGGTTGATATGGCCCCTCTTTTTATTTGACAGGGATGAACACACTTGTTGGCTATGATCTGGTTCCAGAACCCAAAATCATTGACGCTGCTTTGCGGGCATGCAGACGGTTAAATGATTTTGCTAGTGCAGTTCGCATCCTAGAGGTTGTTAAGGTCAGTGAAATAACAATGCTAAAGTTATTCTGGAAGTGGGTGGGCTGTTGATTAGGTATCAGCATATTCTGTTTTTTAATTTATTAAAATACCTAAAATTAGTTCTCATTTAGCTAGAGGGAATATACATTGCAGTTACAATCTTTCTGGAGGGCAGTTTGGCAGAATTTATCCAAGGCCTTAAAAATTGTGCTTGATATCCTTTTGTTCAGGAATTCCATTTGAGAATTTATCTTAAATAATTAAGGATGTACAAAGGTTTAACTAAATTTACCTTCGTGCTATTTGTGATACGAAATTAAGTGTTAGTGGTTTCTTAAGATGGAACTTCTCAGAAGTTATTATTACACATCTATTAATGTTGTACAAGTGTGTTTTAACATTAAACATATTATAGTATATTAACTGAAAATTTTGGAACAATTTTTGTGGTGCAACCCCACTTTATTAGAGAGAGAGATGAAAATGTAGAAGGATATACTATTCTCCTCCCTCTTATTTGATTATAGTTTCTGATTTTTCTGTAATGAACAAATAAATACAATGCATTTTAAACAAGAATTTTGTAATTAAAAAAATACAATTAAGATGACTTAGAATTTGTTAAAGGCAGAAGAATAGCAGCTTGGCACTGTCTTAGTCCGTTTTGCCTTTTTAATATTTGTCCCTGAGGTACCCTGTGACAATATAGGTATAATTATGTGTCATGGTATTTGTCAAAACTCTCTTGCCTTGGAAATAAGTGTTCTCTAAGTGTAGCTCTCCAGGAAAAGATACTATGGTCTAGAAGAAAGAAATTCAAGGTCTGTAAGAGGGAAAGGGTGACATTACTTTATCTACAATGGGTAAGATAATGAAGGGTTCTGTAGGCTGTCAATCCATTCAGCACCAGCAGTTAATTCAGTTAGGGTCTCAAATTAGAGGCAAATTTAAAAACTTTTCCTGTGTTAACTTAATTTATTCCTATTGCCTGCTGGGCACATTTAATTACCTTCACAAAATTCTATCACCTTCTTTTCCAGTAACTCAAGGCTTTACAATTTTTTTCCCCCTGGATTTAGTCTTGGTTGTCTTAGTTTTTCTCAAGGAATCTTAAAAACCTACCTTGAATAGTGCCTACATAAGTTGCTCTCTTTATGGAACAAATACATTAACTTAAAATTAGGTGATTTGTATTCTCCGCCAGTAGCCGCTGCATATGTGATTAAAAGCATTTTCAAGTTCATTTTGTTAATAGAGATGGTTTTTCAGAGAGCTAAATGTGAATATTTTCTTTGCTGTCAGGACAAAGCAGGACCTCATAAGGAAATATACCCCTATGTCATCCAGGAACTTAGACCAACTTTAAATGAACTGGGAATCTCCACTCCAGAGGAACTGGGCCTTGACAAAGTGTAAACCCTGTGGGTAAGCAACACACTACTGAGTAAGGCAGGAAAGAATCTAGGGAGTGGTGAGTGAGTGACATTTCGGTGTTCTCAGAGGAAGACCTTTTACTGTCCTTGTTAGAGGCTGTGTGCATAGAGATTTAGAGAGTACCAATGATGATGAATTTAAGGAGCTAGAATTATTTCTAGTTGTTATAATTCTTCTCTTACTGGTGTAAAGGCAAGTAAAAGCCTCCTTAATTAAAAATCTATGTAAAATATTTCAAACATAGAGAATAAGTGTAACCACACCCAGATTTCCAGATATTATTATTTTGCCCTATTTGCTTCAACATTTTACCCCCCAAGAAATGACTGGTTTCACATAGAGTTGAAGCTCTCTGTGTACCCTTCCTTAATTCCAGCCCTTTAACCTCCCCTAAAGATAATCCACTGCGTACAAGGTGTTCATCATGTATGCTTTTATACATCTGTTTAACAGGAGAGTTTTATTAATTTGATGCTTTTGTTTTTGTGTGCCCAAGTTAGAATTTAGTAGTCAAGTAAATATTCATTGATGATAAAAACTTATTTGATACCTTGTTCTCTATGGAAGGACAGATTAGGTAATGAAACCAGCCATAGGATTGTCTAATGTAGTGAACAGTGTGCAGAAAATTCTTTGTGAAACAGAAAATATATAAGCAGTAACTCATTTTTATTTTATTTAACAAACATATGGTGTATATAACTTACTATGTGTCAGGCCTGTTTTAAGTGCTCTATAAATATTAACTCATTCAATCCTCATAACCAGTCCTGTGAGGTAGTTACTATTGTTATAATTATTCCCATTCTCCTATTTTACTGATGAAGAAACTGAGGCACCTTGTCCAAGGTCATACCACTACTAGTGGAACCCACATTTAAACCCAGGCAGTCTGGCTCCAGAGTCTGTTGCTCATAGTACACCACATGTCCTGTATAGCATTTCAGTACTAACGCATTTTGTTTCATAAGAGTAAGAGGGAGTTTATTTTTATTTTGTTTCTTTGTTTGGTTGTTTTTGTGAGGAAGATTGGCCCTGAGCTAACATCCGTTGCCAATCCTCCTCTTTTTGCTGAGGAAGATTGGCCCTGGGCTATGATCCGTGCCCATCTTCCTCTACTTTATGTGGAACCCCGCCACAGCATGGCTTAACAAGCGGTGCGTAGGTCCGCACCCAGGATCCGAACCTGCAAACCCTGGGCTGCTGAAGCGGAGCGTATGCACTTAACTGCTATGCCACTGGGCCTGCCCGGGAGTTTATTTTTAAAAGGTGGAAATACTATCTTATAAAAGTTTCAATAAAGGTGGTCTTAAAATTATTTAAGGAGCTAATATCAGATCCCTCACAAGATAACGAACCACTGAGCCTGATTAGGATATCAGTGAACACCTACTGAAACACTTAAAAATCTTGGAACTCAAAGAATCCCTACATTAAGTCTTCCTCCTGACAAACTAAGCAGAAAATGCCTAAGGTTTATAATCCACTTTTGGCATCTCTTTTTAAAGCTTGCTTTGGAGGAGGAGTCTTAATTTTATCTTTGTCCACCCCAATACCACCACTATCACTACCACCTCACTGAAGTCAGATAGCTCATCTTTGAGAAGGGTTTTTTGTGTGTGTTATTAAAGATTTCTGTGAGTACTTGAAGAAAACTAGCTATTCAGAATGGAGGATTTCCTGGTTATATTTCTGAAGCGCTTGTCTATGGTTCATATTCCATAATGGACTCTTAAAAGGTTATATAAACACTTGGGCTTAATTTTCATTTTATCAAGTATTATTCCAAGAAGTCCAGAAGATCTTTGTTATATAGGATATATTCTAGTTGCAGTAGCATTATATTTCTTTTAAAATTTTTTTGAAAGGGCAAATCCCTAATACTCTTCTGATTGGAAAAGAACTGACTACCCTAGTAAGTACCAGGTATATAAACAACAAAAAAGCCGCAGAGCTAGTCCCCTGTGAGTTGACTGTAGGCAAGACTAAGTAAGAACAGAAAAGGCTACACAGAGGCAGTGATTTCCCTGGACAGTTGCTCTAGAGGTTATTTTTGGTAAGATTTCTATCTTTTCTTTATTTCCTGGCTAATCTTCCATGTTTTCTCTTACAGATGGGCTTCCCAAGGATTTACTGATAATGCTACTTGATTGTAAACAGTCACCTGGAAATACTGATGATAACATATTACCTTATTTGAACAAGTTTTCCTTTATTGAGTACCAAACCATGTAATGGTAACTTGGACTTTAATAAAAGGGAAATGAGTTTGAACTGAAATTAGGTATTGTTCCATGTGTTTGCATTGAAGAGCAGAAAATGAACTCTTATAGGGCCATTGATTTCACGGTTTTGTTGCCACCTTGTGTGCTGAGAGAACTGCTTTAGTTCTCTGGGAACCATCTGATGTGAAAATCAGCAATTTAAATGTATTTGGGTGTACTGGCTGGTAAATTAGCTAAAGGCTAAAAGTCATTTATATGGAATTTTCCTGTTGACAGGACCAGCAGGCACCCAGAGCTTAGGGGATTGGTTGTCTGTGGGGATAGATCAAATTGTGCACCTTCCCAAAGCAGGTGAAATAAAGTTCAAAAGTCGTCATTAAGATAGTCTTGAGGATGTGCTGTGTGGTAGCTAGCCCCTCTCTTAGTGCCCCTTTCCTTCCCTACCAGTTCTTCCCTCGCAGTGCAGGATTAGCCATGGTCAAAAAAATTTACTGTGGTAGATTTGGAGGCTTTCTGCTTAAAGAACTGAGTAAATGGATTTACTTCTTGAAATAATTTAAAAAATACACAAATCCTGTCTTACTTCAGAAGCCCTGTAATACTGGAAACCAGCTGCTGGATAAAGAGGTTCTAGGTCTAAGTGACTTCTAGTATAGCCATTTCAGACTGCAGCGTCAGGGGAATAGCATTAATATTTGGTTGAAATTGAGATGTCTTCTCTCCTAAAGCCATGTAAGGAAATGTTAGTAAAGTCAGTTTTGCTAAGGTTTTAACACAAATGACCTTTTATAAAAGGTTGATCTCTACCAAAAAACCTGTCTCCCCATTTTTATGAAGTAGAAATGTGAAATAAAGTAAAACAGCCACATATGTTTATTTAAGGTGTAGTTGGTAGGCCAGGGTTCTTAGGTTTGATCCCTCTGCGGGCTAACTCTTTGCCCCTCATTCCATGTAGTATAACTTCCCAGTCACCACTCTTCTGTTTTTCCTTCAGATTCTCTTCATGTTGCTTCCCCCCAAGGATGAACATCAGCATAGTCCTGTCCTCATAAATCCTAGAGACAAGGAGGGGGGATGTTAAACTGAATAATCATATATATAAAGATGTCATACAGATTTTAAAAGTTCTGTGAACATACATATGAGAACTCAGAAAATGACATTTAAGTTGAACCCTAAAGGATCGGGGGTGTTTGTTTATATGGGGATATATCTAAAAGGTAATTTTCATTATTGTCTGACATGTTTGGCCTTTGCACCACTGGCGTAGGGAGGAAGGATTTTTTTGGCAGCTCCCATGTGTGCATACGTAATCACATTTAAATCTGCTCCTTCAATTATCAAGATCTAAAGGACTTATGGAAAACTAGCTGAAAAAGGACCATGTCAGTATAATGGGCTCTTAACATATAAGAGGAATGCAAAATGATTAAAACGGTTCCTGCTCTTAAGGTGATGGGAGAGGTCTGAGGAGGGAACATAGGTTCATGACTATCTACAAGGGTGAAATAAGTGCTATGATGGTCTTCATGCTACAATTATTGAACATCTACTATATACCAGGCATTGTGCCAGGTACTGAAGATAGAGCAGTGAACAGGAGTGACAGGATTAGAGTCTGGAGAAACTGGAGGTAGGGACACAATTTAGGAAGTTACATAGTGTAGTTACAACTTAATAAGGATTTTGAATTTGAGTGGTAGCAGTAGAAATGGAAAGAGATGAATTTTGAGTCACATTATTGAGGTGTAGTTAACTAATTCAGTGTAGGGGAATGAGAGCTCTTGGAAGGCCCATTTTACAGGCTTGAGTGATGGTGCCATTCATAGGAAAATAGGAATCAGCAAAAAGAGCGTGGTGCTGGGTGGAGAAGGTACTGCATTTGATTCTGGACCTATTAAATTTCAGGCATCAGTGGGCAGGGTAGGCCTAGAGCTCTGAAAAGAAACTAAGTCTAGAGAGGAGAATTTAAGGTTTGAAACAGCATGGGGCTGGCCTGGTGGCATAGTGGTTAAGTTCTGCTTCGGCAGCCCAGGGTTTGCAGGTTTGGATCCTGGGCGTGGACCTACACACAGCTGGTCAAGCCATGCTGTGGCAGCGTCCCATATACAAAACAGAGGAAGATTGGCACAGGTTGTTAGCTCAGCAACAATCTTCCTCAAGAAAAAAGGAGGATTGGCAACAGATGTTAGCTCAGGGCCAATCTTCCTCACAAAAGAAAAAAGTTTGAAACAGAAAAAAGTGAGATTTCTAAGGAAGGCCATTCGGAGGCTGATGTGAAAGAAGCTGACGGCTGAAATTTGCAGGAGCAGGTACATTTAGAGGGAAAGAGGAGAGTAACTATTATAGAAAATTTCAAACATTTACAGAGGTAGAGTAGTAGTATCAATTCCCATATACTTGTCACCACTTCAGCAATTATCAACTCATGGCCACTGTTTTCATCTATATCTTCATTCACACCAACTCCAAATATTTTGAATCAAATCTCAGGTATCATGTCGTTTCATCTGTAAACAAATATTTTGGAATATCTCAAAGTATATATATGTTGGGGGCCAGCCCCATGGCCTAGGGGTAAGTTCAGTGCGCTCCACTTTGGTCTGGGTTCAGATCCCGGGTGCAGATCTACACCATTCATCAGCAGCCATGCTGTGGTGGCAATCCACATGCAAAATAGAGCTCAGGAGAAAAAAAGAAAGTATATATTTTTAAGCACAACCACAATAAAGAAAGACTGTTAAACTTGTTTGGTTTTTTTTAACAGAAGATTTGGTGGTGGCCTTTTTTTCCTTCAAATAAAAATATCTTTACTGGTTTTCCTTATTATAAAGATAATACATGCTCATGAAACAATACAGAAAAGTATGAGAATAAAATACACCTGAAATTCCACCACCCACTTATAACCACAACTAGTATTTTGGTGACCATCTTTCCAAATGTTTATCTGTTGTGCATGTGTATATACTTTTCCACGCTGCTTTACAAACCTTGGCTAGGTCAAGACTTATTGTAGACAGCTTTCTATGTCAATAAATGTACATCTGTCTCCTACTTTTTTTTTTTTTTTTTGTGAGGAAGACCAGCCCTGAGCTAACATCTGTAGCTAATCCTCCTCTTTTTGCTGAGGAAGACTGGCCCTGGGCTAACATCCGTGCCCATCTTCCTCCACTTTATATGGGACCCCGCCACGGCATGGCTGACAAGCAGTGCATCGGCGGGCGCACGGGATCCAAACCGGCGAACCCCGGGCTGCCAAGCGCGAACTAAACCGCTGCGCCACCGGGCCGGCCCTGTCTCCTACTTTTTAACGGGGCATAATATTCAATGGTGTGGGTGTTTGAACTTGGGTGATGGCTTTTATAATGACTGTCAGTAAGGTATAAGTTACATGCATTCATGTGCTAATCTTAAGGTGTACAACTTGACTCTTTACATGTGTATACCTGTGAAATCATGAGGACAGCCATTTTTGTGAGGATTAAATGAGATTAAGTAAATTAGCATACAGTGTTGCTCAACAAATGTTAGTTTCTCTGCAGTGGAATGGAGGGAGGTCAAGGCTGAATTATAGGAGGTGAAGGAGTCATTTTAGGCAAGGAGGGACGAGTCCTGAAGAACGATTAAGTTCCAAGAGGGTGATTGGAAAGATGGTGATGGTTGAAGAAGACCTTGGCATTTCTTTTACATGCTGGAGATTTAGTCTACAGCTGGATAGAACTGGTAGCTGGAAAATGGTGGTTACTGTTTCCTTTGCATCTTAAATTCTGTTGAGATTTCTAAATTTAGCTTTTGCCTAAGTCATTTGTGCTGTTAGAAACAGATGGGTATTGCAATAAGTTTTTTTTATAAATGTTAACTTTTAAACCCCTTAAAGTTTGTTATAGCCACACCGTAGACTGCAAAAATTAGCACTACCTTTTAAATTGCTCATATACTGTATCTTCTTTATCTCTAAGATATGAGCAGCAAACTATGGCCCTTGGACCAAATCCAACCCATCGCCTGTTTTTGTACTGCCTGCAAGCTAAGAGTTGTTTTTACATTTTTAAGTGGTTGAAACATCAATAAATGAATAATATTTTGTGACGTGAAAATTACATAAAGTTCAAAATTCATTGTCCATAAACAAGGTTTTATTGGAACACAGCCACATATTCATTTGCATATTATCTGTGGCTGCTTTTTTGCTTTTTAAAATTGTGGTAAAATACACATAAAATTTACCATTTTAACCATTTTTAAGTGTACAGTTCAGTGGCATTAAGTACATTCACATGTGCAGTATCTATGGCTGCTTTTGCACTACAATGGCAGAGTAGAGTAGCTGGGACAGAGACTGCATGGTCCACAAAGTCAAAAATATTTTTTTATCTGGCCACTTATAGAAAAAGTTTGCCAACCCCTAATCTAAAATAATAGAAATCGTTTTCAAAGCAAACTTCTAAATCACAAGTCTAAGAGGCAAAGGTGAGTAGATAAATCTGATAAATTTCTTACTCTCATCAAATGTCTATGCCCTCGCCCCATTAATCAAATTGGATTGACTCTTGCTATGCTGGAGAAAATAGATACATCCTTTAGGTTGATGGATTGTAGCTCTCCCTAAAAGAAGTAGACAGCAAATATTGTTCACAATTTAAAGAAGAGGATCCTTCCACAGCTTGATGGGTGGAGCTTCTACCCTAACAAAACGGGGTCTCTTTTTCTTTCCCTAGTCTTTATTTTGAAAATTTTCAAACCAATTAATAGTTTGCTACGTTTGTTTTAAACTTAGTATATATACACTTTTTTCCTCAACCATTTGAAAGTAAGTTGCGGACGTGATACTTTACCCCTAAATACTTAAGCAGATATCTAAGAATGAAGACTTTCTCTTCCTACATAACCACAATACTATTAATATGCTTCAAGAAGTTTGGCATAAAATACAGTTATGCACCAGCTGCATAACGACATTTCAACAACGGACCGCATACATGACAGTGGTCCCATAGGATTAGTACCACATAGTCTAGGTGTGTAATAGGCTATGCCATCTAGGTTTGTGTAAGTACACTCTGATGTCTGCATGACGACAAAATCACCTAATGATGCTCTTCTCAGAAAATATCCCCATCATTAAGCGATGCATGACTGTATATAGTTCACTTTTCTGAAGAGTCCAGGCCAGTGGTGGTGTAGAATGCCCTGCAATCTGCATCTGCTTGATTGTTTTCTCATTATTAAAATCCAGTTAAACATTTTTGGCAAGAATACTACATGGACAATGTGGAATTCCAATTATATCCCTTCAAGAAGGACATGATGTCAGTACGTCCTAACATCTTTTTATTACATCTACCCATCAGCTGATAGAAGGCAACATAATATAGCAATAAGGTGGGAAAATGGGGTTTGGTTTCAGACCTATGTTCAAATGCCAGTCTACTACAGAGCAGCCATGTGACTGTAGAAAAGTTACCTACCCTTCCTGTGCTTCAGTTTTATCATCTGAAAATGGGTTATAATTTGCAGGGTTATAATGAGAATGAAAGATTAGTAAGATTAGGTCTTATTTATTATAATCATTCTTATGGTTGTGGTGCTTGGGAAAATGTTTTAAGCCTAGCCATTCTTTCCTTAGTTTTACTAGCTGCCACAACAGTTTCTCCTGTCTGTTTAACCAAATGCCAGGGAGCTTGTCCTTAGCAGCATGAGGAGTCCATCTTCACATTTTGCAAAGGCATTGTGTAGTTTGCCCAGTTTTGCATCATTTTCCTGTGTTGGGGAAATTTGTTCAAAAACAAAGACAAGAGATATGATTCTGTGCCAGGCTTGGCTCTTCACAGCTGTGGTCATGCCTTTATTTATGACTAGCTTCCTGCCCAGCATTTTAATTCTAAAAGTATCATGTTAGAGCAAGTGTTATGCTCTGCAAGTAGACTCTGCACATTTCTCTATGACAGTTTGGAGAGGGGCCAGCCGGGTGGCGTAGTGGTTAAGTTCATGCACTCCACTTGGGCGGCGTGGGGTTCGCAGGTTCAGATCCCAGGTGTGGACCTACAGACCGCTTATCAAGCCATGCTGTGGCTGGTGTCCCACATATAAAGTAGAGGAAGATGGGCATGCACGTTAGCCCAGGGCCAATCTTTCTCAGCAAAAAGCAAGATTGGCAACAGATGTTAGCTCAGGGCTAATCTTCCTCACCAAAATAACAAATAAACATAAAACATTTATTTGGGGTTGGCCTGATGGCGTAGGGGTTAAGTTTGCACACTCTGCTTCAGTGGCCCGGGGTTTTGCAGGTTCGGATCCTCGGCATGGACAGACACACCGCTTGTCAAGTCATGCTGTGGCAGCTTCCCGTATAAAGTGGAGGAAGATGGGCATGGATGTTAGCCCGGGGCCAGTCTTCCTCAGAAAAAAATGAGGATTGGCAACGGATGTTAGCTCAGGGCTAGTCTTCCTAAAAAAAAAAAAAAAAAAACAACAACAACAACAAAAGGAAAATTTGGAGAATGTCATTTGTATTAGTGTGCTAGGGCTATCATAACAGAATACCACAGACTGGGGTGGCTTAAAGAACAGAAATTTAATTTCTCACAGTTCTGAAGGCTGGAAGTCCAAGATGAAGGTGCCAGTAGTGTTGGTTTCTGACAAGGTCTGTCTCCCTGGCTTGCAGATAGCTGACTTCTCGCTGTGTCCTGACAAGGCCTTTTTCTCTGTGTGCACACATCCCTGGTGTCTCTTCCTTTTCTTATAAGGACACCAGTCCTATTGGATTAGGGCCCCACTCTTATGACCTCATTTAAGCATAATCATCTCCTTAAAGGCTCTACATCCAAATACAGTCACATTGAGGGTTAGGGCTTCAACATATGAATTTGGTGGGGAAGGGGACACAACTCAGTCCATAATATTAAAGACATACCTGACTGGTATAAAAAGAGGACAGGCTTTAGAGGCAGATGATTCAAGTCTCACCTCTACAACTTTGTGGCCTTGGCAAATCAGTTAACCCCTGTGACTTTCAGTTTCCTTATACATATGTGAAGTGCGTATGACAGTGCCATATAAGGATGTTGTGAGGATTGGGAAATACCTCTTCCCTAGAGGGAGGTGACATGAATTAATGTGAGGATGAAGGTGGGGCTGGTGACCTGGGAGGCCAGAAAGACCTGCAGATTCATGGACTCCATCTGTCAGTTATCTGTTATCAGATAACTTAGCAGTTAACTGCTAACTGTTAGCAGTTATCTGTGCTTTACCAATAATGGGAAAAGTCGAAGGCTAGTGTCTGAAACCTGATGAGATGAGAAAAGAGAGCCTCAGAGAGAAGTAGCAGGATAAAATATTCACCCCTGATGAACCTAGATGGAGAATCCTCAACAAAATATTAGCAAACCAAATTCAACAGCACATTAAAAGGATCACATACCATGATCAAGTAGAATTTATTCCAGGGATGCAAGGATGGTTCAACATCCACAAATCAATCAACATCATTCACCACATTAACAAAATGAGGGATAAAAACCATATGATCATCTCAATGATGCAAGAAAAGTATTTGACAAAATTCAACATACATTTATGATAAAAACTCTCAACAAAGTGGGTATAGAGGGAACGTAACTCAACAAAATAAAGGCCATATATGACAAGCCCACAACTAACATCATACTCAGCGGTGAAAAGCTGAAAGCTTTTCTTCTAAGATCAGGTACAAGACAAGGATGCCCACTCTTGCCACTTTTGTTGATTGATTCATGAATCTTGAACCATCCTTGCACCCCTGGAATAAATTCTACTTGATATTTTGTTGAGGATTCTGCATCTAAGTTCGTCAGGGGTGAATATTTTATCCTGCTACTTCCCTCTGAGGCTCTCTTTTCTCATCTCATCAGGTTTCAGACTCTAGCCTTTGACTTTTCCCATTATTGGTAGAGCACAGATAACTGGAAGTATTGGAAGTCTTAGCTAGAGCAATTAGGCAAGGGGAAAAAAACGGCATACAAATTGGAAAGGAAGAAGTAAAACTGTCACTATTTGCAGATGACATGATATTATATATAGAAAACCCTAAAGACTCCACCAAAAAACTGTTAGAACTAATAAATGAATTCAGTAAAGTTGCAGGATACAAAATCAATATACAAGAATCTGTTGCGGGGCCGGCCCGGTGGCGCAGCGGTTTAGTCCGCGCTTGGCAGCACGGGGTTCGCGAGTTCGGATCCCGAGCGCCCGCCGACATACTGCCTGTCAGCCATGCCGTGGCGGCGTCCCATATAAAGTGGAGGAAGATGGGCACAGATGTTAGCCCAGGGCCAGTCTTCCTCAGCAAAAAGGGGAGGATTGGCAACAGATGTTAGCTCAGGGCTGGTCTTCCCCACAAAAAAAAAAAAAAAAAAAAAGAATCTGTTGCATTTCTATACACTAACAACTATTAGAGATATTAAGAAAACAATCCCATTTACAACTGCATCAAAAAGAATAAAATACCTAGGAATAAGTTTAACCAAGGAGGTGAAAGACCTGTACACTGAAAACCATAAGACACTGATGAAAGAAATTGAAGAAGACACAAATAAATGAAAAGATATTCTGTGACCATGGATTGAAAGAATTAATATTGTTAAAATATCCATACTACTCAAAGAAATCTACAGATTCAATGCAATCCCTATCAGAATTCCAGTAGCATTTTTCACAAAAATAGAACAAACAATCCTAAAATTTGTACCCCAAATAGCCAAAGCAATCTTGAGAAAGAAGAACAAAGCTGTATGCATCACACTCCCTGATTTCAAACCATATTACAAAGCTATAGTAATGAAAACAGTATGATACCAGCATAAAAACAGATACATAGATCAATGGAACAGAATAGACAGCCCAGAAATAAACCTATGCATATATGGTTAATTTATGACAAAGGAGGCAAGAATATACAATGGGGAAAGGACCGTCTCTTCAATAAATGGTGTTGGGAAAACTGGACAGTCACACGTAAAAGAATGAAACTTGACCACTGTCTTTCACCATACACAAAAATTAACTGAAAATGGATTAAAGATTTGAATGTAAGACCTGAAACCATAAAAAT
This sequence comes from Tapirus indicus, assembly GCA_031878705.1. Taxonomy (NCBI): domain Eukaryota; kingdom Metazoa; phylum Chordata; class Mammalia; order Perissodactyla; family Tapiridae; genus Tapirus; species Tapirus indicus. Next base: position 64,240,214 of record CM062918.1, on the reverse strand, counting down.
CCTAGAAGAAAACATAGGTAGTAAGCTCCTTGACATCTGTCTTGGTGATGATTTTTTGGATCTGACTCCAAAAGCAAAAATAAACAAGTAGGAATACATCAAACTAAAGCTTCTGCATAGCAAAGGAAACCATCAACAAAATGAAAAGGCAACCTACCACATGGGAGAAAATATTTGCAAATTATATATCTGATAAGAGGTTAATATCAAAAATATATAAAGAACTCATACAATGAAATAGCAAAAAGACAATCTTATTTTAAAATGGGTAGAGGATCTGAATTACCATTTTTCCAAAGGAGACATACAAATGGCCAACAGGCACATGAAAAGATGCTTAACAGCACTAATCATCAGAGAAATGCAAATCATAACCACAGTGAGAAATCAACTCACATCTGTTAGAATGGCTATTATCAAAAAGACAAGAAATAAGTGTTGGCGAGGACGTGGAGAAAAGGGAACCCTTTTACACTGTTGGTGCAGCCACTATGGAAAACAGTATGCAGGTTCTTCAAAAAATTAAAAATAGAACTACCACATGATCCAGCAATTCCACTTCTGGGTGTTTATCCAAAGAAAATGAAAACACTAACTCAAAAAGATGTCTGTAACCCCACTTACATTGCAGCATCATTTGCAATAGCCAAGATATGGAAACAACCTAAGTGTCCACTAATGGATGAATGGATGAAGAAAATGTGATTTATATACACAATGGAATACTATTCAGCCATAAAAAAGAATGAAATCTTGCCATTTGTGACAACATGGATGGACCCTGAGGGCATTATGCTAAGTGAAATAGACAGAGAAAGACAAATACTATATGATCTCACTTATATGTGGAATCTAAAAAACAAAACAAACAAACAAAAAAATAAGCTCATAGATATAGAGAACAGATTGGTGGTTGCCAGGGATGAGAGGTGGGCAAAATGGGTGGGGAGGGGATCAAAGGGTACAGACTTCCAGCTATAAAACAAATAAGTCATGGAGATGTAATGTAATAAATGGTAACTATAGTTAATACTGTATTGCATATTTGAAAGTTACTAAGAGAGTAGATCTTAAAAATACTCATCACAAGAAAAAAAATTTTATAACTATGTATGGTGATGGATGTTAACTGGACTTATTGTGATCATTTTGGAATGTATACAAATAGTGAATCATCTTGTACACCTGAAACTAATATAATATGTCAATTATACCTCAATTAAAAAAAAATTCACCACTGTCCCCCATCCCTTCCTATGCCTAATCCCAGATACTTGCCTAGATGAAGGAATTCAGCTACAGTGGACAGCAGAACCAGAATTCTCAACTGATGATGAAGATTCATCTGTCCCAGGACCAAGAAAAGTTAGGGAATGGGTGGGATTCCCATGACCTGAAGTCAAGGATAAAGAATGTGACTGGCTGCCCAATGTGGGCAGGAGGGCCTGAAAGCCAGGGTGAGAGTCTCTGCTCCTAACAGTCAAGAATCCACCCCCTACCCCCAACAACAAAGAATAAAAGAAACAAGACTGCAAATCAGATACAAGGAGGTACCTTATCTGTCCTGTTCATCATTAGGTCTGCAGGGCCTAGCATAACATCTGCCACACATTAGGAGATGAATAAAGCTTTGCTGAATGGAGGAGCTGAGGACCCCCAGGCCCAGCAGGGGAGTGAACACAGTCACTCTGGGTTAGGATCTGAGTAGCAGGGGTGAGGAAGAGGGGCTTTGTGCCCTGTGTGCTGTGGCAGTTCTTGCCCTGAAGACTCATCTCCTTACAACCTAGGCTTTATTCTTTGTTGTCTGTTTTGGAGAGTAAGGAGGAATTTATTTTTCTTAGGTTCCTAGTGAACATAATATCTTCGGTGGAAAAGAGAACTGCCCACACCCAAGCCAGGACAGTTGGACAATCACAATTTCTTCATTAATAAAATGAATTTGGACTATATAATATCTAAGATCCCTCCCAGCCCCAAAGTTCTATGATTCTAAATTTACTAAAAGTTAGGAGGAGAAATAGGATAATCACTCAACAAATAAATATGTATTACTATAACTTTGTGCTAAAAACAAGGGATACAAAATGAATAAAGCAGTCTGCTCTTGAGGAGTATAAAGCCAAGTGAGAGAATAAACACTAAGTCCTTAGAACAGTGTGTAAGCTTTATGAGGGTACATTTCTTGAGTGCTTACTATATGCCAGGCACCATTCCAAGCACTTTACAGTTTAACTTCACAATTCTATTAGATAGGTACTATTATTGTCCCCATTTCTCAGCTAAAGAAACAGACATGGGCCAGCCCTGGTGGCCTAGTGGTTAAGTTAGGGGCACTCCACTTTGGTGGCCTGGGTTCGGTTCCCAGGCAAGGGCCTACATTACTCATCTGTCAGGGATCATGCTGTGGCAGCAGCTCACCTACAAAAAGAGGAAGATTGGCAGCAGATGTTAGCTCAGGGCAAATCTTCCTCAGCAAAAGAAAAAAAAAGAAAGAAAGAAACTGAGACATAAAGAGGTTAAATAATTTTCCAGTAAGTGGCAGAGCAAATAATCTGGATTCCGGGTCCACATTCAGTCACATAGCAATTAACTGAAAACTAATGAAGGGAGACCCAGGAGGGGCACGGATGAGGGCACTCAGACTCTTTTCACTACAAAACATTTTCTGACATCAAGTGGGTTTTGATCGCATTTTCTTTGGCCCTTGGTGAGGTCCCATCAGTTTAACAGGCAGCCTAGCCATGAGAAAAACCATTTCTTTGGAGTTCACAGGGGAGCTGGGGTTCAAATTCCACGTTGACCACTTAACTGGCGAATATGACCAAGTCAAAGCTTCATTTGCATAACAGAAGTAACAACTGGCTTCATTGGGAGGTCTTGAGGATTAAGTTGAGCCATATGAAATTGCTATTTCTAGAGGTCAAAAACAGCGGTGGAATCTACCAAAATAGCATTTCTTTGTGCTTCTGATTTTTCAAAAATTCCAGCCCTAAATTCTTTTCTCCTATCCTCCCTAAGGCACAGTTCCACTCATCTGTTTGGGTGGCCCTGGGGGCTTAGAAGTTGCACAGTGCTGACCTACCCTGCGGAGGCCAATAAATTAGCCTTCAGACAGCCTCGTGAGATTTGGCAGTTCCTACAAGGATCTGGAGTTTCTTTCCAGCTAGCCACAAGCACATCCCTCGGGGCCAGAGAAGTCAAGAGCCGTGACAGCTCAGTGCCCTGCCACAAACAGACTCATTGCACTTTCACCCTTCTTGCCAAGGCCTATTTTGCCCTTATTTGTCGCTCTAAGACGGGTAGTGACGTTGGTTCTATTTTAAAATGCGGAAACTGAGGCCTAGAGAGGGTCAGGCCTCGTCAAAGGCACCGTGTGGTGTTGGAAATAACGTGAGCTCGGCGTTAAATGGATCAGCCCAGGCGCTGTCTCTAGTTGTGCGACCTCCGCGAGGTCCTGGAACCTCTCTCTCAGGCCTGTTCCCTTTCTGGAGAAGGGCTCTAATAACTCCCTTTCTCACACAGCTCTTTTCCGTCCGACCCAGGCTTTCCCGGGTCCGTCCTTGGGGAGCTCTGGCTGTGGCTAGATGACCCGCGAGAAGACACTGCGGAGAGCGCGCGCGTGCCAGGGCGTAAAGGGCTCGGGTCGGCTGGCGCACACTCGCGGCCCTCCATAAATAGCAATACTCGATTTCAACTAGGGACAGAACTGAGCTCCACATCTCAGGCTCAGGCCGACTACAACTACCTCAATGTGCCGGAAAGGAGGGACTGAAACTACCCGGCCCCCGGAAGGGCGGAACAGTTGGGCCAACCCCACAGCAGGCGGGGCCGGAAAGCCTGGGCGGGTACTACCCGTACCTGCGCGCCGCCATCTTGCTCAAGGAGAGACCGCCTACCCGCGGCCGACCGCTTGTTAGCCATGAGGCGGGGCTCCCAGACCCGGCGGGGCGTGGCCAGACCATGGCGACCGCGGAGCCCGGGGGGCACGCGGAGCCAGAGTCTAGTCCTGGACCCCGGCCCGGCGGGGCCCCAGAGCGCGCGGCAGGAGCTGCTGGGCCGCCCTCCGGGCGAAGCGGCATCGGGGTCCCCCGGCTGGGGGAGCGGGCCCCGGCGGCTGTGGAGAAGCGGGGGCCGTACATGGTGACGCGAGTGCCTTCCCTTCAGGCCAAGCTGCGTGAGTGCGGCCCGATAGCGGGTCTCTGCCTGGGCGGGCTGCCGCGTCCCCGGGCAGGCTCCGGAGCCCCGCGGGGCGACCCCGGAGGGGCACTGCAGCCCGCTCCCGCCCCCGAAAATCTGTTTGGGGGACACGGCGAATGGGGAAGACCCCGCTGACCCGGGTCCTTTGACTTCCAGAGAAGCACCGGGACCTGGCCAAGGCCGTTCTGCGGAGAAAAGGCATGCTGGGGGCCTCACCGAAGCGCCCCGACTCTTCAGGGAAAAGGTTTCAGCAGGCGCCACCTCCTCTGTGCAAGCACTTTCCAGAAAAGGCCGTAGTCCTCAGGCTGGGAGACTACTCACGTTTAAGGCCAGGCTGGTGAACCCCATGACGCCAGCCTGTCAGGTTCACTGTTTTAAAACGGGAAGAGGAACGACCTTTTCTTTTCTTTTAGGGATGTGATGATGTCAGGGAAAGCGCTTTGGAATGAGAGTTTAGTCGGTGCCTGGGATCGGTCACTGTCTGACCAAGTTAGGGAGGAGCAGAGTGGCTGGGTCCCCAGGGGTGAGGATGGAGAGCAGTGTGGGAACAGCCAGCGCTGTATTATTTTTTTAACAGAATGGTAAACTCTGACGGCTGGATTGGACCAGTGCTTCTTTTACAGATAAGAGCTAAAACTCAGAGAGGTGAAAGGATTTGCCCGAGGACTTGCAGTTTTTCTGTTCTCTGATGGGGGGGAGGGGGCGCTTTTCCTGATTCATGAGAGAGGAAGTGTGCTTTTCCTCCGGAGCAGTTGGGGGAGTGGTGTGGGGAAGGGCATATTCCGAGGAGCTGTAGTCAGATAGTACAGGGCAGGCAGTGGTGGCCTTGTGACCAGGTAGAAGGCAAGTCAGGAGTAGTGCAGTCAGTTTTTTTTCCATAAGGGCGAAGGCTCTGGCTTTACCTGTAAAATGCTGGTGCTTCATCTATGCTTGGTCTCTCCCCTATCTCCCCTCAGGTCAGTGAAGTTTAACAAGGGCTATACTGCTCTTAGTCAGAGTCCAGATGAAAACCTGGTGTCCCTCGACTCTGACAGGTGAGTGCTCTCCTTGGAAGTACCCCTTGGGAGTGACTTGGGTAAAATTGCAGATTGCTTGGTGTCTTCGCTTGTTCCCTCCCTCTTCCAAGACCCTTCATGCATGCTCCAGGGCTGTCTTCTTCAGAGCGCTATCCTTTCCCAGGATGGCTTGGTTAGCGGACTCATAGGTGATCATGTTGCTCTTGGATTCAGAGTACCAACCTTGTCTGGGGGAATCATCCTGCCCTATTATGTCTGTACTGTGACAGTGACCCTATTCCTGCTGGAGCCAATGAACGAGCTATTTGTACTCATGGCAGATTCTGGGCTTGAGTTCTGTGGTGTGTGGTCTTTGCTTCACGAGTCTTCCAGACCCCCTTGCATGCTCTCCACCTTGCCATTTTTAGCTGTGTTCCACAGCCATCCCCTTGAACTGACTGTCTTTCTCTTCTCCTAGTGATGGGGAGCTGGAATCCAGATACTCCTCCGGGTATTCCTCTGCAGAGGCAAGTCCAGAGCGCCTTTCTGCGCAAGGCCAGGCTGCAGGCAGCGTCACCGCCACTGCCAAATGCTTGTCTAGTGCCTGTTGTATGCACGGCACTGTGCCAGACTTCCGGTCTGTTCTCCAATCTTCTACTCTGCCCTCTTCCCCCAACAGAGGTATAGGTGTCTGAGGAGGGCCGTTGAAAATCCAGGAGACCATGGAACCTTAGAGCTAGAAATGGCCTCACAAATCTTCTAGTCCAGGCCACTGCTTAGAAAAGGAATCCTCTTGATATATCCCAGCTAAGTGTTTACCAGCCTCTGCTTGCTTGACTGCTTCTTGTAATTGGGTACTCACTACCTCCAAGAAGCGTTGCTGCCCGCCCTCCCCCAAATACACACACACACACACCCTTCTTCAGGTAGCTCTTAGAGAAGTCTTCCTTATTAATTTGAAATGCCTCCTGCAGCCTGGACTCAGTGGTCCTAAGCCTGCCCTCCAATGTCAAACAGTAATTCTAGTCTCCCTTCTTTAGATTGTCCTTTATCTGAGGTCAGCATTCCTATCCCTCCCCCAGCCATCCTCCACCAAGCTTGCTTTCCTCCAGGCCAGACAACTTCTGTTCCTTCAGTTGTTCCATCTGTGTGAACTCAGACTGAGATACTCCTGGGCTGGCCTTTTGGACATGTTTCCAGAGTGACTGTCCCAGACAGAAACAAAGGAACGTCAAGTTCTAGCATGTGCAACTTACTGCCTTTGACAGAGGCGAAGTGCTGGGGACATGATTGTACACCACTGGTATTTCTGCCTTATTCTAGAAACCCTTGGCTACCCCTAAGTCTGCCAAAGAGGAAAAAGGCAGTTTGTAAATTGTATCCTCCTTGAATATCTGGGTGCCTAAGATTGTTAAAACTAAGAAAAGAAAAATTAGCTAAGAGCCAGAGAAAGTACTACACTATTCCCAGTCTCATTTTCCTTCTGCTCTGCAGAACTGGTGAAGCCAGGCTGACAGGTTCCTCTGCAGGGAACAAACTCTGCTGGCATCAAAGGATGACATGTCTAACCAGCAGTGCAGACAAAGCTGCTCCCCACCCCATTCCACTGTAACCAGATTCTTCTACCCCATTGTTCTGGTATCATTGCCCCATAGTCTTCAGCCTTCATAGGAACTGGTCTGGGTTCCCAGTGGGAATGGCCAGGGCATTGACTTTCGAACATATTCTAGAATCTGACATTTAAATCAGATGCCTCAGGATTCTTTAGTGAGAGCAGCCCCCTTGGGAGTTAGTAACAGTATAGTCTGGACAGTACTGACAGGCCCCTGGGTGCCCTTCACTGCTGGATGAAGCACAGGTAGGAAAGGTGGCACTTCTTCCTGGTTCCTCCAGGTTGGCCTGAGGGTGGGGCATGGACAGGAAGCTCCAGTAAGGGAATATGGGTCTGCCTTTTGAGCAGCAGTAATGTTTGCTTTGCAGTCTGGCTTATAGTTCTCTCCTCTCCTGCTCTTAGCAGGTGAACCAAGATGTCAGCCGGCAGCTGCTCCAGGATGGGTATCACCTAGATGAGATTCCAGATGATGAGGACTTGGATCTCATTCCCCCTAAGCCTATGGCCTCCTCAACGTGCTCCTGCTGCTGGTGCTGTCTTGGGGACTCTTCCTCCTGTACCCTCCAGTAGATATAACCCTCTAAGATGGGCCCTGCTCGCTAGGCCGGTAGAGCCCTGTTGGCCATTATTCATAGTTCACAGAGTGCAGTGGGAACTACCGTCAGCCCCAGAAACTAGAGGCACTGACCATCTGGGAAGGTCAGTGACCTGCAGTTACCTGGTGCTTCTCAGGCCAGAGGCCTCCATCTGGGCTATAGGGTGATAGGTGGAATTCTGCAGTTTTCCTCTGCTGTTGGAGCAGAGTTTGGAGAAACCACTTTAATAAGAGCAAGAACAGAAGAATTCTGATTCTTATGATGAGTGACAAAAGTTGGCTTGCACTTGCAGACTTCTTGACTGGTATTTGTCATCATGCTCTAGGGAGGGAAAAAGAGCTTCTGTGCCCAGGCTGTGCTGGATGGTGTTATATGGAGGCAGAAAATAGCATTTTATGGCTTGCACCTGGGAATCTTTGAAAGAGAATTTAACTGTTTGGGACCAGTACAAGAAATTCCATGTGTTCTCCTCTTCCTAGCTCCAAGATGGGTTACATGTTTGACCTTCAAGAGAGCATGAAGCAGGGCCCTTTGGCTCTCATCTGGTTGTGCCTGTCTGACTACGGCAGGGAGTACAGCAGGTTGCTTGATGGTACAGCAGGATCAAGGCTTCCAGAATGGACCCAGGGCAGTCCCACCTGGTCCAACTGTCTGGGTGGGTTTAGTGACTGGTCATCCCATCCCTAGTTAGAGAAAAACTGTTCCATCATATACATATTTCTTTCCTTGGTCACCGTTCTTCACCTTGGTCTTAGCTAGTTTCTCCACCTAGTCTTTGAGCTAAAGGTTGGGTGAAGGGACTGGAGCTTGCCCCAGAAGCCTGCAGTTTTTGATAACCATCAGAGGGAGCTGCAGGGAGCAGTCAGGTATCTTCCTGTTTGTTTAGCTTTTTAAAGTTGAGAAGTAGCAATGGGTGAGAAGTATACTGGCACAGTTATGTGGGCTTTGACATAGACAGAAGCTCAGAAACAGGGTGGGAGGAGGGACCTGTGCCAGTTCCCAAGGCCCCTGCCTGAGGAGATAATTTGCCATTGTAGAGGGCCTCCCTTCACCCCAGTGTAAGCCATTCTGTTGCGTCCAGCTCTCCAGATCTCTCTGACCACTGCATGGGCCTCACAGTGGATACTCAGGATTGGGCTTTATAGTAAACCTCTGGGTGCAACACAGCATCTCTCAGGCCCCAGTTTGAACACAGCAAAGACAGACATAATCTCCCTTGTAACCCCCACTAGGTAGCATCTATTGCTATATCAGGCCTCTCTGTAGAATTTAGTTTTTCAGTGGTTCCTTTTTTTTGCCTCAGCTAGAATTGTGGTGAGGACTGAATGGCAGTGGACAGGGTTCCAAGCCTAAGGGCCATGGTAATCAGGATTGGGGTGTGGGCTTCACATGGGAAAGTGCCCGGTCTTTTGCTTCATTTGATGTCCCGTGACTCCTAGGGATATATGAGGGATGGCACTGACTCTTGCTTTACCACATGGGGTGATTGGAAGACTGAAAACGTCAGATAAAAAGGCCTTATTTGTCATTTGTCACATGACTATTCTCATGAGGATAATCCTATCAGTGCTTGATTGGCATCTATCTTGGTGCTTTTCTCAAGTTGTAGAAAGTTGAGAGGAATATACGGTATCCAGGGAGCTCTGGCTAACTTTCATTCTACAATCTAGCAGCATCACAGCAGGAGGGAGATGGGACAGAGACCAGAGGCACCTCAGGTTGAGGTCTGGGGAATAGGGGAGGGAGATGGTTATTCTATTCTGGAATGGGACTCTGCAGCTCCACACAGGTGCCCAATATTCTGAGCACTTTTTGCAAATACCTGCAGGGAGTGAGAACATCTCCATTCTGAACCGCTTGCCCATCCAGAGACTACATCCAGGCCTTTCTGGTCTCTGCAGAGGTGGAAGAGTGCACATGAAGAAAGGGCTCAGATGCAGGACAGTGTAAAGAAAGAGTGGTGGTAGTGGGAAACCCAATGGGGGCCAGTAAGTAGCTGTGGAAGCCAAGTGTGGGGCAACATTTCTGTGAGGGTTAGTTAGGGCAGAGTAGCTTGAACATCTGGCAGCTGCTGGGGTTGAGGGTGGCAGCAGGACCCCAAGACCAAGGCCTTCTGGCTGGTTGTTGCTATAAATCAACACCAGTATATTTGGCTGCAACTGTCCCTGGAGAGGATGTTCCAGAGCTGGTTGGCCCCACATGGGAGGCATTACCTTTGTGGAAAAAGTTGCAGGAACCTGGAACAAGGGATATTTTGCAGCGAGGGAGGGTAGAAATAGTTGTTTGGGGCCAGAGGCCACAGGCTAACATGTCACCAATAAAGGCATCAAGGTGCCCAGAGCCAAACTGCCTTAATTCAGAGTGCTGGATGTTCTGCAGGTGACAGTGCTCTGGGGAGAGAGAGGTGTTATTTGGGCTTACCTCACAGATGGCAGTGGTACTGTATGATGTGTACAGAGTACTCTACAGAACTCTTGGCTTATGCTTCTACAGCTCTGTAAGTTTATAAGAATAAACACAGTCATACCAGTTGAGTCGTCTTTGTTGCAATAGGATTTTTAAGGAAGGCGTAGACCATAGTCATTGCCCTTTTTGAATTCTGAAATGAAGAAATAGCCTGATAGCCCCAACTGTGACCATTCCTCCTAGGACCTCCTCTCCTTTCTGCTGTTCCCAATGGGAATCATTTTCAGGCCTGCTTCATTGGAGACCATAGATGGAATAGGCCTTTGCACATTAGACCCTTTCTTCCTAGGTCCTTTTTTTTTTTTTCAGCTGAAGAAAATTTGTAAGCCAAAAAAACCAGAACAGATTGATCAGAACTTTTTGACGGAATTCCATTGTATAGGGGGTCTAGTGTGGGGAGCAGCCCGGAAAGAGCCTTTTGTGCAAGTCTAAGCCCTTAACCCACAGGAGGAGCCAATAGCCTGGGTCTCTGCTTAGACTGGGGTGACAGGATCTAAGACTGCTGGTCAGAAACTTCAGTGGCAAAACAGACAGCTGTGTAGCCTTCTGTGGAGGTGTGTCCCACCTCTAGAGGGTAGGAACAGGTAGAGTAGATGCCATCCTAGGTAATTCTGCCAGTTTAGAACAAGTAGCTAGGTTTCTCTTCACAATGCGAACTGGATGGGCCTGTCCCTGAATTCCTTTATCTACAATGACTGAATGTGCTCTAGAGAAGTGGTTGACAAACTTTCTTTGTGAAGGGCCAGTCAATACTTCGGGCTTTGCAGGCCATACAGTCTGGCACATCTATTCAATTTTGCCATTATAGCCTGAAAGCAGCTGGACAAGATGTAAATGAATGGGCGTGGCTAGATCCAGCCTGCTGGCCAGCTTGCTGATCCAGTGCCCTAAAGCCAACTGAAACACTGGCGAGAAGCAGCTTGCACTGACAATGCGTAGTATCTTTAGACCCACCTTCCACTGTCTGCAGGGCTGGAGGGCCCAAAGCCTGTGTGCAAGCTCTGCATCTGAGGCTGAAGGCCTCTCCCAGGCCTTCCCATAAAAGGGCTCTGGAGTCCAGCATGCCCACCTCAGGGAGCTGTCTGAAGCAGGAATAAAGCAAAAACGACAACATCCAGGGAGGGAGCTTTCAGCCCACTTCAGGAACTAGAATGCCAAAGGCTGAGTGCTTTTTACCCCACAGCCTCAACACAAGTGATCTTTAATTGCTTTGACAGAGCAAGAGGGTGACGATGAGCAACATGAGTCCACAGGGCTTACCCATTCCCCTCCTCTGCAACTAAGGAAATGGGCAGTCTCAGGGCCAGAATCCTGTTCTTAGAAATTAATTACCTACCCTCTTGCTGTGACTGATGCTGAGCTAATCATAGATTTCACCAGCCTGCTAATGGTGTAGGCTGGAACAGAGCTGCTGCCTCCTATGTTGAGGAGAGCCTGACTCAGGTGTGGCAAGAATACACAGGGGAGTGTTAGCCCTTAGTCCTCACATGGTTCCCTCCTCCCAGGAAGAAGATGGTTCAGCCTAGGAGTCACACCTTCAAGCTCACTCCTCTCCCCCAGCTCTTCCTGGGCGTACCCACAGAGTCCATAGCAGAAAGGGGTTTGGGCTGGGCCTGAGGAGGTGAGGCTGGCTAGGATTTAGGGTGACTGGCAGAGGAGAGCCAGGAAGGCTGTGGCTTCTATAGTAAACAGCAGGCACGGAATATCAGCAGGTCCTCAGGCACAGTGAGCTTCAGTGAGACACTCTCATTGGCCCCAATGAACAGCACCCCACCACGCTGCAGGGGGATTGTTGACTGGGCTGTGAGATTGCTGGCTGTCACTATCCCCTGTACCATCAGGAGGATGCTGGCAGAATCCACTGCCAAGACCTTGTATTCAGGGACAGAGCCAGGGACCTGGGCAGGAAGAAACAACAGGATGGTGCAACTCACAGGGGGCCTAGGACAACCCCAAGGGCAGTGAGAGGGAGAGCTCTGCCACCTCCCCCCGACTCAGGCTCTTGTCAGCATGGAGGCCCACGTCTGGTCCCTGGTACAGAGAGGAGTGGGCAGGCCCTGTGGCCGTCCCCCACCAAGGGAGCTGGACAGAAAGGAAACCCAGCCCTAGGTATACTCCACGCTATAGCCTTTGCCAGGGTTTTTCATGCCACACAAGACACCCAGCATGGCCTCCCACTCACCTCCATCTTCATAATGGTGAAGTCCGGCACTGGGGGATCATAGATAGAGAGGTAGGGGTCTTCCTGACTCTGTGTTGGAGAAAAGAGCCTGTCCTTGCTGAGGCTGGGCGTATAGTTGAGCATTTCACACAGGGTTGGCACATCGATGAACTTGGGTGTCAGGCCAGCACGCACCGTGTTGTCTGAACACGCCATGCACTCCACGCAGTCTAGGGACAGACAGTTGTGCTAAGCTGATGACAGATGCCTTGGAATTTAGCTCTCCAGGGTTGGGCCTCCTAACCTGAGCACCATAAACCCCCCGCAGAGTTAGGTAAAAATGTGTGAATTGCAGTCTCTGGGAGAATGGGCTGAGATATCAGATACCAAAAACAGGTGACAGATCACCTGCTGTTGTCAGGAGAGTCATGTTAAGCCCTGGGGGAGCCCCAACCCTCCCCAGATTCTGTATTCTCTTTTACCACAGAATCCTGTCCCTAACTGGATAAAGAGCCAACAGTCAAAATGTGACACCCTTCTGTGGCAATGTGTATTTTAATGTAAAAATCTCTGGGTAGATAGGACAGACACGCAAGGCAGTGTGATGCTGGGGAGAGAACAACAGCCTTGATACAATATAGCCTGGGTTCAAATTGTGGTTCCCATACTTATTCACAGGACTTAACATGAGAGTATCACAAGGGGTGTTGGTGTGAAGATTGAAGCAGTGTCCAACACCAAGCTGGCATTCATCATCCCTACTGACCCCAGGGACCCTGGAGGTCAGAGCTGAATGGGACCTTAAAGAAGTTCTCCTTGACTACTCTTCCCCGCTTTTGTCCAGATGAAAAAAGGCTGGGGCATGGTAGTGGGGCTCACTGCTGCAGTGGGGCTCACCTCCTTTCAGGTAGGCATGGGGCACGTTGGCCTCCAGAAACATGGCCTCCCCCGGCTTCAGGGTAAGAAGGTTCAGGAAGTAGATGGCAAAGCATCCAATATCACCTGGATACTGCTGGTGCAGCTGCAGCAAGAGCTCCCCACAGATGTCCTCCATATTGTTTCCAGCAGCCACTGAGGGTCACAGAGCACCCCAAGGCCACTTAGGAACACTTAGTGGTGTTCACAGCCCCACCTTACCGAGGGAGTCCTAGGGAAGTCCCTGCCCAAACGAATCTGGAAACTGATGGGCATGTCCTCCTAGCCACACCTCCAGTCCTTTGGGAGCCAGCCTTCCTGATACTCCAGCCCACAAAAGTGCCATTTTTTCCCATTTTGACTGTCTGTATGCCCAACACTATACTAGGCACTAAAAGGGCTACAGTGTGATCCTTTTAGGACAGTGTTTCTCAATCTCGGCACTATTGACATTTTGGGCCAGATAATTCTTTGTTGTGGGGGCTATCCTGTGCATTGTGGGATGTTTAGCAACATCCCTGGCCTCTACTCATGAGATACCATTAGCACCCCCAAGCAAGGTTTTGACAACCAAAAATGTCTCTAGACAATAGCCAATGTTCCCTGGTTGAGAACCACTATTCTAGGAACTCAAAATCTAGTTAGGGAGATACCCAAGAGTTCCATGTAGGGTGACCAACTGTTCCAGTTAGCCCAGGCTTTTCCCTTTTTTAGCACTGAAAGCACTGCGTCTCAGAAAATCTCTCAGTCCCAGGCAAACCGAAAAGGTTGGTCACCTCAGATAGCATGAGGCAGAATGTGCCAATGGCCAAAATGTGTCCTGGACATTGGCCAGAGGAGGATGAGCTCAGCCTGGGCTAGAGTGGTGAAGGAAGGCTTCTTGGAAGTCCGGGAGTGGGGAGGAGAGGAGGGCAGTGAGCTGAGGTTTCTGGAGTGTGCAGAGAAGCGGGGAGGGAGTTTGTAAGTGGAAACAGTGTGTCAGTGTCAGTAGAAGAGTGTGTCAGTACCACAATGAAGATACTAGCTGGTCTGGATTGGAGGGTTGTTTTGAGTCTTCATACAGAGACGTGCTGAATACCTACTCTGTGCTAAGCACTGGGGACACACAAAGGTCAAGGAGACAGGTCCCTGGCCTGGAGAAAACCCCAGTTTTAACCAGTGTGCACCTGATGATATAGACTCACAGGTGCTAAGGGCTATACCTGACCTACAAACGGTGTTATGGGAGCTCCGGACAGGAGTAATCAGTTCTGCTATGAGTGCAAGAAGCCCTAAAGGGAGAGGCATGCAAGCAGAGAAAACACCAAAAAACAAAGAAAACGTAGGGTATACTTGGGTAAAAAAAAACAGTTCCTTGTGGCTCAAAGGTAGCAGGGGAAATGTGTAGAGAGAGAACCAGAAGAGCTCTGGGGTCACCTGGAGAAGGGGCTGGGGCCTCATGTGTGCCACATAAGCTCATAGCTGAGAGTCCATTGCCTTGTGTTTTTCATTGCCTGTATTTACTCCCCAACCCAAAGGTGAGAGGACCACACCCATCCCAGTCATTTCCTGAACTTTCCTTAGTTAGCACAAGGTTGGGCACAGAGCAGGTCTTTAAGGAAATATCTAATGATTGAGAGCGCTGGGCATCAGCCCTTTGGAGGATATGGAGGATCTCCTTGCCCCCTTCCTGCTCTCTAGCCCTAAAGTATAAATCCATCTATGGGGAGCAGCTGTAAGGCTGGGGAAATCTCAGAATGCCTGGGTGGAAGACATCCTAAGAGTCTTCTAGGCCAGTCTGCCTCTAGCCATCTAGAGAAGATGGCTAGTTAGGAAGCAGCACTCAACCTAGGGCCCTGCTCCAGAAAGACTGGGAAAGAAATGCTAGGTTGCTAACAGGCCATCTAAGTTGGGCCTGTTTTAGTGTTCCACTTGAGCAAAGGTGTGAGAACCCTGTCCCCACAGCCAATGTCTGTGCTGGGGGCCCAGGACGGGGCACTGCAGCCAGGCCTACAACGACACCCACCTTGCTGGGAGATCCGCTTCACCAACAGGTTAAGCTGCTCCACTACCACCTTCTTCTCGCTCTTCATCAGGTGAGAGAAACAGCTCTGCAGAGCAGAGGCCACAGCCTGGGAGTCACGGCTCATGCTCTGCTTCAGCTGTGTTGCTGCATTATCTCCGATCAGAAACTGGAATTCAGGCACTTCTGCAGGAAGGCCGGGTCAGGGCCATATCAGGAATGGCAAGATGGAACCCGCAGAAGTGGGGAGTTGGAGGAAGCCTCCCCATCCCCTCCCTAACCAAGGGGCCAGGCAATGCTAAGCAGACGATGCAGTAAAAACTGACCACTCCCCAGCAGCCTTTGGCAACCATACCTGAGCCTGGTCTCACAGGCCTACCCAGTGGCTCCAAGAATTCATGAGGCCAACCAGCCTCTCAGTTCCTGTGACATTCAGCCTCTGTTCTCTGCCACTGTTCAGCTCTGGCCTGGGTTCCCCATACATTCTAGGCCCAGTGTACATGCACTCAGCATTTTGCCCAACCTTACTTGTCAGAAAGGTCACAATCTCCTCCACTGGCCGGAAGCCACATAAGCCTTGGAAGGAGGTGAGGGCAATGGCCATCTCTGGCTTATGGTTGGTATCAGGATAGTGCTGTGGAGCCTGGAGGTGCAGCTTCTCGGCCAGTTCCTGTGGGGTGGCCAAGGGAAGAGGAGGATGGTCAAAGTGCAGCCCTCACCTAGCAGGACACCAGTCCCACCCAGCCCTTGCTTTCTACCCTCCTCAGTCACCAGACAGCAGTGGCTTCTTACCTCTGGCAATGAGCCCAGTCAAGGCATAATGCAGAAACTTGTTCAGCCAACCCCGGGTAGGGACATGGGCCAAATCTGAGGGAGAGCTGGGCAGATTCTAAAAGACCAGGACTGCGAATGAAGAAACCCAAACACCAGGCCAAGCTCTGACCCTAACAAGCTGTGTGACTTTGGGTAAATAAATTCCTCTTCTCTGGGTCTTACTTTGCCCATCTAGAAATGAGGAGTTTGGACAGACAAATCTTAGGCTGTGACTCAGGGGCTTGTGCACAAAGGCTCTACTGGGGTAGAGCTGAGGCAACAGCTAGGGTACCTGCCCTGCTCTAGAAAGTGAACTCTCCCAGAAAGCCAGCTGGGAAAATGGCAGATACAAATAGTCCTGGGCTGGGTGAGGGGAGCCCAGGAACAAGTCCCCAGGAATGAGCTTGGAGAAGCTCCCCTGGCACAGGCTGCTCAGCTGTTCACTTAGACTTAGTTGCCAGGATGTGTCACCAGCATCTGGCCTTGCAGAGCTAAACTGGGAATCATGAGGCCTGGATTTAGCTTTGGGCTGGAGCCTGGCATGGGTAGGGTTAAGAGTAGCAGTAAAAATTGTGGGAGGGCCTTGACAGAAGCTCTTCTCTACCCTGACCTCTGCACTCCACTCTGATCCTGTACCTTGTTAGGGTGTGCCTGGATGGACAGAGCCGTTTCAACTGAGAGCACCTTGAAGAGGAAGGGCAGCTTGCCATTAAAGGTGTCCTTGACCTTTGAGCCCAAGCTGTCCTGGTTCTCAGCGATCCACTGACCTAGGGTCTTCTGTGAGATGCGGTTGTCAAGGATCTTGGCATCTCCCCGGGGATGAGTCCCCATCCACAGCTGGAAAAACAGGAAACTTGGGAGGGAAGGGGGAAAACCTGGCACCACCAGTTGACCTGCCCCAAACCTAGTTACCTTATGCTCCCCACAGGGCAGCTGAGTCCTGAGACCAGCCTCCCGGGACTGGGTATAAATGCTCATGCCATCATAGATATACAGGGAGGCAGCAGACCCCAGAACACCAGGAGTCAGGAGACCCAGGCTCTACTTCTAACCAGCTGTGGAGCCTTGGCCTAGTTATTTCCTGTTTCTGGGTCTCAGTTTCCTCATCTGTCCAATGAGGAGAATGACACCTGTACTGTCAAGGTCACTGAATAGCTCTGACTCTCAAATGGCTCTGTGAGGGGTTAACATTCATTTATTCCAGTCTCAGAAATAGAGGCTAAAGCCTTCCTATGCTTTGGCTTTTTCTCTACTAAATGGGCAGGAGAAATATCTATTTTAGGTTATTAAAAATGTAAAAGTTAGTCAAAGTAAAAATTTTAATTCTCATAGAGGGCTGAATTAAAATTCAGTAAGTGCTGACAGTTTGTGGGGGAAGAATGGTACTGGAAATCCCAGCCTATTACGACAAAACCTCTCTTCTTTTGGTGCCAGCATCTGGGTTCACCAATCTGCACTGATATGAAGAGCCAAGAGGGCCTCCTCTTTGCTGCCTCCCCCGCTCCCAGATGATCCACACGACTTGCCTCAGGCTCTTCAAATGGAGAAGTCCCTTGGTCTCCCCTGCTGGTAAAGTGGGCTGAAATACAGCCCACATCTCACCTCTGCATATGGCTTGTCCTCTGAGATCCGGGCCAGAGGGTCACTGCTGGCCAGCAGCCGAGCCACTTCACTGTTGGAACCCATCTTCCCCCAGGCATACTGCTGCACCACACAGGAAAGTGGGAATACTGGGGGCACAGACAGAGGGTCAGTTTCCACTCCACTCCTGAGGCCTGACCCTAATGTCCAGGGAAACTAAACACGAGCTGAGGGTTTTGTCTGGGGAACAAAGTCAAACAAGTAGTTTTGTCAGATCGGACAAAGTCAAATCAGGTTGTTAGTTGAGACTCTTCTCTGCAGGCCTCGATGTTCCCATCTGTAAAATGGGCAGTAAGGATCCGCTGACGTGAGGCAGACAGTTGCGCTGAAGTGAGGGGGAGGGAGCGAGATGTATCTACTCCATGGCACCCACTCGAAAAGACCCACGCGCGGCCCCCTCCCCTCAAGACCCTCCTTCGAGGGCTGCAATAACGGCTCAATCCCCATCGCAGGTGCCCCTTCCTCTGCCCGGCGTCCATCCATCTTTCCGCGGAGCCCCAGGGGTGGGTTCGACCTGGCATATCAAATCGGGAAGGGTCCCAGGACGCGTCCCACCCCCACGCTCACCAGCACCCCGGCCAACAACTCACCTCGCTGAGCGGTCATCGTCGCGGTACCGGACCTGGCTTCACGCACGTCTGCCCTTCCCGGCTGCCCCCGCGGCTTCTCTGCGCCCAGAGCTTCATGGGAAATGTAGTTCCTCGAGCGCCGCCTCAGAGGCTCCTGAGCCCGGTGCGGCAGCTCCGCTCATTCTGAGTTCCCTCTCCCCGCCTCCGGCTCTCAGGAAGACAACCCCCCCCCCCCGCCCCACCCCAGCCCAAAGGCTTCCAACCCCCAATCTTGGGTCAGTATTCATTCGTTCATTCCTTCACTGGACACATATATACTGAGAACCTGGTAAATGCTACAGTCTGTTCTAAGGGCTGGAGGTAACATCAGAGAACAAGATCCCTTTGCCTTTTATAAGAGCTTACATTCTGGTGAAGGCAAGACAGGCAAACGAGTATAATAAATAAGTAAATCATATAGTATGTTGAAAGATAAGTGCTACTAAAAGTAAGGGGGAATGGGTGGGAGTGGGAGGTAGTTTGCAGAATTTTAAAGCTTGTCTAGCTAGGCCTCATTGAGAAGGTGCGATTTGAGTGCAGACATGGAGATGAGGAGGAGAGAATGTTCTGGGCAGAAGAAACAGCTAGAGCACAGGTCCTAAGGTGGGAACGTGGGAATGTGCCTGTCATATTCAGGAGTAAATAGCAAAGAAGCCTGTGTGGCTGGAGCAGAGTGAGGGGGGAGTGGCGGGGGTGGGGGAGGAAGTGAGGTGATGGAAAGGAAAGGCAGTGGGCAGAACTTCAGGGCAGTGAGGACTTCAGGTTTTCCTCTGAGTATCTCAGTCATCAGCGGGTTTGAACAAAGAATTGCTGTGATCTAACGAGGGACTCACTAATGCTTGATGATGATGACAGATATCACATGCAAGGCCCTTAACCTGTCTGAGCTTCAGATTCTTCCTCTGTAAAATGAAGATAATAATGCCGGCCTGACAGGCTTGTGGGAGGGTCAGATGGGATGATGTGGGACTCAGGAAGGCAGTCAGTGCTCAGTGCTCCTCTGATCCTCCCTGTCCTAAGTACTGCAGGACTCAAAACTCCAGCCCCTCCTCCAGGCTGAGCTGCTCACAAGTCACACACACAGAAGTCAGGAGAGTCACCAGAAGCCCTGCATGGTGAAGGCTGGGCTGGGCCTTGGCTGTGGTGTAATCTTGCTATATCCTGTGGAGAAACGCTCTGACATTGGGACCTCTTCAGTCAACAGCCTAGGAGGAGGGCAGCCAGTTGGAGGGGTCCAGGAGCACAGCAGCCAAAGATCCTGGAAGCCTGGAGTGAGGGGCTACCGTATTGACTATACCTCCCCTTCCCCCGACCCCATTCCCACAGCCTCTACCACACATGCCCAGGGAAAGAGGGGGTACTATTTTCTCCATGGTGTTCTGCCCAGCTGTGGAGATTGACCTCTTCTGGGGTCTCCTGGCTCAGATAAATCAGCCTGCATTTCAAAGGAAGCTTCACCATACACTAAGTTATAATAAATGGAAAACACAAGAATCAGACAAACAGCACATGTCACATACCTCCTACCTTTGAATCCTCCCTTTCCCCTCATCCCCACACCCCCAGCCATGTGAACCTCCTGGGAGAAGAATGAGGGATTAGTTTAGGCACAGGGGATTCTTGGAGCACCTCCCACTACCACCACCACTGAAGCCATAATCAAGTTAAGAGTTAAGAGTCATTTCCTCATAGTATCTCTGCACAGGGAAGAAAGAACTTAGGTTGTTGTGTCTACCTAAAACAGATGAAACAACCAATTATTTTACTGGCAAAATGGGTTTATGTAGGAATAGCTATGAATTGCAGTTGGAGACAAGCAATCTATGGTGAACCACATGCAAGTCCCAAGAACAAATGAGAGGTATGTTGTTTTATAAGGGAGAAGGGGGAGTTGGGAGGGGCTGTTGTAAACAAAGAGTCTATTGGAGGAAACTGTGAATTTGAAGTATAGTGGCTTTTCAGGCCCGCCCGGTGGCGCAGCGGTTTAGTCCGCGCTTGGCAGCCTGGGGTTTGCGAGTTTGGATCCCGGGCGCCCGCCGACGCACTGCCTGTCAGCCATGCCGTGGTGGCGTCCCATATAGAGTGGAGGAAGATGGGCACGGATGTTAGCCCAGGGCCAGTCTTCCTCAGCAAAAAGGGGAGGATTGGCAACAGATGTTAGCTCAGGGCTGGTCTTCCCCACAAAAAAAAAAAAAAAAGTATAGTGGCTTTTCATTGGCTGAGTTGTGACAGTCTCTGATTGGCTGAGCTATTGCTGAGCAAGGAGAAAATCTTCCTTTCTCATGCTGCAGTAGTAAAACAGGATCACTTCCTGCCAGAGATGCAAGGTAGGTGTCTTCCTGTTGGGGCCTGTATTGACCTTGAGTGGTAGGTATGTGAAAGCGCCCCCTTCTGGCCTCTCAACTACATTTTAAATAAGGTTTCTGCTTATTAATTTTCACAGTTGGGATAGGCAAAGCCCCCACTCCAAACCACCCTCCCTACACATAGAGAAATATATCTATAAGGGAAACTAGGGTGTTTGGAAATTCTAGAATCTTTTACTCTTACCTCTTGCTTGTCTATTTCTAGTAGAACTGATCACACTTTATTATCTAGTGATGATCTGCTTTCCTCTCTCTTTTCCCTACTAGACCATATGTCTAATTCAGCTTCACATTTCTGCCAGTGCCTAACTGAGGACTCAAGCTATAATAGCAGCTAACATTTATTGTTTGTTATGCATTAGATACTGTGCTAAGCCCTTTTCAAGAATTCTCTTACTTCATTCTCAAGACAACCCTATGAGATAGGTACTGTTATTAGCACCATTTTAGAGATGAGAAAAATGTATCTTGGAGAGGTGAAGTAACTGGTCCAAAGGCATAGATGTCTAATCTGCTATACCTTCTCCCTTGGTGAATAAGTGAATGAATGAATAAATTCATGATATGTCTCTCATAGGGAAGGGGACAGATCTCAGGGGTCTTCAAAGGCAGATGGTTGGGCAGGCTGCACATTGGTGATATCAAGTTCTATTCTTTTTTCACTGGTCAAGCACTGTACTAGGCTGGAGCGGACAAGGGGGAAGCAGGACAGCTTCATGTTGTGTGGACTGTTCTCCTCTCAGGCTACAGACAGCAAAGATCTCTGTATGCTGCCTGTGATATTGGGATATAATAACCAGATCCTGGCCAGAGTTCCTAAGACCTTTGTAATTTCCTAAGCAATAAAGGTGCTAGGATCATCTTTGTTCTAATGAGGCATCTCCTGGTGGGCTCCTGGATAGCTTCAGGAAGGCCCTGGTCACCAGAAGGACCAAGTCATGATTAGAAGATTGGAACTTTCAGCCCCACTCCCCATCCTCCTGGGAGGGGTGAAAGGCTGAAGACTGAGTTAATCAATCATGCCTACGTGATGAAAGCTCCATAGAGATCCCTGGACTACAGGATCTGGAGAGCTTCTAGATTGGTGAACACATCCACGTGCCAGAAGGGTGGTGCACCCCAACTCCACAGAGACAGAAGCTTCTGCACTCAGGACCCGGACCTTGCCCTGTGTATCTCTTCATCTGGCTGTTCATCTGTATCCTTTATTATACCTTTTATTATATAATAAACCAGCAAGTGTTTCCCTGAGTTCTGTGAGCCATTCTAGCAAATTGAACCTGAAGAGGAGGTATTGGGAACTCTGATTTATAAAAGTACAGGTGACAGCCCAGGACTTTTGATTGGCATCTGAAGTGGGAGCAATCTTTTGGAACTGAGCCCTTGCTTAACCTGTAGGATCTGACACTAACACCAGGTAGATAGTATCAGAACTGAATTGAATGTGAGATACTCAGCTGGTGTCAGAGAACTGGTTAGTGTGGGGAAAAAAACCCCACACATCTGGTCACAGAAGTATTCTGTGTGAGTAGTAAATGAGAAACACAAGAGTTTTCCTTTACACTGCCCTTGGACGGGTGGCTGTGGGGGGTTAGGGGTAGGTAGTTTTCAAGGGGACACAAACATGGATCCCTTCCCATCCTCCCACTTGAGGACATTTCCTGGAGAAAAGTTGTGCTGGACCCTAAAGGATAGTTGGGATTTACACAGGGGAGAGGAAGGTAAGAGAAGTGGATGAGGGAAACAGTAAATATCTACTAAATGCCTATCATGTGCTTGGTACTATATTAGTGCCAAAAATACAACAGTGAGCAAAACAGACCCCACCCCTGCCCTTGTGAGGCTTACAGTCGAGTGGGAGAGATAGACATAAACAAATAACCCCCTCTACAAGTGTGTAATTGCAATCTGCAAGAGGTATTATGAAGGAAAAGTAATAGAGTTTATATGTGTGGGGGCTGATCTAACTCATAGAGTGGAGAGAGGCCACTCCTGAGGAAGGGGAATCTGAGCTTGGATTTGAAGGATAAGTAGGAGTTTACTAGGAGATGATGAGGGCATGGGCTAAGAGTGTATCAGAAAGAGGGAACATCATCTGCAAGGAGGTAGGAGGGAACAAGGGAAGTTTGAGGAACTGAAAATCCACTAGGAAGGCTGGAATGCAGGGGCACGAAAAGGGGTGGGAAAGAGAGACAGGTGGGGGCAGATTTTACAGGAACTTGAGGCCAAACTAAGAATTTGGGCCTTTATGGAAAATAATTGAAGGATTTTAAACAGAAAGTTCCATAATAATTATGTCCCCTTTAAATAGATTTCTGGTTACAACATGAACAACAGGCCAATTAGCAGCCCAATACTAGTCCAGGGTAAGGAATGACAGTGGCTGGATTCCATTGTAGCAGAGATGAGCAAAGCTAGAGAGATATGAATAAATAAGGTATTTATGGGGAGTGAATCAGCCACCTTCCCCATGACTGATGGCTCTATGGCTGAATTCCTTCATTCACTTGATAAATGCTTGATGCCCAGGTTCAAATCCCAGCTCAGGCACTAAACCTATCTGGGCTCAGGGATCCTCATCCCTAAAATGTTAAAACTTGACATCAGGGGACAAGGCCTAGAAGAAACAGGGCTCCGCTAGCGTCGGGGACAGCGGCATGGCCGGTTCTTCCAAAAAGAACCCCTCTGCTTGGCCCTTACCACCAGAACCCCTTCCTAGTTCGGCGAAGTCCTCTCAGGTCAGGAACTCCAGTCCCCACTCCCACGGATGCAGGCTCACCCTCCTGCCCCTGCCTGAACCAGTGCGGACTTCCAAACTTCCCCTCCAGAGAAGTGAAGGGGCTAAGTTCCGGTTCCACTTGGAGGAGTTTCCAACAAAGTTAGAAGCCGTCAGACCGAGAGGCAGTTGAGGACGGCTCTGGCTCCGGCTCTGGCTCCCTAGTCCCTCTGTGCCGTCTCGACCCTGATGCACAGGAATATTGAAAGAGCGGATGAAAACCAAACGCCCACCCGCTGCTCTCGAGTGGGGCAGGGTGGGGGGGGAGGGCGGAGCGGACCTCTATGACGTCACAGGACCCCGCCCTCTGGGAGGGCACTGCGCCTGCGCCAGAACGGCTGTCTCGCTCCCGGAAGTGGAGGGTCTGCCCGAAGAGTGCTGCTGGGTCTGGGTGCCTGGAGGCAGAAGCGCTCGCGGAGCTCGCCTGTCGGCCCCCGACCGCCATGTCGGCTTTCGACACCAACCCTTTCGCGGACCCAGTGGACATAAACCCCTTCCAGGTAGAACCGCCAGCTCACCGCTCTCTCTAGTGCCGAGGGCCGCCGCCCGGGCCTCTTTCGCCAGAGCAGGGAGACGTGGCGTAGGAGGGACGGGCTGTCTGTCCAATCGGAGAGCGAGCTCTGAAGGCTGGCCTATCGTAGTGTCTGGGGGCGGGACTAGCAGCAGGTGGAATTGCGGAGAGGGCGGGGCTCTGTAGCCTGGAAATAGGTGGGACCTTCTAGCTCCGGGGACGCAGCCCCTCTGGCTAGACACTGCTGGGGAAGGGGACTAGAGCAGTTACGGTCAGGGAGATCCCGTGGCCTGAGGGAAAGAAGGGACTTCACCTGAGGGGGAAGTGTGGCTACCACATCCGTAGTCTTGGGGAGACACCTGCCTTGAGTCACCTTAGGAGAGGGAGTGACAGCAACATAATCAGGAAGTGGAAGCCTCTGGTGGGATGGAGAAATGTGGGAAAATTCCAAGACACCACCCACCCACCCACCCAACAGCCAAACTTACCTGTAAAGTATAGGAGAGCCCTTGAGATTTGTCAGGAAAGAAAGGCTGGGAGAGGGTGAGAAGGTAACCGAAGCTGAAATATGGTCTTGATAAGAATTCCACACCTTGGCCATAGGTTTAGTTTGGACCTGATTTTGGCCAGATAGAAGAGCCCAGGTTAGGGAGAGGAGAAGTGAGGGGCTCTGAGGGCGCTGAAGCACAAGGAATGTTAATCTGATGGGCCTGTGTGTGGTGGCAGGGTAGTTGAGACGCATTGACCTATGAGCTGGCCTGACCTTTTGAACAAGTGATCGAGGAAGAAACATTGTTCCTACTTGAAGCCAAAACCTTTCTGCCTTTGAGCTGAGAGTACAGGGGTATTATTCCCTTTCCCTGATGTAGGGCCGGGACTCTTGTTTCATGTCTGCTCGAAGCCAGTTCTAGGGAAGCTTGCTTGTGCTGACTGGTGATTTATGAGCCCCAAGGTTTCTGCTCTGTCAGGATGTCACCAGGCACATGAACTCATCCTACTTGTACTTTATTTTGGTCATTGACAGCTTCGAAGTTTCCTGTAGGTGTAGAGGAAGTCCTTGGAGGGGTCCTTCTTGTGACACAGCATGAGCTTTCCCACCTTGAATCCCTTCGAGGGTCAGAGCAAAGACAAGGGAGACTTGAATGAAACAATTGTACGCTGTCAGGACAGTCTGTCTTGGTCTCAAAGTGACAGCCAACGGGAGCCCTCAAGGCAAATTTTGGTTGCTTGTTCTTTGTAACAGCAGGGAATTCCAAACATTCTTCTTGTAGCTTAATACTTCTTGACAGAACCTTTGCAAGACCTTGTCTCTTGTGTAATGCAGTCATCTCTAGTAGATGAGTAAATAAAAAATATTTGCATTTTTTTCTGTGTCTTCTGGTAACTGTTCTGCTTTAATTACAAAACTGCTGTATAATACTGGAGTTTGAGCTTTAGTAGGGATCTAGTAGCCTTTTGGTGTGTGTGCTGTGTGAGGATTTGCCTTTTAAATTTTTGTCCTGTCAGAATTAGAAATAAAATGTCTGCTCCCATCTGACAGTCATAGACAGTCTGCTATCTAAAGATGCAGAGAGCTTGTCCCCAGTGCTAGGAGTGGACAAGATAGTTGGCCTGAGTTCTGCCCTGTATTAATAGCAGCTTGAATGTCTTAAACCACATCTTCAGCCCCAGAAATGATTGTGCAAACCGTGGTAGAAGTAACTTCTGCATTCAAGCAGACAGCCTGTCTGTCAGGCAGCCTCAGGATGTGGTAGGACAGGAAGCAGCTGTGGTCCTGTAAACAGCAACATCTGGTGGGAATTCTGTGTGAGAAGAAGAGAGCTGGCTGGCTGCAATTTTGCTTCTCTTTACTCTGGGCTGGGTATTTCCTCTTGGTGCACACTTGTGTGGGGAGAAGGAGCTTTGGACGTGAGGCCCCTAGGCTCCTTCTCCTGGAAAGCTGCCCTCTCTCTCCTTGTGATGGTAATGTCTGCTTTCTTGACTGCCAGGGCTGGGATATTGGGAGGGTGCAGCCCTTGGGTGACTGGGTGTGAGCCCAGCTTCATTTACCCAGGGTATTGGCACAGAGCTCAGGGGAGAGCAGGTGGAGAGGGGATAGGCTCAGAAACTGTCACACCTAGTCAGCCTTCAGAGCAGTCGTTTTTTCCATCATTTCATGGTGGCTTACGAAAATATACTTAGCGTTCAGAGTCCATGGTGGACTGTGGGAGCTGGGAACATCCTCAGAAATCTATTCTAATCCCTTCAGTTTAGAGATGAGGAAACCAAGACCACAGTGAGGATGGGACATGCCAGAGTCACCAGCTAATTAGCAGCAGGAAGGGGCCCAGACCCGGGTCTCAGTCCCAGGACAGTGCTATTTTAAGTTTTTGAAGCTCAGATGTTGATCTTAAACTGACTTGGGGTTATTTAGGTCAGTTGAGGAAAGAATGTAACTTCACCACTGTCACCATTCTTGAAATGAGAGTACTGGTAGTGGTGAAACTAGTAAGTTAGTATTAGCTAACCTGTTTTTTTCCCCCAGTGGGTGGGGATGGAATAATGCAGATTGTATTGTGCTTTTAAAGACAGTGCTTTGTAGCAGCATATGTTCTGAGTAATACCAGTCCTGAAAGCTGCTCAGGGTTCTGGGGTCAAGTAAATTTGGGAATCATTACTTCATTTTTCTTGAAGATTGACAAGCCTTGTTTGTTTGTTAAAGGCTCTGAGAAAGCCTATGATAAAGACATTTGCTCAACTTTATTGGACCCAGCATTTCTCAAAGTTATTCAACCATGGAATCCTTTTTCTGTTAACTGTTGTAATATCCCCTGAAACTCCCGGTGGGCCTTTAAGTTGACTTCTTTTTGTGTGTGTGTGTGTGTGTGTGAGGAAGACCAGCCCTGAGCTAACATCCGTCCAATCCTCCTCTTTTTGCTGAGGAAGACTGGCCCTGGGCTAACATCGTGCCCATCTTCCTCTACTTTATATGGGACACCACCACGGCGTGGCTGACAGGCAGTGCATCGGCGGGCGCCCGGGATCCGAACCTGCGAACCCCGGGCTGCCAAGCACGGACGAAACCGCTGCGCCACCGGGCGGCCCCTTGACTTCTTTACCCATGTTCTTTATCCACCTCTTACTCCCACCCTCACCCCACACTGTGGGCATAGGCTTTTGTGACCTCTTCCTTGCATATAGTTATAATTGGGATTATTAGAAAAATTCCTGCACAGGAAGAGCTGTGAGTAGAGAGTTAAGTGACAAGAGTGCAGCAGAGGTTTTACCAACTCCTAGGAGGAAGCAGGAAACTGCAAGCCAAGTGTTGCCTATTTCACAACCTCCACTGGCACATCCTCATCCCTCTGTTAATGATGGCGCATCTGCTTTGTACCCTCTGGGTGTGTGGGTCCCTGCTTTGGACTGATTCCAACATGTCTGCTTCCAAAAGTTTCTCGTTACATCTTCTTGGATGATGAAGAGGTAGAGGGGTAAATGTCGGCATTGTACTGTGCATTTTATTTCCCAGCAGACTAACAAGCTGATCACCCAGGCAAATGCCGGGGCTGCTGTCCTTCTCGGCCTGTCTGCCAGATTACCCAGGCAGGCGGCATTGATTTCAAGGAGGGGGAGTGGGCTGGCTGGTGGTGCTGAACAGAGGAAGCCTTTCAGTGTTGCGTGAGTTGCCAAATCACACAATATCACTTTCACACGTTGCCTCCTCTCAGTTAAAAGATAATCTCAGTGGTGTGGCTGCTTCCCAAGGATTTAAAACATTTCTCTCCTGTGGGAGGAGAAAGTGGTGGCAGAAACGTGATGTGGGTGTGAACAAAGTTACAAGAAATTCTTTGCACAGACCCTAAGCACTTTGCCACTTCCCAGAGAGGGTCGGCTCCAGCTTGACTGTAACTTTCGGAATTCTCAAAACCACCGGATGGACCTGGTAGAACTTTCCTGTGGAACAGGAGCATCGTCTCAAGAAATTTGAAAATGGGAATGTTCATGTAGTTTAACTGACTCCAGACAGCTGCCCAGATGGGGGGGTGTCTCCCTGCCCTTATGGTTGGCACCTGGAGCCAGGCGGGTGTTAGAGAGTGCTTGGCCAGAGACACAGGTGAACTTTGACCTTATACTTCTGTTAAGTTTTCTTTGGAACCACTTGGTATAGGGTAATCCTGTGTTCAGAGAAATGGTAATATTTAACCAGGACAAACAAGGGGTACTTGCCAGTCGTTCAGAGAAGAGTGCCGTGCACATTAGCAAGGTGTGACTGTCCAGCAGTGCCCTTTTGAGATGCTGACACATTAGTGCACATCACTGAGCCCCTGCTGCTCTGAGGGCCCATGCCGGAGACCAAGGTAAATGGGCACATGGCCTGCCAGAGCTGCTCATCTGGCGGGAGAGCTAAGAGCTGCTTGCTAATCATGACAGTACTGTGGGTACGAAAAGGGCAGTTAAAACTCGCCAAAGGGAGCTGTGAGGGATCTGAGGAGGAAGGGCAGGGTCCTGTAGTAGGAAGGCCTGGGCCATGAGCAGAAAGCCTGGCAGATGGGAAGAGAGGGTATTTCAGGTGAAGGAGCACTAAGAACCAAAAGTTGCTTGTGCATGCTGTTGTCCCCGCAGCCCCAGGCACCTCCTCACTCTTAGATCCTGTGGTCTCTTCGGGAGCCATGGGCCTGGGATATGTCTGCTGCTTATGACACACATGCTCTTTTGGCCAGGCTCTCTGTCCTTGGCCTCTTTAACACTGGTAACTCACCTCCTTCAGCCTGTTTTCACTTCCAGTCTCATATATTTAGGGATGTCGTGGAGTTCTGTTCTTGTCTTTGTTCTCACTGTATACTCTTTGAGTAATTTCTTCCACTTCTATGGCTTCACAGTAGCATCCACATACCAGTGATCCCAGATCTAGAACTCTAGCTCTCACCTTTCTCTTGAGCCGGTATTTCCAACTCTCTCTCTTCTCAGATCCTCTCCCTGCTCCCACACACCCACTCCTGAAAAACCTGTTTCTCTTCTGCCGTGATTACTTATCTTGCTCAGTGGTGGCACTGTTCACCTATCACCCAAGCGAGCAACACCAGACACTCAACTCCTTTGTCTTCCCTTCCCCTCTTTCTTGCCCTGCAGTAACTCCACACCCCGACCGATGCAGAGAGTGACCAAGCCTATGGCATCTACCTGAGAAAAGTCTCGAGTCCATCTCCTCTTCTCCATCCCCAGCTGCCATACCCTAGTTCAGTCCGCACCGTCACCCGTGTGGACTGTTGTGTCCCACCATCCTCCTTCCCTGCACATTGCACCCTCCTCACTGCTGGCAGAGATGACCATGGCACTCCCTGCTCACAGGCTCTACTTGTCCTCCGATGCGCATGGGGTCAAGTCCAGACTCCTGCATTCTGGCCTGGCCTTTTCTTCAGGCTCACCTGGTGCTCCTGGCTCCTCTCTTTCGATACACACTTGGCTCCACAGCCCCCAGAACCTTCTCCTGTTCCCTGAACACATGCAAGCCCTTTTTAAAGACTCTGTGTCTTTGCAAATGCTGTTCTTGCCTCCCTCCTTAGTGCTTGCTGAACTTCTTTCATCTCTCAAGATCCAATTCAGATGCTACCTCAGTACAGCGTCCCTGACTCTCCCCAACAGCTTAGTCCCTCCCTCCCCTGTGATCGTGTTGCATTTGCCCTCTCCTTGTTACAGCACCGATCATGGGCTGTCACTTCTTGCCCTGGCTTCTGTTTTGTTCTCTGTACTGTTTGCTTCTTGGGGCAGGAACCAAGGCTTTTTCTTGGTGTCCTAGCCCTGCACTTATTGTGGAATAGTTTGTGGAGGGAGTAAACAGACAAAGGTGGAAGGAGATGGCAAGTGGCTCAGTTTGAGGACAGACTGTGCTGAAAGACGTGCTGGTGCCAGGTGATGGAGGGCCTTGGATTCCAGGCCAGGTAGCTCAGACTCACTTTTCTGGGCAGGTCTGTACATCACTGCTATAGCAGGGAGGCGGGCTCGAGAGTGCACCTTGCTCATTTGGTGGGTTCTCAGGCTCTGTTTTTAAATATATGTGTGTATGTGTGTTTTTAAAGTAAAAATAACATAATCACAATATAGAATTTTTGGAAAACAAAATAAATCATCCATATTTCTACCAGTCTTGTGTAATCATTGTTATTTTGATCTGTTTTCCTGCCAGTTTCTTTTCATGTAAGTACTTTTGACAAAAATCATCCTTTAGTATTGATGTAACAAAGCCTTTTCTATATTCTGCCCTGCGTTCATAGCTGTGATTTTAATGGCTGTTCAGGCCATCGAGGGGATGTGCACCAAAACATACTTGTGCTCACTGTTGTTGGATATTTAAATCATTTCCTGCTTTTTTCTCCTCTTGTAAATGCTAGTACAATGAATATCTTTGCAGATAGAGATTTTTACATGTTTTTATCATATTTCCTTAGGATGGATTCTCAGGTTCTGGGTCAGAGAGTACCAAGGTTATCCATGCTCTTTGTGCACTTGGGACCTAGCCAGCCAGTCTGGGGCTGATTGCCCTTTCTTGTGCTATGACACACAGTGTCATCTCCAGAGTAAATAGGGTTTCACAGAGGTTCCAAAGTATTGGTGACTCTCTGCCTTCCAGAGAGAATGGCTGGGTTTTTTTAGTCCATGAGGTATTTATTTAATGTGTTTATTTGGAGCCTGAAATAAACCCCTTGCTGGGAGCTTGGGTGGAGTGTAGGGTGGGAAAGCAAGGAAAAGTCACAGAGAGCTTGAGCACAGCCAGGACCTGTGAAATGCATGGGAAGAGATTGCCAGATCAGTGAAAACAAGTGTGTTTTTCAAGGCCCTTCCTGGCAGAGCTCCAGCCTAACTCTGCCTCTTTTCTCTTAGGTCCCTCACACCCCAGCTACACAGAGGTATTCCCCTGCCCCAGAGCTGTGGTGGGCCTTACTGACTGGGCCTTGGCTTCTCTTGGAACCCTGACTCCCTTGAAACCCTCCCATCCCCTCCCCTCCTGTCTTCACTCCGCCCTGGGCTCTTGTGCTGTGTGCATGTGTCTCAGCTACCAGATCCTGGGCTCCAGAAGGGCAAGAGCTGTGTCCTATTCATCTTGGTGTGTCCCTCACACTGTTTGTCACTGTTGGCTAAATGAAAAGAACTGAGTTCAGGAGTGTTTTATTTGTTATAAATTCAGTAGAGGGCATTAGTCAGTCTGAGTCCTTTGGGCACTGAGGGGGTTTTAGGTTACATCTTTGTATGTGAAACTTAGCTCTCACCATCTGTTTTTAAATTAATTAATTAATTAACTTATTTATTTTGTGAGGAAGACTATCCCTGAGCTAACATCCGTTGCCAGTCCTCCTCTTTTTTTTTTTTTTTCCGAGGAAGACTGGTCCTGGGCTAACATCTGTGCCCATCTTCCTCTACTTTATATGGGACGCTGCCACGGCATGGCTTGACAAGCGGTATGTCTGTCTGCACCTGGGATCTGAACCTGCGAAACCCTGGGCTGCTGTAGCAGAGCGCGCCGACTTAACCGCTGCGCCACCGGGCCAGCCCCTCACCATCTTTTTATTTATTTTTATTTATTATTTTTTTTTTTGTGGGGAAGACCAGCCCTGAGCTAACATCCGTCGCCAATCCTCCCCTTTTTACTGAGGAAGACTGGCCCTGGGCTAACATCGTGCCCATCTTCCTCCACTTTATATGGGACACCGCCACGGCATGGCTGACAGGCAGTGCGTCGGCGGGCGCCCGGGATCCGAACTCGCGAACCCCGGGCTGCCAAGCGCGGACGAAACCGCTGCGCCACCGGGCGGCCCCCCCTCACCATTTTTTTAAATAACTGCTTGACCCACTTACGAGCCAGCTGATGCTCGGTGAGCAGGAAAGAAGGACGCTGCTGTTGACTTCTATTTGTGACTCAGAGTAAAACCTGAGGGTCCTCATTCAGGCCAGTCAGTGTGGTCCTTACTTGCAAGACTCTCTGCATGTGTCCTGCTAAGGGTCTTTCCCAAGAAGGACTTCTCTGAAGTCCAGGAATAAAGAAACGAGCAGAAGCAGTCGTCCTGGTCACTCCCGGTACCCTTGTGAGTGTCCCTCTGGAGTGGGTTTCATTCATTCAACCACACATTGATTGAGCACCTTGCATTTGTCAGGCACTGTTATCTTGGGGATGCACTGCTGAACAAGGTGGACCCAGGCCTTGTCCTCTCAGGTTTACCACTCATGTCTTTGGAGACAGACGGACTTGGAATCAGAATCTGGCTCAGTCAGTACTCCTAAGATCTTGGACGAGCTACTTCCCCTCTCCGAGCTGGTCTTTCTCCCTCACAGGGTGGTCGTGAGGTTGAATGAGGAGGTGTGTTGTAGCTTTTCTCAGCCAGGGCTCCGCAGTTGAGCCAAAGAACACAGAAACTGATTGGAGTGACTGTTTTCTCCATTCTCTCAAGGATGGAATGTAACCAGGACCATTCTAGATGCACAGGAGAGAAGCCAAGTCATTACATACAGTGCATGCCTTAGAGCAGTGGGGCTTAATTCTTTCAAGGAACCAGGTAGAGAAAGGCTGGTGGAACTTTCTTTTCTGATGACTTGACACAGTGGGCAGTGGTGGGGTGACTAGAATTTCACAATAGCATCATCGTGTGGTAAGCCTGGCACATGGTAGACCCTCAGTAAATGTCAGCTCTCTTCCTCAGTCCCTCCTTCTCCCTCCCTCTCTCACCAGGCCTCAGCTTCTCTTGAAGCCACACACATCTTTCAGAAAGAGTGCAGGTTTCCTCAGTGGTCCAGGCTTCTCTTCCCAGGCAAAGTGCTTCTGGGCCATGGGGCTGCTGCTGTGGTGCAGGTGCCCCTCAACCATGCCCCAGCGTTTGGGCAGTACCTCCTAGAAAAAGTAGAGGAGGGTCTACCGCATGCAGCATTTATTCTCAAACATTACCTGAGCTTCTGCTCTGCACCAGGCTCTTCACCAAGCACAAGGGAGCCAGAATGTCAGACACAGAAGCACCTGGCTGCAGAGTTTACAGCCTGCTAATGGAGACAGGATTTGTTTTTGGTGAGCCTGGTGAGGGGTCTAGGGCCAAGTCTTTAAGATTTTAGAAAAAGAAGGAAGGATCAGTGTGGACTGGGTAGTCAGCCCCCCACACACCCCCAGAATCCTCTTCTGGCTGACGTTGGTAAAGGAAATGACATCTCTTCATGGGTCTGGAGGTGTCTATTAAACGTGTGCACCTTGGCCAGATGTGTATGCCAGCACCTGAAACTGCTACCAGAGCCACCTCTCTGTCCTCTGTCCTGTAGTGACTCAGACTCAAGTAATCAGTTCCTTGGATGGTGGATCTGATTTCAGTGACTTCGGCTCACTCAGTCTGCTGTGGCTTGGTGTCTGCTGAGTCTGAAAGGGGAACAGATACTGAGCCCCAAATCTTTCTTGCAGGAAGCCAGCCCAGTAATTCTGGGAGAAATCTACTAGTCGTTCAGCCAAGATATAATCTCAAGGCCAATTCCTCCAGCTTCAGGTGGCCTCCTGAACCTCACCTTGTCACTTTGTCCAAGTTGCAGGAGCCACCAGGCAGGGATGGTGTCCAGCAGAAAGGACATAGCCTCCTTGCAGAGGAGGTTGAGGGGGTTGGTGCAGAGGATGAGGCCCATCCAGAGATGAGAAGTGAGCTGGGGCCGTGAGCTCAGCTCTGGGCTAGGCCTTGGGGCTGGTTAGACACAGTCTCAACTCTAGGAACCCGTGGCCTGGGTGGGAGGATGAGAGTTAGCACGTGTGAAAAAGTCAGAGAACACCTTCAGTGCTGACCCTTACCTCTAGAAATGTTCAGAATAGGGAGCCAGCTTCCACTTTGAGACCGAGGACAAGTACTGCACCATGGTGAGTGTCCGTTCCTACATCTAAAAAGTGAAGGGCTTGTTCTCTGAGAGTCTGTCTAATGTTAACAGTGTGTTTAAGAATCCAATCTATGGAGGCTTCCTGGTGGAGGTGAGGCTGGGCCGGAAGGACAGGAGCATCTGGATGAGTGGTGAGGGACAGGGGGCAAGATGTGCATACAGGAGAGCCTAGGTGAGGTCTTGTAACAGGGCCCTTGGCAGAGTCCGGTGGCAGTCTGCCTACCCTTCACAGCTGTTTCTCCCAGAGCCCAGGCATCACTGTCGAGCTGGGCCTGAGCCCCATACCTATTATGTATGGGGAAGGGGAGGGGGTGTATAGGAGCTCTGCCAGGTGAGGGCAGGATGAAGACAGATCAGCCTCCGGCCAGCGGGGAAGCAGCTTGGGTGAAGAAGATGGTGGGGAGCCCTGTGCAGGCCCTAGGCCGGAAGGGCTGGCCTCGGCAGAGATCAGATGGGAAAGGCAAAATTGAAAACTCGGGAAAAGGCTGTGTTCTGAGGACGTTTTTGCATTTTTTGAAAAGAATCCAGGGGAAAAAAACAAAAACATTTTCCCGGCTTTTCATCTGAGCCCTTCATATTGCTATTCCTAGCAAGTGTGCCTGCATCAAATCAGCACTGGCAGCCAGCAGCATGTTTTTGTTCCAGAAACTTAAACTGTCCTTTAAAAAATAAGAGGAATAAATGCTTTCTGTAAAATAATAAATAAAACAGTGCAGAAAGGTTATAAAGTGAAAAGTAAGTTTCTACCGACACCACCTCATCTACCTCCCCCCCCACCCCAAAAAAAAACCTCCCTGGAGAGAAATACTAGGAACCATTTTGAATCTGTAAAGGGCACTAACAAGAACAAGTGTGATGTCTGTTCCCAGGCCTCAGACTGTAAAGCTTGCTCTGGGTCTCTTCTGGGAAGTTATCTGGGCTGAACTCCTTTCCCAGAAAGGGAGAAGAGATTGCAGCTATGGTGTGGCAGGGGCCAGGCAGGAGCCTTCAGGAGAGGCTTTTCAGAGCACTAGGAAGGGCCATCAGCAGCCTCACTTCAGCCGGGTGTCCCTGGGTGGGGCCAAGAGATCGTGATGTACCCCCCCCTCGCCAAGGTTCTCTCCTCCCCAGCATCTAATGGCTCTTTTTCACTTTCTCAGGATCCCTCTGTGACCCAGCTGACCAATGCTCCACAAGGTGGCTTGGCTGAATTCAACCCCTTCTCAGAGGTTGGTGAGCATGCCCTCTTTCTGAGTCCCCAGGTCCTCTGGGTGGTGCTGGGGTCTCTGGGGCAAGGAGACTTGGCACAGACAGAGACAGCTCTGAAAAGCTGTAGTCCTCAAAGAGACAGTCCTAAGGTGAACTCAGTGGGGGAGGGGGAGGGGAGGATGAGGAAGTCACCAATTCTCCCCTTGGGATCTTTAACTGGGCCCCTCCCTGAAGAGGGCAGGGCAGTACCAGGGAGTTTTGGATCCAGCAAGGCCGGGAGTGCTGGGTTAGGCATCACATTGCCTGGAGCCTGAGGGTTGTTGGCTGAGAAGCTGCAGAGGGAGGCCCAGGGCAGGTCCAGAGGGAGTGCCCCTCACAGGCAGGGGCACATCACTCACCCTGCTGTGGGGTTGCTCCCACATGGCCGACTAGTGGAGCCCCACTCACCTCCTTCCTTTGATCTGGCCCACACAGACAAATGCAGCAACAACGGTTCCTGTCACACAGCTTCCTGGGCCCTCGCAGCCGGCTGTTCTCCAGCCCTCGGTGGAACCAACCCAGCCAAGCCCCCAGGTACTGTTGACAAAGATCCCTTTGGCCTCTCCTTTCCAGAAAGGGAAGCACCCAGACCAGTAGCTGAGTCCTGAGATTGGGGGTGGGCAGAGGGCCTTAATCCCTGGCTCCCCTTCAGGGGCCCTCCTGATAATCTCTTTGGAGTTGGTCACTTGCACATGGAGGGTCTGCTCTGCCACCCTTATCCTCACCCCCTACCCCACTACCACCACCAAAACATGAGTTCTGCTCACCAGACTGGGGTCCTGGGTGTCTTCAGAAAGAGCATTTGCCCTGTGGTGCCATTCCAGATCCTCCCGGGGCCTTTGGTTTGTTCTCTCTTATTCAGGGCCCAGAATCTCTCTCTCTCTCTGTTTTTAACCTCATTTATTCCTGCCTTCCTTCCTGTTTTCCTTAATACTGTGAATCTTGTCTGCTTTGGGCCCGATGCTCCGCTCTATCGCCTCCCTGCCCTCCCTCCCCCACGCTCCTCGTGCCCCTGGTGAGCGTGACCCACAGTGGAGTTGTATGTTGCAGCTCCTGCTTAGACAGGCCAGCAGGTTCCTGCCTACCAGATTCCTGGCAGTGAGCGAGTTCTCAGAGAGGCAGATGCTACTAGGAGGAGATAGTATTCTCAGAGACAGCTACATGCGAGAGCTTCCGAAGGTAGGCAAAGTGTAGATGAGCATGAGGGAGGGCCAGGCGCCTGGAGCCTGCCCAAGCTGGGCTTTGCACTCTAGTGGGCCCCACATTGCTCCCACCATCTGACTGGACTTGCTCTGCTCCTGCCTGGCACTCTGGGGCCCTGGCCCCACCTATGGCCCTAGAACCCTGTGGAGGTGAAGCAAGGCTTAGAGGCAGGGCTGACTTTCTTGTTCAGCTGGGTGGTGGGCTGTAGGGACCTGAGTCCTATTCAGCTGAAGTCACAGACTTGGGGAGAGGAGACTGAGATCCTCAGTGTGGTCCAGTGTGGTCAATTCTGGTCCTGCTTCTGCCCCCAGTGCCTGAAATTTACCTCCTGAAGGCAGCCTTAGCTCTTTGGAGAACTCCTTTTGGGGGGAGAGAGAAAGAGAGAGAATGCGTGTGTGTGTGTGTGTGTGTGTGTGTGTACACACATGTACGGACATGTACGCCTGGCTTGTCATCCTGCGAGATGACCAGTTTGATATCTGCTCCCTAAAAGGGAGTGTAGACTTCGAGGAGCTGGGCCCCAACAGCTGCAGCTGGAACGCTGGGGCCCAGCTCTGCTTGGCCTCAGAGTCCCCTAGCTGCTTCATTCAGAGGCCCTGCTCTGCCTGGAGAGGGATAAAGCTTGGATTCTGCACGTCATGAAAGCCAGGCAGAGCAGGGCCAAGCCTAAGGGACTGTCCTGGAATGTAGCCAGTCACAGTTCGGACGGACCTCAGGGGGCAGCTCCTGGGGGTGGAACAGCGGAAGGTGCTTAAATATAGATCCCCTGAGGTTCCAGATGCACATGGTCTGCCCACAAGTGCCTCTCCTCTCCACTCACTGCTGGCAGGTTTGTACTGTTTCCCCTTCACACGCACACCCTCCAGGCTCTTCAAGTGGGGCTTGGGTCTCTGGGTTTCTGGCTACAGGGTAGTCTCTTGTGAGGCCTTTTTCCCTTTGCTGATACCCCAGAAGTCACTATACCTGAATTTGCCTGGAGTCCAGGTTGGAGGATAGTTCTATATCAAGCTCAGGGATGAAGGGGAGAGGAGAGCCCTGGTAATGGCTAAGGCGCCAGAGGTGGTGTAGAGGTAGTAGGGGACGGGTCACCTTGGCCTCTCTGTGGTGGTTTTAGGTACCCAAGACACTGGGGCTGGGACTGCCTCTGGGACTCCCTGTTGGTTCTCCCTGCATAGGGCAAGCCCCTTCTGACTTCCTGCCCAGACTGACACTGTCCCTCTGTCTCACAACTGGCTGCCCCCCACCTCCCCCGTTCCCTCCAGGCCGTGGCCTCTGCAGCCCAGGCAAGCCTGCTCCGGCAGCAGGAAGAGCTGGACAGGAAAGCGGCTGAGCTGGAACGCAAGGAGCGGGAGCTGCAGAGCACTGTGACCAACTTACGTGGTAAGGGAGGCCGTGCGGACCCTGGGCTGCCGTGCCTGGCGCAGGAGAGTTCCCTGAGCCTGCTTGTTCCTGGGGCCGCCTGGGAACTCTGCTGAGCTCTTGATCATCTTAGAGTGGTGCTGGTCCTGGGGAAGAGCAGTAAGGTGGAAGTCAGGAGTAATCCTAATGGGTATAGATTACTTCTGCACTCCTTCCCAGCTCTACTTTGAGTGGGGGCACTGGTCCCACGATTCCTTACTTGTGATGATGACCCCTTGTGCTTACGAGCTGCTTGTCATAAAAATAATTACTTAGGCTGTTCAACTCTGTGTTTCTCAGTGCATTTGGGGTCCATTATCTTGGAGTGAGCTCCTGGGTGTTTGTGTCCCATCACCCTTTTCCCATCCCACTCCATACCCATGAAGACCCCGAGCCCCACTTGCTGGCACCCTTCTGGGAGCCCTGGTTTGGCCCATAAACTGGGCCTGTATGTGCGCTCTGCCCTGCTGCTACTGAGGCTGGGCCTCACCTCGTCGCCTCTTTCCACACAGTGAGAGAGAACAACTGGCCGCCTCTGCCCTTTTTCTGCCCCATCAAGCCCTGCTTCTATCAGGATTTCTCCGCAGAGATCCCTGCCGACTACCAGCGGATATGCAAGATGCTCTACTATCTCTGGATGCGTGAGTCCTGCTCCTGCCCCTTTGAGCTCCAGGGTGAAATGGGATGTGACTCAAGAGCCCTACCTATGCTGTGGCTGTCCTGCCTGGCAGACTCCAGCCTTCCTCAGTGCTGGGCCAGGCTAGGGGGCTACCTTCTGCCTGCATAATTGGCCCTCCACAGTCTGCTTCCTATGCTAGGAACCTCCCCGAAAGGGCCAGTCCAGACCATGGATCAAGTAGGGTGGGACTAGCCAGAGGCTTCTGAGTTCCTGTGGAGCTCATTGCACTGAAAGGCCTTCCATAGGTGAAGGCCTCCCCGCCCTGCAGGCCCCTGGGCTCCTAAGAGTGAGGATAAAAGACTCCCTGTAGCTCCACTCTGGGCCATCCAGGAGCAGGGGAGAGTTGCTGAGAGGAAGACTTCATTTCCCAAGGATCAGCCATTGGATCTGCATTCCCCCCTCCACTGCCACGCCTCAGATACCTGGGCTGTCCCATCACTTCCTAGGAAGTTGGTTTGGCCCCTGGTTTTGAGGTCCCAGAAAACCAGGATTTGGGAGCTAAACACGAGGTCCTCTCGTGTTTCTGCTGCTGCCCTCACAGCATGGACCTCTTTTCCTCTCCAGAGGGTGGTTTGCCATGTTGGGGAGCCCTTTGGCCACCTTGGCACAAGCCCATCTCTCTCTCCTTTCCCCTCCCCAGTGCATTCAGTGACTCTGTTTCTGAACCTGCTTGCCTGCCTGGCCTGGTTCTTAGTCGACAACACCAAGGGAGTGGACTTTGGCCTCTCGATCCTGTGGTTTGTGCTCTTCACCCCCTGTGCCTTCGTTTGTTGGTACCGACCCATCTATAAGGCCTTTAGGTGAGTGGGGCAAGAGATGAGGGTATGGCTGGCATCCCAGGTGGCAGGCCAAGGGCTGTATGCCCTGGGGCTCCATCCCAGTCTTAGAGCAGAATCGAATGGTGGGGAAATTCGCTTTCCCATTCTCACCCATGGCGAGAGCAGACAGGGATCAGGAGCCGTTTTTCTCAGTTGTTTTGCCTGAGGTTTGCTCTGGGCACTGTCCTTAGACTGGGCACAGGAAACCTAGAGAGGGATCAGGAGCCTTACTTGCCCTCCCACTGCTCCCAGTCTGTCTGTTGCAGTGGGAAGAGGGAAGGGACTTCCTTAGCTCCCTTCTGTATGCTTCTCTGATAGAGTTGGACAAAGGCTTATAGAGCTGGACTCTGATAGAGTTGGATAAGCTCTCAATGGCTTATCTCTTCATGCTCATTTATGCCCCGTCCCCCACATCCCCAGTAACTCTTTTTTTTTTTTTTTTTTTTGTGAGGAAGACCAGCCCTGAGCTAACATCCGTTGCCAATCCTCCCCTTTTTGCTGAGGAAGCCTGGCCCTGAGCTAACATCCGTGCTCGTCTTCCTCCACTTTACATGGGACGCCGCCACGGCATGGCTGAGAGGCAGTGCGTCGGCGGGCGCCCGGGATCCGAACTCGCGAACCCCGGGCTGCCAAGCGCGAACTAAACCGCTGCGCCACCAGGCGGCCCCCCAGGCCTATAGTTTTATTATTGTAGATTTATGCCTTCGGCTTAGATTTTCTTGCCTGTTATGAAATGCAGATAAGTACTCCAGGAGATGGACTGTTAGGCTTTTTATATTGTCCTTTGGGTAAGCAACTTTATTAGCTCTTTGAGGAAGGGGTCAAACAGTGACCCCTTAAATTGGAAGACAGTGAAAGGCAAACCCTTTTGTGTTTTTTTTTTTGTTTTTTTTTTTGTGGGGATGACCAGCCCTGAGCTAACATCTGTTGCCAATCCTCCCCTTTTTGCTGAGGAAGACTGGCCCTGGGCTAACATCCGTGCCCATCTTCCTCTACTTTATATGGGACGCCGCCACGGCATGGCTGACAGGCAGTGCGTCGGCGGGCGCCCGGGATCCGAACTCGCGAACCCTGGGCTGCCAAGCGCGGACTAAACCGCTGCGCCACCGGGTGGCCCCAAGGCAAACCCTTTTTGATTATGGTGGTGGGTGTCTGTGTGTCTGTGACCTTATGGACAGTGTGGCTGGTCCCCTGGAGCTCTGTGTGCTTTCCCATCTTGCCTCCTGTTTCCTAGTGAGGAGAGATGTCATACCCAGTGGGGAATACTGAGGAATAAGCCCCAAGCCCTCTTGTGACTTCTGATTTCCCCCTCTCTCCACAGGTCTGACAACTCTTTCAGCTTCTTCGTGTTCTTCTTTGTATTTTTTTGTCAAATAGTGATCTACGTCATCCAGTTGGTTGGCATCCCTAACCTGGGGGACAGGTGAGACCTAGGGCAGCACAGAGGGAATTATGCTTTGGAGGTGGCTTGGCCTCTCTCGCCGTTTCCCTGCTCCCAGAGAGCCCCCCCCCAGATGGCCTGTCTTCCACCCTGGCAGGCAGCAGGGTGGGTGGGCCAGCTTGGATCTGCCTTCCCACCCCCTCTCCAGTTCTTCCCCAGTAGCTGTTCACTCTCTTGCCCTGCTTGCCATGTTTTGGGGTGTTGTGGGTGAACTTGGACTGAATCCTTAGGCTACCAGGGTTGTATCCTGCACTGGACCGCATCCTCTTCCTTTTCTCCTGCCACGCCCTCCTAGAAGCTGGTGCTACTTCCATGGGCCCCAGACAAGCCCTTGGGTCTGGGCAGCTGCTGATGGCTGCCCTAGCCTTTGCAGACCCTGAGCTGTGACTTTTCTAGAGGCCCTGTAACTTCAAGAGATGGAGCCCCAGCCTCTCATGGACTGGCTCCCTCTGGCTGCTCTTTCTCAGCATACAGCTGGCTTGAGGTTCCTGGGCGCTGCAGTCCTCAGCTCAAAATTAGTCTCAAAAAGAGAAGCTGATGGCTGGTGTTTTCCTTTCTACCCCAGTGCACGTGGAACATTATAGAAAGGTCAGGCTGGCACTTGGCTGAAAGCCTGAGCCTGGAAGGGCTGGACTATTTTGGTCTCCTCCCTCCAGTGGAGCTGGCAAGTCCAGAGCAGTAGGGAGGGGGCTGACTCATCTTGCACTCCAAGCAAGTGCACGCTGCCCTCCCACCACCCTCTTCCATCTTGCCTCACTGTTTCTAATCTGGCCCCTTTTCTCTTTGATGGGTGACCCAATTTTGTTACTCATTACCCTGAGTGAGATCCTGGTAGAAAGGCTGTGATTAATAAGTGATGTTTGCACCCTGGACCAGGAGTCAGAAGGCTTGAGTTCTGGTCCTGGGTCCCCCCGTCACTGCCTTGCCTGGGCCTGGCCTGCCTGGATGAGCTCTGCAGCCTCCAGCCTTTCTCATCTCACCTCATGACACCCATGGGTGGTGGATATAATCCCCCCCCTTTTTTGTTATTGATTGTAAAATACACATAACAAAATGTATCATTTTATTTACCACTTAAACCATTTTAGAGCATACAATTCAGTGGCATTTAGTACATTCACGGGTTGTGCAGTCCTCACCACTAACTAGTTCCAGGACATTTTTATCACCCCAAAAGGAAACTCCATACGCATTAAGCAGTCACTCCTCATTCCCTCTTTCCCTGAGCTCCTGGTAACCATTCAACTGCTGTCTCTCTGGATTTGCCTATTCTGAACATTTCATATCAATGGAATCATACAACGTGTGGCTTTTTGTGTCTGGCTTCTTTCACTTAGCATGTTTTCAAGGTTCATGTTGTAGCATGTACTAGTACTTCATTCCTTTTATGGCTGAATAATATTCCATTGTTGGGATATACTGCATGTTTATCCACTTGGTTCATAGACATTAGGGTTGTTTCCACCTGTTTTCTGTTGTGAATAGTGCTGCCACGAACATTTGTGTATAAGTTTTCGGGTACTTGTTTTCAGTTCTTTTGGGTATGTATCTAGCAGTGGAATTGCTGAGTCACATGGTAAGTCTATTGAGGAACGGCCAAATTGTTTCCCACAGTGGCTGACCTGTTTTACATTCCCAATAGCCATGTAGGGAAGGCTCCAGTTTCTCCACATCCTTACCAACACTAGTTATTTTCCTTTTATTTTTCCCTTTTTTCTATTATA
This sequence comes from Tapirus indicus, assembly GCA_031878705.1. Lineage (NCBI taxonomy): Eukaryota > Metazoa > Chordata > Mammalia > Perissodactyla > Tapiridae > Tapirus > Tapirus indicus. The sequence continues at coordinate 64,198,198 of CM062918.1, read as the reverse complement.
GCCAGCTAGAGGTGTGGTATCTCATTGTGGTTTTGTTGGCATTTCCTAAATGGCTAATAATGTTGGCCATCTTTTATGTGCTTGATGGCCATTTGTATATCTTCTAGAAATAGAAATTTCTATTCAAGTCCTTTGCTGATTTAGTAATTGGGTCGTCTTTTTGTTGCTGATACTAGCTCCTTATCAGATATATAATTTATAATTTTTTTCCATTCTGTGTGTTATTTTTTCACTCTCTTGATAGTGTCCTTTGATGTACAAAAATGTTTAATTTTGATAAAGCCCAGTTTATCTTTTTCTTTGGTTGCTTGTGCTTTAGGTGTCATATCTAAGAACTATTGTGAAATCCAAGGTCATGAAGAGTTAGCTCTGTTTTCTTCTGAGAGTTTTATAATTTTAGCTCTTATTATTAGGTCTTTGATCCATTTTGAGTTAATTTTTGTATATGGCTGAAGTAAGTGTCCAACTTCATTGTTTTGCATGTGTATATCCAGTTGTCCCAGCACCGTTTGTTGAAGAGACTATTCTTTCCCCATTCAGTGGTCTTGGCACCCTTGTCAAAAATCACTTGACAATAGATAATTGTTTTATTTCTGTACTCCCAGTACCATTCCATTGATCTATATGTTTATCCTTATGCCAGTTTACATAAATGTAGCTTTGTAGTAAGTTTTTAAATTATGAAGTGTGAAGATATCCCCTTTTATAGATGAGGACACTGGGGCTCAGGAAGGTAACATGACTGACTGGAGGCAGAGGGCTGTCCCTGGGCGCCAGTGGGAGGAGCTGAAGTGACAGGATGAATGCAGTGCATTGGCCAGTGATCCTCCTTCCCAGAGGGTGGGCCCTTAGGAGTGAGCAGCCAGGCTTTCCATGTTCCCCCAACCCCCAAAGCAGCAGGAAATGGCCCTACCCAGTGCTACTCCTCTCTGTGAGGGCAGCAGCCACATCATCCCTTCCAGACCTCACATGGCCCAAAGATTCCCCATGGGCAGTATGGGGCCTGTTGGCCTTCACAGAGGCCTGGCCTCTCACGGCTAAGACCCACAGAGCTCTATGCTTCAGGGAGATGCCTGGGTGGTCAGCACACAGCAGCCACTTGGAGAAGAGCCCCTGTCAGGGATCTCTGAGGCCCACTCTCACTATGCCCCCTCTGGCCTCCTCCTCCCTTTGTAGTGGTTGGATCGCAGCTGTGACTTCACTGCACCCAAGCCATTTGGCTGTGTCGATCATCATGATGGTGGTGGCTGGCTTCTTCACCCTCTGTGCCGTGCTCTCCATCTTCCTCCTGAAGCGGGTGAGTGGTGGGTGCTGGGCCAACAGCAAACCTGAGGAAGCAGGCGCCTCTCTCCTGCCTTGACCATGGGGATGTTCACCACTACAGCAGTTGGGCATCCTGAGTCTCTGGAGGTCCAGCGGCTTTCTCCAAGGCTCTGGGTGGGGGGCTAGGCAGGCTTGGGTTCGGGTGGCCCCCTTGGGAGTATAACTTGGATGGTTCGGTTTCTGGTGGGTCCGCAGGGCAGGCTTCTCTCACCCCAGCCTCTTTCCCCAGGTGCACTCCCTGTACCGCCGGACAGGGGCCAGCTTCCAGCAGGCCCAAGAGGAGTTTTCCCAGGGCATCTTCAGCAGCAGGACCTTCCGCAGCACTGCCTCATCTGCTGCGCGAGGAGCCTTCCAAGGGAATTAGTCCTCCTGACTCTCCTCCCTCTGCCCCAGCCTTTTCTCTCACCTGCCTTCTAGCTGCACTTTCCATGGGTGCCTTAAGCAGTGGGTATGCCCAGCACAGACCTGGGGAGAGTCTTGCCGTGGCTGTTCCTCTTTCCTCAGCAAGCAGCTCTCCCTTCCACCCCAGGGAAGGGCAGGGAGGGAGGGACAGGGACTTTTTTACACAAGAGAAAAGAAAAAGAACAAAGCTCTTTCCTTCTCTGGTGGCGGTTTAGTAGGATTCTTTTCTCTCTGGCAGCAATGGGACTGAAGTTCTCTTCCCCCAACACACACATACACACCTGAGGTCACTGGCTGACCTGGGCCCACCCCAGCTGGAGTTTTATTTCTGCCGGGGTCCTAGGACTCCACTCCTCCCTGCCCTTCCTTCCTGGCCAGGCTGGGGTAGCCTCCCAAGGGCTCCCCTTTAGATGAGCTGCAGTCTGGGCGCGTGGGCAGCTCTTCCCCGGATCACTCTGGGGTGGTCTCTGGGCTTCCAGAGCCTCTGGCCTGGTTGCCCCAGGCTCTTCCCTGCCTCATGTTTCTCACAAACAGATTCACAGCCGTTTAGGCCCCTGCACCCACTGGTGTGGGCAACACCTTGTGCCCTCTGGGGCCTTCCCTGAGCCCTTCCCTCTTTAGACTTACTGAATGTGCGATGGGGTTGGTTGAGATTTGGAGATGGGGAGGGATAGAGGACGGTGACCCTGACTTGTCCTGCCCAGCCTTGGCGGTCTCCTAGGAGGGTGGGGTCTGACTGTCCTGGTGTGCTTTGGCCCTGTTTCCATTTCCTCTCCTGAGGGACGGCAGCCCTTTGCCTTGGCCTCAGATTCCACCCCACTCCACCTCCCATCCTCAGCAATATCTAGCTTCTGTGACTCCAAGGGAGGGCAGGGGGAATTAATCCAGAACTGCATCCTTCAGGCTGGACTGAATAGCCACCCTTCTGAGGGTTCCAGACTAATCCTCCAGGGTCCCCCCATCCCCCAAGTAGAGTCTAGGTCACCCTCACTGGTCCTGGGGATTCCCCAGGAGGTGTCACTATGATGGGTGCCTGGGAGTCCACCTTAAAACCTGCACCCTGTCCTCCAGAGGCTGTAGGAGTGGGTGTGTGGACTGGGGACTTCTCAAAAAGCTGGCCAACCTCGTGCCTCTAGGACCTGGGGCCCACCCTGAGGCAGCCCTCAGGCTGCCAGCCCACTCAGCCCCAGAGCCACTGAAGGATACTGGCAGTGACCAAGGTTTTGTCAACTCCTTTCTGGTATTTTTTTCTCCATGTACAAATGTATATGTTATCAATTTTTGTGCTTAAATAAAAACAAGACATTTTCAGACAACACTGGTCCTAATGTCTGCTGGACTTGGGAGGATGGGGGTGGCCCACAGGGGTAGGGGCTGAGGGGCTCCAGCAGTAGGTGAGAGGGGACAGTCACGATGCTGCATGTGGCCACCCTGCTCCCTGGCTGCTCTGTGACAGGCCAAGCCCCTCACCCCTAGGGACAAGCCCCTTCCTGAGAAGACTGCTTGGCCTCTTCCACAGTACTTTCTTGTCCCACTACTTTCACTTTCAGAGTGGCTGCTCTTGCGGGGAGGGGGCCTCTTTGAATCTGCCGCCACCGCACACACCTGCTCAGCCCGGCTCCTGCTTGCCCCCTCACGTGGGCCATCTCTAGGGCGCTGTCCGAGCCTGGGTGGGATTCCTGGGGTGACCTCGGCCGCTGGCCTCTGCTCACTTCCGTTCGGCCTGCGGGAGCCTCAGTATCCCCAAATGAATCTTGCGGGGACTAGAGGATCATGTGATTTCCAGTGCGGGCGGAGGCCGAGGAGGCGCCCCGGAGCAGCACCTGGAGGGGAGGGGCGGGGCGCGGGCGCTGGGGAGCCGGCGCCCCGCTCCGCGCTGCACTTCCGGCGGGCGGCGCTGGGGGCGGCGTGGAGCCGGGCCGGGCCGCCGCGCGCTCTCACCTCCCGGCTTCGGAACCGGGAGCCGGGAACCAGGAAGCGGTGGGCGCGGGGCGGCCGGGATGGCGGGGCCCGGCTGGGGCCCCCCGCGGCTGGATGGCTTCATCCTCACCGAGCGCCTGGGCAGTGGCACATACGCCACGGTGTACAAGGCCTACGCCAAGGTGGGTGCGGGCCGCGGCGCCCCGGGGCTCCTGTGCAGGGCAGGAATCGGGGGCACGAGAACTTCTGAGGGCCTGGCCGCCGTGCCCGCCAGACCCTGAGCAAGCCCGGGTGGGGGCCAGGCCGGGAAACTAGGAGAGGTTAGAGCCCGCGGGAGAGCAGTTAAGAGCCCGCGGCCTGCCACGTCCCAATCAGACCTTAGGTGGAGGAGGCGGGAGCTGACTCCACCCGTGGGTCTTAAAAACAAACACACGTACACACCCCTGTTTTGCCTGGAGAGGCAGAAGGAGACCTCAATGGAGCCCTGGTGTCAGTGGCTGAAGAATAGGCTCAAAACAGGGAGGATACCTGGTGGGCTGGGAGGAGTCTGGGACAAGGTTCTAGAAGGCTGGGCCCAATTAGGAAGCAGAGTGGGCAGTTCTAGAACAATGAATGACATGCCTTAGCCGGGGCACTCTAGAATGCAATGAAATAGGTTTTTGAGCAAAGGGTTGGAGAACAGCAGGCTGGGTGGGAAGGCTAGGATTCCAGAATCCGGTGCCTCATTGGCCTGAGAAGGGGAAGCTGGGTAGCAGGGGTGCTGGAGTGAGTGAGTGGGCCCAGTGAGGGAGAGAGGGGCAGAGGGAACCAGAGCCCTTCCGGCCAGGCATGGGCCCTGGCCCCCTCAAAGCAGAACCCTCAAATCTCCTTTCTGCATAGAAGGACACTCGTGAGGTCGTAGCCATCAAGTGCGTGGCCAAGAAGAGTCTGAACAAGGCATCCGTGGAAAACCTCCTGACAGAGATTGAGATCCTCAAGGGCATTCGACACCCCCACATCGTACAGTTGAAAGACTTCCAGGTGCGGGCCTGGGGTGGGGCCACTCCCAAAGGGGGCTGGAGAAGGGACACTATTCAAGCTGCCTCTCTGCCTCTAACCACAGTGGGACAGTGACAACATCTACCTCATCATGGAGTTCTGCGCAGGGGGTGACCTGTCTCGCTTCATCCATACCCGCAGGATTCTGCCTGAGAAGGTGGCTCGTGTCTTCATGCAGCAGTTGGGTAAAAGCCTCTTACCCAGCCTGACACCCCTTCCCATGATCTCTGCCCTCCCATCCCACCCCTGCCTCAGACTTAGAGGCCTGGCACTCTTAGCTGTTGCCTCCTGTCCCAGCTTGGTTTTAGGGCTTCATCTTGCCCATGTGCCCCTCTCTGGCCTAAGGATGCTATGAGAGAGACAGAGGGAGGAGCCCCATCTGCGGAGAGTCTAGGCCTCCACACATGGAACATAATATAAAGACCTCATAGAACATTCCAGGGCCCCGTGGGTGGGACCTAAATGCTTTGCCAAGGAAAAGGGCAAGAGCCTGAAGGGCTGGGGTGTCCAAGGAGGCTGCTGGTAGGAGGGGAGACTTGTGAAGGGGCCCAAGGGAAGGGAAGGAGGTCACTCTGGGTGGGGGTAGGGCAAATTCTTAGAAGTGGCAGGAAGCTGGTCTTGAATGTAAAGCATTCAGTAGACCAGCCAGGCCAGAACTGGGGTTGTGCAGGCTTGAAGAGGCAGTTGTAAGCCTGGGGAGGCGAGAGGCAGGTGAGAGATGGGCTCCTCTGACCTGTTTTTCTGCACGGGTCCTACTTCCCAGCGAGTGCCCTGCAGTTCCTGCATGAACGGAACATCTCTCACCTGGATCTGAAGCCACAGAACATTCTGCTGAGCTCCTTGGAGAAGCCCCACCTTAAACTGGCAGGTGTGAGTCTGGAACAGCAGGGATGAGGTTTGGAGGGTGGGTGTGCAGAGGCCTCCCTCTGCCTGGGCTCACTCCGCAGCCCCTGTTCTCATGGAGCCCTCTATTGAGTCAGCAGACGGCGACAGGCTGGGAGACCCAGGGATGGGCTCCATCACCAAAAGATAGGACTTTTCTCGGCTACACACACTCGACTCCAGCATTGTAATGGGTGGGGTCAGGGCTCAGTCTGGGGTCAGAGTCAAGACTCAGTATGTGACCAGAGTCAGAACTTGGTCTGTCACCAGGATTGGGGCTCAAATTATGACAATTCTAGGCAGCGTTGGAGGGTGTGAGGTGGGGGAGGGGGTGGTTGTGGCTCCTGACAGGATTTGGAGAATTGACTTGAGTCTGGAGGCCAGAGAGTGCGGTATAATCCGAGCTTGGTGGGACAGTGAGGGAGGGTCTGACCCCTAGAGAGACCTCATCCTCATAGCTGGTGTGATCACGGTGGGCTTCCTGGGAAAAAGGTTCCTTAAGGGACTGCAGGATGGGTAAGATTTATGCCCCCCACGGGAAGAGGTAAAAGGGTGTTGCAGGCTAATGGTGAGAGAAACAGCATGTGCACAGTAGGGAAGTGGCATTGGTCCTGGTGCGTCTGGAGGGTGGGAGGGAGCCCTGCGCTAGAGCCCAGGGTGAGGTTTTAAGGCCAGGAGCAGAAGCAGCTGGAGTTTGATCCCTGCTGCCTGGCCTCTTGCCTGCAGACTTCGGCTTTGCACAGCACATGTCCCCCTGGGATGAGAAGCACGTGCTCCGTGGTTCCCCGCTCTACATGGCCCCCGAGATGGTGTGTCAGCGGCAGTATGATGCCCGTGTGGACCTCTGGTCTGTGGGGGTCATCCTGTACGGTGAGAGCTCTGCCCCTGACTCCCACCCCAAGGTCTGCATGCTGTGTCCTCAGGCAAGGGCTCTCTGGGCCACTCCTGAGGGTTCTAATGAGAACGCTGACTCTACTGGCCCGGGGCCCTGCTCTGAGGGATGTTAGGCTGCCTCCCCAGGAATGGGCCAGGCCAGGCTTGACCCTGTCCCCTCCCAGCCTGCCCTCTGCCTCCCTTCCACAGAGGCCCTCTTCGGGCAGCCCCCCTTTGCCTCCAGGTCGTTCTCGGAGCTGGAGGAGAAGATCCGGAGCAACCGGGTTATTGAGGTGGGTCTGGCAGGCCTTGGGGCTGGGGGCCGAGGGAGTCGGGGCCCAGAGGTTGGAGACCTCGCTGCCACCCGCACGGACTGGAGTGCGGGCTCCAGGCCACCCTTGTGGTGCTGCGCGTGCTCTAGACTGGAAGTTGAGGCTGCGTTCAGTTCCAGGGACCCAGATAAGCCCACTACAGACAGCAAAGGGCCTGTGCCCCGGATTGTTGCCGGCCCGCCGTGGGGAGAAGGCCAACGCAGAGCCAGGCCTAATCTTCCCAGGAGCCTGGGTGGGGAAAGCACCTGGAAACGGGGTTCTAGGACAGCTAAGAGTTCCAGAGAGGGCGTGTGCAGGAGCCCGGCCTCTCCTCTGGCTCCATTACCCTGGCCTGTCACTGTTTCCCCTGGGTCTCAGATTCTCCATCTGTCAAATATGTACCTCAGGGCGTCCCAGGACAGGGTGGTCCTGACAGGCCCTTGGGCTGGGGGCCGAGATGCTGGAGCCCAGTGTGATCTGTCCCCCACCCTCCCCCTCCCTACAGCTCCCCCTGCGGCCCCCGCTCTCCCGAGACTGTCGGGACCTGCTGCAGAGGCTCCTAGAACGGGACCCCAACCGTCGCATTTCCTTCCAGGACTTCTTCGCCCACCCCTGGGTGGACCTGGAGCACATGCCTAGTGGGGAGAGCCTGGCACGAGCAGTGAGCAGGCCAACGGGGATGGGGTGGGGTGAGGGGGGGTTGGGGGTCTCATCTACCCCTTTCAGCGGTGAACAGGTGACTTGCCCAACAGGAGCAGAGGGTGGGCTCAGGGGGACCTCTATTCCTGTCTCATGGTGAGCATGGGGGGTGGGCATGACTCCTGATCTGCCTGTCCCCCAGACCGCCCTGGTGGTGCAGGCTGTGAAGAAGGACCAGGAAGGGGAGGCGGCAGCTGCCTTGTCTCTCTACTGTAAGGCTCTGGACTTCTTCGTGCCTGCCCTGCACTGTGAGTGCCTGGAGCCCCTGGGTGCAGGGGCGGGGGTGGTCAGCCATAGCTGCAGTGGATGAGTTCCAGAAGCAGCTCCCTATCCAGAATTTTGTGGGAGACAAGGCAGAGGATAAATCTGGAACTTAGTGCTTTTGGGGATTCCAGAGGGTTTGGTGTGGGCAGAGGTCCTCTCACCCCAAACTCCTCAGATAAACCCCCACTTTCTGCAGACGAAGTGGACACCCAGCGGAAGGAGGCAATTAAGGCAAAGGTGGGTGAGCAAGAGTCCCCTTGAGGAAAGGGTGAAGGGTCCTGGGGCCTCTGGGGACTGGCTGTCTTAGAACTGGAACTTCCTCTCCTGGGAAGGGGTCAGGCCAGCCTCCATTGACCCTAGACGTTACACCTTGGGGCAGTCACTGAGGACCCAGAGGGGAACTTGGAGGTGGGTGCTGGCAAGGAAGGCAGGGGGGACAGCCTCTTCTCAGCCCCTCGCCCTCCTACAGGTGGGGCAGTACGTGTCCCGGGCTGAGGAACTCAAGGCCATCGTCTCCTCCTCCAATCGGGCCCTGCTGAGGCAGGGGGCCTCTGCCCAAGACCTGCTCAGAGGTAGGCCCCATTCCTGGCTGACCACCAGGCCCCTAGCGACTTCCCGGCAGCCTGAGGGGGAGGCAGCTTGGGAAAAACAGGCTGCTCCTCTCACCCTGAGCCTTTGCCCCTCATCCCAGAGATGGCCCGGGACAAGCCACGCCTCCTCGCTGCCCTTGAAGTGGCTTCAGCTGCCATGGCCAAGGTTTGTACTCAGTGGGAGGGATCTAGGTGGGGCAGGGAGGAATCCAGGTCATGACCCTAAGTGACCTGGTTTCCCTGTGGCTGCAGGAGGAGGAAGCTGGTGGGGAGCAGGACGCCCTGGCCCTGTACCAGCACGGCCTGGAGGAGCTGCTGCTGCTGCTGGCAGGTGAGCCCACCCCCCATCACCACACCCCCAAGCCCCACTGCCCTGCCCTCACCACTGCACCCTCCCTCTCTTTGCAGCGGAGCCCCCAGGCCGGAGGCGGGAGCTGCTTCACACTGAGGTGCCCACTGGGATTGGGAGGGTTGGGGGGCTTCCCTTTCACCCTGCTCCCATCTGAGGAACTTCCTCGGGTTCCCTCGGGGTGTTCCAAGTCTGGGAGTCCTCCAAGACTTGATAAGTCAGTGGCCCTGTGCGCTCCAGCAGGGCTCGGGTGCTCAGGTCAGGGCAGTGGGGCAGGCAGGGTTTGGGAAGCCAGCAGCAGAAAGGCGGCTGGGCTGCTGCCATCGGGAAGGCTTCCTGGAGGAGGAGCAGATAAAGGACTCAGGGTTCTAGAGAGCGTCAGGAGTGAGAGGGAGCTCCATCTGAAGGCCCCTCCACCCACCACACCCATGGGCATGTCCTCCCTTGGCAGGTTCAGAACCTCATGGCTCGAGCTGAATACTTGAAGGAGCAGGTCAAGGTGGGCACATGGGGGGCCACACCGGGGGGAAGCTGCATGGGTTCTGATCCCCTCTGCCTGTTGGTGTCTGTCCCCCGCTCCCCCGTGTGTGTCTCCTCCAGTCTCCTGAAGGCCTCTCCATCGCTGTCTCTGTGCTTTGCACTCTTGGCTGCTCAGCAGCTAGTCGTTGTGGCTCCTGTTCCTGTGGCTCCTCTGGCTGCCTCTCACCCCTCGTGCTGCCTTTACATTCCACAGATGAGGGAATCTCACTGGGAAGCCGAGACCATGGACAAAGAGGGGCTGACGGAGTCTGTGCGTAGCTGTGAGTCCTGCCCTGGGGTCTGACTCTCCACCCAAGGAGGGGTGAGGATTGGGGGTGGCCCTAGATTCTGCGTCTATTGCCAGAGACCTGACTGAGCCTCCCCCCTTACCCCTCCACAGCTTGTACCCTGCAGTGACCCCAGAAGGATGACTGGACAGACACTCACCCAGGCTAATGCCCAGAAGTCTCTGGCCCTCTGCAACGCTGTGGAGCAGGCTTCCTAGATGGCAGCTCTGAGACCCCCACATCCCAGGGTCCCCCAGCACCCCTCAGGATTATCTCCACCCACCAGAGGGTCTGACAGCTCATGGCCCTTGGCCCCTGGGGAGGGGAACAGGACTCTGGGAGAAGAATGTTTCTTTCATGTGACTTTTGTTATTTGGTGGTAGCTGGGCCCTGAGCCTGTTGATTTGGGGGCATCAAGCCTTCTGTTTTTGCTCTGAGAAGAAGGCAAGGGGCCCTCCGCAGGGCATTCTGCTCTTGCCCCCTCCCTGCCAGCTGACAGCTGCATCCTGTGCCCATCCCTGTCCTTCCTGGGAGCCCTTATTGCCTCCCTCCTTGCACTGGAAAGGGGCACTTCCAGACCCCTCAGGGACCACCCACCCCACAGTATGCACTCAGCTCCATAGAACTCACCAGTCTTCTGGGAGCTGGCCCCTGCCCACCCTCTCAGTATTCTAAGATAATCCTTCAAGCATGAAAATAATTTTCTTTGTAGGGGTGGGGCAAATCTGAGAAACCCAGGCTTTGTTCCTGCCCTGGCCCAGGGGGCACAAGGGGAGGGTCCTCAATCTTCATCCCTCCCACCTCCATCCCTCTTTGGGGAACACCCCTCCCTGCCACAGAGCTGATTCTGGCCTGGGAGGAGGCATGGAGGCAGCCTGACCATCTGACTGCGGGGACCCAGCATCCTGAAGACCTGGTCCTGGATCTGACACTGCCGCTGCCCCAGCATGTGACCTGGCAAGGCCCTTCCCTGTCGGGCCTGGGTCTCCTCCTGTCTCCAGTGGGGCTGCTACTGCCTCCTTAGCCCCCCACAGGGACTTTGAGGAGGACAAAGTGACTTTAATCTGGAGAAGAATGTATGCACCTGAAGTTACTTAGGGGTTTCTTTTTTAAAAATCACAGAGAGTGTTGGTGATTTCTAACCCTCTGCCCTTAAAAGCCTCCTTGGGGCTAGAGTTGTCTGTCTTCCCTGCAGGCGGCTGGGTGTAAAGAATGTAATTCATTGTTTCTCTATTAAATTATTTTCTGACCGTGTGCCTCTCTTCTTGCCCTGGGGAAAACGGGAGAGGCAGCCCCTTTGCAGAGGCTGGGGCTGGAGGGGCCCCAGGAAAAGCTGGTTAACCTGGGGGAGGGCTAGAGAGGCCATGGGGTGGTGGAGGGAGTAAGAGCCATATCTGCCTCCTGCCTGCGGCCCCTCGGCGATCAAGGAGAGTCAGACTGACCAGCCGCCGTTCTTGCCCACCACCCAGGGGACCAGTGGGGAGCCAGCAAGCACAGACCTGGGAGCCCAAGGCCATTCCTCTGCACCTGGAGAGGGCTGGACTCGACTGCGGAGTGCAGTCCTGTACACGCTCCCTCAGCCCGGACAGGGGCCCCGGCCTCCTGGGCTGCTAAGTGAGCAGTGAGCTGGACTAGGGAAAAAGGCATCCTCTAGGGTGTCTTGTGCTCATACCCCGCCCCGCAGGACCCCAAACTGGGGTCGTTTCCAGCAGGCCCTTTCCGCCACCCCCTCCCCCAGGTCTCGGTCTGAACAGCACTCGGGAGCATCTTTGGGAACTTAAGGGGAGGGTTCATCCCCCGGGCAGCCACCAAGTCAGCAGTTCCCTAGACTTAGCAAAGACCACCGAGATGCTCAGCCTTCCATGTGACAATAAAGGGCTTCTGTACAGGGAGGGAAACACACTAGGAGGGACCTAATTTCCCTGAAGCCCTTGACCTGACCATTGCAGGGTAGTGTAGAGCAGTGGTCCAGAGGGCAGGAGACACGGCTAAAATCCTGGCTCTGGCACTTGGCGGGGAAGCTTGGGACCCATTGATTCACCTGTTTCTCAGTAAAATGAGGATGAAGATAAATGCCCCGTGGGAATTTGTAAGGATTAAATAAGTTACTGTACATGAGGCTGGCACATAAGTAAGAATTCAATAAAATGTTATTTTCAGATCTAGGGAGAGAAATGCACTTGAGATCATCTCTGGGAATGGGCTGGACAAAAAAGCCTCTGTAAGTAACACGAGGGAAAGGAAGGAGGGAACAAACAGAGCTGGTGGGTGACGAATGGAGAAGACTGGCGGGAGGCAGGGTGGGAATGAGGAAGGACAGGGTGAACGACTGATGGACTAGAAGGATGACAGGATAGAGGATTGGGCCACAGGCTCCAGCTGTTTATTTGTGATATCTGCACCAGCTGTCTGAGAACAGGGGCCTGAAATTCCTATACATGTGTGTGCAGGGAGGAGCGGGGGGACTGGGTACAGGAAAGGTCTGGGAGGTTGAGGCCAGTAGAGGAGTCCCTGGGAAAGGAGCCTCCCTGGGCAAAAGGTTTGGATGGCCTCCAGGCTGGTCCTGTGTCTAAGCCACCTGCAGGGAGGGAGGCAGCCCAGCGGAGGGGGTGGGTCTCGCTCTCTAGGGCTCTCTTCCAAAGGCAGAGGCCTATGAGAAATATGCTAATCTGCTTTTTTTTTTTTTTTTTTTTGTGGGGAAGACCAGCCCTGAGCTAACATCTGTTGCCAATCCTCCCCTTTTTGCTGAGGAAGACTGGCCCTGGGCTAACATCCGTGCCCATCTTCCTCCACTTTATATGGGACGCCGCCACGGCATGGCTGACAGGCAGTGCGTCGGCGGGCGCCCGGGATCCGAACTTGCAAACCCCGGGCTGCCAAGCGCGGACTAAACCGCTGCGCCACCGGGCGGCCCCCTGCTAATCTGCTTTTTAAGAAATACATTTTTCCTCCTAGGGGTGAGAGTCTCATCTTTTACACTTTGAAAGTGCCCAAAACAGGGCAGACACCCCCAGCAACATCTGGATGCTTCACCTTGCCCTGTCCTCCCACCTTCACTGGGTCCCCAAGCCCAGAGCCAGCACTGGGCCAAGCTGGGGGAGCACCTGAGCCTGGACCCCTCTGTCTCCCAAGGGGCCAGCCCTGGAAGAAGGAGATGGGCTTCTGGAGCAGGATGAGAGACCCAGGTGTCCCTGTGCCCAGCCTGCCCCTTCTTTTGCTAACTGCAGAGGTGGAGAAGGACACAGAACCTTGATTCCTGCAGGAGATCATCTAGAAGGGCTCTTGGTCTCCAGAGGCCAGCTGCCATCCCAGCCCTCCCTGAGAGGGAGAGGGCCCAACCCTGAGGCTGGGGAACGAGGGAAGGGGGCATGTCAGGGACCACTCTCGCCAGAGTAACTCACACCCACACCCATACACTCGAAATCCCACAGACACACAAACGCACAGACACAGACACCAACAGGCCACAGGCAGCAGACACATACAAAAATACTGAAAGCCACGTACAAGCTCACAGCCCCATAGAGACCCCACACAGACTTACGCTTATGATCACACACACACACCCACACAGGTCCTACTGAATAAGGCTGAGGCAGCCTTAACGCTGCTGCTCCCCCCACCAGCCCACCCGGCTCCCTTGCTGTCCCCGAGCCTTGCAAGGATTCTGGGAACAGCTATGCCTGGCAGGTATGGGGTTAGAGGCAGGGCAGCAGGCTGGCTCTGTGGCTCCCTCTCACACCCCTCACAGGGACGTTCCACCCCCAACTCAGCCTTGGGCATCAGCTGGGTCAATAGGCACTGCCAGCAGCTCGGGTTTAGCAAATGAACATTCCCCCACAAGTCCCCAGCGCCTGCCTGCAGGGGGGCCTCCAGTGTCTGAGGAGGGACCATCCGGCCACTGGGGGAAGGGGAGATCCTCTGGACTCCAAACCCCTCACCGTCCCCAACTTCTCCCTAGGGACCAATTGGCCTCCATAAAGTCACTGTTCTCTCTGCACCCCTGCCCCTCTGGGAACTAGGCCTGAGCTGTCTGGATGGGTGGAAGGCAAGAGAAGGGACTGGAGCCAAGCAGGGGTCAGGGCTTACCACCAATCTCCCTGAATTCCCTCATATTATGGGAGTGAGGAGGAGCGGGCCAGCCGTCATTGCCATGTCTCTCTTCCTGAAGTGGGGGGTGTGCTGTCCCCTCATCTTTCAACATTTCCTGTATCCTCAGACTGCCACCAAGGGTGAGGAAGAAGAAAGAAGGGCGAAGAGCAGGAGGGAGGGACAGGAACTGGAGAGGTAAATCCCTCACTCTAAACTGTGGTGCCCTATGGCGGGACTTTAATCACCATGTAAAGGGAAGTTTTAGTGGCAAGTGGCTTTCTCTGTGGCCCTCACATCACACCAGGTGGATGGACGGGCACAGAGCAGTAATTGTCTAAATAAGTGGGCATAGAAAGAGGATGAGAAGACAGCAGTGATCTAGTAGTGGACGTGGACCAGCTTTGAGGGTCCTGGGCAGAGGAGGCTCCAGCTTGGCCAGGTAGGCCCCAGCTGAGGGCATAGTGGAGGACAGGTATGAGCCAGGAATGAGGCTGAAGGTGGAGGGACACATATAAGAAGGATGTGGACTGACAGAGAGGCCCAGAGAGCAGGGGAAGGCAGAGGGGAGGCAGGGTGAGGCCAGCAGAGCCTAGGGACCCTTCAGCCTGTCCTCCTCGGCCATCTCTGCCTGAGCCCGCGTGCTGTTCCTTCTGTCCAAGCCTCCCCCCTCCATTCCAGGAATGTGCAGACAGGTCAGGGCTTCTTGGAGTTCTCAGGCTGTGAGGAGGGAACCAGTGTGGGGTCTCAGCCCCTCCGGCTCCCTGACCCCAGGCCCCAGTCAGCTCATTTTGTGAGGAGTCAGTGAGTGCTAACCCCCAGCTTCCCCGCAGCCTGCCTCCCTGCCTCTTTCACTCTGGGTCCTGCAAATCACTGAGGGGAAAGGGGTCTGTCCAATCTCATTAGGCAGAAGGCCCCTGGAGGGCGGAGTGCTGACGTGGGCCTTGCTGCTGACGCTGCTGAGCAGGCCCATGGCCCCCCCTACCCAGCCTGGGGCCCCCACTTGGGTCTTCTCCAGCTCCAGGAAGGTCAGGAGGGGTTTTTGTCCAGCGATCACCCAGGTGGGCACCCTAAGAGCAGTTCAGAGGCCCAGGCCCCTTCTCTGGGGATGCTCAGGGGAGAAGGTCCCCCGTGACAGCCCGAGCAGCACTGCCCTGATCCTGGGCCTGTGTCCCTCCCTGCCCTCACCCTCCTAATTCCTTGTCCCCATTTTTTCCTCTCTTCCTCCTGCCCCTCCCCACATTACCTGCTGCAGAGGCTGTATGTTCCTCGTCCTTATTTTACAAAGGAGACCTAATGGAAACTTTGCCCTTGAAACCAAACCCTCAGATGGCCGTTTCGCCTGTAAATCTTGGCTGGCTTCCCCACAGACCAGTGCCAAGGGGGCTACCAGGCTCGGCCTGCATCACCTTGCTCCTGCTCAGGCCCCCGGGATGGCCTGCCTGTGGAGCCTCCTGGTTGGTTTCCTGGACCCCCCCACAGGTGAGCAGGATGAGATTTGGGCTCTGCATTTTTTAAGAATGAATTACCATTTGCTGCTATGGTCTATCATGTGCCAAGGGCTTTACAACTGGTTACCCTTTGAAACATGTAGTAGTAGTATTTTTTTTGGGGGGGGGGTCTTCATTTTACAGGGAAGTAACAGGCCCAGAGAGGAAAAGGGACCTGCTCAAAGTCACATAGCATGCCAGGGCTGGAACGCAGTTGCTCTGTCTTCTGTCACACCTTCCATCTCCAAGATGAGGAGAGGGGTATAGGCACAGGTGCAAGAGACTGCTGTGGTTGAGCGTGGCCCCTCCTGTGGTCTCAGGTAACCACCCAGAGGCCCCGCCTCCCCCAGGTGCAACCCCATCCCCTTCCCCTGGCTGCCACATCCTCCTCAAAGCCCAGACCTATTTTGTCTGGCCCAGGCTGGACCCCGCCCTCGCCTTGGGCCCCGAGAGGGTAGAGCTTGACATCATATAGGGGCTGGCGTTCCTATGATGTGGGTGAGGAGGTAAGGGACACCCCTCCAAAGGCAGGGCTGGGGGCTGTGAACCCCAAGACTCCTGGAGGTCAGTAAGAAGTGGGAGAATAGGCATGCCTTTTGGAATTTTTATTTTTCACTGAGCTGAGAGAGGAGATCCAGCTATGGAATCCAGAAAGAGTTCTACAGGAACAGAACAGAAATTGCCTGGGCCCAGAGGAGGCCTGGAGCTGCCCGGGCTACTGTTCGGTGCCAGCTCCATCCTTGGCATGCAGCCCCTCACACAGCATCGCTCAGCTCCCAAGAGCCAGAGCCCACAGTACAGTGACAGCCGCTTGAGGCTATGACTGCAGCTGCTGCCCTGCCCAAGGAGGGGTGTAGGGTTGGCTCCAAGGGCCGGGGAGGCCACGCTGGAAAGTCTTAGAAGTCACTCAGTCCACCCCCATTTTACAGATGATGAAATGAGGCCCAGAAAGAGCAGTGGCTTTCAAGAATAAATGTGGAGACTCGAACTCAGGCCTCTTGTCTGCCCAAAGCCTCCTCTAAGCTTATCTGAGTGCTGGTGTCTAGAGGGGCTAGGCGCAGAGGAGAGCTGGCCTGGGTATGTGTGTCTGTGTGTGCCAGGATGCATCTATGGCATATGCCTCTGCACATATGAGGATTTCTATGTCCCTCTGTGTGTCTCTCTATGGGTGATCCCGTGTGCAGGAACTTGGGGCTATGGCCAGAGAGGATGGGCCTATTCCTACAATCTTGCGAGGTCTCCCCAGGCTGAGTAGGGAGGGGTCCTGAGGGGTAGGCTGAGGAATGAGGACTTCACTCCCAGTGGAGAGGGAGAAGCCAGAAGGTGGGCGTGGGCCATGGATGAGAAGGGTCCTAGGGCTACTGTGGAGCAGAGGAAACAAAGCCAAGAAGGGGTTTGGGTCCCTGGAAGTTGAGACATGCTCTTAGCCCTCATGTGGGCCCAGCCCTCTGATCACCCCAGTGGGCAACCCCAGGGAAAGTAGTCACATGACATGGCACTTCTCAGCTGATTGCTTCAGGTCCCCCATTGTGGCCTGGGCCTTGTCCTTGAGTGAGCCAAGGTCCAAACCAGGGAGGCTGGCCAGCTGCCCGAGGACTGAGGCCCTCTCCTCCTCCTCCTCTGTGTCCTCCTCAATCATCTTGGCCAGCTCCCGGGGCAACTCCACGTCTCCACCTGCCATCTGGATCTGGCTCTCATCTGTCTCGTTCTGAAGGGAAGAGGGGAGGGGGAAGGGGGGGTTGGAGGTCTGTGAGGACCAGAGTTGAGGGAGCAGGGAGGAGGCCTGGACTAGGTTCCAAGCCTCTGGATTCTTGAGTCCCATGTTCCAGTGATTTCCATCCCACACTCCCACATCCCAGGATCAAACTTCTGATACTTGGGCAGGGAGACCTTGCACTTTTATACCACCCTACTTCACTCTGAGATACTGAAGGTAAGATACTAGCATAGGGAGTAAAGAGAAAATGAAAATAAATACCTAAGAGTCAAACTGCCCCAATCAGCTAGGTCACATGGTGACCATCGCTAACTACACTGAAGGACTTACCAACAATAGTGATGGGTACCATTTATCAAACACCTACTATATGGCTGACACTGAGCTAAGTGCTTTTAATTCTCACAATAACCTTGTGAGGTAGGTATTGTTCTCTCCATTTTACAAATAAGGAAATTGAGGCTCAACCAATTTAAGGAGGTAACTTGCCCAAGGTCACACAACTAGGCAGCGAAGGAGCTAGATTTGAACCTACATCACAGGTTCCAAGCTCTGTGCTCTCTTTGCACGGCACCTACTGATTGTCATTGCTCTTCTCTGTCCCTTTGGGGACGCTGAGGCTTTCCACTTTATGTCCTACTCAGTTCCAGCCAAGTCTTCCCTCATCTCCTGGACTCAGAGTTCCCTGACGGCAGGAGTTGTGCCTCTTGTACCCTTTGTGCAAGCATTTGAGGAATGACTCCATTCCTAGCTGGGTTTAACTCAGTAACTTTCCAGAAAGGCAGACTTTCTGGACTGGTTTTCCCTTTGAGAGACTTCCAGAAGACTGGTGCCCTGTAGGGAGTCAGAAGCAGCCAGGGGCTCAGGAAAGATTTGTTGAATGAGTGAATGTGATGTTTACAAATCTGGTCTTCCAATTCAGGTGGACAATCAAGGTCAGAGTGCTATCGCCCTGTACTTCGGTTTGCCCTCAGAGTCTAGCACAGTTCCGGACACTGGGAGTGGCTTATGTCTCACTTCCCTCCTTAGGCAACACTTACATGCTCATCTGGTGCTGCGGGGCCTAGGGGAGACAACCTCCTGGCTGCTTGGCCAACCAAGGGGGTACTTTGTTCTCTGTAGACAGACTCTATACTCTGGAAGGCAGCCAGGGGTCCTGGAGCAAGAGCAGGCTCAGCATTCACAGGCTTGAGCTCTGATCCCAGCTCCATCACTTGCTGGCTGTATGACCTTAGTCAAGTCCCTTAATCTCTCTGAGCTCAGTTTCCTTATTTGTAGATGTGGGTGACAGCTACCTGGCAGAGTTACTGAGAGGTTAGGTAAGGGCATGAAGGTCAACAGAGGCACTGCCTTCTGTCCCCCATCCAGCCCTCCCCAAGTGTTCAGAAGCCCCAAGAGCAGTCACCCCTGCAGTAAAATCTACTGCCTTCCACCTCATCCACCCCAGCCTGACTCGGGTTGCGGGGAGTGGGGTGTGGAGGAGAGAAGGGGCCTGGACTGGCTCCAGAAACACAAACCTATCAGTCTCCCGAGGACTGGGCTTCCCCTCAGCACCAAGTCCTGGCGCTTGGTGGGCGCCAATTAACCGTGAATGAGTGAAAGAATGAATGAGTGAGAGAGCGAAGGATCTGACCAAGCACTCCGTGAGTCTTACAGGCTGAGAGTTGCAGCACCCAGAATGGGTTGAAGGACTCCTGAGCCCGGAGCTCAGGGTCCCGGATATGCCTTGCAGCCCGGCTCCTGAGCTTACCTTGGGCAGCCGGTACTTGTCCCGGAAGTGGCTCCGCAGCGTGGCCCGCTCCGCCTTCCTCTGCGTGAACTGTGCATCCCGCTCCATCCTGCGGGGGCACCGGGGTCGGGGTCATCGCGAAGGCTGAGAGAACAGGCGGGGTCTGCGAGGAAGGGGCAGGAGGGGTCTCCGCGTCCTGGCGGCCAACTGCATCGCTCCCGCCCACGGGCCTGTGTGTTGGGTGGGTGCTCGGACCTGACCGGTCACAATCAGTCTTTGCTGCCTCGCCCCCCATCACAGCATCTTTTCTCTCTGCACCTCTCGGGGCGGGCGCATCAGTCTGTCTGGCTTGCTCTGCAGACCCTAATGGACGTCCCTTGCGGTCTGTCTTTTCCCTCCCTGACAGGTTGTGTCGTGTGGGGGAAAGGATTAGGGACAGACTTAGGTTCGCGTCCTGGCTCCATGACCACTTTCGGTATGTCTTTGGGTAAGTCACTTACCTTCCTCTTTTGTAAAATGGAGATAAGTTCCTCTTTTGTAAAATGGGGATAAGAGTTTGCAACTCAAAAAACTGTTGGCAAGATTAAGTGAAATAATAATAGTTAACATTTAATGATTTATCACGTGCCAGGTGCCGTGCTATGCAGTTTATGTGCATTAAGAAATTTAATCCTCATAAATATATAAGGCATGTTTTAGGATTACCATCTCCATTGTACAGAAGAGGAAACTGAGGTACAGAAAGGTTAAGTGACTTGCCTAAAGTCACCCAGCTAAAAAGAAGCAAAGCCTGGATCTGGATCCCAAGCAGCCTACCCGTGGAGTCCAGCCCCAAACTCCACTCTTGCTGGCTCTCTGTCCCAGCACTGCCCGCATACAAGGAGCCTCAGTATCTATGAGTGCCCCCATCTCAGTATGTGTCTCTGTAACTCTGAGCCCCCCTCAGCTGCACCACTTTTCTCAGAACCTCAGGCTCAGAGGAGCTCCAGTTGGAAGACAGACGGCTGGGATCAGATCGGATTAAGGGATTACTTGTTTCGTCAGAAATGCACGTGCCCCCACCCCGTCCCAGGCCCCTATCGTTCCTGCCCCCATTCCCTCTGGGCTCGAATGCGAAGCTGGGGTGGGGTCTTGGGTTTGAGATGGGGCGGCTCTGGGGGCAGCTTAGAAGGCACATTCCACATCGCTTACCGCGTCTGGAAAAGTAGGAGAAGAGGGCTCGGGATCTGAGACTGCCCTAGGGGTGGGCCAGGTGGCTGTTGGGGGTGGGGGAAGGGTCGCTGGAGCCGGGAAGGGGTCCCACTCACTTCTCTTCCACCAGTTGCTTCTGATACTCCTCATACTCCTCTCGGCTCATGCCCTGCGCTTCGGCCGCCGACTTGTCCCCGTCCCCCTTGTCCTCGCCGCCGCCCAGGCTCCCGGTGAGGTTCTTCAGCTGGCCGCCCACCATGGTCTTCACCATGAACGCCATGGTCTTCGCTGGCCCGGGCACCGGGCGCCGGGTAGTACGCGCCGGGCACCAGGCACGTCCGCGCCTACTTCAGCACTAGGGCTCGCGGACAGCTCCCGCCGCCCGCAGCCCGCCCCCGCCCCCGCCCAGGCCCGCCCCTACCCCCCCAAACCCCTCCTCTCGGGGGGCGGGGGGCCTGCACGGGGCCGAGGAGGCTGGACCACGTGCCGGCTCCACACTCCCGCCTCCCCCACGTGCCTCCTTCAACTCCAAGCTCAGCCGGGCACTGCTGACGATGGATTAGGGCCTTTGGGGGTGGGGTCGCTCCCCAGGGGAAGGGGCTTCACTGATACGTGCGCTGAACCTTGCTTCATACTTTCCGCCCACTTCCTCCTCTCCCAGGTCGCTGATAGCGAGGATTTCAGCTGAGAGAGCAGAATAGAAGCAAGGGACAAAGATCCAACCCTTGGCCCCACCCCATTCTTCTCCCCAACCCGCTTCCCCAGCTGCTGCCCAAAGACCTTGAGGCTGGGAAAGGGAGGGAGACCAGAGAGTGGGAATCCCAATTATAGCTCCATGGGTTGCCTCTTAGAGTTCTCGGTCACACGCCTGCCTTGCTGACCCCTAGAACTGAGCAGAGGAGGGAGAGAGCTGTTCCTGGTGATGCTGGCTGGGCTAGGAAGGGCACCTGGAGACGCCACTCCTTGTTGTGGGTGAATATGAGGACAGAATTATACATTCTCTCTCTCCCTCCATAGTCCAGGGCTCAAGGCTTATGGGGTATCTGGTCTTTTGGTGTTCAAGACAGCCCTTGGCCTCCTTGTCTGCTGGGAGCCCACTCCTGGCTACCTGTCCAGAGGGGTGGACGCCTTCAGAGAGATTAAGGTGCAGCTGCAAGGTAAATGAGTGGAGCAAAGCACGCGGAGAGGGAAATCACCTTTAATAAAATGGGAGCTCTGCAGAAGCTATTTGGGCAGAAGTTATCTTTGGGCAGCTGCTGGGGAAGCAGGATAGGGAGAAGATGTGGGTAGGAGCTGGGCGTGGGTAGGACCACATCTAGAGGGAGTGGATGCGGCACTTCTCAGTGATGAGAAGTGGACAGTCCTTCAGGGCTTTGAGGTGGGTTCATGCATGCATACTGGGGGAGAAGGGCTGCCTCCTCAGAACCCCCAGGGCCCTAGGGATGGCTGGTGCAGGACTCAGAGGAAGGCTGCTTGTGAACAAACAATCTGGAAAGTTCTGGTCCTGCTCCTGCCTGCTGCCAGAGAGAGGAGAAGAAGGTTACTTGGGCCTCTCCCTACTGGGTTCTTGAGACCAGGCTCCCACACTCACCTCCCTACACTCACTGACCACAGCCTCCCCACTATGGGACCTTTATGGCTTCCTTGGCCTCCCCATCAGGACCACACTTTCCCCCTGGCATTCAAGGTCTGTCCAGGTGGTTCTAGCCACCATTGCACTCCTCCATCATCATTTCTACCTTGTACCTTGCTGTTCTCCTCACCTGGAGGCTGTCCCCTCTCCTACTCTGCTTTTAAAGTTCAGCACACTTCACTCCTCCTCCAGAACCACCCCAGCCCACACTGATTCTTCTTGTCTTGAAATTTCACCAGCAAGGACTGTCAGTCCCATCTCTGAGCCCCTTAGCACACCCTACATCTCTAAATGTTTCATTCATTCAACAAACACCCACCAAGCAGAAATAGTGACCTCTCCCCAGTGTTTTTAATTCTTTGCCCAGATTCACAAACTTCCACCCTTTGCTTTGACAGTACTGAAATTGCCACTTTTTCTCCAAAATATTATTCTTTTTTCATGCTTCCATGCTTTTTCTCATGCTATTCCCTCTGTATCAATGGCTTTACTTATCTTGTAAGGCTGGAAAAACCCCTAGTCAGCACTGATGACCCATATCAAATGTCCCTTCCAGGTTGATTCCCTGGTCTCCCCAAGCTGGGTTAAGTGCTTTTTCCTGTACTCTTATAGCCCCTGAGCTTCCTGCCATCATGGCACTGACCACATAGGGTGTGACTGTCAATTACTTCTCAGTTTCTCACACTACAGAGTGAGCTCTGTGAGGGCAGGACCCAGATGGGACTGGCTGCTGAGCAGTGGTCAGTACAGCCTATTGGAAAAATGGGTCTTAGCCTGGGCACTGCTTCTTGCCAGCTGGTGGCCAGGCAGTTTCCCCCTGGGCCTCAGTGCCCCCTCTTTCAAATCAAATGGCTATGGCCTAGAACCGAGAGATGCCAGGTTGGTGTGGGAAGTCCTGCCCATAAGAAGGCCCACCTGAAGTGCACATAGCAGAAGAATCCTACAGTCTGGATGAGGAGGAAGAACAGGAAGATGCCTGGCCGCAGGCATGAGGAGGCCCTTGGGAGCCAGCCAGCTGAGGGGGGGTCCTTGGCTGCTGCTTTCTGAAAGGTGACATTCTAAGGCCCTGGACCAGTTTCTTACACAGAAGGAGGCAGGGGACCTGGAATCCAGGCCATGTGTAGGTTCTGTTTCCCTCTCCCAGGCTTGGGGCACCCTGGCTCTCATCCAGGGAACTTGGAGAGGGGAGAGTACAAAGCTGCCTCCCCCACCCCAGCTCCCACGGCTCCATCTGTGGAAACAGCTGGGAAGGCCTGGGGTCTGGGATAATCAGGAGGCCAAAGGCTCTAGAGATGAGAGAGAGAAGTAGAGAGCAAAAGACAGGGTGATGGTGAGGGCAAGGGAAAAAGCAAGATGAGGCAGGGGCACGGGAAGCGCATGCTTCACCACGGAGCTCTGAAGGATCATGGGGACAGCCCACTCCCATTTCCCTCCTGGTCATTGAGGGAATTGGACCTGGTGGACTCCAGGGCCCTCCTGGCACTGAGAGTCTGTGGGACTCTCCGGAGAGCAGAAACAGCAGAGAGCAGATGAGATCTGTGTTTCTGTGTGCATGCACACACAGATACAGACACAGGTGTGCCTGCCGGGGATCCCAGGAGGGTAGGGCAAAGGCAGAAGGGGCGTGGGGCTGCAAGAGTACTGGAAGAAGGAGGCTGAGCCTGGCCCTCAGGGATGGTGCCCCCATGGTACCCCTTCCTTCCCCCTCACCGCCGGGCCCCGAAGGTCCTTCTGTAGGAGGCTTAGGATCTGGGCCAGCTCTAAGAAATGATGCTTGGTGCCCACAGGCAGGTAGAAAACCTGGGCTCTTGAGGCCATGTGGGCAGCTGCAACCCTGGTGGGAGGTGGAAACCAAGGGAGATGACTCATTATCCCTTCTGGTTGCACCCAAACCTCCTAACCATTTCTCATAATCCCCAGAGGTAGCACCTGGGTGGGAAACAGGCACCATCCATAGAGCCCCTTCTTGGGGGCTGGTCTTCTTACCCCAGACCTTCTTCCTGGATCCTCAGACAGCTTTAGCTCGGAGAAGGGTCTCTCTAAAGCAGGCTTTCTCAACCTCAGGCTCCTGGGCTCTGCCTTCCATCCCCAGCCCTCAGGGGATTTTATTCCTCGCCCCCTTCCCATCTTCCCGCCCCAAGCATCTAGACGTGGGCGGAGGTGGGCAGGGGACCCGGCATCCAGCCGGAAGCCTCTCTCCTTCATGGCTTCAAAGTGATGCCCCTGCCGCTGGGGCCCTGTGGGTAGCTGCCGAGACCTGGCCTAGAATGGGATGCTGGCAGGTTGGAGGGGAGCGAAACAAAGTCAGGGCCTGCTCCCTCCAACTGGGCCTGATCTTGGTTATGCTCCCTCCAAGAACCCCATCAAAATGTCTCCTCCTTCCATGAGCTGTCACTGAAGGAAGACTCAGATTTACTAACCCTCCTTGGGGTGGGAATTTCTGAAGGGGACTTCATGAGGGGCCTCTCCCAGGGACAGTTGCTTTTAAACTAGGACTTTGAAAACTTTCAACTTGATTCAGTTAAATTCAGTCAACTAGACAAACCTAACCCTGCCCCCAGCCTCTCTCTGTTCACCAGGCTTTGTGCTGGGTGCCCAGGAAATGAGGAAAGGAATAAAGGGCTGATGGAGGAGCTTCAGGCAGAGAAGTGGACAGGGACTTCTCTTCCCTCTCCCGCAGGACCCCTCCTCACCCTGGGCCTTTACCTCATCTCCTGCAGGTCCTGGAGCAGAGTCCGCTGTCCGTGGAGCAGGGTGCTGACTTTGGCAGAGTCCTGCAGGAGTACCAGTCTCTTCTATAGGGCCCAGGGCACAGCCCCTCTCTTCTTGGAGTTCACCTTCCTCGGGGACACTGCAGCCTCTTCCTTCCAGAGGCCCTCCAGATTACCTGGGCCCTTCTCATTTTGGACACACTGAGGACACATTGTCCATGTGGGCTCTGGATTCCCCCTCCTCTCAAACCCCTCTCCCTGAGGGTGGTGGTTTCCCCCCCTACAGTGGCTACTCCTGGGCTTTCTCAAAGTCCCTCCACTTTCCAGAAGTGGTTCTGCCCCCGAAGGAGGTAGAGTCCCAGTCCAGTCCCCTCTTCCCACTTCCCCCAGGGCACAGTCCAAGCTGGGTCCAGTGCGGGTCAACTCCCAGTGCTTGGGCTCCTGTCTTGCTGAGTGACCTGGAAGAGGTGGCCACTCCTCTCTGGGGTGGGTGGAATCTGGCAGGAGGGGTCCTGGATCTGGAAGCAGCATCAGAGAGGCCTAGCCTTGGAGTGTGGCACCCCTCCCCTCTTCTCCATCCCAGCAGCCCAGCTTCAGCTACTCTGGCCTAAGGAATAAGATTTAGTCCCAGAGCTGTCAGAACCCAGCAAAGCCCACAGGAGCCGCTGGCCTCTTCTGCCCAGCATCTAACATCTTGACTGATTTCAGCTCTCAGGCCCCAGGCTGGGCGTGCCAGGGGGCATGACTCCTGGGGGAGGAGCCAGGATAGCAGGAGATGAAGCGAGCATTCTGGTACAGCTGAGCATTAAGCAAGCCGTATGTGAATCAAATCACGTGTGGAGCTACATGCAAATTAGCATCCAGTCTATTTCTGTCACTTGTCTACAGCCCTGCGTACAAATACCTGGTGTCTCCTCTCCCCAGCCCCAGCTGCGCGGCTCCTTGGGCATTTGCTTATGCAGAGCTGCCCTCCTGCACGCTCCCCTGCCTGGCAGGTCCACCCCATCCTGTGACTTACTGCATTTCACCCCTACCCACCTTTCAGTCCAGACCTTGGGGGAAGCTAGTTTCCACATATAGCGCTTGCTTCTCTTTCGGGAGAGAGGGACCCCACTGGTGCCATTAGGACCCAGTGCCTAGGGAGGTCAGCTTCTCCAAGCCTGCAGGTGGACCCTTGGATGCTTAGGGGGTCACTCACCCAGGCTCTCTCAGGCCTGGCCTGGCCTGGGGACCCCAGCTGCTTCTTCCATTGTCTCTCAGCCTGGGCCAACTGCTCAGAGAGACCCTGAAGAGCCTGCAGGATCTGGCTGTGTCTGCCCAGCATCTCCTCCAGGTCAAAGATCCTTTCCCCTGGGAATTGGGGCAGAGCTGGGACAGGCAGCCAGCTGGGGTGAAGCAACAGATTCTATCCTTTGGGGGCTTCTTGGAAAGGGGAGTCAGAAAGGCGTGGCTTCTGCTTCCCAGACTCTCCCCTGGAAAGCTGTGGCTGGGTGGTGGCGTGGGGATAGGACAGAGCACCTGGGCCCCAGGGCCCGTTCAGATGTGCCTCCTCAGGCCTCTATTGCCCCACTGGTTAAAGGGCTCCTGGTTCGAAGGGAAGAGGATCCTGTGACACTGAAATGGGTCCCTGCCCCACCTGGTGCTCCCTGGGTCCCTACCCTCTTCCTGGGCTTCGGAGTTCAGCTTTGGAGTTATGTCCTCCTTGGTGCCCAGGGCCAGCTTTGCCCGCAGCTCTTCCAGCTGCCTCGCCAGGTGGAGCTGCTCCGTCTCCAGGAAGGGCTGGGGGGGAGGCTGGAGGAGGAAGACAAAAACTCGGGCCGAAACCCGTGAGAGACCTGGGGGCAAGGGGAGCCTTCCCACAGGGCCCCCACGAGCCCAGTCCCCCTCCCTGACCAAACACTCACCCCAGCATGGGAAGAGCCCCCCAGCTGGCTCTCCCTCCTCAGCTGCCAGGCCCTGCAGTTTCAGCCCCCCAGCCCTGCTGCACTGCCAATCCCCACACCCTTCCCTTCCGCCGCAGCCCAGGCCCTGCAGCTCTCGCAGGCCTTAGGCCTGTGTCCATGCCACTCCTCCACTCAGCTAACTGCCTCTGCTCCTTCCAGCTCACCTCCTCCAGGCTGGTTAGGACCCCACCTCTGTGCTCCCACAGCCCCCACAAGCCTGGGAGGTCCTTGAGGACAGGGCCCAACTCTGGGTTACCTGTGGCCCCTAGCACTGCCCAGTACAGGGTTGGCCTGAGCAGAGCTCAGAGCTCAGGTAGAGATAACACTGGAATGACAGCTCTGACAGCACCATGACATGAGCAGGAGCATCTCTGGGGGAGGGGTCCTGGGGCTGCCTCTCTCCAGCCCTCCCCCCAGGGCAAGCCCAGCGCTGGCGTCACCTCTGGACCAGGCTCACTCAGACTGAAAGTCAGGAAGGACAGGACATCATGGTCATCTGGAAAGGGGGGTGGAGAAGGGGAGGTAAGACCCAACCCCCAGCAGCCCACTTACTCAGCCCTCACCCTCCAGGCTCCATGGTATTCCAGGCAGGCAAGAGATCTGGGGGACTGTGGGCAGCTCTGACCCTTGTCATGCTCACTTTGTAGGAAAGGGGTGAGGGTCAGACAAGGAGTCGGGTGGGCTGTGAGGGCTGACCCTCACACACAGCCAGAGGTGGGCCCCCAGTGAGTGGGAAAACTGGACAGTCCTGGGCTAGAGCCCTGGCGGCAGACCGAGCGACACTCTCAGGTCCCCAGAGCACAACTGCGACTGACAGAGGCAACCAGGGAGTGGCCACCTCCTCAGCATGGCTCTGATCATGTCACTCTTCTCCTCAGAAACCTTCCATGGCTCCCCAGTGCCCAGGGTCTAAAGATCAAAGTCCTGGCATTCAAGGACTCCCACCCTCTGGTTGCACCCTGCTTTCCAGCTGTGCGTCCCTCCATGGACTCTCCACTACATCACCTCCCTTTGCTCCATTTCCCTAAATTGCCCCCTGCTGTTCTTCTTCCACTTGCCCCACAGCTCCCGGCTAGGGGCACTTGTGGGGTCAACGCTGGAATAAAATCTTCTGAATTTTATCCTATTTGAGAATTTCAACATTTCTGCAGGGCAGACGTGACCTTCCAGATGGTAACAGAGGCCCAGAGGGCTTGTGACTTGCCCAGGTCACACAGTGAGGAAGTGGCTAGCCCCACACCCTGCGCTCCTTAGAAGGTGTGCAGATGGCTCGTTAGGTACCGCGCCTCTGCTCTTACCTGCCCAGAAGGCCCTCACCTGCCAGGGTGCTGGTCGCTGCTGAGACCCCAAAGAAACCTCCAGGGGCCAAAAGCAGGGGCCCCACATCAATGCAGAACTCATCTGGATCTCTGGGAGTGAGGCCGCTGTTCAGGGACACCTGAAGGGCATGGAGGGAATGAGCCCCTGGCAGATGGAGCCCACGCCTCTTCCCTGCCCCTGGCCGGGGGATGGTCCCCACCTCTGACTCACTGGCTCCCTGGCCCTAAAGGAGGGTGGGCAGCCACAGGGCTCGGGGTCAGGATGGCGCAAAGGGGCTCGCACACCTGGTCTCGTGCTCGCCCTCACAAGTATGTGCTCGGCGAGTTAAAACTCTGTGCAGGGAGGAGGAGCCGTGTGGGTGGTGCCCGTGTGTACCACGGCCCCTGTGTGGGGTCACAGGCACAAGTCTGTTGGGGTCGTGGGCACTCACGTAGCAACTCTGTAGCTCTGAGCCCTATAATTTGCACCCCCCGCCTAGAGGACCCGCAGAAGCAGGAGGGGTGACTCACACGTAGCCTCTGCCCCCAGTAGGTGATCCGTGCTCTGAAGGGGTACGGCCGGTTCCGGAAGTCCCGGTGGCAGGAGCCCAGCACCCGGCTGGCTCCGTCCCTGTGGGCACTTGGAATCCAGCTGGGCCACACAGGACCCAAGGTCTGGCCAATGGGGGAGGTCCCAGAGGCCGCTCTGCCCAGACCTGCAGTGCCACTCCCCCTCACCGGGACAGGACGTGTCCCTGTTGTCTAGCTTGAGTCTCCCTTGCTATAGTCTGCTCCCTCAGCAGAAGAGAGAGGAGCAGGACAGCGAGTCCTGCCTGACAGAGTGCTGGCACTTGGAGTTTACAGAAGAGGCCAAGGGCCTCCTGTGACTCTTCCCCAGGGGTCAGAGCCTGGACTGACAGTGGGGTTTCGGTCCTCAATCCCTGGGGCCACCACCTCCTCTGCTGTCTCTCCCTCCTTCTCCTCCCCTTAAACTCGAGCTCCCCCTGAGCCTCTGGGTGGGGCTTCTTTTTTCTCTCCCTTCTGTCAAGCTTGGACTACAGCAGGACAGACTCAGGACAGCAACACAAGACCCGTCCTAGCAGCCAGGGACAATATGACCAGCCCGCCTCCCCAACAGGGGCGGTGCAGCAGGCTCTGGGGAGTTAGGAGGAAGGTGTTGAGCTGAGAGGTCCTGAGTTCCTCTGGGCACAAGGACACGCTGATGCTGCTCACACCACAGTGCCTGTCCCTGCCACCTTCAGCTAAGGGGGAGGCAGCACAGAGCAGGGAGAAGCCAGCTCCAGAGTGGCCGCCTGCGTTTGCACTCCTAGCTGTGTGACCTTGGGCGAGTTACCTCACCTTTCCAAACCCCAGCTTCCCCATCTTTAAAATGAGGATGATAATTGAAACTGCCCCATAACATCGTTATGAGGGTGAACTAAGATAATGAATGTGAAGTGCTTGGCGCCGTGCCTGGTGTACAGTAAGCCTCGCTCCGTAAACGTTAGTAATTATGCTAATTGTTATGAGCTAAGGGATGTTTGCAGAGAGACACTGACGGACCGGCCCAGCTACTGAGGAGGCAGCCAGGCTGGGGAGGGCTGGGAAGCCACGTCATCTAGGAGAAAGGGAGGGTGCTGGCAGGCAGGCAGCCTGTGCAGGGGGAGGGCGTGGACCCTCCACAAGCGAGTCTGACCTCAAATCTCAGCTCTGCGCACCACTGTGTGACCTCGGGCAAGTCACTTCACCTCTCTGGCCTCAATGTCCTCACCTGTAATTGGGGACTAATAATCCTCACTTCTCAAGAAGTGATCAGATGAGATGATGTGAGTGAGTGAAAACATTCAGCCCAGGCCCCACCTCGTGTCATTTCACTCCCCCCTTGACCTGGGGCCGTTGGTTGAATGAATTGAGGACTCAGTGGGATGGTTCCCAGGGAGAACAAGCCAACTCTAGTCCCAGCCCAGAGGAAGCACAGCTGTGACCAAGTGGCAGGGAGTCCCAGGGCAGCAGCCATCCGCTCCGATGAAAGGCCAGCAAGGAGGGCACAGCCCTAGGAGGGGTAGGCTCCCTGCCGGAGTCTGGGGCAGGGGCACGAGTGGGCAGTGTGGGTGACTGCTGAGCCCCTCGCAGCCCAGGAATGGGGTTGGGGTCAGTCCAGACAGGCCCTTACCCAAGCGGCTCGTAGCGGGCGCGCCCATCACTGGCCAGCACACGGACGGCAGGGCTGCTCTGCATGGGAGGCGACAAGCAGCCTGAGCTGCCGGCACAGGGAGGGGTGAGGGTGTGGACGGCAGGGCGGGCAGACCACTACTCACCTGGGTATCCTCAGCCGAGGAGTCGAAGAGGATTCCAACGCCGTCCCAGGAGGCCGGCCCCCCCAGGACAGAGCCCACTTGGCCCCTGTCCTGGGTGTACCACATGGCCTGCGGGTGCCCAGCTGCTCAGCTCAGGGGTCGCTGCAGGACCCTGGAACCCTGGGCTTACTGCCTGCCTCCCTGGCTCACCCCTCTGCCGGGCCCTGGGGGTGCCACTCACCAAGCCCTGAGCTCCCCGGCGCCCTGGCCCCGTCACCCTCATCTGCACCTCCACCTCCCAGGCGGAGAAGAGGACAGGGGCCCTGCTCCATACGGCGCCACTCTGGTTCCGCATGGATGGGGCCAGCCGCACCTCCTCCAGGCCCGGGATGGCATCTGTGGACCAGGGCAGCTCAGGGCCTCGGCCCCACCATCCCCTGCCCCCCCCCCATCATTCTCTCTCGTTGGTCTACGCTGGGCTCCGGGAGGAGGAGGGAGGTAACATCAAGGCCGGCTGTGAAATCACAGACGCAGGAATCCTCTGCAGAAGTGGGAACCAGAGCCCAGCACAGCTGGAAGGGCCTTTGCCAGGAGAGGGCAGCGAATGCCAGCCCCACAAGGAGCACTTTACCTGCATTCCCACTTAAGCCTCACCGCAAGTCTGTGCGGCGTGTTTTTATAAGACCCCATTTTACAGATGGAGAAACTGAGGCTCAGAAAAGTCAAGGAACTAAGTGGGTTGGAACTCAGCTCCATCTGACTCCAAAGTACAAGCTTTTTCCACCATGAGAGAGATTTGTGTCCAACCCTTCCTGTCTCTCAGATGAGGAAACTGGGGCCCTAGGAGGGAAAGGACATGCCTGAGACCTCAGAACACAGGAGAGCACTTTGCGAGAAGACCCACGGGGAGGGTCAGGACTCCGGGCTGTGGAAGCGCAGAAGGACACTCCAGTGTGGCCAAATGAGGTTGGGGGCTGTCAGCGGTTGGGGGGGGCTGCCCAGGGGGCATTCCAAGGGTAGGAAGGCATGAAAGCAAAGGTGGGAACCGGCCCGCAGGACTGTGAGGAAAAGGTGAAGGATGGAATGTTTGTGAGAATTATCGCTGGTGGTGGGGAGCGGGGAGAAAGGAGCAATATCTGATGGGAGGGAGGAAAGGGGAGAGAAACTGAGGCAGGCCTGGCAGGAACGAGGGGAGGGAGATCAGAGGCCCCATCCCAGCTGGCTCCCCACCCCTTGGCCTGCCAGCCTGGAACCTGGCCCAGGGCCCAGTCCCTGCCAGGACTTTCCGGAGACTGCTAATCCAGCCTGTTTGCTTGGCAAAGGCCAGGGCTGGGGGTGGGGAGGCTCAGAGGCTGTAAGGCCAGAAGTCCTTGGGGTCCTTGGAAGCCACCATGGACTTGGCTCTGCAGTGACTTGCAGGAGGCAAGGATGGCCACTGTCTGCTACACTTACGGCATCTGCCTTCTGTGGATTGTTCTTGGGACCTTGCCCCAGACTGGGCTCCCTGAGCCTGACTCAGCTCTGTGTCTCTGGGCTGGGCACAGAGGGGCATGAGCATGGGAGTCCCATAAAAGGATGAGTGAATGAAAAGACAAAGAGCATATCACTGGGTGGTCTTGGGGAATGTGCCTCTGCCCCCTACATGGTCTGTGACATGTAACAGACTTGGCAAGGCCCACAGCAGTGAGTATAGTACCGGCCCTGACATCCTGGCCCTGAGGCAGGGCCTGGCTTGGTGCTGTAAGAAACCACCCCCTCCTTTGCTCACCTCCTGTGCCTCTCTGAAGGAAGATTGGGCCAAGACCCTGCTGATGGGGTCTCCCATCTTAAAGGGATATTTGTTCTGGTCTCAGGAATCATGCTGTTTCACAGAACTTACATCTCAGAGATACAGAAATACACAACTGATCTGTTTTCTCTCTTTGCTTTGCCTGCTAGGAGGCTCTGAACCAGATCTATGGCCCAACTCCAAAGGGTGGGCAGACCTCACAGCATGTATTTTGGCAACAAGCCACATTCCTGGACTCATTTCATGCCCCAACTGTAACCCTAAGTCTTATTCTTCTGGCTCACTACTAATTTAAGCTCCTTTCTATTGCATAGGTCCTTGTAAGTTCTCAAAAATCCTCTTGAACAGGACCAAGTAAAAGACTCTTTGTAGGCCTGGGTTTGGAAAGGCCAGAACACAACCTATAGGCTAAGATGCTCTCATGCCTGCATCCACCCAACACACACAAAGGGCAGGGCTGGTGCCCTCTTTGGCAAAACAGCTGGGCATGAGGATGGCTCCCTGCAGGGCAGCCCCCCAGTGCTCATGGACAGCCACAGGCCCGACAGCATGGAGCCAGGAGAGCGGAGGTTTGTGCTGGTTCAAGTTACCTGTGTCCATATGTCTGGGAATCGGTGTGTGAGCGTGTGTGTGTGTGTGTGTTTGTGTGTGTGTGTGTGTGTGTGTTCACAGGTCCAAGAGGCAGAGGAGGGGAGGGAGGCCAAGGAGAGGCAAAAGGAGGAGAAGAGAGAAGTCCTAGGCAGAGAAGGAGAGAGGCAGGGAGGAGAAACTGAGGCTGGTGGATGGGGGTGGGGTCGTGGTGGTAGAGCAGGAGACAAGCCTGGGAGGGGTCCTGGGGCCCTGGCCCTGCCTGCCCCAGGCCTTGCCCCATTTAGGCAGAGGCTGGTACTGGTAGGCCCACTCCCGCCAAATCACAGCCACCCAGAGCGGGTCAGCCCCTCCAGCACTCTGAGGAACCTTGGACACGGCTGGTCCCAACCCCATCCCTCACCTCCATGATGGCTCCAGAAGGGTATTCCAGCCCCAGGCAAGGCCAGCCTTGGTCCTTTGAAGCTGAGCTTGTACTCAAACTTTCGCTGAGGAGGACGGCCCCCCTCAGGGCTGTGGGGGTCCAGGAGCAGGAGAAGGAGAAGGCAGAGGAAGGGATTAGGGCCACCGACCACTGGCATGGTGAAGTGAGCTGGTGGCCGGGCCCCAGAGTGGATCCGTAGCTGGGAGGCCAGGGAGGGGCTCCTGGGACTGGGCCAGCTGGGGAGGAGCTGGGGATCGGTCAGGAGATGGGTTTTGGCAATGTCCTCTCCCTCCCTCCCCAACACAGACATCCTGTTCCTTCCAGGCCTGACCTCAGGCCCCGCCCCCCTCACCTCCAGCATGCCAGGGGCAGCTTGGCTCCTTGCCAACCTGATTGGGCTCGGGCCATCCTTCCACCTTCCCTCGGCTGCAGCACTGAGGGGCCTCGGGGATCCCTGGGACAGGCCCACCCTCCAGCAGCTGACCTGCTCGGACGGACCTCCACATCCTGCCTCCTTCCCGCAGATGGACGTCCCCACTGTCTGGCCATCATCCACCCCACCCCATCCTCCCGTCCTGCTCTCCCTGCTGCGATGCTCAGCTCTCTCCCATACTCCCGAACGCTCGTGCCTGGAGGCAACCTGGTTTCCTCAATAAATAGATTATGTGAAAGAGAGAAAGAGAGTCTTAAGACACAGAGCAAACGAATGCAACATGTGGGCCTTGTTAGGAGCCTAATTTAAACAACCAAATGGGGGAAAAATGAGACAATTGGGGAAATTTGAAGAATGGGTATTTGATTAAATTAAGGAATTAATTGTTAAAATTTTTAGAAGTAATAATGGTATTGTGGTTATATTTTTAAAAAGCCTTTTGTCTTCTGGAGAAACATACTAAAGCTTTTGGGTGAATTGCTGTAATGTCTAGGATCTGCTTCCAAATACCCCAGAGCCTGGGGTGAATGGGGTGTGGACGCACAGGAAGGGCCTTGAGCCGATAACTACTAAAGTTGGACGGTGGGGGCGTGGGAGTTCATTATATTCTTCTATGTTTATATATTTGATAATTTCCATAATAAAAACGTTTTTAAAAAGTAAGAAAACCTTTATTTCAAATATTTTCATCCAAATAAATGTTGGTTTTCCCGACTGGCTCGTTTGCCAAGAATCCTGGACAGCTGAAGTTTTACTGTACTTTGTGAGTCCCCAGTAGGATTAAGCTACTGAAGCTCTATAAATTAATTAAAATCAAGGCTGTAAGTGGGAAATTTTACGACACATTAAAAGAAAAACTTCATTTCTCAACACTAAGCCCTCAGCCACCTCCACCCACTCTCCCTGTCACCTTCACGGTAGAAAGGTGGGCCCACTCCGGCCCTGCTTCCCCGCCTCCCCCTCAGTCCTTCCACCTGGTCTCTGAAACATGAAGCGCTGTGGACATCCACCCCCTCATCCTCTCCCCTGCCCCATGCTCTGAGACACCCCCCTCCCCAGGGCTCCCCTGCCTCTTCCCTGTCCCTGGGCTTCCCGTTAGCTGCTCCTTTGCCTCTTTTCTCCCTCCTGGCTCCTGACACTGGGGCTCCTTATGGCTTGTGTCTCTCCTCACTCTCCATGTGCTCCCTGGCCCAGCTGGTCCACACCCATGGCTTCAAGCACCCTTGCTGTGCCGGTGATCCCCAAATCTGTTTCAGCCTGGCTTTTCCCAGAGCTGCAGGCCCAAATGAATGTCTAACTCTGCAGAGGACATCTCTGCTTGGATGTCACAAAGGCTCCCAGACGACATGTCCAAACCGAACTCCTCTTCTCCAACCCCCAGCCCATCTTCCTCCAGAGCTGGGGTCTCATGGATGGCGCCCCCACTTTATGAAGCCAGAGACTGGAATCCCCCAGATGCCCTCCTCGGCCTTACCCCCTCAGCAGCCATCAGCAAGTCCTTCAGTTTGCTCTTGCCACCCTCATCCTATGTGACCTGATCCTTTGATCTCTCCAGGCCTCAGTTTCCTCAACTATAAAATGGAGATGACAACAGCTTACGTCTGCAAGAGTCGTTTGGAGGATTACACAAGATTACACATCTATTGTGCTTAGAACAGGGCCTGGCGACAGTGAGCGCTCAGCTCAGGAAAAGGCCAGCTGTGTTCATCTTCCTCTCCTCCTACCAGCTTCCCCAGCCCAGGCCGCCACCAATCACCTCCTGCCTGGCTGACTGCAGCCTCCCCACGGCCTCCCCATCTCCACTCTGGACACTCCCCCTCTCCGGCCAGATTGCCATCAGAAAGATCTTTCTAAAATGCAGCTGACCATGTCACTCTTCTGTCCTAAACCCTTCAATTGCTTCTGGTCATCTTTGCATAAAGTTAAGCTCCTCACAGGCCTGCAATGCCAGGTGGGGTCTGGGTCCTGCTTTACCTTCAGCTTTACTTGCTACCAAACCGCACCCCTTGGCACCTTGGCCCCGGCCACACTGAAGCACTTCCGAGGGCTGTCGCACCTCACCACCTTGACCTAGCAGTGCCCGTCCTTTGCCAGGATCGCCCTTGCTCTCTGTCCCTGCCCATCGTCCAGGTGTCTGAGAAGCCGCCCCTCACCTCCCTCCCCTGCCTCACTGACTCGGTGCCAGTGTCGGGTGATGCCCACCAGATTCCTGGGCACCAAGTTGAGTTCTGAGAGGGATCCCCATCGGTCCATGAGCTCCTTGAGGGTGAGAACTGTCTTGCTCATCTGATATGCCAGCAGCCAGCACAGAGCAGAAGGGAAGGATGAGAGAAAAGAAAGAGGGAGAAAACAAAAACCCCATAAACTAAGTGAGAAACGGGCAGTGATGAAAGAATCGAGGGTGGGGGCTCACAGGCCACCAGGTGGGAAGAGTTGGGACATCCGCTCCCTGGGCCTGCATTCCCACAAGGCCTCATCAACTGGACTCTGCCCCTTAACTCCTGCTTGTCCCACCTGGTCCAATTCTGTTATGTCGCCTGCTGGGCATCTCTTGTGACCCCATGGCCAGGGGCTCCATTGCCGGTTTCTGAGCCTGAACCAGCTTGGACAAGCTAGTGAGAGCCGATGGTCAGAATTTCCCCATCCCTGCATTCAGTGAAGTCAGGTTGGTAGCTTGAAATGGGCTATGGCAAGAGAGTGCACCACGGGTATCAGCAAACTACAAATTGGAGCACCTGCCCCCCCCATAGCCCCCCAGCCCTAGAGCTGACTGTTAAACATTTTCCAGTGGGCTTCTGCCTCTCTCCTCTGCAGTTTCACCAGGACAGTCCCTCTCCCATCGCAGGCCCATTCCCGCCCATGTTCCAGCCACCCCTCCTTGCTCTAAGGAAGGCTCCACCTTCCATCACTACCACCCGTCCCCTCCCTCCCAGGACACAGACTCCAAGGTAAATGTCCTTCCCTTTGGCAAATTTGCTCAGGCCTCTGCCGTCTTAAAAATCCTCTGTCGTTCTCTTTCCTCTCCATTACAGCTAAATTTCTCAAGATAGTCGACCTTCCCAAATTGCTCGCACCCTCCTCTAGACATTGTGATCTGCAATCTGCCTCCACACAACTCAGGTCTTGATAAGTAGCGACCTCCTTGTGGCTAACACCAAGGGCCTCACTCGGTCTCCCTCTCCCATGTTTCCTGGGAAGCAGGGACTTGCTGGCTCTTCCCTCCTGGTCTGTCCCTCGGCCTCGACAGCAGGGACTCCTGCTCCCCGCTCCACACCTTGCCTGGCCAGCCTTCTCTTCTTGACCTTTGAACGTTGAGCTCCCACAGGCTCGGTCCTGGGCCCTCTTCTCTTCTGCATGTCCTCCCAAAGTGACCTCCTCCTTGCCATGGCTTCAGGGACAAGCCACTTGCTGATAACTCTCAAGTTTCCCTCTCCAGCCTCTGGGTTCCAGTAACTTATCAACCCCTCTCGGCAGTTTCAAAGTCACCTTAAAACTCAACACGCCCTTAACAGAACTCATGATGCTTCCTGCTAAACATGGGTCTCTTTGTTCCCTCACTCCGAGGGTGCCCTCCGCCTGCCCCCCCCGAATCCATCCTGCTGGTCAGGAGTTGCTACGGCTCCACTCTCTCCTTCACCTTCATCCCAAATCCATCACATCCCTCTGGAGTCCGTCCACGCTCACCATCCTCTCTCACGTGCATGTGTCCTCACTGTGCTCCCCTCAGACCTTCTCCACCAGTAACCAGGGTGGTCATTTCAAAAATACGTAACTGACACATCGCCCTCCTGCTCAGAACCTGTCGCTGGCTCCCCATGGCTCTCAGATTGATTAAAGCCAGTCCTTGCCACAGCCTCGCCTCTTCAGCCCATCTTACACCTCTCAGCCTCGGGCTCGCTGGACATCTTCGCTGGCCTTCTCGGAGGTCCTGGGACAAGTTGCCCTCCCTCTAGTCTCAGCATCTCTTCCTGGAATACCGCTGTCACCCCCGCCCCTGCGTACCTCCTGTTCATCTTTCTGATCTCAGCTTACATGCTGCCTCTTCCAAGAAGCCCTCCCTGATCTATAGACAATTCCCATGTTATACATGTTTCTTTCACAGCACTTATCAATTTGTAATTATCTGTCTTCCCAACTGTGAACTCCACAGGGTCTGTTTTGCTCACCGCTGAACCCCAGTCCCAGCACACAGCAGGTATTCAAGTATTTGTTGTTGAATGAACAGTCTGGTTTTAGAAACTGAGTCGGGAAGTGTGCAGACAGGATGGACTGGGGGAGGCGAGGAGGCTGCTGCTCTGGGCTGGGGGAGATGACGGCTGCACCGCAGTGGGCTGAGGAGGGGCAGACACGAGGCACACTGCAAAGTCAGAACTCCCTGGATTTCAGGTCCTGCTGGCTGGGACAGAAAGGGCCGGAGCCCCAGTGGGACAAGAGGTCCCCCAGCTGCATTAGTGAATGAAGTGAGCCATCCCCGACCCTCAGAGGTTCTGCATGGACCACTGCTCCTGTGGAACCAGACTGAGGGGGTGAAAATGCCATGGCTGGTCCTCATTCTCCATCTGTGCCCCACAAGGTGGGGCAAGGAAGGCCCCCACCTTTGCATCCTCAGGCACAGGGCCGGGCCCTTGGGGGTGGGGCCGGGGCAGTGCTGTTATGTTGTGGGTGAACTGTGAAAACTACCAGCAGCCGAGAGTCTCCCCGCCCCCCTCCAGGGTCAGCATCTTCTCTTGAGGCATGAGATGTTTATCTTGCTTCCCACCAGGGGACCCCACCTTCACCTGGTCAGGCCTGGCCTCCTCCCCAGTCCTCGGCTCCAGCCCTCCATGTGCTGATGGCTTGCACAGCATGGCAGCAGAGGCAGCCGGGACCCCCAGGCATTACCCTCTGGACAGGGCCCCCCAAGCCCGGATGGCCCCAGGACAAAGCCTGGGCCGCAGCAGGACGATGGGGGCGGGCGGGTGGCGAGAGCTCCCCCACGGCAGACACAGGACACTCGCTCGTGCAGCTGACACAAAGCGGCGGCTACATCTCCCGGCCGTGCTCCCCACCCCACCCCACTCACAGGGCAAGCACAGCCCCACTCACAGAGACAGGGGGATGGACAAGATGGCACGGGAATGGGGGGCCGGGTAGGACAGGCAGGCTCGGCGGAGGAAGCGCCGAGGCTGGGCAGCGGTGTCCTCATGGAGTGGTTTATTACGGTTCCATCTCACAAGGCAGGTGGGCGGGCAGCAGCGGCACATGAACTCCAAGCCCCTGACAGACGGCTGCCTCGGGCGCATGCAAACAGTGCAACACGGTCAAGCGCAAACACGGGGCGACCGAGGCGACACGGGACACGGAATGGGAAACAAGGCTGGGGCGATGGGTCCCTAGAGAGGGGCCTGGTCTCCCCAACCCTTGTGGGCAGGACAGGAAAATAAGATTCGTACTTCTTGTAAAATGCCCATTTGCTGGGTACTTTCTTTCTCCTTATCTTGAAAAATAATAAAAAATAAACACACGGAAAAAAATCTCAGAAAAGGAAAGGAATAAAACTCTAAGAAGGCGAGAGATGGGAGGCCAGGGAAGCCCGACCGTGGTGGGGGGGCATCTGCCTCCCGCTCCTCAGCCTCCTCCCTTCGTGGCCCTTTGGTGGGGGCTCCCAAAGCCCCACAGGTGGGTCCATGAGAGAAGGTACCAGGCCTAGGCGGGGTCCCTGGGGAGCCAGAGGGGGCGCAGGCTGGGACAGAGGAAAGAGGCCCACCAGCCCGCTGAGCTCAGTTGAGGTTTGGGCCCAGCAAGTGGGGGCCCCAGGTCCACAATCTATCCAGGTTCAGTCCCCATAGGTCCAAGACCTGGGCGGAGGCCGGCAGTCACAGGTGCAACTCGTGGGTTTTGATGTGCTCAAGCTGCTCACGGAGCTGCAGGAAGGAGGGCCGCGTGGCGGCATCCAGGTGCCAGCAATTCTTCATGACGTCGTATACTGCAGGCGGGCAGCCGTCAGGGGCGTCCATCTTGTAGCCCTTCTCCACCCGAGGGACGACGTCCTTCAGGGGCTGCGGGCAGGTGGGTGGTATGAGTCGGTGCAGGGTCTAACCCTGGAGGGGACCCCTCCCACAGCTCCAGGGATCCCCTTCAGCTCTGCCTCCGACCCAGGCCCAGGAAGTGGTCTGGAGGGCAGGTCTGCAGCTTCAGGGCCTCAGACTGGGGAGGTAGGGCCGATAAGGACCCCTCCCCTGCAACCCCGTTCCTTGCTCCCAGCCTGTCATGCCCAGTCCCAACGCCCACACTCACAATTCTTGGATAAGGCACTCGCCCAAAGGAGTAGATTTCCCAGAGAAGGATTCCGAAACTCCACACGTCAGACTTGGTGGAGAACTTCTGCCGTGTGGACGGGAGAAGCAGTGTCAGATCCTGGGAATTTGGGGGTGGGGGTGACCCAGGACCCTATCCACCACTGCTCAGGCCCTGGGGAGGGGCCTGCCCCACCTTCTCTCTCAGGGCCTCTGGGGCTGTCCACTTGACTGGCAGCTTGCCCGTGTCCTGCGTGCTGGAGGCCTCCTTGGTGAGGCCAAAGTCGCTGACCTTGGCCACGTTGTCTTCAGACACCAGCACGTTGCGGGCAGCCAGGTCCCGGTGCACGAAGTTGTTGCCCTCCAGGTATTCCATGGCCTCACAGACATCCCTGCGGGTGAGCCAACCACATGTCCCCTCAGACGGGGCTCCCATAGCCGGGCAGGGGCCCCCACCCCCCAGGGGCTGCTTCACTCACAGTGAGAACTTGAGGAGACAGTCTCCGCCTAGCACCGACCGACCCCGTGACCGCAGATAGTCCACCAGGCTCCCCTGGGGCAGGACAGAGAGACCGACCGGCCCCACAGGTCAGACTTTCCCTCCAGCCCTCAGGAACAGTGGCCCTGGGGCTGGGTAAATGGTGACACCCAAGGGAAGTGAGGAGAGGGAAGGAGCAGGGGAGGGATCAGGACATCACTTCTGCACGAATATTAGCATCTACATGCTGGACACTGTGCTCAGCAATTTTCATGCATTCTCTCTCTTAATTCTCATAAATGTCTGAGGTAAACTTTATCATTATCTCCATTTCACAGATGAGGAAACTGAGGCTTGGTGAGGTGACACAACTTGTCCAAGGTCATAGTGAATAAATGACAAGCCAGGACAAGCCCGGTGACTTGGAAGGGCTTCAAAGCTGGAGGGAGGGGACTGAGGGAGCAGGGGCCCAAGGATATGTTAGAAGCCGGAGCCCCAGTGTTCAGCTCTAGGATGGGGGCTGGATCGGGGGGCAGGCGCACACCTTGGCCATGTACTCAGTGACGATGTAGAGCCCGCCTTTCTCCTCCACAATCACGCCCAGAAGTTGTACCAGGTTGCTATGCCGAAGTTGCCTGGGGCAGGATGGGGGTGGTCAGGGCTTGCCAAGCCTCCCCATCACCTCCCAGCCCAGGGCGACCTCCCCACCTACCCGCTGCCCCCACTCACGTCATAACCGAGGCCTCAGCCAAGAAGGCCTGGGCTGTGGCGTCGTTCTTAATGCACTTGACAGCGACTTTGTTCCCTCGGTAATCGCCCAGCATAACATCTAGGGGAAGAGCTGGGGGTTGTTCTCTGGACTCCCCACAGCCCCTCAGCCCCTCCCAGGGCTCCCAGCCCCTCCCGCTCACCTCCAAACTCCCCCTTCCCAATGGTCTGCAGCAGCTTCAGGTCCTTCATGTTCAGCGCCCAGCCACCTGGTGGGGGGGTGGGGTCCCGTGAGGGGTGTTGAAGCCAGAGCAGGGTTCACAGCAGGGGTGACAGAGGCAGACTGGACTATAACATATGTGGGGGTCCCTGGAGGTCTCCAGAGCCTCTGGGATGGGGGGAGTGTCAGGAAGCCGGGGAGTGGGGAGGCAGGTAGGCAAGTGAGGATTCGGGGTGGGGGTGGCACTCACTACGGAAGAACTCATCCTGGGCCGCCACTGTGCCCTCCATGACCTTTGGCTTGATGAGGCGAGTACAGAGTCCATCTGCATCTGAGGTGTAGTGCTGCAGAGGGCAGGGCAGGCACTCAGAGCCAGCCCCCAGTGCCCCACCGGCAGCTCATGTGCACTGTCCAGATCTGACCACTAGAGGGCGGCAGAGGCTGGTCCCACCAGCCTGGAGTTGCTTTGGGTGGGGAGGGCTTCCCACTTCCGGCAGGGGCAGGGGTGAGGGAGGCCCCACACTCCGACCTGTGGCCCATTTCCCATGCCACCCCACACCTAAGCACTGGATAGACACTTTGGGCCTCACCAGCATCCCACGGCAAAGGGCAAACTCGGGCTCAGTCTAGACACCAGCCCCTAGCCAGGTGTGACCAGGACCCTTCCCTGCCACAGGTTGAGCCAGGCCAGCAGGGGGAAGGAGCTGAAAGTGAGTGCAGGAGGGATCTGGGCGGCTGCCTGGGGCTACTGGCTACCAGGTGTGGCCTGGACAGGGTTGGCAGGGCTGGCCTTGGGAGCTGCAGGCACATGTGGGCATCCATGCAGGTGCAGGAGCCCCAGGGAACCCTGGCCATCAAGGTGTAGCTCATGAGGACATGCTTATATACACACACTTGGGCATGCAGTTCTGTGAATGGCTGAAAGGAAGCTAGTTCTGGGGTCAGACAGACTCAGATTCAAGTCCTGGCACCTCCAATTTATAGCTGTGTGACCTGAGGCACGTCCCTTAACTGCTCTGAACCTTCATTTCCTGACCTATGAAATGGGGATAGTGCCATTCTCCCTGTGGTGTCATCGTGGGGTCAGAGATCAACCCTGGCATGCAACAGGTGCTCCATCAAGGGTGAAAAAGTGTGAGCTCACAGAGGCTGCACGACACGCTTGAGGTCACCAGCCGGAAGTGGTGGGACTGGAGCCGAATGCAGACCTGTGTGGGTGCTCACCTCCACCAGCTGCATGAGGTTCTCGAAGTACACCTCCTCGTCGATGCTGAGCTTGCTGGCGTGGTACATGATGCGGTAGTGCTCCACCTTGCCGTCGCAGCTCACGCATAGCGTGTAGTCCCCAGGGTAGTTGGTGCTCTCCCGGACCAGGAACAGGCCTGTCTCCGGAGGGCACAGGAGCCGCTCCGCCTGCTCCCGCGTGATCTTGCCATGGAACCAGCTGCGGGTGGTCAGGCCAGGGGTCACGGTAGCCCGAGGGTACTGACCCCGGTGTGCCTGCCCGCCTCCTGGTGCATCTGCCAGGCTCTACTTCCTGAAGGTTCTCCTCTGTTTGGCACCTTCCCACTGGCTCACGCAGGCACTGGGGGCCCTCATCTTCTGCGTCCGTCCCTTCTTCCTTCAGTCCCCCCAGCCCCGTCCTCCTCTTTGAGGAGGCACCCACGCCCTTCCCCTCAACTCCAGAAGCCCTCACGGACATTCTTGCCCTTCACTCTTGCCCCCATGTTTTCCTGACTCTCTTCTGGGGGAACCAGGGCTCCTCGTCCTCCTTCCTTCCCAGAACTGGGAGATCCCGCCCCGCCCCAGTGGTACTCACGGCATGAGGCTGAGTTTGGTGCCCGCCTTCACGCCCTCCCGCTTCTGGACGTAGTTGGCCGGGATGATGCCCTCACGGCCCACCTTGTTCTTGGCTTTGTACCAGTTGGGGTCCTGGGGAAACGGCAGCCCAGACGTGCTCTCAGGCCCACCCTCCCCTTCAGGGGAGCCAGGACCCAGAGGGAATGGCCAGAGGCGGGAGGGGGTGGCGGTGGGCTGGTGAGGTCCCTGATTACCTTGGTGACGGCCACAATGGTGAGCACGTCTCCTTTGCAGAAGGGAAGGTCTTGCTCGGCAGTGCCGTGGAAGTTGTACTTGGCAATACATTCTGTACCGGACGGCCA
The DNA here is from genome assembly GCA_031878705.1 of Tapirus indicus. Taxonomy (NCBI): domain Eukaryota; kingdom Metazoa; phylum Chordata; class Mammalia; order Perissodactyla; family Tapiridae; genus Tapirus; species Tapirus indicus. Next base: position 64,155,566 of record CM062918.1, on the reverse strand, counting down.
GGCGGCCTGCAGAGCAGGCAACAGGTGGGCGGGTGCAGCCCAGGGCCCCTCCCCATCCACCTGCCTGCACACCCTCAAGGCCACAGCCCCTTGGCTGCCCTCCATGAGCCTGGGTGAGGTGCTCCTCCCCCTGAGAACCCTGGGTTCCTTCCAGCTGGGGTTCCCCGACTGCCCCCAGACCTCTGCTCCCATCTTGAGGGCCTCGTGTCTGACAGCGCACCCTGGAATTCTACCTTGTTGAAAGCCAGGGCTGGGAAAAAGGGGAGTGAATTGATCTAAGCCCTCCTTCTCTCTCCTGCTCGGCAGTCCCCTGGAGGTGGTGGGGACACTCAACCGTCTGAGACCCCCACCCCCGTGGTACCTGTATTGCCGACATCTTCTCAGATCTGGCGTCCCCGTGTCACAGGAAGGCCGACCTGTCACTTGGTACCATGAGAGCTGTGGGGAAAAGGGGAAGATTGAGGAGGGGTGTGAGGAGATGGCTCCCCTCAAGCCAGTGAGATCCCACTCCTTCCCCAGAGCAATGTGAGCAGGTGCCAAAGGCTTCCAGAGCTGGGACTCGGGGCAAGGGCCGTCCTCGCCATAAAGCCTCTCCCATAGGGGGCTTTATGGCCCAACAGAATGGCCAACAGGGGCAAAGAAGGCTCAGGGGAGTGAGGAGCACCAGTGCCACCTGCCCCACCAGCTCTGTGAACCTGGAGCAGGTGCTCTGAGACTTGGGAAAGTACTTGTCCTCTGTGGGCCTCTTAGTTCCCTCGCCTATAAAAACTTGTCCAGGCAGCATCTCTAAAGCCAAATGTACACCGACCCCACAGCCTGGTCATCCCACTTCTGGGCACACACCAAGAGAAAACAAGACAGGGGTCCTCCGAGACAGGCACGAGCATGCACAGCAGCACAATTTGTAATAAACCCCCAACTGGGAACTGCCCAGATGCCCATTAAGAGTAAGATGGATCCACTGTGGCTTATTCACAGAACAGAATACTGTACAGCGGTGAAGACGAAAAAACTACAGCTATGAAACAACACTGGTGAATTTCTAAACATAACGTTCACCAAGAAGCCAGACACAGAAGAGCACGTGCCCTGTGATTCCACTTGTAAAAAGTTCAGAATCTGGTCAAACCCACGGTGCAGGACGGTAACTGCCTTGGGAGGCGACAGTGACCAGAGGCGGGTGAGGGGGGCCTCTGGGTGCTGGTTATACGAATCCTCTGGGCCCAGTGAGGGGCTGGGTCCACTCTGTGGCCATTCATTGAGCTGTACCCTTGTGGTCGGTGCACTTTTCGGTGTATATGTTTACTTCAGTAAAGGTGACCCTCAAAAAAGTTACCCTGAGGGCTGGCCTGGTGGTGCAGCAGTTAAGTTCACACATTTTGCTTTGGCGGCCTGGGGTTCCCCGGATCAGATGCTGGGAGCAGACTTACTCACTGCTCATCAAGTCATGCTGAGGAGGCGCCACACAGAACTACAACTCTACAACTATGATATACAACTATGTACTGCGACTTTGGGGAGAAAACAAAGAAAAAGAGGAAGATTGGCAACAGATGGTAGCTCAGGGCCACTCTTCCTCAAAAAAATAAGAAAGAAAAAAAGAAAAAGGCTACTCTGGCCAATCCACGCCCCAAGAGCAGCAAGCCAACATGTCCTGCACACATACACCTCGGGGTCCCAGCCCTGAGCTGCCTCCACCACCATCATCTTCCCAAACACGCCCCAAGCCTGTTATCCCTGTTCCAGGAAGCAGAGAGGCTGAGGCTATTGCTCCCTTTTTACAGACAAGGAAACTGAAGCTTAGACGGGGCCAGGGACTCCTTCAGGGTCACAGTATGTGAGGGAAACACCTCCATGCACCTCCCAGGTTCCCAGGCTCATGTGACAGGATGGACGAGGTCTGGGGGCCGGGCTGATGGCCACAAACATTACCACCGACCCCAGGTCAGGCAGAGGGAGAGGATGTTTGAGGTCTGAGCGCAAGGGCCCAGAGGTATGAGGGGAGAAAGGACTGCAGGGCTTAGGTGGGCTTCCTGGAGGAGGGAGCACTGGAGCTGAGCCCTGAGGACTGAGAGCTTAGACAGGCAGAGGGTGGGTTGGAGAAGGCACCCAGGCGGGTGTGACAGCCTGAGCAAAGGTGTTGGGGTAGACACAGGTGCAGCCGTGAGAAACTGGCCTGGCTGGAAGCCCATGGTGAGGGAAGCTGGGAGACAGACCCAGCCCATCTGAGTCTCTGGGATCCTGAGGTTCCAGGGTCCCCCCACGAGTACCTGCCAGCCTGCTGGGAGGGACGGTTTTGAGGGGGCCTGGTGTGGCAGGGATCAAATGCCAAAGTGAAGAGCCAGGGTTTGCTTCTAAGGGCTGGGGGCCTCAGTGGGGGAGCGTGTGGCCTTGGAGACAGATGAGCTGGGGAGAGTGGAGCCGGGGAGAACCATCAACGCCTCCAGGCCTCGTTCCTCATGCCAGAGTCGGGTGGACCTGGCTCTCTCGAGTGTGCAACTCAGGAGAATGACTTGACCCTTCTGAGCCTCAGATCCCTCACCCTGAAAAGCGGGGACAGGGGTTCCCTGCAAGCAGGCTGTGGAGGGGGTGGGACGAGACCAAGACTTGGAAGTCTCTCGCGCAGGACCTGGCATGAACCCCTCCTCCCCCTGGACAAAAGGGCTTCCCTTTCTCCCAGAACACACAGTGCTTCCCATCCCCAGAGGCCAGCCCACCAACCTCTGCCTTCTAGACAGGGAGACTGGGGTCCAAGGAGGGTGAGCCTGGACCCCCCCCAACACACACACATTCACACTACTGAGCCAGCACGAGTACAGGAACCACCCCCTGGGCCCCTGAGGACCACAGGCTGCGGGGAGCTGGGAGCTCTTCTTACCCCCATTTTACAGAAGCGGGACTGAGGCTCATGAGGTTGAACGGCTTTCCTGAAGTCACACAGCTAGTTAGGGTGACAGCCTAGAACTTGAATTGGGGTCCCACTGGGCTTGGCTGGGCCCCCAACCTTTCGGCCTTCCAGAATAGGGGCTCTGCTAGCTCTCCACATCCCCAAACCCCCCTGCCCCTAAACTTGCCAGCCGCAGGAGGGCGCGGAGGCTGTGGTACCGTTAGTCACCCTCCCAGCTGTCAGTTTGCAAACACTCCCTTCTAGGCCTGCAGCTGCTGCTGCTGCCGCCTCCCCACTGACTTGATGATAATAATAAAAATAATAACAGGCCCTCTTTTCTGAGCACTTATTCTGTGCCAGGCCCTGTCCTTGGCATGGTATGGCTCATCAAATCTCCAACAACTCTGAGAGGGAGAGAGAAGCTATTATTATCCCCATTTTACAGATGAGGACCCAGGAGAGGCCAAGAAGCAAGGTGGCCTTGCCTGAGGTTACACCTGGAAAGAGCATCTCATCCTGCTGAGCCGTTAGGCCTCCCTCCCCCACCCCTGGTGGCCTGGTGCCTGCACTATACCCCCAGGAGCTGCAGGCATGCTGGGACCTCACTGGCCTAGAAGAGAGAGAGTGCAAAGGAGAAGAGGGAAGCAAGTGGTGCTCAGAGGAAGGGGCAAGCTCAGGCAGGAGTGGTCCAGGTGGGCTTCCTCGAGAGGCTGGGCTTTGACAACCATGGAAGATCTGGAAAGGAGAGGGGAAGCTAACCTCTCTCCTTTGCTCTACTGGCTGTGATTTGGGGACCTGGTTTCCCCATCTGGTTGGTGATAACCCTGAAGCGCCAGTCCTCCCTGAGGACTGGAGTTGCCAGCTCTCAGCACCAGGAGCAAGGCCTGCCTTGATGCAGAAACCCTGTGTGCAGGAGCTGCGGACCCTCCCTGACGGCTCAGCAGCCTCACAGCCAGCGGCTAGGCTGGGGTGCCCTCCTGAAGGCTCTGAGGGTCCGGCCAGGCCATCCCCCTCCAGGTCAGATGCTAAGAGCCCGAGTGGCTGTGCTCCAGGCTGGCCTGGGTCAGGCACAGAGGGGCCCTTCCTGGGTCATGTTAAGCTGGTTTCAGGGCACTCTGTGGAGGCAATGCAGGAATACCGTCCTGGGAATCAGGGGCTCTGAGTCCTGCTCCTCTGAGCTCTGCCACCACCTTTCTATGTGACCTTGGGAAAGTTACTTGACCTTTCTGGGACTTGCTGGCTCTCCAGCACTTCAGCCAGGACTGTCTCCCACCTGCTGTTCCCAGGACACCTGTGCCCTGCCCACCTCCCTGCCTTGACATTTCCTCCCCACTCCCTCCCCCTGCTCTACCCAAGGAACTGCCACTCAGCCTTTGGGATGCAGCTGAGGAACCACTTCTGTTGCACAGATGCCTAAAAAAATATAGTAGGACAGTCCCTGCAGTACTGTTTGTGGTACCAAGAGATTGGGAGACAACCTTCACGTCCATTAATAAGGGACAAAGTGAATAAACGGCCAGACATCCCTAAAGAGAACAACACAGTTCCAGCTATGACGTGGCCAGAACACTCCCCGCGGGAGAGTAAGCAGAAATGGCGAAGGCCAGCTCAAGTCATCGAAGGAAAAGGTGCTGGGGGATAGGACAGTGACACGGCTTCCAAGCACCACCCCACAGATTAATCAGAAAGAGGACAGAGCACCTTCACAACAGGGAGGTCTGGCAGACTCCTCGTTAACCAAATGATCAAATTAAGCATTACCGCTAACGAGAGAAACGACGCTGAGCGCCTCCTGCTCCCACGCACTGAGCAGGGCACAGCACCTGTGTGGTACTCCAGCAGAGCCGCTGAACCCGACTCCACCAGGAAGACGCAATCACACAGAGCCCGACAACTGGCCTGGACGCTTACAGTCAGTGTCGTAAAAGACAAAACAAAGGCTGGGGAATGTTCTAGATTAAATAAGACACTAAAGAAACACGACACAACAAAATGATAAAGATGTGAGGTGAAGGAGGTGTTAACCAACCTTACTGTGGTAACTGTTGTGCAATATACACATGCATCAAATCATCACATTGTACACCTTAAACTTACATTTATATCTCATTAAACTTACAATTATATCTCAATAAAGCTGGAGAAAAAAGAAAGAAACAAACATGACAACAAGATTCAATGAGTAATCCTGAATCGGATTCTGGATCAGAGAGAAAAAATAGCTATAAAAACCATTTGGGAACAATTGGGAAAACGGAAATGTTAGATAATATTATGGAATTAATGTTAATTTTCTTAAGTGTGATCATGGCACTATTATGTAACAGATCCATGCTAAAGTACTTAGGAGTACTTAGGTGTGATGCCCGCAGCTAACACTCAGATAAGTCAGCAAAAAATACACACACATATGTCTAGGTATATAAAGGAAGAGGTTAAGCAAACATGACAAAATGTTAAGAAATGGTGATTCTGGGTAAAGGATATGTGGGCATTCATTATATTATTATTTCAGCTTTTTGGTAGGTTTGAAATACTCAAAATAAAAGGCTGTGAAAGAGCGAGGTGCAGGCCACCATGTGCAGTACATCACAAGCTGTGTTTTTCAAGGGGATGTACAAATTCATCCCTATACTCACATATCCACGGATTATCTTTGAAGGATGGAGGAAACTGGTAACAGAGGTTGCCTCTGGGATGGGAAGGGGAAGTGAGCATCAATCAAGTTCAAGGGAAACTTTTCATTGTATATTTGCTATTTTGTCCTTTTTGATTTTTTTTTTAACCACATACATCTACTAGCTTCCCCCTAAAAATCCGATTAAAAACAAATAACTTTTTGAAAGCTACCTCTGCCAGGAGCCTTCCGTGGTCCCCCAGCTGTGGAGGCTGCCCTGGGCCTCCACAGCCTCTCACACACCCCTGTGCTCCAGAGAACCCTGCTGATCCTGGCCTGGGGGCTCTGCAGGGGAAAGCTGGGGGCCGACTCAGGTGCCCAGCATGGGCCGGGCCCAGAGTGGCTGCTCAGTGAGTGAATACTTAATGAATGAACAAACCAATGAACGAAAAGGGGGAAGCAGTCTGGCTGCACCACACTGAGGTCCCACAACCAGAGGGACAGCAGCTGTCACCCCACCCCCACAGGGCTAGGGGACAGGGGGTTTTGGAACTTTGTGAAGTCAACGCTTCGTTCTGACTTCCTGCCCCAAACCCTGCTCCCAGCAGCCCTTGGGCTGGGGTCCCGGGAACAGGCTGGGCATTGTGCCTGAGCACTGAGGTCAGTGGCTACAGCCTCAGGCAGGCCTTTCTTGGGAGCCCAGGCTGGCAGGGAGAGGGGAACCCAGAAACTCCCAGGCTGCCCTTTCCCTGCCCTGGGTGCAGCTGTAGACCCCCCAGCCAAGCACGTGCTGAGGGCCAGAGTAGGTCAAGGGGCTCCTGCCCTGCCCCCCTCACCAAAACTCCACTGCCTAGTGGGGCGTGGGAGCCTTCAGTAACTGTTTACACCCAGCTAAAAATACCCGCTGAAAAGGGAAGTGCACATGAGACTGGGGGAACTCGGGTCCACGGCCCCCCGAGACTCTGGTCCTGCCACAGGACCCAGCTGGAGGCTCGGGGGGCAGGGGCAGCCAGCGGAGGCAACAGGCAGGTCCACCTTGCCTTCTCATTCTTCGAGCCAGTGTTTCAAGAGCCTCCCTGCACGCCCAGCCCCACACTTGGTGGGCCAAGATGGGCAGGGGGAGGAAAGGGCCCAGGAATCCTGCCCTTGGGGCCCCAAGAACTCCACTCATCAGTTTCTGTGGCTAGCCCAGGGACCCCAACAAAATGCAGTCCTGCTCCTGTCCTCCTGGCTACCAGATGGTCAGTCATGACCAGGTGGGCTCAGTGCCTCAACAGACAGGAGATACAGGGGCAATCCAGGAAGGCTTCCAGGAAGAAGGGGAGGGGAGCTGGAACTGGGAGGATTTTAGGTGAAAGTGGATGGGAGAGGGGTGTGCTAGATCAGGCCAGGACTAAGATTCCAAACTGTGGTAAGGAGGGAGTTAATTAAGGCTGAAGAAGGCTCAGGGTGGGGGTCCCCGGAAGCTTTGAACCCAGCCAGGAAGTTTCTGATAGGTCACAGGACAGACAGAAGCAGCACTGAGTTTCCGCCCCCCCGAAAGGGCAGTGCACCTGAGGAGGGCGGGGTGCCGCCAGCACTTGGGCAGGTTTGGCAGCAGTAAAATCAGCCCCACTTCTGGGTCCGCCAAGGGCACCGATGCTGCCCACACTGTGATGCCCCGGCCACATCCAAAGCAATGGGGCTAGAGGGTGCCCACTGACCTAGGAGGTGGTCCAGAGCCCTCAGCACCCCCACTGCACAGGGTTGCAGCAGAATTGTCTCAGCATCGGCAGCAGAATTGGGCACAAAGACCCTTGGAGATGCATAAACCTCCCTGGGGGTCGGGGAAGGACGGCTCCACTTTGGCTCCAGTGTGAACTGCCGCCCCCCTACCCCCGGGGCTCCCTCAGCCTTCAGCACCCTTGCCCTAAGGAGAGGGGTGAGTTTAATGGCTGAAAAATGCTAAAAACCAAATGACAGCAACTCACTGGCCTTTTTCCTGCCCCCAAGGGCTCGGTGGGACCGGAAATCCCATAAAGCGGTTTGGGGGAGGCGGGGGCTGGAGTCAGAGGAGGCCAGTGGGGAGCCTCCTCCCCCAGGCACCGCTGCAGCTTGAGGCCCACACTCCTGGCCCAGAAAGGTTTCTAATTACCGCTCAGGAGCCTAATTATCCACATGCACCAGGCAGGGCAGCGGGGACTCCGGGCCTCCCCAGGGCCCTAACCCAGGCCTCTGTTCCCTCACCCCCCTCAGCATAGGCTGTGGTTTTGCATCCTCATTTGCCTAAATTTACATATGGCCTCTCAGCACTGACCTCCAACGAACCCTTAGACATTTAGACATCGTGGCATGTCCTTGTCCCTCAACCCTAGCCACGTCATAGATGGGGAGACTGAGGCCCAGAGGTGTCTAGAACTTTGGCCCCCAGATTCCTGGTCTCCCCATCTCAGAACTGGGACCCAGAGAACACAAGCTGGGAAAGCAAGGCCACGGGGCCCAACACAAGGGACACAGCTACCCATCGAGGGGGTATCGACACCCTCCCCCAGCAGGGTGGACTGTAAAAATGAAGGTACAGGAGTGCCAGCCTTCCACCCAACCTGGCATCAGTTACCTAATCCTCAAAGACCTCACAAGGTTTTACTGTTGATCTCCGTTTGACTGAGGAAGAGCCAGCTCTGCAGAGAGTCACCCAGCTTGCAAGGGGAACAGCAGAGATTTGGGCTCAGATTTGTCTGAACTTGGTCAGGAGAATACTCTCCTACCTTTCCTTGGGCAGGACAGATGACATCCTGAAAACGGACAGATAGTGAGAGAGGGCGGCTGAGAAGGCTGCCCAGAGCTTGGCCCTCCTGCTCTGGGGAGCACAGCTTACATCTGGGCCCACTCCTTGCTCATCTGCCATACCCTGCCTTGCAGAGAAAGGCCAAGAGTCTGTCCAGGGCCACACAGCAACCAGAGAAGCCAACAGCCCTAGAGAGGGTAGAAGTTCCAAGCAAGGACCTCTGCCTCCAACCCTGCCTCTTCCTCAAATGCTTCTTGGTTTTCTTGGCCCTTCCTCTCCAGGAAGCCTTCCTGGCTGCTGCAGCCTACCCAGATCCCCAGCTTCTGAGCTCCCACCAGCCCTGCCAGGAAGTCGGAGCCACAGGCCTCCCCCAAGTTGACTCCTCCCTGAGTCTGGTCTCAACCAGCCAGCAGGGGAGCGCTCAGGGTTCCCTCTCCATTCTCCCCTCTAGTCTCCATACAGCAGGGACAACACAGGCCACAGTTGCTGGGGCCTGGGTGAGAACCAGGTGCTGGGCTGGGCAGGGCTGAGAAGCAGCAGCCAGGGTGGGTAGGCGTCAGATGACACCCAGGTCTTCACCCACCCACAAGGCTTCCAACTGTTCGCAGAGCAGGACAGGCGGGGGGTGCCAGGCAGCCTCTCTGCTGCTTGTTCTGTGCCTCTGGGCCCAGACCACAGAAGGGGCGGGCGGGAGAGTGGGGGTGGGGGGAGGCCGAGGGAAGCTGTGGTTGGAGGCCCAGCCCCAGCAAGGCCTACACAGCTAGTGTGTGATGGGAGCCACTCTCATCACAGTACCTCAAAACCAGGAAGAGAAACTGAGCAGGCAGAAAGGGCGAGCTGGGCTGCGTGGGGCCCTCAGGTCCCTAGGGGCCTGCCAAGGGGAGCTCCCGGACAGTTGCTGGACAAACAACTTCTCCCTTCTGGGCCTCAGTTTCCCCATGGGAAAAAGGAGATTCTGTCCTTAGTCCTGCCAGTCGGTCCCTGATTGGTGCAGGCTGCATCCTGCCCGATAAAGGAGACCCCCCAATTGGTGGAGCACCCCAGTGGGTTTTGACCTCTTGCAGGATGCAGGGGCTCGGCCCCCCGAAGTTAGCCTTGCCCTGCTCACTTCTCCCTTCAGCCACACAGGGAGCACACTAGCTCTTCCTTCACCAGCTCTTTATTTTTAGGTCTGAATTTGACTTTAATCATTACTTAGCGGATTCTATTTCCAGCCCTCGAACGAAGGGACCCAGAGGAGAGGAGGAAGGGAGGCAGTGCTCCCTGCCTGCTCCTCCACCCATCCTGTCCCCAACCAAGGAGGGGGGACTGAGAAACACCCAAAGGGCTTGCCCTAGCCAGGCCAGCATCTTGGAGAGGACCCCACCCTGTGACCTCATCCCAGCCCAAGATATGGGACAGGAGGGCAGTTGTAATGCCCAGTTTCCCTGCACCAAGGCCAAGGAGGGAGACACCCCACAGGCAAAAGTCTGGCAGCCAGAATCCGAGGTCATGTGCCTGGGGGACCTCTGCACTGAATCGGCCACCTGGGGGAGGACTCCCTGCATAGGTGAGTCCTGGACTGTCCTAGTGTCATTTAGGGCTACAGTCTCTTAGGCCCTGGGAGTGCCAACCTGAGACTGGTTTCCTCCTACTGTCCATGGGGTGGCCCCAAGAAGGCATTCTCAGTTCTCTGGTCCCCAGAGAAGCAGAACTCGAGGAAGCAAGTGATGTCACAGCAGTACACACTCAGGTTAGACATGGGAACACCTGCTGAAGAGGAGGATGCTAACACAGACTTCCCCAGTGGTCTGTGGACAACCACGTTCCCTTCCAACTCCCAGCTGGGAGGCTCAAGAATCCCTGTCCCCCCGCCTCCTTCCCTTCAGGCCCCCGGGAAAGGGTGGGAAGATGAGGCTGGCATGGCTGTCCCCGGGTTAGGGTTCAGGATGCCTGGGTTCCTTGCACAAGCCTCAGTTTTTTCAGGGAAAGTAGGCCTCTATCTTCACTGGGGCAATTCGGGGCTGGCCTAGGAAGTAGCCAAAGCTGGGGGACAGGAGGCAGCTGGGCTCTCAGAGAAGAGGACCTGTCCACTCAGCTCTGATGTGGGAGAACAAGAGGAGGATGGGAAGGGTCAGGCCCCGGAAACCAACCAGTAGCCCATCTTCCTTGGGCCAGCCAATCACATGGTGATGGAGAGGGGGAGGGCAGGGAGGTGGGACAGGCACTGGCTAGAGTATTCCAGAACCGCAGGGACAGAGGGTTTCAGAAGGACTCCCTGGGCAGAGACCAGCCCTCTGCTGGGTGAGCGGTCAGCCAACCTTGGCCCAGGTTGGCTGAGGCCCCACATGCTGAAGCAGCCTTCAGTGGGCACTCGGTCACCAACACCAGCCCCTCCTGACACAATGCCTACTGGAGGCCAGGGGCTGTGCCCGGCACCTTCTAGGACCTCGGTTAGTTAGTTCACACTGTGCGCACACTCCCTTCTGAAGCAGGACCACCATCCAGTTGTGTACATAAAGGAACGCCGGCTCAGAGGGTGACTTGTCCAAGGTCCCTCCACTCTGGCCTCAATGGCATGGCTGGGCCTGGAACCCACGTCGGCTGGGTGCCAAGTTGCCCACTCTCCCCAGTACCTCCGGCTGCTTTGGGGGTCTACAGTAACAACCACCACAGCTGCAACAGATGGGAAACGACAGTGCACACGCTTAGTAAGAGGGCTGGGGTGAGGCTGCTGTGGCAGAACTATTTGGAATATTCTGTAGTTTTTTAGAGGTCAGTGACACAGACTGTGTAGCAACCAGAGAAACTGCCCATAGACACAGTATTAGATGAAAAAAGGTGTCATGGCATGCATACTCAAATGACAACAGCGACGACGGAAAAAAAAATTGGGAAAAGACTGGCAGGGAACTCCGAGATGCTAACAGTCACGGCGCCAATGGAGAAATAGTGGTGATTTTCATTTTGTTTTCTAAATTTTCTGTAGTGCTGTTTTGTTACTTTCTAAATTAAGGAAACTAACACATATGTAGTGTTCTCATACTGAGCTCAGATTCGCTTCCCTGGGACCCACCTGCCCCCCAGCTCTGGCACTGGTGTCTGGGACGTGTTCTACCATGGGACAGCCTTTCTGATACAGGACATCCCCTCAGACACGTGAGGGTCTCTCCCTACCTTCTCTTTCCCAGACCAAACACCTCTGTTCTTTGGGGACTGTGTCAAGCCTTCGAAATCCCTCAAAAGATGGAGCCCAGAACTGGACCCAGGCCGTCCTGCCCAATCGGACCACCTGGACGCATGTTGGGGCAGCCGTGTCACACTAGACCCTGGGCCTCAGCCCCTGCCTCTACTCGGGGCTGCTCCATGGCGGCTCAACCTCTTGGGGGCCAGTGCCCCCTGCAGTGGTGCTGAAGACCATCTTCTGGTCTTTTCTTGCCCCTGACCCAGTGCGGAGGGAAGAGGAACCACTTCTGGGAAGGAGGCAGGCACCAAGCTCACCAAATTAAAACACATCCCAGCACAAGTGCTAGCCTAAAGCCAGACCCCTTTCTACAAAGGTCTGGGGACCCTGGCTGCACTGTACAGCTCACAGTTGGCATAAAAGCACCCAACCATGTCAGGCCTCAGCCCTACCCCTCAGGCTGGAAAGGAAGTTAGGGCTGGGTGCGGGGAACCTCACAGGCCCACATCTAGGTCCCCTCTACTGTGTATGTCAGGGCAACCGGAAAAAACTCTAAATCAAGGGCAGAGGACTGAGCAGGACAAAACTGCCAGGGGCCCAGACATGGCTCAGCATCCTCCAGGGAACCCCCATCCTCCCAGAAGCAAGAGGATCCCGCCACACTCCCAATTGTCCTCCTGCTGCCTTCACTCTGTTCCTACTGGGGCCCCACCAACAAAGACACTGGGGCCCCCAGGGTGTGGGGAGCTTGGAACAGGCCCTCTGGGTGGCCCCACCCTGATGATGCTCCTATGCCAAGGCTGTAGGGTGCTCCCTGTGCAAACAGGGCTCTCACCATCCCCATCCAGATCCCATTCATGTTCTGAACTTGGCTGCTTCTACACCAGCTGGGCCAAAGGTGTAGGAAGGCTGGGTGAGGACTGACCACCAGGCTGTTTCAGCTCAGCGCCAGGGCCACACTACACGGGCACCCCATCATCCTCTGCCAGTGGGACCCAGCCTCAGGACCCAGGGGGAAATCCCACAGGCAGTGCCGATGCTGCCTGAGCGCAGACCCAGGCAGAGCTGGGGCCGGAAGCCCTCCCCCTCCTCTCCAGCCCTCTGCAGGGGAGCACGTGCTCACCCCACAAGGTCCCTTGGGCCAGGATGGGGCCCTGTGTCCCTAGTGGGTAAGGGTGCCTGCCTAGTTTCCCTCCACCCACAGCAGTACAGCTCTGCAGAGCAGGGGATGAAAGGAGAGACGGCCTAACTCTGTCAGAGGCCTGGGGTAGCAACTTCCCCCTTTGAGCCTCAGTTCCCTGATCTACAAAATGAGAGAGGAGGTGAACCCCCCGTTAAGCTCCAAGGATCTGGTGGCTGGACACGCCCCTTCCTGACACCTGGCCTGGGCCCTGAGGAGTCTGGGAGAATGGGCTGACCAGGCTGCCAGGAGTTGGGGGCATGGTCCTAACGCCCAGTGTCACCTCCACCCAGGACAGAGGGCTTGCCCAGTTTCCCCACCCAAGGGTCAGAGGTCCCTTGGCTTAGGCCTGGTCTTCAGGAAGGCCCAGGGTGACAGGCTCAACCTCTGGTAGGCTCAAGGGAGGTGGCTGGGCCCTGGGCTTCCTGGAGCCGGCAGGGCCTCGGCAGGGGAATGAAGGAGGGGTCGGAACCAGGCAGGCCAGGGAACCTGCGGGGAGGCCCCGGGCAGAGAATGGCAAATTGCCCGTTTTCTAGGGCCTTGGCCCAGGCTGAGCACCCCTCCTTCAAGCTCCAGCCAGGCCCCACACGGGGGGTAAGGTGAGGACAGACTCGTGGGGGCCTCAGACAAGTCCGTGGGGCTCGCAGGGCAGTACCTCCCTCGTACGCTCCCCTCCCAGTCGGGCTGACAGTGACTCCCGGGAGAATTCGAACGCGGGAAGGAGGGGGGCAAGGGAGTGGGGGATGGGAGTGGAAGCGTCGGCAGCTGCAACAGAGGCAACAGAAGTGGGACGTGCGACCTCCACCTTCCTTGCCCCGGGAAGCACTCGGACGCCCACCTCCTCCAGGCCTGCCAGGAACTCACCTCTCTGTGGGCACTGCGGTCCGGGCCACCTCGCTGCGGGCAGCATCAGCGGCCTGGGGGACAGTCCATGCAGCCAGGGGGGAGGGGCGCAAGGGTCCCCAAGGGGTGCGGTACAAAGAGGTATGAGTGCGAATAGAGGGGTAGGAGGGACGGCCAGACAGAGGCAGGGGGATGGCCGCGCGGCCCGGGTCAGGGAGGGAAGAAAGGCGGGGGAGGGGGGGCGGGAGGGAGTCGGGGGGAGGAAACAATGTAGCCGGCGCGGCCCCGGCAGAGTTCCGCTTCCCAGCGCCGCCACCGAGGTTCGATTTTGGACCGTCGCGCCGGCTGCCGGGGGCTGCCCCGGACGCTGGATCGGGGGCCGCGGGGGCTCCCCGCGCTCCACGCCCCGGAGGCTCCGGCGGCCACAGGCTGGCTGGGGCGGGAGGGACGGCCGGCCGGGGGACGGCCCCGACGGCGGCGCGGCCGGGCGGTCGCCCGCTCGGACCCCACCCCGGCAGGACTCCCGGGCAGTGCGCGGGGTGGGGCGGGAGCGGGAGGGCGGCGGCGGTCTCCGCGGCGGCGACCAAGCTCGGCTCGCCCGGGGCTCCGCTGGGAGGAAGCTCGCAGGCCTGGCGAGAGGAAGCGCGGCCCGGATCCTCCGCCCGCGGCAGCGCGCCTGCGCGAGGGGGCCTGCCCGGCGAGCGGCGGGGCGTGGGCCGGCGGGGCGGCGCCCCCTGCCGGGCGCCGGGGGCACGGCGGGGGGGTGTGTCCGCGCCCACGCCCTGCCCCCGCCTGCCTGCCCGCGTTGAAGGCTTCCGGAGGTCCCTCCCAGAGGGCCGACAAGTCCGCCTTGGAGCAACTTCCGAACCTTTCCTGCGCGCAGCTCCCCCGAGGTAGAAGAAAGTGAGGCCGGACCTGTCCCCTCTCCTCCGGTCTGCTGGTGGAGAGTGGGCCTCACTCACAGCAGTAAGCATTCATTCATTCAGTCACTCACAAACATTTCCTGGCGCCGACGACGGGACAGACCCAGTTCTGGAGTCTACTAGTAGGACTATTTCATTACCGTCAAGCAGTTCTCAGTAGGAGACCTGACAGGCCAGCAGACGAGCGCAAAAAAATAATTGATAGAGGTGGAGAGGTGGGGTACAAGGTCCACAGGAAGCAGAAGAAAGGAGAGGGCTAATGGGAGACTTCAGAGACTTCCCCAGGCAGAGGGAAGAGCATGGACAAAGGCAGGGAGAGGTGGGAGAGCTTGACGGCTCTGGGAGCTGTAGACAGCCCAGTATGGCTGCAGTTTGCAGTGTGGGTCCAGGAGAGTGGTGGGGGATAGGGTCCCTGCAAGCCACAGGGACAAGAGAGCTCCAAAGAGCCTCGTAGGACTTTCTTGGACTTTGTTTTCAGCCTGGAGGCAATGAGGAAGTTGTCAGTAGCTGTGTGACCTTGGGAAAGTTACTTAGCCTCTCTGTGCTTTGGTTTCCCTATTTGGTAAAATGAGGGGGAAAATAGCACTAACTTCTTAAGGTTTTGTGGGGAGGAAATGAGTTAATACATTTGAAGTGCTTGGTGTGCAGTGGCTGGCACGTGGTCAGCCCTCAGGTAAGTATCGCCTGTTATTATATATCACTGTTAATGGAGAGCAGAGAGGTGGTCTGCTCTGAGCTACAGGAGCAGACTGTGGGGGTGGGGGGCACACAGCGGGGCGGGCAGTGATGTGGGAGAGACCAGAGACTCCAGTGTAGGTAGGAGGCGTCAGACCACTTCCTAGGGACTGGGCCTTGAAAGAAGGGTCAAGGTTGGGTGGGCAGAGAGGAAGAGCATTCTCCGTGGGGGAAATGAGGTGTATTGGCAAAGTGTTGAAATTCAAAATAAGTGAGGGGCTGAGGGAGTGACAGGACAATAAAGGGCCCTGTGGGAGAGTGAGCTGGGGAGACAGTGTGGCTGCAGATTACAAAAAGCCTTGAATGTAGGAGCAGGAGTTGGGTGTGCCTCCCAAGACAGACCACAGGTTGGTCCTCTTACTCAGTGTACCCCTGGGCAAGCTTCCCAGTAAGGGACCACCCCTTCAAGGAGGAAGGTAGTGGTCACATCCCTGCCCTTTGAGGAGACATTCAGTAAGTCTCAGAGATAGCTATGGCGTAATGGAAAAAAGCATAGTTTGGGGTTCAAATCTCAAAGTGAAATCTCAGCTGGGCCACTTACTAGCTGTGTGACCTTGGCTAGTTACTTAAGGTCTCTGAGCTCAGTTTCCTTTTCTGTAAGATCAGACTCAAAATACGCCTCTCTTATGAGAGATGATGCAGATTCAGCAAGATAACGGCCTGGGGCGAGGGGGGTGAGGAGGGTGCTCAGCTCGGTTGGTTTCCCTTTCTTTCCTCTGAGGTCAAGATGGAAAGATAAAGTGGGGCCCAGATGGGGCCACTCAAGCACTTCAGCAGTTCTGCAATGGCTTCTGGAAGGGAGAAGTTGATATCTCCCCTCCTCCCACTGAATCAGCTGGCAAAATGGGAAAGGATTGTGGGGATTTGGGGAAAATACTCTAATCCCCATCTCAGTTTTGTCACCAACCCATCTTCCTTGATCCCCAAACACATTTGACTTTTTCCCCTGGGTTTGCTGTGGCCTAGAGTTTGAACTTTGGAGTCAAATAGACTTGCATTTGAATCCTGGCCCCACCTCTTCACAGCAGAGTGAAATAATGTTTTTTAACTTCCCTGAACCCCAGGCACAGAGGACAAATCGATAAAGGGCCCTGCCCCTCAGAGCCATCCTCTAGTGGAAAAGCCAGTTAACTTCCAACCTCACCGTTCATTCATTCGCTCACTCACAAATACTTATTGAACGCCTACTAAGGGTCGGCACTGTTCTGGGTGCTGGAGATGAAGACGTGAGCAAGACCACCGTGGTTCTTGCCCAACAGGATAAATAAGTAAACAGGGCAATTAGACACTGTGGTATGAAGGCAATGAATGGAAGAGAGAGGACTGGGGGAGACCGGCACAGAGGGGTTGGTGGCTTGAGGATCAGCCAGAAGGCCAGGGTGACAAAACCAGCAAGCGGACGAGAGTGGGATGAGAAGATGGGGCCAGATCCTGTAGGGCGCTGTGGGCAGGGAATTTATTACACGAGTTCCGACTGTATTATATGAGCATTGGGGGGCCATTGAAGGATTTTAAGCAGGGGAGTGACATGATTGAGGGAAGGTCAAGAGACCACGGAGGAGGCTTCACATAGTCCTGCCAGGGATGATTGGCGTGGGCCCCGTGGACAAAGGAGAGCCACGTGACAGCTCGTGGTGAGGGGCTGTTTGTGGGGAGTGAGGCCACAGGAGAAGGCGGGCCTGATTCTCAGGTGTGGCTGGAGCAGCTGGGAAATGGTGGTGCTCTTTGCTGAGGGAGGGAGGATCTGGGAGAGGGGCAGGCTGGGGGTAACGCTCAAGAGCTGGATTTTGGACAAACTGAGTTTAATACGCCTGTGAGACATGGAGATATCAAGTTGGCATTTGGAGCCACATTTTACAGACAAGTCCACTGAGGCTCCAACAGCAAGAACTGGGGTTGAGGTCTGAGGACCTCCAAAGCCTGGAGCACCAAACAGCATCCCCACTCAGTGGACGTAAGGGCAGGAAATCATCAGAGAAGGGTCCTTCAGCTTTAGGATTGGGGAGGAAATTTAGGAGGACGCCCCTCCCAGCCAGGTAGGCTCAAGCGCTAGCTTTCCCAGGCTGGGCTACTTGTCCCTGGCACGGCCCACCCTGGGGGAATGGAAAAGAAAGGAAAGACTGGAGACCCCTGGATATGGGGAACGGAGCTCAAGACTTCTGGCTGCACTTCAATGATGCGGGCCAACTGGGCTACCTCGATGCAAAGTGGAGTTGGTCGGTGGTGGCCAGAAGTCCAGAGCTTAAGCGCCTTTATGGGTGGACTGCGCTCTGCTCCCAGGGTCCCCCGGGAAGGGAAAGGACTCTCCTCCCTGTACGCTACCTCCTTCCCCTCCCCCAGCCTCTTTGCTCTGAGATGACAGTTTAGAGAAGCTGGTGTGAAATAGTTTGAAACTCAGACCTTCTGGGCGGTCCCCCAGGGCAGAAAACAGGAAGCCAAGATTAAAGGCAGATTTCCAGCAAAGTCCCCTTCTACTTCCTGCGGAGCAGGTGCTCAGACTGAGCTGACTGTGAGCAGCTTCCTTTGCTGACAGCACCTCTGGGCACCCCGGGGTCGGCCCTCCTGCTCTGGGAGCTGTTCTTCGACCTTGTCATCACCATCCCCACCAGGGAGCTCCTGCCAGGCTCTTGTGGAATGAGCCCCCTCCAGAAAGAGGCCATGGAAGGGGGAGGGATGGTCACTGGGAAAGAGGCCTGGTGGTGGCACCAATAGGAAACAGGTCCTGGGGACACCTGGTGCAGTGAGACCACGCGGCACTCAGGCTGTTTGAATGCCGCTTCCTTGCTGCAGGGTCTCACTGACCTATGGGGATGGGCCAAGGGTGGAAGCAGTGGAAAGGGGGCCTAAGGGAAGGTGGCCAGGGAGACTGGACCAATGCCTGCGGTTGAGACTCCTAGGGAATGCCAGAAACCAGGAGAAAGCAAGTGGCCCCAGTGGCCCCTGCCATCTCAATGCCAGGGGCCGCTTGGCTGGATGGCCACACCGATATCTACAGCTGCTAAGGGCTCAGGGAACCAGGGGCAGAATGGGCCTCCCCTGTGACCTCTTCCCTTCCTGATCCGCAGGACAGCAGGCTTCCATGGACTCCATCAAGCCAAGAAGCTGCACCTGCCTCATGCAGAGGCAAAGCTCGAGGAGCCTGAGCTCCAGCCTCACAAGGCTGTCCTTGGGAGTCAGCAGTGCCCACCCGAAGCTAGAGGCAACACCCCCCGAAAGCCTCCCTCCCTGGGCTAACTGAGTTCATCACCAGGACAAGGCATTGGCCGGGGGACCCATGTTCTAGGGGCAGACCTTGCTTTTGACTTTGGGCAAGTCTTCCCTGTCTTGGAGTTTCCCCACTTGTGTACAAAAGGGTTGCATTTGTGCTCTGACTCCTTGTGCACAGTGGAGGCCCTGGGGATGGGGGTGGGTGGGCGGCTGCCCACTGCCTCCAACTTCTGTCCCCCTGGGACCAGGGAGCTGCCATTTACTGGGCAGCTGCTGTGTGCTGGGTACTTCATCATTATTACCAATGACGAGAGCTAATATTTACTGAGCATGTACCATGCACAAGTGTTTTTTATGTCAGATTCAGATCTGTTCTCTTCACTGCACCAGTTTGCGCCAAGGGGATTTCCTAGGAAGTCAGTCTTCGTTTCTGACGTCATGGTGGCAGAAGTCTTGGTGGTGGTGGTTTGGTGGCTTCATGGCTTTAGTGGTATTTGTGGTGGTGGTGACCCAACCGAGAGGCTGGTGGGAGCTGGAGGACCCCAGTTTTGTGGCCTGAGGCAGCCTCACCTCCCCCACCACACCACAGGGGTTAACTGGCTGGTCCACTGACCTTGAAGGTCATGGGTCCTGGGCTCCCCAATTTGGAATCTCTCTGGAGTGGGCAGATCCAGAACCAAGTCCACGACAAGAACTGGTCAAGGTACCCGGGATACCTGCAAAATGTCTTGGTGTCTCCCTCATGGCACATGTTTCTTTCCTCCTCAGTGCCTGTCTTCTTGGAATGTTCTGTCTAGCGGGGGCACAGATGTTAAACGAGGTGATGAGCGTTACCAGGAGGGATGTGCAGGTGTGATGTGGGTGCAGAGCAGAGGAGCCCTCCTCCCTGGCGTTCAGACCCTGCAGGAGGAGAGAGGCCTGGGAGGCTGGCAGAGTGGCCGACGGGAGCAGAGGCCCTGGAGCTGGAGGGGTTGAGCTTTGGGAGAAGGGGAGAGAGGCCAGGATGGGGTGAGGTGCGGGACACTGGGGGCAGAGCCCTGGGAGCAGAGGCCGAGTGGCCACAGCCTGCAGGGCCCGCTGTGGACCGCAGGAGTCTTTGGACATCCTCCCCAGGGCAGAGGGACCCTGCTGTTTGAGGGTTTTACCCCAGATTCCACTATGCATTTTAAAAAGATCACTCTGCTTCTGGGTGAGAATCAACTGGCTTTTTGTCCTCCAGGAAGCTGCGATGAGCTTTCCCAAGTCCCAGGGCTAGACCACTTCCCTCTGCCGTCCCTCCAACAGGCCCCCTTCTCCTCACTGTAGGACTGACCACCCCTTTTGTGGGAGTTTCATGATCTGCCGCTGGAGGCTGAAACCCAGTGCTCAGATGTTGGTTGAATGAATGAGTGACATGAATTTAAATTAATAATAATAGGTAATACTAATATAGGGCTTACATGCCAGACACTGTCCTAAGCACTTTACATGTCTTTAGCATCATTTAATCCTCACAGTATATTCAACAGGTAAGTATCATTATTGTCTCCATTTTGCAGATAAGGAAACTGAAGAGGGATTCCAGGAAGGAACTCAGCTCCCAGATCCTGGGTCAGGGAAGAAGGACCCAGGATGCTGTCGTCACATCATTCTCACCCAATTTTTTTTACAGCATCTGGGTCAGAGTCGTGGCCTCACCCCTGCCCAGCTGTGTGACTTTAAGGAAAAGTCACTTAGCCTTTCCAAGCCTCAATTTCCTCACCTCTAAAATGGGGGGAGAGGCCCACCTCACAGGGTACTTAAGGGCTAAACTGAGACAACGTGAAGCTCATCGTTGAGCACAGAGCTTTGGCCCAAGGCATACTCACTCTCTGGCAGTAGATGAATCCTCTTCTGACTCCTGAAACAGGCTGTGTAGTGGCGGCCCTCCCCTGCTGTCCTCTCAGCCTTTAGTCCCACTCCCTGAGGCTTTGTCTGTTCCGGAGCCTACAGTTTCACACTGGCTGATGGACTGAAGCCCTCCTTCATCCATTCACCAAATATCGAGGGCGTGTTTCCTGTACTACTTTCCAGGCCCTGGAGCCCCTGGGAGGGGGCAGGCTGGAGCGTCCTTCGTTCTCATCTGGAGTCCTGGGCTCGCAAAGCCTGTTACAGGTTGGAGCTTTGCCCTCAGCGCTGCCCAGAGACCTTTGCCTGCCAGGTGTCATCTTTAAGTCGGGCCCACCCCCACCCAGAAGTCTCCAGTCTCTGCTTTGGGGATTGGAAGCCCCACTTGGTGCTGTTCTGGCTTCTGCATGGGAACAGTTTGGGGGAAAGCAAGAAAAGGGGTTCTGGGGTTCTCCAAGGTGCAAAGGGTGGAAACTTGGCCCAGCATTGGGGGGAGCCAGGAGAAGGAGCAGAGTTTGCCTGGCTTGGGCTGCAAAGGGAGAGCAGCTGGATGCTGGTGAGCCTCAGGCCAAGCTTTTGCAAATCACATGCAAATCCTCTTGCCCGGGTATTGTACCTGTGACTAAACCAGTGTGCCAACACCTGTCCCTGTGGGAGGTCAGGGGAGCTTTCAAAAGACCCCTCCCTTGGTTGGGAGTGGGGTGGAGCTGGGTAGGGAGGGCACCTTCCCTAAGTCGGAGGAGGTTCTGGAAACTGCCTGGGAGTTAGGGATGGGGCCTGGAGGGTCCTTCTTCAGTGGGCTCCAGGGGACCTGGAGGGAAGCATCCCTCCACTTTGGTTGTTAAGCCCCTCAGAGTTTAGTTCTGAAGAGTGGGTGTCGGGCGGGGTGAGCCCTATGAAGACAGGGACTGGCTCCTTTGCTTTGACTCTCCACAGGGCAGCCTGGAGCCTGAAGCTGTCAATGCGTGTTGATTGAATAAGTAAGTGACTGAATTCTCTTTGGGGTCTCCAGCTACTGGTCTCAGGGCTCCCATTCCAAGGAGAAGGTCCTTACTTGCCTCCCTGTTGTCTTTCCCCCGAGCCCATCTTCTTGGACCCCGACCCTTAACCTCTGGGTCTCTAGGGGAGCTCTCCTGACATAGAGGAAGCCCCCTGGAGGTCCAGGTCGCCTCTCCCTCCAGCCAGGGCGAGCTCTGATTGGGGAGATTGGGCGTCTTATCCCCCAAAGACTCCCTGCCCACTCCTGGGGCCATGCAACTCCAATTTCTCAGCCAGCCCTCGCCCCCAGCTCCACTATGCGGCCAGTCAGTAGTGAGCAGGGCAGTCTCAGAGAGAAGGCAGGCCTGAGTCTGGGAGCCTGGGTCCTAGGTGTTTGATTTGACAGGGACCTAGTATTGGTTGAATGAGTGAAGGATTGAGGGTGGGGTGACAGGACTAAAGCTTGGGAGGAGCCAGTTTCTTCCCTGAGCTCGTGGTGCAGAGAGAACAAGAGGCTTCAAGTCAGCGAGGGCATGGGTGTGTGATGGAGGGAAGCGGTGCCACAAACATCAGGGACCCTTGGAGGTTATTTTCAGTGGCAGCTGGGGGCCTAGAGGCTAGGAGCAACATCCTATTCAAACCGCACTGGAGCCTGATCTTAGCTGTCTCCTTGTTGCTGTCTTCCTTGGGTGACTATCTTTTCTGCTGCTTTTGTGAGCAGCAGTTTATTTTTTGCTTACGTTAGCTGGAGGTGGGTTTCTGTTGTTTGAGACTTAGAGCCCTGCCCGGTGCTCCCTGACCCCACCTCCATCGTGACAGCGGGAGGATGAGGTAAGGTCCTGCGTGGGAAGTGCCAGACTCATAGTAGTGATTAGACAAAGGCCATTGTCTTCCCCTTGGACTCCCCGGGTGACTTGCCTTCTGTCCTCGTTTAGAATCGAGTTTGGTCTCTGATGGTGCTGGCCTGCAGTCTCATCAGGTCCGAGGGGGAACAGTGCCTCCTGGCGGCTGGAGCGCAGATCCCAGGGGGACGGGGAGGCGCTGGGGCTGGAGGCAGGGCAAAGTCTCACGGCTCTGGCCAACAGCCCCAGGGCCACGTCTGGAGAGCAGGCGCATGTCTGCTCTGGAAAAGATTGGCTGCTAGAAACCTAGAGAGGACTCTGTCCCAGACTCAACAAGGGCCTAAGTCAGAGCTGACCCTCCCCAACTGGGAGTGTCTTGGGGCAGGCTCTGGGCAGGGCTGGCCAGGCAGATAAGGATGGGGAACTGAGGGCAGCTGGAAGGGGAGGAGATAAAGCTACTTCCGGAAAGCAGGGCTGATTGGTCATTCCTTCCCAGAGAGGCAGAAACCAGCCCTGCTGAAACTACTTCCAGTGGCCCCCATCTGGCTCTGGAAGGGCTTTTGCACATGGAGTTCTGGTGGGGGACAGCCAGATCAGCACCTGGCTGCCGGGATTCCTTAGGGTCCCCCACCTTGGGCTGCTGTCTGATTCCAAGGCCACTACCCCGCTGGTCCCCCAGGTATCTGGACTGGCCTCAGCATTGCCAACACCACTGGGATTCTCCTGAATAACAAGAGCAGGTCGAGGACAAGAAGGAAGGCACACTTTGTTGAATACCTACTGTGTGCTGGCTGTTTGCACGTTTGATCTCCTTTAGTCTTTATCCTTCAAGGAAAGCAGTAGCATCTAGATCTTACTGTATGGCAAGGGAGGCCCACAGAGGGTAATTTGCAGAACCACCCAAAGCCTGGGCTCTCTCTCTTGCCCCATGAGGGGCTTCAGACAGCTGTTCCAGAGGCCCCAGGCCCCAGGTCCTAGGTTGGTTGGCAGTGTTCTGGGGGAGATGTTCACATCCTGCCTGCCAGTGCTCCATCGAGGCACAGAGGAGCTGCTGGTGCAGGCCAGGAGGGTCTGGGTGGAATAATCCTGGACCCCAAGGTGGGAGGCAGAGCTGGGGCACTGGCAGAGGCAGGGCTGGGAAGCAGAGGCCTAAGGGGGCAGACTGGGGTCACACTTCCAGCTTCCCAGTCTGCTCTGAACCTTCTCAGCAGGCCTGGCTTGGGCCCAGGTGTCCTGCATTGGTGCAGGGACTTCTGCCTGAACTGCAAGAGCCACCAGCCAGGCTGAGGTCAAGTCTGGCTCTGCAAATGACTAGCAGTGTCATCCTGGGCGAGTGACCTCCCCCTCTGCACCCCTGTCCCCATCTGCTGGGTGGGCATGAGCACGCTGGCTTCACAGGGTGTTGTGAAGACTAGAGGGGCAAAGCTCCAGCAGACAGCAAGTGCTCAGGGAACTCGGGCTGATTCTCAAGCAAAATCAAGGGGGCAGCTGGACTCCAGAAATCTCCAAGATCCTAGGATTTAATTCCTTTGACGACAAGATTCCTGAGAAGAGGTAAGTGGGGGTCCTTGTAGAACGGGCAGCTCCCATCTCTATGCCTGTCGGTGCACCTGTAACCCTTGTTTGCTCACCTGTTGCCCCAGGTAAGTGAGCAGCGTGAGAGTCCCAGGTCAGGAAGGGTCTACACCATCAGTGTTCCAGTGCCCCCAGCACAGAAAAGGTTATGGGTCAGCCTTGAGGGTAGTGAGCTCCCCATCCCTGGAGTTAAGAGAACTGAAGTTGAACTCCTGGCAGGGAGCTGGACAAAGAATTTCTACTTCAGGTGAGTCTGTGATGACCAGACCAGGGACTGATGGTGAAGGAAGAGTCCTCTGGCCATTCTTAGTGGCTTCTCCAGAATTTCTGAGGAGGAACTTGTGATTCATCTTGAAGCTGCATTTGCAAAATAAACTTACTTTTCCTTAGATTGTCTACGTGGAATGGGGTCCCCAGGGCTGCGGGTGACAGTCAGTGGCTGCCGGAAGCATATGCTTCTCTGAGTGGCCACGAGGGGGCGGCCCAGACTGCATTCTCGCTGCTCTAGCTCCAAGCAGGAGGGTGGGGGCCAATCCTGGCCTAAGATGTAACATGGCTGGGGGCAGAATTGGACAGTTGTTTGTGTGTGTGAGGGGAAGGAAGGGCCACTCTCCTCCCCGCAGATCACAAGCCTGACATGTTGGGGGGGCGGGGGGTGGGGCAAGGTGGAAAGTTTTCCTTTGAACAACGAGTCCAGCTATTGGAAAAAGTTTGCAGAATTTGAAGACTACATTTGTAGCGAATGTCTAGGAAGACTTCCACCTTGGCATTTAGGGACAGATTCCCCCTCCTGTGTGACAGGGAGAAGTGAGAGTATGGCTGCTGGGAGGAAGGGGCCTAGTGCCCAGGAGGAAAGGAGCCCCCCCGCCAAGCAGTGCCACGCCCAGGTGGGAGCACGAAGGAGGGGGACTTCAGGCATGGGGGTGAGCTTGTGGGCTATGGCCCTTCCTGGAGTCCCTTTCATCATCCTCTGGGTGGGCAGACCATGGGGCTGGCTTCCAGTGTCCTGGGCTGGCACACTCCTCCAGGGAAACCGACCTTGCAGAGAAGGAAGGCTCGAAGGGCGCTGGTGTGCGGGAGAGCAGGCCCGTGTGGAGGGAGTGCACCCTTCAGAGCACCTGGCTCCACTGTGGGAAAGGGGCAAGGTCTGCCTCCCTCCCTCAGAGTGGGGCCCAGGGCCTCTCTGGGTGAGGAGATGGGGCCGGGGGAGTAGCTTGGGGAGAAGGCCAGCCCCTTCTCAGACTCATCAGGTGACCTGGGGGTGCAGGGAAGAGAGGGCCAGGACCTCCTTGGGCTCCAAGTTGGGGGTACAGGGCAGGGGCCAGAGAGTTCAGCCAGACCCCAGGGTGGCTGCCCAGGAGATCCTGCCCAGTCCCACTTACTTCCTGCCTGCTCAGCTGCATGGGAGCCTGGCAGAGGTAGGAAAGGGTCCTGCAGCCCCTGGGGTGGTGGCAGCTGGGAGGGGGTCTGAGTGGGTAGAATGAAGCCTGGGTTTTTAGCCTTGCCCATATACCAGCTTCCTGGGTGCCTATCTAGAGCTCAGTTTCCCCATCTGTGCCATGAGGTTCACTGATTCATTTATTTATTGCATGTTTATCTAGTGTTGAGCTAAGGGCAGGGGCTTTTCCATCCCATACCCCTGGGTTTAAGTCTTTTCTCTGCCACTGACTTGCTGCGCAATTTATGTGATGTCCCTGGCCTCAGTTTCCTCATCTGTACAAAGGCGTAGTGTGCCCCCCATAGGGTTGTTGTGAGGATTAAGTTATCATTATGCAATAAGGAAGATGGGAACTGGTTTCTTTCCCCAGGGAGCACTCAGTATAAACACAGCAAGGATGCTGCACACGTGAGCTAGCAGATACACAAGGGCACACATACTCGCACGCACTAGGTTTGTACACAAAAGAAGCAGCATTTTAAGAGGAGCACATTTCAAAGGCTGGAACAGAGAAGAGGAGGGTCTGGTTCCAGGCCCAGGGTGACCATGGTAAGTTGGCAGCTCAGCTGTCTGTGGGCTGTGGGCGGTGCTCGTGGCATGCGTGTACATACTTGCACATGCATGCAACCTCTGATTGTTTCCCTTACTCAGTCCCTGAGACAGCGGGGCAAAGGGGACAGTGCCAAGGGAGTGACCAACTTCTTCTCCCCTTAACCTCCACTCCTGCAAAAGGTCCCCACATGTACAGCCGGAATAGCAACGAGTTCATGGACTCAAAGGATCTAGGTGGCGGTTCTGGCTCATCCACCTTCCTGGGAAAGCCGTCTCTCCTCTGAGTCTCTGTCTCTTCATCTCTAAAATGGGGTTATTTCACAGGTGAGGCTCTGCCTTCCCTGAGAAGGGTGGTAATTTCTCCCTGGGCACACAGTAAGCCCTTTCCTGCCTCAGGACCTTTGCACATATTGGTCCCTCTGCCAGAACTCTTTTCCCTCTATGCTTCCTGTTTAATTCTATCTCCTCTGACAAGCCTGCCTTGATCAACACATCTAATGGGTATTTATTTGTATGTTTACTTTTTTAGTGTCTGTCTCTTCACCAGACAATAAGCTCCATGACAGCAGAAGATAACCATGCTAATCTTGTTCCCTGCTGTTATCTCCACTAGCCAGTACAGCATCTAGTACATAGTAGATGTTCAATCAGTATAATATAAATTCCTTTTTTGAAAAAGGAAATCTATACACATCCATTTTTGGTACAAAATCCAAAAGTTACCAAAGAATGAAATCTCTCTCAAACCCATGTCCTCTAGACATCCATTACTTTCTCTGGAGAAGGAATTTACTTTTTCTTATACATCCTTGCAGGATGTTCTTTGCATATGTTAGTATACTGTGGTAACAAAACTAGATATGGAGAATCTTTCATATCATGCATATTATTTTGTATGGCTCTTTCATAGTTTACTTAGCCATTTCCAGATTATTGGAATTAATAGAATGCTGCAACAAAAATCCTTGAATATATTATTGTCATTTGTGTAAGCATGACTAAAGGATAAATTTCTAGAAATAGCATTGCTGGGTCAAAGAGTATGTACTTTTAAAATTTTGACAAATATTGCCAAATTCATTTTAGAGGTTTACTTTTTAAGTAAAATTCACTTTCACCAATAATGAATATGAGTGCCTGTCTTTCAGCACCCTTGCCAACACAGTGGGTTATCAGACATTTCATCTTTGCCAATCTGATTGGTGAAAAATTACATATCATTTTAAGTTATATTTCTATTATTATAAGTGAGGCCAAGCATCTCTTTATATTTTAAAATTCATTTGTATTTTCCTCTTCTGTTAACCGTTCATGTTCTTTGTCCATTTTTTATTGGATTGTTGTTTTTTTGTAGGAACTCTTTGCATATTATGGAAATTAACCTTTTATCTGTGTAGCATGCAGGGTCCCAGTGGGACATAGATGGCATACTCAAATCAGTTTACTTTGAGGAAGGTTAAATACAGGGATATTTACAAGGGTGTAGGCCGGGAGTAGGGGGAGCTGGAGGGGTAGTTCAGTTACCTGAAGGATGCTGCTGGAGGGAGCGGTTACTAGGGCCGCAGAGAGAGAGCTGCATGGGGAGAGACGCCGAGAGACGCCCGAGAGGACACATCTCCCACCTCCTGTCAGAGCTTCCATTCCATGAACCCAACTAGAAACCAGAGGGCAAGAGAGCCTGTGGATGAGGACCCTACAGGTCAGCTCCCCACAACAGAGGACGGGGTGAGAAGGGTAGAGAGGGGATCTGGAGGGCCGAAATGGGAGATATCCAGCACACATTCATCACATGTCTTTTGACTTTGTTTGTGGTTCTTTTAAATGCAGAAATGATCTATTTTTACGTAGTAGAATCAATCTTTTCTTTTATAGCTTTTGGACTTGTGTCAAATTTAGAAAGGCTTTTTCCACTCTCAAATTATTTTAAAAAGATCAATTCCATGTTTTCTTCTGGCCTTTTATGGTTTTATTACCAACATTTAAATTTTTGATCCATTTGAGGTTATTTTGGTGTTAGGAGGGAGGGAGGTATCCAATTTTTTTCAACATTATTTATGCAATAATATATCTTCACTGATTTGAAATGTTATCTTTTTTTTTTTTCTTTTTGGTGAGGAAGACCAGCCCTGAGCTAACATCCGTCGCCAGTCCTCCTCTTTTTTGCTGAGGAAGACTGGCCCTGGGCTAACATCCGTGCCCATCTTCCTCTACTTTATATGGGACGCCGCCACAGCATGGCTGACAAGCAGTGCATCGGCGGGCACCCGGGATCTGAACCCGCGAACCCCGGGCTGCCATGCGCAGACTAAACCGCTGCGCCACCGGGCGGCCCCTGAAATGTTATCTTTTAATACACACTTGTATGAATGACTGAATGAATTGGTAGCATTGCTGGAAGCAAAAACGCACTGCTGTATCCTCTGCTACATAGCATTAGACCTCATTGTTACCCCTGGGTCCTGCCTGGGAGTCACCCCCAAAGCCATGGTACACCCCTAGTATCCTCTGAACCTCCCAAGTGGAGGTGATGTGGGGTCCACAAGAAGGTGTAGTTCTTGGGGTGGCCCAGCCAAGAGTACCAGTGGGAAGTGGGGGCAGAAGTGGGCATGCATATCAGATGCTAGTCCTGGGGGTGTGTGTATAAGGCGGCAGGTGTGGGGGCACCCACTGTCTATGGGTGCATGTGCATGGGCAAGTGTGGGCCTGGAGTGGTCAGGTGTATACCTGTGCGTGAGTTCTCCAGGTGTGTGTTCAGGTGGATGAGCACGCCAGCCAGGTATGTGCATGCTTGCAGCCAGGAGTGTGTTTGCAGGTGTGCCTGCCATCTCCAGTGCCCTCAGGGCTGAGGGAGCCACTGCTCAAATGCCTGAGAGTCCTTCTTGCCGTGAGAATTGAGAATCAAGGAATCTCAGTCCCCAGATTAGTGCTTCCTCCAAGGTGGGGGTGGATGTGGGGAGGCAGCTGACAGAGTAAGCAGGCAGGTTTGCGAAGCTGTTTCTGCTCCTCCTGCTCACTGGCAATGATCACCTCTGAGAACCTGGAGACCTGGGCCTGGTGACACCACCTCCCTGGACAAGGGGTGCAGAGACCCTGCCCAAAGCTTTGGGGGGCCATGGTGTGGAAAACCAGTACCCAGGCAAAATCCAGGCAGACATTGGCTTCTACTTGGGCATCAAACGAGGCTGTGCTCTGGGCTGCAGCGTCCACCACACGCCCAGGCCAGGAGGGCCCTGCCGCAGGGAGAGTCTCATCCAGTCCACTCCCCACGCATGCGGCTTCTCAGTGGGGAAACTGAGGCCCAGATTGTGTGTCTTGTCCAGAACCTCTGGTCAGCAGCCCACCTGGTGCGAACCATCTGAGACACCCTGCTGGGTGTGGACAGGCTGAGTGGAAGAGCCCCATGCACCTGGCCTCAGAGAGCCTCCAGGCTGATGGCGGAGGTGCTGGACCCGCCTGGAGTGGGGCGACTGTGCGTGACAGAAATTTGGGGGTGTAGGTGAAGGTGCTGCTACACAGATGAAACCCTGAGGGTCGGAAGGACTCTGTGGGAGAACGAGAGCATCCTCGGCCCGCAGCGGTGTGCCCTGTGTGCTCTCTGGAGGGATTTCCGGGGCCCTGACCATCCCGATCTGCAGTTAGGAGTTTTGGCTGAGCCCCGAGCTGGGTACTCCTGTCGATCCTCTTCCCTGGCTCAGCCACTGGGCCCCTGGCAGCCCTGGACTGGCTTCCTGCACTCAGTGTCAACACTCATGGAGACTGCTGTCACCAGGCCACACACTGGCGACACAGAGGTGAGTGAGAACAAGGTGCTGGACTCCTGCAGGAGGACCCAGCCCAGCCCCTGGGGAGGGTTCTGGGATGCCTCTGAAAGAGGGGGTGGGAGAAGCCAGTCCAGGTCCAGGGACAGAAAGCACCAAGAGGAGAGGCCTGGAGCGCACAGAGGCCCTCCCCTTGAGCAGCATGGGGGGTCTCCAGACTGCCCTGGGGCAGGCGTCAGGAGGGTGGTGGCCTGTCCCACCGGGAGGTGTTTCCTTCCGGCAGCTCCTTCTCACGCAATGGGCCGGAAGGGGTTGGGGGCCCATTGTTCCCTGGCACGCCAGCACCCCCAGCCCTCCCCAGCTTCTGGGTGGGGGGAGCAGTGGAAGGAAGTGGGCTGAGCCCAGGCCCTGGCAAGTCCCCAGTGAGAAGGCGCAGGGTCCCGGGAATGGTGGCTCACACATGTGTGCCTGGTGTACGCACAGCTGCACATGCCACACACATGTCCTGGGTTCGGTTCTGCCCAGCATTCCTGGGGTGTGTGTGCGTGTGTACTGTGCATGTATGTGCTGAGCATTGACCTAATACCTGGCACTTTACACGCTATCTCATTAAGCCTCCCCCTCGCCCCGTGGGGCAGGATTATCATGCCCAGCTGCAAGATGAGAAAATGTAGACTCAGAAGGGTTATGCAACTGGCCCAGGGCTGCTGGGTGAGCTGGGATTTGGACCTCTCTCTGGACCCAGCCTCCTGCCTCATCCCCTCTCCCTTTCCCAGGCCCTGCTTGGGATTGGACTCATTAATTACGAGCCCAGGATGCAGTGCGTGAAGAGGTGAAGGGGTGGCCTGGGGAAGCATATCAAGTATCACCACGTTATCCTCCTAAAACCAGAGAATCTGCTGGCACGAAGGGCCTGCAGGGAGAGCAGAGTCTGCCTCCCTGAGTGCAAGGCGAGGGCTGCTCGTCACCCAAAATGCCCCCTCCCCTGCACAGCCTGAGAGCCCATCACAGCTGCGTATCCTTGAATTCTGGCCCCAACTCCAGGGGGATCCTGTGAACCTGGTGTTGTGTCAGGGTAGAGGGGTAACCAGAGTGCAGGGTCTTGGGGGCTAATTTTGAGGGAGGGGATCATTGAGGGATGGGGAGCTCAGCTCAGGGTGTGAGCTCAGCTCAGGGTGTGACGACCTCTGGTGGCAGCCCCCTCTTAGGGACAGGAGCCAATGATAGGGATAAGGTGGAGGGCTGACTCATGGATTGACTCTTTGAACCTCATAAACTTTGGACTAGGAAAATCCAGCCTCTGCTAGGTTTCCCCCACCCAGACGGTGCCCTCACCACCCTTATTTCAGACAGTCTGCTCCCTCCTGGGATTCCTTTGTCAACTGGAAAATCCTTCCTTGGGGAGCAAGCTGCCTTAGTGCTGAGATTTCTCTGGGCAGATCAAGGGGATCCCCAGTGACTTGGTTCATTTGCATAGGGACCGAGGGGATCCTCAGAGGAGGTCACCCTGAGGGAAGAGGAGCGAGGCAGGACCACCTGTCCCAGTGCCACAGCCCCCTTCAGAGAAGGGGTGAGCTGGTTTGAAGTAAAAATAGTGGTGCTTCTTTCTCTAATTTGTCAGGAAGCCCAGGCTTTTGGAGCCTCGGGGATGACTGAGGGTGAGGGCAAAATGGCTTTGCACTGAAGATATGGGGAGGGGTGGGCAGGACAGGAAAATGACAAACAGAGGCTCATGTGTGGCTCTGCTAGCTTCCCTCTGTGCCATAGTCTCTCCTAGGCCTGGTGTGCAGGGCCCAACTGCCAAGGTGACCAGTGTGCTGTGATTGTTTGGACCAGAGGTGGGCACTGCTCCAAGGCGACCCAACCACTGACTGACCCGTGACCTCTGACCTCTATGGCCTGGCTCAATCAAACTTCTCTCTTGAGAACCTAAATTAAGTTCCACATATGAAGGAAAGACCTGGTTAGTGGAGGGTGGTTCAGATAAAAGGAGTTGAGGGTCTGAACTGGACAGGCTGGGAGACTTAGAGAAGTCACTTCATTTTCCCAGTGAGGCAGAGGTGGGATTCCAAGCCCGGGGCTTTTCCCACCATTTCACCTTTACCGACTTACCCCTCCCCAGTGCACTGCGGCTCTGAGTTTGCCAGACCCCCACAGCCTTAAGTGAGGCTGGCAGAGCACTGCTAGTGGCCTGCTCTTCAGGTTTACGGTGCCAGGGAAGACCTCAGCGGGGGCTGAAGATGGGGCTTTGAGGCCCAGAGAGGGGGAGGGACTTGCCCAAGGTCACCCACACCTAGAACCTGGGCTCAGGGCTCCTAACCCTGCAGCCGAGTGCTCTTCCCAGCTCTCCACACGGTTCAATGATCATGTTACATTTCCAAGCTGCCCTGTTCTACCCAGACAGTCCTGGCTGAGGGGGTGAGGCACAGCTGGGAGGAGACTCTGTGCTCAGTGTAGGCAACGCAGCCCTGAGTCCCTCCCTCACCAATTCCCAGCTCACGCTTTCTGAGAGTTGGGTTCCTTGTCTCTAAAGGGGGGATAATGGTGCCCACCTACTAGGGCCGTGAGAACAGCCTGGGATGATGTGTATCCAGGGCCTGTCCAGGAAGGAGCAGGACAGAACTGTTCCAGTCTGCCTCCAGCCTGCTTGCGGGGCAGCAATGGCAAGCAGGGGGTGGGGGGCAAAGTCTCTGCGTCCAGTTCCTCCTACTTTGGCTCTGGCCAGAGGGGCGCCCTAGGCCAGCGTGAGTGAGTTAAAGATTGGCTAGGTGTGCGTGAGAAGCTCAGGGCTACTCTTGACCACAGGGAGCCAGATGGGGCAGTGACCGTTGGGTGACCACTGGGCCTGAAACTCCCCAGGAGCTGGGCCTTGCTGAATCTTGGATTGAGAAAGTTTGGCAGTGTCTGTTTGTTGCTTGTTGGGGGTCTTTATATGTGCCACTAGGGTGCATCAGTGGAGTTTTCCACTAGTTACGGGCTCTGAAGGATAAGAGCACGTCCCCCTCAGATTAGCGCTCACAGAGCAAGGCCGTGTCTCCTGCCTCAGACAAGGCCATGTTTCCTGAGATCCCCAGGGCTGGCCTCTATCCTCCTCCTCAGACTCTCTCAGAGCAGGCTCATTTTCCCCTCAGACTGAAGCCCCCAGGTAGGGCTGTGTCTCCTCCCTCAGTTTGTGATGTCCAGGACAGGGTCAGGGTCTGCTCAGTTTCAGGTTCCTAGGGCAGGACTCTGCCTCCCCGCTCAGACCGGGGTTGCTTAGGGCAGAGCCGTGCCTCCTCTGTCTGACGGGTGAGCTGAGTTTTCTCTCAGATGGAGGTTCCCTGAGGAGTTTTCTTTGGGTTTGAGGACAGGCATGGATACAGACAGATGAAGCTAAGTGAGGTGCTTCCTGCTTCCAGGATTTTAGTACAGACTCCAGCTGATTTTCCCTTTTGAATTTATTTTCTTCAGAGCCACAGAAAGCAGTCCATTTTTTTTCAGATAAATACCCAGAAGTGGAATTGCTGTATCATGTGGTAGTTCTGTTTTTAATTTTTTGAGGAAACTCCATATGTTTTCCATAGTGGCTGCACCAGTTTACATCCCCACCAACAATGCACAAGTGTTCCCTCTCCTCGACATCCTTGCCAACACTTGTTATTTCTTGTCTGTCTGATGATAGCTATTCTAACAGGCATGAGGTGATATCTCATTGTGGTTTTGATTTGCATTTCCCTGATGATTAGTGATGTTGAGCATCTTTTCATGTTCCTGTTGGCCATCTGTATATCTTCTTTGGGAAAATGTCTGTTCAGATCCTCTGCCTGTTTTTAAACTGATTTTTTTTTTTTTTTGCTATTGAGTTGTATGTGTTCTTTATATAGTTTGGATATTAATCCTTATCAGATATATGATTTGCAAACGTTTTCTCCCATTAGGTAGGTTGCCTTTGCATTTTGTTGATGGTTTCCTTTGCTGTGCAGAAGCTTTTTAGCTCAATGTAGTCCTGCTTATTTATTTTTGCTTTTGTTGCCTTTGCTTTTGGTATCAAATCCAAAAAATCATTTCCAAGACCAATGTCAAGGAGGTTTCCCCCTATATTTTCTCCCAAGAGTTTTATGGTTTCAGGTCTTACATTCAAGTCTTTAATCCATTTTGAGTTAATTTTTGTGTATGGTGTAAGATAATGGTCCAGCTTCATTCTTTTGCATGTGGCTGTCCAGTTTTCCCAACACCATTTATTGAAGAGACTATCATTCCTGCATTGTATATTCTTGTCTCCTTTGTTGTAAATTAATTGACCATATGTGCATGGGTTTATTTCTCTGCTGTCTATTCTGTTCCATTGATCTATGTGTCTGTTTTTATGCCAGTACCATACTGTTTTGATTACTATAGATTTGTAATATAGTTTGAAACGAGGGAGCATGATGCCTCCACCTTTGTTCTTCTTTCTCAAGATTGCTTTGACTATTTGGGATCTTTTGTGGTTCCATACAAATTTTAGGATTATTTGACCTATTTCTGTGAAAAATGTGACTGGAGTTTTAATAGGGATTGCATTGAATCTGTAGATTGCTTTGAGTAGTATGGACATTTTAACGATATTAATTCTTCCAACCCATGAGCACAGAATGTCTTTCCATTTATTTGCATCTTCAATTTCTTTCATCAATGTCTTATAGTTTTTAGTGTACAGATCTTTCACCTTCTTGGTTAAATTTATTCCTAGGTATTCTTTATGATGCAATGGTAAATAGGATTGTTTTCTTAATTTCTCTTTCTGCTAGTTTGTTTTTGGTATATAGAAATGGAACAGGGGCCGGCTGTATGGCGTAGTGGTTAAGTTCAGCGCTCTCTGCTTTGGCAGCCTGGGTTTGCAGGTTCGGATCCAGGGTGTGGACCTACACCACTCATTAGCCATGCTGAGGCAGCAACCCACATACAAAATAGAGGAAGGTTGGCACAGATGTTAGCTCTGGCCTAATCTTCCTCAAGCAAAAAAAGAGGAAGATTGGCAACAGATATTAGCTCAGGGCGAGTCTCCCTCATCAAAAAAAAAGAAATGCAATAAGTTTTTGTATATTGATCTTGTATCCTGCACATTTACTGAATTCGTTTATTAGTTCTAAGAGTTTTTTGGTGGAGTCTTTAGGGTTTTCTATATATAATATCATGTCATCTGCAAATAATGACAGTTTTACTTTTTCCTTCCCAGTTTTCTCTGTTGCTCTGCCTAATTGCTCTGGCTAGGACTTCCAATACTATGTGCAATAAAAGTGACGAGAGTGGGCATCCTTGTCTGTTCCTGATCTTAGAGGAAAAGCTTTCAACTTTTCACTATTTAGTATAGTGTTAGTTGTGGGCTTGTCATACATGGCCTTTATTATGTTGAGGTAGGTTCCCTCTATATCCACTTTGTTGAGAGTTTTTATCATACATGGATGTTGAATTTTGTCAGGTGCTTTTTCTGCATCATTGAGATGATCATATAGTTTTTATCCCTCATTTTGTTATTGTGGTGTATTGTGTTGATTGATTTGTGGATGCTGAACCATCCTTGTATCCTGGAATAAATCCCACTTGATCATGGTGTAAGATCATTTTAATGTGCTGTTGAATTTGGTTTACTAATATTTTATTGAGGATTTTTGCATCTACGTTCATCAGGGATATTGTTCTGTAATTTTCTTTTCCTGTGGCATCCTTGTCTGGTTTTGGTATCAGAGTAATAGTGGCCTCATAAAATGATTTTGGAAGTGTTCCCTCTCCTTCTATTTTTTGCAAGAGTTGAGAAAGATTGGTATTAATTCTTCCTTAAATGTTTAGTAGAATTCACCAGTGAAGCCGTCTGGTTCTGGACTTTTATTTGTTGGTAGGTTTTTGATTACTGATTCCATCTCCTTGTGATCTACTAGTAATCAGTTTTCCTCGTGATTCAGTCTTACTAGGTTGTACGTTTCTAGGAATTTATCCTTTTTTTTTCTAGGTTGTCCAATTTATTAGCATATAATTGTTCATAGTAGTCTCCTATGATTCTTTGTATTTCTGTGGTATCAGTTGTAATGTCTCCTCTTTCATTTCTGATTTTGTTTATTTGAATTCTCTCTCTTTTTTTCTTGGTAAGTCTAGCTAAAGGTTTATCAATTTTATTTATCTTTTCAAAGAACCAGCTCTTAGTTTCATTGATCTTTTCTATTGTCATTTTAGTCTCTATTTCATTTATTTCCACTCTGATCTTTGTTATTTCCTTCCTTCTACTAATTTTGGGCTTCATTTGTTTTTACTTTTCTTGTCTCTTGAAGTATAAAGTTAGGTTGTTTTTTATTTTTATTTTTTTTAGATTTATTTATTTTTTTGTGGGGAAGACCAGCCCTGAGCTAACATCTGTTGCCAATCCTCCCCTTTTTGCTGAGGAAGACTGGCCCTGGGCTAACATCCGTGCCCATCTTCCTCCACTTTATATGGGACAGCACCACGGCATGGCTGACAGGCAGTGCATCAGCGGGTGCCCGGGATCCGAACTCGCGAACCCCGGGCTGCCAAGCGCGAACTAAACCACTGCGCCACCGGGCAGCCCTAAAGTTAGGTTGTTTATTTGAGATTTTCTTGTTTCTTGAGGTAGGCATTTATTACTATGAACTTCTCTCTTAGAATGGCTTTTGCTGCATCCCATAAGTTTTGGTATGGTGTATTTCCATTTTCATTTGTGTCAAGGTATTTTTGAGTTCTTCTTTGATCCATTGATTGTTCAGTAGCATGTTGTTTAATCTCCACATATTTGTGGATTTTTCCACAAATTACAGTTTTCTTCTTGTAATTAATTTCCAGTTTCATACCATTGTGGCTGGAAAAGATGTTTGATATGGTTTCAACTTTCTTAAATTTATTAAGACTTGTTTTGTGGCCTAATGTGTGATCTATCCTGGAGAATGTCCCATGTGTGCTTGAGAAGAATGTGTATTCTGTTGCTTTTGGATGGAATTTTCTGTATATATCCATTAAGTCCATCTGATTTAATGTGTCATTTAAGGTCAATATTTCCTTATTAACTTTCTGTCTAGATGACCTATCCATTGATGAAAGTGAGATATTAAAGTCCTCTACTATTATTTTATTGCTGTCTATTTCTCTCTTTGGGTCTGTTAATATTTGCTTTATATATTTAGGTGCTTCTATCTTGGGTAAATAAATATTTATAAATGTTATATCTTCTTGTTGGATTAACCCCTTTATCATTATGTAATTATGTCCTTTGTCTCTTATTACAGTTTTTGGCTTAAAGTCTATTTTGTCTGATATCAGTATAGCCACCCTAGCTTTCCTTTGGTTTTTTTTTGCACAGAATATCTTTTTCCATCCTTTCACTTGCAGTCTCTGGGCGTCCTTATATCTGAAGTGATTTCCTTGTTGGCAGCTTATAGGTCAGTCTTGTTGTTTTTTTTTTAAAATCTGTTCAGCCATTCTATGTCTTGATTGGAGAATTTAGTCCATGTACATTTAAAGTAATTATTAATAAGTATGTATTTATTGCCATTATGCTAATTGTTTTTGTCTGCTTTGTAGTTCTTCTGTTCCTTTTTTCTTGTCTTGCTCTCTTCTTTTGTGATTTGATGATTTTTCTGTAGTGGTATGCTTAGATTCCTTTCTCTTTGTCTTTTGTGCATCTACTATAGGTTTTTGCTTTGTAGTTATCGTGAGGCTTACATACAACAACTTATATTTTTAATTGTCTAGGTTTATTTATTTATTTTTTTGGTGAGGAAGATTAGTCCTGAGCTAACATCTGTTGCCAATCCTCCTCTTTTTGCTGAGGAAGACTGGCCCTGAGCTAACAACTGTGCCCATCTTCCTCTATTTTATGTGGGACGCCTGCCACAGCATGGCTTGATAAGTGGCTCTGCGCCCGGGATATGAAACTGCGAACCCTGGACTGCCGAAATGGAGCACACAAACTTAACCACTACACCACCAGGCTGGCCACTGAGTTTTTTAATAGCTATTCTAGTAGGTCTGAAATGGTGTCTTCTTGTGCTTTTGATTTGCAGTTCCCTAATAACTAATGATGTTGAGCATCTTTTCATGTACTTGTTGTCCATTTTCGTATCTTTAGAGCACTGTCTATTCAAGTCTTTTGCCCTTTTTTGAGTTGGGTTGTTTGTTTTTTTGTTGTTGAGTTTTAGGATTTCCTTATATATTCTGGATATTAATCCCTTATGAGATATATGAATTGCAAATATTTTCTCCCATTCTGTGGTTTATCTTTTTACTCTTTGATAGTGCCCTTTGATGAGACCTGGGCCTTTTGCAGGTAACCCAAGCACTTCTGGGGAGCTTATCCTCCCCAAGCTGTGGACGAACAAATCAGGGCCTTGTGAGAAGTCAGATGTTCTACCTTTTGAGGCTGGCACCTGAGGGATCCCCATTCACCCATCTGGTTTGGCCCACAAGGCTGGGTCCCTTCATCCATGTTCTCTTCAAGTGTTCAAAGATTTGGATCATACAGGGAGGGAGAGAAGAGAGCAGTGAAAGATGTACCCATCAATGACTGAGGAAACAGACCTGGGCATATTCTCAGGACTCAAGAAACCAGGGCTTACTGACACATGCTAAAACACAGATGAACCTTGAAAACATTATGCTAAGAGAAAAAGCCAGTCACAAAAGACCAGTTATTGTATAATTGCATTTATATGAAATGTCCAGAGTAGGCAAATCTATAGATACAGAAAGATTAGTAGTTGCCTATGGCTGTTAATAGGTATGGGGTTTCTTTTACCGGTGATGAGGAGATTCTAAAATTGATTGTGGTGTGGTAGCAGAACAACTCTGTGAACATACTAAAAGCATTGGATTGTATACTTTAAGGAGGTAAATTATATGGTATGTGAATTATATCTCAATAAAGCTGTTATTTTAAAAAAGAAGGAAAGAAAGAAGTGCTGAGGCCCCATGGGTGGCCCCCACCCTTCCCTCTGCTTTGGTGTGCTGGTGCCTTCTTCACTTGATGGAAAAGCGTAGCCGCGCTTGGACGTGTTCGCAGTGGGCGTGCTTCATGGTCAGCCCGTAGATGGGGGTTAGGTCCACTTTCAAGCCTGGTGGCACGCTGAATTCCAGCCGTTGCAGCAAGATGGCCAGGAAGAGGAAGACCTCCCACTTGGCCAGGGTCTCGCCTATGCACCGGCGCTTGCCCATGCCAAAGAGCATCACCTTCTCACTCAAGGTCTTGTTGATGGTGGTGCCATCGGCAGTGAGGAATCGCTCTGGCCGAAACTCAAACGGGTCCCCCCACAGCTCCCTGCAAAAGGAACAGAGGAGACGAGATCTCTGGGCTGGGGAGGCCCTTGGAGGAAAGGCCTGGGGGAGACCTCTGAACAGACTTCTACTGATAGCACAAGTGTTAGAATAGATGGAGAGCAATGAAAGGAGCATGGGGAAAGGGCCCAAACTGTACTTTTGTGCTTATTTCTTTTACAAGTTCTCTCTAAAATGATCAGCCTTGAAAATAGTGCTTTTTAATACTCATTTGTTGTGTTAAAGACATAATGCTTTAATTAAAAGGAATTAAGAGAGGGAAAACATGTTTATCTTTACCTTACTCAATATACAAGGGCAATCAACAGTATATCCTGGTTTGTGTTTATTGTTTCAGAGTAATTGTTGATAGCATCCCTTTTCACACTCACAAGTGCCCCAGTTTGGATGATAAATTATATGATCCCCCTACCTATAGACTAAAGTGGGATTTCCAAAGACAGGTCCCTAGGCCATTCACATCAGAATCACCTGAGGTACTCCACCTTACCTACCAAAGTGGAATCTTGGAGGATGGGGTGCCATAATCTATAACCAACTTCCTGGCCAATTCTTTTTTGCACTAAAGTTTGAGAAGCATGGACCTAAATTCAATCACCTAGAGCAGGCTATATAGCAATCGAGGCACCATTCCTTTGCTGTGTAACCACTTTCTAGGGGCACAAACAGCCTTCCTGACTGTTGAACTTCACACATTTTTCAGTGGGGGATGTGTACTCACTCGTCATGATTGACCTGCCACTGGTTTATGAAGACACAGCGTTCCTTGGGGATGTAGAAGCCATTCAGTGTCGTGTCCCTAACTGTGCTGAGGAGGGAAGAGGATTCTGTCAGACTCAGGGGCTGGAAAACTGGGGCATGTCTCTGCGAGATTCTTGCTCTTACCTCTACCCCACCCCAATAGCCTGCCCACCGTAGTCTTCCTACCCTACACTGGGAGGGAATGTCAAGAGCAGGGAAGAGGTGAAATTATCCCTCCTACTTGTTCTTCAACTTCAACAAGTGTTTATTAAACTTCTGTTTGTGCTGTTTGGGCCAGCTGTGCCCTTGGCCATTCTCTGGAGCCAAGAAGCAGGCAGTCTGAGCCAGTCCTGGGAGGATCCCAGCCTGGCTGAGGAGTTAGGCCTCTTACTCTGGGAGTAACTAGAGCAATATGTGGGCAGAAGTAAGCATTCACTAACTCTCGACATTGTTAAAATCCCAGGACATAATCAAGGGTAAATGGCTGTCAATCCTGTAAGATATCAGAGAATGAAGCTGTGCCAGCTGGATGAGTCAAGAAAGGCTTCTGTAGGAGGGGAAATTTGTGTCAGGATTGACCTTGGGCAAGGATAGGATTCTGGTAGCCAGAGAAGAGAGTAGCAGGCATTCCAAGCAGAAGGTCCAGCATAAGCAAAATTGGAGGCTCCTGGATCATTCTTGGGAGGAACAGTGAGGCCAGCCTGGCTGGACTGAGAGTTCTCGTAGGGAAGAAATGAGAGCTGAGGTCAGGAGTGTGATTTCCTCCTGAGAGCTGGGTAGCTTGATCATGTTTGGCCTGGATGGGGGCAGACTAGAGGCTAAGGGACTGTGAGGAAGTTGATGTCATGGCCAGGAAGGAGATGCTGAGGTCTGAGCCAGGGTCAGGGCTGAGAAACTGGGAGGAGAGAACATGGCGAGGCCTTCAGAGGTGGGAGGGCACAGGAGGCAGGCCTCACCTGTGGGGAATGGTGAAGGGGACGAAGGAGGAGTGTCGGAAGGTCTCCAGGATGAAGGCTTCCATATAGGGCAGCTGGGGTCTGTCGGAGAGTCGGGGCTGCCGCGCCCTGCCAACCACTGTGTCTGCAGGCCACAGAGGACAGACAGAGTTTAGGGGCTACCCTCCCTGCTCCATGGCATCTATGTCCCCTGTTATACCAGGTGTCACTCTATGTGGTACCATGTCTGTTTACATGTCTGAGACCCACTAACCTTCCTCCCCCCAGTATCTTCTAGGCAAGGGTGGGCATCATTGTATGCCCAGAGCTTGCACTTAGTAGGCACATAACAGCTGTATGTAGATTGAACAAATGACTTGGGGCCCCAAGGTTTCTCTCCACCAGAGGTTTGGGGACAGTGCATACCCAGCTCCTCCTGGATCTTCCTCTGTATCCTAGGATTTGTCACAAGGTACATAAGGCTCCAGGAGATGGCCGTTGTGACTGTGTCGAACCCTGGGCAGCACGGGGCAAGGTGAGGAAGGAAGGACTAAGAATCCAGCATTTACCAAACACCCACCATGTATGTACCAAGCATTGTCTTTCTCTGCCTCCCCCCAACCCCTCATGAATTTTTTGAGGGCAGAGGCCGGGTCTCGTCAACACAAACTTGAGTCACTGGTTTCATAATTAGCTGCTGGAATTACAGGGGCCTTTGGACTTACAGGCCAAAGAACCCTTTATTGTTCAGATGAGGAAACTGAGGCCCAGAAGAGGAGAGGGACTTGGTTGAGTTTCCACTGGGAGTTGGTGGCATAGCCTGGGCTCAAACCCTGAAGCTGGGCCAGGTCTCTGTGCCCTGCACCATCATGCCGTGTAGTTGGCAAGTGATCTGATGGACTCGGGGCTGGGCAAGTCTGTGGGTGAACAGCGGTCACTGGTG
The DNA here is from genome assembly GCA_031878705.1 of Tapirus indicus. Lineage (NCBI taxonomy): Eukaryota > Metazoa > Chordata > Mammalia > Perissodactyla > Tapiridae > Tapirus > Tapirus indicus. Next base: position 64,114,322 of record CM062918.1, on the reverse strand, counting down.
GTTGGAAAGGCAGGGGTCTGGCTCCTACCGGCCCCAAAGATGTCGTTGATAAGGTTGACAATCTTCTCCTGGGGGATGATGCTACCGCCTGCTCTGGAGCTGTTCTCTCTGTGCTTGAACAGGGCGCCTGTGACGTCCTGGATGCTGCTCTGAGGGGGCACAAGTTTAGGGTCCAAAGGCTGGACCTTGCCCCATCCCATCTGGCACTCCCCTCCTGGCCTCCAGGCAGTGGGTTGGGCTCACTGCAGGAGCTGGTAGCAGCCCTGGATAGGGCTTAAAGTGTCATTTAATGCCCCATTGACCCTTCCTCCCAATAACCCCAGGAGTCCAGTTTCAAAGGAGGAAGTTGGTGTGAGTACAGGGAAGCAAAGTGACACGGAGCTGGGGATTAGTCTCCATCAGGGTTCAGGTTCCTGCAGAACAAAAGCCTTCTCACTCATAATAACAGCTCCCACATTGCAGGGGACCCATTCATGGCCTTGTCTCTCCGGGGCTTTGAGCAGCCCTGAGAGAAAGGCCATAGGTATGAGGAAACCGAGGCCAGAGAGGGAGAGAGATTGACTCCAAGTCACACAGCTGGTCCGAGGTGGCCAGAGCGTTCCTAGGCCTTGGCAGCACAGCAGCTGTGTGGGTACCTAGGAGCTGGATAAGCAGGACCACACCCAGGCTCTGCAGGGTGCCCCCTCACCACCTGCACCCTGGGCTCACCTTGTCAAAATCCTGATAGTGCTCCTTGACTGTTTTCTGCAGGATCCAGAGGAACCTCTGGTTGAAGTTCTTGAACCTCTGCAGGGCGGGGTTGGGTAGGTATCGGAGGATGGGGAAGAAGTCCACGGGGTTCCCGGAGGAGGCAGTCTCCACGAACTCATGGCTGTTCTTCACGACGCTGAGCATTTCCTCACTGCTCTGGGGGAAGTGCTGCCCGAAGCACATGGCACCAATGACATTAGCCACAGACACCACCACCTGGATGTAGGGGTTGAAACGCCCAGCCCCTGCCATCAGCTCCTGCAACCTATTGAGGAGCACCTCAGCCTCCTTGCTCACGTGTTCCTCCAGGTAGCAGGAGGACGAGGAAGCCGGGTCTGAGGCGATGGAGAAGGTGTTGAGGGCATTCTGGGCCAGGCGCCGGCGTGCAGCCCACACTGGTCCAGAGTCTGGGTTGAAGGCCATGCTCTGGCCATCAGAGATCAGAGTGAAGCTGTAGAGGTCAGGCCGGCCCTTGAAATCATCGCCCTGCCGCACCAGGGCCTGCCGGATGGTGTCCAGGCTGCTGAGCACCAGTACAGGTGTGCTGCCAATGCGGATCTGCATCACGTCCCCATAACGCTGGCTCAGCCTCGACAGCACCAGGTGTGGGTTCTTTCCCAGGGTCAGCACGTGCCCGAGCAGGGGCCAGCCCCAGGGCCCCGGTGGACTCTTCAGGCCTTTGGGGATCCGAGGCTGCCAGGCCCTGACCACCCAGAATACCAGGCAGAAGATGGCAGAGGCCAGGAGAAGCTCTGTGGCTGAGACGGGACTGAGCTGGGACAATGTCATCTGTACCAACTACTGGGGAAGAGGAAGGAGGAGCAGGACTGAGGATCGAGATGGAGCCATTCATTCATTCATTTACTCACTAAGTCAGTAATGCCTGGCACATGTTCTCTTCTTGGCTCCCAGCTGGACACCAGAAAGACTAAGATACATCCACCATGGGTCCTGTGTTCCAGGAGCTCACCCTTAGCTCAGCACAGAATCTAAGGGCTAGAAAGGAGCCTCGAGATTCCCAACTTGAGTGTCTGAACTCCCAGCCCTGGCCTTCCCCTCTGCCCATCACCTCAGTTTCCATTTCAGTGGCTGGAGTAGAGGCAAGTGATCACTTAAAACAGGGAAGCACCTCTGCCAGCCCCCAGCACAAGGTGTACGCTGGGCATTGTGCTAAAGTGTCCCTGCCAGCGCTGGCTTCCTGCTGATACCTCCTCATACCCAGGGAACAGGAAGCTGCTCCCTCCCAGCAATACTGAGGGGCCAAGGTCCCAGGGCTGATGCTAACGGCTCATGATGCCTCCTCCTCCAGGGCATTCTTTATCAAGACCAAGGAGGGCACCTCCACTGAACATGAGTCCCTCTCCCCTCAGAGTCTTGGAGGCTGAGGTTGGGCTGCAGCCAGGGCCTCATGCCAGGTGGGGACTCGTCCCCATCTCTCCACTCCAATCACACTAAGGATCCTTAGAGATGGCCCAGTCCAAGCTGCTCATTTAAAAATGGATAAACTGAGGTCTGGATCTGGGCAACAAGGACTAGAACTCAGATCTCCAACACCTAACCCAGGGTCCCCCCATCCTCCATGTTCGCTAGCCCCAGAATATATGGTGGGAGATCCCAGGGACTGGGAAATGGGCCCAGGAAAAGTACCTGTAGAGGCAAGTGCCTGAGATCAGCAGGGCTGTGGGGACCAGTATGGAGCTTCCCCCAGGTGAGGGGGCCTTTTATAAACACCACTCTTATCAGATTGGTCTGGCTGTCCTGATCACCTGATATCAAAGTCACTGGATAAAGATGAAAGGATTAGTCTTTGGCCTTGGGCCATGATCCCTCAGCTCCACCTACTACCCACAGCCTAGGAGCAACTCTTCAGGGATAGATGTGTCTCTGGGGAGGAATGTCGTGCTCCTTTCAGGGTCCGGGGTCGGGGGGCTTATTTCTCTCAAGGCCAGGGCAGGGTGCCGGGAGAGAAAGTCCTGTGGGCTGGTCCAGCCTTCTTTCCCACTGTACCCACGAGGAAGGACCCTGCCTGGGCACGGAGTCCAGGCCGATCAGGGCGGGGGGGGAGGCGCCCCGCTCCTCTCCAGAAGGGTGCTCGGTAGTACCTCTCCAACAACTTGTGAAACCAGGTAACGGACGGGCATGTTCAGCCCAAGTCTTTAATCTGAAATCAAGAGATAAGAGAATTCTGCATTCTAGAGAGAAGTCCCCTTTCCCCTCCTCCCTCCTGGTAAGAGATGGTAAAAGTGAGTGAAGAAAATCTGTGCTGTGGGCTATTCCTTGTGGCAACTGGCTTGGACTCTTCAAAATGGTCAATGTCATGAAAAAAAGACAAAATTATTTTCTAGAGCAAAGAGACTAAAGAGACATAACAACCAAATGCAGTATGTGAGCCTTGATTGGATTCTGGATTTAAAAAAATTTCCAAGCTACAGAAGACATTTTTGGGACAGTTGAAGACACATGAACAGGGACTAGAGATGAGATGAATTAATATTAATTTTCTTAGTGTGAACATAGTATCACAGTCTTCTGGGAGAACATTTTAGGAAATGTTCTTAGGAGATTAATGCTATATAGTGTTTAGCGTGAAGGGTCATGATTTCTGCAACTTACTTTTAAATGGTTCTGTTTAAAAATGTACATCTAGTATGATGTCGCCCATAAGTAGAAGATAGAAGTAACAACAAACACACAGAGACAGAGATTGGATGGGTGGTGACTAGAGGGGAAGGAGGGAGGGAGGAGGGCAAAAGGGATGATTAGCTGCATGTGTGTGGTGATGGATGGTAACCAGTATTTGGGTGGTGAACATGATGTAATCTATGCAGACATAGAAGATAATGATGTACACCTGGAATCTATACACTGTTATAAACCAATGTTACTGCAATAAGAAATAAATTTTTAAAAATGTACATCTATCTGTGTATCTATATAGAGAGGCGGGAGAGTAGATATGACAAATGTCAGCTACCTGTGAACCTACATGATGGTATGTGGGCGTTCAGTGAATGAAAGGGAGCTTTCATGTGAAGGGCTGATTCTTGGTAAGGAGTCCCATAGTGGTTCTCTCCTCCCCCTGGGGAAGGAAGGAGGAACACACACACACACACACACACACACACACACCCACCCTGCCATCTCACAAAGCCGAGTGAAGGGAGTCCCAGGAGACTGGAACTTTGGGAGTGGGATGCCTGCAAGGAGTGGGGGATGGCGTCTCCCTCCCCAGCAGGAGTCCAGATGGGGCGGAGCGTGGTGAGGGAGGCTGTGACATTTGTGTATTTATCACACACTTCAGAGCACTCGATACTTATGGGCCTGGCATTGTTCTAAGAGCTTTATATGTATTAACAAAAACATTCTCAGTAATCCTATGGGATAGAAATTAGTACTATTCTCACATTAAAGGCACAAAGAAGTTGTGTAATTTGTTCTAGGTCATATAGCAGTATATTAGATCTGGGGCCTGAAACTTTAGAAGATTGTGCTCTGGACCACTACCCTATACACCTGCTTGACATGTATCCCTGGATCTGGGGGAACTCTGTGGTCACAGAGACTAAGTGGAACAGCCTGCAGGGCCAGAGATGGGTACCTTACCAGGACATAAGTCTCCCAAGGGCCGAGTGGACATGCTGCAGTGAACTGGACTTAAGCTGCATGCATGGGACCTCACTGCAGAGGGGAGGGGACCCCAGCAGTGACAGGCTACAGGGTGTATCCTCCTGGAATGAGCTGGGGGTGGGCAAAAGTTCAGCCAGAGAGTCCATCAGCTATGTTAGGAACTGTGTGATGTGGAGGACACTGCTGGGACTCAAAGGCACTCGGTGAAAAGCTGCAGTGGAACATCTGCTCCACACAAGGGTGTCCGTAGCTGAGAGAGAAGATAAAAAGCTCCAGCCAAACAGAAAGAGATTGGCTCTTCTTCCAGCATCCTCCTTTCCCCACCCTGGTGGGGCATCAGGAGGAGGGGAGGGGAAGAAAGGAGAGCAGAAACAGAGCATGGCTTTCCCCTTCCCACGGGGTCAGGTCTGAGAGGAGGATGGGGACAAACTTTAAATTGGATGTGAGAAGCAAATTTTGATTTAGACTAGACTGGGCTTTTTAATTTCTGAAAATGAGAAAGCTGTGGGGTCAACCTGTGAAAATGTCCAGGGACAACCCCTGGGAACCCGACAGCGACAGAGCATGTTTGAAGACCATGGAGGAGAGGACAGGAAAGCTGTTTTCTGACTGTACCTCCCCTGGGTTCAGCTCACTCAATAAAAAAGGTCAAGGTTCGAGGTTAGACTAAGTTTTATAGAAAACGGACAATCTCTCTCCCTCTCTTTTCCTCTTTCTTTCTTATATACTCTCTCTTTCTTTAATTAACTAGAGTCATACTTTATTCAGATTTCCTGTTTTTACCTAATGTCCTTTTCTGTTCCAGAACCCCATCAAGGAAGGCACCACTTGACACTGAGTCATCGTGTCTCTTTGGGTTTCCCTTGGCAGTGACATTTCTCAGACTATCTTTGTTTTTGATGACCTTGACAGTTTTCAGGAGTACTGGTCAGGTATTTTGTAGTCTGTCCCCTATTGGAATTTGTCTGATGTTTCTCTCATGGTAAGGCCGGGGTTATGGGTTATTGGTAGGAAGACGGAAGTAAAGCGCCATTTTCATCACATCATATCAAGGGTACGTATTATCAACCTGATTCAGGACGGTTGTTGTTGGCCTTGATCACCTGGCTGAAGTGGTGTTGATCAGGCTTCTCCCCAAGTAAAATCACTCCTTTCCCCCTCTTTCCACACTGTGCTCTTTGGAAGGAAGTCACCATGCACAGCCCACACCTAAGGAGGGTGGAGTTCTGCTCCCCTTCCTTGAGGATGAAGTATCTACATAAATTATTGGATCTCTACGTGAGAGTCTGTCTTTTTAAAAAGCATTTTCTTAAAGCTTTTAATTAAATTACAAGACACATACAGAAAAGTGCAGATACTGTGTACAGCTTGATGAATTGTTACAGACTTAATAAAGCCATGCAACCAGCCCTCAGATCAAGGGACGGAATATTACCAGCACCCTAGAAACCCCCTCGTGCTCCCTCCCCAAGGGTAACCATGACCCCAACTTCTAGTGTCTAATAAAAGCTAATACATTAGTTTTTATTCTTTATGTAAATGAAATCATGCCACTTGCACTTTTTTTTTGCATGGAATTTTTTTAATTAGTTTTTTTTTTAGGAATTAGGAATTTTTTTAGATTAGATTTTATTTTGTATGGCAGTTTTAGGTTTATAGAAAAATTGAGTGGAAAGTACAGAGAGCTCCATATTCCTCCTCCCCACATCATGGTTTCCCCTATTATTAACATCTTTCATCAGCATGATACCTTTGTTACAATGGGTGAATGAATATTCATATATTATTATTAATTAAAGTCTATATTTACATTAAAGTAACCCTCCTCCCAACCACTTCTCCATCCAACGAACACCCTCAAGGAAACACATTGCTTCCAGGTTAGAGATGCTTGCTTCTATTGCAGGACCATGATGCATTCATGACAAAGCCTTCTCATCTCTCCGTTAAAGCAAATCCTCCAAAGCTCAGCTCCAGGCCCACTTCCTCCAGGGCATCCTGACCCCTCCTCTGGCTCAGATCCTCCTCCTCTGGGCATAGCTCTTTCATGGCACTAGCACCATAGTGCCATATTGCTTTGGTTTCATTCTCCTTTCTAGATTATGAACAACCCGAGGCAAACTGTTCTTGTTCACTGACTTTTAGTACAGTGCCTGCCATATAGTGGGTGTGCAACCATATCCTTTGAGCATAAATTATGCTGCCAGTCACTGTTCTAGGAGGAAACTTACAGCAGTGAGTAAGACAGGCCCTGACTTTATGGAGGAGCCTGACAACAAGCAGGCAAACGGAAGAATGAGATAATTGCAGACCCAGGTTGTGCTGAAAATCCTTTGTCCTCCAGATCCACTTCCCCCACTTCTCTGCCTGCTCTGTGCACTGAGAGGCTGACCTCTGCAGACTGAGTCAGTGGGCTCCCCCATCCTCTGGCTTCTTGTTGGGTTCAGTCAATGGGAGACATTGGCATGAGATGGGAGGGCAAGAGGAGAGTCAGGTTGGGGTATTTTTTTCTCTAGACCTGCCCTGCCAAATCACCATGGTAGGCCACAGCTCCTGCCAGGCAGCTCTCCTTTCCTTACAATCTCTCTCTGAGTTCTGAAACCACTCCTTCTTGCCCTTTCAGGCCCAAGATAGTAAGGGCTCCTCTCTATTACTAGTCATATGGTACCACACTATCCTGTGTTGGTTTCTATGCATCCTGCCTACACCTTATTAAATTCTCTTCAATGACCCAGTTTGAATAGATCCTGTTTCTTGTGGGGACCTTGAATAATGAACTGGTTCTTTGAAAATTTCTGCTTTACTATCCTTGGAATATCAGCCATTCCCCCAAGCTGGCTCTGTTATGGTCACAAGATGGCTGCTGCAGTTCCAGCCATCAAATCCAGACATGAGAAGGGCCAGAGTGACAAGAGTGCATCTCTTGACATGTATTCCTTTTAAGAGTGAGGAAACCTTTCCTAAAAGCTATCCCACCAGATTTCTCTTACATATAATTGGCTAGAATCATGTCACAGATCTATGTTTAATCTAATCACCAGCAAGGCAACTGGGGCCACAATGACAATTCAGACCACCCAGGACCCACTCCCTAAGGCTGGGGGGCTGGGGTCAGCCTCCTGCCAAAGCACATAGCTCTGGAAAGGAAGATGGAGGATACCTGGACAAAACTGGGGTCGGGGGACGGTGTTGGGAAGGAGGAAAAAATCAAGGTGGGCAGCATGGCTATTGGGTGTCTGCAAGTGGTGGTGTAGTTGGGAAGGAATTCTTAGGTTGGTTGAGTGGCCCGTCACTGGCTGGTGGAACAGCCAGGCTGTGCACTGATAGGTCTGAATGAGACCACCTCCTTGGCCCAGACTGTGGGAGCACATCCAGGAGCACTTGGCTAAGAAAGCAGTGTCCTCAGAGGCCCTGCTCTGATGAGAGGACGAGAATGCTCATGATTAGCAAAGCTCTGTGCTTACATCTAAAAGGGCACCTCTAACTTGGAAACAGAGCTGCCCTTGAACATGCCGAACACGCCCATCAGTAGGTCAAACATTTCCCTGCAAGGCTGTTTTCACAATTCCCTGGTTTGGCAAACATTTCCCCAACAATAAAGGCAACTGCCAACCTGAGCAGAATTAGTCAAATTCTGATACATAACGTGGATCTAAATTAATTGTATTTGATGCTGTTGAAGAAAGAAGAGAAAAAGAAAAAAGAAGCTCTGCCTTCATCTCCACCGCCCTCTATCTATGTCAGCCCAGAACCTCTGGGCCACCCCCCTCCCCATCTTCGCTGGGCAGTGTCCCAGGCTCTGCCTTTTTACAGCCCTTCCCCATCCATGCAAACATGCGGATCTCTTGTCCCAACCCTGCAGAGCCCTCTCTGCTGAGAGCGGCTACAGAACCTGCCCTCCGCTGATTGTTGTGGTGGGGCCAGATCGTGGAGAGAGGAGCCGTGGCCTGTTGACAGGAGACTTTGACATTGAAAGACACTGGGGACTTCTGGTGACCATGGCCATGTGGTCAGCAGTGAGGCCTAGCCTAGACGCTGGCCCTGGACAGGAGACAAGGTGGCATAGGTAGGATGCCTAAGCTGGGCCACACTGAGATGAGCTTTTTAAGGCGGGACTATGCCTGGTCATCTGTCTTCCAGCAGCAGAATGACTAACAGTCACCCAGTGGGTGCTGAAGAAAGGATCTGGGCTGGGGGGATCCATTCAGCTGACCGTCTTAGACCTGACCCCTGCCTATAAGACCTAGAATCTCACCAGGTCTCTGCCATTTTCAAACCTGGTGTATTTTCCTATTTGGGGGTTTGACATGTTTCCATTAATTTATTTAACAAATATTCATTTAGCATCCACAGTGTTCCAGTTTGCTATTGATGAAACATTGATCAAAACAGATGAAAGTCCCTGCTCTGCTGGAGTTCACATTCTAGTTGAGGAATATAGATCATACACAACATAAATGAGTAAAATACAAAGCATATTTGAAGTTCCTAAGTGCTACAAATAAAAGTCAAGTTGAGAAGAGGGATAGAGACTACAAGTCAGGGTAACAGTTTCCCGTAGGATGGCCAAGAAAGGCACGCTGAGAAGGTGATATTCAAGGAAGTAAGATAAGAAGATTTGGAGAGAGTTTCTAGGTGGAGGGAATAGCAAGTGCAAAGGCCCTGAGGAAGTGTGCTGGATGTCTTCCACTTGCCTCTGTGGACCCACTCTCCATCCCTCTCTACTCTCAGTCCTGGGGGGTTGACTTCTATGGGCTGCAGTAATGGGCCCCTTGCTCTCTGGCTTCCAGTTAGGTTCAGTTCATGAAAAGCACCAATAGGATATCCGAGGGCATGAAAAGAGTGAGGTCAGGGCATTTAGGCTCTCTAGCTGCAGGATCTTTGTGTGCTAACTGCAACTCTCTACTGAAGGCCACGGCTCCTCTCCATAGCCACCTTCTCTGGGGTCTGTTTTGGGGTCCTTCCCCTCACCACTTCTGGCACTGCTGTGGTGAGCCCTGGGGTGCTGCACTGTCCCTTACTGGTTTCCCTAAACCTTGCCCATACCTTCGTGAGTGTTCCCTTTATTAAACTCTCCTCAGTGACCCAATTTGAAGGGGCACTCTGTCTTGCAGGGACCGATCCTGACAGATACAGGCAGAGACTCGCCTGGAGTGTCTTAGGAACATCCAGGAGGCTCTTGTGCTTGGAGAGGAAGGAGCCGGGGGAGGGAGAGTAACCAGCAAGGAGGTCAGAGAGGTAATGGAAGCCACATCTGGAAGGGACTTGCAGGCCATTGTAAGGACTGTTTCCCTGAGATTCCTCATGCGTCCTGAAACCGTCACCTTGGCCCGTCCTGAACTAGGGGGGAGAATGGCATCTCTTCCTCAGCTAGGAGCTGGGAGAGCGAGTGGGGCCCCAGGAACTTGGCGACGGCTGCCTTCTTCCCAGCGCATCCCCCACGCGAGGAGCCTCCAGCCGACAGGGCGGTGAGTCTGCTCCTGGCACGGGGAGGAGGCTCAGACTCGTCTGGTGATGCTGCCACATGCTTCTCTCGGGCACTGCCAGCCAACAACTCCTCAACTCCGTCCCGGGGTCCTCTGGAGGTAAAACTAGCCTCCCACAGTGGTGCTAATGGTGGCATTTGGGGCACAGGGGCAGACCAGTGGGAAGCTACTGGACAGGAGTAGCTTAGGATTCTGTCCAACCTACCCAGGCCTACCTCAAGGGCTGAGGTTCCATCACTCAGAGAGTGCTGCTGGCTGGCAGGTTTGGGTTATAGTTCTTTCAGCTTCAAGTCCCCAACCCCAACTCCTAGTAGAAGATGAGGAGGAGAAAGAGAAGGAGGAGAAAGAAGAGAAACAGGAAGAGGTGAAGAAGGAAGAGAAAGGGGGAAAGGAGGAGAAGGGGAGGTGTGGTGATATTTTTTTGTTTTGTTTTGTTAATTTATTTTTATTGCAGTAATATTGGTTTATGACATTGTATAAAATTCAGGTGTACATCATTATACTTCTGTTTCTGCATAGATAACATCATGTTCACCACCCAAATACTAATTACAGTCTGTCAAGGCGTGGTGATATTGATTCATGTAACAGAGATGTTCTGTGGGTGAACTTCATTGGCTTCAGGAATAACTGGATCTAGGTGCCCAATGTCATCAGTTCTATTGCTGTCTCCCCCCATTCATCTCCCAGTTCTGCTTTCCCCTGAATGGGCATCATTCTAAAGTAGGCTTTCTCAAAAAATGGCCACTGATAGGCCCAGACTTATTTTCTAACCAGCGTAGCCACCCCTGGAGAAAGAGAACCTCTCTTTTCCAACAATTTCGTAAAAACCTTGTAGGCTTCTTATTGGCCTGGCCCGGGTCATGTGCCAGCCTGGTAGCCTGGGATGGGGTCAGCTCCACCAAACCTATTGGCCGAGGGTAGAGGTAGGTAGTCCCGCAAAGCACAATTGAAGTGGTATTGCCAGAAGAAGAGAGGATGGATGCTGGGCACACAAAACCCGTCAGATGTCCACTGTCACTGGGGTGACCATACAATTGATTGTCCAAGCCAGGACTCTTGAGAGTGAAAGAGGGCATTTTAAATAATTATACCAGGACAACAGGCTCAGACCAAGACTATCCTGGGAAAGCATCGTCACTCTAACTATAGCAGCCAAGAGCCAGGGAGCCCGGGGGCTGCCCCGTCTGAGCCCTGGATCCTGCAAACTGCATTTCTCTGGCTCTCTGGGCACAGGAAGGAGAAGGGGAGGTGCTCGGGGTTCAGATCTCAGGTGAGGTGGAGGGTGGCTAGGTGGGGTGAGGACACATCGGGAGATAAGTCCCAGTTGTCCACATCCACTCAAACTCCACTCTTCTCAAACTGCCTCACCCCAAACTCCCACTATCATGCTGTGTTTGTGTTATCCCCCTCCCCACACCAGAAATGTCCTTCCTAAACTCCTCATGCCCATGACTCTTCTCTAGTCCTCTACTCTCCCAGAGTTCCTTTACCTGCTCCCCACCCCCAGGGGCCTCAGCTTTCTCACAGCTCCTGTAGCATTTCCAGATTCAGCATAGGCTACGCTCGGGGTATGTTTCCTGTCTCCACCATGGGGTAGGAGTTTGTTGTGGGTCTTGCTGTCTCCTCACTCCCCTGCCACATAGCCCTCAGCAGTGCTGACCAAAGACTCTAGGCTGGATCACTCTGCTGGGTCAAGACCCTCAGCTGTCTGTATCCACCCAGCAGAGCCCTCTCCCCTCCCCACTGCCCCTCTGCTCTGCGTTCCTGGTAGCAATCACTAGGGAATCCTAGCCAAAGAGCTTCTCACGCAAAGGCATGCAAACTTTGACCCAGGATTGGCTGTTCAGCTCCAGGCCAAGGTCCTCTAACCTCCTGCCTGTCTCCCTCTTTCTCTGGCCGGTGCTCCCGAGGGCCCACTTCCATCTTGTGAGCTTTCTGAGACAGGGCTTGGAGATGAGAGGTGCAAAGCCTCCCGTAACCCCAGTGCACCAGACTCTCATCCAGGAGCATAGGGAGATGGGGGCCCTGACCCAGGGGCTGAGTCTGTCCAATTTTGGCCCCCAGCACTTTGCTGGTAGTCTGGCACAAAATTCAAAATAATGAATTTCTTTGGGGTCAAGGGCCCCTTAAAGAATGTGAGTGAAGCAATCCATCTGCTGCCAAGGGCAGAGGTTTTCTGGGTCCCTCGTCAGGTTTTCTAGTCCTGATGAGTAGGCTGTCATGATTCTCTGGAGCTAGGGCATTGGTGGGGACTCTGGAGAGCCGAGGGGGAGATTGGGCTACAGAGCAGGATGAGGGATCTGGGAGTGCCTTGCTCCCTACTTCCTTGCCATGGCTTGCACACAGGTTCTTTCTACTCTCTGTGGCTCTAGCTCCAACTGGGATTGAAGGACAGACCTCTCTTGGGCACTACGAAGCTCCTCAGGCTGAGCTAGAGATGCAGAGGTGGAATGAATGGAAGGATGCTGGATGGACTGGAAGCTGAGGAATACCTCCTTTGTCTCCTGCCTGTTCTGTTGCCTAAATTCCACCATTATAGCATCAGCACTTTAGGCTCAACATCACCCTGGTCATGCGCCCTATCCATAAGACAGCTGGATTTAACTCCTTTACCAGTTATTAATATCTTGCAAGGACTTGGCTTATCAGATCAATTTCCCACAGGTTGGTTTTCTGTGTTGGGGCATGGAGGAAGAAGGAGTGACAGATTGGGTCAAGGTGATAGCAAGGGTCAGATGTCCTGAGAATTACCATGGAGAAGTGCTGGAAACATGGACCAGGAGACACCTAATTTGCCGTGGAGAGGATTCAGGGGGGCTTCCCAGAGGAAGTGATGTTTTAGCTGAGACTTAAGGTAAGGGTGATTCAAAGTAGAGGTGGGCAGGCCTGGTAGGTTCTGCTAAAGATTCTGGTTTCTGCTCAGATGGGAGCTACTGAAGGGGCAAGGTGGCGACGGAAAGAGATTTTGCATTTTTGAAAAGACCACTCTGGATGCCACAGGGTGGAGAAGGAATTGGAGGGAGTGAAAGGCAAATGGGAACCAGGTTTGGAGGCTGTTAGTACCCTAGGCAGCAGTGATGGGGGCCTGGCTGAGGATGTGGCAGTGGGGCTGGACAGACTTCAGAGTGGAGAAATATGTCGTTGCCCCTTCTGTCTATTCTCTGAACAGTAGCCAGAGTGATCTTGCTTGGCCCAGACCCCACAACGTCTCCATCTCACACAGAGGAATTCCCACGTTTTTCAACAGGGAGCACCCTGCACCTGGGGTAGGGCTGGCCCCCACAAGCATCCCATCCCCTGGGGGCACTAAATTCCAGGAGGACTACCCAATTACATGACCACTGCTGCAATTTCCAGTGCCCCTGGTACTGCTCCCTCCCTCAAGAATCACTGTAAAGGGCCTTTGAACTTGCTGTTCCCTCTGCCAGGTGCATGCACCCTTCTTCCAGATGTCTGTGTGCCTTCATTCTTGATTCCACCCCTGCCTCTGCTCAGCACCATCTTCTCAGCAAGGCCTTCTCTGACCACTCTATTTTGAATTGCTGTCTGCCCCCATGTGGTCCCTACCCGTTCTCTGCTTTATTTTTCTCTATAGCACTTTTCATCCGTTGAGATTCCCTGTGCATTGTCTGCCCCACCATCAGAGTTTCAGGTCCATGTGAGCAGAGCGTTGTCTGTTTTGTTCACTTCTATATCAATCACCAGCGTCCAGAACAGTGCCTGGCACATAGTAGGCGTTTCGTAAATATTTGGGCAATGCATGAGGTGGCATCTGACTGGAGTGGGAGGTGGAGGGCCGGATGAGGCTCTGTTTTCTGGCCTGGGCCAGCGGATGGCGGTGCGTTCAATGGGTTGGGGAGCATGGCCGGGAGGGCATGTGATATAGTTATTTAGGGACAGGTTGTGCTAGACACGCAAATATGGCTTTTCTGCTTGGACATCCTACACCAGGAGGGCTCGGCAGGGGCGGGGACAGAGTCGGAAGCAGCCAGCCAGGCGAGCTGGGCGACGTTGGGGCTGCGTGTCCTGCCACAGGCGTGGACCGAAAATAGGGGCACTCGCAGGCGCCAGCTTGCAGGCAAAAGCCCAGCTCTGCACGCAAACCTGGGCCCTTTGCCCCCCTCCCTCCCCCGCCCCCGCCTAGTACCCATCCAATCGCGCACCCGCGAAGGTTCCGCAGTTCCTCTCCCTCCACTCCCACCCCCACGCTCCGCTAGAGGCTGGACCTTTAAGAGCCCCGCCCCCGACTCCCCTCCCCCGTCGCGTGACTGTGCCGGGACCCGCGTAGGGCCGTGGAGTTGGGCGGCTGGGTAGCAGCACCGGCCTCCGGGCTCTTCTCACGCAACTCCCGGCACCGCGCCCCCGGTCAGGTGGGGCGGGGCTGGGCCGCGTGAACTCTGCCCCCTGGAGGGATGTACCAGACACACGCACGCTAGCCTGGGGAGGCATCTGCGCCGGGCGCCCCCCTCCTCTGTCTCTGGACCCCTCCCCTGCCCGGCCCGAGGGTTTCCCTCTAACCCTTTCTCGGCCCCCGGGAGTTAGACGCGCAGCCTCACTAGCCGCCCGATTTTTCTGCCCGCCAAACTCTAGCAACCCCGGGAGCCAAGTGGGAACCTTGAGGGCCGCTGGGTCTCGGCTGGAGGTAGCCCTGGTTTGCGGAGTTCCAAAGTGGCCCTAGAGGCGGCGCCGAGCGCTCAGTGAGCACTCAGCGAGAGTGCACGTTCTCCATCCATTCCCGCCCCTCTGTCAGGGAGCGCGGACTTCTGCTAGTCGCCCAGGCTCTGGGGGCTCTAGCGGACGGGGCCAGCCCATCGGCGCCTTTGGCCTTCCGGCCCCGGTGACCTCGGGGCTGGGGTCGCCGCGCTTCTCACGCGAGCCTGGACTCAGTAACCCCGGTGGAAGGAGGTCATCACCCGGCAGCCCCGCCCTGCCTGCTTGGCCCCCGTCCGCAAGTAGTGAGGGGGAGGCACTTGAACGGCTAGTGTTCCAGTGGGTGCAAACATGAGGGTGAGGGGTCCCCGTGCCCAAAGATGGAGGCTCCCCATACCCTCTCTTAGCGCCGTCCTAGGACTTCTCCCCCAAATCCCTGCCTCAGCTGAACTCTGCGCTATGGGGTACCTTGGAACTGGAGGTCCCAGGTGTCCCCAGCCCTCAACCCTTAAGGTACCAGCACTTGGATGAGGAGTCCCTATAGTGGGTTCTCACCTGTTCCCCTGCATCCACCTCCCTTCCGTCCCTCCCCCACTTCCCCTCTATCCTAGAACCACCATCCCCCCTTAGGCACCTCCCTCTGTCCCATCCCGGCACTCCAGGGGGCGTGGCCACACGCACAAGCCTCCTATAAAGGTGGCAGTGCCTTCACCCTCACCCTGAAGGTGACGGTTCCTTGGAGCCTTCCCTGATCTCATTGGGGTCCCTGGCTCCAGAAACCACTTTTCCCAGCTCAGCTCAGCACCTCTTCACAGCCACAGGTGAGTGGTGAGGGCTCCTGGCTTGCCCCTTGCCTCCCAATAAAAGGAAAATTTTGATGCCTTCAGGTCTTCCTAGGTAGCCACTGGCCTAGCACCTCAAAAAAGGAGGTCCTTAGTATCATTAGTGACCATGCAGTCCAGCTTCCTAGTGGGGAAACTGAGGCTAGGGGAAGAGCAGGACTTGCCCAAGGTCCCACAGCTAGTACCAGAACTCTAGATGTAGATGGCCCTCCTCTCAGGACTCCAGGACCCAGGCTCCAGCTCCATCCCCCACTGACTCCCTGAATGCCTGGGGCTTCCCTTCAGGGTCAACTGGGAGGTTGGAATAAGGACAAGGCTGTGGGAAGCTGGGAGCATATGCAGCCCCAGCTTTAGGCTGGGTGATGAGGGGGCTTCTCCCTGGGTGGTCAGGGTGGATGGAGGGGACAGATTGGGTTCTAACCAGCTGCCTTATCTTAAAGCTACCCCTCGCCGGCTCTACCCTCCCAATGCATGGCTTGTCAGAGCTGAGATGTGCTGGCTAGGACAGGAGAGGCTGATCTGAGCAGGAGTCCAGGGCACTGCCCAGGGGTCTTCCCTATTTCATCAATTATCTTCTCTACCCTCCCCTGGGGGCAATCAGTGTGAGAGACTGCCAGCTGCAGAGAGCTGGACCACCAGTCCCTGAAAACTCACCAGTAACACCTCTCTTGGGCTCTTACCATCTTACTAAGGCTGGAGGTCCTTGGGGCACCCAATGTGCAGAAGGGGACACCATGACACACCAAGTGCTGTCCCCAGTTCACTCAGGGAGTCAGTGTGCTTTGGGATCCAGCTCCTCCAGGAGGCCTCCCTAGACAGGGGACTATAGTACTTGCGACAGGAACCATATAACCTCCCCATCTTGAGTGGCTCTCCTATGGGCAAACCTTACTAGTCAGACTGTGAGTTTCCCCAGGTCAGATCTGAGTTTTCTCTTCTCTGAGATCTAGCTGGGCATCCTGAATCAGAGATCACGTCCCACCGCCTCCCTGGTGATGTAAGCCCAGAAAGGTAAAATGACCAGTCCAACGCCACGCCATGGAGCCCGGAATACTGGGTCTCCTCACGTCCAGTCCAGGGCACCAGACAGATGCCTTGGAGAAAGTATTTCAAGAATTTGCATACCCGTTCTAGACCAAGCCTAGAGAGAAACTATTGTCTCCGCTTCTGTTAAGTTCAGATCCATTTCTAATTTCCTTTGTTCCAGTCTGGAGTTTTCTTGCAGCCCTGGCCTGCTGGGAGCCTTCCATTTATTCTCTGCTCTCTGGTGACTGGCAAATGGGGGAGGCCCAGACTACTCATTCATTGAGAATTGAGCCCAACAAAAACCCTGGCCTGGATTTCTGCGACCAGGAGCCTCAATCTAGCTGGTCTCCAGCTGCTTTTAAACTGTGGGTCAGTTGAACTCAGAGAGCTGGGGCTGAGAGCAGTGTGGCTCAGGCAGTGGCCTTCCTCTCCCCTGTTCCCTCCCCACCCTGTCCCAGGGTCTGGGAGGATTCCCTAGATCCTGGGATTGAGCAGTAGAAAACTGAGGGCTCTGGAAAAGTTCCTTTTCGTGGATTAATCTGACCACTTTTCAAAGGAACTTACCTATGACAGGAGCTGGAAACTTCCTGGGGAACTTTCCCTCAGAGGTCTGAGTCCTGGCTCTGTCAATGACTGCCAAGTAACTTTAACCAAGTCAATGTCCTTTCTGGAGGTCAATTTCCCCAAATGTGAAATGAAGCTAAAGGAGCGGATGATCCCTAGTTTTCCTGATTGCAGTGTTTTCCCAAGTGTCGTGGGTAGTCCTCAAGGGATTTGGGGTGATACACATCAGTTATGTGTTTATTTTCATATATGTTAGGGAAAAAAATCAAACCTATATTTTCACACAGATATTACTGTTTGGGATGATGCTATGTGGGTGGATTTAAAGTTAATTTTAGAAAAATATGAAGTAAATAATAGTACAGGTGCTAAATAGAAATCACAGACTAAAGTTTAGAAAATGCTGTTTTAGACTGGTGCAGCAGTTAAGAAAGGGTGTTTGGAATTAGGCAATTTGGGTTGGGAGAATGGATCTAATACTTCCTGGCTGTGTGACCTTGGGCAAGTTACTTACCTGCTCTGAGGCTCGTTGCAGCCTACCTCATAGTCTGTGGCCAGGACTGAATGAAGAATGACCATGAAATACTTGGCGCATGGTGGGAACTCAATAAACAGCTTCTCCCGCCTCCTCTTCCCCTTTATGTCCAGTGAGCAGTTCTGGATGAGGTTTCCCCTTTCCTTGACCAGCATGCTGACATTTTAGGACAGTGATTCCTTTCACCCTCCCCATCTGATGTCTTGATCTTTTCTTCCTGCCCCACCTCTCAGCAGCCACCTTGAGATCTCTACGCTGATCATGTTTTCTGTGTTTGGACTCTCCATCCCCATCTCGGCCACAGAGCTTCTCCTGGCCTCTGCCATATTCTGCCTGGTATTCTGGGTGGTCAGGGCTTGGCAGCCTCAGATTCCCAAAGGCCTGGAGAGTCCACCGGGGCCCTGGGGCTGGCCCCTGCTCGGGCACGTGCTGACCCTGGGGAAGAACCCACACCTGGTGCTGTCGAGGCTGAGCCAGCGTTATGGGGACGTGATGCAGATCCGCATTGGCAGCACACCTGTGCTGGTGCTCAGCGGCCTGGACACCATCCGGCAGGCCCTGGTGCGGCAGGGGGATGATTTCAAGGGCCGGCCTGACCTCTACAGCTTCACTCTGGTCTCTGAAGGCCAGAGCATGACCTTCAACCCAGACTCTGGACCAGTGTGGGCTGCACACCGGCGCCTGGCCCAGAATGCCCTGAAGAGTTTCTCCATCGCCTCAGACCCAGCTTCCTCGTCCTCCTGCTACCTGGAGGAGCACGTGAGCAAGGAGGCTAAGTACCTCATCGGCAAGTTCCAGGAGCTGATGGCAGGTGTTGGGCGCTTCGACCCCTACAGGTATGTAGTGGTGTCAGTGGCCAATGTCATCTGTGCCATGTGCTTTGGCCGACGCTATGACCACAATGACCAAGAGCTGCTTAGCCTAGTCAACCTGAATAATGAGTTCGGGGAGGTGGCTGCCTCTGGGAACCCAGCCGACTTCATCCCTATCCTCCGTTACCTGCCCAACCCTGCCCTGGATATCTTCAAAGACCTGAATAAGAAGTTCTACATCTTCATGCAGAAGAGGGTCAAGGAACACTACAAAACATTTGAGAAGGTACAGGCTGGGGAGAGGCAGGTGGCTGATGGGGAGCAGGTAGGGTCAGGGGCCAGGAGGTCAGAGATAACTGGAGCAGCATGGGGTTTGGCAGGCTCTCAGGGGCCTTCACCCTGGGATTTTGGAGCCAGTAGTCAAATAGATTCCATCCTTGGTGGGAAAATAGAACTTTTTCTTGACCAGCCCTAATATCCTTCCATCAGACAGTAATATTTACTGAATAGCCAGTCCATGCAGGACCCTAGGCCAGTTGTTGTGGGGACCAGGAAGAGTTAGAGTTGGTCTCCTGGCCTCCTGGAAGAGAAAAAGAACACGTCCAGATGATAGTGGTACCAGGCTCTGTCAGGAGTCCCTTGAGTTGGGGCTGTCAGTATTCTGAGGCAGGAGAGAGCCTTGGAGAGGCAAGAGAAGCTGGGAAGACAGACTCTTGAACAAAGGAGCTAAGGATGGTGAGGGACCAGGCCTGGATGGAGAGGTAGGTCTGGGTTTGGGGTCTTGCTCACCTTTGAGCCTTCTCTACCCAGGGCCACATCCGGGATATCACAGACAGCCTGATCGAGCACTGTCAGGACAAGAGACTGGACGAGAATGCCAATATCCAGCTGTCGGACAAGAAGATCATTAGTGTTGTCTCGGACCTCTTTGGAGCTGGTATGAGCTATCCCCCTCTGCCCTTCTTGTGCTCAACTGCCCTGACACCAACTGCCTAACTTCTCCCTCTGTTCTCCCCTGGCCAGGGTTTGACACAGTCTCAACTGCCATCTCCTGGAGCCTCCTATACCTGGTGACAAGCCCCAGTGTGCAGAAAAAGATCCAGGAGGAGCTGGGTAGGTGGTGGCTTCCTTCAAAGCACTCAAGGCAGGGGGCCTGGCCAAGATCTGGGAAGCCCCTTCATCCAACTGGTCCTTTGTGTTCTGCAGACACAGTGGTTGGCAGGGCGCGGCAGCCCCGACTCTCTGACAGACCCCAGCTGCCCTATATGGAGGCCTTCATCCTGGAGACCTTCCGACACTCCTCCTTTGTCCCCTTCACCATCCCCCACAGGTGAGGCCCCATGGATCCACTGCTGTCTGATAGTGGGCCTTACTCCAGTCCATGTACCTGATCAGGGCTGGTGGGACAGCCATAGTACGGGAGGCAGGGGGATGTCCTTGTGGCCCTGAACCTGACTGAGCTTCCTCCCTTCCTAGTACCACAAGAGACACAAGTCTGAGTGGCTTTTACATTCCCAAGGGGCATTGTGTCTTTGTGAACCAGTGGCAGATCAACCATGACCAGTAAGTTGAGAGGGGGCAGGGGAAACTCCACCCTCTCCCAAGCTTCAGATTCTGCTGTCTGTGGGCCACTTGCCCCTCCCCTACTCTTTGGGACCGGGGCTCAACTCACTTGATGCCTCTGAGCCCCCGAGCTGCCCCTTAGCTGCCTCTCTCTGATTGCAGGAAGCTGTGGGGCGATCCGTCTGAGTTCCGACCAGAACGGTTTCTCACTCCCGATGGCACCATCAACAAGGCACTGAGTGAAAAGGTGATTCTCTTTGGCTTGGGCAAGCGGAAGTGCATTGGGGAGACCATTGGTCGCTTGGAGGTCTTTCTCTTCTTGGCCATCCTGCTGCAGCAGGTGGAATTCAGCGTGCCACCGGGTGTGAAGGTGGACATGACCCCCATCTATGGGCTGAGCATGAAGCATGCCCGCTGCGAGCACTTCCAGGTGCAGGTGCGCCCTTAGGAGGCTGAGGGCCCTGCAGCCTAGACTCTGTCTACCTGACCTGCCTGGGCAGCCAGGCCAGGAGGCTGGTCCAGGGGGCGTCTAATCTTTAGCCTGAAACCCGTGGATATTGGTCTGACTGATTTTTGCCATCTGGGCTGCAGGCAAGCCTGAGGGATCGTGCCTGCCCCCACCCTGGGCTTGCCCCTCTGCATACTGACCACAGACAGTGGACACAGCAGGGGCCACACAGGAGCTGATGGAGCCTTCTGAAGTTGTGCTTGAGCTAGGAGGCCTGGTAGGGTTAGGAGATCCTCAGCCCTCTGGAAACCTCTAGGGAGCACTCTGGAAGCCCCTGAGCCCAGCAGCTGACTGGCTTTCTGTGGGAGCTGACTGGCTTGAGAAACATTTAGAGCAGGCCACACCAGGGCCTGTCCGATCTCTTTGACAGTTGGGAGCCATGAAGATTGAAGGGAAGAGGCATCCCAGGATACTGGCACAGAGGTTGGTCTCCCCACTTGAACGAGGCTGAGCAATCTGACAGCACGGGTCTGGGATATGTTGCCTGGGGGGATTGCCTCCCTCTGCCCTCTTGCAGGCAGGAACAGGGCAACCTCCTGGCCTTGCAGGGCCCCTGTTCCTGTGCAGGGGGGGCTGGGGACTTGTGTCAAAGAGGAACAGAGAGCAGAGGGAGTGCCCAAATCCAGGCACCAGGACAGGCAGGAGTGAGGGGTTAGTAATTCAGTCACCTTCTACTGGTCTCCTTTCTCTACGCCCTGTATTAAAATGTTTTTTAAAAATGTTTGTATGCAAGGAGCTTTTTATTTTAGCCTGCATTGTACTTGCATGTTTGCATTTATCATATATAAAGAGCTTAAGAACAATTTATTGAGTGCAACAGAGAAAATTCTAACCCAGGTATCCAGAAATGTGTAGGAAACATCTACCTGAGCTAAATAAAGACATTATCCAGAAGTCCTACAGGTGGAGATTTTTTGAATCTTAAATGAAGCCGTCACTCATCTACATGCCCACTCTGAGCCCAGTCTCGAGTCAAGTTCTACGGTGGGAGGAGGAGGAAGAGGAGGCGGTGAAGAGATGAAGCCACTGGTCTCAGGCAGCACACAGTCTGCGTGGGGCCGGGACTCGATCACTTCACCGCCTTCCTCCTTCTCTAACTGATCACACGTTGATGAAGAGCATTCTCTGGACCAGGCACTGGGGGTATAAAGTGAATAAAACATGGTCCCTGCCTTCGAGAGCCTCCCAAGCTGGTTGGGGAAACCGACTCATAAACACATTATCCAATTCACTGTGATTAGGGCTCTGTCAGACAGATGCATACAGGAGGGTGAGGCCCAGAGCCGGGGCAGGGCTAGGTGCTGGGAAAGGCTCCCAGGTCTTAGGGGTATCTGCGCAGAGCCCTTCCTGAAGGATGAGAGGCAGTCTCACTTGGGTCTCACAGCATCATATACTCAAGTCCAACAGCGTAGAATCTGGTCATGGTGTGGGGGGAGGAGAGAAGTTCTCGGCTCAGAAGTTGTGGTCAGCTCCTCATCAGCCACGCCTGGTTCAGGTCCTGCAGCCCTACTAGAACCCAAGGCTGGTCACGGATGGAGAATAAGGTGTTTGAGTGTCAGGCCCCATAAGCAGACTTTGGCCCAGATTTCAACACTGAAAGCCCCTGTCCATCTGGGATGGCAGAGAAGTGGTGCCAAGTAGGAGCAGAGGCTGGACCCATGTAGACAGAAGCTGCCCTGACTAACGGACTGGGGGGAGTTGCATCTTGGGATGTGACCCTCAGCCCAGCTCTCTTCCTGAAGCATTGTGCAGTGACCAGCAGTTGCCGTTCATGCGCTGTGCTTTCTGGCAGGGTAGCTAGCTCCGCCTCACCAAGGGTTTCAGGTTGCTGCAAGGAAGGAGCTGAAGTCAGCTGAAGCAATCCTGTTTATGCAGGGGATGAGGAATTTGGTGGCCAATCATTCTTGTATTGATTTATTTTTTACTTAAAAAATAACGTATTATATGCTATAACATAGATGAACCTTGAAAACATCATGCTAAGTGAAAGAAGCTAGACACAAAAGGTCACATATAGTGTGATTCCATTTACATGAAATGTTTAGAACGTGCAAACCCATAGAGACAGAAAGTAGATTAGTGGTTACCAGGGGATGGGGGCAGGGGGTACAGAAGGTGCAGGTTTGCTTTTAGGGGTGATGGAAATATTCTGGAATTATATAGTGGTGATGGTTTTATAACTTTGTGAATATACTAAAAAACCACTGAATTATGCAGTTTAAAATGGTTAAAGCAGTAAAAAAAGAAAAAGTTTGCCAACCTTTGTTCTAAAAAAAAAAGTGAGGGAGGAATGGGAACAGCATATGCAAAACAATTTATGTAACTGTTCTCAGTAATCATATTGGTATTGATAATAGTATTTCTATATTGAGACTGTAGTGTAATGTGGGATAAAACAAATGAATAATTAATAATGAGGATATTCTAACTCATCATCCCCTGTATCCTTAAGAACCAGGATTTTTGGTATGGAAAAAAGGAGATATAGATGTAATATAGAAAGAATTAAGTTAAAAATATATACATTGTATATATAAAATATATACTATATAGTATATACATATTATGTATATATTTTCTAAGTGTTAGAAACAATGACCAGCTCATAGCAATGAGCATCCCTAATGCCTAGACTACCATCCATGGCTTCTTGGCTGGTTACAAACCTGGGGCAGGAAATGTGAAAGATGAACCCGAAACAGTTGCTCATACCAGATAGCAAAGAAGCCACAAAGACTACCAGGAGTGGATCAAGCCATTCAGGAGCCAACTGAAAAGGCTCCAACAGGCCAAAGATAGGACACTTTGCGTCTCAATAATAACTGCCATTGATTAAAACCCATCAACTATGTTTGAATCCATGAGTTCATAAAGATTTTTTTTTTAAATTAGCTGGTCACCTTCAGAGGAACTGATTCACTATCTTAAAAAGTGAAAAACAAAGGCAAACAATCAAGCATTTACCCTGCTTTTCCTATATGAACTATACCTGCAGATAACCAAATAGTAGATAAGAAGCATCTCTTAATAAAAGTATCCCATTAATAAATGAAAAGGAAATAATAGAATTAGAATGTCACTATTTCACAGCCACCAATAAATTAATGGATCTGGGCATTGTGTCCAACAATTGCTAGCATCATAAAAAAACAGAAAACTAGATCTGTGCCTCCTGATGAAAGAACCCAACACCACCTACAATATTGCCCAAGGGATTGAACGAGAGTCTGACCGAGCCTCTGGATCCAGCTGCCAGTTTGCAGTCAATATGGAGGATGAAGAAACACACAGAACAGAAACATAAGGGTGCAATCAGTGAAATTCAAACTTTGGAAAACTCTACAGGTGAAAAGGCTTGGGGTCTTCCACAGAAAAACTGTAAGGGAAAGAAAAGATGGAGGGGAAACATAGTTTAAAAGAGACTTTAAAAGATGTGTCAAATTTTAAGAAATGAGCAACACTAAACTATAGCATCTAGGAATACACACTTGGTGATAAATCTTATAAGAACAAGGAAATAATTACTATAGGAGTCTGAAGAGTGCTTACTTTTGGGCGAGGGAGTGGGTTATAATTGAAACGGGACAGGGGGAGAGCTTCTAGGATGGTTGATAAAGTTCTATTTCTTAACCTGGGGTGGTTCAAGGAGGCTTGCTTCATAAAAATGAAGAAAAAATATAAATAACTTGTACTGATTGCTCTTTGCTTTTTAGAAATATAATTAATATATGTTGTCAGGCTCTTCAGTCAAAGACTACCAAGAACACACTTGTCATTAAACAAGTTGGGTTTTTGACTCACTGCAATGAGGGAGAACGCATACCACGGGGAACTGTAAGGTGTCTCCATACGAGGATCTTAGAAAGAACTCACTATGATTTGGGCTTTGGTTGAGTGATTTAGGGGAGGGTCAGCCCTAGAATGGATGCTGTCAGAAAGTGGGGGCAATTTTATGATTGGGTATTTGTTGGGTATCACCATGATCTTGCTTAGACAAAATGGTGAAGTGACCTTGTTTTTTCCATTAAATTTTTTTTTTTGTTAAACACATAACGTAAAATTTGCCATCTTAATCATTTTTTAAGTGTACAGTTTAGTGGTAATAAATACATTCACAATGTTATGCAATCATCACCACCATCCGTCTCCATACCTCTTTTCAACTTGTAACACTGAAACTCAACACCCGTTAAACAGTAACTCCCCACTCTCCACTCCCTGCGGGCATTCTACATCTGATTCCATGAAAAGTGGCCTTATTTTGTTTTATTTTATCATGTTCTCAGAATAACCTTGTCTGAGGTTAGTATTCTGTGCATAAAGCACTGGAAAAGAGGAGAACAAAGTGGCCTCTGAGCATCAGACCAACTTGTAATAATATCGAGTTCTAGCTGTGAGCATCAGATTGGTTCCAACTATCAGGGACCATTGTTTCTCGGTCCTCCTTTTTTGTCAAATACAGACAAATTTAGGTCTCAGGACATTCATCCATTATATCCAGATTTTCATCATTGCCACGGTTTTGATGATTAAGATCAATTTGCTGATTAAGAAGACCGTTCACTAAACATAGTCTATAATTGAACCAGGATTAATCTTTTCTTCTTCTGTTGTAGGATGAGTTATTGAACCATCTGATGTAACAATGGCTGCCCAGTTAGTAGTGCCCTAGTAGAACTTAATATTCTATACAGGCTATATTGGCCAATTGTAACATAGACAACTATCAGAATCAAAATGACTACTAGTCTTCTGATAGGTTTGGAAGCCAAGGACCCGGATTACTAAATCCAGGCAATCAAAACATGACCCAGAATTCAGTTTGGCCTATTTTAGAGAATCAGGTGGCTTTTTCTATTTGCCGTGTAGTATTTACACAGGTGCAGCAAGTAGCACATGCTATAGCCCAAATTTCCCCTTGGTTAAGAGGAAATCACAGGCTATACGATTGTCTGTGACAACTCTAGTTAATGAATTTAGACTAGTTTGTTGGGCTTTCAGAGCAGAGGTGGGCTCATATATGACTTCTGGTAGGTCAGAGACCAGGTTTGAACCTCTTCTAGTTATACTATTACCACTGTGGGAATTGCAGCTGGCAGAGTACACGTGAAGAGGGAATCAGTTATCCCTCCTGGAAGCTCTTCTGAATCATCTGTGCTTGCCTCATTTTGGAGGCTTCTGAGTGTCTTTTTAAGAAAGCATGATATACTTTAGTGTCTGTAAAAAGAAACACTCATACATTGCTGTGGATATGTAAAATGATGTCGCTGCTTTGGGAACAGTTCCTCAAAAGATTAAAATAGAGTTACCATATGACCCAGAAATTCCACCCTTAGGTATATAACCAAGAGAATTGAAACGTATGCCCACACAAAAACTTGCACGTGAATGTTCATAACAGTGTTATTTATAATAGAAAAAGAGTGGAAATAATCCAAATGTTCATCACCTGATGAATGGATAAACAAAGTGTGGTATATCCATACAATGGAATATTCTGCCATAAAAGGAAATGAAGCACTGATACATGTTGTAGCATGGATGAGCCTTGAAAACATTATGCTAAGTGAAAGAAGCCAGATCACATCTTATATGCAGGTCACATATTATATGATTCAATTTACATGAAATGTCCAGAATAGGCAAATCTATGGAGACAGAAAACACATTAGTGGTCGCCAGGGGCTGAGGGGAGTGACTGCTAATGGGTACAGAGTTTCTTTTTGGGGTGAGGAAAATGCTCTGGGATTAGTGGTGATGGTTACACAACTTTGTGAACGTAGTAAATCCCATTGAACTGTACACTTTAAAAGGGTGAATATGATGGTATATGTATCTCAATTTAAAAAATCACGTCAGGAAATGGGACGCCAGAATAAACCAGCCTTGTAGAATGTTGAAGCTATTCACATTCGGTCTAAGAATCAATCAGAATTTTTCTGCCTTTTATTAGACACATTCAGAATCCTCTGTGCATACTCGTGTAATGTGTTTAATGTAATATATATATAAGACAGACTGAAGCATTATTTGAGTGTTTGGTTCAAACCCCCATACTTTGTTCTAATCATGATATTTTCTTCCCTTATCCATACAGGTTTGTCAGCATCTAACCTCAAACTCCTCCTGGCTGAATTCTTGCTTCCTATTGTAATTTCTTTGTAACCCTAATTTCTGAGCTCATTTGGTAAAATAGCAATTTTTCATCAAAGATAGGTTAGAATTACAGCAGATGTTTTAGGGAACTTTTTTGGAAATTTTTTGATTTAATAAGTTTTATACCTCCTCAATGTTTTAGAACAAAAAGGAAAACAAAAACCCAGTTCTACAATTGTCAATGTTTTTGTCGGTGATAAAGGCTTTCATTTCATGTACATTTTAGGAGTATCTAATCCATTCAGACAAATCTCACATTAAAAAAAGAGCTAACTACTAAATTAGATTACAAGGTCCCTTATGAATCTATCAGAGCTCTGTGCTAATTGATTTTGGAGACTAAGCACTTATGTGAATTTAAAATAAGGAAATTCAAGAATTTCTAAAAAATAAAGGAGAAAATTTTAACTTATAATTTTTAAATATGATGATTCTTTAAAGATTATTTTTGTCTCACCAGCTGAAACTGAACCCTGAAGGGAAAAAAGGAATTAACTGAATTAAGTTAATGGCCTTGGTCATTAAGTTACAAGGTAAAAAGAAGTGCAGTCTACTCAGAGCTTTTAACCAAGTTAAGTAGTTTAATAATTGGAACATATCCATAACAGGAAAAAATAAAAGTATTTCTAGTTAACATGAATCTTTGGAAATTAGTCTGGTTTGATAATATGACTTATCCCTGATTTTATCACAATTTTAGCAATTGTAGCACTAGTCTAGGCAATGCAAAAGCTTCACTTTCTCAAAGAAAGCCTAGTGAGTTTGAACATCCTCAATTTCCTATACTAATTTACTGGTCAGACAAACTAACGCTGCTTTCGTTGTTATTTAGAAATATGTAAACTTATGTGTTCAACTAAATTAAATCATAAAAAATATTTTTGTAACTTCACACAGTATTGCAAATTGAATCTAAACTTGAGCTATCTATGCAAATTCTAAAAATGTCATATTTTTTCTGGTGATTTTTCATATTAATGTTGATTGTATTTGAGTGACTGAAATTTGGTTTTTAAGATCCCTAACTGACTTGAGGTCTTGAAAGTTATTAATTATTAATTTTAAAATAACCTAAGGAAATTAGAATTTATAGGACAGTGAGAACAAATGTACTGAGTTAATAACTTTTTGTTGTTGTTGCTGAGGAAGATTCACCCTGAGCTAACATCTGTTGCCAATCTTCCTCTATTTTATATGTGGGTCACTGCCACAGCATGGCTGACAATGAGTGGTGTAGGTCGAGCCCAGGGAACTGAACCTGGCCCGCTGAAGCAGAGCACGCCAAACTTAACCACTAGGCCATGGGGCCGACCCCAATAGCTTTTTCTTATTCTTTTGCCTACATACAAATGCAATTATCCTTTATAAAGCTTATCCTTTTTTTCCTTCTAGCTTTCTTTTCTTTTTTTCCCCAGCTTTATTGAGACATAATTGACATATAACATAGTATAAGTTTAAGATGTAGAAATTAATGTGTTGATTTGATGCACTTATATACTGCAAAATGATTCCACCATAGCCTTAGCTAACCTCCATCACGTCACACAATTACCATTTGTTTTTTGTGGTGAGAACATTTAATTTCTACTTTGCTAGCAACTTTCAAGTACATAATACAGTATTATTAACTATGATCACCATGCTGTACATTAGATCCCCAGAGCTTATTCATCTTATAACTGGAAGTTTGTGCCCTTTGACCAACATCTTCCCATTTCCCCCACCCCCAAACCCCTGGTAACCACCATTCTACTCTCTGTTTCTATGACTGAACTTTTTTAGATTTCACATATAAATGATATTATACAGTATTTGTCTTTCCCTATCTGACTTATTTCACTTAACATAATGCCCTCAATGTCTATCCATGTTGTCACAAATGGCAGGATTTCCTTCTTTCTTATGGCTAAATGATATTCCATTGTGTGTGTGTGTATATATACATATACCTATATATATACACATATACCTATACATATACACACATACACACACACACAAATATATATGTACCACATCTTTATTCGTTCATCTGTTGACAGACACTTAGGTTGTGTAGGTATCTTGGATATTGTGAATAATGCTACAATGAACATGGGAGTGCAGATATCTCTTTAAGATGCTGTTTTCATTTCTTTTGGATATATACCCTGAAGTGGGATTGCTGGATCATAAGGTATTTCTATTTTTAATTTTTTGAGGACCCTCCATACTGTTTTCCATAGTGGCTGCACCAATTTACATTCTCATCAGCAGTGCGCAAGGGTTCCCTTTTCTCCACATGGTAGCCAACACTTGTTATGTCTTGGCTTTTTGATGATAGGCCTTCTACAGGTGTGAGGTGATATCTCATTATGGTTTTGATTTGCATCTTCCCTGATGATTAATGATGTCAAGCACCTTTTCATGACCCATTGGCTGTTTGTATGTCTTCTTTGGAAAAGTGTCTATCCAGTTCCTCTGTCCATTTTTAAATCATATTGTTTGTTTTTATGCTACTGAGTTGTATGAGTTCTTTACATATTTTGGATATTAACCCTTATCAAATATATGATTTGCCAATATTTTCTCCCATTCTATAGGTTGTCTTTTCATTTGTTGGTTGTTTCTTTTGGTGTGCCAAGGCTTTTTAGTTTGATGTAGTCTCTGTTTATTTTTGCCTTTGATATCACATCCAAAACATCATTGCCAAGACCAAGGAGCTTTCCCCCTATGTTTTCTTCTAGTAGTTTTACGGTTTTCATTTTGTGTGTGTGTGTGTGTGTGTGTGTGTGTGTGTGTGTGTGTGTGAGGAAGACTAGCCCTGAGCTAACATCCATTACCAATCCTCCTCTTTTTTGCTGAGGAAGACTGGTCCTGGGTTAACATCCATGCCCATCCTCCTCTACTTTATATGGGATGCCGCCACAGTATAGCTTGACAAGCAGTGTGTCTGTCCGCACCTGGGATCAGAACCTGCGAACCCCGGGCCAATGAAGCAGAGCGGGTGAACTTAACTGCTACGCCACTGGGCTGGCCCCTACTGTTTCAGTTTTTATTTTTAAGTCTTTAGTCCATTTTGAGTTAATTTTTGTGAATGGTATAAGATTAGGGTCCAATTTCATTCTTCTGCATGTGGTTATCCAGTTTTCCCAACACTATTTATTGAAGAGACTATCCTTTCCCCACTGAGTATTCTTGGCTCCCTTGTCAAATGTTAGTTGACCATATATGCAAGAGTTTATTTCTGGACTCTCAATTCTGTTCCATTGGTTTATGTGTCTATTTTTATGCCAGTACCATACTGTTTTGATTATTGTAGCTTTGTAGTATAGTTTGAAATCAGGAAGTGTGATGCCTCCAGCTTTGTTCTTCTTTCTCAAGATTGCTTTGGTTTTTCGGGATCTTTTGTGGTTCCATACAAATTTTAGAATTATTTGTTCTATTTCTGTGAAAAATGCCATTGGAATTTTGATAACAATTGCACTGAATCTATAGATGGCTTTGGGTAGTATGGGCATATAAAAAATGTTAATTCTTCTGATCCATATACATGGGGTATCTTTCCATTTGCATCCTTTTCAGTTTCTTTCACCAAAATCTTAAGAGTTTTCAGTGTTCAGAACTGTCATCTCCTTGGTTAAATTTACTCCTAAGTATTTTATTGTTTTTGATGCTGCTGTGAATGGGATTGTTTTCTTTATTTCCTTTTCAAATTGTTTGATGTTAGTGTATAAAAACACAGCTGATTTCTGTATGCTGATTTTGTATCCTGCAACTTTACTGAATTCGTTTATAAGTTCCAGCAGTTTTTTGATGGAATCTTTAGGATTTTCTATACATAAGATCACATCATCTGCAAACAAAGACAATTTTACTTCTTCCTTTCTGATTTGGATACCTTTATTTCTTTTCTTGCCTGATTGCTTTTGCTAGAACTTCCAGTACTATGTTGAACAGGAGTGGTGAGAATGGGTGCCCTTGTCTTGTTCCTATTCTTTTGTTTTGTTTTGTTTTTTGTTTTTGTGGGGAAGACAAGCCCTGAGCTAACATCTGTTGCCAATCCTCCCCTTTTTGCTGAGGAAGACTGGCCCTGAGCTAACATCGTGCCCATCTTCCTCCACTTTATATGGGACGCCGCCACAGCATGGCTGACAGGCAGTGCGTCGGCGGGCGCCCGGGATCCGAACTCGCGAACCCCGGGCTGCCAAGCGCGGACTAAACCGCTGCGCCACCGGGCGGCCCCTTGTTCCTATTCTTAAAGGAAAAGCTTTCAATCTTTCACCATTGAGTATGATGTTAGCTGTGGGCTTGTCATACATAGCCTTTATTATGTTGAGGTATGTTCCTTCTACACCCACTTTGTTGAGTGTTTTTATAGTGACAGGATATTGTATTTCGTCAAATGCTTTTTCTGCATCTATTGAGATGATCATATGATTTTTATCCTTCATTTTGTTAATGTGGTGTATCATGTTTATTGATTCTTGTATGTTGAACTATCCTTGCATCCAGGGATAAATCCCACTTGATCATGGTGTATGATCCTTTTTTTTTTTTTTTTTTTTGTGGGGAAGACCAGCCCTGAGCTAACATCCGTCGCCAATCCTCCCCTTTTTGCTGAGGAAGACTGGCCCTGGGCTAACATCCGTGCCCATCTTCCTCCACTTTATATGGGACGCCGCCACAGCGTGGCTGATAGGCAGTGCGTTGGCGGGCGCCCGGGATCTGAACTCGCGAACCCCGGGCTGCCAAGCGCGAACTAAACCACTGCGCCACCGGGCGGCCCCGGTGTATGATCCTTTTAATGTGCCATTGAATTCTGTTTGCTAATATTTTGCTGAGAATTTTTCATCTATATTCATTAGGGATACTCGTCTGTAATTTTCTTTTCTTGTAGTGTCCTTATCTGGCTTAGCTATCAGGGTAATGCTGGCCTTGTAAAATAAGTTTGGGAGTGTTCCTTCCTCTTCAATTTTTTGGAAGAGTTTGAGAAAGATTGGCATTAGCTCTTCTTTAAATGTTTGGTAGAATTCACCACTGAAACCATCTGGTCCTGGGCTTTCCTTTGTTGAAAGTTTTTTGTTTACTGATTTAGTCTCTTTACTCATTATTGGTCTGTTCAGATTTTCTATTTCTTCATGATTCAGTGATGGTGGATTGTATGTTTCTAGGAATCTATTCATTTCTTCTAGGTTATCCAATTTGTTGGCATCTAATTGTTCATAGTAGTCCCTTATGGTCCTTTGTATTTGCGTGATATCAGTTTTAATGTCTCCTCTTCCATTTCTGATTTCATTTATTTGAGTCTTCTCTTTTTCTTAGTCTAGCTAAGAATTTATCAATTTTATTTATCTTTTTAAAAAACAGGCTCATAGTTTCATTAATCTTTTTTGTTTTTCTGAGTCTTTGTTTCATTTATTTCTGCTCTGATCTGTGTTGTTTCCTTCTTTGGGCTTCCTTCCTTAATTTTGGGCTTAGTTTCTTCGTCTTTTTATAGTTCCTTGAGGCATAAAGTTAGATTTTTTTATTTAAGATCTTTCTTTTTTCTTAATGTAGGCATTTATCACTGTGAACTCCCCTCTTAGAACTGCTTTTGCAGCATCAGTTAGGTTTTGGTGTGTTGTGTTTCTGTTTTTGCTTGTTTCAAGCTATTTTTTAACTTTCCTTTTGACTTCTTTGACTCATCGGTTGTTCAGGATTGTGTTGTTTAATTTCTACATATTTGTGAATTTTCCATCTTTCCTCCTTTTAGTTATTTCTAGTTTCATACCATTGTAGTTGGAAAAGATACTTGGTAGTATTTCAGTATTCTTAAATTTGCCATGACTTGTTTTGTGACCTATCATATGATCTATCTTGGAGAATGTTCCATGTGCACTTGAGAAGAATGTATATTCTGCTGCTGTTGGATGGAATACTCTTTATATGTCTGTTAGGTCCATTTGTTCTAAAATATGGCTCAAGTCCAATGTTTCCTTGTTGATTTTCTTTCTGGATGATTTATTCATTGTTGAAAGGGGGATATTGAAATCCTCTACTATTATTGTATTGCTGTCTATTTCTCCTTTCAGATCTGTAAGTATTTGCTTGATATATTTAAGTGCTCTGATGTTGGGTGCATATATGTTTATGATTATTATATCTTCTTGATGAATTGACCCATTTATCATTATATAATTACCTTCTTTGTCTCTTGTTAGCATTATTGGCTTAAAGTCTATTTTATTTGATATAAGTATAACTACTCATGCTCTCTTTTGGTTTCCACTTGAATGGAATATCTTTTTCCATCCCTTCACTTTGAGCCTATGTGTGTCCTTAAAGTTGAAGTGAGTCTCTTGTAGGCAGCATATAGTTGGATCTTGTTTTTTATCTATCCAACCACTTTGTGTCTTTGGATTGGAGAATTCAATCCATTTACACTGGAGTAATTATTGATAGGTAGGGACTTACTAATGCCATCTTATTGTTTTCTGGCTGTTTTATAGTTCCCTGGTTCCTTTCTTCCTCTCTTGCTGCCTTCCTTTGTGAAGTGATGATTTTCCATAGTGGTATGCTTTGATCTCCTTCTCTTCATCTTTGGTGAATCTACTGCAGGTTTTTGCTTTGTGGTTACCGAGAGGCTTACATAAAACATCTTATAGGTATAACAGTCTATTTTACACGGATAACAATTTAACTTTGATCACATACAAAAACTCTACCCTTTTATCCCCCTTTTATGTTTTTGATGTCACAATTTACAACTCTTTATATTGTGTATCCATTAACAAATTATTGTAGCTATAGCTATTTTAATCTTTTTTGTTCTTTAACCTTTATACTGGAGTTAAGTGGTTAACACACCACCATATTACAGTATTAGAGAATTCTGAATTTGACTATATGCTTACTTTTACCAGTGTGATGTATATTTTCATATTACTTATTAGCATCTTTCAGCTTGAAGAACTCCTTTCAGCGTTTCTTGTAAGACAGGTTTAGTGGTGATGAACTCCCTCAGCTTTTGTTTGTTAGGGAAACTCTTTATCTTGTACAAGGCTTAACTTAAAATAGCAAAGCCAATGTGATATACACTACCTAATAATATGTTAATAATATTAATTATAAGATTGCAAATTAAAACTTCAAATAATATTGGCATCCAACATTGTAGGGTACGACTAAATCTTTAAATATATTCATATAATAATGTCAGCAAACAAAAAATTAAATATGATAGGAAAAAGGGGACTTACAGCTAAAAGAAAATTATGGAATATACAGTTTGTTCTAGATATGAAAAAATAAATAATTATTCTTTGTCCTCTGCATACTCTACTCAGACAACAAAATTTTATTTTGCC
Organism: Tapirus indicus; assembly: GCA_031878705.1. Taxonomy (NCBI): domain Eukaryota; kingdom Metazoa; phylum Chordata; class Mammalia; order Perissodactyla; family Tapiridae; genus Tapirus; species Tapirus indicus. The sequence continues at coordinate 64,080,472 of CM062918.1, read as the reverse complement.
TCATCTATGTTCATACTCTCAATTCTCAAAAATCTAATTTTTGTGTTTTGATGCTGCCTCTTACTATGCTCCTTTGTTGTTTAGAATAAAGTAACAAGAATTCTTCACTCCAGGAAGGACTAAAATTCTTAATTCTTATCATGTTAACTTTTATTATGTTTATTTTAAATATTGTTATTAGAATTCTGATTAACGAGGTAGCCAAGATAATAACATATTCCTTGTTCTTGTGGCCAGTCTGTTCTAACAACTTTTTTGACATTGCCTTTCCAAAGTTCAGAATAATGAAATGTTAAGTCTTTGGGATAGTGATTGATGGTTATACAACATTGTGAATGTACTTAATGCCATTTAATTGTACCCTTAAAATGATTAAAATGGTAAACTTCAGGTTATGTATATTTTACCACAATTGAAAAAAGAATAAGAGTCTTCTGTACCTAAACTGACTTTGAGGTTTCCCAGATGGTCACTAGGGAACCATAGAGATTTGCTTCTTCTCATAAAGAAGGAATAATAAGTTTTCTTTGTTAATTTCCAGATTTTATGTAGCTCAAAATATGGAGACAATTCTTTCATTTTCCAAGGATGAAAGTAAATTAAATCTGACACATCAGAAGAGAAGTTAAGTTTTGATACTAACATAAATATATTTCAGGGACTATGTACTTTTTAGTTTGAAAATAGGCATTGTCATGTTCACCTACAACAACTGAAACAATAACTGTATACAGATTGATGAACAATTTTTGTTTCTATGTTTAAATACCCATTTGAACTTGGTACAATCATAAAAACACTTTATGGCATAAATGACTGACTAAAGCTCATAGACTGATGTGTATTATTCTCAACAGAGAGTTCCACTTTCCTTGTTCTAGTATTATTGATTATTAAAATAAATTAATCAGAGCCATTCAGTCTTATCATGCTCAAGTAGTTTCTGTTTTGTTTCCTTGCACTTGCCTAAACGTCCCTGCTACAACTTATATCAGAAATTGAATCTTCTAGAAGGAACGTCAAAAAGGCTTAATAACAAACCATCACAGACACTTGCCAGACTGTATTAAATGACCCAGTCAGGATCTCCAGGACCTTATTAGTCAAGAGGCAGAGACTTCATGGAAGTAAAGAGCTCAACTCCAAGACCTTTCCAGATCAATGCCCATAAATAGGGCTAATATTTACCTTTTAATTCTTTTAAAAGGTAAATCTTTAATGATTTAAATCTTTCCTTAAAAGGTAAATCTATTAATGATTTACCTTTTAATTATTTTAAATAATGAACTTTAAATTTTTAATTTTTCTGACCCTCCTAATTCTAGGACTAACTATATAGAGGCAGCTCATTTGTTAGATTCAGTAGCTAGCTCAGGAAATTTAACTCATTGTTAGATCTGTCATTTGTCTCCAAGAATTCTAGGGAGATCTCTTCTATTAGTGTATTCTGCTGAAGATGCCATCGGCTGCAATTGTGATAAGGCTCATTCACGGAAATTAATTTCTGTTTCTGATTGATCCACAATTCGTAACTTAAATGTGAAAACAAAGTACATCGTACAGGCTGATTATGTTGAGGAAATGAAACTAGTTAGTTATGATAGTTCAAAAAAATTTTTTTAGGTGTATGGCTTGTGTTAAGATAACTCATGTAAATATGACATAAACACCTCAGTTATAAAGGGTAAGTTTTCTGTAAAGCCATGTAATAGAAAGTCTTGCTGACTGTGCCACATCACAAGAAATAACCAATGACACTTTAACACTCAACTAATTGATCAAGGAAAATGTCCTTGTCCTGGTAGGACTAACTATGCCCTTTGAGTTGTCACTTCAGACATATTTAGCTATAATAGTTCCCAGACATCTGAGAAATAGATAGCAAATTTAACAAAATTACAGATTGTGCTTTGTGTGTTTATGCCAAATGAATATTGCTACACAGTGGGAACCTTGAAGGGAGTGAGGAGCCTGCTACACAGGAATGTTTTTTATACCATTCTTGGATTTTAATACTTTTATGCTCTCTGATAGTATCTCAGATGATTTAATCTGCTCTCTTTGGTATGCCTGTTAAAGTGCAGAGCATTTAGGAGGAGCCCAAGGAATTACTTTTCAACCCTTTGGGAGTACGTTTGCTCCTTGATTTGGTATACCTGCATTTGAACGGTATATACAAAATCTTTTTTTTCCTGTAGCAGTCACTGCTGATGCCCAACAAAAGGGCCTTGATTCATTTGCCACCATTAATTATAGAATTAGACTGAGCTACTTGTTTGCTGAATAAGATGGTGTCTGTCCATTAGCAAATACCTCCTCTTGTATATTTGGATAAATGCTTCTGTTCAAGTAGAAAGATCTTTACACAAAATCAAAAATAAGCTACTTGGCTTTTAAAAATACCCTTTTGGAATCAATTCTCATGGCTAGCTCTTGCAAAGCCTTGAATTAAGGTTTAGAGGTGCTTTTTAAAACCTCCTTATAGTTCTAATAGGCATCTTTACATCAGAGTCACATGATGCTTGAACTTCAGAGTCTTAAGAGCTACTATGCAGCTGCTATTTTGAAAACCAATTCATCAAATGACATTGCAGAGAAAGAAAATGGATCAATTATGGTATCAACTCAGTTTAAACAACTGATGATCAACGGGACACAGAGAAGGAATAAACACAGCTGTGAAGATCTGGAGACATGAATCAGAATTTTGTGGTCTCTTCTTATTTTAGATAAAAAAGGATCAAAAGGGAGATTTTTAAAAGGGCAAACATGGTGCTGCTTCTGATAATGAGTATCAAGGGCATAATATTAGGACTCAAGTTCATTGAAATCACATCAACATCAAGGACAGTGCTGAGAAATAGGGTTCTTTTAAACCACAAGACTCTGAGAAACTTTGCTATTTAAAATCATATCAGAAAAAGAAGAATAAAGTTGGAAGAATCACACTTCTAATTTCAACACTTACTACAAAGCTACAATAATCAAAACAGTGTGACCTATAAGGACAGACATATAGGTCAATGGAATATCATTGAGAGTCCAGAAATAAATCCATATATCCATGGTCAATTGATTTTCAACAAGTATGCCAAGACCATTCAATGGGGAAAGAATTGTCTCTTCAACAAATGGTGCTTGGTATCCAAATGTAAAAGAAGGAAGTTGGATCCTTACCTCATATCATATACAAAAATTAACTCAAAATGGATTAAAGACCTAAATATAAGAGCTAAGACCATAAAACTCTTAGAAGAAAACACAAATGCAAATCTTTGACAGTGGTTTCTTAGACATGACACCGAGAGCACAGCAACAAAAGAAAAAAGATAAATTGGACTTCATCAAAATTAAAAACTTTCGTGCATCAAAGGACACTATCAAGAGAGTGAAAAGACAACACACAAATCGGAGAAAAATACTTGCAAATCACATATCTGATAAGAGACTAGTATCTAGAATATATAAAGAACTCCTATAACTCAACAACAAAAAGACAAACAATCCAATTAATAAATTAACAAAAGACTTGAATAGACATTTCTCCAAAGAAGATATACAAATGGCCAACAAGATCATAAAAAGATGCTCAACATCATTAGTCACTCAGGAAATGCAAATCAAAACCACAATAAGATCACTTCACACTCACTAGGATGGCTATAATAACAATCATTTTAAAAAGGAAAGTAACAGGGGCCGCCCGGTGGCGCAGCGGTTTAGTCTGCGCTTGGCAGCCCGGGGTTTGCGAGTTCGGATCCCGGGCGCCCGCCGACGCACTGCTTGTCAGCCATGCCGTGGCGGCGTCCCATATAAAGTGGAGGAAGATGGGCACGGATGTTAGCCCAGGGCCAGTCTTCCTCAGCAAAAAGGGGAGGATTGGCAACAGATGTTAGCTCAGGGCTGGTCTTCCCCACCAAAAAATAAATAAATAAATAAATAAATAAAAATAAAAAGGAAAGTAACAATATTGGGAGGATCTAGAGAAATTGGAACTCTTTTACATTGCTGATGGGAATACAAAATAGGGCAGACACTGTGAAAAACAGTTCATTTGTTCCTCAATAAGTTAAACATAGAATTACCATATGACCCAGCAATTATACTCCTAGATATATACCCAAAAGAATTGAACACAGGTTTTCAAACAAAAACTTGTACATGAAATTTTGTAGCAACATTATTCACAATAGCCAAAAGGTGTAAACAGACCAAATGTCCATCATCTGATGAATGGATAAACAAAATGTGATATATCCATACAATGGAATATTATTCAGCCATAAAAAGGAATGAAGTGCTGATACATGCAACAACATGGATGAACCTTGAAAATATTATTCTAAGTGAAAGAAGGCAGACACAAAAAGCCACATATTGTATGATCCCATTTATATGAAACATTCAGAGTCAGCAAATCCGTAGAGACAAAAAGCAACTTAGTGATTGAGAGGGGCTGGTGGGGAGTGACTGCTTGATGGGTATGGGGTTTCCTTTTGGGATGATGAAATGCTCTGGAATTAGACAGTGGTGATGGTTACACAACAGTGTGAATGTACTAAATGTCAATGGCATATTTTATGTTATGTGTATTTTATCACAATAAAATTAAAATTTTTTTCCTGAGGAAGATTCACCCTGAGCTAACATCTGTTGCCAGTCTTCCTTTATTTTGTATGTGGGCCACCGCCACCGCATGGCCACTGATGAGTGGTGTAGGTCTGCATTCAGGAACTGAACTTGGGCCACTGAAGTGGAGTGTGCTGAACTTAACCATTAGGCCACTGGGGCTGGCTCTATTTTTTTAATTTAAAGCAAAAACTCACATCAGGAAGTAGGAGGCCAGAATAAACCAACCTTGTAGAATGTTGAAGTTGTTCAGCTTTAGTCTAAGAGCCAATCAGAACCTTTCTCCATATCTGTCAGGGCCATTCAGAATCTTTCCCTGCTTCTGTTAGAGCCAATCAAAATCTTCTGCATTTACTCAGTGTAAAGACTATCAGACCTGCTCAAGCATTACTGGGAGAGACTGTTTCTAAAGGAACACAGGGCTCCCTTGCCTGGCAAGTTTAACACATGCAGTTTTGTCTTTCCACTGGTCTTGTTATCTTATCAATAGTTCAGACCTCAGTTCCTCCACTTACTGTATGATCAGCAAGTTACTTAAGCTCCTTGAGTCCACATTTTCTCAACTATAATATGGGGTAATACTTACTACCTGTTAGAAGAATGTACATGTTGGATCTGGTACAATAAAGTTGGTGAGGCTACAGGAGGAAACAAGAATGAGGCTTGGAAGGAAGTTTACATTCACAGGTCCCAGAAAGGGGATCACTGCATGCCATGCAGGGCCACAGGGGAAGTGCCAGGTTTGGTCAGGTGGCAGAAGCAGGAGCCTTGTGACTTGCTTTGGTCAATAGGATGCATTGGAAGTGACGGTGCGCTAGATCTGAGCCCAGGCCTCAAGAGACCTTGCACACTTGTTTTCTCTTGGAATCCTGCCACTATCATGAGACAAACCCAGGCTAACCTGCTGGAGGATAAAAGACCATACAAAACAGAGAGCAGTTGCCCCAGTTAAGGCCACCTTAAATCAGCCAGACCCTAGCCAACCTTCCTTCAGTGAGTCCAGCCAAGATCAGCCAGGCCTAGACCAATTGGTGGAACCATCCAACTAATCTACAGACTAATGAGCTAAATAAATGGTTGCTATTTTATTTTATTTTTTAAAATTTTGTATTTTTTGTGAGGAAGACCAGCCCTGAGCTAACATCCGTTGCCAATCCTCCTCTTTTTTGCTGAGGAAGACTGGCCCTGGGCTAACATCCATACCCATCTTCCTCTACTTTATATGGGATGCCACCACAGCATGGCTGACAAGCAGTGCGTTGGGTGGCTCCTGGGATCTGAACCTGTGACCCCTGGGCTGCCAGAGTGTGACCTAAACTGCTGCGTCACCGGCTGGCTCCTGGTTGCTATTTTAAGCCACTAAATTTTGGGGTAGTTTGTTACACAGCAATAAATAATTGATACACTGTGTTAATTTTATTTCCTTGGTTGAACAATAAGCTTCTTCAGGGCAGGCCTATTTCTTTTCCTCTTCTTTTTTTTTTTTGGTGAGGAAGATTAGCCCTCAGCTAACATCTGTTGCCAATCCTCCTCTTTTTGCTGAGGAAGATTGACCCTGAGCTAACATCCATACCCATCTTCCTCCACTTTATATGTGGGACGCCTGCCACAGCATGGCTTGATAAACAGTGCATAGGTCCACCTCCGGGATCCGAACCTGTGAACCTGGGGTCACCAAAGTGGGGTGAACAAACTTAACCACTACGCCACCGGGCTGGAGGACAGGGCTATTTCTTTGTTGTCTCCATCCCAGCTTTTAGCACTGAGACAGAGCACATGGCTGGCATACCATGTATACTTCTTGATTAATCAGTTCTTCCCTAATAACGTTATTTGTTGCTTGGGTGACTTGGAGCATCTTGTTTTGCCTGTCTGGGCTTACTTCTCTCCTGTTTACACCTCTCTGCTTTCCAAAGGATTGGATCATAAGTAAATAAAAATGTAAGTCTCCCTGTTGGGAGTTTTCCTGAGCATCTCTTGGTGGGTCCTCCACAAGAATATTCAATCTATTAAAAAATAAAATGCAGACTTGTGAAACAGGCCAAAGCATTCTTGGCTTTACCACAAAGTTTGTTTAAATGATTTCACCCTGCATGTGAAATTGTTCCTTTACTTCCCACTTTTCCTGACACCTCTCTTGAGGGGGATATGTCAGATACCTCAGGATGTGGCACTGAGGTGAGTGGTAATGGAGGAGGAGAGCAAGGGAGCAAGGAGGTATACAACTTGCAATCTTCACACATTTGGGCTGTGGGGAACAGGCAGAAGTGTCCTGAACTCCTAAATATTCTGCACAGTGGTCTGACCCTTGAGGTATGCTTGAGGGAGGATACTGGCTTCTAGGTCCGGAGGAGTACACTGAACCTGGAGTGGAGCCCATCCTCTGGACTGTCTGCCAAGATAACGTAGGAGGTTTCCCCAAGCAACCCCCTCTCCACCAACATCCGGGCTTCTGTTTGATCGGGCTCTGTGCCTGCACCCGCGAGATTGCCTCTCCTGAATATTTTAACAGCTGGCTAACAGGTCCCGGTGAGGAAAATCCGGAGCCTCTGAGTCTGCACGCAACCCCTTTGGTTTGCCTGGGAACCTGAGAGGTGTGAAGCCGGCATTCCTGAAATTGTTTCAAATCCCAGGACCAGAGTAAGAAGTGGCAACTCAGCGGCAGCATCTGAAAAGGCCAATTGTTGCTGAGCCGGTTTCTCTGGGAGTATCCCAGGAGAGGAAGGGGAGGGAGGACACAGAGGCAGAGCGGCTGGAGCTGGGAGGAGTCTCACGCCCGAGGCGAGGCTGCTGCCACGCGGGTGACAGGTGTCTGTTCTCTTCTTGGACGTCTTTTTGAACAGGCAACACACACCCTTTCCTATTACCCAGCACAGTTCCAGCTTCCCCTTGCTCTTTATGTTCAATATCTATCCCTGCATCATTTAAAAAAATAAAACAATTCTCTCTAGTTTAGACGTAGGGAAAGGAGCGTGAGAGAGAAGGCCAAAGAAGAGATAAGGATTACAGGGTGTGGTGGGAGGGGTGTAGCAGGAGAGAGGGCATTGCGCTGGGGGACAGAGGTTTGTTTCTGAGGCTGGGTGAGCGACAGACTCCTCGTGGTGACCCTTCTAGGCCTCATCTGCTGCCATGCAGGATCCCTGTGTCATGCCTAAATTGATTTCACCAGAATGAGGTAGAAAAGAAAGGGAATTCTCAGATGATTTCAGCCGAAATGCAAAGCTAACCCTTGACAAATCTGGATTCATTTATTTGGGGAGTTCTTGTGTAATGGGATGGGGAAATTGCAACAAGTTGATGGTGAGGCAAGTTTCTATGAGATAAATCCCATTTTCCCATTGACTTCCATGATAAAATTGATGGAGTCTACTGATGGAGACAGTTTCTGTTCTTGCAAGCAAAAATAATTGTGATAATAATGCTAATAGTGAGAGAAACTTTTTTTTAAAGAACTGGGTATTCATTGTGCATAATGTTCTTTAAAAATTTTTTGAGGTAAAATTCACATAAAAAAATCTACCCTTTTAACCATTTTAAAGTATACAATTCAGTGATTTTTTGGCATGTTAACAATGTTGTGCAACCATCACCACTATTAAATTCCAGAACATTTTCATCACCCCAAAAGGAAACCCCAACTCAACAACAAAAAGATAAACAACTCGATTTAAAAATGAGCAAAGTACTCAATAGACATTTTTCCAAAGAAGGTATACAAATGGCCAACAAGCACATGAAAAGATGCTTAACATCATTAGTCATTAGGGAAATGCAAATCAAAACTACAATGAGATACTGCTTCACATCCATTGGGATGGCTACAATAAAAGAATGGAAAATAAATGTTGGTGAGGATGTGGAGAAATTGGAACTCATATATTCCTGGTAGGAATGTAAAACAGTACAGCTGCTGTGGAAAAGTTTGGCGATACTTCAAAAAGTTAAACATAGAATTACTAAGTGATCCAGCAATTCTACTTCCAGATATATGCCCAAGAGAATTGAAAACAGGTGTTCAAATAAGAACTTGTACAAAAGTGTGTATACAAAATGTGGTGTATCCATACAATGGGATATTATTGGGCCATAAAAAGGAATGAAGTACCGATACATGCTACAACATGCATGAACCTTGAAAACATTATGCTAAGGGAAAGAAGCCAATCACAAAAGATCACATATTATATGATTCCATTTATATGAAATGTCTAGGATAGGCAAATCTACAGAGATCCTGTACCCATTAAGCAAGCGGTCATTTCCCATATCCCCCTCTCCAGAGCACTGGCAACCTCTAATTTACTTTCTGTCTCTGTGTTTAACTATTTTTCTCTTGATGGACATTTAGGTTGTTTCTGCCTTTGGCTATTGTGAATAGTGCTGCTATGAACACTCGTGTACAAAATTTTGGTTGAATGTATGTTTTCAGTTCTCTTGGATATATACCTAGAAGTGGAATTGCTGGGTCATATGGTAATTCTATGCTTAACTTTTTGAGGAACTGCCAAGTTGTCTTCCACAGTGGCGCATCATTTTACATTCCCACCAGCAATGCACGAGAGTTCCAATTTCTCCACATCCTCACCAACACTTATTTTCAGGTTTTTTTTTTTTAAATTATATCCATCCTAGTGGGTATGAAGTCTCTAAAAAGGACATCCACCATCAGAGAATTAAACAGATTCTTAGGTCAAGAACAGCACAGCACTAATCTACAGTTCTTGACTTGACAGTACATGTCATGGAGTTCTAGAATGGTAGAGCTGCCTTAGAAATGATCTACTTCACCCCTTTGTTGTATAGGTGAAGGCTTAGCAAGTTAATGATAGATCCAACATTGGGACTTGGGTCTCCATTACTTATATGTATGGGGAACATATGTCCCAGTTTGCCTGGAACAGTCCCAGTTCATGCCTGTTACCCTGTCATAATGATTAATGTGTTCTGGCTTAGACAATAAATTCTATAGTTACCCTACTTATATAGCATAAGTTTTGGGGCTAGGCAAGCAGTATTAATTACTTAACATAAAATTATTTTTCTTTTATGTGATCTCAAAGGTTTAAGTGTCTTAAACTCTTCCATGTCATTTTATAAGTGAGGTAATATACATGAAAGCTATAAAATAGCTATAAAATGCTAAACAAAGTTTAGGATTAAAAAGAATAATAACCTTGGATTAGACAAGAGTTTCTATGAGACCAAATGCATGAGCAAAAAAAGAAAAGATAGATAAATTAGACTTCATCAAAATTAAAAACTTTTGTGCTTTAAAGGACATATCAAGAAAGTCAAGACAACCCACAGAATGGGAGAAAATATTTGCAAATCGTATATCTGATAAGAGTCTAGTATCCAGACTATAGAAGTCTCACAACTCAGTAAGATAAATGATGTGGCCTGCAGTACATTAAGGCAGAAACAAGTCTTGTTAAAACAAATGCCCCCTTCTTTAAGTCGGAAGAGGCAAGTGGGTGCTGCCCACTGGTATTATCTATGATGGTTCCCAGAAACTTGACTGTAGTGGTCGGGTAGGGTTCACCCAGTTCAGATAACTGTCTATAACCAGCAATACCTGGGGGAGTTCTGTAACTTGGGGGTTTAGGAAGCCTTCAAGAGGATTTGGTGAGTAGTAAATTCTATCACTGAACTGTTATCTTATTCCACCTGCCTCTGTGGCTATTGTTGTATCTCACTTCTTGCTTTTATAGTCAAACTTCTTGAAGCACTCCACACTCAATGTTTCTACTTGCTCATCTCCCCTTCTCTCCTCACCCACTGACACTTGATTTCTGGTCCCTTCACTCCACTATAAAACCCCTTTCAAGATCACTAGGGGGGCCGGTCGGTGGCGCAGCGGTTTAGGCTGCGCTTTGGCAGCCTGGGGTTCGCGGTTTGGATCCCAGGCACCTGCCAACACACTGCTTGTCAGCCATGCCATGGCGGCGTCCCATATAAAGTAGAGGAAGATGGGCACAGATGTTAGCCCAGGGCCAGTCTTCCTCAGCAAAAAGACGAGGATTAGCAACAGATGTTAGCTCAGGGCTGGTCTTCCTCACACACACACACACACACAAATCACTAGGGACCTCCTAGTTGCTAAATCTAATGGACATTTTCAGTCTTCCTCTGATTCAAGCTCTTTGCAGTATTTAGCACTGTTGACTATTCTCTTTTTTGGGTCTCTTTGGCATCACCCCCTGCCGAGTTTCCTTCTGTATTCCTAGCTGCTGCATCTCAATTTCCTTTAAATTGTTCTCTTCCTAATTGTTCTCAACCTTAAATGTTGGTGTTCCTCAGAGTTCTGTCCTTGGCCTTTGACTCTTCTCACGCTATACGCTATACCTGGACCATATTGCCCATTATTGGGACTTTAATTACTGCCTGGTTATTGATGACTTCTAAATTTCATTTCTCTCTCCTGAGCTCCAGACCCACAAATCCAATTTCCTACCACATGCTGCACAGTAGGCCTGCACCTAACATGTGCATGGCCAGGCAGGAGTACACATGGAGATCCCTGACCTGTTCCCCTTGTCTGCCCACCCCTATTCTCCCCCATACTGTGGGGGGCTTCTCAGGTCCACATGTGTGAACACCCCAGCCTGAACTTCCAAGCTCCGTTCCCACTCCTCCCAAACAGCCACATTTTTGGCCACTCCTTGGGCCTAGGGGTGTTGCGTAACAACAGTGAGGTCCACCATCTGGAAGACCTGGGCAAGAGGCTTGTCTATGGGCTGAAAGTAGACTCAGGCTGTTTGGGAGGGAATTTGGAAATCCTAGGAATGTGAAATAGAGCAAGTCTGAAAGTGGGGGTGTGAGCTCTGGGTAGTTATGTCCCCTTAGCCCCACAGAGAAAGGCTTGGCTGAAGGAGAACCAGAGTGGAGACCATCTACAGTGTGGGATTTAGGGCAAGGCCCCCAATTTCCCAAGTCTAAGGATTTTAACTGCTCCCACAATACCTTAAGCTCAACATATACAGACGTGAATTTATCATCCACCTCCTTTTCCTCCTCTATTACTGCCTACCTACAACCTCTTCATCCTCTTCTGTTTATATCTGAACAGATAGCACCACCAAACAATCTTTTGCCTTAGCCATCAACCTAGGAGTTGATCTTATCTCCTAAACATCTTTATAATTTGTCTGTCTTCACCTCATCAACCCCACTTGCTAATGCCTTAGTATAGATTATCATTTCTCATCTGGTCTCACTCCCACCAGTTTTGTTTCTCTGAAGTCCATTCTCCATAATACAAGTCTGACTAGGACACTTTCTTGCTTAAAATTCTTCATTTGTTTCCCATTGTCCTTAGGATAAATCCAAGCTCCTAGGGCATAGAAGGCCATTTGGGATCTGGGTGCTTACCTTTCCAGATCAATCTATCATCACTTCCTCCCTTTACATATATGCTCCATGCGAGTTGAACCACTGTACTTGTATTTCCCTGGATGGGCTGTATTTCCTTGGCTGTCTATGCACTTCTCCCTTTACTAGAATGACCTTTCTCCCTATTTCACCTAATTAATCCCTTTTCATCCTTTGTATGTCAGCCCAGATGTCACATCTAGAAAACCCCATGCTCCCTGTCCGTGCCCCCTTCCCCCACTTCCTTGTCTCAGTTAGGGCTCCTGTTAGTGCTGTCATGGTACTCTGTGCTTTTATATCATGCAAGTCCATAATTCTCTGCTTTCCTCTCTGGACTGTAAGCCCCTGAAGGCAGAAGCTATGTCTTTACCTCTGTCCCAGTACCTAGCACAGTGCAGGGCACTTAGTAGGCAGGCCCCTTACAAATGTTTACTGAATGAATCAAAGAACTGTGGAATGAAGAGTCTATTCAGAAATACTTTTTGTGTGTGTGAGGAAGACTAGCCCTGAGCTAACATCCATTGCCAATCCTCCTCTTCTTGCTGAGGAAGACTGGCCCTGGGCTAACATCCGTGCCCATCTTCCTCTACTTTATGTGGGATGCCACCACAGCATGGCTTGACAAGTGTCAGTCTGCGCCCAGGATCCAAACCTGTGAACCGGGCAGCCAGAAGCGGAGCACGCAAACTTAGCTGCTACGCCACCGGGCCGGCCCCCAAATAATTTTTAAATAACTGCTGATTGTATTGCTATTAGGAGGCCTTGTTTTCCTTTAATTTCTTCCCTGTAAGTTGCTGGTATCCTGCTCCATTTATTAAACTGGGAATTTTCTCACTTTGTGGGGCACTTGAGCTTGCTAATGGCATCTGGGTTCTCAGTGTCCTGATCTGTGTCTCTAAATCCTGAATTCTACCCTTTTGTATTCCTCACCATGCTCAGGCAAACGGAGAACTGCTGCAAACTCCCTTTTTTGTGGGTAGCAGGAAGTGATTCTCTGATTGGGATCCAAGTTGTAAAAATGTGTCCTGATCTGTGTCTCTAAATCCTGAATTCTACCCTTTTGTATTCCTCACCATGCTCAGGCAAATGGAGAACTGCTGCAAACTCCCTTTTTTGTGGGTAGCAGGAAGTGACTCTGATTGGGATCCAAGTTGTAAAAATGGATTTCCCCACTGATTGCCAGTGTGCATGAAATTATAATTTTTCAATAGCTTTAACACACACTTTTCTGCATAAACAACCATTCTGAATGGCCAGCTCTGGTTTTGGTGTAGTGGGAGCTAGCTTTCTCTAGGATAGGTAGGTGGAGAGTGTGGATGGAACATCCTAAGAAGCTCCATTTCAGGACTCTGAAAAATTAAAAAAAATTTAAATGATACATAATCTTCATAAAAATTCAAAAACTGCAGAAGTATATATAGAAAAAAGTGAAAATCTTCACCCACTCCCATATTCCCATGTATCCTTTCTTAGACTGTATCCTTATGAGCCTACCTTAGAGTTTATCCTTTCTAGACCTTTCTCCATACATTTACACAGGTAGGTTTTTCTGTTTGTTTGGGGAGCATCACATATGTAGCTTGTTTTCACGCAAATGAGATTGTAATATACATATTGTTCTGTGACCTACTTTTTTACACTTTCCTTAGAGCTCATTCCAAGTCAGTAGCTATTCACCAACTTTTAGCATCTGCATAACATTCTATTGTTGATTAATGTACTTAAAACTCCCAAAGTGAGTTAATTTTAACAAAGCAGGAAGGTTACTCTTCGTTTTGTTGAGATGAGGTCTTAGCCAGTTAGTCCTTTTTTTGTTTTTGCCAAGAACTGTATGAAATCTACGAATCCCTTTCTTTTACTAACTTTCCTTACTAATTATGCTTTATTTCCACAGTAGTCATTTGGAGTTACAATTTGCTCTTAGAGTTTACCATTGCAATGGTCATTGTTAAATTTAATCCCATAGTGCCTCACACATGTGCTGTAAACAAACACCACGACACTTTCAGTGTAATGTTGTTAAACTTCTCCCTGGCTGCTATATGGCTCATTTTAACCATTTCATACCTAATATTTTTTGAGCTATATTAACACACCGGATAAGGCTGCTCTGGCTTTGGTAAAGCTGGACGTTGGTCAGTTACTTGTGTTTAAATATTTGTTACTTTTTTAAAACCTTGTTATTATGGTGACTTTTGAACATACACAGAAGTGGACAGGATAATAGTATAATGAATCCCCATATGTTATCATCCAGTCCCAACAATCATCAACCCATGGCCAGTCATCTTCCATCAACACCCCATTGACACTCTCATGTTATTTTCAAGCAGACATCATATGATTTCATCAGTAAATATTTCAGTAGGTACTTCTGAAAGAACTTTTAAGAAACAAGACCATGCTTAAAAATTAGTAATTCCTTAGTATCACTAAATAGCCTTGGTGTTCGAACTTCTAATTGTCTAATAAGTGTCGAAAGCGTTTCTTACAGTATTTTTAAAAATTCTGGATCCAAACAAGAGTCACATATTGTTTTTTAAGGCTCATGTAAATCATATAGGTTTACCCTTCTCTTTGTTCTCTCTTGAAATTTGTTGAGAAAACCAGGTTGTTTGTCCTGTAGAATTTCTCACAGTCTGGATTTTGTTTAATGTTTCTTTATGCAATATATTTCCTGTAAATCGGTAGTTGAATCTAGAGGTTTGTTCAGCTTCAGATTTGTCGGGGGGGGGCAAGTTTACTTCATAAACAGTGCTGTGTTCTTTCATCAGGAAGCACTTTGGTTATCTCTCTTTTCACGGTGTTAGTAGCCATTGATGTTCAATGCCTAGATCTTTAGCAAAATGATCTATCATTTCTTCTTCATCTATTAGCTGCAATACTTTTTCAAAGAGAAACTTCACCTCTTCTATTTTTTTGTTACTCAATAGTACAGATGGCATAAGAAAGGCAGGCTATATGCTGATTCTTTCCCTTCACTTATCAGTTTTCAAAATAATGTGCTGGTTTCTAGCATCCTCCAGCAACGACCTATCATGTTTTTTTGGTTTTTATATTGTTTTATTTTTCCTATACTGCAACAAGTACAACTAATTGACAAACAGCTGGGAAAATGAGATTTCATACATTCTCTGATGGATAAAATGTTGCAATCTAGTTTAAAAAATTATTTTTAATTTACACACAGTAAAATTCACTCTTTGTGGTGTATAGTTCTGAGTTTCGCAAATGCATACAGTCAAGATTCAGTTCTATCCCCACCCTATTCCCTTGTGTTACCCCTTTGTAGTCAAACTTTCTATCCTTCACCCCCAGGCAAACCCTGATGTTTTCTGTCCCTATAGTTTTGCTTTTCCCAGAATCTCATACAAATAGAATTATACAGTATATAGCTTTTGAGTCTGGCTTTCACTTAGCACAATGCATTTGAGATTCATCCATTTTGTTGCATGTATTCGTTCATTTTTGTTGTTTGTATGGATCTACCACAGCTTGTTTACCCATTCCCCAGTTGAGGAACGTTTAAGTTATTTCCAATTTTTGGCGATTATGAATAAAGCTGACATATACATTTGTGTACCAGTTTTTGCAAGAATATAGGTTTTAATTTCACGTGAGTAAAATAAGTAAGGGTGGGAGTGCCAGGTGTATGGTTAAGGATGTTTCCAATTAAGTTTTTTAAAATTATCATTAGATTTTAATATATTTAATGAATTTCTATTGTTCCTATCGATGCTGAAAATGTCCTACTTTTGACCAGTGGGAGCATCTTCAAGTTGGCTTCTGAGTTCTTTTAACTAAAACCTAATAGTCTTTGATAGCTTCTTTGCTTTCTTGTACCACAAGATGTTCCAGGCATATGGTGTGTATTTCTTTTCCCAACTGGCGTTTAATTTTAACACATAGAGAGTCAATCTGTATAGCTGGTGGTTGTAGCAAAGACAAGGTGTTTGGGACAAAGTTACAGCATGACTCCTCTCCTTCCCTAATTCTGTTAACTTGAATTTGTTGTGTAATTAATGAACACCTCAAATTCTAGATTCTGCTGAGAGAACATATCTCTTGTGTAAAACTGGATATGCATTATTGTAGGAGCCATCAGAGCCCAGGGAAAAAGGCAAGAAAGGAAAGAACTAAATTAGGCTTTGGAGGAGTGAACCTTGTCAGTTTCTATGTGTGACTTGGTCATAGGGTGGTGGTGGGACACTTGGGGAGGGAATGATGGTGCTAGCAGGCTTTTCCATCTAATGTTAGGCAGAGTTTGATGTGGCTCCAAAAGTATGGTCTTCTAGCTACTAGCATCAGAACTCCCTGAGGAGCTTGTTATAATACAAGTTCCTGGATCCTAGCCTAGACTTACAGAATCAGACTCTCTGAGAGTGAGGCCTAGAATGTGTGTTTTTAACAACCTTTGCAGGATGCCACTGGCTTGTGGTTTCTGAAAGAACTGAATGAGAGCAACTTTTCTATGCTCAGGTCAGGAAACAATCCCCTTCTCAGAAAGAATCTTTGAGATTCTCAGAAGACCAGCCCTAAAGAAAGAAGAATGGAGACACAGTTTAGAGAAAACAATGTTCCCCTTTCCAATTCTGAATGTATTTGCCACTCCTTGTAGGCCAAATGAGAAACTCAATAATGCTTAAAAGCACTAAAAGACTTAAAAGACAGGGTGATTGATCCTTCCATGAGGTCAACGTTCAAAAACAATACAGCGTAATTCTCCAAGCAGAGCAATTTATTAGTGGAATTAAGGCAGTTGTTGCTCTCTTTTCTAAAGTTTAATGGCTGACCAACTAGGACTTCTGATCTGACTGGAGCTTCCCAGTTTGAGCTCTGGGGAAAGTCTATGTAAGGGGTCTTAGGACAATCCTTTCATTCATTCAACAGACATATATTTTAGCACCTACTATTTGGCAGTCATTGTGCAAGGTGATAGCGATGTAAGGGTAGGCATAACATCCAACCGACCTCTGGGGCTACAGCAGTGCTTGCAGCAAACATGATGGAAGATTGATTCTCCTGTGAGTTTAAAAAATTGTTTGGAGTGGACTATAGAACCCTAACCAAAGGAAGGCACAAGAAAATTATCCACCTTTTTAGGAATATCAGCCGTGTTCAGGTGCACATTATCTCACTTAATTTCACAGCAACGTTGTTAGCTATTATCTCCAGAGTTGCAAAGCTTGTTTGTTAAAAAAAAAAGGGTAGAGCTAGGATTCAACCCTGAGTCTGATAGACGGATGGTTCCCAAACCTGGGTTGTGCAAAGAATTGACTGGAAAGAACCTTTAAAATAATAGATGCCAGGGCCCCTACAGACCTACTAAAACTGAATTTCTGTTGATGGGGGAAGGGAGGGCAGAAGCCCTGGAAAGCGGAAATTTTATGAAGTTCCTCAACTGATTTTGTAGAGCCAACTTTGGAACCACTGCCCTACTCTATGCTGCCTGCCTAAGCAGTGGTTCCCGAACCAGGTGTCAGGCTTCAAGATGACCTTGCAAACTTTAGGCTCTAAATTTCTTATTACACTCAGTCTTGGCCGTAAACGCCTGCTTTTTTCAAAATCAAGACTCTAAAATGCCATGGGGAGGGGAGTGGGGCTTTCCCGCGTACCGAGTAGCGGGAAGAGGGCAGTCAAGCACAGATTGGCTGACACTAACCCCAAAATGAGCTGAAGTTGAGAAACTTTGAAGGTCAAGCACGAAGAGAACTTCTCGTTTCCTTTAATCCGTCGCGGGAGCCTACTTACTGCGTCCCACAGCTGCAACTGATCAAGGATGGGGTCCACGTCACCAGCCCTCCCCCACAAAGTCCTCCGCTCTTGTTCGGCAACTAGCGCAAGGAGACTGGAGGAAAAGCGGCAGGTTTTCATCAAGACTGCAAGAAACGGCGGAGTCCCCCAGGAATCTGGGCGGGAGAGGGAGATAGGACCTCAACTCCAACCAGGACTGCAGCCAATATAAATAGGCGGGGCACGCAAACTAGGGCCGCAGGGCTGGCCCTAGCCGAGTTCTCCCAAGCTTTCAAATTTCCCGGGCGCCCCGCCCCTCAACGGCCTGTTCTCGGGTGTCCAGGGCGTCGCGCCGGAAGTGACCTTACGACGGTGGCGTGAAGACGCGGGGCGTTTCCGGCGGCGGGGGCCGCGGCTGTGGGGGTGGGTGTGGAGAAGACCCTCAGTCTCTGAGAGTTTTCGAGTTGCGGAATCCGCTTGGTGCGGTGTGCGGAGGAGGCGCAGTCCAGACGGCGTGGAGGTGGGAGTAAGGGGAGGCGACTGGTCTGTGGGCGCTCGTGGGAGGGGGCTTCCGGGGTTGCCAGGCGTGTTTGCTTTTAGGCTTCGGGGTTCCAGGCCTTGTAGCGGGGGCGAGCTGGGGGCCGCATCGGGTGCGCAGGCTGCCAGGTACTGGGGGTTGCGTCAGGGCTATGGTTTGTGATGCGAGGCCGAGGACAGCGGGATTCTAAATAGTCTGGGAATTGTGTGAGGCGTTAGCGGCCTAGGCTCTTCGTTTAGCCTTGTTGATGGCTGCTGCAGCTCGCCCACTCATTGCTCCATGCTCAGTTTCCTTTTGCACAGTGGACTAGGGTGGCAGGGAAGAACGCGAGTGCCACATCCATGACTGATAGCTTGAGGACAGAGGTGAACTGGGGTGTGAGAGGGAAGAGTGGCTGAGAAATTAACGATCCCTACTCGGGCGCAGCTAATGCTGAATCCTGGGGATTTCCCCTTGATTTCGTTCCTGCTGTTGATGTAAGTCTGAGCTTCTTATTATCAGTACTCTTTGTGTGATATTGACTGAATTTATCAGTAATTGACTTTTTGAGTGGTTAAAGTGTTTTGGTGTGTGGGAGGCATAGTGCTTGGCCAGTTGGTTTTCAATAATATCTCGTAATTTCAAAGCTAGGAGTCCTAATAATCCTCTCCTGTGGTTACAGATGAGGAATTTGAGGCAAAGAGTTTTTTTGTTTTCTTCCCTAGCCACAGAGTAAACTGATTTCAGTCTGCTGTCTGTCAAATATGTCTTAATCCCATCAAAACATGAGTGACTGTCTCTGAGCAGATCAGTATTTCAGCTGGAGATCCAGATGGATTCTAGTCTTGTTTTTTAATGAATGGCAGATTAAGTGTCCTGAGCACAAAATTCCTGTTTGTTGGTTTCTCTGTATGAAGTGAAGATGGTTACAAATAACATAACTTTTTGATTGGTAAGAATTTTTTTGGTGAGCTTCCTTGTGGGGGTAGGGCTGTGGGACTAGCAAGGTGTTTCTCAAATTTTTTTGACCTGTGACCCACAGTTAGATACGTTTTACGTCATGACTCAGTGTGCCCCCTGCATGCACAGAGTGTGTGTACACACACACGCAGGAAACAAAAGTTTACCCTTCCTACGTGTGATGCCCTTTAACGTTTTCTATTTCATTAAAAGAAAAAAAAAAAGTTGATTGCAACTTACTGAATTGACTCTGACGGGTAATGGGTCTGACAGCTAAAGACCTTTAGTTTGACAAACATTAGACTAGGAAATGTTTAAGATCCTTGCGATTCCTGAGATTCTGTAATTAATGCAAAGTGGAAAATATGTCATTTTCCCGTTCTTATCAACCAGAGGAGCAGGGTTACTAGAGTTCTTCTAAATTCAGCCAGAACAGGACAGGACATCCAAATTCATATCTCAAAGGAGGATAGTATCCATAGTGACAGTGTGTAGAATTTTAGTAAGGCATTTGTTAAGTCTTTTATGATGACCTGGTGGGTGAGATGGAGGAATTTGCCAGGTTGTGGTAAAATTAGATGGAATCATAAGCATCTGTGTCTAGAGGGGTTTAATTTATGGACACAATTTACAGCTGAGATTCTGGTAATTGAGTTGAGGCTCTATCACCTTCTTTATACACAATATGTATTTGAAGGCTTGTTTGGAAGGTGTACTTATCAAATTTGTTGCCTTTATGAAGTGCAGAGAGAAAGTATCATCTGGTTAATCTCAAGATTTGCCCAGTGCAGTTTAATGAAATGGAAGGGTCATATAAATGAGGAATTTCACTTGGATCCAAAAATTCAATTATACCAGTTAATGAAGGTAGAGACGTGACTTAGGAGGGGTTCATGTAATAAAAATATGTGGAGTCTCAGTCATCTGAATCAGTGGTGTGGTTAGGCTGTGAGAAGAACTGCAGGCTGTGACCTGCAGTAGTAGATTGCATTAGGAAAATGTGAAATCTAGAATGAGAAGGGAAGGCTGCATCACTTGACCCCAGCACTGGGTGGCTCACACCTGGAATATTAGGTTTAGGTCTGGGCACTCTACAAGAGTAAATTAATTTTGGGGTAGAAGTTAAAAGGAGTCAGAATTTGTTAAATTTTAAAAAGTAATTTTTTATTGGCTGGCCGAAGATACGGTGGAGTTGCTTTAACATGAGTGATTCTTTTCTTTTCTTTTTTGAGGAAGAGTGGCCTGGCACTAACATCTGTTGCCAATCTTCCTCTTTTTATTTTTTCTCCCCAAAGCCCCGGTACATAGTTGTGTATTATAGTTGTAGAGTTGTAGTAGCTCTATGTGGGATGCTGCCTCAGAATGGCTTGATGAGCGGTGAGTAGGTCATGCCCAGGATCTGAACTGGCGAACCTGGGCTGCAGAGGCAGAACATGTGAACTTAACCACTACACCACCAGGCAAGCCCCAAGTGATTCTTTTTCCCCTTGTCATTTCAGGTATATTCAGGGTCAGTGATCGTAAAACATTTTTGCTTGAGAGTGTCCAAAACAGTGGGAAAACTGTGTATCTCTTACACTCTTTTATGTTGGCATCTGAAATTTTTCATCAGAAATTTAAGTAAATATTTAATTTAAAGTAGTTTGGGATGTAATTTCTGACCTGTTGTAAATATTGACTTTTTAAAAATACAAAGTTATCTAAATACAATAGCAGTGTGATGTTTTTAAAATATACAAATAACCCTTTTTATATTAAAATAACTAAGATGTGTATATGTATAAATGGTGTGTTATATTGCTTGATTTTCAAATGTTAAGCTAATCTCGTGTTCATGGAGTGAACCCCACTTAGTTATGGTGTATAATACTTTTTATATGTTGCTGAATTCAATTTGCTAATATTTTGCTAAGAATTTTTGCCTCTATGTTCATAAGGGATATTGGTCTGAGATTTTCCTTTCTTGTGATGTCTTTGGCCTTGTGTCAGAGTAATACTACCCTCATAAAATGAGTTGGGAAATGTTCCTCTTCTATTTGCTGAAAGAGTTTGTAGAATTGTTAATTATTTCTTTCTATGTGTTGATATAATTTACTGGTGAAGTCCTCTGGGCCTGGTCTTTTCTTTGTGGGAAGATTTTTAACTACTAATTAAATATCTTTTTTTCCCCAATTTTTTATGTTTACTTGATATAGGTCTATCCAGATTTTCTGTTACTTCTTGAGTCACTTTTGGTAATTTGTTCCATCCGGGATTTTGTCCATTTCATATTTTTCTTTTTTGAACTTGTATCCATTCTACTTTTCCCACAGACTTTTATCCTAAAGCAGGAGTCAGCAAACTTTTTCATTAAAGGGCCAGATAGTAGTCTCTGTGGGCCGTGTAGTCTCTGTCATAACTACTCAACTCTCATTGTAGTGTGAAAACAACTGTAGACAATAAGCAAATAGCTGAGTGTGTTGCTCCAATAAAACTTTATTGGTAGTGGGCCACATTTGGCCCATGGGCTGTGGTTTTCTGACCCCTGTCCTAAAGTAATAAATTTTATGGTTGACAATTTTTTTACTGATAATCCAATTATCTGGGAAGATCAGGTTTATGAAAGAGTAGTATGGAAATTGATTCCCTTGCTTGCATATCTTTATGTGCTCCTAGGGATACATGTATTCCAGTTTGAGGATTGGTACTTCATTTCCAAGGTGTTGTAGAGGTAATTCAGGCATTTTTGTAGTTTTGTTTGGGTGAGAAGGGAGGTGGCCCTCACAGTATGATTTTCTAGTGCCATAACAGAAGTCCTCTCTCTGGCCAGTGTTCTTTCTGCTAAAAGGAGACATTTGAAATAAAATTCATTATATGGTAGAAACTATATAGATTATCTCATTTAATCTTCACAATGGTTCTATGAGGTAGTGGGATAATTGGTATGTTTCCTATTTTATAGTTGAGGCAATTGAGACTCAGATTAGGATAATTTGCCCAGGTCATAGTGCTGGTAAGTGAAGTCCAGAAGTGAACCAGGACCTGTGATGTCTGACTTCAGAAGTCCATGCCCTTTTCACTATGCTGCCTTTTATGGAAGATAGAGAGTTAGTATTAGGATTGTACTAGATGTTTTCTTTTAAGATGTCAGCCATTCCCAAGATTTTGATTCTACAGACACGTTTCCAGATAGATGCGTGGAAAAATACCTAGTTTTTCAGAAATACGTAACTAACCACTCACTCATTCACAACTGTTGATTATAATTGTCCTTTGCAAATCAAGGGGTTGCTCCTTGGATCTGAATGCTATGAGTTCTGTCTGATGTGACAGATGAGATGGAAGTCGGTAGGTCTGTAATTGGCAAGTTATTTATTTGTAGTTTATGGATCACTTTGGCAACTTCCTGAGTTGCATATTGGGAAGAAGACTGTTTAGGGCTGCTTGACTTTGTTATCCAAAGGCTTCTTACGAGAGAAATGATACAGGAAAGTCTCATACTTGGTGAGAAATTTGGTAGTCTGGAAATCCTGAGAGTTCAGCATTTGAGCAAAATAGTCTCATATCTACTCTGACTTCCTATGTAATATGCCCAGCATAAATGGGTACATTTGTCTACCACAAAGACATATACAAAAATGTTTAATTCCTTATTCATAGTAGCCCCCAAACTGGAAATAACCCAGCTGTCTATCAACAGTAGAATGGATAAATACATTGAGGTACAGTTATGTAATAGAATACTACGTAGCCACGAGAAAGAATGAACTATTGCTACATACAACAACAAGGATGAATCTCACAGATGTAGTATTGAGCAAAAGAAGCCAAACACTTTAAAAGAGAACCTTTATGATTCTGTTTAAATGAAGTTCAAAAACAGGCTAAACTGATCTTTCATGATGTCAGAATAATGGCTACCATTGTGGGGACACAATGGAACCTTCTGGGGTGTTTGAAATATCCTGTGTCTTGATTTGGGTGGTGATTATGTGGGGGAATTAATAAGTAAAAATTCATTGAGCTGTACACTTAAAATATGTAGACTTAGTATATATGTTATACCTTGATAGAAAATAAGTAAAAGTAGAAAATAAAAGGCATCAAAGATTGGTCTCCTGCACCCCCTAGATCTCCTGCTTCAGCTGTAGCTCTTCTTTTGACATGGTGTTAGCCCTATAATTGATGAAGCCCCCTTCCTTAGTGTATTCATCTGATTAGGAACCCAGATGGTGGCGCTCCACTTGTTTTAGATTTACTGTTTTCAGTTAATAAAGGAGTTTTCTTTGTAGAATAAACTTAACGTGATGAGTTTTGAATAATGCATTAATGTTGTATTTTACACAGAGGGAAGTTTCTGATAATAAAAGGAAAGGGCGGTTTGTTACTTTTTTTTTTGGTGAGGAAGACTAGCTCTAAGCTAGCATCCATTGCCAATCCTTCTCTTTTTGCTGAGGAAGATTGGCCCTGGGCTAACATCCGTGCCCATTCTCCTTTACTTTATGTGGGATGCTGCCACAGCATGGCTTGACAAGCAGTGTGTCAGTCTGCGCCCAGGATCCAAACCTGTGAATACCAGGCCTCTGAAGTGGAGCGCGCAACTTAACCTCTACACCACCAGGCCGGCCCCTGAGTGGTTACTTTTTAAAAAGTTTCTATTCATATAGAACTAAATGGAAAAATACATGCTTGTAAACTAGCAATCCAATTTTAAAATTATTAAAAATTCTCAGTTATTAATATAAACTTGAATGTACGACATCAGTGTCTTAAAGCTATGTGTTGAATGAAGAAGTAAAACTCTTTTCACATCTGATTAATTTCTGGTATTGTTAAAATTTCAGTTATTACAGCTTTTGATTCTGAATCTATCTAAAATAAGCATCAGAATAGGATTATGATGAGGTATAAATGATAGGAAAGGAATTTCATACTTTTGTGATGTTAAATAGACGTGGCTGATTAGGAAGATGGAAATAAGCCTAAAGTATGGGTATTTTGTGCCTTTTACCATCATCACTGTTGTGGAAATTGTGTTGCACTGGAAATTCATCCAATCTCTTAAATTCTATAGATACATTGGTAATTGTTGCAACTCACTGATGGATATCTGGGTGTTCATTATGCTATTCTGTCAATATTTGTGTATGTTTGAAATTTTCTATAATAAAATGTAAAAAAAATCTTAAGCATGAACTGCTAATGCATTGTTTCTTTTATTTTCTGTTCTGTCACCATAGTTTTGTGATATTTGCTCAGATCACTAGAGAACTACCTGAGTTTGTCTTTAGGTTTTTGTGTTCCTAATGGGACATATTCTATTCCTAATGGGATATATTCTTTTCACCACAGGAGTGCTTTTTCGCTCCTTTATATGCTTTTTTTTCTGTTTTTCCTCCTAGATTCTATATTTTATGTAGGTATATTTCTGAAATTAATATTTGAAAACAACTTGAAATGCTGTTCTATTTCTTTTCTGTTTTTCATGGAAAACATTAAGCCAGTATTTCATTTTGAACTTAATATTGTGTGTTATATTTGTATTCATCTGCTATTTCCTGACTTCCTTCTGTGTATAGGGCAGTGTTAGATTTCATATCTAATGTAGATATGATTTTTACATAGAGTATGCTTAAAGGATATTTTATTTTTAGAACCATTTCCAAGAAGAGCCAAGGCATTTAGATATAAATATTTAGATACTCTAGATTGTGAGTGATTAACTTCTATCAGATTTATTACATCTAATTCATTCATTGATTGAATAAATATTTATTGAGCTCCTCTTCCATTCTAGGCACTCTTATTGGCTGAACAAGACAGACAAGGTCCCTTGCCCTCATGGAGCTTACATTCTAGTGGGGTGACACATGGAATATAAACAAGATAATTCATGTGGTGATTCATTTTGAGATCATAACAGAAGGTGAGGTGCTGCAGAATGATGGGAAGTAGCTATATTAGGTTGGTAGGCAGGGAAGGCCTCTTTGGGATGGTGACATTTTAGCAGATGCCAGAAGACAAGATAGAACTAGCCATTTACAGAGCTGGGGAAAGAGTGTTCTGAGAATGCCTGGTGCAGAGTTCTGGAGGAAACAGGCTTGATGTTTGAGGAACGGTAAGAAGGTGAATATGTCTTTACGATATTGGGAAGGGAGTGAGGAGAGACATAAAGGTTAGCAGAAATCAGATCATATAGGGCCTATAGTCTGTGGAAAGGAAGTTGGACTTGATTAAAAGTACAGTTGTTAAGCAGAATCGTGACAATTGGTTTACATTTTAAAATTTACTCTGGCTGCTGTGTAGAGAAAGAATTTAAGGAAGAGGGATGGGAGTGGGAGCAGAGACCAGTTAGGGGATTCTTGCAATCATGAGATGATGGTGGCTTAGACTAGGAAGGCGGTAGTGGAGATGGAGAGAAATGGACATATATATATATATATTTTTTTTTTAATTATTATTGTTTTTATCGATGTCTTAATAGTTTATAACATTGTGGGGTTTTAGTTGTACATTATTGTTTGTCCGTCACCATGTGGATGCATCCCTTCACCCCTTGTGCCCACCCCCCACCCCTCTTCCCCTTGGTAGCCAGCAATCAGTTCTCTCTGTCCGTGTGTTCATTTATATTCCATATATGAGTGAATTCATGCAGTGTCTGTCCTTCTCTCTCTGGCTTATTTCACTTAACATAATACCCTCTAGGTCCATCCATGTTGTTGCAAATGGGACAATTGTGTCTTTTCTTATGGCTGAGTAGTATTCCATTGTATGTATATACCACGTCTTCTTTAACCAATCATCAGTCGAGGGACACTTGGGTTGCTTCCACTTCTTGGCTATAGTGAATAATGCTACAATGAACATAGGGGTGCATAAGCCTCTTGTGATGGTTGATTTCATGTCCATTGGGTAGATGCCCAAGAGTGGGATTGCTGGATCATAAGGTATTTCTATTTTTAATTTTTTGAGGACTCTCCATCTGTTCTCCGTAGAGGCTGCACCAGTTTGCATTCCCACCAGCAGTGAATGAGGGTTCCCGTTTCTCCACAACCTCTCCAGCATTTGTTGTTTTTTGTCTTGGTGATTATAGCCATTCTAACGGGTGTAAGGTGATATCTTAGCGTAGTTTTGATTTGCGTTTCCCTGATGATTAGTGATGTTGAACATCTTTTCATGTGTCTATTGGGCATCTGTATCTCTTCCTTGGAAAAATGTCTGTTCATATCCTCTGCCCATTTTTTGATCAGGTTGTTTGTTTTTTTGTTGCTCAGTTGTGTGAGTTCTTTATATATTACGGAGATTAATCCCTTGTCAGATAAACAATTTGTGAATATTTTCTCCCAGCTGGTGGGTTGTCTATTCATTTTGATCCTGGTTTCATTTGCCTTGTAGAAGCTCTGTAGTCTGATGAAGTCCCACTTCTTTATTTTTTCTTTTGTTTCCCTTGTCTGAGTAGACATGGAATCTGAAAGGATCCCTTTATGACCGATGTCACTTAGTTACTGCCTATATTTTCTTCCAGGAGTTTTATAGTTTCAGGTCTCACTTTCAGGTCCTTAATCCATTTTGAGTTGATTTTTGTGTATGGTGCTAGAATATGGTCTACTTTCATTCTTTTGCATGTTGCTGTCCAATTTTCCCAGCACCATTTATTGAAGAGACTTCTCTCTCTCCATTGTATGTTCTTTGCTCCTTTGTCAAAGATTAGCTGTCCATAGGTGTGTGGTTTTACTTCTGGGCTTTCGGTTCTGTTCCATTGATCTGTGTGGCTATTTTTGTACCAGTACCATGCTGTTTTGATTACTATAGCTCTATAGTATATTTTGAAATCAGGGATTATGATGCCTCCAGTTTTGTTCTTTTTTTTCAGGATTGCTTTAGCTATTCGGGGTCTTTTGTTGCCCCATACGAATTTCAGTATTTTTTGTTCTATTTCTGTGAAGAATGACATTGGGATTCTGATTGGGATTGCATTGAATCTGTAGATTGCTTTAGGTAGACTGGACATTTTAACTATATTTATTCTTCCAATCCATGTGCATGGAATATTTTTCCATTTCTTTATGTCTTCCTCGATTTCTTTCAATAGTGTCTTATAGTTTTCATTGTATAGATCTTTCACCTCCTTGGTTAAATTTATTCCCAGATACTTTATTCTTTTTGTTGCAATTGTAAATGGGATTGTCTTTTTGAGTTCTCTTTCTGTTAGTTCATCATTAGTGTATAGAAATGCAACTGATTTTTGTAAGTTGATTTTATACCCTGCCACTTTGCTGTAGTTGTTGATTATTTCTAGTAGTTTTCCAGTGGAATTTTTTGGGTTTTCTATGTGTAAGATCATGTCGTCTGCAAAGAGTGAGAGTTTCACTTCTTCATTACCTATTTGGAGTCCTTTTATTCCTTTTTCTTGCCTAATTGCTCTGGCCAGAACTTCCAGTACTATGTTGAATAAGAGCAGTGAGAGTGGGCGAAATGGACATATTTTAAAGATGGTGAGAATAGGATTTGCTGATGGATTGGATGTATATGATGAAGGACAAGAAGGAATCAAGGATGACTCCTTTTTTTTTTTTTTTTTTTGGCCTAAGCAACTTGGTAGATGGTGGTGCCATTTATTGAGATGGGAACGGCTTAAGAAGGAAAAAATTGGGGGATGTAGAGCATGGGGCTGGAGAAATCGAGAATTCTCTTTTGGACATTTATGAGATGCCTAATAGACATCTTGATAGAAACTGCTCTATGTGTAAATTTTCATCTTATGTTTTGTGGAAAACCTTTCTAGGAAATTAATCTTTTCTTATATTGGAGGAATGGCTAAATATTTTGTAGCATTATATGTGGTGGTTATGTTGACTACATACACTTTTCTTCCTTTTTCATTGAGATATAGTTTACGCACAATAAGATGCACAGATGTTAAGTGCCCAATTCACTGAGTTTTGATAAATCTGTACATCCTTGTAACTACTGACTGCATCGATAAAAATACAGAACATTTCCATTACACCAGAAACCCCTGTGCTCCTTTGTAATCAATTCTCCACCCTAGAGGCAATCACTTCTGATTTTTCTCACTATAAAATAGTTTTGCCTCGGGGCCGCCCGGTGGTGCAGCGGTTTAGTCCGCGCTTGGCAGCCCGGGGTTCGCGGGTTCGGATCCCAGTCGCCCGCCGACGCACTGCCTGTCAGCCATGCCGTGGTGGCCTCCCATATAAAGTGGAGGAAGATGGGCACGGATGTTAGCCCAGGGCCAGTCTTCCTCAGCAAAAAGGGGATGATTGGCAACAGATGTTAGCTCAGGCTGGTCTTCCCCACACACACACAAAAAAAAATAGTTTTGCCTCTTGTAGAAATTCGTATAGCCTCATATAAGATATACTCATCTTTGTGACTTCTTTTACTCAGTTTTTGAGAATCATCTATGTTGTAGCATAAGTAGTTTGGTCCTTTTTATTGTTGAGTAGTGTTCCATTGTATAATTATACCATAATTGGTTTCCAGTTTTTGACTATTGTGAATAAAGCTACTGCGTTCATTTATGTACAGGTTTTTTTGTGAATATGTTTTCATTTCTCTTGGGTAAATCCAAAGAATGAAATTTTGGTCATATGTGTGTGTTTAGTATTATAAGAAACTTCCAAACTTTTTCCAGAGTGGTTGTATCATTTTACACTATCAGGAATGTAAGGGAGTTCCAGTTGCTCCACATCATCACACACATTTGGTATTACCTACCAGTCCTTTTAGTTTTAAGCCATTGTAGTGAGTGTAAAATGGTATCTTACAGTGGGTTTTTTTTTTTCAATTTGATTTTTTTATTGTGGTAAAATATACATAAAATTTACCATTTTAACCTTTTTTTTTCTTTTTCGGTGAGGAAGATTAGCCCTGAGCTAACATCTATTGTCAATCCTCTTCTTTTTGCTGAGAAAGACTCGCCCTGGGCTAACATCTGTGCCCATCTTCCTCTACTTTATACGTGGGATGCCTGCCACAGCATGGCTTGATAAGTGGTGCGTAGATCCACGCCTGAGATCCGAACACCCAAACCGCAGGCCGCCAAAGCAGATCATGAGAACTTAACTACTACACCACCAGGCTGGCCCCAATTTTAACCATTTTTAAGCATGTAGTTCAGTAGCATTGAGTACACTAACGTTGTGCAACTGTCACTACCATCCATCTCCAGAACTTTTTCATCATCCCAAACTGAAATTCTGTACCCATTAAACAATAACTCTTCATTACCTGGTCCTCCAA
Source organism: Tapirus indicus (assembly GCA_031878705.1). Taxonomy (NCBI): domain Eukaryota; kingdom Metazoa; phylum Chordata; class Mammalia; order Perissodactyla; family Tapiridae; genus Tapirus; species Tapirus indicus. The sequence continues at coordinate 64,051,020 of CM062918.1, read as the reverse complement.
CCCCTGGCAACCACCATCTACTTTCTGTCTCTGTGAGTTTGACTACTCTAGGAACCTCATAGAAGTGGAATCATACAAGATTTGTCCTTTTGTATCTGGCTTATTTCACTTAGCATAATGTCTTCAAGGTTCATCTGTGTTATAACCTATCAGAACTTCCTTCCTTTTTAAGACTGAGTGATATTCTATTGTATGTATATACCACATTTTGTTTATCCATTCATCCATCACGGATATTTGCGTTGTCTCATGTTTTAATTTGCATTTACTTGTTAATTAATTGATGTTGAACAGCTTTTCACATCTATTGGCCATTCAGTTAACTTCTTTTGCCCGCTTTAAAAAAATGTGTTGTTTCCTTTTCATTGCTGATTTGTAAGATTCCTTGTACATTCTGGATACAAGTCCTTTATCAGATATAGCTGTTGTGAATATTTTTTCCTTGATTATGGCTTATCTTTTCGTTTTTTTCCCCTTGTTTTGAAGTGATTATAATAGAAGAGGGCAGAAACATCTTTTTGCCATCATAAGTCTGGAAATTTTCTTGAAGTGCTTGGCTGCCTGGGAAGTAGTCTCCTTTGGAATGGGGCAAAATTGTATGGAATATCTTCCTAAATATTTTGTTGCAATTACCATTATTTTAAATGTATGACTATCTAAACTCATCCAGAGAATGATTTGGTTTCCCAAAAAATGGCTTGAAAAAAAAATTTTCTGCTCTGGTATGTTGTAATATGGTAAAATGATGATTTGACTGATTGAGGCTCTATCCTAAGAAAATAATTTAAAGTAAACACTAAATGAAACTGATCATTGCTGTGTTAACTATAATTATGAAAAATGGAATTATCTAAGTGTCCAATGAGAAGAAAACCGTGATATGTGAATGCAGTGAAATAGTATGTACAACATGGAAAATATGCCATTGTACTAAGAAGCTGAGTTTATGCTTTGGTTACAAGTGTGTAAAATGTTCATTATAATCTCTTTGTTGCAAATTCCCTATCTGTAAAATGAGATAGTAAAGTAGCTACCTCATAGGATTATCACTAGGATTGAAGGAAAGAATGCCCCTAAAGTTTTAACTCATGCCTGAGGATATAGTAAGTATGTAATAAATGCTAGCTACTGCTGCTGCTATCATTACACAATATGATGGTATGTGTGTAAAGGCTGTGGGATTTGCTGTGTTCCATTCACGTTTTATTAACGGTGATTTTTTTTTTCCCCTTTGCATTACCTACCATATTAAGCCATCACCAAGATAGATCTTAAATCTATCAACTTTTCCATCTCCATTGATTCTGCCTATTTCAGCTTACCATCATCTCTCAAATGGACTGCTCTAATTGCCTCCCAGCTGGCTTCACTGCATCTTTTTTGCGCCTCTTCCAATTTGTATTCTTTAATGGTGACTTTTGATGAGCAGAACTTTAGAATTTTGATGAAATGGAATTCATCAGATTTTTTCTTTTACGATTAGTACTTATTTGTGTTTTGTCTAAGAAATCTTTCCCTACCCCAGGGTCACTAAGCTATTCTATTTTTTGTTTTCCTAGTAGCTTTAGTTTTAGCTTTTAAATTTATTTCAAATTAATTTTTTTGTATCTGGTGTGGGATAGGAAGAGAAGGTTATTTTTTTCTCATATATTTCTAGTTCTAGCACCATTTATTGAAAGATACTGTGATTTCTCTATTGATTTATCTTGTTACCTTGGTCAGAAGTCAGTTGACCAAATGTGTGTAGGTCTATTTCTGGACTCTGTTCCGTTGATCTGCTTGTCTATCCTTGCACCAATAGCATACTGATTTCTATCGCTTTATAGTAAATCTGGAAATAAGGTAATGGAGAACATCTAACTTTTTCTTTTTCATGATTGTTTTGACTATTATATCATTTATTTTGCATTTCCATGTTCATCTTAGAACCAGTTTTTCAGTTTCTCCCAAAAGGCCAGCTGGGATTTTGGTTGACATTTGTATTTGATCTGTAGATCAATTTGAAGACTTGACAAAATTAAGCTCTTCAATCCATGAATGTGGTACATCACTCCATTTATTTAAATCTTCTTTTAATTTTTCTCAGCAGTCTTTTGTAGTTTTCAGTGTGAGGTCCTGCACAGTTTTCATTAGATTTATTCCTAAGTATTTGATGTTTTTTAATACAGTTATACGTCGTTTAACAATGGGGATACATTCTGAGAAATGTGTCAGGTGATTTAATCGTGCAGACATCATAGAGTGTACTTAACACAAACCTAGATGGTGTAGCCTACTGCACACCTAGGCTATATGGTACTAATCTTATGGGACCACTGGTCGTATATGTGGTCTGTCATTGATTGAAACATTGTTATGTAGCACGTGAGTGTACTATTATAAATAGTATTTTATAATTTCATTTTGAGTTGTTTGTTGCTATTATATAGAATACAGTTGCTTATTTTATATTAAGCATATATCCTGTAACCTTGCTAAGTTCACTTATTCTAGTAGGGTTTTTTTTGGTATATTCCTTAGAGTTTTCTACATACACAGTCAATCATAGTTTACAAATAAAGACAGTTTTACTTCTTCCTTTCCGGTATTTATGCTCTTTATTTCTTTTTTAAATTTGTTTTATTGCGCTGGCTAGGACCTACAATATAGTGTTGAATAGAAGTAGAAGTAGTGAGAGTGGACATCCTTACCTTCTCCCAGTCTTAAGGAGAAAAGATAGATTATTTGACCATTAATATGATGTTAAGTATAATTGTTTTGTAGATACCACCCCCTCCATTGATATCATGAATGGATGTTGAAATTTGTCAAATTATCTTTCTGCATTTATTGATATGATTATATGATTTCTTCATTTATTTTGTGGTAGAAGACATTGATTTTTTAAAATTAAACTTTTTTTTTGTGAGGAAGACCAGCCCTGAGCTAACATCCGTGGCTAATCTTACTCTTTTTGCTGAGGAAGACTGGCCCTGGGCTCACATCCGTGCCCATCTTCCCCTACTTTATATGGGACGCCACCACGGCATGGCTGACAAAGCAGTGTGTCGTCAGGCGCCCGGGATCCGAACCGGCGAACTCCAGGCTGCCAAGCGTGAACTAAACCGCTGCGCCACTGGGCCGGCCCCGAGTTTGAACTATTTTCTAACTTCCCTTTTGATTTCTTCTTCAACCCATAGGTTATTTAGAAATGTCTTACTTCATTTCCAGATATTTGGGAATATTTGAAATATCTTACCAGTTTCAAATTTAATTCTGTTGTGAACAAAGAATATACTCTGTCTCATTTCAGTCCTTTGAAATGAGTTGGTACTAGTTTAAGGCCCAGCATATGTTGGTGGACGTTTCATGTGGACTTGAAAAGAATGTATATTTTGTAGTTGCTAGGTATAGTGCTCTATAATGCCTTCAGTCAACTTTTAAAAAAAATTTTGTCCAGAATTTATCATTATCATTCAGCAAGAGGGTTAGTCTGATATGAGCTACTCTGACATACCAGTATTTTTTTTTATATATTATATCTTCATAATATATTCTCTTAGCATTCTGATGGCAGATATAATAAAATGTAATAGATTATAAACAGGTTATAGTCTGTGTGATTTAACGTCTAGGTAAATATTATGTTCATCTAGTACATGTGCTTTAAAGCAATTTATAAGATCTTTACATATATTAAATGATATTGCTTATTTGTTAATATGCATACTTGTACTGAAAGAAAGTTTTATTTTTTTATACTTTATTACCTCAATTAAAGATGTGGCAGAATACGTATTAAGCAACACCTGGTACAGAGCCTGACATAATATTTGCTGAATTTAATTGAAGCTTTGTCTGTTTCTCAAGGTACACTGCGTGATTCCTTCCCTCCACAGTGGTCCCACATCTGAAACATGGCTACAGATTGGCTGGGCAGTATTGTGTCCATCAACTGTGGAGATAGCTTGGGTGTCTATCAGGGAAGAGTGTCAGCAGTGGATCAGGTCAGCCAGACCATTTCTCTCACCCGGCCTTTCCACAATGGAGTGAAGTGCCTCGTGCCAGAAGTCACCTTCAGGTGAGTGTCCTGACTGATTCTTCTAAATCCAATCTGGTGGTCTGTGGAGCTTGAACCTAGGTCTGATTGCCAATATTCTCTTGCACAGGGCTGCTTTTGAGTAGAGTCTCGTCAGGGGTGAGATTTTGTAGTCCTAGATCTTATAGTCCAGCTGCTGTTTCAGCGGAGACTTTGTGTCGTAATAAGCTTTCAACTAATGATTGAGGGTTTGTGAAACATTTTTCTTATTTCAAGCATGCAATATTACATTCTTTAAACGGATCAAATTCAGAATAACCTTTCTGTTTTCCTTTAGGGTTTCAGATTTTTTTTCTCAGCTTTGTATTATTTGCACTTTCTTACATCTAAGGTCTTCATTGATTTTTTTCCTCCCTGCATAGATGTATCTCTCTTTGTAGATTTGTGTTATAATTTATCTCCAGAAGCACACTGTAGCCAGTAGCTAAAGTCCTTAGTTACAGGAATGTATTTTCCTTAGTGTTTGCCAACAGATCTCAAGTTCAGTTGTCTTCACATCCCTCTTTTCACCAGTTTGGCAGACCAACTCCCTTTTTTATGTTTAAAAAAAAAAAGAAAGAAAGAAAGACTGTCCCTCATGAGCTTCCTTGACTTTCTGAACAATACCCACTGTAGTTTCCATTCTTATTTGTTACCTCCTCTGAAGTCTCAGTAGAAGAAATACCCTTTGTGTTGAGGGCTAACCTTATGTGTTCAAGGCTAATCTTATGTATGCTTTATGTGCTATCCTTTTCAGTCTCCTTTGAGACCCTATGCCATCTCTTTTGTGTCTTCAGTTTCAATCTTTATACTGTCTCTTTCCTCTTGGCATTCTAACATTCCCAGGCCTCCCTCATAGTAAAAACACTACCCCCCACACACACGTTGCTGCTGGGTATAGCCCTGTCATTTCCCTTCTCTTTATACCCACAGTTCTTTTCAGAGCAAAACAGTCTGCCTTCATTCCCTTTGTGGCCTCATTCTTTAGTCCTTCTTTACCCCACCATTATCTTTTTTCTAACTTTACCATCTTGCCAAACTAGCTCTTGCCAAGGTTACAAATGACCTAATTGCCGGATTCACTTGCAGTGTCTCAATTCTAATCTTATTCAGATGCTTCCTAACTGTTGAAGTGCTCTCTTCTTTTAGTTTCTCTGTCACTCCTTTGGGTTTTCTTTCCATGAATTCTTCCATTCCTTTACATCTTTACCCCCCACCCCCAGGTTCCTTTTCTTCTACTCACTTCTTAAGATGGGTTTACTCAAAGTTCTATCTTTGATTCTTTTCTCTATCTGTATTCTCTCTAGACAGTCGCATGTGTACCTTCTTATACATTAATGAGACCCCAAATCTTTAATTTAAACCCATTATCTTAGCTCCAGACACTTTAATTGTCATTTCCAGGTGGATATCACACAAGATTTCGTAAATTTAAGATTTTCAAAGCTGAACTCATTATGTTACCTGCAGATTTCTTCTTCCAAAGGACTACCCTTAGTTTGTGACTGACACCTTGCACCCAAGTTAGAAACTTGGGAATCATAAATCCTTCTTTCTCTTTGATCCTCATGTTCAGTTAGTCACCAAATCCTGTGGATTCCAAATGTCTCTTGGTTCCATCTTCCTCTCTTCTTTTGCATTGTCGCTTGCCCTGTTCATCTCCTCTTATTTCTTGTCTGGTTTCCTGACTGGTGCTCCCGCCCTTAGTTTCTCCACCTTCCCTACGGCCACCAGAATAATCCAGTGTGATTATGATCTGGCCCCTGATTACCTTCACAGCCTTACCCCCGATGACCCTCCACAAGCATCCTTCCCTTAGTAACACCATAACATTTGCAGTTCCTCAAATGGGCCACATTTTCTCAATTTCTGAGCCGTGGCCTGAGATGCCCCTCTCCCTACCATACTCTGCTTGGCCAACTCTTATTTTCCCTCCCCACCCAGACTTAGCTTAAGTGTTCTATTCATCTCTGCCAGACTTACTTGTATATTTTGTTTTGGGGTTTTCTAGTCCCCTATGCATACCTCTACCATAGTATTTAACACTTTTGATTGTCTGCTTGTCTTTCCTGCTGACCAGAGTGTGAGTTCCTTGTGGGCATGTATTGCTTTTCATCTCTATATACCCCATTCCTAGCACAGGGTTTACCACATTGTAAGTACTCTATATACGCCTATTATGAGTAAATGAGTGAATGTATGGAAAAAAACCCATTAAGCATTCTGGAAATCTAAGATGCTAATGATGGTTTTGTGACTCACAGTAGGTCTCTTTAAAGGCCAGTGCTGTGTCAGTTGAATGTTGGTGACTGAGCCATGTCTTTGAGTGCTCTACCACCTTTTCTAGTTTCTGCCTCTAACTCATTGAAATGCAGCCCTGCAAAGGTGTAGCTGGTTGCTATTGATCCTGGCTTCATCACCTGTTATCATTATTATAGTTTTGAGACTTGGACTCTTTTGTGTATTTCAGGGCAGGTGACATTACGGAATTAAAAATTCTGGAGATACCAGGTCCTGGAGAAAACCAACATTTTGGAGACCTTCATCAGACAGAATTAGGCCCCTCTGGTGTTGGATACCAACTAGGTATCAATCAGAATGGCACAGGCAAGTTGGTCAAGAAGCCAACCTCTTCCAGCAGTGCCCCTCAGAACATCCCTAAGAGGACAGATGTGAAGAGCCAAGATGTTGCCATTTCCCCCCAGCAGCAGCAGTGCTCGAAGAGCTATGTGGACAGGCACGTGGAATCCTTGAGTCAGTCCAAAAGTTTCCGTCGTCGGCATAACTCCTGTAAGTTAGATTGAGTTGATATTTTTTCTTAACCTGATGTTTCAGGGCTGTAAACTCTTATCCACTGCTTTTCTTTAAACCCGTCGTTTATTACCCTAATAAAAAAGGATTGCTGGCAGAGCTTCGCAAAAATCTAGCATGGTTCTCTTATTCTAGGGCTATTCCCTCAAGATATTAAGGAAAAGGAAATAAGCTGTTGGAGACTCACACCAGCTCCCTGCCCTCTGCCACCACTTCCCTTCCTTCAAGAAAAATCAGTGATCTGCCTAGAGTTCACATAGACAAAAGGTGGTAGTGATGTCTGAGTTAAACCTGCGCTTAGGCTCTTCCAGAGGATACTTGAATAACTTTTCTTCTTGTGATTTGGCTTCCATCCTCAGAGGAGAGGAAGGGACTACTCTAGACATCTCTGTGATCTTAGTTTCTGACAGACTTTTTTTTTTTTTTTTTTTTTTTTGGTGAGGAGGATTAGCCCTGAGCTATTGTCTGTTTCCAATCCTCCTCATTTTGCCAAGGAAGATTGGCCCTGGGCTAACATCTGTGCCCATCTTCCTCTACTTTGTATGTGGGACTCCTGCCACAGCATGGCTTGATAAGCAGTGCATAGATCTGTGCCTGGGATCCGAACCTGCGAACCCCAGGCTGCCAGAGCAGAACATGCAAATTTAACCACTATGCCACCGGGACGGCCCAAGACTGACAATTTTAAATTTGCCGTATTCACTGTCCCTACTGGCACATCAAGAAGAGCATGCACTGGTGTGTGTTGATGCCTAGTGTTGTTTGGTACTAACACATTTTTGAATAGCATTTGCTCATTATAGAATCATAGTTAATTCACTAGAATTTGGTATGCTCTTTAACATATTCACTAGAATAATGTTATAATAGTGAATTATAACAGATTCACTAGAATCTCTGTGGCACCTGTGTTGAGGACCAACATTTTTAAGTTTTGAAAATGCCTGATTCCATGAATAAACTGTTGCAATTTTGAAAATTAAAAAAAATGTATTTCAAGGCACTTTCAGTGCTTCTTTAGTAACTGTCTGAATTTTTTGAACTGAAATTGAATTGTTACTTCTGTATCCTTTGAAAAGCTGTAGAATGCTTGGATGGAAATGCTCTTTTCATTTAGACTTGAACCTTATCTACTTTATTCTCTCTTTAAAAAAAAAAACATTTTTTCTTTACCAAAAATATTGACTTGTTTGTTAAGTGTTCAAATAAGCAGTTTATAATCTGTCATGCACTTGGAGATAATCTTCATTAGCAATTTATATTATTATTTTTTCCTACATATTTTTCCCCCTATTATTAACATCTTACATTACTGTGGTACATTTGTTTCAATTAATGGACCAATGTTGATACATTATTATTAACTTAAGTTTGTATTTTATTCAGACTGCCTTGGTTTTTACCTAACGTCTTTGTTACAGGCTGCCATCCAACATACCACATTACATTTAGTAGTCATGTCTCCTCCTGGCCCTGACAGTTTCTCAGACTTTCATTGTTTTTGATGACCTGCACAGTTTTGATGAATATTGATTAGGTATTTTGTAGAATACCTAATTGGTATTCTACAATACCAATTGGTATTGTACTTGGTGTTTTTCACATGATTAGACTGGCGTTATGTGTTTTGGGGAGGAAGAGCACAGAGATAGTGTCATTTTCATCACATCATGTCAGAGGTATGTACTATCAACACGGTTTATGACTTGATGTTGACCTTGATTGCCTGGTTGAGGTAGTGTATGTCTGGTTTGTCCTTTGTAAAGTTCTTTTTCCCGCCTTTTCCCACTATGCTCTTTGGAAGGAAGTCACTATGTGCAGCCCACACCTAAGGAGTGGGGAGTTATGCACAGTATCTACATAAATTATTTGAAATTCTGCTGCACCAGAGATTTGTCTCTTCTCCCCCATTTCTTTATTCATTCAATCATTTGTTTTTATCAGTATGGGTTCATAGTATTTATTTATTTATGTATTTACTTTTGTGAGGAGGGTTAGCCCTGAGCTAACATCCGTTGCCAATCCTCCCCTTTTTGCTGACGAAGACTGGCCCTGGGCTAACGTCCGTGCCCATCTTCCTCTATTTTATATGGGACACTGCCGCAGCATGGCCTGACAAGCGGTGCATCTGTCACGCCCGGGATCCGAACCTGCGAACTTGGGGCCGCCGAAGCAGAGTGCGCAAATTTAACTGCTACGCCACTGGCCGACCCCTGGATTCCTAAGTATTTATTTTATACTTCAGGTTATAATTCAGTACTGCTTTGTTTTGGTGCTTTGTTTCAGCTTTGGCCACTGGGAGCTCTTTCAGTTGATTTCTGTGTCCCCTTGACGTGTCCTCATCATTGTGGGTGACCACAATGGCACTATAAGATGCTCCAGGTTTATTTTCTATACTTTCTACTCCAGCCCTAGAATCAGCTGTGTCTCCAAGGAGCCCTGTTTCCTTTTATTGGAGAATTAGGTATTACAATCCACAATCTGAGCTCTAGGTATGCTTATTGGTACTGGGTGTCACCCTTTCACCGACAGAGCAGGGAAATATATATGTGTACACTTAACCAGTATATATACATATCTATAAATATTTCTGTATGTAACCTGTACTATATTAAACTAAATATGAGTTCATACTGATGTCTCCGACTCTAATAATCCATTACCACATGGATCCTTCTAGCCTCCTCCTTTTCTTATCTATAACCTCTCACTCCAACAGTGAGAAACCTGTCTCTTACCATGTGCCATCCATTGACATTTTAAGTTATTTAATTCAAGTATATGTGTATAGCAGTATCAGAATTACTAACCTGTACCCCCCACTCCCTTGTTTCATACATTTGTAACATTCTGCATTGTTTTGTCACATTCTGCATTCCATTCTGGGATCCTCCAACCTCCTCAGTGATTTTTTTTAAGATTTGCATACATTAAGGCTCACTCTTTGTGCTCTAAAGTTCTGTGGATTTTAACAAATACGTAGTGTCTTATATCCATCATTATGATATACAGAATCCATTGTGTTTCACCTATTCAGTCCTTCCCCTTTTCCCTCCATGACCTCTCCTCCTCACCCCAGTGACTACTACTGATTTATTTTTTACCATCTCTGTAGTTGTGCCTTTTCCAGCATATGACATAATTAAAATCACACAGCATGTAGCCTTTTCAGACTGGCTTCTTTCACTTAACAGTGTGCATTTAAGATTCATCCATATCTTTTTGTGGCTTGAAAGTTCTTTTCCTTTTATTGCTGAATAATATTCCATTGTATGGATGTATCAAAGTTTGTTTATCCATTTACCTATTGAAGGACATTTTGGTTGCTTCCAGCTTTTGGTGATTGTGCATAAAGCTGCTATAAACATTTGTGTGCAGGTTTTATGTGGACATAAGTTTTCAGATCAGTTGGATAAATACCTAGGAATGCAATTGCTGGATGTTATGGTAAGACTATCTGTTTCTGGTTTTTTTTCCCATTACTAACAATTATAGCAACTCTCTTGAAAGAGTACAGTTAACTTCAAAACAAGTAATTTATGTGATCTTTAGTCATTCTGACATATTAAAAAGTGAGGTCACTCTCAAAAGTATACCCTGGTTGATGCTTCTTCTGCTTTTGCTGTTTAGTCCATTCCCTTTTTCTAGATTGTTAACTGCACGTAAATAAGGTAAAGAGGTCATGGGCAGTAAAGTGTTATTCTCTTTCAGAGAACTTCTTTTGAATTCAGATTAGTGTGGAAAATGTCTATGGCCTGGGAATTTGATGATGAGATGTGGCTCAGAATTGGTTTGTGGTAAAAGGTAGATTTACATTTATTTATCTGTTCAGGGAGCCCTGTAAGATGAGTAGAAAGGTCTGCCAGAGTTTGACTTCCTTAGCATTTTAAGGATTCCAAGGAAATAGATGGGTTTCTTCTGCCACAGTTGTAATGTAGATTATCACCATTTTTCTCATGGATGAATGAATAAATGGAGATTAAATATGTTTCTTCTTAGAAATCTATAAATAGAATTCTCTGGTATATTTACGTTGATGTTGAGACTAGTAGCTTGATAAAGCTATAGGAATGTAATCTGTCTTTGATTCTGATTTTTGAGTGTTCTTTCAAGGTTAGTAATGAATTATTGAGGGATTTATTGGGTCTAGTTACCTAATCCAACATTGATGAGAAATTTAGCACAAGTAGATTTTAATCTCTTCCTTCATGTTGGGGGCATGGTTATAAAGAGTACTTTCTATGACCTTGGTCATTGAACTCGACCACTCAGAATATTTGTCAAGTAGATGAATGGAACATCAGTCCCAGGGAGCAGAGGGAAACCACTTGAGGCCTGTTAAGGATACAGGTCTGTGTATGGTCTGTTCATTGTAATAGTGATCCCACCATCTGAGGTCAGAAAGTTATTTTTGCCAAGTCTTCATGGTCTTACTGAGTTCCTACTGTAACTTCTTAACTTCCTTGGATGTGCTTCATATATCCAATAGACTTGAAAACCCTGGTGCTACTGCTGGAGCCCAAGAAGTTGACTGATTACCAGGGCCTAGAATTTGAGAGTTGAAGGTCCCAGATACTCTGAGGCACGTCCTCACGAAGCCTGTAGAGTCTGGCACTAAAATATTTGCAATTTGACCTTCAGGTGCCCTTTAGCGTGCTAAGTGCAGGACAGAGTTCCCCTTTACAATATGTGTGTGACAAAAACCAATAAATAAGTGTACTGAGGGTTACACAACAATGGGTTTGTTATAGTTGTCCTGGCCAAAGGGCCTCTGTGCCAAAGGCTGGCAGCAAAATGGCCAGCCTCCAGTCTTAACGCATACTTGGCCTTTGTAATTGAAAGGTAAAGAAATCTGGGAAGCACTGTTTATCTTTTCCAAGGGAAGTGCTTTTTTCTCCCAGTGGCCAAAGGCCAGTTTAATACAGAGCCAGGCCTGTTGGGCTGAGTAAGCCAAGTATTGAGACAGCTTATTCACCCAGGATTTCCCAATATTGTATTAAAGTATGAGGAAAGGGAAGAGTAAGAGACAACTGAGCATGTTAGCTTGCCTTTATTTTATATTCTCCTATCTTTTTCTTGCTGACCTGTAATGTCAGTATTTCTTCTCAGAAATTTTTTTCACTCTCTACTTTCCTGGAAAGTAGCTGGTCCCCACTGTGTATTTGTTGAATGAATGGGAGATCTGTATTCAGAGGGAGCCTGAGAGAATACCTGATACCTTCTAAAGACACAACTCTGAGTTTGGTTGCAAGTTATGTTTGTCAAGTCCCATGGCCAAGCCAGAAATGGTTTCGTATTTTGCTTCTTTTACCCTGTCTTTTCTCCCATTAAATTAATTGCTTGTCTTCATCTGTCATTGTGATAGGTCCAGGATAGTTCATTGTCATTTCATACTGGACATGAGTGAACTCCTTTCCTCGGAAGCCCTTGCCTCATACTTTCTCTTGTATTGTTGTTGACAACTTCATCTTCCTGGCCTTTTCAGTCACGCAACACATTTTTTGATGACTCCCTTTTTTTTCTCATTTGTAATCTCAAGTTGCCTTTTACTTATAACTTCTTGAGATGCTTAACTTTTACTATTTGGTTGGTTTTTTGATATGGCTGTTTTTAATTCTTAATTCAGCACAGGTTTCTGTACTTACAGTAGATCAGGCATAGTATTGGGTGACAGGTCTGAATAACATGGTTCTGCCCTCTGGCTTACAAGCTCCTTGGGGAGTTAGTGTAAGAACACAGATAACTACAGAACAAAGTAAGTAGTATAGGGTAGGTGCTAGATGACCACACTGCCGCAAGTGGTCAGATGGGAGTGATTTTTCAGCTAGAGTAGTCAGAGACGGTGCGTTTGGGCTGAGTCTATAACAATAAAAATGAGAAATAGCTTAAAAATTCATCAATCGACATGGTATATATCAATATGGTATAGTTTATACAGCCATAAAAAAAAATTTATGAAACAGGAAGAAGCTCCTAAGCAAGAAAGCAGGATACAAGACTTCATTAGATGGATGCATATTTTTGACTAAAAGGAAACACATCAAAATGTTAAGTGAATATCTGCAATTTTCTATATGTTTTATGCATTATCTACTGTGAACATTTCTTAACAAAAAGTTATTTTTAAAAGAGGAATACTTGTTTTCTGTTGCTTTTGAATTCCTTTTTTTACCATTGTGCTGTACTGAATAGGGTTTTTGCTTTTGCCTTGTATGCTCATTTTCTAGACATGATCCTCTCTGCTAGTTCTTTTAAGTGTGCCTACATCTGTCAGAGTTACATGGTTTACTTACTCTTGTTTCCACATTTTTATGTGTGGAAATAGCATGGAATTTGGAATCTGAAGATCAAAGTTCAAATCCTAATTCAGACATTTATTAGCTATGTAAATTTGGAGCACCCTTAGTTTCCTCATTTGTAGAATGTAATTTTAATCAGTTTGTTTTGAAGACAAACTGAGATAATGTGTGTATCAAAGCCTAAGATGGTGCCAGGCACATGGGTTCTGCAAGATGACAAGTGGTGAGAGTCCTTAGTGTTTTTCTTCCTTTATTCTCAGCTAGTAAATGACCAAAGACAGTAATAACCACCTTAAAGTATTTTCATGCTTCTTTGATACCTTATAATACCTTCAAGTATTATAAGAATTAATGAAGTATAATCTTTGTGAAAAAGCTCATGGTAAATGTTAAAGTACATGGTAAATGTTAAAGATGATATCAGGATGCTCTGGCTGTGAGTAATAGAAAACCCTACTCAGTGGCTCAAATAATAAAGAAATTATGTTGCAGTAAGTCCTGAGGTTGGACATTTCCAGGTATAATACAACTAGGGCTTCCGATTTGTTTCTCTGAAGCTCTCCTTTGTGGTCGGCTTTGTCCTCAAATTGATACTAGCGGACTCCAGCAGTTCCATGTGTCTCATCCAGATTTAACATTTCTTCAGAAGGAGAAAAGACACTGTCTCTTCCAGTACATCATCTTTAGGAAGGTTTCTCAGCCTCAGTACTCTTGATATTTTGGGCTCGATAATTTTTGTTTTGGGAGACTGTCCTGTGCATTGTGGATGTTGAGCATCCCTGGACTCTACCTACTCGGTGCCAATAGCACTCCCCAACCACCACCAGTTGTAACAACCAAAAATGTCTCCAGACATTGTCCTGGAGGGTGCAAAATTGCCCCTGACTGAGAACCAGGAGTTCTTCAGGAATGAAGAAACCTTTATCAGAAACTGCTGCAAGATCTCCCTCCCCCCAGCCCCTGCCCCATCATGTCTTCTGGGCCAATATTGCTTTATATGCCCATGCTTAAATCAGTTATTGGCACGCCTTGATCAATTAAGAAATTAATCGGCTCCCTAACCTGAGAGGGGAGTATCTGTCTGAACAAAAATGGGTTTTGTTCTGAGAGTAGAGGGGTCTGGATGTTGGACAGGCAGTAACAGAGTCTGTTAACCAGGGAAAAAACATTCACTCTAAAATTGCTTACCTGTGGCAAGGGCCTGTTGGGAGTGCCATGTTGGAAAATCCAGGCAGTTTCACTATTGAGTCTGCAGGAGTGATTTGGAATGATAGTCAAGGGGTGAGTATAACATTTGATGAGGACTGGGCTTATAATGGTATTATTCACTGTTGACTCTGTGCGTAGCACAAATCCCAGTAGATAGCAGATGCTTAATGAAAATGTTTTGAATAAGTGAATATAGAGAAATGCTAATCAGAATATTCTCATGAGTGAAATGGTGTTTTGGGTTCAGTGAGCAGTGGTGTGATTATAAAATGCTGAAATGAAGAGGCTCATGTAGACCACCCCCGTTCCTTTCCTCCAGATAAACTATATTCAGCTTCAAAGGAATTATGCTTTGGCCTAAATAGTGCCTTAAAATAAGCCTGAAATAGTTGAGTCATAGTATTGATATTATTTCATTAGGTTTCTTGTACTTCCTCTTTCAGAACTAAACATTTCTATGACATTGATAAGGACTCTTGATTGGCTCACCAATTTATTATCTTCTATAATCTCTACCTATTATATACATTAGATATGAGATATAAGAATACAAATTTAAAAGGATTAGATAAACCTGAAGTAAACTATTTTACAGTAATATTTTACTGGTTCAAAATATGGTTCAAAATAATTTTTGCTTATTAAAACACTAATATTTGGTTAGAAGAGAGTGATTAACTGTGAATCATTGACTTTTTTGGGGGTGGGGGAAGGTGATGGATATATTTATTACCTTGATTGTGGTGATGGTATCAGGTGTATGCATATGTCCAAACTCATCAAATTGTATACATTAAGTATATGCAGGTTTTTGTATACCAATTATACCTCAATAAAGCGGTAAAACAAGAATAGTGATGCACCTCATGAGCAGATGAAGCCCAGGTGCGTCTTTTCTTGGCTCCCAGGGGTGAATCCAGAATAGCAATAGAACTTGGCTGGCTTTGTTTCTTTAGTATTTTCCCCTTCTAATAATTTTGTGGTTTTGCTTTGTTTTCAGTTGGTTTACAGCTAAGCTGTCCCCATTGGTAGCAGCAATGATTGGAAGTGTTTGGCTTTATGGTTTGAATACTTGATGATCTCTGTGAAGGGATTAATGTTTCTAGATATCTAATCTCTGTTGGGAGGGAGACAGCAGAGAATCTGGTTTGTTAGTCTTTTTTTAGTCTTTTCTGTTTGTCTACTTTGAGCTCAAATCAATTAAGATTTTCATGCCCACTGGGAGAAGATCAGCTCTTTGATATCTGGACTGGTGAGTGTTTATATTTCTGTGTTTATTCTTGATCCACATCTGAGATTTTAGAGTTGAAGCTAGAAGCTCTATTTCTCTGTATGTGTATGTGCCTGTAATTCACAAAGGTCTTGACCTTTACAAATTCAAAAGGATTAGATAAACATGAAATGAACTGCTTTTACAGTAATATTTTATTGATGGTTCAAAATCTTTTTTGCTTATTAAATATTAATATTTGGCGATAACAGAGTGATTAACTTTGAGTCATTAAATTTTAAAATCTTGGTATACCACTAAGGAAAACAGTAACCACACTATTTCAGAAAAAAGTTAATATAGAGAATTGATTAAGTAGGTGTTGGAAGACTGAAAAAGCAAAAAGAGACATTGAGGGAGGGGAAACAAAGGGAAGAGGTTGGGGTTATCAGAACCTTGAAGTTCAGACAAGGGACTTCACAGAGTAGGTGCCAGTACTTCTGAGGGGGTGCAATGAAGCTGATTCTGTCTATGCGTGCCAGAAGGAAAAGCTGGAGACTGGAACCAACTGCCAGGGCAGTGGTGGTGCAAATAGCAAGCAGACAAAAAGGAGAAAGTCCCTTCTCCTTCCTACTTTCTCCTTCTTCCTGGTCTCGTCAAGTATCTGCTACTGGTGGTGAACCTATCAGGAAGCCAGCTAAAGAAGGAAAAAAATGTAGTTTGTAAAGTTCCAGCCCAGCATCACAGAGGGTGAGTGTGGAGTTGAAAAACAAGAGTTTAATAAGTGACAGACTTAACACTTGGAATGAGACAGAGATTCAAAAAACTGATCCCAGGTTCAGTTAATTTTTAAATTTTTCTTTATCATAACAGAAAGAATACCTCTGAGAGGCATGATGTATGGCAGAGTGAGCAGACTTTCTGTAAAGGATCAAGTGTTAAATATTTTAGGCTTTGCAGGCCATAAGGTCTCTGTCTCAAATACTTTGCCTTTGTAGCACAAAAGCAGCCTTAGACAATATGTAAACAAATGAGTGTGACTGTTCCACTAAAACTTTACCGAAACAGGCAATAGGCTGGATTTGCTATAGTTTGCAGACTTCTTATGCAGAGTATACACTTATGGTGACGTTACTCAGTGATAGTCCATATGGATTCATGTTTGGAATAACCTTGATACTTTTTAATTTGGGAGGCCACCTTCTTAGATTTGATTAGATTAATTTTAAAAAGACTCATTCTGGCTAAAGAAGGCCTATAAGAAGAATAGGAGAAGTGTTAGCTCTGCATTCTCTCGTTCACTTCTGATTGCATTATTAGTATTATCTTTAATACATAGTTTCTATAGAGGAATCTTTTTAAGCTACTTATTTTTGTATGCTTTAGTTAAAAAGTTGTATAGTTGTACAACAATGTGAATGTACTTACTACCACTGAACTATACACTTAAAAATGGTTAAAATGGTAAATTTTATGTATATTTAACTACATTTAAAAGATTGACGTAATTCTACTTGCAAGGATACACTTATTGTTATGGAACATCACTCTTTCTTCAGATATCTCAAATGCTGGCAGTAATTGGCTGGGATGAAACCTTTCCATCCATACATTAAATTCATAAAGCTTAAAGCTTAATTTCTTACTGTTTTTAGGTAAAAGAAAAAATAAATAGAATATTCAGTGTCTTCTCCCTGCATCCCAGTGGGTCATCCTGTACACTTCTGGGTATGCACACACCCACTGGAGAGAGACCACTGGGCTAGACACCTGTTTCATAGTAGGGTGGTTTGATTTAATATTGAGAGAATACATTGGTAATCTTGCAAACTAAACTTTTTCTCTAGTTCTTCCCCCTGCCAATATATATTGCTAATGGTGTTATCCTGACCTTGTATTTTCATATCTGCTCTCCCATTCCTAATCCAGCTCTGCTTTCTCATGCATATTTCAATGGCTCTTTATAGAAACTTCTATTATAACTCTCATCACATTGTATTTTAGTTACTTACTTATATATCTCTCTGCCTCCTTTTTTGAGTAGCATGTCTGGGTTATATACTATATTCCCAGCACCTAGCTGTGACACACAGCATGCTCTCACTTAATGTTTTTATCAAATTATTGGAACTAGAACTTAACCCATACTTTGAGCTTCTCAGTGGTTCATAATCTGAGCTATTTATGTTGGCTCAGTCAACTCTTCCTCCTCCTCATAATTTTGGTCAGCCTTAGTTTTTTTTTCCAGAGGCCTAAATCTCATGTTTACTGCCAGCACAGCCCTTTTCTATACCAATATTTGGCATTAGGAAGACTTGGACATGAGTTATATTTGCATAGTACACATCTTTCAGAATAATTATTGTAATTGATCTTGCTGGTGTTGATTAATTTGTTAAACAAATATTTATTGACTGCCTGCTATGTGCTAGAAACTCTGCTGGAATACCACAGTGGGCATTTTACATACAAGGAAGTTGAGAAGTTGGGTGACAGGTATAAGATTATATGACATGTTAATGACAGAATTGCAACTAGACCCTAGGTCTCCTGACTCATGGTCCATTGGGTAGAAGGGAGTTGCTGTGAGAAGAGTTAGAGCAGTATAGTTGGGATGATATGTGTGAGGGGGTTTGCTTGTGATCGTTTTGACCTCTACTTGAATATTTTCAGTAAAATTGAGGAGCTCAGTCTCTCAAAAGGAAGTACATTACATTTATTTAGACCGTGTTAGAGGTTCATTTGGCATACCAGTCACCTGGTCCATGCTTTCAGGGTAGCCAGATGGGGATCAGAGTATAAACTCAATTCAGGATTCTCTGGGAATGGATGGTTTGGAATGGGGTCTTCTTCTTTGGCTGCTGGAGGAGTAGTTGACTGATATATGGTGGCCACATAGAGTCTCAGAGACAGAGGGTGGCTGGCTGCTCTGGTGTTGATGTGCATCTTTGTGTGGCCTCTATAGGATCAGGTCAATATGGTCTTTGTCATTATTTAATGGTTAGAAATTACTTATCCAGAAGTAATAAAATTCTGAGAAAAGAGATCACATTAACCAAAAGATCTAACAACAGGTTTATAAGTCAAAATACCAACTTATAGTGGTAGATGTATATCTGGCTCAAGATCTGAAATCTGTCTAAACCAGGGATTCCCTTCTGCTGGGGTCTAGAGACCAAATTAAAAATCAAAAGGTTGCTTGCTTTGTAAGCATAGAATTAAGAGCCAGTTGAAAAATATCTTCTTGTGAACTTCAGGTTATGAGGACTTGGCCACCTTTTACTCTGAGAGTACTACTCTCTTAACTGCCAGACATTCAGAATCAAACCACCCTGACCTGTGGGAAGAGACTGCTGTATTCCTGCCTTTCTACTTGTTTTTTGATATTCACTTGTCAAAAAAGCCTCTGTCATTACCAATTTCTCTATGAAGGGCAGAACTGGTTAAGATTTCCAGGAGTACTGCTTATTTTATATTCACTATTACTTGGGTAATATACCAAGTCTGTTATTCCTTGAGGTTTGTGGTAGTTTGTCCTAATATGATAATATGTGGTAGTAAATCCTAATATGATTTGTGAATAGCTTATCTTTACCGTCTTCACTTTGATTCATAAAGGACTAATGTACTGTATTTTCCATTTCCACTAAGCACTTTCTGTGGGCACTCTGACTTTAGTCCCTATTTTTTCTCCAGGGTCATCTAGTAGCAGGCACCCAAATCAGGCAACTCCAAAGAAAAGTGGCTTAAAGAATGGCCAAATGAAGAGTAAAGATGACGAGTGCTTTGGGGATGATATTGAAGAGATCCCAGACACAGATTTTGATTTTGAAGGGAACTTGGCCCTTTTTGACAAGGCAGCTGTGTTTGAGGAGATTGATACCTACGAGAGGAGAAGTGGTACCCGTTCCCGGGGCATCCCAAATGAAAGGCCTCCTCGTTACCGCCATGATGAGAACATCTTGGAGTCAGAGCCCATCGTCTACCGACGGATCACAGTGCCCCACAATGTGAGCAAGGAATTCTGCACAGGTGAGTTGCACCAGGTCCCACATCCCACTGTCCCCTCTTCTCTTTCTATTACACTTGTAACAGAATGAACCAGATTCTGAGTCAGAGTCTTACACTAGGAATTAACTAAAGTGGCTTGATGGTTGGCCCATTAATTATTGTCTCTTGGGGATTGTGACCAATACAGCATCCTGCCTACCACTGTGGAGGGGCTAATTTATCTACGTGTCCATTTATGTCCTGCAGCTGGCAGGATCGGGTCTGCTGTTTATGATTAACAACTAAAGACATAGGGGCCAACTGTCTAGATTCACATAGTCAGATCTATTTTCACTTTAGCTTCCCTGTTAATGCCTGTACATTTTACTAGAAATTCACCTGTTTTACTAGCTCTTTGCTGGAGTAAAACCCAGTTGGAGATGGATGGTTGAAATCATTGGTTGAAAATAGGATTTCAATAAATTACATTTGTTCACTAATTCTGTCCTCATCTCCTGCTAGCCCTGGTCATTGCGAGTTGGCTAGTCATAATTCTCATGTAGCAAGGTAGTGCTTTGGTAGTTATGTAGGTCACCGTATATGATAGTCCAGTCTATTACCTCAGCGATTTTTAGGTTTCCTTTTGTTGAGCGTTGGAATCTTCCCTCAAACATATGGCATTTGAAGCAGATAAAAGCAGCAGTGGGAGAGGTGGTCTGCCTCATCCCTGTCCCTATCCTTTCCCCCCAAACCACATTATTAACTGGGTGTCTTAGAATACAGTTTGAATACCATTGTTATTGAATCATTTTAAGAGCTAAAGGAGGAATCATCATTTTTGTAAGTAGAGAAGGAACTGAGTATAATATTCATTTTGGTTTGAAGTTTTGAATATAGGGAATATGAATCCTGAATGCCAGTAGCAGTTATAGGGAGAATTTTGGGGACAGCTTAATTACAGTTGGAGGAAAATCAGAGACAATGGCATGGCTTTTTTGCAGACAACAGTATGGCTATATTGTATTTGGTTTTGCTGTGTATAGAAGCTTGCATGTGCTTTCCATGTTAGAAAAAAAATACGCAGCGGGGTTGGCCTGGTCATGTAGTGGTTACATTTGCGAGCTCTGCTTCGGTGGCCCAGGGTTCGCAGGTTTGGATCCCAGGCGCGGACAGACGCACTGCTTATCAAGCCATGCTGTGGCAGCGTCCGTATAAAGGAGAGGAAAATGGGCACGGATGTTAGCCCAAGGCCAGTCTTCTTCAGCAAAAAAGAGGATTGGCAATGGGTGTTAGCTCAGGGCTAGTCTTCCTCACAAAAAAATAAAATAAAATAAAAAAATAAGCAGACTGTCGGGCTAAGAAAGACTACTAAATTGTTTCCATCTCTCATTAGCAGACTGGCAGGCATGCCTCTTTACTAAGGTAGTTTCCTAAAGTGGCACTGACAGACTTACCCAACTCTTGATTAACCCCTATGTAAAGGCAAACAGCCTACCTCAGAATCAGGCTTAAATTGCCAGGTTATAAGCTTTTCAAAGGCAGCTATCATCCAGCAGGTCTGGTAGTACACTCAGATCCTGCCATCCATCCGCCTCTGACTGCTCCCCTTTTTCCTGCCCTCGGTTGCAAAATAAGCTGCCTCTCCTGATAGCTCTCTGAGCTGCGGTGGTTGGGTCATGTGGTGGTGATTTCTCCTTGGGGAGATTATAGCCTGCCTTAATCTGGCTAAAAGGGAGAAAAATAGCAGTGAGAATCAGGAAAGATTCTCAGATCTAAAAGAGCCTGAGAAAACATTTGCTAAAGTAGACAAAGGGAGAGGTGGGAATTTTTTCCTCCTACACACTTCACCTCCCTAGCTTGATCTTCGCACTTCATTTAATTTAATGACAGAAGTGAAAAGTTCCCTTCTCCCATGTGAAATTATTTTTTCAGAATTGACATTAACAAACATACTACAAACCACATGTGCTGGTCCTCGGCCAAGAACTCAGGTCTGGTGGCTTGTGGTGTGTAGTGACTGGCTGCACTTCACTGGTGACGATAGTGAGGGGACGAGAGGTCTTGCAGCCTCGTGCCATCTGGTTTTTCTCTGTGTTCTCAACAGTGAGGTGTAGAAATGAAGCCCTTTTGCCAAGTAGGGTCTATGCGGGAAATAGAGTAGTTCCTTGCTGAGCAGCTTCTCCCACAGGTAATTTTTCTCTCTGCTCCAGCTCCGAGGCACAAGCCTCAAGGCAGATTTTTACTGAGTGGTATTCAGGTAGTGCAGAGCTGGAGATACTTCTTCAATTGGATCTACTGTCCAAATGTTAGGATCAGAATAAGGCAAACCATCTGGAATATGTGGGGAAATAACCTAGAACCATAAAATGGTTAGCGTTAGGTTATTTGATCACCTAGTATAATTTTCTCGTTTTATGGTTGAGAGGACCTTGAGGCCCAGAGAGGTAGAGGATCTTACAAACCTTAATCTATCACATTTCCTCTCCTCTTCTGAATGTTAATATGTTAAAGAGGAAGAAGAATATAGTATAAGAAGAGAAGGACAGTTTAATGGCAAAATAGACTATAGTCTTTTCTTTTTAGTATCCCCTCAGAAATGAACCAGCTTACATCAGCAGTTGTGGAGAGTGGCCTGCGGCTCCCCAATCTAGCCTGGTGGCATTTGTGTCCTAGAACCCCAAATACCTTGTTTTCTACTAATCCCCAGAGTTGCAAAGGGAGAACAACATGTTTACTACCCATTGGGTGATGGCTTGAGTTTTAGGATTCTCACAGCTTGCTGCTAGTATCCTACACATGGACTGCATTCTAAGTGCTGTCAACAGTTTCCAAGCCATTATTCTCTAATTGCTCATACTCCTCTTGGCAATACTCTCTGCTAGCTGTGTGTGTGTGTGGTAGGGGGCAGTGTTATAAAAGGTCTGTTGATTGGAAAAACATGTTCAGGAAGCAACTAAATTTAGCTCTTTGTTTAACCCAAATCTTTTCTCTCTGGAAAGTTCTTTTGGGTCTTTTGACAGTGCTGTTGTCTCCAACAGTCATGGATTGTCAGACATTCTTCCAGCTTGGACCTACCCTGCTAAATAATGGTATTCAATGGTCACATACATGTGTGTTAAGTTTGGCTATAAAGTGCTAGATGTATGTGAGCACTCTATGTTCAGTGGTTTGAGGTCTCCAAAGAGTGATGGTTAGGAGAGTGTAAGGCTTCAGAGAAGAATCTGCTCAACATTCATAATATTCTAAAAGAGATATTTAAGACATGTTGGGTCATTCAAAACACTGGGCTTATTATGTGTAAGCCACCCTAAGATGGTCCTTGCCTTCAAGTTATTAAAATGTACTTGGAGATGGAAAGATACCATATATGCCCAGAGTCCAGCAAGAGTGTGGATATTAAGAACATTGGGTGTTGAGAGGCAGGAGAGGTCCTGAAGACTGGGCTGATCAGGGAAGTCTTCACAAAGCGAGCAGGACAGAAGCCTTGAAGCGTGGGCAGGATTTCCCCAGGCAGAGAGGAAGAGGAGGATATTTGTGGGTAGGCTGGGCAGGTGCTGGTGAACAGTGTGAATAAAGGGCTGTGTGGGAGATTAGCCATTGGCTGGTTTGGCCAGGGCAGAGAGTTTGTGTGAGGGGTAGGAGGAATTAAAATAGCTTTGAACCAGAGCACTTGTGTGCCAATGGTATCCTTGTCCTGTGGCCATGGGGAACAACTAAGGATTCTGAAAATGACATGATCCAAAATCTCTTTTAGGAAGACTTTTAGTCTTTAGGAAGACTGGTCTCAGAGAGGATTCAGGGTAGAATGAGAGGAGAGAGAGACCAGAGCAGAAGACCAGTTAAGTTAGGCTTATATCATAACTAACATGCCAGGGGTTTGGGCCTTTGAACGGAGAGGAAGACAAAGATGTGAGAAAGATGACAGAAAGGAATTTGATAGGATTTGGTGATTGAAAATAGGTGGAAAAGGGTTGAGTGAGTAAGAGGATTCAGAGGCGTTGGACCTGTGGGCAGGAAGAAAGACAGTGAGAGTCTCGCTGTACAGTCAACGTGCTGCATAACGACATTTCGGTCAATGACAGACCGCATATACAATGGTGGTCCCATAAGATTAGTACCATATAGCCCAGATGTGTAGTAGGCTATACCATCTAGGTTTGTGTAAGTACACACTCTGATGTTCGCACAACTACAAAATCACCTAATGATGCATTTCTCAGAACATATCCCTGTCATTAAGCAACACATGACTGTAGTTAGTTTGCGTGAGTTAGTGGGCCAAGTCTATGCAGATCTGTGATTTTCTTCCTACAGTCCTTTGTGGCTGAGCCCATAGAGAGCAGATAGAGTTGCCACACTGAGGGATAGAGAGATGAGGGAGTTGTTCATTATTAAATGCTTCGGTGAGGGAGCTTCT
Organism: Tapirus indicus; assembly: GCA_031878705.1. Taxonomy (NCBI): domain Eukaryota; kingdom Metazoa; phylum Chordata; class Mammalia; order Perissodactyla; family Tapiridae; genus Tapirus; species Tapirus indicus. The sequence continues at coordinate 64,027,027 of CM062918.1, read as the reverse complement.
GTAGAGTCAGGGAATTGTTATGTAGCCAAATGGAGGCCACGGAGCGTGTTTCCTCATCTGTAAAGTGGGATAATACATTTTAGTTAAATAAGATCATGTGGAAAAGCAGCTAGCAAAATGCTTGACTTATAATTGTTATTCAATCAGTATTTGACTTCACATGTGAATTGGAACGCTGCCTTGGTAAGGTTATTTTAAAACATCAACATTTATAGAATTTCTACATGCCAGGCACCATTCTAGATACTCTGGGTAAGTCATGGTCCATCACCTCAGGGGCCTCAGGGTAACCAAATGTGTAAGCAAAGAAATAATAGAAGTGTGTACAGGGTTTAGAGGTGGCAGAAAGGGGAGGGTGGGAGCCTGGTTCAGGAGAAGCAACATCATTATCATCAGTGTCATAATATCAGATGTGCTTTGGGTATTTACTGTGTCACAGGCACCATTCTAAGCACTTCATGTGCTTATCTCAGTTAATTTTCATGGCATCTCTATGAGGTTGTGCTGTTATCCCCACTTTGTTATTGTCCCCATTTTGCTGGCATTGTGTTCCAGTAATACTTTCATCAGGAATGACTTTAAGGTGTCTCAAATTCTTCACTTCCTGGGTTCTAATAAATTCTTCTTAGGTATATTTATTGAAGAGTGCTTCCATATGGGTAGAATTCTTATTTAACTTCTGCCATTTGTTTTCCACTGTGTGGCCTTCTTCTGTCCTCAGGTGCATAGAAGCCCAGATGGGAGGCAGAGGGGTGCTATTGGTGCAGGCACTAAGTCTCTACAGTTGTCCTGTCTGCTTTGCCTGAAGGATGTTCTTCTACCTCCACACTATGTGTCTGCTGAGATTGGGGAGCAGCAAGTGTATGAGGGTGACTTGAAGTAGAGTTGCTGTTTCCTGTCTTGCAAAAGGGTCAAGTGAAAGTTTGAGTGAGGCACTCCAGTCTGAGTTCCCTTTGGGTCCAGCACCGCTTACCCATACTCATTTCTCTTGGTAAAAGCAGTTCTTGCTCCCACTCTGAAGGGGAACAGCTTGGTGAAGGCACAGTGGGTTTGTTCCTGTGGCTTGCCTCTTTACTCTTCCCACCTTGGCTAGCTAAGTCTTTGAGCTTCAGTGGGGCTATATCTTGCTCTCAGGACAAGCTTGGCTTTCACCATTCCAGTCTGGCAGTTGTCTGCCACAGCTGGCGTTGCATTTCTGCCTCTGAGCCTTTGCTGCCTTCCTCTGCTTCTTGTCACCAAGAGTCCCTCAAGAAGCATTCTAATGCTTTCAGGACCAGCAGTGTTTTTATCTCTTGAAGAACAAGTAATGAGGAAATCTGCTTTGGTTTTGTGTATGTGTTCAAAGGGAATCCAGGAAGAAATAAGTCTGAATTTAGAAGTGGCCAGTGAAGAATTTTACCCTGAGGGTAGCGAGGCCCCTTCAGCGGCTGTTGTGCTCCTGATGAGATCCTTCTCATTCAGAGAATCAAGTGTCTGTTGCAGTGGACCTGGTCATGATCTCATTGCCTTCTCAATCCAGAGACCCAACCCACATGGGTTCCTGCCTTGGTCTCCTCGCGACTCCCACCCCCACTCCATTCTCCGTCCTGTGTTTACAGCTTAGACCAGGTGCTGCAGGATGCCATTCCCAGGAAGGCACCTCTTTTACAGTGCTTATCTTAAGGGAGACATCAGGAGGTAAATTCTGGGAGGTGTTCTGGACCAGGACACCTACACTAATACACCTGTTCTCCTGCACCAAGTGCCACAACTTTTCATCGAGCAGAGCTAATGAGCCTAGTTTCTGAACTTGCATCTCCTTGACAGCTTGGTTGATTTGGGGAACCTCAGGTTCTAGTAGATTCCCCAGTGCCAGGAGTAGAGGGAGTAGTCAGTCCCTTTAACATGGAGTACTTCAGGGTTTCTGGGCCTGGATAATCAGGTGGACACGTCATAGGACTGAAGGGCTTGGTTGTAGTCATTGGCAATCTCATGAGGTTTTAGAGCTGTACTCTTAAGACAAGTGTCTTGGTTAGTCTCTTCCCCCAGTAGTGAACACTTGTGCTTCCTGCAGTGTTTCCACTGGAAAAGTTCTCATGGCAACTTGTTGCCAGAGTTTTAATTTAAGAGTTTAAGCTCAGGTAAGGGCTAGAGAATCTGGAGCCTAGCACATTATGGCCTGATACCTGCGTTTTTGATGAAGCTGCCAATTGTCATTCTAGAAACTGAGTTGATCTCTGCAAATGTGACTGCTTTGCCACTATGTGCCCTTTTGCCATTTCAGAGCCACAAGTGTCTAGCCAGAGTGAGGAGAGTTTGATTTCAATATACCTACCATCCTCCTTAAATTCAACATCTCAAAGCAAAGTCAGTCATTCACCCCCACCTATATCCTTGACTCTTGGGCATTCCCATTTCTTTCAGTGGAATCACCATTCTTTAAGTGTCCAGCATGAAACTTTGAGGCCATCTTCGCCTGTTCCTTCCCATAAAAATTCACAACTAGAAGGGACCCTGGAGGCCATTTTTTCTAATTTAATAGCAAACACAGTGATTCCTTCTGTAGTAGCCCTGGCAGGGAATTTTCCTTTATCCTCAGTATCCGTTCTGGCTCCAGATTCTCTTCTTCCTTCAAAAATCTCCCTTGAAATTGTCATAACCTTTTAGTTTTGTGTGTTACCCCATAGGTTCCCCATGTCCCTTAAAATCAATTCTACATGGTCTTTCTGCCCTCATCTTCTCTCCCTATCAACTTCATCCTGCATAAAACAACTCAGCTTTTAAAGCCTTCTGAAGCCTGGCCCTGCCCACTACTCTAAGCTAGCCTCACATCAGCCTCTGGAATTTTGTTCATGTTGTGCTCAGGATGACACCTTTAGGACTGTGGTCTATTCTCTGATATTTGCACGTATATATTTTTGTTTCCAGCTAGATTGTAAGACTGTGAGAACAGGATCTATTTTCATACTTTTAATTTTCTCTGTCTCTTGCCATCCCCACCCCCCACTGACTTAATGTATTCTTATTCTGCAAACATTTGCTGATCATATTTGGAGACACTTAACTCTCTTTTTTTCTCTGCAACTTTTTATACTGAAAAAATGTCAAACTTTCAGAAAAGTTGCTGAAATAGTATAATGAACAGCCATACACCCTTCATTTAGATTCACTAATTAACATTTTGCCACATTTACTTTATGTAAATAAATATATAAACACATACACAGATCTCGAAACCGTTTGAGATTTAGTTGTACTCATTACATTCCACCCCTAAATACTTCCGTGTGTATTCGGTAGGATATTGCTCTACACAACCACACTGCAAGATTGCCCTAAGGAAATTTAAAATTAATACAAAAGCATTACCTAATGTACACTCCATGTGCAAAACTTTCCAGTCGTCGCAGTCATGTCCTTTATAGCTGTATCTTTAATCAGCCATTGCATATTACATTTAGTTGTCACATCTCTTTTCTTTTCCTTTATCTGGGACAGTTCCCACAATTTCTGTTGTCTTTTGTGATACTGACATTTGTGAAGAATCTAGGCCAGTTGATCTGCAGAATACCCTTTAGTTTTGATTTACTGACTGTTTCCTTTTATATGATTCATGTTAAACATTTTTTCCAGGATTTTGGTCAGGCTCTGTCTCAGGGCATCACGTCATAGAATACATGATGTCAGTTTGTCCCATCACTGGGGCTAAGTTTGATCACTTGGTAAGGTGGTGTCCACCAGATTTCTTCATCGTAAGGTTTTTTCCCCTTTGTAATTAATAAGTAATCTTGGGAAGTCCTTTACCTGTTGAATCCAAAGCTTGTTCCAATGGAGCTTTAACCTGAAGGAATGAGGTACAGTGTCGACAGGGGTGTTGGTCTAGTTGTTGTAAATGGGGGAAGGAAGAGCTTGGGAAAGAGTCAGAAACATCTTGCCCACACTTGCCTTTGGTTACAGCTGGGCTCTTACCCAGCTGCAGAATGGAGTGCCCTGAGGCACAGGTACAGGTTTCCCTCCCGTTCATTCATTCATTCGACATCATTATGTAGCTCCTCCACCAGACGCTGTGCTAGCACTGAAGGCACAGTGGAGAAGAAGGGAGTGCAGCAGTGAGCAAGACAAACAGTTACTGCCCTTGTGGAGCTTCCAGTCTAGCGAAGGAGATAGGCCAAAAAGAAGAGTTATTTACAAATTGTATTAAGTGTAATGAAGGAAATAAGCAGCATGCTGAGTTAGGGATATTTAAGCTGAGACCGGAAGAGTGAGGAACCAGCCTTGTGTGTGTGTGGAAGGGTAGCGTTGGAAGAGAGAAGAGAATGCCAGGAGAGGGACATGCTTCCTGAGGCCAGAAGGAACTTGGAGTGTTTAGGAACCGGAAGACAGTGAAGGTGCCTGGAGTATGGTGGGGGTTAGGGTCCAAGGTAAAGGGAGTGAGGTAGACAGGGGCCAGATGATGTGGGAGGCCTTGTGGACCCTAATAAAGAGTATAAGAGGTATTTAGGCTTCTTATAACGAATCGTTCTTTCAGAGATACACTGACACCAAATTGCATTTTGTGGTAGCTTTAATGTAAATCTGAAGGGGCTGTCTGTACATTCTGGGTCTGAGAGTATGAATTTACCAGTGGTTTTATATTCCAAAAAAGAATGAGTGTGATATCATCACTCAATTGTGTGACCACCACAGAATGGAATCAGAATTCATAGTCCTGGAGAAATCCTCGTGCCCATTAATGAGCTGTGCTCCTCAGTGATAAGACGTGGGAGACACACAGCCTTTCCAACTAAACGGCCATGTCAGTGTGAAGATTGAGTTTAGATCTGAGATGGCACTTTTGTTATGGGAGTCTTGTTACACAACAGAAACGATGAGAGGTTGAAGGACAGGGATGTACATGCAGAAGCTTCAGGTGGGAGGCTTGGATGTGGTGCTAGAGGGTGTCTAAGGGTGGAGAATTGTGATGGAGGGTGTGAGAACATGCATATGTGTCCATAAGGGAAGGAAAGGCCTGAAATAGTATGAACTGGAAGGAGCAGTGTGGAAGTGATGAAGACATGAAGAAGGGGCAGACTGCAGCGGCACAGATGGTGGCTAGGCCTCTGGGTTTTGTAGCTCTAGCCTCATGCTAGAGTGAGTCTTGCAGGGAGGAGGAGTCTTCTCCTCTGGCCTGTACTGAGTGTGCTGAAGTCATTTTCCTTGATACCCTGAGGTTAATCAGATCCTAAGAAGTCCTCTGCTTGTCACGAACTGGCTATAATTATATCTCCCTTTCTTGTTTCACCGACAGCTGTAAAATACATATTATTAAGAGAAACCGTACCAACTGATTTTACTGCCTTGATTCCCAAGCAATGAAGATCCACCTTCCAACTCAAACATAATTAGGCTTGGCCCATGTTCAGGCTTTGGCAATGTTATTGTTTGCAGTTTACACGCTATGTTCTTGGTTCCCTTCCTTTGGAGTTTATTTTATTCCCTCTGCCTATTTCTGATAAGCCAGTCTGACTGGTTGGACTTTGTGTGTAAATGTTGAAAAGGAACATTTTGTGTGCTTGCATGTTCCTTTCAGAGAAGCGATCAGAGGAGAACACTGGAGTCCTAGTCTGCAGCTGGCACACTGAGCAGAACAGATTCTTGGCCTTTTCTTTCCCTAGGCTACAAAATATGCCAGTTCATCAGCAATGCCCCTGCTCCCCAACACAAATCAGAGGTGGTAGACACGCAGTTTCCAGCTGCAGTCTCTAGCCAGCCAGGGTGGGTGTTTTGTGCTGGTCTCAGCCTGTCAATAACCAGTGTTGTGGCTGGACCAGCCCTTATTATGATTGCAAGACGCCTTTCTGCAATAACCATCAGGAAACTTTGAAAAAAATGAAGGTTTATTACTTATAAGACCTGGAATTACATTAGCACATCTGAGGCCACGCAAGAGGTCATGGGGGGGAGAGAGAGAGAATGGGCCTGGGGTTCTGCTTTTTTAGGGGTCAAGGATGGGGGCCTAGGGTTTCATGGGCTCACTCTTATTTTATATTTTTGTGAGAAAGATTAGCCCTGAGCTAATATCTGTTGCCAATCCTCCTCTTTTTGCTGAGGAAGACTGGCCCTGGGCTAAAATCCATGCCCATCTTCCTCTACTTTATATGGGACGTCATCACAGCATGGCTTGATAAGCGGTGCGTAGGTCCGTGCCCCGGATTCAAACCTGCAAACCCTGGGCTGCCGAAGTGGAGTGTGCAAACTTAACCACTATGCCACTGGGCCAGCCCCAGTGGGCTCACTCTTTATTGGTGAATTTAAAACATAAGAGTGGGAATTTAAGTGAGAAGAGAAAAAAAGTAGCCCAAATGGTCAGTTATTGAAATCAACCAAGATCTCTGAAACAAAGGAGCCTCGGTCAGGAGGCAGCCTGGCTCTTCATCGAGTCGTGTGTCTGGCAATGCATTTATTTGAGAGCCATCTTTGATGTGGATGCCTCTTAGAAATGGATGCCTTGGCAATCAAAGCTTAAGTCAGGTACTTGCATTCCAAAAAAGAAAAAATAATAAAACTGTCAGGGCTGACACTACAGTGGGATAAGCTCTCCTCTCCCTGTACCATGAGTTTTGTACCCTTAAGGACTGTGAGGAGAAAGGTAGCAGAAAATGCTTCAGCCTGCCCCCAGGGAGCCCTCACCAGGAGAGGGAGTGCCTATATACACAGCATAAGACCTAGACCCAGAGAGGAAACCTGATTTGTAGGGTGGCAGACCCAAGATTCACTGCCCTGACCCATTTCAAATTCATCTGATAAATAGGTGAAGAAATGCAGACTTGAGGGAAAGCTCTCCCTTGCGTGACTTTGCAGGTAAAGAGGGTGGTTGAAGTAGGCAGGTGCGTGACTTGTCTGACAGGTTTAGGGTTGTTAGTGGCTTAGGACTCCTGAGAATTCCTTCAGCTTTTTCACACTATCAGTGGTTCCTAATTAGTTTTGATAATATGTGCGTGTCTGGAGCAGGCCATAAAAATGGCTGTTTTAATCAGCTGTTGACATGCAAGGTCAGGCTGCAGCCTTCAGCACTGGCACCTGGGACATCAACAACTGATAAATGAGAAAGGGTGGGAGGAGAGACAGGGCTCCGAATGGCACTGTTTGTTGTCTCTGCCCAAGGTGGGAGTAGGACTCAGGCAGGTAGAGGGGCTCAATTAACCAAAAGGATAGTGTCAATTTTGATATGTAGACATTTTTTATTATCATCATTACATTAAATTATTATTACTTTGCCTTCCCTTGAGAGATCAGACCTGACTGCTTTAGGTTCAATCTTTGTGTTTGGATTCCCGTTGTTAAAATGTACAGCCATAGACTCATTCTGTATGGTTTTAAGAATCTATGTAGGCAGAACTGGACCCCCGATAGAACCTCAAGAAATTTCTCCTGAAGTGATCAGTGAGGAAGACAAGTTTTTCTCTACCGGGCTCTGGAACCAATAGAATGATGGTGATGAACTTACTGAGAACTTCTACCTTAGAGTTAGGCCAGACCAGAAATAGTACAAGGTTTGCATCATTTATATGTTTGAGTACCTGAGGACAACTTGGCCCTGTTGAATAAATATAGCTGAGACAAGTTGAAGAGATGGGGCCAAAGAAGTAAAAGGCTTATTTCCCTACTTTGAGGAGTTTACAGTCCAGTATAGATGAGGACACAGGATCTAAAAAGGCATCTGATCCAGCCAGACAAAACTAGTTACATGCAGTCCCACGATGACTTGCTAATTGGAATTGTATTTATTAGACTGGCAGCCAGTGAGTCCAAATAGGGCTATTTGGCAAAGAGTCTGCTCCTTTGGGGCCAGGCTGTGGCTTTAGCATTTGTAAGATGGCATTGCTTCTCAAGGCAAGAGCTACCCATTACAGATCACAATTTTTGACTTTGCTGTTTCTTTCCTGTCCTGGTTTTCGGGCCCTGAAACAGTACCTCGTATGTTGATACTGATGAATATGATATCATATACTCCTTCAAGTGTACCATCTGCTCCAGACTTTGGCCTTATAAAACCAAGTACTTTCCTTGGTGTACGTTCAATGACTGCAATTCTCCCTTTATAGAGTTCTCTTTATTTGTGGTGAATAAAATGTCCACAATTCTTCTAAGTGGCTTACAGCAAGCCATGGGTTATTTTCCATGTACTCTTTCCCTGTGGCATGAGTACTGGGTTACACTCACCCCAGATGGGGAGAAAATGACAAATTATTTGAGAAAACAAGTTTCTAGCTGAATTTCCTAAGCCAAGAGGAGGGGCTGTATAGAAGAGAAGAGGAGGAAGAAGAAGTGAGGAACAGGTAGGATGAACAAGTCATCCTGCCTTGAAATAGAACGGTGAGATCAGGAGGGTTAGCTAATGTGTGTTCTACTTCTGGGGAAGCATAGGGGTCTGCTGGTAAGAAAGACCCCGTCGCCAGGGATGGCATTTCCCCCACTTTGAGAAAAGCACGTTCTCTTCTAATGTGGTTGATAAGTTGCTGTTATATGCTCTGTGCCAGCCTTTTCTTGGTAGTACCAAATACATCTTGGTGGATTTGGCCTTCGAGGTCTAAAGCTAAACTTGCTAAGAGAGCTTAAGTTCACCCCTGCTCTCTGGTAACCTGAACAAGTTGTTACTCAGTTCCCCATCCACTACTGGAGCTCTGGAGGGCTGCAGAGCATGCCTAGATCCCAGATTAGGCGGATGGGCCAGAGGAGGGTCAGTCTTACAGTCTGGGCTTTCACAGCATCCTGGATCAACTACACCCATTTGTAGTCCTGGTTTCCTGTAATCTCTTTCCCTTTCTCTCCTCACCTCCTTTTGAACTGCAGACTCTGGCCTGGTTGTCCCAAGTGTTTCCTATGAGCTGCATAAAAAGCTGTTATCTGTGGCTGAGAAGCATGGGTTGACTCTGGAGCGGAGACTGGAGATGACAGGCGTGTGTGCCAGTCAGATGGCACTGACCCTGCTTGGAGGACCCAACAGGTAAATGCCTCTAGACTGGCGGGGGCTGAGTGTGGGGTAATGCTGCTCTACCAAGGCACCACCACAGTGCCTCACACACATACAGTGCATCAGACAGTTCCTGCTCATCTAGTGTGGGTGTCTCTATGAAGTCACTTTCCTGGATGCTATGAGGTTTTCGTTTGCCCCTCTTACCCATCTCCTGGAAGTCCTTGTTCTTGTTCCAGCAAGCCACCCTTTGACTCTTTCTTTCCTGGTAACAGCTGTCTGACTTTGAGACTTCTGCTGACTACTAGAGGCCTGCCTTCGAAGAAGCTTCTCAGAGACCCAGCCTTTGGCACTCGTCATTCACTCTAAGGCGCTGGAATACAAATCAATCCCGAGTTCCATACTTGAGAACTTCTAGAACCACCATGACAACTGGGTGGCAGAGCTGGAGTTTGGCACCTTCCCACTTGCCCCTTGGGCTCATCTATCAGGAGCAGTACCTAATTTTAGTTGTAGACATTTACTGATGCCATGTACCAGACTTTGCGCTGGCACTAGGGTAACAAAGAAGAATAAAATACTGCTCCTGCCCTCCGGTAGCCTAGTGAGGTCTCCAGAAGTACAGTGCTGGGGTAGAGGAAACAGGAGGTTCTCCAGGAATCCACATTTCTAACTTCAGGCTGGAGAAGCCAGTCACCCTTCCTAGAACAGTGGCACCCAAGCTGAGTCCTGTAGAGCAAGAGAGAATTAACAGGGGCAAGCAGGAAGGGGGACAAGTAGTCTAGGTCTCGAGAGTAGCATATACCAAAGGCAGAGAGAATTGAGAGACCGTGGAAGTGGGGGGATCTGTAAGTCTGTCTGTGTGACTGGAAAGTAGGGCTTTAGTGCAACTGAGCCGTAGGGAGCTGCTGAAGGGATTTCAGTTGGGTGGTGACATGAGTAGTCTTGTGTTTTAAAAAGATGGCTTTGGTCAGCATCATGGCGGAGTGAGATTCCCTCTTTGAATCTCTGCCCCCTACGACACAACGAAAACATCATTCACATTCCAACAGAGCTCAATCAAACACTACGAAGGACTTCTGAGAAACCCCTGCTGCCATACATCGGACGGTGGAGGCGCGGGAAGCCCAGGAGAACGGGAGGAGAGGTAGGAGGTTGTACTCCCCCTCCCCAATCGATCAGCAAAAACTGCGCGGTTCGCGGTCAGAGGGGGGAGGGGCGGCCCACAGCGGGGAAAACTAGCCCCATCCAGGTGCTCTCACAGACTGTCGCGAGATCGCCACGGGGAAGCGACGACAGACTGTTTAGGGGGTGTAGCAAACACCCTAAGAGAGCCAGAAAGGAAACCCCCAGGTCAAGCAGGAGAAAGAGAGGACCCCTCCCCCCACACACCCGGCGTTTCAGCATAATCCCTCCGGGGGCTGCAGCCGCCTCAGAGCAAACCGCTCGCGATCTCCATCTAGTGGCAGCAGGGGGAAACTGCAGGACTAACTTTAATCATGAGTGGTAAAAATAAAGCCGTCCCCGTCGGATCCTTGCGAAAATATGTCAGGGCTACAGACCAAAAGGAAAATGACAAACACCCAGAAACCAACCCTGAAGGCACAGAATTTGATAACCTGAACGAGAGAGAATTCAAAATAGCTATCATAAACAAGCTCAACGAAATACAAGAGAACACACAGAAACAAATCAACGAATTCAGGGATTATGTCACAAAAGAGATTGAAACCCTAAAGAAAAACCAATCAGAATTATTAGAGATGAAAAACAAAATCAACGAGATAGTGGAAAAAATGGAGTCTTTAAAGAGCAGAACTGACAATATGGAGGAACGAATTAGCACTATTGAGGATAGCCACGCAGAAATGCTCCTGGTAGAGGAGGAGAGAGAGCTAAGACTAAAAAGAAATGAAGAAATTCTTCGAGAAATATCAGACTCAATGAGGAAAAGCAACATAAGGATAATAGGTATTCCAGAAGGAGAAGAAAGAGAAAAAGGAGCAGAGAGTTTGTTCAAAGAAATAATAGCTGAGAACTTCCCCAACCTAGGGAACGAGAGGGAAATAACAGTGAATGAAATCAATAGATCACCTAAATATATAAACAGGAATAAAAAATCATCTCGCCACATAGTAGCAAACTTGAAGAATACCCGTGACAAGGAAATAATATTGAAGGCAGCTAAACAAAAAACCAAAATAACATACAAAGGAAACCCCATCAGGCTGTCAGCTGATTTCTCGACAGAAACTCTACAGGCTAGGAGAGACTGGAATGATATATTCAAAATCATGAAAGACAAAAACCTTCAGCCGAGAATACTTTATCCAGCAAAAATATCCTTCAAATACGATGGAGAAATAATAACTCTCCCTGATAAACAAAAGCTAAGAGAGTTCGTCACCACAAGACCCCCACTACAAGAAATGCTCAAGAAGGCCCTTAGGCCTGAAAAAAAACAAATGAGAAAGGGGATACAAAGATTTCAGCAAGGAGAAAAGCAAGGAGACTAAACCAGAACAAAATACAGTTGGAAAACATCAAAAATTAATTCAAGCTCATCACTGGAAACACACATTCATGACACAAACTGGAATAAAGAGATAACAAATAAGGAGGGGAAGAGGTAAGGGATTGAACTGACCCAGCCTCAGGAAAAAGGAGGCATCTGAAAATGTACTTTCTTATCCAGGAGATCGTTTATATAAACCGCACGGTAACCACTAAACAAACAACCAGAAGAGAACCACACATGACAAATAAAGAGAAAACCAAGAGAATGAGCATGCAGAAATACCAAATTGAATTTGCAGTCCGAAACACAAGGGACAAGAAACGAAGGAAATGCAAAAGAACCAGAAGATGAACAATAAAATAGCAACATTAAACCCTCATATATCAATAATCACTCTAAATGTAAATGGATTGAATTCTCCAATCAAAAGACACAGAGTGGCAGGATGGATTAAAAACCAAGATCCAACAATCTGCTGCCTCCAGGAAACACATCTCAGCTCTAAAGACAAACACAGACTCAAAATAAAAGGATGGAAAACAATACTCCAAGCTAATGGCAAACAAAAGAAAGCAGGAGTAGCCATACTTATATCAGACAAAGTAGACTTCAAGATAAAAAAGGTAATGAGAGACAAAGAAGGGCAATATATAATGATAAAAGGGACACTTCACCAAGAAGACATAACACTTATAAATATCTATGCACCCAACACAGGAGCACCAAAGTACATAAAACAACTGCTAAAAAACCTTAAAGGAGATATTAACAATAACACAATAATAGTAGGGGATCTTAATACCCCCCTTACATCAATAGATAGATCATCCAGACAAAAAGTCAATAAGGAAATAATGGACTTAAATGAAAAACTAGATGCAATGGATTTAATAGATATATACAGAGCACTCCACCCAAAAAAAGCAGAGTACACATTCTTCTCAAGTGCACATGGAACATTCTCAAGGATAGACCATATATTAGGCAACAAGGCAAACCTCTATAAATTTAAGAAGATTGAAATCATTACAAGCATCTTTTCTGATCATAATTCTGTGAAACTAGAAATCAACTGCAAGGAAAAAACTAGGAAAGGGACAAAGATGTGGAGACTAAACAACATGCTACTGAACAACCAATGGGTCATTGATGAAATTAAAGGAGAAATCAAAAGCTATCTGGAGACAAATGAAAAGGAAAATACACCATACCAACTCATATGGGATGCAGCAAAAGCAGTCCTGAGAGGGAAATTCATAGCAATACAAGCTCACCTTAACAAACAAGAAAAATCCCAAATAAATAACCTTAAATTGCACCTAACAGAGTTGGAAAAAGAAGAACAGACAAAGCCCCGAATCAGCAGAAGGAGGGAAATAATAAAAATCAGAGCAGAAATAAATGAAATTGAAACCAAAAAAACAGTAGAAAGGATCAATGAAACAAAGAGCTGGTTCTTTGAGAAGATAAATAAAATTGACAAACCCTTAGCCAGACTCACTAAGAAAAAAAGGGAGAAGACTCAAATAAATAAAATTAGAAATGAAAGAGGAGAAATTACAACAGACACCACAGAAATACAAGGGATTATTAAGGAATACTATGAAAAACTTTACGCCAACAAATTGGACAACCTAGAGGAAATGGACAAATTCTTGGACGCGTACAACCTCCCAAAACTGAATCAAGAAGAAATAGAGAATCTGAACAGACCAATCACAAGTAAAGAGATTGAAACAGTCATCAAAAACCTCCCAAAAAATAAAAGCCCAGGACCAGATGGCTTCCCTGGAGAATTTTATCAAACGTTCAAAGAAGATTTAGCACCTATCCTTCTCAAACTATTCCAAAAAATAGAGGAAGATGGAATACTTCCCAACACATTCTATGAGGCCGACATCATGCTGATACCAAAGCCAGACAAGGACAATACAAAGAAGGAAAACTACAGGCCAATATCGCTGATGAACATAGACGCAAAAATCCTCAACAAAATATTGGCAAACCGAATACAGCAATACATCAAAAAGATCATACACCACGATCAAGTGGGATTTATACCAGGGACACAGGGATGGTTCAACATCCGCAAATCAATCAACGTGATACACCACATTAACAAAGTGAAGAATAAAAACCACATGATCATCTCAATCGATGCAGAGAAGGCATTCGACAAGATCCAGCATCCATTTATGATAAAAACTCTCAACAAAATGGGTATAGAAGGAAAGTACCTCAACATAATAAGGGCCATATATGACAAACCTACAGCAAACATCCTACTCAACGGGGAAAAACTGAAAGCCATTCCTTTGAGGACAGGAACAAGACAAGGGTGCCCACTCTCACCGCTCTTATTCAACATAGTACTGGAAGTTCTGGCCAGAGCAATTAGGCAAGAAAAAGGAATAAAAGGACTCCAAATAGGCAATGAAGAAGTGAAACTCTCACTATTTGCAGACGACATGATCCTATACATAGAAAACCCCAAAAATTCCATCGGAAAGCTACTAGAAACAATCAACAACTACAGTAAAGTGGCAGGGTATAAAATCAACTTAAAAAATCAATTGCATTTCTATACACTAACGATGAAAAAACAGAAAGAGAACTCAAAAAGACAATCCCATTTACAATTGCAACAAAGAGAATAAAATATCTGGGAATCAATTTAACCAAGGAGGTCAAAGACCTATACAATGAAAACTATAAGACACTATTGAAAGAAATCGAGGAGGACATAAAGAAATGGAAAAATATTCCATGCACATGGATTGGAAGAATAAATATAGTTAAAATGTCCATTCTACCTAAAGCAATCTACAGATTCAATGCAATCCCAATCAGAATCCCAATGTCATTCTTCACGGTAATGGAACAAAAACTACTGAAATTCGTATGGGGCAACAAAAGAGCCCGAATAGCTAAAGCGATTCTGAAAAAAAAGAACAAAGCTGGAGGCATCACAATCCCTGATTTCAAAATATACTATAAAGCTACAGTAATCAAAACAGCATGGTACTGGTACAAGAATAGACACACAGATCAATGGAACAGAATTGAAAGCCCAGAAATAAAACCACACACCTATGGACAGCTAATCTTCGACAAAGGAGCAAAGAACATACAATGGAGAGAGGGAAGTCTCTTCAATAAATGGTGCTGGGAAAATTGGACAGCAACATGCAAAAGAATGAAAGTAGACCATCTCCTATCGCCATATACAAAAATCAATTCAAAATGGATCAAAGACCTGAAAGTGAGACCTGAAACTATAAAACTCCTGGAAGAAAATATAGGCAGTACACTAATTGCGATTGGACATAAAGGGATCCTTTCAGATTCCGTGTCTACCCAGACAAGGGAAACAAAAGAAAAAATAAACAAGTGGGACCTCATCAGACTACAGAGCTTCTACAAGGCAAATGAAACCAGGATCAAAATGAATAAACAACCCACCAGCTGGGAGAAAATATTTGCAAATCGTTTGTCTGACAAGGGATTAATCTCAGTAATATACAAAGATCTCATACAACTGAGCAACAAAAAAACAAACAACCCGATCAAAAAATGGGCAGAGGATATGAACAGACATTTTTCCAAGGAAGAGATACAGATGGCCAATAGACACATGAAAAGATGTTCAACATCACTAATCATCAGGGAAATGCAAATCAAAACTACACTGAGATATCACCTTACGCCGGTTAGAATGGCTATAATCACAAAGACAAATAACAACAAATGCTGGAGAGGTTGTGGAGAAACGGGGACCCTCATTCACTGCTGGTGGGAATGCAAACTGGTGCAGCCTCTATGGAAAACAGTATGGAGAGTCCTCAAAAAATTAAAAATAGAAATACCGTATGATCCAGCAATACCACTCTTGGGCATCTACCCAATGGACATGAAATCAACCATCACAAGAGGCGTATGCACCCCTATGTTCATTGCAGCATTATTCACTATAGCCAAGAAGTGGAAGCAACCCAAGTGTCCCTCGACTGATGATTGGCTAAAGAAGATGTGGTATATACATACAATGGAATACTACTCAGCCATAAGAAAAGACACAATTGTCCCATTTGCAACAACATGGAAGGACCTAGAGGGTATTATGTTAAGTGAAATAAGCCAGAGAGAGAAGGACAGACACTGCATGAACTCACTCATATATGGAATATAAGTGAACACACGGACAGAGAGAACTGATTGGTGGTTACCAAGGGGAAGGGGGGTGGGGGGGGCACAAGGGGTGAAGGGTTACATCCACAAGGTGACGGACAAAAATGTACAACTAAAACCCCACAGTGTTATAAACTAAGACATCAATAAAAAAAATAAAAAAATAAAAAAGATGGCTTTGGCTGAATAGATTGAATGGAAGCAAGACTGAGGGCAGTGAGACCAGTTAGAAAACTGAGCCGGGGGCCAGATGATGGTGGCCCCAACCAAGGAAGTACGGATCAGGGAATTAGATTTATGAGGGATTTTTTTTTTAAGTAAAATCAACAGGGTAGGGTAACTGAATGGATGTGAGAGGTCGTGGAAAGTGGCGTGTTGGTTATCACCAACTTCAGGCTTTCTAGCCTGGACACCTGGTGGGTAGTGAGAACGTTCACTGGGATAGGGAACACAGGAAGAAGAGCAGGTCTGGGGGAGACGGGGGATTTTGTTTTGGATATGCTGAGTTTGGGAGGCCTGTGAGATATCCACACAGACCATTAGCAATCTGGATCTGAAGTTTAGAAAAAGGTCTGAGCAAAAGATAGAGATCTGGAAGTCATCAGCTTGTAGATGGTGTAAGAATAGTTGAGATCCACTCAGGAGAGGGTGTAAAGGGAGGAACAGGCTGAGGGTGAAATTCTAGGGAATGTCAGCATTAAAGGCATAGTTAGAGATGAGGAGCCTTCCAGAATGAGAAAGAAAACCAGAGAGGTAAGAAAACTAAGAGGGGTAGTGTTTAAGAACCAAAGGAATAGTGTTTAAAGAATACAGGAATGGGGGCCGGCCCAGTGGCGCAGCGGTTTGGTTCGCGCTTGGCAGCCCGGGGTTCGCGGGTTCGGATCCCGGCCGCCTGCCGACGCACTGCTTGTCAGCCATGCCGTGGCGGCGTCCCATATAAAGTGGAGGAAGATGGGCACAGATATTAGCCCAGGGCCAGTCTTCCTCAGCAAAAAGAGGAGGATTAGCAACGGATGTTAGCTCAGGGCTGGTCTTCCTCACAAAAAAAAAGAAAAGAAAATACAGGAATGGTCCCCAGTGGTACTGCTGAGAGATCAGGCAAAATTAGAGTTGACAAGTGTCTGTGGATTTGTCAGTGTAGAGGAGGACGTTGGCAACCTGGTGGGAGAGTGGTCTCTAAAGTGGTCCAAGCTGGCTGTGAGATTTCCTCTCCTTGTGCCTCCCCTCCCCTCGCCCTATAGAGTTGGGGGGGGGCATGTTCATTCCTCCTTGTCCCTTTATTTAGGCCTGCTTGCCAACTGGGCTGAATCCCTGGCCTCTCCTGTGCCGGGGAAGAGCCAGTGGAGACCCCCAAAGGAGGGAGTAGTGCAGGCTGCCCTCTGAAGGAGTATCAGGCCTTAGGGTCTGGTGACGGCTGCACCTCCTCCCAGAGCAGCCACTGGGGCAGCGCTGGGAATAAGCCCTTCCCAGGAGTGTTTGAGGCCATCAAAGTGGCTTCCCAGAAACAGAAGTTTTGGGGCAGGGTCTGAATGTCCTCACCAAGTCACATTCCTCTCTAGCCAGCTTCTTGAGGCTGGCTGTCCTTGCACCTGTCTTTTTCTCAGTGTCTGAACTCTCAGAAGAGCTATCTTCTGTACTTTGCAGCAGCTGCTGGTTTTCCTTTGAGAAAGATTGGCACAGTTAGTAGTCAGTTTCATGTATGTCAGGTACCATGCAGTTTCTCACTGTGCTTTTGCAGCAGCATTTAATTTGATCCTCATAACTTTACCTCGAAGGTAAATAGTAGTCTGCTGTTTTAAGATGAGCAAGCTAAGGCTCAGAGAGCTGAAAAACTTGCCCTATGTGACACTGCTAGTGTGTGGTGGAGCCAGGTCTCCCATCCAGCTAGGTCTGTTTCTAGTGCCTGTACTCTGCCTACTGCTGTTGGGTGTGTAGGTGCCATGGTCTGCTTTGAGTCCTTTGACGGTGGATGCCTCTGAGAGGGGGAGTCCATTAGGTGAATTAGATGCCAGAACTCTGCAGTATCTGTGAGAAGGGAGAAGTACTCATATTTCTTTAAGATGCAAATATAGTGGGGGAAATGAATGGTTTGGTGTATTTGTAGAGTACGTTGCTAAATTCCCCAAAATTTACTGGGAGGGCAAGGATTTCCTCTTTGGCTCAACAGCATCTGTCATCTTTCTTCTTTTGGGAGACCAGTAAGTGACTGTCCCTGTTCCTTTGGACTCCTAAGCAGGGACCAAAGCCTGTTTTTTGCTGTCATCTCCCCCCTACCTTCCTGCCCTGAGGGCAGACTGTACTGCCTGTAAGTTGGGCACAGCTCCGTGGCTAATCCTCCAAACCTCCTTCCTTGTGGCTTTTCTGAGACCAGAGGGGGTCTCAACTTTAAATGGCAGGAAGCTGGAAGTGACTACTTCATCAGAAAGTGGGTATCCAAGGCAGCTGCCAGTCTAGGAGGCTGGGAAGCCCCTAGCCTGCTACTTCCCCTATGACCAGTTCTGTAATGATGCCAGCATTGATTGAACACTTTGTGTGTGTCAGACCTTTTTTTGAGTGCTGTACATCCATTATTCCACACAGCATCCTGTGAAATAGGTACTGTTAGTATCTGCAGCTCAGTGTTAGCTTATTGGTGGCTCAGTAAAGAGAACTTGGACGGGCAGCTGATAGAAGATGATTTAGAACTATCCTGTTCGGTACTTGCTGTGAGTTTCTTAGGAGATGAGCCAGAGTAATCCTAGAAAAGGTGAGCCTTGAGCTGGATCTCAAAGAAGAGGTGGGCAAAGTTTAAAAAGTAGAAGGGCTTTCTGGACAGGGGACATAGTTTGAGCAGAAGTAAGAAAGAGTCCTCCAAGTGCAGGAGAGAATGATGAGACCAGCCTTGCTGGCAGTAGAGCAGGCATTTAGGAGAAAGAGAGCAGAGAAGGCTGCAGAGGTGGAAAAACCTCTCTGCCAAGCAGAGTTTGGACCTCATAGGTCACACAGTGAGAACAGTAAGTGTTCTTGGTCAGAAAGCGGTGTTGTGGCAACAGTGTTATATGGAACAAGATCTGGGTGAATTACCTAGTGAGAGGACCCAGCAGATGAAGTGACACTGGGGTGTGAGACAGTGGGAATGCCACCCTGTAGACCAGGCCTGCAGAGTATTTTGGCCCCCTCTGGAACCTAGGACTATCAAGAACTCTGGGAGTAACAGGTGCCAAGAGACACTTGTCTGGTATAAGGTGCAAGGGATTGGCAAGTGTGCAGCTGGTAATGCTTCTTTACCTTCTGTTACAGGTTGAATCCCAAAAATGTTCATCAGAGGCCCACGGTGGCCCTGCTATGTGGGCCCCACGTGAAGGGGGCTCAAGGTATCAGCTGTGGAAGGCACCTAGCCAACCATGATGTCCAGGTCATCCTCTTCCTGCCCAACTTTGTCAAGATGCTGGAGTCCATCACCAACGAGCTGTCTCTCTTCAGCAAGACCCAAGGCCAACAAGTGTCTAGCCTCAAAGGTAAGCACTTGCACAGTGCTGGACTGAGGCCTCCTTCCTCCTTGGTATTTTGATGGTTTAGTAATGCCGCCCAGTGGCAACAGGTGGAAAAGCACCACAATGTAAAGAGTGCTTTGCCTGTTAAGAAGTCTTAGTGCATAAGGGAATTACCTTTGGTGTTGACTTGCCTACTTCCCATCCCTTCACCCTCCTCCCTCTCCCACTACTCAGATGGAGAGCTGGGGACCCATTTATTCATTTCACAAATATTTATAGAACAGGCACTGTTCCTGACACTGGGATATGGCAATAGATTTTTTTTTAATCCATTCTTCCATGCAGCTTACATTCTGGCTAGGGCAGATGAAGTGACAAATAAGTAACATTTCTATTAGGTCACATAGTAGTAAGTGTTATGGAGACAAATAAAGCAGGGAAGGGAGATAGAGAATGTTGGAGGGTTGGGTGGGGAGTAGCAGACTTAGACATTTCAGGGTCAGGTTGTAAAGGGCCTGTGGACCACAGTAAGGGTTTGAACTGTTACTCTGGGTGAGATGGAGAGTCACTGGAGAAGTAAGTAGAAGAAAGACATAGTCTAACTCGGGTTCCAGATGATTGTTCTGGTTGCCATTTGAGAGTAGACTATGAGCTTCCAAACAGAAGTGTTAAGAGGCTATTGTGACAAATTGGAGAGAGAGATGGTGGTGGCTAAGACAGAGTAGTAAGTGGTGGAGGTGGTGAAAGGTGGTTAGTTTCTGAATCAGTTTTGAAGATAGAGTCTATGGATTGGATGTAGGGGATGAGAAAGAAGGGTTAAGAATGACTCCAAGGTTTTTGGCCTGTGTAACTGGAAGGATGGAGATACCATCACTGAGAGGGGAAGACTTGGGGGAGAAATAGCAGAAGCTCAGTTACAGATGCCTGTTGGATGTGCAGGTGGCAGTGTTGGTTGATATAGATGAATCTGGAGTCCAGTGAAGGGATCCAGTCTGGAGTTACAAGTGTGTGGGTGGTATTTAAAGCCATAATGAGCCTAAATAAGATATCTCCTAGAAAGAGAGAGTAGATGAAGTTCTTGTACTGAGTTTGTTTAGAAGTCAGGGAGTTGAGAGACCAGCTAAGGAGATGGGGAAGGAGTGGTCATTGAAGGAGAAGGAAAACCAGGAGAGTCTGGTACCTGAAAGACAAGTGAGGAGAGGAGGGTGTGATCAGCTGTGTCAGCAAGCCAGCCTGGGTTCAGTTCAAATGAAGATTGAGAATCAACCGCTGGATTTAGCAGCACGGAAGCCTCTGATGATCTTGACAAGAGCAGTTGCAAGTGGAGTGGTGGGGGCAACATCTGATTGGAGCTAGTTTAAGTGAAAATGGGAGAGGAGTAGAGAGAGCAAATATGGCCCAAAGAAAGGGCCTTGCCAGTGGTCAAATGGCAAGTTGGGGCTAGAGCCGGAGCCAGAACCTCAGTCTCCTCTCAGGCCAGGCTCCTGTAGGCACACGGAAGATAAGATGCCACCTTCACTCTTGAGAGCCTCCTGGCCTGCAGGGACTGCCCCCCGCACCATGGTGGCCTGTTCCGAGTAAGGAAGCCACGAGTCTTTAATGGAGAAATATCATTACTTTAGGCTGAGAGCTGGGAAGGGGGCCTGGTGTGGGTTCCCCCTTTTGAAATCCAACATGATGCCCTGTTCCAGGCATTTCTTCCCCTGGCTGCCCAAAAGGCTTCTTATCCCAACTGCTCCAAGAGGCAAGTCTGAGGATGCTAACCCTTCTGAGTTTGGTCTGATTTCTGCTCTTCTCAGTTCTCTTAGGCTGGTCAAGACTTACATACTTGTTGAAACATCTGTTCTTGTACTGTCCCAGAGGCCTGGTTAGAGCAGAGAAGCCTTTTTTTTTTTTTCTGGTGAGGAAGATGCACTCTTAGCTAACATCTGTTGCCAATCTTCCTCTTTTTTTGCTTGAGGAAGATTGGCCCTGAGCTAACATCTGTGCCAGTCTTCCTTTACTTTATATGTGGGTTGCCACCTCAGCGTGGCTGGTGTGGTGTAGGTCCACACCCAGGATCCAAACCCGCGGATCTGGGCCCTCCAAGTGGAGCGTGTGGAAATTAACCACCAGGCCACGGGGCCAGCCCCCAGAGAAGGCTTTTTAAATGCCTGGGAAAAGTGAAAGTTTCTCTCCCATTCCTAAAGCTGGGCTGCAAGGAGGACCCATTCCCATGGATAGTAGAGGGGCCAGTGAGGCCAGGCTGGCTCGAGCAGAGTGAGTAGACCCCTGGAATAGAGTAAGTGAGCATGCCCTTGCCTGCTCACACTTCTTGGGCTAGTCAGCAAATGGCAGCCCATTCTGGGCCGTGGGCAGGGCCTCCCTGTGACGGCTGACTTGGCAGCAGACCCTGCCTTCCCAGAGCTCATAACGTACCCAGGGAGTTAATCAGATATGTAGAGGAGGCGAGGGCCTTGTGCCCTGAGAAGCTCTGCACACCCAGCAGGACAGTGCTTCAGCCTGGAAGCTCCATGAGGACAGTGGTCCATTAGGCTGACACGCCCTTGGTCTCTAGCACCCAGCCCAACCAGACCTTGGAACTCCCAGAGCCTGAGTCCTGGCCCAGCCTTCAGAAGGCTGACCTATGGGGGAGGCATTGGAGTCATGTCTGAACAAGACACTTGGGGCCACTTGGGCTCTAGTCCCAGCTTGGGCTGCTCTCTGCTCACAGGGATTTTCAGATGGCACTCTTTCCACCTGCAGATCTGCCCACTAGCCCCGTGGACCTGGTGATCAACTGCCTGGATTGCCCCGAGAACGCCTTCCTGAGGGATCAGCCCTGGTACAAGGCAGCTGTGGCCTGGGCCAACCAGAACCGGGCACCAGTGCTCAGCATAGACCCTCCTGTGCATGAAGTCGAACAAGGCATCGATGCCAAGTGGTCACTGGCTCTGGGCCTGCCTCTGCCACTGGGAGAGCACGCAGGCCGCATCTATTTGTGTGACATCGGCATTCCCCAGCAGGTATTCCAGGAGGTGGGCATCAGCTACCACTCACCCTTTGGCTGCAAGTTTGTCATCCCACTGCATTCTGCCTAGAGGGGCTCTGGGCAGGCTGGACCCTGCAGTCCCCTGCTGCTTCTGACACTGAACTTGACAACAAACGCCTTAAGGATGTGAAACTTCATGGACCTTGATGTTAAATTTTTTCTTTGGGTTTGTTTCTTCTCTGAGAACAGATCATATTTAAAACTGACCTGTCACCTGCTCTTAGCCAGGGAAGGCTTTCTCACTGGGTGTGCAGGTAGGTGGCAGGCTGAGTGCACAGTGGCTCCAGGCATCTCTATACTTGGCTCCCTGTGTGGCCAGGTGGGGCTTTGTTTACAGACATAGGCAGCTCTCAGACTGTGTTTCAGGTTTACAGCCACTGGGCCTGGGCAAGCGCCTTGCGGGGTGGGGCAAGTCCTGTCTGGGGCCCTGTACTTGCTCTTTTTAGAGCTTGTGGCTTTGTCTCCCCTGCTCCCCTAGCTGGCAGCCCTTCCTCTGATCCTGATTGTGTAGAACCGGCTGCGCCACAGCTGTCCACTAGAGGGCAGACTTGCACTCCCCATTCATTTTGGGGACTGTGAGGAGGCCTTCCCTGAGCCCCACAAGTTGATTTGAGGGCTTTTGACCTTTTCTCCTGAGCTAATCCAAGTTTTAATGCTGGGATTTTTTTTCAAGGGTCCTTCCTCCTTTCCACTCCATCACTCTGAGAGGCAGGGAAGGGGGTGGCATCAGGATGGTTTTACTGTATTGGGATTTTATACTGTTTTCTGTTGTCTTCAGCACAGGTATAAGGTTATGTTACTGTAGAACCACAGTGCCCATCTTGCCAACAGTGTCCCCCAACCCTATACCCTCTCTAGTTGGGGGCTGACCCTTTGCCTAGTCTGGGGCCAGACCCCTCAGGGTGCAGCTTTAATGTTCAGTATTGGGGAAGCCCCTGGGGGAGTCTGGTGCTGAGCCAGAAGAGGCTCTCTGGTGCTTCTGTCCTAGGCCACCACTCTCCCCCACCTTCTTGCCTGCACGTACATACCCCTACTCTCTTCTGCCCCCTCTGCCCTTCCTCTGAAATGGTCTTCTGCAGCTGTCATCCCAGAGCAGAGTGCATGTCCCTCCCCTGTCTGGGCTCCCCCCGGCTCTTATAGTGTCTGGGCTTTGAACCTTCTGTGGTTGTCCACTCTAGATGAGTAGGCCTGGAGCCAGCAATCTATGTCCAAGATGCCAAAATGAGGCTAGTTCTAGATGAGCTGGCTGGTGGGGCTCGGCCATAGGAACACACTGCTGTTCAGATCCTAAGGCACTAAGCCCCAAGACCTTCACAGGCCTAGGCCCTGGAGGCTGGTGGACGAGGAGCCATGCCCTGGAGTCTCTGGCAGGGGCCCTTGCAAAAGGCTTGTGCTTTGAAGCCTTTTTCAGGACATGAGGCTTTCTGCTCTGTGCCCACCCACTCTGGTTATGGGGGTGAGTGGGAGGGCTCACCAAGGATCGTGGACACAGAGTAGGCCCTAGTCCCATGGGTTTCAGGCTGTTTATCACTTTTCTTATAGGAGCATAGCCAGGAGCAGATGAGGCAGGGCAGAGGGCTGGTCCCTCCTTTCCTTCCATCCTCCCTCAAATGTTAAATTGTCTCCAGCAGTGGGAGGAGGCCAGAGACTGTGAGCCTGTGTATCTTCCTGTGTATCTTGCTCACTCTCAGGGCCAAGGAGCTCCCAAGATGGGGCCCTCTCTTTAGAGGCAGGGCCGTAACCTGAGGAGTAGTGCTGGATTACAGGCATTTTAGTAAGCAACCATTAAACAGGTTTTAGCTGCCTGTTAATGCAGTTAGGCCCCCTGATTGGGTACAATGGAAAACGAGCTAGAAGAACCCTGGCCCAGAAGATTCTGCTCGCCCCAGTAAGTCACAGTGGTCTTGGGGGTAAAGGCCTTGTTGAGAGGCCACTGGGAGTTTGTGCCCAAGCCTCTCTCTCTTCTCTCCCCAGGTGGCACTAGAGCCTCTCCTTGCTCTCAGCCTGGGCCTTCCCCAGTGGTATTAAAGAGAAGCATGATTCCTCTATCTTCAGCTCTTTTCAGAGGCATCCTGCTCACAGTGCCCAGTCCCCAAGGGGCCCCCATCAGGTGGTCAGGCCTATCACTCACGCAGCTCTTGGGGAACCAAAAACCAGCGCTAAAATAAAGCTGACTGATGGAGACCTGTGCTCTGTGGTGAATTGCTCTGCAGGCTGGAGCAAGGTACTGCCACCCCAGCCCTAGGAGCCTGCCTTGATTGTCTCATGCTTGAGAGCGCCTTCAGTAAACCATAGTTGTTGGGCACGTACAGCCTGAAGCCCCAGCCGCTGACAGGGCTAGAAGGATAGGTAGAACCATAGGCTGCCTAGCTAACTGCAGTTTCCCTTAGATTCCCTGGAGTGGAGAGGTACAGAGGCCAGCTGGGGAGCAGGTGCACGCCAAGGCCCAGGTGCCTTCTAGGACTGTCCAGCAGGCCTGCCGCCTCAGGGCTAGAACTGCTCTTCTCCTGCGCCCAGAAGGACACCCCAGCTTCTGGTCTCTTCACTGGCTAGCCCTTCTGTGCCTGGCCCAGTTCACACTTAGCTCTCCACAAACTGAACTGCTAAGAAAGACTTTATTCATAAGGTAGGGAAAGGAGAAGGCAAGGAGCCTGGAGATGGACACACTGGTACCAGGGGTTACAAACAGTAAGAAACACTTTATTATAACTTTACAACATATAAATAGCTTGGGTCAAATCTGTGCTTTCTGGCTGATGGGCATCACGTCTCCTCCCCTGCAGGCTCCTGCCTTCCTTCACATTGCACTGTTCATTGGGTGGCTCTGGCCCTGGGGCCTAGCGGTAGAGGTTGGAGAAAATGGGGCTGGGCAGTCCCGCTCTCCATCTCCTCTTGCAGTGGCCTGCGCCTGTCATCTGCTTGGGTTTCGGCTGGTGTGGAAGGACCGCTCCTCAGGGGTCAGGCCAGCAAAGAAGGGATGCAGCAGGGCCTCCGCCAGTGTGATGCGCTGGGCAGGGTCAAATTCTAACATCCTCCTCATCAGGTCAAACAGCTGCACGTGCTCCAGGGAGTCTTGAAGCATATAACTCTGCTCAGGGACACAAGGTGCCTCAGTGTGATGGCAGGGTCGTGGGAAGCCACAGCAGGTCCCCTTGCCTCTAGGAAACCTTGCTGCACTGGGTCGAGAAGGCAGTAATACCTCCCTGAAGGACTACTTCTGCCCTCCTGGACAATGAGCAGCTCCTTTCCTTTCATGCCTGTGTATAGCGTTTTGCTCTGAACTTGTCAGGCTACTGGGTGTCTTGCTGACTTGGTGCCTCTGCCCCCACATGCAAAGTCCTGACAGGTGGGTAGAAATCACCTCTGCAAAATTCACTTGTCTGAGCACCAAATGCAGTTGACAGAGGCTTCCTGGCCATGTCTAAGTCTCCCCTCCCTCTCACCTCAGTCCTGCCTAGTTCTTCCCAAAACAGAGAGGAGCGGGGGCAGGAAGCAGCAGGGTATCTGACATCTGACTCTTCTGATGTTCCCCAGTTACATTCATAGCCACCCTGTGGGGAAGGGGTAAGGCTAAGGGCCCCTCTGGGGCAGTCTGCAAGAAGCCCCATTGCCAGCATCCAGCAGCTTTGGCTGCAGCCTCCCATAGAGATGGAGCGAGGAGGCAGCATTTAGCTGCCTGACCTTTCTGCTGTATGTCTGCCCAGTGCTTGGGGTCTCCTTGGCATGAGTTGAGCTGGGGGAAGCCAGAAACTGACCTTCAGAGGTTTGCAGTTCTCCTTCACATACCGGCCATCAGAGCTGTTCTCATCCCACACCAGGCCCCCTTTGTAGAAATATTTCTGTTTCCTGAAAATGAAGGGAGGGGGACAAGTCTTGGGTGAGAGTGGGGAAGACAGTAGCAGCCTAGGGAATGGCAGCAAAGCCAGGCAGGGTGTCCTGGCCTGACCTAGCAGGGCAGGAAAATCTGGGCAACAGGTTTGCCAGGTCCCTCAGAGAGGTGTACATGGAAGGCTGCTTTGAGCCAGCAGGATCCCTGGAATGTCCTGCAAAGACTACCGAGGAGCTTCTTGACCCACAGCCAAGATGAGAAAGGCCCCTAAGGCCAGCTCTGAGGAAGCTACCAGGGCTCCTTACCTGGTACGGTGGATCATATGTGATGGGATAGGCCCTAGGATTTTCTCCATCATGACCAAATGCTCTCGGTTTTCGTGCGTCTGTGGAAGGTTATGGATAGAGCAAGCAGGGGTCAGTTACCAGTCTTGGCCTCCTCAGGGAGAGTAAGGGGCAAAAAGATGGGCAAGCGCCCTCCCTATCCCCAGGAGATGCAAACCCACCAATGGAACAGCAGTCTCAGCCTCTCTAACCTGGTGGGAGTCCGCCAGCCTGGGGCAAGAGAAAAGGCCAGCCTGTTCTCTCAGGGTCAGGCTCAGGCTCACAATCACACTTCCTGGCCCCTCAGGTGGACTCATCCATGACTGTGCCTCTCTCTGGTTACATTTCTCACTCTCCGCAGAACATGCCCCACCCCACCCCACCCCATCTCCATGCCGTCACTCATGCTGTGCCCCTTGCCCACAGTGCTCACTTCTCCTGCCTCAGTCTTCCATCCTTGCTGTCCCAGCGCCAGACTCCCTGAGTGCTCCAGCTACCCCGACCTCTTCCTTTTTCTGAGCATCTACAACCCTCACAAGTCTGAATCTCACAACATGCTGACTGGTAAGAGTGGAAGGGCTTCCCACACCAGCCCCTGAGCCTGTCAGAGTAGCAGCGCTCAGGGTAGTGGAGCCATGTAGGGGAGGCCTCACCTGGAAGAGTGTGAAGCCCCGGTAGTACTCGAAGAGAATGCAGCCAATGCTCCAGACGTCGCAGGGCTGCGCCCAGCCCAACTCTGAAAACCAAGATGGGGAGAAGCTATGAGATCCAGCCCTGTGCTCCCAGCCTAGAGGTCACAGAGCAGCTCCATACCGGCTGGTAGGACTCTTGCCTAAATCCCAGTAGAAGTCCCTTTTTCGGTAAGGCCAAGTCAACCACCACAGTGACTGATGACACTGACCCTGGGTGGCAGACAGGCACGTCACTGCCTCTGTTCATACCCTCCCAACAACTGCACACTTTATTGAGGGTGGGGGCTATAAAGTCACTCACCAAGGATCACCTCAGGCGGGCGATAGTGACGGGTGGCCACAATGGTCGTGTGATGCTCATGGTCAAAGGTGGCACTGCCGAAGTCAGCCACTCGGATGCTGGTGTTCTTCACCGACTTCTCCTCACAGCTCTGAAAAGACAAGGCAAGTGAGCCAGGTCAGGAGTCTGTCGCAGTGGGTAACCCACCCTGGGAGCAGGACCTTGCCCTCTCCCCGACCAATACCTTGTGCTCATTGTAGAGAGTTTCAAACTCAGAATTCACAAAGAGGATGTTCTCTGGCTTCAAGTCTGTGTGGGTCAGCTGGTTCTCGTGTAGAACTGGGGAAGCGGGGAAGAGGAAGAAAGCAGACATTGAGAACCTGGGCTTCCTCTCTGGCCCTCCTGCCTGCTCTAGGCCAGATGCGCCCTCCAAAGTCAGCCTGCCAGAGCCCCTCGCACCCCTAACCTCAGCAGGGGACCAAGGGAGCAGACTGAACTCTATCTATGCTTGGGGCCTTGGAGGGTTCTGATACTTTAGAAGAGGGGGTGAAGAAGACTTTTTCCATTCCAAAAACCCTCTGCCTCTCCTCTGCAGGGGCCAGGCCTCCTGAGCCTGTCTCTCACCAAAGCTGCAGCATCAACTTTGGTGGTGCTGACCAGCCACATAATTTGTGGGGTTCCTTGTTCAAAAATGATTAAGAATGTGAAGATGGTGGTAACAGAGCATTAAACCAAGCACAGGGCCACCCATGAAGCACAACTCGTGAAGCTGGCCCTGCCTTTCCTCATTCTTAGCCCTTGAGCAGGGAAGTTGGCCTTTTCCCTCCAGCCTCTGTCCCACTGATGGTGGTGCCCTGCCACTTATCACTTTAGGCTGCAGGCTCCCATCTGGCACTCAAGACCCTCACAACAGTGTAGCCCACGTCTTCCCAACATGGGCCCCCTCTTCACCAGTGAGCTTCAGCACATGCCAGGCTCTGAGCTGTCACTCAGCTGCCCACCTGCTTCAATGCTCTTCCCTGATCATCTGTGCACACAGATAGGTCTATCTATCTCCTCTCCAAGGAGTCTTTCTGTCCTGCTCCAACCACTGCAAATCCTGCAGTGCTGAGCACAGGCACCACTAAATATGCTCTTAAAGGCTGGCAGACAGATGGGAAGTGATGAGACAGAAGGTATCCGTTTGGGCAGGACCTTCAACCTTCTCCTCCTATGCAGGAAGGTGGGAGTGGGGTTTGTAGCAGGGCTGAGTCTAGAGCAGCTCTTTCCTTTTTTTCTTCCTGAGTGCCTGGGGGCAGAGGGTGGCTCAGGAGGCCCCTGGAGGGAACTGCAGCCTCTCCATCACAGATTCCTACCTGAAGGCCTTTCAGCCAAAGGGGCCCTCATGTCTCTCAGGCCCAGCAGAATGGTAAGCAATGTGCTGGAGTGAATGGGGGAGAGCGAGACTACTAGGTAACTTTGCTGCGGGTAGGTGGCCACCCGACGCTCCATGTAAGGGTGGACACTTACATCTAAGGGCATGGCAGAGCTGGTAGGCCATGTGCCGGACATGTGGTAGGGGGTAAGGCTGGAAGTTATTCTCCTTCAGGAACTCAAAGGTGTTCTTGCCCAGGAGCTCAAAGGCGATGCACATGTGACCATGGAAGTTGAACCAGTCAGACATCAAGACGCACAGGCTGGGGGAGAAGGATGGGTGGGACTCAGGCTCTGCGCTGTGAGGCCTGGCTGCCCCACCCCCTCCCTCAGATGAAGCCAGTCCCCACTCCCTCCCAGGTCACTGGGTCACACACCAGAATGCAGATACACACGAAGAAAGAGAATCAGTTAACAGAGCAAGAGCACATCTCCCCACCAGCTGTCCCCCAAAGCAACTTGGAGCAAGGACTGAACCTCCTGCTGGGGGGGTGGTCATTCTGGTCTGAGGTCTCCTGCCTCACCTATTTATGATATGGCATGGTCCCAGCATCTCAGAGAAAGAGAAGGAATAATGCCAGTCCACTCCACAGGACTAGCGCTGCTTTTTTCAACTCCCTCAGCTGAGCTTCCTGAGGGTCTACAGGGCTCAGCACACTGTTTGCAGGAGAGGAAATGCCTGGGTCTGTGTGCCAAAGGGGGCTTTCCTTTGGATGTCTCTGACTATGTGACAGCCCCAAACAGTTTCAGGTTTATATCTTGTCTAATGCACCCCACAACCCAGTGAAGCTACCAATTCACAAATGTAGGGCTGGGAGGCCTCCCTCAGAATACAGAGCTGGTTGAAGTGGAGGCTAGACTGAAGTCCAAAGGCTCCTTCTACCAAGACTCACCCGCTAAACCCCTGGCTCTGGGTGTAGGGAGAAGTCATGGTGCCAACCAAGTGAGAGGACACCCTGGGGGCTGCAGGCAGCTGGTGCTAGAGTGGACGCTGTCCCCATTCAAAGCTTCCCTCCCATTCCTTGCCAACACTCACAACTTGTTCTCTTTGTCCTTCTCCTTGATTTTTTTGAGAACATTGATTTCTAGCCGGGCGGCCTCCCGGTACTTGCCCACGTTGCGGATGATCTTCAGGGCAACCTGAGACTTCCCTCTGGGACCACGTAAGGAAGCAAAGGTACTCATGAGAGGCTGCCCAGCCCTTTCCCCACCCTCCACCCAACCCAGCAACTCCCTACAGCCACCACTCAGGACTCCAGGAACAGGGCCTGCCCTAAGAGAGCAGATACTTGATGCCTAGCCTGCCCCATGCAATACCAGACTTCCACCCTCCTAATAGCAAGCTCCCTTGGCATCTGTGAGTTAACACTCTTGGCATCCATGCCAACCTTAGGCTTTTATGATCTCGGCCACTGCCAGCTCCCAGGGGAGAGTAGGCAGAGGATTAGAGGCCCATCCTGCTGACCAGCACCAGACCCAGAGCTCACTCAGTAATCCAACCTATAGGCCAGTCAGCCCTGACCCTGGCCAGGCCATCCCACCCAGAACCCTCTTGACCTTCCTGAGCACATCTGTGGTCTGGGCAAAGGGTGCCCCCTAGGGTAGGGGTTCCAAGATGGAGTGAAGGCCTGGCAAGAGGGTAAGGGTGCCAGCAGTAGGGTCCTCTCACTGGGACGCCCAGGGCTGCTCCCTTTACCACACCCCCTGTGGCCCCACCTGCCTACCAGCCACAGCATTTATCAGAGACCACTGAGTGCCAGGAACCCTTGTTCAGTGTCCAATGAGAATTTTAACAATTCCCGCTCTGCACTTCCCACCCCCGTAGGCCACATGCAGGATGCCAGCCGAGAAGGAAACCTGCTGAGGTTTGACTGCCAGGCCCAATGGCTGTCAGGGGCAGCCAGAGTTCAGATGCCTGGTGGGGAATTGGAGTGAGACCGCCCTGGCTGGCAAGGGTGTGGCCTGAGACTGGCCTGCGTGCCTAAGGCAAGGCTCACAGGCCCCAGAGCAGAGGCATCTTCTAGAGAATACCCTGCTTGTCTCTCCCTATCCCATTTTCCCAGATTTTCAGGGCAGGAAAGGACCTTGGAGGAAAGGCTACCCACTCCAAGCCTCCTAGAACAGCATCCCTCAATGGCACTCTGACTCTCAACGCAGGGAGCTCATCACTTCCACCGCCAGGGTTGGATGGCTCTGAAGATAAGGCCCTTCTTTTTGCTGAGCTAAATTCTGTCTCCTCACAACAACCCCACTGATCAACTCCCTTTGAACCCCCTAAAGGTCCCAAGCCCTGTGCCTGCCCCTTAGTGACTTCAGAGGCTCACTTTCCCTCCAGCAGCACAGCCCAGAGAGCTTAGCTGCCCCCATGTGTCAAAGCTCTCAGATCTGCCACATCTCTCTCTGGTCATGGTATAACCTACATGTCCCTATGCCCACTGGTCCCAGCCCTAACCTCTTGGGCCACACT
This sequence comes from Tapirus indicus, assembly GCA_031878705.1. Taxonomy (NCBI): domain Eukaryota; kingdom Metazoa; phylum Chordata; class Mammalia; order Perissodactyla; family Tapiridae; genus Tapirus; species Tapirus indicus. Next base: position 63,995,881 of record CM062918.1, on the reverse strand, counting down.
GGGTCTGAGGGATGTTTAAATGGGAACTGGGAGTCCAGGGAGGCTTCCTCTCAGTCACCATCACTACCTTATCTTGGGGCTGCAGGGCTGGCTGGACTGCTGGGTTTAACTGTCCTTTCCGAGCACCCCTCTGCAGTACCGCAGTACCCAGCTCTGCCATTCAACAGCTGGGGGATATGGGCAAACCCTGAGCGTGTTTCTTCCCTCTCTAAATAGCGAAAGGGTTATGTATGGGTGGCACGTGGCTCAAATGAGACAGCGAGGATACAAGCACTTTGTAACTAAAGCACCAAACCAATGAGAGGGCCATTAAGGCAGGGAGGCAGTGGGCTCCCAGGAAGTAGCCTCCCAGCCTAAGGTGGAAGAGGCAATGGTTCCAGTCTTGAGGAATGGCAAAGGGACAAAAGTATTTCATTGTTCAGCCTGGAAGGAAGCAAGGTGCCCCACCACCACCCACACACACAGGTGTGCCCTGCTCTACTCGAGCACACTCAAAGGGGCTCACACTCAACCCTAGCCACACTGCATGCAGCAGACAGCAGCCTGCTTGGTGAGAAAGCCCAGGGTCTTGTTTCTCTTAACTGGGCCCTGCACAGCCTCTCAGGCAGACCTCCAGAGGGTGGGAGCTCATGCCTGGGCTGGGCTCAGTAGTACTCTCAACCCCCTGAGGCCCAGACCCTAAAAGAGATCACAGGAAGCAGAGCCAGACCACGGAGGAGCCAGGGCCTTGGCCCTGCTCTGGTATCCACCACCAAAGCCCTGGGGAATGGGGAACTCAGGGCAGCACCGTTCACTGATGAGCAGTTTTTGGGAAGGGATGCCACATGCCTGTGGAACCCCAGGAAATCCTTCCTATTTCAGGGGATCAAGAAAACCCCAACATGTGCAGATCAGAACCCTGCTTTGGTGCTATCCATCAAAAGGAAAAAGGTTAAGCTCTGAGGCCACCACCTTCCAGAACCTCAGGCTAGCTCTTCCCAGGAGGATGGCTCACCTGGCATGGTCCAGGCACTCCACCACCTTGCCAAAGGTGCCTTCACCCAGGTTCCCCACGATCTCATCTAGGAGAGAAAAGAAGCAGGGCGTGAAGGTCTGGAGGGCAGAGGGTTGGCAGCTCCTGCAAGTTCACAGCATTCAAATTCTCAAACACAAAAAAGGTTGCTCTCTCACTGCTACACTCTTAAAAACAGAAGTTGCTAGTGTCTGTGTCATTCAGGCAATTACTGGTGGCCCCGCTAAGGCGCCACGCGCACTAGAGGCCCCTCCAGGCAGGAGAGGTCTCGTGTAACAAGGGGGGTAGAAAGTAGAGAGGTAAAGTTTTACGAAAGGTGGCTGTACATCGCTCTTGGAGCCAATCGCCGATCCGGCACACCAGGTGGCCCTCCTTGTCATCTTCCACACTCCGGCTGCTGCGCTTACTGCTCTGTTGGCTTCTCTGCATGCACCGCCCCCCGAAACGCCATCCGACCAATCGCATGGTAGGCGGTTCCGATTGACAGATTGAGGTGTCAGTCAAAGGCAGAGGTGGAGACGGTGAGGAGCCGGTGGGTTGGTTGGTTGGATTTTCCAGATCCCAGCATTTCATAAGGCACACAGCATATATAACGATAGGGATATTGCAAGGGACACGTCAAGACACAAACTGACTTCAAAAACAGAAAAGTAAAAACAGCTACAGGTATGTAAAGAAAACTCGGACATTATCTAAGAGAAGGGCGCCGCAAACGCTCAGAAAGATGACCAGCCTCTGCTGCTGAGGGGCTGGGGCCATGCGGAGAGCCACAGCCCTGAATCCCTCCTCCACCGAGTCTCCCCTCCCGGACCCTCCCATGACGGCTTCAGCCCAAGTGAAGACGCAGTGAGAACGGCGCAAGAAGGTGGCTAGCCCAGCCTGGGTCCGATCATCCAGAATGGCCAGAGGCCGCTCTGGCTTCAGCTGCAGAATGCCCAGCCTGTCCTTGCCTGCCCTGTTCACATGTGCAACCGTGCACATGCCCGACAGCTGCCACTCAGAGCCAAGGTGCCACGTGCCCCCAGACGGCATCCGTGACCAGACTTAATATCACCACCAGAAACAGCCTTCCATCAGCAGCCCTTGTGCCACCAGCCTCGAGCAGGGGAGCCCAGGATCCTCTGGGCCAGTTGACCTCCAGGCCTCCTACCATGATGGTCTGCACAGACCCCAAGCCAGCTCCTGTCCTGGCCTTGGCACCCATGCTACTCATAGGCCAGGCCCATCCCGAACCTCATGACAACAGAGGGCACCAAAAAGAGAAGAAGCGGAGCCACAGACTTGCACTGCCATCCTGTGGCAGTGTGTGGCAGTGTGCAGAGAGGCCACCAGGCCATGCTGGGCGCTTGCACAGTCAACTCTCAACCCATGGCCGCCCAAAGAAGTCACAGGAGAGCTGGGCAGAAAAGATGCCTGGCCCCCTCCACTGCTTCCGCCACTACTCCTCATGGCCGGCGGGAGGGAATGAGGGAGGGAAGAGCGATGGGGAGGAGAAGAGAAGACAGTACATAACCTCAGAGATACACAATTGGCTCTCCTTCTCAGGGGTCTGATTGCAGTGTGGGCTCCCGGTCTCAGCAGAGATCTAGACAAGCTTCCACGCTAGGAACACTGCCAGGTCCTGCTCTTGGCATGTGGCCTGCAACTGCACAAAGCCTGGGCCTTTCTGTCATTTCTTTACATGCCCCATCACACAGACAGCTCATCCCCCTTGCCTTGAACGCCCCTCATGTGAAGAGGCTAGGCTGAAAAGGGCCTAGTTAGAGGTCAGAAGGGAAGTTCCCAGTCTGAGCTGACTGACAGGCAGACCATCCCCTACCTGTGGGCACTCCGGCCTTCAGGCCTTTGGGGAGGGGTGTGGAGATGATACTACAGAGGTAGGTGGGTGCAGTCCACACCAGTCAGAGCACTCAGCTACGTGTGGGAGCAATTTCTGGGTGGGAAGGACCAGGCCATACAGCTCCAGACCATATACCAGCAACCCTATTAGGATCCCTATGAAGCGTCCACAGCCACTTGCACCATGTGGCCTGTGCTAGAGAGTGCGGAGACGTAGACAGGCCCGGGGCCAGCCAGCGCCGGAGCCAGAGCCCCTATAGCTGCCACTGCCAATGGGCCAGAAGATAGTGGAGCTGGGCCCCCTGATCAGCCCTGCACCTGAACCAGACAACACATACACACACATATGCACGCACACCAAATGCACGTGCGCAGGGCTGGCAGTACTCACCCAGACCAGCCAGCCTGAGAGAAGGCTAGAAAGAGATGAGGCCTTTAAGCCCCAGCCAGCACACTCTGGCCACTACTCACCGAGGAGGCGCTGCTACAAGACCTGGTGCGGCGTTTGTGGCAGTGGTGGGCGTGCTTGCGGGGCCGGTACGGTTCCCTCTCCCGTGACCGCCGACGATGATGGGAACGTGAAGATCCATAGCAGTCCTCTCCAAAGGATGGGCTCCGCTCTTCACACCGGTATGTGTCGCTGTCACGGCGTTCCCGGTATCTCCGCTGGTAGGGAAGGCGATCATGGCTGCCAAGAGGAGGATCGGGACACTGGTCAGATGGGGCCCTTTCTCCCACCAGCCAGGTTTCTGCCACCAGGCAAGAGGCATGTGGTGGGGCCCCTTGTGCAAAGAGCTCACAAGGGTAGCCTGTTGGAGCAGAGGCATCCAGGCTGGGGGAAGTAGGGGAGCCAGGAGTGTGTGTGGGAAGTCCAACCTTCAGAACCTCAGCTACGGACCACGTCCCTCCAGTGCCACAGGAGGCAGAGCCTGGGGAAGGTGAGGGTGAAGAGAAGGCGAGCATGGTGGAGGGCCTCTGAGGGCTCTAATGCCCCGGAGCTCCCTGTGGCCTGCTGAGACTGTAATTTTGGTCTGGGGGCTAAGACAGGACCAAGGACCAACCTCTAGAAAGGGTTGAGGTTATGTTCCAAATGCCCACAAGGAAGGGTCAGAGGTTAGCAGGGGAGATGCTGGCCTAGAAGACAGGGGAATGTGTTGCGAGAAGGAAGATTCAAGGATAGAGAAAGAAGAGGTGCCAAGGACGGCAGTGGACGTTGAGGCCAGGGATTGCAGGTGAGATCAGGAAGGAGCCCAGAGAGGACAGGGCAGTGATCAAGTGAGGTGCAGCCACAGAAGTGGCAGTCACCTGAAGGAGCCCAGGGCTGCACAAGGCCCCAGGCTGTCTCCCGAGCCCAGCAGAGGGAAGGAGCCCTTCCTTCTGACCTAGCTCGCTCTCACCTTCTGGACCGAGATCTCCGGGGTGGAGGCTCCCTTCGAGAAGGGTATCGCAGTCTCCCTTCGTGCTCCCGACTGTAAGACCTCCTCCTCTTCCATCGGTAGCTCAGGTACGGGTCTGGCTCAGGGGAGCGGTATCGCTTACAGTGATGCATCTAGGCCACAAGAAATAGAAAGCCCTGTTAAACACACAGTCAGCCACCTCCAGCCACAGGACTGCTCAGGCATCCTAGGCACTCCTGAAGAAGAGGCCCATTGTTCTGTTTGGGGGCAGCCCCTCCCAGGGGTTTATGAAGTGAAGAAGAACTCTGAGGTCACACTGGTTAAACAGCAGACAATGGGTAACACCCTTCCCTGCCAGTGAACAAACAAACAGCTGCCTCTCCAGCACAGCATCATTGACCTGGTGGCCTGAGCACTCAGGGAACCAGGCGAGCCAGGACAGGTGCTGAGGTGGAACACAGGGAGGGGCTGGTGAGCAGCATCACAGGGAACCAAGGCCCAGGAGAAAGGAGAGCCTCCTGCGCTCAGTTCCCTCCTGCCTGTCTAGAAGGACCTATGAAGTGACTGCTGTGTCAAGCCAGAGGCCAAAGGGCTGTTGGCAGGGAGCCAACATACTGGAACAAGCAGGGAAAGCCCTCAAGTCTGAGAAACCAAGTTGCCTGGCTGAGGCCCTGAACTGGACCCCACTTAAGGGAACCAAGACCACAAGTCAGTGTGAGGAGCCACAGGCAGAAATGAGAAGACCAGCCCTTGGAAAAAGAGGTGGACAGGGTCTCACAAACATTCCCTAGTCCACCTGAGGGTCTGGCCAAGCAGACATGGGGGCCTGTCCAGGCCTTGCTGGTCCACACACAGTCTCAGCACCAGTAAAGATGCCAGGGTCCTCAGAGCATCCAAGTTATCTTGCCCAAGGCCCATTTAGCACCCTCAGACCACTGCGGCACCATGCCAGGCAGTGCCTTGCCTCTATTCGACAGTGCCACTACTGCCCCTTCTTCTAGCTCCCCTGTTCCAGTACCCTCTCCTGCGTCCATCTCAGGAGCAGCCAGAGGGTTGGCTGTCTCACAGGCTATGTGCTCGGGAGGCAGGCCAAAGGGGCCCCACTTCACTATCCCTGTTCAGCAGGGACTTATACACGCCACAGGAAATTGCCAGGTTGGATCAGCCACCAGCTAAAAAAGATGGCTATGTGAGGCCAGCTCCCTGTTCCACCCACACTCAAAACCCTGTCATTGCCTCCATGGGAAGGCTGGGCTAGAGATCGTGGCTAGCCTCTCTGCCAACCTCCAGTGGCAGTCAGTCCTGGGCTCACCTGACCAAGCACGTTTTTGGACAAACCCATTGAGGCTGCCCCATTTCATGAGAAGGGTTTGTCAGGGGGAGAGCACAATGGCTCCCCTTGGAAGAGCAGGCCAGTGAGGCATATCTGACCAAACCCCTGGGAGCTTCTCCTTGATCCTGAGACAGTCACTACCTTCAATCTCCCCATTAGCAGGTGTCTTCCCCTGTCTACTTGGAAGTCCAGGCCCCCATGATCCTTGGAGATAAATACTATGAAATACTCCTCAAGAGCTTAGACTGCTCTTCTGTTTTGGTGCTCAGCTGACTAATGTTTCATTGTTTTTCTGCAATGACCCCAGGTCAGGTGCCCAAGCTATGGAATGAAGGCACTATCTCACATCTCACTAAGTGACAGGGAAGATGCTCCATTGGCCAGGGCAGATGCCCTGACCATCCTCACTGTGCAGACAGAGCTGGAGGACATGGTCTAGTCCACAGTAGGCCAAAGACTCCCTCTTGGGACCTAGAAGATCTTATGTCTTATGTGAACACTTATTCACATTAGTGGAAAGAAGACGGCTTCAGATTCAAAATAGACATCAATGTGAATCCAGGCACTGCCACTTCTGGCTGTGTGCCTTTAGGCAAGTTATTAAACTGCTCTGACCTTCAGCTTCCTCGTGCAACAAGGGAAGAGTAATTTCTTCCAGGGTTCTGCAAGGATTCAATTATGTTACTCCTTTAAGTACATGCCTAGCACATGCCTTCAGGTCAAATGCCTAGCACAGGTCTGGGCCCACAAGAAGTACTGAAGGCAGCTTTTCGTTAACATTTAAAAGGTTTCACAGTCCCTTCTAAGGTTGGGGGGCGGGGCGGGGCTCTAGGTAGAAAACCCTGAACTAAATCCCAGTGCTGCCACTAACTGGCCTCACGATCTTATACAAGTCACTCTAGGCCTGGGTTACCATACCTGGGAAATGGAGATAAACAACACCTCCCAGCCAACTTGGCAAAGGAGATGACAAGTACGAGAGCTCTGAAGTACCACACACGAGGCAATCAGATGAAATAACCTCTCCTTTAACACATCCTAGGCAGGTGAAATACTGGGAATACTACATGCCCCTCATTATATTCCCAGCCAGGGCTCTAGGGCCCATTTCTCATCAATTATCTCTGATTCTCTGAGACCACAGCAAACGGGTTATTTAAAAATGCCAGGGGCCACAATTATGCTCCAGAGGGCTCTGCTCTGCACAATGAAGAAAAAGATAGCGTGAAGGAAACCAGGCCGAGGATGCCAGCTTTTCTCTGAGCACAGGCCGAGCTGGCTTCTCATTTGCTGTTCCTGGCCAGAGAACTGGGCTGACAAGAAGAGCAGCCAGCCAGGTCAGCGGCTGCCCTCCCGGATCCCAGCCACTCCAGCGCCCCATGGTTATTTTTGGCTGATGCTGCCCCACCACTGCAACCTCAAACCTGCCACCTTGCAAGCTGCCACCACCGGGTGAAACGCTCCTCCTTTTCAAGGGCATGGAGGAGGGAAGCTGGAAGGCCGCCAACTCCGCCTCGACGGGGGCCTGGCTCAGGCAATTCCCACCCCAGCTCCACACCAGGGCACCCGCACCCGGAACTAAAGCACAGAGACTCCCGAGCCGTGGAGCACCCGGGGCATTTGTACTGTCAGCTTGGCCAGGCCCCTCCCCCGGGCTGGAGCGGCTCCACCATCACAACAAAACACGCAGAGAGCCCGCGACCCTCGCTCGCGTCCCTGCCTCGCACGTCGGGTCCCAGAGATCTCAGAGCCCCGTCCCCCGTAACCGCCGCCAGTGGCAGCAAGGGGAGACCTGGGGGGCAGGGAGAAGGCCAGCCCGGGCCAGAATCAAACTCCAGGTCGCGCAGGAAGGAGGAGTCTGCGGAACAAGACTCGAGAGGAACTGACCCCCCGGGGAGGGGGGCGGTGTCTAAAGGCCCCTCCAGGCTATCTAGGGTAGGACCCCGACCTCATTTCGCGGGCAGGTGCAGGGCGGAAACTGGATCCCTGCAGGGGCCTCAGAGGCCGCTCAGGCTCGGACTCCGACACCGCGGGATCGAGAGGTCGGAGTCTGTGGTGACCGCCCTCCGGGAGAGAAGCGGCGGGTCAGGGGTGAGAGGTCGGGGCCGCGGCCTGAGCTGGGCTGGGGAGGAGAAAGAACGAGAGTAGGCCAAGACCGAACCAGGAGCCCGGGGAACCGCACCTAGCGCTCCCGCCCCGCCGACTCAGGCCCCGCCGCCGCCGCCCTCGCGGGCCCGGGCCCACACTCACCGTCTCCCAGGCTCCGGCTGCAGCTAGGCCCCACTCCCAGCTCCGAGCGCCTCTTCCGCTTCCGGCTCTGGCCTCCGCCCGTGGCGGCCCCGCCCCCCTCATGACGCAGCCGTCGCCAGCCTCGGCTCGACCCGGCTCGGTGACCTGGCCGCTCTAGCCCCCGACTCGAAGGCCCTGGAGGACCCGCCTTCTCCGCTCCGGTCGGTGCGGCAGCCGTGGAGAGTGGTTCCGGGAGAGCCGAAGGGATGTCCCAGGCCGCGGCCCGCCCCGCGTCGTGTCGCGACGCACGTAGGCCCCAAAGACACGATAGGGGCGCTGTCCCCCGCCGGCGGGCGCTAGGAGCCGGAAGGTGGAGCTCCGACCCGGCCGGCGGCTGGCCCGCTCTGCCGCCCCGACCCCGCCCGTGCCCGCCAACCCTTCCTGCGCGCGGGGAGGAGGGCATTGTTTCGCTGTCGCCTCAGTGAGAACCGGGCGGACTTTGAACGCTTGCCCGGTGCCGGGGTCCTGGAGGGCGCTAAAGACAATGGAGGTCTGTGCCCAAGGCTAGGGAAGGCGGTCACGACCCGGTTACGTGAAAGAAGCAAATGAGACCTTATTCTCTTTGTGTGTGGGGTTTCTAAAGCTATGGCGGCACGCCCAAGCTTCCAGGTGCATGCAGAGCAGTGTCTGGGAAGATGCTCGAGAGCGCCGTCGGCGGAGCCTCGAGCGACGGGGTCTGGGCTACAGGGGGGCTCCCTTTCCTTGAGCACCGCAGTAAGCGGGCCAGCGTTGGTTCTCAGTTAATAAACCCCGCGCCCTGTCGCCGTCAGGCCCCGCCGGCCATCTCTCCTCAGAGTCACTCGACGACCCCTTCCGCCGAGGCCGCGAGCGTGGGATCACCAAAACCCCTCCCACCTACTGTCCCGCGCCGGTCAGGGCGGGATGACGAGGCCCCCGTTTTGCGGATGAGGAAACAGAAGCAGAGTCCTTTAGGAGACCTGACGGTGTGTGGGCGTGCACTCCCCGCCGGGCGGGGCTGGCGTCCCCTCAGCGAAGCTGGCGGGAGCGGCCCCTAATTGCCCCCACGCCACGCAGGGGCCGGAGCAGGAGGGTGGGGCATCCCTCCAGGCCACGCCCCCCGGGACGACTCCGCGGGGGCAGCCCGGGTTTCCCCAGCGCCACCGGGGCGGGCCGCCCGCCAGCCCCCTCCCCGCCCCGCCCCATGAGGGCTGGGCACGCCCCTGGCGCGGGGCGGTGTTTCCCCCCGCGGCGGGCGCTGACCAAGCGGAGCCCTCACTCTGGAGTTGCGGCGGTCTTTCTAGTCCTAAGCCTCTGGCTCCCCCTTAAACTGGGGTCTGAAGGCGTGGCTTGAGAGGGTGCCCGGTACCCCCAAATCTCCGTTAGCCACAACCGAAGTAAACAACCGAAGCTTAGTAAAGACGGGCTGCTTGCTACGCTAACGCAGCCTCAAGTCCGGCTCCTGGTCCCCTTCCAGCCAAGTGCACCCGCCCGCAACCTAGCAATTCCGGGGCCGCTTCAAGTGCGCAGCGTGTGACCGAGAGCCTGGCTGTGCCGCCTCGAGATCCCGCCCTCTCGGGATCCTGCCTCGGGCCGCAGGTTCCGAGTTGCCATTCTTGCCCGGCCCCAATGCTTGGTCTGTGGCCGCGGCTGCACTAGCAGGGTTTCACCCACTCAGAGAAGGTGGGAGGACTCTGGGATGTAGCTTCCTCCCACCGCTTCATGTTGCCCGCGGTTTCCATGGCTCCTGGAAGCCAGGACCGCGTCGGCAGCTGAGGACAGAGGAGCTCAGAGAGGGTCCTGTCCCCTGCCCTGCACTGCCGTGGGGGCCAGGATCTGAGGGGGTAAGTCGGGCCCATCTTCCCACCAGCCCTCCCATCATCGAGAACCCAGGAGCCCCTGCCTCCCAGTAACGAAGCAGCTCTCTCTTTTTCTGAAGTGGAATAGGAGCCATCTCCCAACTCCTCCAAAATCTGCAGTCCAGCAGTTGTCCTGCCTGAGCTTCATTCTTTTGTCTCTTTATTCCTAAAAGAACTCAGGCCTAGAAGAAAGAGAGGCAGAGTATCAGATAGGCACTTGGAAAAAGATCTACCCTGAGGTGAAGTGGGTAACTCCCCCCCCCCACCAGCCCCCCTCTCCCACCTCTTTCCTCCAGTGCTGGATGACTGACACCTTGGCAGCTGGAGCCTGGGGAGCTCAGGGGGTGGGCCACCTCCAGAGGAGGCTTGCTCTGCAATCCTCTACCCCTCGGGCCCAAGCTGTTTCCCAGGCCTCAGTCCTGCCCACCAAGTCTTTTCTGTGTGGGTTGAGGACTGCAGCATGATTCAAGGGCACCAGGGACATGCCCCTGCCCTATGCCCTGCCATCAGCCACTTGCCCCTCTTGAGCTCTCTTTTGCCCTCCTGGCTCAGCTCGCTGCCCCCTCCAGGGGCCAGCTTCTCTGATCCCTCCTTGTCCTGCTGCTCTTGCTCTCTCTGCTACATCCATCTGTGCCTTCTCTGGGGCAGTTAATTCACCTTCCAGCCTAAGCCCCAGGGTCACCTCTCTGAAAAGCCTTCCCGGGGGCCCCCAGGGAGAGTCAGGCTCCCCTTCCCTGTGCGCGCACAGCATTCCGTGGCTGTGTTTTCCTCTGTGCTGGCTGCGCAAGCTCAAGTCTGCCCTGTGTTACTCCCCACTCCAGCAGACCATGAGCCCCTTCAAAACCAAACCAGCAGAGCTCGGGTTCTCAGTGAGGGCTGGGGCTGCCGCGGAGAGCCCCTATTTCTAAGTGAGAAGACAGAGCAGCCAGCCAGGAGTTGTGCATGCTGCACCAGGGCATGGCAGGTTGGGGCAGGGCCTGTCCTCATGGTCAATTTGCTAGAGGCCTTGTGTGATGGTGAAATGTGGGGAGACAGCTCAGGAGGGGGCTGCAGCAATCTGGACCTGGAGTCAGGGGAGAGGAGAGCCTCAAGGTATCTAGAGGGGAGAGGGCCTGGTGGGTGGTGGTGCCATCCTGAGCGGGGAGCAGGGAGCGGGTCTGGGAACATGAGCAGTAGGCAAGTCAGTTGGGGGTGGAGGGAGCTCAGCCCAGTGCACCCTCTCCTCTTCCTGTGCCCACACATTGCTGGGGCAGGTGCCTGGTGCCCAGGGCTGTGGGTAGGAAGACAATGGTAGGATTCTGACACTTAAACCTCGGAGGTGAAGTGGATGGGGTAAGGCGGAGTGGGGTGGGGGGCAACACCAGCTGAGCAGCTCCTATCTACTCCATGAGTTCCCTTACCAAGCTGGTGGGGCGTGGTGGTCAGGGCCCCCATCTTACAGCTGAAGTTATGGAAACCAGAGAGGTACCGGAGAGGTGGCGTGATTTGAGGGCTTCTGATCCCCACATCAGAGCTAAACTATGGTGTTCTCCAAATGTTCCCGACCCCTGACGTTTCCAGACTCCCACACTGGGAAGGGGAGCAGCAGGGGCTCAGTTCACAGTGGACTCCCTGCATGACCTGGGGCAACTAACTGCCTCTTCTGAGCTTCAGTCCCACCTCAAATCTGAGAGAAACAAATGAGCTTGGTTGTTCAGCAAGCAGCCGGGCCATAGTCAGCACCCAGCTCCTGGAAACTGCTGGAACTGAGAAGTGTCTAGCGGGGTTGAGGCTGGTGTTGATTCGAAATCTGAATCACCTGAATCACCTGGGAAAATCCTGGGCCAAGAGGTTAGGGTTGAAGAGTTTAAGTGCACATGCAGCCCCAGGGCCTCAGTTGCCACATCTGAGGAGGGGCCTCAGAGGCTGGTGCTCTGGGAGGGCAGGACTGCACCAGCTCCAGGGGCTGCCATCTGCCCTGCTCTCAGGACCAACTGAGGCAGAGCCCCATGGACCTGATGCCTGGCCCTGCCTGCTGTCCCCACTGTCACTTCTGGCCACTGGATTGTGCCTGCCCACTGAGCCCCACTGAAAGGTGTAGGTAAGCATGGGGAAGGTGGGCACAGCAGTCCCTGAGGCCCAGCTGAAACACGCATGGCTCCTCTCTTCCCGGTAGGTGCTCAGAGAGGGCCCTCAAGCAGGACTAGAGGTGGTCAGAGAAGGACCTGCAGGTTTGGATGGCAGAGAGCAGGTGGCAGCAGGCCAAGGGGGCTGGCCACCTGTGGGCGGCATCGGAGGCCCTGTCAGAGCAAGCACAGGTGCTGCAGAGGTGGGACAGCAAGCCAGGACTTGGCAGGCCCAGTGTGAGCTGCTGGCTCTGAAGCAGAAAGTGAGGCTCCTGTCTTCTCTCCTTGATCTTCCTTGCTCCTCCGCAACCTCTGGGAGGTCCCCTGAGCTAGCAAGATCCCCTTACCAGGCTGAATGGCATCTGGTGTCATGTTCTCAGGAAGAAGGCTTCTCAGGGTCTGGGGCTTCCAAAGGAGACCAAGGGGAATCGAGTCCCCAGTAGGGCTGCCGTGAACAGTGTCCTCTCCGTGAATGGTGCCCCTTGGAGGTGTGCAGTGCATTGCCTGATGTGGCTGGGGGCACTATATGGAGGCAAAGGAAGGGCCGGGGTCCCTGTGGAGACTTTCCCCCAGAGAGAGTTGGAGGGAGGTGGCTGGTTTTAGCTCAGTGAACAGAAGAGTTTCCTTAGAAGCCCAGTGGCCCCTGGTGAAAGCTGCAGTCCCCAGGGAGAGTGAGGAGGCTATGCGAGCTGAGGCTTCTAGGGGAGGTACCCAGCATCTCTGCCCCATGTGAAGGTGGGCACAGCACCACCCTGTGATGGCCTAGATACTGAAGACTTTAGTGACCTGGGGGTCTCAGCCCACAGCTGACCCTCCTAGAGCCACTGCTCCCTTCCAGGCCTGAGGTGACCTAGGGGATCCAGTTGACAACCTGTCTCCTCACACCTGCCCAATTTCTGGCATTCCATGACAGCATCCCTGGTCCTGTTGCTGGAGCTCCAAAGCCATCAGCACCTGAGGTGGAGAGTTGAAGTGTTTCAGGTCCAGCTGGAGGTGAAGGGTTGCACATCTGGTGCCTTTAATGGTAACAGCTGGGCAGCCTCCCAGAGCTGTGGGATGCAGTCCCTTGTGTACAAGCCAGGGCACAGGTCCATGCTGGGCTGTCAGCTGGGCCCCTGCCTGGGCTTATCACAGCTGGTGAAGCAGGCGGGGCCCCATGGCGTCAGCCTGCTTTATCAGAATCCTCAGACACTGCTGTGCCAGGCGGGGTTGCAGGGTGGAGGGTAGGCAGGGCCAGCCCTCTCCAGGGGCTCCATGCTGCCTTCAGCCCTCCCCCCAGCAGGTGGAATGCTCCCTGGCCCACCTGGAGCAGGAGAGGCACCAGCTGTGAGGATCTCAGGGACAGGAGTGGAGGAGGCCAGACCAGGACATAGAAGACAAGTGAGGGTGCTGGGAAATGGGGAGGGGCAGAGTGACAGAGGATGGGCAGACAGTCCCTTCTGCCCCCAGGATCCTGCTACTGCAGACAGAAGTGGAAAAGGCCCTGTGGTGTTTGGACCAGATGAGCTGACAGCCCGTTGTCCAGAACCCAGCTTGGGGGCCCCTGGGGTAGGGATGACCCCAGAGCCCCGTTCCAAGCGGGTGCGTGGCAGGGCCCTGAACACTGGCCCTGCTGCACCTTTGGCCCTGCCCCATACTGCATTCAGTGGTCTTCACTCTTGGAGCAGTCGCTGGGGAAGGAGGGCAGTGCAGAGGCTTCTGTTCTGTTCCACAACATTTTGGAAGACCCTGGGATCATCCAGCCAACTCCCCTCCTGGTTCAGATGGAAAATGGAACTCAGAGGGTAGGGAAGAGCTTGTTCAGGGTCATAACAGCGTGGTCTGGAGGTGGGAGGAGATCCCAGGATCCTGGACTGAGTGTACCTGCAGGAGACGCTGGTGCCAGGCCCACAGGGCCAGGAGCAGATCTGGGATGGGGACAGGGCCCAGGTACTTCAGGGCTCAGACAGAGTCTTGATGGAGACAGCTGAGACCCTTGCCCAGGCTCAGGACACAATCTTCCTGCAGGAATGGCTGCTGATGCTCACCCAGGTGGGTCACGCCCTGCAGGGTCAGCCCCACAGGGAACCCAGGGCACCAACTGATCCAGGCTGTGCCCACATGTGCCAGGGGACAGAGAAGCAGGGGAGCCTGGGCCCTGTCCTTGGGGGATTCTGAATTTGGGAGAGGGGCTCTAGGGATACCATAGAAAAGATAATGACCAGGAGGGGCAGACGGGAGCAGGGCCTCCACACACACAACTCCAGGGAGCACCATTCTCCCTGTGATCCACTGAAACAGCACCCTCTGGTGGTGTGCAGCCAGGTACTGTCCAGCCTTAAATCGTTTGCTCCAGAGTGGAAGCCTGCAGTTCGGAGAAGCCTCTATGGGCTGGGGTGGTCAGAGGAGGCCCCCTGGAAGGGTAGAGTCCCACAGGATGAGGAGATCAGAGGCTCTGGGAGGAGGGCACTGCACGGGTAGAGGCCTGGGGGCTAGCTTGAGGAGACAAATCCCAGTCAGATGAGGCCCACAGCCTTGGTGGAGGCTAAGCCATGACTGGGTGGAGTGGGGTCTTCACAGGTGACCAAGAGACTCTCAGAAGAGCTGGGCCAGAACCACCAGTGACTAGGAGTCTGCTTGCAGCAGCTGCGAAGAGAGCAGATGGTGCTGGTGGGCCGCGTGCAGGCCTAGAGGCCGAGTATGCCAGGCTGCTGGGGGAAGTCAGTGCTGCTAACAGCGCTGGGCGTGGCCCCTGGCCAGGCGGCCTGCTAAGTGGCTCTTCAGGCCCATCCCCCAGATGTCCAAGCTAGGCTGTGGTGGGTGTCCTGCTCTCACACTTGGTGGGATGGCCCTGTAGGCAGGAGGTGGGCCAGCCTCTCTCACCAGCTGGAATAGCCCAGGGCCCCAAACGCTGAAATACGTGGCCAAAGCCAGACTCCCTTTCCCAGGTATCAACACTCCTGGTTGTCACATCTGGCTCTTTTATGGGAGCATGTGGCAAATCTTTCAGCTGCAACAAGTCCTGTCTCCCCTCTACATGGTGGAGCCCCTCCTGCTGGCCCAGGGCCAGGGTCGGGGGAGGTGCGATAACTTTAGCTGCTGGGCTCAAGTCAGGATGTCTGGGAGTGGAAGTGCCCAGGATAGAGGGTTCCGTGTGTGCAGGGAGCCATGAAGGAGATGTCTCTGCCCCAGTCCCATCCCAGCCAACAAGACATAGTGAAGACATCCATGCAACTTGGAAAGAAATCATTGAAAATGGAGTGGGGGCGATCTAGGGTCCATGTTGCATCCAGACCACCCCGTTTCTCCTAGCACATTCCTGGTCCAGGAAGTACCAGTGTCCCTCAGGAAAGAGCTACAGGAAGAAGAATCACATCCCAGGCTTCATGAGAAGTTGGCTGAGTACTGGAAGGCATGCTGGCACCAAGTGGCAGTTGCCCTGAAATTTAAAGAGGAAGAACCGCAGAGACTCCAGAGACAGCATGAGGCCTGGCCTCTCCAGGTGGGTGCTCTCTGTCCACTCCCTTTCTCCCCTTCCCCACAACCTCCTCCCATTCTCTTCCCCATGGCCCTGTCTTTCCTACTGCAAGCCAATTAGTCTCTTCCCCCTTCTTAAGATGCCATGTAGCTTTATCCTACACTTCCTTCCCTTCTTCTGCCTCTTCCTCATTCTGCTCCATCATCCACTCATTCATTCATTCAGCATGCACTCACTGAGCATCTGCTACATGTCTGGTCCTCTTCTGTGCACAGGACAACCAGAGTTGTATCAGACCACTCCTCGTCCCCAAAAGCTTATGGTTTGGGCCACACGATCATCGAGCAGGCAATTACAATGTAATGTGCCTGATGAGGGGAGAGGCATATGGGAGCTGGGAGCAGGGGCAACACATAGGAAAGTCCTTCCCAGAGAGGGGGTTTCTGAGCTTCTGAACCCTCACTGAAGGAGGAACAGGCATCTTCCAGGAGCGAAGGAATGAAGGGCATTTCAGCAAAAGGAAAAAGCACGTGCAAAGGCCCGGAGAGGAGAGACATGGAGGTGGGGGTATTGCAAACAGTCCCTAACCCAAATGAGAAGTAGAGGGGGAGAGGAGGTTACTGTGAAAAGCAGGACAGGGGCCAGAGCAAGGGCTCAGGTGTCCCATGCCCTGTCCACTGACTTCAACTCCAGCTTGGTGACTGCCTCCTCCTGGCCAGTGTCCTCCCTTAGCCTCCTGAACATATGTATGTGTGCACAGGCAGGCGGTCAGACGGGGACACACACACATCAAGATACACATCAGACACTCATCCAGAGACACATGCACAGGCTCCCAGATGTGCACACCCAGAGAAACAGATACAGATGCCGAGGAGGTGGCCAGGAGCCCCAGGGATGTGGAGTTGTGAGGTCCTAGGGGCTGATCTGTGGACCTGGAGGGAAGGAGAGGGAGAGGAGGCTCAGCAGCAGGGCTTAACTGGCCTTGGGCCTCATGAAAGGTGGAGTTGGCCAGAACCAGGGGTCCAGAGCTCTGCTCTGCGAGGGCTGTTAGTTCCTCAGGGAAGCGAGTTTGCATTGATAGTCTGCACCTGGACATTTATACAGAAAAAAATCTCGGTTTTTGTCTCTTTCTCAACCCAGACCCTTGAGGGTTGGAGGTTGTCTCCTTGGGGCCTGGAGGGACTCTGTTCTTTGTGGAGTATGCGCTAGTCAGGTTGGGGGCCTGAAGTAGACTGTGTGCTGGGGCTTCTGAGCAGATTCAGGCTCCAGAAGGAAGGAAGTGGCGCCAGGTGAGCCCTAAGCAGACAATATGCAAATGCCCCATAAACCGGGGCCAGTTTGGACCCCAGCTCTCAGGCCTTCAGGTCATGTCTCCTCTCTCTCCAGTCCCGAGGGAGGCCCGCCTTCTGTGAGCAGCTGGGTGCCCCAGGCCCGGGGCTGTCCTGTGGGGAGCAGCCAATGGGACAAACTCAGGGCAGGGCAGAGGCTCTCGGGAGGTGGAGCAGTGGGTGGATATCAACATCTGGCTGGCAGGGGGTACGAGGGGCTTCCAGGGCCTCCAGCAATTTTCATCTCCAGTCCCATCCCCAACCTCAAGCTCCTTCCACCCTGACCCTCTCTGGGTCTCTACCTCAGTCTGTCTTTCTCTTCAATCATAGGATCCTGTGGTCTTCACTGTCCCCAGATTAGTAGTTAAGACTGTGGGCTTAGGAGCCTGAATACCAGGCTTAACTCCTGGCTCCACATTATACTAGCTGTGTGACCTTGAGCAAGTTACTCCACCTCTCTGGGCTTCATCTGGAAAAAACCCTGAGAACATTCGCAGTTCTCCTCCCCCATCAGTTGGCTGTGAGGGTTAAATTCGACAAGCACGTCAAAGGCTCAATGCTGTGCTGGACACACAGCACGCAGGCATGAGACGTTAGTGGCTGTTATCACACGCTTCATGCTGCTGCAGGCAGGGCCGCTTTGAGGCCAGAGTCTCCTTCTAAGTCAGGCTTCCTTTGGGGCCAGAGAGCTGCCACATGGGGTTGGATCCCATTCACCCTCTGTGGTACTTTGCTGGAGCCGCCATAACAAAGTACCGCAAGTTGAGTGGCTTACACGATGGACACTTACTGCCTCGTGGTTCTGGAGGCTGGAAGTCTGAGATGAGATCAGGATGTCAGCAGGGCTCGCTCCTTCTGAGGGCTGTGGGGGAGCATCTGTCCCGGCTTCGCCCCCGTCTTCTGGTGGTTGTCGGCAGTTGTTGATGCCCCTTGGCTTGTGGATGCGTTACCCCGATTCTGCCTTGATGTCCGCAAGGCGCTTTCCTTGTGTGCAGGTTTCTGTGTCCAGATTTCCCTTTATTTTTAAATTTTTTTTCATTTTTATCGATGTCTTAATAGTTTATAACATTGTGGGGTTTTAGTTGTACATTATTGTTTGTCCGTCACCATGTGGATGCATCCCTTCACCCCTTGTGCCCACCTCTCACCCCCCTTTCCCCTGGTAACCACCAACCAGTTCTCTCTGTCCGTGTGTTAGTTTATATTCCACATATGAGTGAAATCATGGGGTGTCTGTCCTTCTCTCTCTGGCTTATTTCACTTAACATAATACCCTCTAGGTCCATCCATGTTGCTGCAAATGGGACAATTCTGTCTTTTCTTATGGCTGAGTAATATTCCATTGTATGTATATACCACATCTTCTTTATCCAAACATCAGTCGAGGGACACTTGGGTTGCTTCCACTTCTTGGCTATAGTGAATAATGCTGCAATGAACATAGGAGTGCATACGCCTCTTGGGATGGTTGATTTCATGTCCGTTGGGTAAATGCCCAAGAGTGGGATTGCTGGATCATAAGGTATTTCTATTTTTAATTTTTTGAGGACTCTTCATACTGTTTTCCATAGAGGCTGCACCAGTTTGCATTCCCACCAGCAGTGAATGGGGGTTCCCGTTTCTCCACAACCTCTCCAGCATTTGTTGTTTTTTGTCTTGGTGATTATAGCCATTCTAACGGGTGTAAGGTGATATCTTAGCGTAGTTTTGATTTGCATTTCCCTGATGATTAGTGATGTTGAACATCTTTTCATGTGTCTGTTGGCCATCTGTATATTTTCCTTAGAAAAATGTCTGTTCATATCCTCTGCCCATTTTTTGATTGGGTGGTTTGTTTTCTTGTTGTTCAGTTATGTGAGTTCTTTATATATTACAGAGATTAATCCTTTGTCGGATATACGATTTGCGAATATTTTCTCCCAGCTGGTGGGTTGTCTATTCATTTTGATCCTGGTTTCATTTGCCTTGTAGAAGCTCTGTAGTCTGATGAGGTCCCACTTGTCTATTTTTTCTTGTGTTTCCCTTGTCTGAGTAGACATGGATTCTGAAAGGATCCCTTTATGACCGATGTCAATTAGTGTACTGCCTATATTTTCTTCCAGGAATTTTATAGTTTCAGGTCTCACTTTCAGGTCCTTAATCCATTTTGAGTTGATTTTTGTGTATGGTGCTAGAATATGGTCTACTTTCATTCTTTTGCATGTTGCTGTCCAATTTTCCCAGCACCATTTATTGAAGAGACTTCCCTCTCTCCATTGTATGTTCTTTGCTCCTTTGTCAAAGATTAGCTGTCCATAGGTGCGTAGTTTTATTTCTGGGCTTTCGGTTCTGTTCCATTGATCTGTGTGTCTGTTTTTGTACCAGTACCATGCTGTTTTAATTATTATAGCTTTGTAGTATATTTTGAAGTCAGGGATTGTGATGCCTCCAGTTTTGTTCTTTTTTTTCAGGATTACTGTAGCTATTCAGGGTCTTTTGTTGCCCCATATGAGTTTCAGAATTTTTTGTTCTATTTCCATAAAGAATGACATTGGGATTCTGATTGGAATTGCATTCAATCTGTAGATTGCTTTAGGCAGTATGGACATTTTAACTATGTTTATTCTTCCAACCCATGTGCATGGGATATTTTTCCATTTCTTTACGTCTTCATCGATTTCTTTCAATAGTGTCTTATAGTTTTCATTGTATAGGTCTTTCACCTCTTTGGTTAAATTTATTCCCAGATATTTTATTCTTTTTGTTGCAATTGTAAATGGGATTGTCTTTTTGAATTCTCTTTCTGTTAGTTCATCGTTAGCATATAGAAATGCAACTGTTTTTTGTAAGTTGATTTTATACTCTGCCACTTTGCTGCAGTTGTTGATTATTTCTAGTAGTTTTCGAATGGATTTTTTGGGGGTTTCTATGTATAAGATCATGTCGTCTGCAAATAGTGAGAGTTTCACTTCTTCATTGCCTATTTGGAGTCCTTTTAGTCCTTTTTCTTGCCCAATTGCCCTGGCCCAAACCTCCAGTACTATGTTGAATAAGAGTGGCGAGAGTGGGCACCCTTGTCTTGTTTCTATCCTCAAAGGAATGGCTTTCAGTTTTTCCCCATTGAGTAGGATGTTAGCTGTAGGTTTGTCATATACGGCCCTTATTATGTTGAGGTACTTTCCTTCTATACCCATTTTGTTGAGAGTTTTTATCATAAATAGATGTTGGATCTTGTCAAATGCCTTCTCTGCATTGATTGAGGTGATCATGTGGTTTTTATTTTTCATTTTGTTAATGTGGTGTATCACGTTGATTGATTTGTGGATGTTGAACCATCCCTGTGTCCCTGGTATAAATCCCACTTGGTCATGGTGTATGACCTTTTTGATGTGTTACTGTATTCAGTTTGCCAATATTTTGTTGAGGACAGATTCCCTTTATAAGGACGCTGGTTATACTAGATTAGGGCCCACTCTAATGACCTCATTTTAACCTGATTACCTCTGTAAAGACCATGTCTCCAAATAAGGTCAGATTCTGAGGTACTGGGGGTTAGAACACAAACATGTCTGTTTGGGGGGGGCAGTTCAACCCATAACACCCTTTTGCTTCCTTCTACCTTCCTGTTGGGTGGGTTGGGTGTGACTTGGGATCTCAGGGGCCCAGCTGTTCCCTGTCTAGATTTTAGGACCCTGACACAGCTGCAGAGAGGCTGGAGTGTCCACGTGAGGGGCCCCGCGAGTAGGGTAGTCACCCCTCAGTGAGCCCCCAGGCACCTTGTCCACATCTGGGTGAGGGAGGCAGGCCGGGGTCCAGGCTGGAGATTGGGCTCCTCTCTGCAGGCTGAGCCCTGCCCAGACCCAAGAGCCCATGTGAGGGTGTCCGCGGGCACGAGATGAGGGTGGGGTCCCCTCAAATGGGGATGCAGTCTGCTCTTCATTGCCCCTCCCTGGCTAGTGACAGGAGCGAGATCAGGCTCTGGAGAAGGAAAATGACAGATGGCTGCTGGGATCCAGAGGTGGAAGGTGGGGAGGAGCTGAGGGCTGCTGGGGTAGGGTGAGGTGGGGCCCACCTGGGGTCAAGGCCACCAAGGCCCTGATGACCTGATGACCTAGAGTCTTCCCCAAACCTGAAGTCAGGGACCTAGTGCAAAAAAGCAGGAGGCCTGGGCTCTGCCACAGTCACCAGCCCCTTCCCCTCATGGGGCCTCAGCTCACCTGTCTGTATAATGGGTCCCAAACTCTCTGCCCTGGCCCCTGTAGTACCTGGGGACTCAGGCCCAGGGGTGGAGCCTCTTGGGTGGAGGCAGCCCATCTATCCACAAATGGACAAGGGCCTGTACTCCAGGCTGAGCTGGATCCCTGGGGTCAGGAGCAGGACTTCAGCTGTAGCTGGCACTGGAACCTGCAGCATCAGCTACTAGGGGTGAGGGTCGGGTGCCCTCAGGTCAGTGTGGCCTGGGCCTGACCACACCTCAGGACAGGGGCATGAGCACCTGGACAATCCAGCCAGCCTAGAAGGGAGGCCGGCAGCCCAGGTGCTCCCAAGTCCTGGCCACTCCCCCTCTTCCTGCAGACGCAGCCCCCAGCAAAGCGCCCAGGTGAGCTCCCAGAGTCTGCATGTGGAAGGTGGGCTCCACCCGCCCCCAGCCCCTTGGAGGTCTGGGCCCAGCTTGGCTTCTCTCTGGGGACCAGACTGGCATTTACTGAGTGGGCACTGGCCAAGCCCACTCCCCTCAGCCTCCAGCCCCACAGCCTGTGGGGGAGGCCACTGTGGAATCCTCCCTGGGCCTCTCAGGCAGTAGAGTTTCCAAGAACACAGAGATGGGGTTGTGGCCTGGTGGGCTTGGGCAAGCTCCTTGCTGTCTCTGGGCTCAGGTCCCCATCTGTATACTGGGAGTGGTGTTGGCAGGATTCAGAGGTTCTCACCCTCTGAGCCTATGCCCCTAGTTGGTTTACCCACTGGGTCACTGTCCCTGGGTTACGCTCTCTCTAGCTTTTTAGAACTGGGCCTTGGGGCCGGCCTGGTGGTATAGTGGTTGTTTGCACACTCCGCTTCAGCAGCCTAGGGGTCGTGGGTTCGGATCCTGGGTGCGGACCCACACACCGCTCATCAAGCCATGCTGTGGCGGCATCCTACATACAAAATGGAGGAAGATGGGCACAGATGTTAGCTCAGGGACAGTCTTCCTCACACACAAAAAAGAACTGGGCCTGTGTCCCAGCCAAGTGGCCCACTAGCCTTGGGTGGGCTAATGATACTCAGAATGGGGTGGGGGTGAGGGGACAGGGTCCTACTGTTCCCACCAGGCCCCAGGAGCTGTCAGAGCCAAAGCCCGCAGAGGAGCTGGAGGAGCGTCCTGGGTGGGCCTCACCAGAGGTGGAGGGGAGAGCGCAGGGGCAGGCGGGGTGGAGCTGCTACAGCCCCCAAAAGAGACTGCCTGGGGTGGTCCTGGCTGCCTTCCCTCAGATCAAGCTGGGGGCGGGGCTACAGGTGGGGCCTTCCAGGCAGAGGACAGGGCTCTGTCTCCTTCTGCTGTGTGGACTGGGCCCTCTCAGACCACATTGGGCCCTGTGACCGGGAACCAGAGGAGCTGAGACTGAGGCCACCGGAAGAGGTGAAGGTAGGGCTGAACCTGGGATGCGGGGAGGGAGGGTGCCTGGTTTGTTGGAAGCAGTGAGTTGGGATCAGGGCATCTCCACCGAGGGCCAAGAGCTGAGCCTAGACCCATCCCAGGCTGATGTCCAGGCTGCCCTGCCCTTGTACTGTCTCTGGGTGGCCCTGGGAGGGGGCCAGTGACTCACTCCTTGGCAGGGTGGGCTCATCAGTCAACACAAAGCAAGTTCATTGGGGCCAAGGCTTTGTGGGCCCGGCCTGGTGCACAAGAACCCTGTGCAGAGGGACAGAGGGGCGGATCTGGAGATGGAGGGGTTCGGAGACGTGGGCCTACCCTCAGGGAGCCCTCAGGCAGGTGGTACTAGTCATACAGGGAGCATCGAGGGAGTCTCACCCATCAATACTTTTGGATTCAGGGGAATTTTCAGTCACCTGCACAGTTTGGAGGGGAAGAATGAGACCATCTTGCTCCCTCCCCCCAGTGCTCTTCCATCAGCTTCTCCTAGCACCTGATAGCCTTATGTCCCTTTGGGTCCAGGCATAGTCCCAGGCCAGCCCCTGTGAGAATGGAGCTCTGATGGGGTGATGTCCTTAGGGAAGCACTAGATCAGGATAGGAGCCAGTGCCCCCCACCCCTGCCCCCATTCCCAGACTTCTCTGCAGGAGGTGGCCTCAGAACTGGCCCGGATGTGGGCTGAGCTCAAGAAAGTCTGGGACATGCTGAAAGCTTGGGACTCAGAGCTGGAGGCACAGCAGCTGGCCCTGGAGGGTGCCCAGAACCAGGTGCCAGCACTGCCCCCCCCCCCGTGCCTCTGCCAGGCCTGCATGCCCAGGGAGACACCCCCAGTCTCCCCATGCCCAATTCCTGGTGCACACTGTGGCCACTGACCTCCCCTCCCCAGACTCAATCAAGTCCTTCCTAAGCCTTCACTGCCCTCCCCCCCATCAGCCCTCCCCCCTCAAGGCAAGGGCTCAAGCCCTGGAATGTGCTCACTGCCTCTCTCCCCTCCCCCCAAGGCAGCAGAGAGCCTTGCTGAGAAGCTGAGGCTGGAGCAGCAGCTGAGGACTCTGGAGCAGGAGCTGGTAGAAAAGTTAGGGCCATGGGGGTGAGGGGGCACCCGGGTCTGAGGGGCTCTGGGAGAGAAACCCACTTCCCTCTCAGAGATGCTCACCAGACCCCACAGATCTTCGCCTTCTCCTGAGGACCTGGGACAGGTGGGAGGGGGCATTTGGGGAAATGCTGTGGAGAGACCCCTCTCACCTCCTAGGGGGACACTGCAGGGCTGGAGCCTGATTAGCTCCTGGTTTGCCTTCTCCTCTCTGAACAGGGGGATTCAGAGGAAGAAGCAGGAGGGGGCGTGGCTAGGTGGGCTCTAGGGGCACAGGGAGTCAGGATGTCTGGGTTCCTGGGCCTGAGATCACGGATGGCAGGAGAGTGGCCTTCAGAGCTGAGAAATCCTGTGCTCGAGTCAGCTCCACCACTGACCAGCTCAGTGAGTGTGAGTCTGCCTTCTCTAAGCCTCAGTTTCCTCATCTGCAAAATGGGAACACTAACAGTACTACCTCACAGGACGATGTGAGGATTCCATGAGACAGTGCCCTTGGCACAGTGCCTGTTTCCTGTCCCCCTGAGTCTCCCTGTACTTGGGGTCCAGATAGGGTGAGTCAGCACGAAAGCCATAAAACCACGGAGGTGTGCCAAGACCAACTGCATACAGGGCTCTAGTCACAAAGTCTATCCAATATTCCATCAACAAGGCATTATTTACACTTCTTATTAAATTCAGGAAACAATTTGAGGTGATGTGCGGCCACCAATGATAGACAATGCAGCACCTTCCACGGCCCGGAGCGCTCCTGGTTTATGCTTGAACACTGTTTCACTCTGACCGAGGCCCTTGTCTTTACGACCCTGCATGGAGGAGCTTGATGGGGTGGGGGCTCCTGTCCTTTGCCTCACCTGCTCTCTGGGGACCCCTAGGGAAGGGATCAGATCCACCGGGGAGACTCCGAGAGTTCTGACCCTCAGGCTGAGGACTCTGTCCTCAGGGAGCAGGAGCTGGAGAAGCTCCGAGCATCAAGGGCTCCAGCGCCGGGGCTCTCAACCCCTGAGGGTAGCATTTGGGGACTTTCTAGAGGGGTGGGAGGAGTGAGCCTGCCTCCCTGTGGGGCCCAGGCCCAGGCTCTCTCTCTACTCAGTTTCTTGCTGCCTTCGTCTCCCCACCTGCAAGTTGGAGGGGGAAAACAGAGGCTCGAAGGGTCCTTCCAGCTTGGGCCTTTGCTGGTTCTGAATGGATTCCTCAGCTGGCCTCCCCTTCCCTGGACACAGCCGGAGCTACCCCATACCTGGTAACTGCCCTGCCTCTCTGCCCTCCTTGGGGTCAGCCTCCTCCTCATCTGCCCCCAGATCTCAGCCACAGCCCTGGAACCACAGAGGAGAGGAACATCTGAGAAAAGTTGGCAGTCAGGGGTGGTGCCCAGGCCAGGGAAGAAAGGCGCTGAGGAGACTGAGGCCCAGAGCCACCAGGGAGGATTCACAGCCGCCCTCTGCAGCACAAGAGATTGAGGTCAGCCCCTTGCCCGCCCCCAGTGATCTGGGCGGTCCTGGCACAGAAGGTCTGGACTGACAGGCCTCAGGGGACCAAGGGCGAGCAAGGACTCCTCGGGGAGCAGGGAGGCCCCTGTGCCTATGCCTTTAGCCACCAAGGCCGGGGTCTCTGTCAGGCCTGAGGCATGGGGCCTGTCACAGGTGGCTGCACAGAGGCCTCCCTTGTCCCCTGCCTGAAATACCCACATCGGCACAAGGTTCCTGACTCTCAGTAGATGAGGCCACCTGGCCCTTTCCCAGGGGGACCCTGTGCCTAGGAGTAGAGCTGGGCAGGGAGTGGCCAGTGGGGGTGCTGGGGTCCTTGTGGGGTTTGTTTGGCCCATTCATTGCCCCAGTGCCAGCAGAGTGATGACCAGGGACCCTCTGTCTTACTGGTGAAAACCTTGGGCATTGGGCTTTAGACTCTTCAAAGTTAGTTCTCATTCACTTGTGCCTCAGCTCACTCTATAGTCCCCATGTCACAGACAGGGAAACTGCCCAGAGAAGGACAGTAACTTGCCCTAGGTCACACAGCAAAACAGCAGCTAAGCACCATGGTCCTCTGACCTGTCCCAGAAAGGTGGTTTCTCATTTCACACTGCCAATTCTGAGCTTGATAGCATGACCATCTTCAGTGGCTACAGGCAAGGCTGGCTTAGGGTTGACTTCCCCCTAGAGGTCATCTGGCCATTTTTCTTTTTCTGAACTTCCTTCCCCACCCTGCTGTGTGCTTCCTTCCTCTACAGAGCTCTGTCAGCTGGGCCAGGTGCCCCCAGAACCCTCCTCAGTTCTGTCACTGAGCACTCCCTCAATCTACTGCTTTAACTGAAGCAGGGTTTTGCAGAGGGGGACTCTGCGGCAGGGTGGAGTGACAGACCATCTCTGGGATTGTTTCCCCAGCATCATCTTCTGCAGTGTTGTCTGCCCTCCCCGCCATCCAGACGGCTGCTGTGGGGGCTGCCGAGTTCTCAACTGATTGATCCTGCACTGGGTACTGAGCCCAGCTGAACCAGTGGGCCTCTTCCTGGGATCACTGGACTTGGGACAAAAGAGTAGTTTCTCCAGGGCTGAAGCCTGCACACATAAAACTCAGGAACTGTCAATTGCCCTGTTTTTCACTGTGGAAAAAGCTGGATTTCAGTGAGAGCAAATGGAGCCGCCAAATCCCAGAAAGTGGAATTGGGGTGGAGAGATTTTGGTTCAGCCCAGGGGTCTCTTGTATGGAGAAGACATAAATGTGGCCTTTGGGATAGTCATTTCACCTTGCTCTGTGGCCTGGGTCTTCAGGAGAGGAATACCTTCCAAGGTCAGTGCTTCCGGGTTCCAGACCCTTCCTGAGGCCAGCCCGGGGCCCGTTGCCCTTGGGCTCCTACTCACACCTGGCGTCCGAGAATAAATCCCTCTCCTTTCTGCTCACAGGGCCCGAGTGGTTTGGGTCCCTTGCGCGGGAAATATCCCCAGTGCCTCCAAACCAGACCGCTGCCCTGCTGGAAGGCCCTCCCTTGAGGCCGGGCGTCCACCCTCCACGGCTCACCCTCTCGGAGCCGGCTCCTGTTTGTTTCCCTGGCACACAGGGCCCCCCTTGGCCTTCTCCTCTGTCCCTGTGTCCCAGCGGCTGCGGGGTGTGTGCCTCACTGTCTCCAAGAGCAGCAGGGCCCCCACTCTTCCCAGTCCTGCTATTCTGGTCGGTGCCTTCTCCCCTTCCCTCCGGTGGTGATTCCGGACCTTCTCTTTCAGAAGCCCCAAGCCACAGCTCCCCTTTCCTTCCGGGCAGCGACCGCACTCCCATTTCACAGGGACCCCCGGCCACCTGCCCGCGGGTGGACACCCACTCTGCCTACTACGAGCTGCCCTCCACGCGCAGCGCGGGCCGAGGTCCTTCCTGGTCGTCCCGCCCCCTCGCCCCTATTGGCTCTGCGGAGGGCACGTGGCCAGCCCCCGCCAATGAGCGGGGGGAGTTGCGGCATAGCCGGGAAAGCTGCTCTTGGAGGAGCTTGGAGCTGCTGAAGGCCTCCGGCGGCAGTGCGAGGCGAGGCGGAGGAGAGACGGGGCTACCGCACACCCCGTCCACCCTCTGCTTCTCTCTCATCACCGCGCTCGGTCGCCCCTGTCCCTCATCGAGGGGAGGCGCGTGCGGGAGACGGTAGGGCGTTGGAGTCCATTCCCAGCCCTGCCATCCACTAGATCTGTGACCTCCAGCACGTTTCTGCTCTTCAGTGTCTTTACTTGTATAACGAACTAAGTCACTACCTCAGAGGTCTGTGGGTGGAGTGTTAAATGAGATACTGTGTGTGGAGTGCTTAGCACTGGTGGTTTGGGCACAGACTCTGGGCTTTGTAGCCACCAAATGAGAACCCTGCTGCTCTTCTCAGTAGCTATGGGACCCCAGGCTAGTTACTCAACCTCTCTGTGCCTCAGTTTCCTCGTCTGTAATATGGGGATAGTAATAGTCCCATCTCATAAATGTGTAGAGGACCAAATGAGTTAATTCATGCAAAGACCTGAAACAGCAACTGGTACACGCCAGTGGTCAGTAATTGGTGGTTTCACAGCCAAGTTATCACCATCAGTGCTGTCCTGACTTGTGGGGCACGTGTGCAAAGAGTTCCTCTGGGGTACCAACCTATGAGCAGAATTGCTGGGCCTTAGGGCGTGTGCACGGTCCACTTTCCTGAGTAACGCTGAAGGGTTTTCCCAAGTGATTAGACTAGTTTACACTCCCCTAGCAG
Organism: Tapirus indicus; assembly: GCA_031878705.1. Taxonomy (NCBI): domain Eukaryota; kingdom Metazoa; phylum Chordata; class Mammalia; order Perissodactyla; family Tapiridae; genus Tapirus; species Tapirus indicus. The sequence goes on along the minus strand of CM062918.1, from coordinate 63,968,390 downwards.
TCTGTGAGAGTTCCCACCGGTCCCCACCCTCGCCAACTCCTATTGTAAGACTGGAGTTTGTGCCATTCTGAGGGTGTGAATGGCTTTTGTGCATTTCCCTGATCACTAATGAGGTCCAGCCATTGTATTTCCTCTTCTGCAAAACACCTCTTCCTGGCTTTGCCCCTCTCCCAACCCTTCTTTTTGCCTTTGTCTTAACAATAAGCATTAAAAAAAAGAAAAAAAAAAAAAACCCCACAACATTCCAACTGCTACTCCTTTGTTAGTTGTTTGCCAAGTATCTCCTCCCAGTTGGTCTTTTTTACTTTATGGTATCTTTTGATGTATTTTTTTTTGGAGGGTCTAGTCTGAGAAATTCTTCCTTTTTTCAAGGTCGTTGAGATATTCTCTTATATTTTCTTCTGTGAATTTGAAATGGGATGGAATTGCAGTGGCCAGGTGCCTTGTTCCTAGATTCTCCATCTCTATCAGGAGGCTTATTTAGCTGCCACTTCTCCCCCAGCATCCCGTCCAGTCACTATGTACTGTTTCCATCTCAAATGTCTCTGGACCCTGCTTCTCCTCCTCATCTCTCAGCGTCCTCATAGACTAAGCCCACTGAATCTCCATGTGGCAGCCCTTGGTGTGTCACAGAAGTTATGAGGTGTGATGCCAACTATTGGTTACCAGTAATTATTACAAGTCCTAAAGGGTTGGTTATTTCTTTCAAGATTTTAATTTTGTTTTGTTTTTGTGGTGAGGAAGATTGGCCCTGAGCTAACATCTGTGCCAATCTTCCTCTATTTTGTATGTGGGCCACCACAGCATGGTTTGACAAGTGGTGTGTCTGTCCGTATCCGGCATCTGAACCCACAAACCCTGGGCAGCTGAAGTGGAGCAAGCAAACTTAACCACTACACCACAAGGCCAGCCCAAAGCATTTTTTTAAAATTTTTTATTGATGTCTTTATAGTTTATAACATTGTGGGGTTTTAGTTGTACATTACTATTTGTCCATCACCGTATGGATGCATCCCTTCACCCCTTGTGCCCACCTCCCACCCCCCTTCCCCCTGGTAACCACCAACCAGTTCTCTCTGTCCGTGTGTTAGTTTATATTCCACATATGAGTGAAATCATGGGGTGTCTGTCCTTCTCTCTCTGGCTTATTTCACTTAACATAATACCCTCTAGGTCCATCCATGTTGCTGCAAATGGGACAATTCTGTCTTTTCTTATGGCTGAGTAGTATTCCATTGTATGTATATACCACATCTTCTTTATCCAATCATCAGTCGAGGGACACTTGGGTTGCTTCCACTTCTTGGCTAATAGTAAATAATGCTGCAATGAACATAGGGGTGCATAAGTCTCTTGGGATGGTTGATTTCATGTCCGTTGGGTAAATGCCCAAGAGTGGGATTGCTGGATCATAAGGTATTTCTATTTTTAATTTTTTGAGGACTCTTCATACTGTTTTCCATAGAGGCTGCACCAGTTTGCATTCCCACCAGCAGTGAATGAGGGTCCCCATTTCTCCACAACCTCTCCAGCATTTGTTGTTTTTTGTCTTGGTGATTATAGCCATTCTAACGGGTGTAAGGTGATATCTTAGCGTAGTTTTGATTTGCATTTCCCTGATGATTAGTGATGTTGAACATCTTTTCATGTGTCTGTTGGCCATCTGTATATTTTCCTTAGAAAAATGTCTGTTCATATCCTCTGCTCATTTTTTGATCGGGTGGTTTGTTTTCTTGTTGTTCAGTTGTATGAGATCTTTGTATATTACTGAGAGTAATCCCTTGTCGGACAAACGATTTGCGAATATTTTCTCCCAGCTGGTGGGTTGTCTATTCATTTTGATCCTGGTTTCATTTGCCTTGTAGAAGCTCTGTAGTCTGATGAAGTCCCACTTCTTTATTTTTTCTTTTGTTTCCCTTGTCTGGGTAGACATGGAATCTGAAAGGATCCCTTTATGACCGATGTCAGTTATGTACTGCTGTATTTTCTTCCAGGAGTTTTATAGTTTCAGGTCTCACTTTCAGGTCCTTGATCCATTTTGAGTTGATTTTTGTGTGTGCCAGCCCACAACATTTTAAAAAATCAGTGAGAGGCTCAAGATTGTCCCAACATCACCTTCATTTTCTAGCGCTTCAAAATGGCAGAGAGGGGTCTCCACTTGCCTGTCTCAGAGGGCTGCAGACAGGTGAGGTGGCTGTTGTTATGGATGGAGGAGGGAGTTACAAATCCACCAGGTGCTTTACCTCTCTGCCCATTTCTTTTGGTTTTGTCAAAACCAGGTTGTGCTCCTAGGATGTGCATCATGGCAGAGAAATGGCTGAGCCCCGGGTCTAGGCCGGAGTTCCAGTGGCAGTGTCCCAGGGTGCCCACAGCCAGAATGTCTCCCGGCTCCAGACCACCCTTCTAGAAAAGCTTCTAAGCCCACGTCCTGGTTAAAACATGTTGGCAGTGCCCTGATGCTCAGAGGATGGTACTCAGATCCCTTAGCCTGGGATCCATCCTGGCCCCAGCCACACTTTTCCCCAATTCTCCTCCCCTCCACCCCACCAATCCTAGACACTGGCCACAGTTCCCCAGTGCCAGGTCCTTTGATGCCACTGAGTTTCCATATATATCAGTTCCTCTGCTGAGAATGCGCTTCCTCACGTCTCCAGTTGGCAGCCTCATTCTTCCCGCTGAAATGTCACCACCTCTGGGAAGCCTTCCAGAGATTCCCTAGTGGGCTGCTCCAGCATCTGTCTGCCCACTGATAGCCTACTGTCTCAGTCACGCTATATTCTAAAGAAATGGGTTTTGTCAAGATGATCGTGTGTGCCTCCCAGACAAACTGCGAGCTCCCAAAGCATGGGGACCACACTTATCCAGCAGCTCAAAAAGGACTTGCCAAATGGAGGTGATCCCTGGGCTCCGCGCCTGCCACGAAACTGACGAGACACCACTAGAGTCAGTTTTCGTGATCAGGCGGTACCACAGGGACTCTAACACAGAAGACAGGTGGAGAGCGAGAGCTCTGGGGAAAGGATGGTGATCAGTGAAGGGGAAAAGAAGGTTCAGGAAAAATTGGGGGATCAGAGGAACAGGTCACGTACCCCTTTTTACTCTGAAGGCTCTCACCTCTCCCCATTACTGTCCGACAGCCGAGTCACTGAAAGCACCGAGAGCACCATTTGTGTGAAGAGGTAGAGGTTTATTGAAATATAAACATTCGAGAACATGTAAGATAGAAAATAACCACAACATATACAGACACTTGCTGCAAGAGGACGTCTGAGGTATTTATCCACTGGCTAGGCTACCCATGTGCTATCACGTTTTCCTGGTTAGAATACATATAAGATGGGGATCAGGGAGTGAGATGGGGGACAGAGCTGCCCTGGCCGCCTGCCTGCTGTGTGGTCTTCAGGTCTGCACCTCCAGGGAAAGCTCCTCTTGGCCCAGGGCCCCGTTCCTGGGGGCACCTGCTGGCGCCCCCACTCCTGGACTCTCAGGCTGAGACCCTGCTCTTGTCCTTGAGGGCAGTGAAGCTTTGCTGAGAGGGTGATGCTGGGCAAGCTGCCTGGGGGAAGGGAAAGGGTCCAGTGACCGGAAAGACAATGCGCTGTCCCTGCGTCCTCCAGGTGGGAAGTCCATCCTTCGTGACCAAAGCCCTGAGAAAGACACACTGGCCAAACGTCTGCGACACCTTCAAGTGGGCCCAGCGCCAGCCAACTGGGCTCCTCCCTGGCACCAGCTCTCAGATGCTCTTCTCTGCCCACACCCTGCGCTTGCCTGGTAGGGAAGGCTTCTGAGGCCAGAAGAGGTCAGCCCCCAGTGGACGGGGCTGTGTGAGTGTGTGTGTGCGAGGAGTGAGCGTGTGTGAGAGAGAGAGAGTACGGAGGGCTGGGGGAGGGGAGAGAAGATGCTGCCCAGCAGAGCTGCAGCTCACCAGGCTGAGGTATCTGTTTTGTGCTCAAGCTTCTGATTTCCCTTTCCTTCCCGACAGGACTGAGCATGAGCGGTGCGTGGGCTCCCACCACCACAGCCCAACAACGTCGGTGGGCAGTGTTCCACTGAACACTGCAGGGCTTACTTGACTGGAGGTGAGCCTTGTGTGAGAATCACCTCACAACAGAGGAGCTGCCTGCTCCACCCCAGGGTCCAAGAGGAGAGACAGAGCTCTCGTAGCATCTCCTCATCCTCTGGGGTAGCTGGGCCTCTGCAAGGCCCACGGCCTCCACGGCCTGCCCCTGTCCTGAGGGGGGATATTGAGTGAAGGGGAGATGTCCTGCCCCACCCTGGTGAGCCAGGGGTAGGGGTGTGGGACTAGCCCCGCTCTGGCAGAAAATGGGTCAAGGACCATCTTCAGAACCAGTGTGATTTCAGGACCCAACCTGCGCGACAGCGGGCCTCTCCATTCACCTCCTCCCCGGCTACTGTGATCCCTGAGTCATCTCTCCTGCCTGCCTCCCCCGCCTCCTCACTGGGGTCCTAGGGAAGGGCCGGAGGGGCTGGGGTACCAAATCATTTGCTCGGCTTTGGGGGTGATCTGCTTTCATTTCTTTGGTGCTACAATAACAACAATAAAAATTTAAAAATAAAAAAACAAAAGTCAGCAAAACACATATAAAAAAGATTTCAGAGATGCAAATACTTCCTGAAGAATCAAACAAATCATTTACAAATCTGAGGTATTTCAATGAACCTGACATCGGCAGGTTTGGGCATTTTGGGGTTGAGATGGCCCCATGAGAAGAAGGGGGCCCAAGGGACAAGTGGGCTATTCTCGGGATTGCTGGCCAACAGGGGCGAGTGGGGAGCCTGAGGTCTGGGAGGGTCAGAAAGGTCGGTGTGGAGTGGGTGCCAGGACCTGCCTGGGCAGCCCCGAGGCTCTGCCTCTCCCTCAGCAGATGCCCAGTAGGCCCTGGGACCTGAGGACTGCCCGCATGCCACCTTCCTTGGGACAATTAAAAGAGGGATATGGGGCCCTGAGGACTGCTTCAAGACTTGACTTTGGGGGCCCCACACCCCAGGAACCAAGCATGGCAGGCAATGTGGGCTGGGAGGGTCCTAGCCCATGCTTAGCAGAGAAAGGCCACGAAGGCATGCTCTTGGCTCCTAGCAGCCCCATACGGGAGTTAAAGATTGCGGACTGAACAGGGGAAGAGACCAGTGACCCTGGGATCACGGCAGAAGGCAGGGGAAGGGAAATAAATTAAAGGGGAAGGGATATGGAGGGCGTCCAGCCCCATGTCGGCTTACAGATTGTCGATACACTGTGCCTGGGATGGGAGGTGGCCTGGGAACCCTGGAGGAAGCTGGATGCCCACAGATCCCACCCAGTTCTCCAGGACAATCCCTGATTGGACAACGCTGCCCTGTCCTGCCCCTCCAGCCTCTCCCTGTCCCCAGAGTGCAGCAGGACCTGAATGGAGTCTGGACAGACAGACATGTCCAAACTCTCAACATCTGGCCAAATGATGTTTGACGTGGGCTCCGTGAGATGAGGTAAATTCTGTGCATCAACTTCCTTCACTCTCGACAGGAGAGTGGGGAGTGGGAAGCTGGGTCCTGCCCCTCAGAGGGACCAGCTGGTGGAGGGCTCTGCACTGGGGGTGCCCCGGGATGAGGTAGGACTTGGCGAGCAGTGTGAACTGCTGCTGCTGCTGCTGGCGCTGCTGCCGATGCTCTGGGGAGCAGATCCTGCGATGAGGTGGACCACAGGTTTCTGTGCAAACAGCACACCTGGGGCAGGGGAGGAGAAGCAAGTGTGAGCAGAGGAGAGAAGGGGCGGGTTCAGTTCACTTCACTGTATTGACTGCTGCCCAACTCTGTGCAAGGCTCCATTCTAGATACGGTACTAGCGCTGACAGATGTCCAAACACTGTCCTGCCTTCAGGGGCTTCGAGGCTGGTGACGGGGACAGACAGGGAAACAGAGTAATTCTGCTGAAATGTCACAAAGGCTTTGAGGGGAGTGTACGCAGGTTGTTGTGGGAACAAAAAGGTTATGGGGGGTAGGGGAGACTTGGTCAGGAAAAACTCCAGGGGGAGAGCATGTCTGGACTGTTAGAAAAAGGGCCAAATGAAAAAGAGATAGTGTGCAGGCAGAGGAGACCCGAGAGAATGAAGACAGAGCAGAGAGGCGGCGAACGTGCTGCAGGCTGGCACAGGGGTGTGCGGGGACTGGGGGATGTTGAAGGCAAGGTGTGGGGGCAGGAGGCTGGAGAGATGCGAGGGTGAGGTAAAGGAGGCCTGTATGCCTCTTAGGAAGCCTGGGGCGTGGCGTACCCTGAAGGGGGAAAGTTTTAAGGGGAGGGACATCCTGAGATGTGCGTTACAGAACGCTCTCTGTGGGGTTGGGAGGAATATGGGCGATGGAGGCCCGCAAGGAAGCCACTCTAACAGGGGAAGAGAGGCCTGAACCGGGGCAGCGGTGGCGAGGATGGCAGGAGGGGAGGAGAGAGAGCACAGAGGAGCGCTGTCTGCCTAGCTCTGGGGGACGAGGACGGCGGGAGGGGCTCTCAGGAGCAACTTCCAGGTTCCCTGCCCGGTTGGACAACTGCACACCCACTGAGAAAGGGCACAGATGGGGCAGGGATGGAAGCAGGTGAGGTTTGGGGAGCCCTCAACTCTCTTCTGACTGCTCCCCATTCTGAGAGAGAAGGTGTTGTCTCCTCCTTTCTCCTCACAGACGACGAGAGGATATCAAGATCCAGGTGCTGATTTCCTCCGTGCCTGCCTTCTCCCCGGACCCACTCCCAACCCCAAGTCTCCTGGCCCACCATTCACACCAGGAGGCAGCGGGCACCCAGGCCCCACCCGCTGGCCCGCCCGGTCTCCTCGAGGGGCCTCCTGTCAGGCAGAGACCTTGGAAAGCGGCCTCTGAAGCGTCAACTACGCGGAGACTGGTGAGGCAGCCTGGCATCACTGCTTCTCCTCGGGCTGTTTCCAGGAGCTCTGTCCTTTTCCCGCCCCAACCCTGATGCCGCAACAGGTGGCCCAGCAGGGATCCAGAGCAGGAAGCCTGCAGGGTGGTGGCCCAGGGGGCCTAGTCCCCAGCCCCCAGGACAGGAGCATTCACAGGGACAGAAGCAGGCCCTGAGGAAATGCCCCAGTTTTCATGGAAGGTGCAGCTGTTAACACCCTCCACAGACCCCTCCCTGTGCCCTCTGTAACAGGAGGCCAATGCCCGGGATCCTGGAGGAGGCCATTGGCTCATGTGCCCAGGGGGGTCCCTGGCCCCCACTCATCAAGCTGTACTTAAGAGTCGGCTGCATTTGTCCCCGACGAAATCAGAGTGGGAAAAGGATGGCTGTTTCTATGAAAACAAAGTTGAGTGCCTTGGAAAGACTTGGTGAACGTGCTAAAGCAACCAATAAACAAAAAAACTATTGCCAAATTAGATTTAAGGAGAGACAACTGTAAGACTGCAGAAAAATTTTTAAAAATATAGGCTTATTCTGCTGCACTCAGATTCCTTTGCCTGTGTCTCAGTCCTTGGTCCACTTTAAAGAAAGGGAATGACAGATCACGATTAGGAGAAGAGTTGAACCACAGTCAAAGAAAGGAGAGCCGTGCATTAGAAGATGGTAACGGTGGACACCGATGTGACTTACAACACACTGTGTAAGGCATGGGTACAGAGTTGATTATGACTCTTCACATTAAATGAATTTTTCAATTAATGAGCCAACCATTTGTCCAAAATGGTTGGATGAGGGGTTTCTATTGTTCCGTCAAAGGTGGAGGGGACCTGTTACCCTGTTAGCAATCCCCAGCTCCTACTAGTCCAGAAGAACCAGTTGACCTTCGGAACCTGGAGACTACACAGAAGGAAGCCACCCCTGGGAAGGTGTTCAGACAGGAGTGTGACACACAGGACCAGCCAGGGCGCTGCACTGAGGCTGGCCGCCACGCCACGGGCCTCCCTCAGAGGTCCAAAAGCCTCACCTGTGTAGGTAGTGCCGTCGATGTCCACAGACATGTTAATGCTCCCAATGCTGCTTGTGGTCAGGTTCAGCGCTGCAGCCGAGGCCTCTGACCTGTCTTCTGCTGGGCACAAGGGAGAGAGCAGGCCTAGTCAGGGCTTCTGACACTTCTGTCGTCCTCTCTGAGGTTCTCTCACTCTCCCTGCCTGACCCCGGCAGGTCGAGGCCTCCCACTCTTAGAAAGCATCTATGTAACCCTCTCCTGAGGGTAAGGCCTGGCGGGAGAACCAGGCTTGCCAGCGTCCTATCGCTTGCTTTCTCCACTGAGCCACTTCACTTCCCCAACTCCCGCTGCTCTCAGAGAAAAGGGATCACAGTCGGCAAGGAGGCAGACCTTGGCTCACAGTTGTGCACTGACACTTCCAATGCGATTCAGCAGGCCCTAACTGAGCACCCACTATCCATCAGGCCGGGGATCGGAGGTCAGTAAGACCCAGTCCCTGCCTCTGAGGACTCGCCTTGATCCTCCTCCCACTAACCAGGCTGGGAGGTCCTCAAGGAGAGGGTCTAGCTGCCCAGCACGCGGCCCGGCACCTGGCACTCCATCTCCACCTGAGCGTGTGGGGTTCGTGGAAGGCTGCGGGCACTGGCACATAGGGCCTCTGCCCAGCTCACCCCAGACCCTGCCCTTTCATTATGCAGGCACCCAAGATTCTTCCAGATGAGCTGCCTTTCCTATTAGCCTCTGGCTTGTGCAGCACCAGGGGCACCTGGCCCTGAATGGGTAACAGAGCGGCGCCCTGCTGTGTGGGCTGTTATCTCCAGCTCCCTCCTGCTCCTCACTCAGGGGAAAGTGGGACAGGGAGGGGCTGCCTGGGAATATGCACAGCAACCTTCACACCTGATTTCCTCCCAACACATGCTTACTCATGTTTGTTCTGAGACAGAGTCAAGGGCAAGAATGACAAAGAAAATGTGTGCGAAGGGGGAAAGGGGAGAAAGAGGAAAAAGGAACATGGAACACGTGGTTCAGGGGAGAAAAGGTGGGGCACCTGAGAAATGTGGAGGAGAGGGGAGGGACGTCAATTATGCTGTCAAACTTGTATTTCTTCCTTCCCTCTTGTTCTGGAGGGTCACTGGCAGCCTGGCCTGAGGCACCTCTGGCCTCTCACTGAGCATCAGGAATGGAGGTGCTGTCTTCCTCCCAGACCTGAGACCCACATCCGGTGGGGTATTGGGGTGAAGGCTGAGCCTTTTAATTTAGACAGATCAAAAGGCTCACGGGGGAAAGAGAGACAGCAGCTGTTCCTGGAGGTCTCTGGCTCCTCCTCCTCCAACAACTGCTTTTCCTTTTTGCTCAAGAACAGGGCACTGCCTGAGGCGATTTCTGGTCCCCTGGAAAATGACCTGCATTTGGTGAACTCAGATCTCAGTGGCCATGATTTCACGTGGCTTTCTGGCCTCTAGACCCTTCTGGGGGCCTGGAGGGCAGAACCTGGAGGGGCCCCCCCCGGTCCCGGGGGCCATGGCCGGCCCCTTGACTAAAGCTGGTTGGCACTCACCAGGACGGGAGGAACCCGCCCTGGCCTGGCGCTTACCCCTGCCGTTGATCCGGATCTTCACGGGCAGCTGCCGCGCCATGCTGAAGACGTTGCGCTGGAAGGCCTGCTGCACGAGGCGCTGCTCCTCCTCCGACAGCCGGGACGTCTTCTTCTCAGGGGGCTCCCCTGACTCCAGCCGCTCCCGCAGCTGCTCCAGCGTGGCTGTCCGGGTACTGGCCTGCTGGCCTGCCAAGGTCACAGGCACGGCCAGGCGATTTGGCATGGGCACTGTCGTCACTGGGACTCCATCACCTGGCAAAGGCACCAGAACTGGACCCCTCCCCCAACAATCCACCCTCCCGCCCAACAGTCGCCTCTCCCACCCTGTTTTGGATACGGGGAGCTTGGCTCCCTTCCTCCCTCCTCCCCCAAGGGCCCTGCAGACCTTTCCTGAGAGTGGTGGCTGGGGATATCCGAGGGCTGCTGGTATTGGTGCCACTGCTAGAGCCCAGTCCGAGGATGGGAAAGCGGATCTTGGGTGGGGAGAGTAGGGCAGGGGCCCCGGCGGCGGCAGCAGTGGCAGCAGCAGGCGAGTAGCCAAAGAGAGAGGAGCTGTAGCTGGGCCGCCGGCCCTCCCTCCGGTTGCCGTCAATGGCTGCCTGGAGCTCGGCCGGGGAGCTCAAGGCTTTCTTCTCACACTCATAGGCATAGAGATACTTCATGTACCTGGAGTGAAGGAAGCAAGAATAATGCAAAACATGCACCAGAGACCACCCATTTTAAGTTGATGGGTCTCTGGAAGCAGCCTCCAAGGGACAGGCCTCCAGGACAAAGGATCACAACCTGAGCACTTGATGGAACAGAAGAGTCCAGGACTGCTGGACACTCGGCCCCAGGCCCCTCTAACTGCTACTCAGTTCTAAACACTGCCCAGACTGGAGGCATCGTTCACTAAGGGAAATAGGTAGGTAACACCTTCACTAACTTTCTAGTGCCCCAGGAGAAATTAGGCCCATGTTTTGCAATGTCTTTCAGGCTCCTTGGTCTCCTAACCATTCTGAGTAGGCTGATCAGATAGGTCCAATTCCTCCCACTGTGCATGGACCTAGGAGTGCTGCCCCTCTTTGTATCAGATGTCCCAAGAAGCAATTCTCTACCCAAGAACCTTGAGAGAAAGCCTGCTACACTGGTTAGAGCTCTGTCCCCCAATTCTGCTAGAACAGTTCCATTAGACAAAATCCTTCTGCTCTTCAACAAGACCATAACATGCCACCTAACTGATATGTCAGCTGCTCTGTCAGTTGTCTTCACAGAGCAACTTCCAGTGTGTTCCAAAGAACAGATTCCCCTCTGGCCTCGTTCTCCAATGCTACTCTTGGTTTCACTGCTTCTATCTCCCTTGTAATTAACTCCAATGGTTACAAAAAGCGGTCACCAATCCCAGTGAGGCCTGCCTGCCTGCCTTCCTCCAGGTCCTCTGTTGCTGTGCAAGCTGAGTGTCAGGGAGGAAGGGCCAGGCTTAGAGTGGATCTGCTGTGTGGGAGACGATGTCCTAGAAAGAGACAAGCCCAGGTATGAATCTCAGCTCTACCACTTATTAGCTGATATGACCTTGACTGAACAATTTAACCTCTGAGACTTGGTTTTTGTTATCAGGAAAGTGAGGACAATGCCTCCTTTACAGGGTTGACAGGGAGGTTTGAATGAAACAGAACGGTGAAGGAGCAGCACACAGGGACACTGGGGGATAGCAGCCCTCACTGGTACTTAGGTCTAACGAGGGAGTCATCTCAGAAAGCTCCTGGCTGTTTCGGGATTTCCACTCATCTTGCTCATTGTATAGTGGAACTTCCTTCCTTCCCCTCCTCTAGGTTAAAACCTCCCCTTTCTCCAGCCTCGGCTTTCTCTCCCCAGAGCCCTGGCCGCTCACTGGGTCCTCAGGGTGAAGGCGGCGCTAGTGATGGATGTGGGCAGGTTCAGGCCTTTGGTGATCTCCCTCCAGATCTTCTTGTTGATGATCTCCACCAGCCCCCCCTTCTCCGTCACCAGCTTATACAGCATGTACAGGTCCAGGATCTGTTTGGCCATGATGGGGATTCGGTTGATGGGGGTCCCTGTGATTGTCCAAAGAGAGAAACAGAGGGTTATGTCATCACTGAGCAGAGAAAGAAGACATCTGCGTATGCCCACCTTTTGCTGAGTTGGAAATTTGTTCGGAAATCTGCTTAGAAATAAATTTGACTCAAACTCTTAAAGCCTGGAAGCTATCAGACTAGCTGCCAGTTCTCCTTGGGATGAGCAGAAAGACAGGTCCCACTCAGAGGCTGTGTGGCCTTGGGTGAAACATGTAGCTTCTCTGCGTCTGTTTTCCCATCTGTAAAGAGGGCTGGACTAGATGACTTCAAAGATTTTTTCTTTTTTTCTTTGTTTTGTGCTAGCAACAGAGTCCAGATTCTTTCCTAACGATGTGGCAACTCCTCTGGAGCCTCAGAAGCCCATCAGCTGCCTCCTCAGGGAAGCCTTCCCGGACTCCCTAGGCAGGGGCGGTCCTGCCCCATCATCCACCTGGATAGCTCCCTGGCTTCTCTTTTGCAGTTCTAACAGTGTCTTTATTTGCATCCCGCCTGCTTTCTCCACTCCTGCTCTCCTGCTGCAGGATGGAGAAATGGCCTTTTCTCTCCTGAGTCCCCACTACGTTAAAGGAGCTCCTGGACACACAGGGCTCCAGGGGGATGAAAAGCCACTCAACACTTCTCTCCCCACTAATCACTCCGCCCCCTCCCTGGCCTCTGAAAGAGGGAGGGTCAGCGCAGCTTCCGCCCACTGGCCCCGAAGGGAAGTGAGAGGAGCCGGGGACTTGATTAGGAAACCTGGCACCAGGCAGGAAGGCCCACTAATGAGCACCAGGGGACGGCAGGGAGGGTGGGGCCGGGGCCCTTTCACAGGCGGCAGGGATGCTCGTCAGGAGGCGTGATGGATGACTGTCATTTGGCAGGCTCGGGATTAATGATCTGGAGGTCAGAGGGGAGAATTCCACAGGGAAGGGTCACCGTCCAGGGCAGGGTATGAGACTTGTTGCCTTTTGATGGCAAATCCCTTTTACTGTACACAGGCTGCTCCTCCCGTCTTGCCCCCTCCCACTGCCCCAACCTTGCTGAGGTCTCACCGACTGCCTGGTGGACTTCAGGCCAGCTGGATTAGAGAAGGGCTGTTTGTTTTGCTCCTCCCACTTCTTTCCCCTCAAGGAATGGCATTTTCTTCTCAGCCCTGGAATGTCGGCCTCACCAACACTTTTACAGAATAATCCAAGCCAGAGAATGCAGTGAAGGGTCCCAGATTTAAGAAGAGGAAGCAGGGTGAGCATGAACACGTGATACTGTTATGGCGGGACGAGGCCTCTGGTCTAAGTGCAGGGAGGGAGTTAGAGGTCTCAAAGACCTTTGTCATGACCAGCTGGTCTCTGGACGGTCAAGGACAAAGGGGCATGGAGTTAGATTCAACCATTCATAGAGGAAGTATCAGAGGATTAATGGTATACGCCTAAGACACACAGCCCGTGTGTTGGCTACCTTCTCCTCCCTGTGCTATTCTGGACAGTAAACCTTATTCCTGTCATAAAGACAAGAGCCTCATGCAGTAGAACCGGTCCCCTGGAAGGACAGGGCTAAGGTCCACCTGCTTTTGGAGGCCTGTCTGCCCGAGCACACTCATGGCCTGGCACGTTCACATCCTCCATGGCATCACCTGGAGACTCTGGGAGATCATAGGCCCCTCAGCTCACATTTCCAGAAGCTTCCAGGACATCTTCACATGTGTGACCTGTTCTCTTCCAAGTCAGAATGTTCACACTGAGCTCCCCTTCATCCCCTAAGATAGCAACCTTTTCCCACTGCTTCCTCTTCTTCTAGCACCACCACCACTCTTTGAGGTCTTAGGCAGGAACCTGAGAGGCAGCCCTGGCTCCTCTTCTCTCCTCTTTTGCCCACCTTTAGGTTGTTATGAGGCTTCTCTGATTCTTCCTTTGAGGTACCTCTCAGAGCTGTCTTCCTTTCTGGCCCACAGCCACCAACCCTGCCCAGGCAGGCCCTCAGTGGCTCACAATTAGATGCCTGCAGTAGCCTCTCATCCATGCACTCAACTTGCACGCTGCTGCCAGACAATCCTGTTAAAATACTACTTTCACCATATTACTCACTTCCTTGTTAAAAAATCTACAAAGACTCTCATTGCCTACACATCCCATCCCACATGTTCAGTCTCACGACCCGTGTTCCCCAACCCTCAAGAAGTTACGTATGAAGAATGTCAACCACATCCCAACAACTCACTCTTACTCCAATTAGTTGGGGCTTCTCACTGTCACCCCTAAAACCAAGCTCATTTCTCCTCCACTTTTTGCTTTGTGCTCTCCCTCCTCATCAAGCCTAAAATGGCCTGCCTCCACTCGAATCACCTCCACACTGGCCTTCAACCTTCACTCCCTCCAGGAAGAACTTTCTAACTGCCCCAGTTCACGTGGATTTCTTCCCTCTCAGAACTTCTACTATAACCCCTACAAGCTCAGCAAATAATTATTCTAATTGTTTCATGTACAGTCATGAGTCACTTAACAACAGGGATAAGTTCTGAGAAATGCGTCATTAGGCGATTTCATCATTGTGTGACCATCACAGAGTGTACTCTCACAAACCTAGATGGTGTAGCCTACTGTACACCCAGGCTATATGGTACTAGTCTTATGGACCACAGTTGGATATGTGGTCTGTTGACTGAAAGGTCGTTATGCGGCGCATGACTACATGTTCGTCTGGTGTCCCAGGAGGACTGTAAGCTCTATGGGATTGTTTTTCCTTCTCCATGTCTCAAATATTACACTGTTTAATAAATTAAACTACCATGCAGACTAAAAAAAAAAAAATGCTTCTCAGAGTCAAAGCAAGCAGCTCTGTGGTAACCCAACTGGGAATCTTAAATGCATTTCCCTCCTGCTTGTGGTGTGCCCGCCAGGACCCATCACTAGCTTTCAGTGTCTAAAGCTGAGAGAGCCCTGAACAGAAGTCACCTTCTCTTCTCTGGTCCAAGCAGGTTCAGTAGAGTCATGACCCTTATTAAACAGATGGGTGAACTGAGGCCCAGAGTACTTAAGCTCTTTGTGTCCAAGTCCCACAGTAAGAGGACTAGCAGCAGAGAATGGATGGAGAGCTGGGGACTTTGAGAAGGTAAAGAAACCATGACTTCATTCAGTGGGAACAAAGAGAAGGGAAACAGGTATAAAATAGGGGAGGGGGCTGGGTTTGTGACGTACACAGAACAGGTGTGGCTGAGTGTGTAACTACTAAGCAGGGCTTGCCCAGGCGACGGAGTGCTGTCCTTCAGAACAGTCACCTCAGCAAGCCAGCTACCACATGGTTTTGGAACTCCATTTGTGAATAGCCTTCAGAGTTTACGCTATTTTCATTTCAATCTCTTCAATGGCAGTAAATCTTCAAAAGTAAAGGGTACATTTTACTTTCAGAAATGGTCATTCATGGAGGCAAGCCAGGAGAATAGGATGAGGTAATCAGGCTGTTTATACTGATTTTGTTTGAAGACGAGGTGCGGCCATAAACCACGACACACTTTCTAGTGTGGCACAAACTGCTTCTGAAGGCAACTCCCCAGAGAGGAATTATCAATTCTCTGAGTAGCCACTGGACTAAATGTCTAGCCATTTGAAATGGCTTCTTTGAAAGACAACAATGTTATAGATATAGAAATTTCACTAAAGATTGACCCTTTTATAGTCACCCAGAGTGTGACTGCATTAGGCTGAGAGCTGGTCAGGGGCAAGGGAAACAGAGGTAGACACGGGACTTAACAGGACAAGGAAGGGGCAAAGTGGTGTTTGAAGTCAAGGCTGTAAACCTAACCAGAAAGTGACCTCTTCCCAGCACTCCGGAGAAACCACAGGCCAGGGGTGCACTGGGACCATGGTGGTGGCCCCGCAGTCCTGCTCAGTGGCCCACACCCACTCTGGGCATACAGGGATCTTGCTTTTCCTCACATGGGCCACTATGGCCTGGCCAGGCACGCTGGTTCCAGAGGTCAGTGGAATGGGGGCACTGGCACTTTCTTCCTCGTGTGGCCCTCAGTCACTGCTAAAAGTAGCTCCCAGTGCAGGCGGGCCCCTCAGTACTGTCAGAAATAAAGCTGAGGCTATTCTGAGTGCTAGCTCTAGATGATGGTATGGTTTTTTCACATTATCCAGACAATCCAGACACAAAACCTGCCCTGGTTTCAATTCTTCTGACAACTAAGAGAGGCAGGATCCTCAGGCTGCTCTGTCTCTGCAGTCTGCTCTGTGCTTAATGGACCTGGTAGCCACCCACTTTGTCTCAGAGAGACTCAACTGTGAAGAGAGAAGGGGAGAAGGCCTTTTAGCTGAGTTTACTTGCCTGAACAAGAAAACCAATACATCATACTGGGCAGTGGGGATGCGAGATCGACATATTCAGGCCTAAGTTTCCCCATCTGTGACATGAGGAATTTGGACTAGATGACTCCCAGTTCTAAAGTCCTATGCGTCTATGAATAAAAACTTAAAACAAAAATTGATGGTTGTGGTTATTACCAAAGGGAGGGTGACCTGGTTTTAGGAGCTTGCCTGAATTGTGGAATAATGTTGCCAAATGACCTTGAGATGGATAGTTCAGGATCTTCTCCTATGAAGGGCCCCTGTATGGCTTAGGACCAGGTCTGTGAAGTTCAAGTCCATAAGCAATGGCTCTTTCCCCAGCCTTGTGGGGAAGTGTGGAGTCTCTGGCTTGCTCTCTGGACTGGATTACATCTTCCTCTACGGAGGGTCTTCACCTGAGAGGGGACAGGCCTCTGTCCACAATAAATGCAAAAACAACCTGCAGAGAACCAGGAAGGGGGCAAAGAGCCACTGCAGAGAGCTCTTTGTGGGTCACTGGTGTTGGCCCTGCAGGAGGCCGAATCTCCACCCCCATCACGCCTCCCAGACTGGGGTGAGCACCTGATGGGGAAGCCTGCGGACTGTCAGTCACTGCTATCAAAGCAGGAGCTGGGGTTGAGGGTAATTAATCATGCTCCCTCTGACAGGAATCCAGGGCCTTATCTGTACCCCAAGAAATGCCACTGGTCTCCAGTTCCCTCCTCAATAAAGGAGATTGACAGTTCCATCAAAGAGGCCCCTTATCAGATTTCAGCCAGGGAGCCTGAGGCAGCCCGAGGGATGATGTGGAAAAGGCTTTTATGAGGGCCATGGACCCAATGAAGCTGCGGGGGCTCTTGGGGCTTTAACCCTTGGTGGTGGGAATGTCTCTGGGCACCGGCATCAGTGGGCCACGGCTGTGATCAGAAGCTTCCAGCGCAGACAGAGCCAAACAAAAGCTGTTCCCTGGCACTCTGCTCTCCTTCCCACCGCTCAAACTGTGGAGACAGAGCTGGGGGTAGGGGCAAAGGCAGAGGGAGTCTCAAGATGGCCTCTTCTGGCATGAGGGACAAGATGGGAGATGGCAGGAGTGTTGAGGGGAGGGCCACTTCCTCCCCACCACAGAGAATGGGCACGTTCCAATGAAGACCAGAAGCGATCAGGGGGCAGGGACCCCAGACAGAGCTGCACGGCTGCCTTCCTGCCTACTGGTCAGGGGTGAGGGCCCAGAACCCAGGGCGTGGCCCTGCCAGGGACCCTTGCTGCTTTTTCCTGGCTTTGAAAAAGATCATTAATCATTTCCATAGCCTGTCAAGAGAGCTGGGCAGCTGACCAGAGAGCCTAGAAGAGTAAAGACCCATGTTAAGAGGGGAATGTGCACAGGCAGGCCGGCCTCCTGCCCACTCCTCTGCATATTAATTCTTGCCCTGCTCTAGTCCTGCTCCCCAGGAACAAGTGGAGAAATGACTGGTGATTTTCCCTGTGACTTGTTTATGTAGAAAACACTTCCTGGGGCTGGCCCAGCGGCATAGCGGTTAAGTTCGCACGCTCTGCTTCGGTGGCCCAGGATTCACCGGTTCGGATCCTGGGCATGGACCAACGCACTACTCATCAAGCCATGCTGAGGCAGCATCCCACATAGAGCAACTAAAAGGATGTACAACTATGACATACAACTATCTGCTGAGGTTTTGGGGAGGAAAAAAAAGGAAAAAAGGAGGAAGATTGGCAACAGATGTTAGCTCAGGGCCAATCTTCCTCAAAAAAAAAAGGATTGCCTTAAAAAATAAAAAAGAAAACACTTCCTAACGGGAAACTGGGCAGCAGTGTCTGGCGGTGTGCAGTGCAGTGTGTAGTCGACTGTTCCCCAAGACAGGATAGAGGCAAGGATGCACAAATATCCTAACACTGGACTGACAGGTATCCTTAAGCCCTTCATCTGATTTCCCACTGAGTGGGTCTGACATATGGTATAGAGTGCTAATCTTAAGTATACAGCTCACTGGAGTTTTACTTCTGTGTACACCCCTGTAACCATTCCTCAGATCAAAATATGGAACACTTCTAGCACCCCAAAAATCTCTCTCATGCCCCTTCCCAATCATATCCATCTCCCCACACCAGCCTTCCCAGGAGGTAACCATTATTCTGACATGTATCACCACAGGTGATTTTCTTGGACTTTATATAAATGGAACCATGGAGTATATATTCTTTTGCGTCTGGCTTCTTTTGTCTAACAATAGGTCTGTGAGAGTCATCCTCGCGTACAGCAGTAGTTCATTCTTTTTTATTGCTGTGGCATTCCACCATATGACTATGCCCCCATTTATTCATCCATTCTACTACTGATGGACATTTGAGATCTTTCCAGTCTTTTGCTATAACAAATGGTGCTGCTATAACTATTCTTGCACGTGTCTCTCAGTGAACACAAGCACTCATTTCTGACAGGTATACACCAGGAGGGAATTGCTGGGTAACAGGGTCAGTGTACATTTAGCTTTAGTAAAACACTACCAAACAGATTTCCAAAGTGGTTATGCCCATTTATATCCCCACCAGCAATGCATGGGAGTTCTGGAGGCACCACAACCCAAGAAGCTAATTTTAAATTCATCATGCTTTTTCATACTCTAGCTTAGAGAAATTGCTTTAGTTGAAGCTCAACAGTATGTGCAATGCTGTATTCTACTATGGCTAATAATAAAGTTATGGTTATGGCTGTGCTGTCTCCTTCCTTAAAAACTGTGTTCAGAGGGGCTGGTCTGGTGGCATAGTGGTTAAGTTCACGCGCTCCACTTTGGCAGCCCTGGGTTCATAGGTTTGAATCCCGGGCGCGGACTGACGCACCGCTTATCAAGCCATGCTGTGGCAGGCATCCCACATATGAAGTAGAGGAAGATGGGCACAGGTGTTAGCCCAGGGCCAATCTTCCTCAGCAAAAAAGAGGTGGATTGGCAACAGATATTAGCTCAGGGCTAATCTTCCTTACCAAAACAAACAAACAAACAAAAACTGTCTTCAGAGAAGTTGGTCAAGGAGTTATAAGGAGGTGGACTGTGGGGTCTTCTCTGCTTTGCCTGCTGCTGACCAACAGACCTGGATGTTGTTTCCAGGAGAAGGGGTGACAGGCTGGCTGGGGAGAGGCACAACAATTCAAGGGCCTTCTGGCCTGGGCAGTGCACGGCTGTCTGAGCTTCCACTGCCAGTCCATGCGACTAGCCTCTCAAGACCCAGCAGACTTTCGCACAGTGTAAGCAGACCAAACCCTCACTTTAAACTTTCCCTGCATCAACCCTTGGACGATTTACTGACCACTGGCTCACTTTGGAAGAAAGGAGGCAAAACTTATCAACCCAACCAAGCGCTAGAAGTACCAATAAAAGATTTTGAAGGGGGAAGAGGCTGAATGTAATGACAAAAGTGAGCTATTTGAATTAATCATGCCTTTCAAAAACCAGGATTCCTTCCTATTATCATGGATAACTGGGTAGTTACAGGGTATTAAATGACTATTAAAAGTAGAAAAAAGAAAAACAGTATATCAATAGTAGTCAGAACACCTGGGGAGAGAGAAAGATCTAGCCTCAGACAGGGGGCCAATCCTGAGACAAAGATTTGCATTTTAGACTTTCGTCTGGGGATAAATTAGAAAATGAAGCCCCAAAGCCTACTTTACCTGACAGAGACAACATATTTTAGTCTATCAGGAAGAGTGTCCACAGCACAGACCATTTACTGCAAGATACAAAGAATATACGAGAAACTGCCTCCACCAAAAGGCAAAGCAATATATGTCATGAACATTTCCTTGCCTGAGATGGATAGATAAGCACACAACAGAAGGAAAAACACTCAAATTGCACTCTGTGGCAGACCAAGCCCTTTTCCCACAGTAAATTCTTTGTACATATACATCAAAAACAGATCCAACAATCCATTTGGGAAAACCAAGGTCAGTTTGCAGCCTTGAACAGAACTGGTGGGGGAGGGAGGGCAGTTCTCCGGGTGAGGTCTTGACAAAACTTGTCTTCCACATGACCAAACTGTTCCTTAGCCTGATGTGCCCAGCTGGGGCAGGGACTGGAGAGGACAGCCTCACTCCTGGGCACTCTTGGTGTGTACAAGATGCTACCGTTAGGGCTTCTGTCTTCTGTGCCCCCCAGCCCCACCCCATCCTGCCTGACAGATGGTAGCCCCTGTGCCATTGTGAATTGTTACATCTGCCCTTCCCTGACAGGCCTTATCCTGAGATGAAGACTCTTCTTGAACAAAGACTTCTACCCCATGTTAATCAGCTAGATGCTGTCAGACCCTCCCGGACACTGGCCTCTATGGAGGCAGGCCAGTGCTCTCTGTGGGGCTCAGAAGGCTGAAGGAGAGATGAGGCTTGTCCACGGGCACAACGGGAAGTGACAGAGATGCTGGTGCTGGAGGCCAAGTTTCTCAAAGACGGTGCAAGAGAAAGAGCTCTGGCCTAGGAGTCAGGAGACCACGTGCTAAATCAGCTCTATGGCCTCAGGCAAGTCACTTAACCTGGGGATGATTCTTCCGGGCTAACAAGATAAACTTTGCTCTCTCTACCCCACAGAGCTGGAGCTGTGGGGAGCAGCAGATCCCAATGATGGGTTGAAAGGGTTCTGTAAAGTGCAAGGGATAATAATAATAAAAATAACAGCAAAATCCTCCTCCTCCTCCTCTTTGATGAGAGCACACTTCTTTCTGTTCCACTGCCTAGGGAACAAGAGAACAAGCTGCTCTTCCTCAGTGATGAAGACAGAGTGGAACTGTTTATAAGCCTTTGCTTAGCAGACTTCCAAATTAGTCCCCTCCTTAGATTTCCCCTGGAAAATCTACCAGGGAGTCATATCTCAGAAACCACCCATACTGAGTTAAATTACCCAGAGAATTTTACTTACCACTGTTTGACTTCATTTTTGGCAAAGAAATGTGTGTATATTTTACGCACACATGCGCGTGCACGTGCACATCAAAAGGTGAGCAAAAAGGGGGATCAGGGTTCTGAAATCCAACCAGTCTTTCTAGAGAAACATTTGGTGAGGGGAAAGAGAATCAAAGGCAACTTGTTTAATTCCATTTGGCTCCGTCAGCAAAAGAGGAAACACATTATTCACCAAGGACAGGGGAGAAGCATTTGGTCTTGGGCGTCCTTGGTGTAGTTTTTATACAACTATTTTGACAGAAAATTGTTAAAGGGGCTTTTCTTCTTTTTTTGGTCATCGAGGGTGTCTCATCTGTTGGTAGCTCAACAGACATAATCATGGACGCATAATACAGAATATAGAATTTAGGAGAAACTTCCAGATTGACTCTAATTGAACCCTCTCATTTTATAGATAAGGAAACTGTGGCCCCCAGAAGGGGAAGGATTTGCTCAAGACCCTGGAGAAGAGGGGGATGTTAGCCCTGGCTTTACACTTCTCTGTCTAGAGTGCTCTCCCCCTCACATGGCTCCCAACAGGACTGCAGCAGCCCTTTTCGAGGCAGACAGGAGACAGTGAGCCAAAGGGCACTGCCTTGGTCTCTTTTCAGGCTCCTTCTGGAGTAGGTTGCTCTGCTGGTGGGTAAGGAGTCACCAGGGTGCAGTCACCCAGTCTGGCCTAGAAACAAAGGTGCCGTGTGCTGAGAGGCCCATCTGTTGCAGTCAATTCACCCAAACACGTTAATAAGCAAAAGAGACCCAGCACAAAGCAGCAGTTATGGCCAGGCCCCTCTCCCCCGGACAGCCGTTTTATCACCTGCAGCTGCGGTCATCTGGGGCACCCTGCTGTGTGTGCCTCCCTGGCCACTTCCTCTGCAGTGCACTGCAGCCTGCTGTGTCTAAGCTGCCCGGCCCCACTCACGGCCCAGGTGGGCGTCACCAGGCCTTTCAAAGACAGGCCATGTTCAGTGGCTCCTATGAAATCTACCATTTATCTTTCATATTAGCTCTGGAGGATGAGTTGCTGACCTGCTGCCAAGGTCTATGAGGCTTTTCCTTGGACCAAGCTAACAAGATCTGGCTCCTGAGTGCCCTAGACACTTCAATTTCGGAGTGACAAATAAGTCACAAATGACCTGCGGGCCCTTGGTCTCACTATTCTGTGAAGAGCACAGACAGCAAGCTTCACATGATTGAAGTGCAATCTGCTCCCAGCCTTCTTGAACCGCCCACTCTAGACTATCAGACACGAGTGTTCCAGGGAGGAGACAAATTTAAAGGGAACAACCTCCACACTGTCTCCCTGGCTTAGTCTCCCCTCTCCAGCCCAACTACATACTACTTGCCACAGCAAGTTTCCTGAAAGCCCAACTCTGATGACATTCCTCATGTTTTAACTTCAATAACTCAGCTATGTCCACAGACTGAAGTGCTAACTTCTTGGCCAAACGCAGCACTTCACAGGCTGGTGCCAGCTCACTCTCCAGGCCACAGACAGGGTTCCTCCAGCTGTGCCTGGGTCATGCAGGCCACTGCGCTTCTGCCTCCACCTGTGTGGCTTCCTCCGCTCCCACGACCTCCAACGTGCTAAAGCCACAGCTCCTCCCAGAGGCTTTCCTTGTACTCCAGCCCAGGATGGAGGTCCTTTGGCACTCAGCCACAGGAAGGGCGCTCACAGTTGTCACCTGACACAGGCCTCTACCTGTACTGCTACCTGAGTGGAGGTAAGATGATTTCCATGAAGTTTTTCTGCAGAGGAAACATTAGACCTTCACCCTCTTTCCCAACCTTCTTGGCAGTGGTTCTCAACAGGGGGGCAATTTTGTCCCCCAGGGGACATTTACAACATCTAGAGGCATTTTGGTTATGGCGACTGGGGGGTGCCCTCCACAACAAAGGACCATCCTGTACCCAAAGTTAATATGCTGAGGCTGAGAAGCCTTGTATTAGAGTAATTAGCACGTAGCAAACCTGGCTCAACTGTTTCTTTCCCTAGACAGGCGATGCCAGCAAATAGTGAAATACCTAACATGAGTGCTGAAGACAGGAAAAAGGTTTACTCGGGGCCTGAACAACTGTAAACTCACATGATCAAAGGCAGTCACTTACCCCCGCTTCGGGTTCACTCAGAAGCATACCAGACGGCCGTCTGGCGCGCCCAGCCGCTGCGGAGTAGCAGGATTCTCAGCACTCGCTGCTCTCTACTGCTGACTCCCAATTATAGGGCAGCTATCTAAAGGGGAGTTCTGCCTCCCTGCGAGTGGCCAGCTGAGCTAGGAAAACCAACTGGACTGCTCATACAGCAAACACATCCTGAGCACCTCCCTGCCTGGCCCTGTGCTAGCACTGGGGACACAAAGAAATGATAAAGTAGCTGCCCTCAAGGAGCTCCTAGTTTAGTGGGGACGTATAGTAATAAGCAAACAATGACCAATCTTTATTCTTGGCTAGGCTGATATAATTCCCTTTTCCTTTAAAAATCCTTCTGTGAAGGGAGAAAAACAATAAAGTAGAAAATAAAGCAATGGAGCTACACCACTGATTAAAATCTATATTGCTATGGCAGCCCCTCTGAGACGAGATCAGCTCCTGGGTTTGCACCAGCTGGGCTTGTGGAGCTTGTAAATAATTAAAAGGTAATTGGAAGGGGAGACCAAAGTATTAAGTGGATTTCTCTCTCTCAGGGCAACCAGGGAGTTTCATTCCTGCCAGTCACATTATCTTTCAGGATTATATTCTTGTTTTTTACTGACACATGCAGCTCCAGATAACAGTTGGAGGAGTAAACTAATTAGGGCTGCTTAGACTGCTTTGATGGGCTTGGACATGGGGGAAAATCAAGACTCAAAACTTTCAATTGCCTTTGTAAGCAAACCAGCAGTAACAGGCATGCTACTAAAGAAGGCAATAAGGCTTCAGAAGGTAAAGGAAGGGGAAGGAGGGGGGAAAGAGGGAGAGACAGGAGTTAACTCAGAATATTTAGCTGTTGGGGACTGCCATTATAGCTCAGCCTAGGATAGAGAGGAGGATTTCATTCCCAGTTCTCAATAAAGGAGCTGACGCAGAAACGAGGGGATGCATGATCAGACATAAGGAGGGTTCCAGGGAAGAGACCGGTGGGAGCAGCTCTCTCCTACGGCTTTGTCCTGAGCGTGATGAAGTGGAGCTACACGGGTTACTGAGGACCTTCTCCTAGAGAGGCTGGGGTTCTGACCACGCTTCCTGAGGGCCGACCTGGCTGGTGAACCCATTGCTATGACAGGATATAAAGCCAGGAAGTTGAGTCACTGGGCTCAAGACTCAGTCATGCCATGGTCCAAAGTGGAGACAGTTGGTGGTGGGTGGGGGAGAAGTGAGAAGGAGAGAAGGACAGAGAAGTAGGAAGGTGCATTATAAAGCAGATACCCATGTATCCCACAGTTAGACTGCAGGAATGCCCCAACCAAGCCAGTGGATGAAGAGCCAATGGATAAAAATGAAAGAGCCAATGGGTAAGAAAAAAAGAGCTAGCCTTTCTTTTTCATGGCTCATTTCAGACCCTCCCAAAAAATCCCAAGGGGCCTCCATTCTTTCATTGGCGTTTCTCCGTCTCTATAAGACTAGATACACCAATAGGAAGCCCCACATACTAGTTTAAGTGATATCTAGGGCAGCTATAAGGCTAAGAAAAAAGTATATTTGAATTTGAAATGACTGCAGAGACCAGTTAATCATAGAAAGGAGAAGAGTGACAAAAAACAAGACAGGACCAAATTTGGATGATCATTCTATTCATTTTCTGCCAAGGCCATCTCTGCCCTCTTCAACTTGGTTGTCAATTATTTGGCTAAGTCTGGAACCAATCAGCAGTAAAGGCCTCCTGTCCTCCTGGGCTAAGACTCGGGCACTCTGCCGGGAGGATGGCTAACAGTGACTTGCACACAGTAGGTACCTGATAAATATTCACTGAACTGAAATGATGAGGAGACTGCACACTCACCCCTCTTCTGCATAAAGACGAAGAGGTCATCCAGGAACTCCTTCCTTTCCGGATCACCGTCCAGTTCATACAGCTGCAATCCCGATCCCCCAAGAAAAAAACACAATGAAAAATTCCATCTTGTGCAGGAAGTCTTACACCAGAGACACACAGCCATCTGAACGACTACAAATGTGACCCATAGACCACTCCTCTCCTTATTCCTTGGGGATCAGATACAACAACCCACTGCAGAACTACCCCTGTTGTTATCACAAAGGAAACACTACAGACCTTGGCAAAATCTCGAGAGATCTCTCTTCCCCGGCTTCCATCCGCATCATCACTCCAGGCCAAACCACCATTCTGAAGGGGAACAAAGCACAGCGTTCAGAAGGGAATGGGAAGAGAGTGACAGAGGGTAAGGCAATCATTTAGGGGGAAGAGGAAGACCCTTAGCAATTGTGCTATCCTGGCTTACACTATAAAGACTGCTCAGGTAACTGCCACTGCCACCCTTACAGGGACATCTTGGTTTTTTTTTTTTTGCTTTCGATTATGGTTCCAAACTAAGACGGAGTCAGGTGGAAGAATCATCTCCATTTGTTGGAGGAGTGTGGGTGTTACTTATACCTGATAATCCTGGAAGAAGAGGACACAAAGGCCCAATTTTCTGAGAACCTGCTCATACCTAGCTGATCTGCCAGAAGCCATCACTCTGCGATGTAGCACTTTTCTGCAGGTTCTGTATGATATATGTGTTTGTACATTTTATGGTATGTTGTAAACACACAACTAGCCTGGCTTCCCACACAACACTCTAAGTGGGGGAATAAAAGGTCAAAGGAGCAAGAACTAGATCCGGAAGTTGTGGTGTCTCAGGCATGCCTCACCACTAGAAGCCCTAAGTCTAGTGATCAGAACCCCCTAGTGATATGAGGGCCCCCAGGGCCTGAGATTATTCCCAAGGTACGGAGACTCTGTGCCACTAGGGTGGAGCTCATTTTCATGAGAGAAATAATGAAAACCTAATCCTAATTTAACTGATTAGGTTAAACCAACACCATTCAACTGAACAGGAGGAAACGGCAAATAAGCCTTTGTTTATGTTCTTGAAATCTGCTTCCTATCTTTATTCAATTGGGTAACTCTTATTCTCAAATCAGGCATCATCTTCTATGGGAAGCCTTCCCGTCATTCCCAGCTGTGCTAAGAACTCTGGAAGCAACCTCTGTACATTTTGAGCTTAGAATTTAACATCTTATTTTGGAATTATCTGTCATCCCCACCATACTGTAAGCTCCTTGAGAGCAAAGGTGCCTTATTCATCTTTGTACCTCCAGCATATAGCATGTTGCCTGGCACTTATTAGGCCCCAGTGAACGCCTGATGAACTATAATCATTGTTAAAGGGCACTAACTGGCTATTTGAACAATTACACACCTCTTCAAAAATATACAAACACATATACCAAACAGGAGAGTCAAAAAGGCCCTCTGCTAGCAGAGAATATGAAATGCCATAGTAGAAATCTGCTGTTCACCCCTGCCCCACTGGCCAATGGAGAACCCAGTGGATGGGACTGGATGCACTAAGCCCAGCACACTCTCATTTCTCCCCTAAGACCACAGGCAACTGCATGCACATGCACACGCACGCCATGCAGCTCACTGGGGTGTGTAAGTGGTTGGGGAGGGGCATGTAGGAATAGGGAGCAGGTTTCTTGGGAGAACATTCTTTGGCCTACATAGGGATAAAACCATGCCAATAAAGTAAAATCATGCCAATAAAATGGAAGCCTGGTCTAATTCTATTCTCTCCCACCTCTCTCTTTAATAAAGCTTGCCTAAAAGTGGAGGTTTTATTCAGCTATATTTTGGGGCCATCCTTTGCTTTCCCTACTCATAGTGGGCTCTGAGATGTAGATCCACCGTCTGATAGCAGCAGTTTAGCACACAGGGAGGTAAGTACAACCATGAAGAAGTGACACCCTGTCAGTTGAAATGAAACAGGCTACACCAAATTGTTTCCCTGCTTATCTAGTAAAAGACGTGTGTAAGGAAGTGCTCAGTAAATGCTATCTGACTGTGCACTCAGCATCTCCCCAAGCAGATGTCGGAGGAATCTTCCTAAAGCATCTTGAACTCAGGGAGGCCAACAACCAAGTGGGTGGAACACTGTTCAAAAAAAAATCTAAAACTCACCTCCACGTTGTAATTACAGTCAACAGAAATCTGATGTCATCTGATGGCAACTAGCACAATGAATAATCAAGATGAATTATGCCTGTCAGGTCAGCAAAACCAGACCGAGTTACAGTCCCCCTTTCAAAGGATGCAGTAGGTTGTCCTAATGCCCAGTGATTTCGTTTGAGCCAGTAATTCCTGCTGGAAAGTCAATTATCGTGGGAGCCCCTATTGGCTGAAAGACATTTAATGGCGGATCATTGCCGCTTCTGTTATGTCAGCTGTTTACTGTGGCAGCTCAATTCCCAACTCTCTAGCTGGAGATCTGAAGCTGATTCTATTCACAGGAGGATTCTTTATCTATTGGGCACCAAGGGAGATGAAAACACAGTTTTTTTGCTAATTACAGTAACTTCCAGGCACTCTGAATGCTCACTCAGAAACTATTTAACATTCGGGTGGAGAGGATGGAATCCACAACCTAGAATATCAGACAGGGTTTTCCCCAGCAGGAGAGGAGTGTAAAAACAAGCATGCCAGTGTAACCACTGTGTGACTATGTGTGAAAATAAACACCCAAGTGTGAGAGCTCAGCTCCAGGAACAGAGGAGAATGCCTTGTAGGATGGGGGCCGGGGGGGTCGTCACGACCCCTTCCCTTCCCTTTCCCCAGCTCTGCCCAAACCGCAACAGAATCCGAGCGGGATGGTCAGACCTTGCACTAAGTGGGAACCATTTAGCTTAAAAATCTGCTTACTGATGGGATTTTAGCCTGAAACACCCCTAACTCAGTGACCACAGAGAACAGAGAGACCTGCCAGAACAGGACGGAAATGGGACACTAAACTCTTTGAGCAATCCCATTGTTTGACCCATTCCACAGATGGGAATGTCAGTTACTATTTAAAGAAGCCGTGGGGACAAGAGTCACCCAGCAGTGGAGGTGTTTTCTTTTGTCCAGTTCCAAGGCCAGGATGTTCCATTACTTAATTGAAAATATTCAGCTGGGACTGATGGGGAAATGTCCACTCTTTGCACTACTCTCTTTGTCTTGGGGTAGTTAAACTTCGACCCTGCTTCACAGGATTTTCTGGCTGAGGTGAGACCAATTCCTGAACCCTGCCCGTCCTTCACAGTCCGGCTGGAGTGCCGGCTCCTCCACGAGGCCTCCAGCCTCTGCCCACCAGGCAGAATCAACGCTTTTCTCTTCTGAGCTGTGTCCCCTCAGGTTCTGGTTCCTTGTGTCCCTGCCTATGCCCCCAGTCTGTAAGCATCTTGTCAGGGTATCCCTGCCCCCCGGGACATAGAAAGCCCTGACACGTCTGCTGAAAGACAGGGATGAGTTCTCCCATGAAACCACCAACCTCACAACCCCTCCCTTCTCCCCTCCTCCTTTCATTGGGAGTATTACAGGCTTCAGCAGTTATTTTCTCGGTTCTTAACTCCGATCAACTGCTGCACAACATGGCTCACTTATGCAATTCAGGTTTACGTGCAGGAGGGTTCTTGGCCTATCAACATGGTGTGTGTGACTGCTGGAAAGTTACCAGCCCAGAAAAATGACTTTTTCTTGAACATGGAGTGTGACTGACTGCGACTGTAGTGGTGGAGGAAAGCAGGGAGTGGTAGAGGCAAGCACGGGGGAAAATGCATCCAAAAAGAGCCAGCTCATCAGGTTAGGGATCCAGAGGGGTCCCCGAGGAAAGCAATTCAGATAAAGGGTCGCGGCAAGCACGTCTCACCCGCCCAAGGAACAGGCTTTGTTACTGCCCTGTGGGCAGCAGGCAGCAGTATTCAACAGCCCAGAAATGTGTGCGGGAAGTCAACAGTAGCCAGAGTGGTCACTTACTGCCATTTACAACCTTCTCGGCCTCTCCTACTTGAGAACTCTCTTTTAACAGCTTTGATCTCACCAGGGGCTCACAGGAAACTGACAGTTTGTTCCCAAATACCCACCCAAGACTAGCTTTGGCTACTATACCCACATTCAGCTCATTTTCCCCAGGGAGGCCACAGAGTGTTTTGCCTTTAAATCGCTCAAATATGGCAGTGAAAGAAGGTTGGGGGAAGGTGAAAGGGGAGCAGGAAGCTAGTGGCTGTGTGCCTTCTGTGTATCAAGGACTGGGCCAGGAGCTTAACAAGCATTTCCTCACTTAATTCCACAATGTTGAGGTGGTTATTTTTGAGATGGGAAAACAATGGCTCAAAGAACAAGTGACTTAACCTGCCCAGGGTCTCAGAGCTTCTAAGTGGCAGTGCCAGCACTTAAACCCAGCTCTGTCTGGCTCTCTTTGTTACACCATGCTGCCTTGTGGGTTGAAAGTACAGTAGAAAACAGTAGAAAATTCTGGGTGGGGACATCAGGAAGGGAGAGAGGTAGGAAAAGAAGAATGAAATCCTCTGACCATATAATGCCGACAATGTCAAATCATGGCTCCAGGAGGCTCCTATCAGTGGGAGATTCTTTTATTCCTTGATTCATTTCACTGGCCTCATCTGAGAGGGGCAGCCAAACAGAAAACCAGCCCTCACACAACACTTCCCCGGGAGACTTATCTGGGGTACTGAAATAAGAACAGTAATGTTTTTCCACTACCTCCAAAACAGAACTTTCTGGGTAGGATGGGCCCGGATCTTCCCCCAGGGGACAGGGGATCAGGAGAGAAAGAGAGACAAGTAGGTTACACCTCTGAGAGGACCACAGAAATATGGCACCTAGCACTTTGACATGCACGTAAAAGTCTTCAAAAAATAATGAATCTAAGTCTAACCTGACTGCCACTCAAAATTAAAATACTGCTTCCCCAACACTTCAGCATTGGGAGATGGAAAGACAGAAGGAAATGTATTCACTATGTTTGAAAATCTAAAGGGCTGCCTGTGGAAGAGGAAGCAGGTTTGTTGCTTGTTTTTTTCTCTGAAGCCCCAGAGGGCAGAACCAGAGTCACTAGGCAGAAGTCACCAGGAAGATTTCAGGTCGATGGAAGAAGGACTTCTCTAACAATTAGAATTGCCCAGTAATGGAGTGGGCCTTCTCAGGAGGTAGGCAGCTTCCTGTCCCTAGATGACCATCTGTCTGGGATGTCATGGTGTGGAATCCAACGTGAGATAGGGCTGGAAGAGAGGGCCTCTAGGGGCCCTTTCTGTCCTGAGATCCTATGACAAATTCATTCAACACTAATTTCCTGAGCACCCACCCCAGGCAGGGCATTGTGTAAGCTGCTGAGGACACACAGAAACCAGTGGTTGCCATCACTGGGAGTTTTATCTCGTAGTTGGGAAAACAAGCTGAACACACACAGCACTTAACAGAGCAAGTCAAAGTACCAGAACACAAAGTGCCCAGGAGGTGGAAGAAAGGAGGGCGGCTCAGAGCTGGAGAAGAAGCTGGCCTGGAATAATGGGTGGAGGGGAGATTTACAGTTTAAATAAGCATGGAGAAGGGGATAAACAAGGCATGTTTTGGCAGGGAAAATGCAAGTCTGCATAGTTAAGGTGGAAACAGGCTGTGAAATGCCTTGAATACCAGGAGGAAATTTAAACTGCAAATTGCAAACAGTAGGGAGATGGTGGGTGTTTTCTGAACAGAAAAATAAATGATTAAATTAGCGTTTTAGATTATTTTAATGACCCAATTTTGTTGGAAAAAATATAATATATACATACAAATGTATGGAGACATCTAATTGGATTGGGATTACGGGGGATTTTCATCTTTCAAGTTTTTAATGATACTCATTCACGTACAAACATTGATCACCTTGGATATACCAGATACTGTGAAGGTTCTGAGGGAAAAAGAACAAGACAGATAAGAGCCTCTGACCTCGTGTAGCTTACAGTCTAACGGAGAGAGAGAGAATGAAAAAAAAAACTTTTTTTTAGATTAACTTTTGAATCATTTGTCAAGACCCACCACTTGTTCTCCCCCACCAACAAAGAAAATTTGAATTGCACTGAAATTATAGAATAATTTAGTGAACTGACACCTTCACAATAGTTAGTCTTTCAAGTAAGAAAGCAGTATGACCCTTCATTCAATAAAATATATTTTTAATGCCCCTTAGTAATGATTTACAATGTCAACATACTACTTTTGTAAACAGTATTGAAGATTTGAGAGGGAAGCCGGCGCTGGGGCTGGCCACTATGCAGCCGCCCACACTGAGAGTCTGGGTTGGGGCGGGGGGAGCAGCAGGACCAGGGAGGAATGACGGTCTTAAGAAGCAGCCAAGTCAGAATCAACTGGATCTGGACTGAGGGGATGAAAGAGAAAGAGAAGAATGAATCTGAATCTAACCGTGAGAAAGGTATGTTCTGACGGAAATGTAGAGACGCTGGGCAGAGGGTCAAACAGGAAGCCTTCGAGCACTCACGAAAATAGACCACTGTCTCTGGGGGTGGGTGGGGGTGACAAGACCAATCCTACAGCCCTGGAGGAAGCCAGGTTATGGCAGCTGGCAGCAGCAGGAGCCAAAGGCTTACTGCCAACCTTCCAATGAGGAGAAAGGGAGAAATTCAACCAGTGTCTGCTGACCCAAGAAGGCTACCTTGGGCCTTTCTTTTTACTGGGATTTTTTTAAAAAGCCCAATTAGGGCCGCCCGGTGGCGCAGCGGTTTAGTTCGCGCTTGGAAGCCCGGGGTTCGCGAGTTCGGATCCCGGGCGCCCGCCGACGCACTGCTTGTCAGCCATGCCGTGGTGGCGTCCCATATAAAGTGGAGGAAGATGGGCACAGATGTTAGCCCAGGGCCAGTCTTCCTCAGCAAAAAGAGGAGGATTGGCGACGGACGTTAGCTCAGGGCTGGTCTTCCCCACAAAAAATAAATAAATAAAAAGCCCAATTAGACCACACCCCTAAGATCTTAGGAGCCAGCACTGCATTCCTTAGAGCTGCACCTCCCCAGAGACAGGAGCGCCTGACTTTAAAAGCAATTAAGTATCTAGGCTATTTTAGGATTACTCCTTGACCACCTGGAATATCTTATTAAAGCACAGCTCAGATGTCCAAAGCAATTTTAGTTCCCATTCCTCACTCCCCTCTAGGGCAAGAGTTAACCCTTTCCTTCAGGTTCAAAGTACAGAGGCTAAGCTGCCCACTCTTCACTTGGGCTCCCCGTGTTCTGAAACCTCTAAGAAACTGTCCTGTCCTTACAACACCATTGTGCATAGTGACAACTTTTATAGAGATTTTTGAGCATTCTCTGAAGACACAGAACAGTAATGTGTTTCCTTTCTGTCTACTCTCTATAATCTGATAGATTCTGAACCCCAAGGTCAAGGATCTGGGCAAACTCCTAGGACCTGAACCTCAAAGTAGTCATTAGTAAAATCACTAGACTTCAAAGGAGCTGATCCCAAGCTCATGGATACCAATTACTTACTCTGAAAAACAAAATGTAACTGAAGTATTTGAGCTGAATACTGCTGTTTTTAATATTGTTACTATTTTTTTAATAAACAATGCATAAACTACTTTCTCTATGGCTGGATCCGTGGCTCTGTAGGTATCACCTGTACCACGCGTGTGACGGCTCTACTGTTGGCAGGGTTGATGATGTTGTGATGTTACAAGTCCAATTCCCAGATCTTGGTAGGAAGAAAAGAAAAACATCTTTGTCCTCCCACCAGTTTTAACTGATTCCAGGAGGTAATGAGACATGCACAAGAGGGTAATGGGCAGGATTATAAGAGAATTCTAAGAGGAGAGGGGAGTCCCAGGAAGTAAAACGGATACTGTTATAAGCAACACTGTTGGACTACAAAACCCTCCTGATAAGATCAGGATTACTGCTCTCAGCTAAATCGCTCAGGCCTCGGAAGCACTAGAGTTATAATTATCAGATGCACACCTTCCGCTGTCAGGTAACTTTAGCAGGAACCAGAAAGCGCCTCCCCGCCTCTTACTAACAACAAAGATCGATTCAAACTCGGTGGCTTGGAAAAAGACTAAGGACACTTTTCTGGTGAAGTGGTAGAAAGGAGGAAGGTGGGGGGGGGGAGAGAGGGCGCAGTTCTACCTTTCCATCTAGGCACACAATCAGTGCATGCAATAATCAAGAAGACTGCCCAGAAATGGTGTATTTCTACAAAAGGAGGAAGAAAAATGAAAATGCAATGTTGGTGATGAAGATACCTCTATGCCAAAGAGTGAACTGGCCCAGCCAAGTCCAAGTCTGAGAGCCACAGAGGAAAGTCCCAACTCCTGTTCTCTGCAGAATCCGAGCTGGCAGCACTGCTTATTCCACCCTGAGAGCCACCTACCACCTGAACTTCCATAATGGTTGCTGACATCCACGCACGCCACACAGCTCCAAAAGTCAGAGCTGGAGAGCAAAGTGGGAGAACCCCTCATCTGACCTTCATCCGACAGGAGAGGTTAGGAGCCCTGCCCAAAGTCAGTGCTTCAGAACAGTTTCATAAGACTTCTTTTTTTCAAACTACATATTTTAAATGTACAGGAAGAACGCTTTTAAAAATAATCCTATGATGAATTATTTTATAAAGTGGAAAAAAAAATCCCTCTTTCATTTTCAAGTTTAAGATTCCACAGAGCAGGTTTCCTCAGGTAGAACACAGTTGTACTTTTGTTTAAAAGTCAGCCCCATTTACAAGTTTGAGAGCTTCTCCTAAGGCTTCTCCCATCCCCACATCCCCATCCCAGGGGTGGTCCTAGGGTGTACACGTTCCAACTCTGATGCCAGCTGCCCCTGTGCTGCCTGCCACCTCTCCCAGGCTGTGAGTCTCTCTCACACAGGGACAGCGACTTACTCCTCGGTGAGGCTTGTGTACCCGACATGGGGCCTGGCAGACAGTAGGGATTCAAATGAATGTCAGTACCTGAAGAACAAGCCACAGGAATAAACTTAGAAGAACTGCCTCAGGCTAAGTGATGAAATTGGGGGGAAAAAATCACATACTTAAAAGAAGGTGGGCTTCAAGTTCTAAAATACAAGTCCATAAAAAGGATCTAAAAGGCAATATAAACCATTTCCTAAAGAAAGCAGTTTAATTTTTAGGTCCAAGAGGATAATAGAAGAGTGTGCACCCAAAAAAGAAAAAGAACCCCACTATTCATATGTAAAATTAGCAAAGCTTTAAAAAATGATAATATTCAATGATAACGAGGGTTGGGACAATGGGATCTCCTATATTTCCATACTGGAAATATAAAAATGGCATGAACTTTCCAGAAAGTCACTTGCCTTAAAATGCCCATCACAATAAAAACAGCAGCAGCAGCAACAATAATAATTGAGTACTTACTATGTGCCAGGCCCTGTTCCAGCGTTTTACGTGTACCAAACATTTAAACCTCAGCATGATGCTCTGAGGTGGGTACTATTATTACCCCCATTTTTCAGATGAGAAAACCAAAGTACAAAGAATTGACTTGCAGAATGTTGTAAAGCAACCAAGCAGTGGAGTTGAGAATCAAATGCAGGCAGTGCACCTTCAAGTCCCTGCTTGTAACTGCCTCACTTTCCCAAGTCTCCTCCTGATCTCGTAATTCTGTTCTATAAACCTACCCTAAGGAAATAAACAGAAATACAGTACAATTCTATTTATAATAGCAAAAAATTAGAAATAGGCTAAATGTCTTGACAGTAAAGGAACAGGCAACACATGAAGGTGCTCTCCATGTGACAGAGCATTGTGCAGCCATTAAAAATAACATTCCTTTTTGGGGCCACCCGGTGGTGCAGCGGTTTAGTCTGTGCTTGGCAGCCCGGGGTTTGCGAGTTCGGATCCCGGGCGCCCGCCGACGCACTGCCTGTCAGCCATGCCGTGGCGGCGTCCCATATAAAGTGGAGGAAGATGGGCACGGATGTTAGCCCAGGGCCGGTCTTCCTCAGCAAAAAGAGGAGGATTAGCAACGGATGTTAGCTCAGGGCTGGTCTTCCTCACCAAAAAAAAAAAAAAAAAAACATTCCTTTTTAAAACATTCAATCTCTACTTCACGTCCTTCCCATTAATTCCAGATGGAGTAAAGACCTATACATATAAAAAAACCATAAAATAATAATAATATATTTTTTATAATCCTGGGGAGGGGAGGGCCTTTTTTTGTGTGTGTGAGGAAGACCAGCCCTGAGCTAACATCCGTGCCCATCTTCCTCTACTTTATATGGGACGCCGCCACAGCATGGGCTGACGAGCAGCGCGTCCGCAGGCGGCCGGGATCTGAACCCGCAAACCCCGGGCTGCCAAGTGCGAACTAAACCACTGCGTTACCGGGCAGGCCCCTAGGGAGGGCCTTTTTAAGTATGACAGAGACCATAAAGGGAAAGATCAATAGATTTAGCCACATCAAAATTTTAAATTCCTACCTAATAAAAGAACCACAAATCAAGTTGAAAGTCCAACAACTGTGAAAAATATCTGAAACATAAAGACAAGGGCCTATGCACAAGAGCTACCACAGATCAATAAGAAAAAGATAACAGAATAGAAAAATGTGTAAAGGCTACAAAAACACAACATGCCAAAACTCATGGAATGCAGCAAAAACAGTACTAAGAGGGAAGTTTATAGCAATAAACATGATCGATAAATATCATAAACAAAGATCAAATAAACAACCTAACTCTGTACCTCAAGGAACTAGAAAAAGAAGAACAAAGTAAGCCCAAAGTTAGCAGAAGGAAGGAAATAATAAAGATCAGAACAGAAATAAACAAAACAAAAAATAGAAAAACATCAACGAAACTAACAGTTGGTTTTTGAAAAGATCAACAAAATTGACAAACTTTTAGCTAAACTAAGAAAAAAAGAGAAGACAAATTCAGAAATGAAAGAAGAGACATTATCCATGGATGCCACAGAAATAAAAAGGGTTATAAGAGACTACTATGAACAACTGTATGCAAACAGATTGGATAATCTAGAAGAAATGGATAAATTCCTAGAAACTTACAACCTACCAAGACTGTATCATGGAGAAATAGAGAATATGAACAGACTGATAACTAGTAAGGAGACTGAATTAGTAATCAAAAACCTCCCTATCCGAACAGACTGATAACTAGTAAGGAGACTGAATTAGTAATCAAAAACCTCCCTACTAAGAAAAGCCCAGGACCAGATGGCTGTAGGAGTGAATTCTACCAAACATTTAAAGAAGAATTAATACCAATCCTTCCCAAACTCTTCCAAGAAATTGAAGAGGAGGGAACACTTCCAAACTCATTTTATGAGGCCAGCTTTACCCTGATGCCAAAGCCATAAAAAGACACTATCAGAAAACTACCTGATGAATACAGATGTAAAATCCTTAATAAACTACTAGCAAACCACATTCAACAGCACATTAAAAGGATCATATACCATGACCAAGTGGCATTGATCCTGGGATGCAAGGATGGTTCAACATAAAAAATCAGGCAATGTGATACACCACATTAAAAGAACCAAGGATAAAAATCACATAATTATCCCAACAGATGTATATCCCAACACTTGACAAAATTTAACACCCTTTATGATAAAAATACTCAACAAATTAGGAATAGAAGGAAATTACCTCAACATTTTAAAGGCCATATATGAAAAGCCCACAGCTAATATCATACTTAGTGAAAAACTAAAAGCTTTTCTTCTAAGACCAGGAACATAGCAAGAACGCCTCCTCTTCCCAGTTCTATTCAATATGGTCCTGGAAGTCCTAGCTAGGCAATTAGGCAAGAAAAAGAAATAAAAGGCATTCAAGTTGGAAAGAAGAAACAAAATTATCTCTTCACAGGTGACATGATCTTATATGTAGAAAACTCTAAAGATTCCGCACAAAAAAACTGGGGGCTGGCCTGGTGGCGTAGTAGTTAAATTTGCGCACTCCACTTTGGCGGCCTGGGGTTCACAGGTTTGGATCCTGGGCGTGGACCTATGCACCACTTATCAAGCCGTGCTGTGACAGGCGTCCCATATAAAATAGAGGAATATGCGCACAGATGTTAGCCCAGGGCCAGTCTTCCTCAGCAAAAAGAGAAGGATTGGTAGCAGATGTTAGCTCAGGGCTAGTGTTCCTCACCAAATAAATAAAAAAAAAAAAATAAAATGGTGCAGCTAACATGGAGAACAATATGGAAGTTTCTGAAAAAAATAAAAAATGGAACTACCATATGATATAGCAATCCCACTTGTGTGTATATATATCCAAAAGAATTGGAATCACAATCTTGAAGAGACCTGCACTCTCACCTTCACTGCAGCATTGTTCACAATAACCAAGACATGGAATCAACTGAAGTGTTCACCGATGTCTGAATGGATAAAGAAAATGTGGTTTATACACACACTGCAATGTTATTCAGTCATAAAAAAGAAGAAAATCCTGCAATATGTGATAACATGGATGAACCTGGAGGACATTATGCTAATGTAACTATCTCAATAAAAATTTAAATAAACGTGGGGCCGCCTGGTGGCGTAGCGGTTTCGTCCGCGCTTGGCAGCCCGGTGTTCGCCAGTTCGGATCCCAGGCGCCCGCCGACGCACTGCATGTCAGCCACGCTGTGGCGGCGTCCCATATAAAGTGGAGGAAGATGGGCACAGATGTTAGCCCAGGGCCACTCTTCCTCAGCAAAAAGATGAGGATTAGCAATGGATGTTAGCTCAGGGCTGGTCTTCCTCACAAAAAAAAAAAAAGAAAAATTTAAATAAACATAAAAAAAGTGAAACAAGCCAGTCACAGAAGGACAAATACTATATGATTCCATTTACATGAGGGTCTGAAGTAGTCAAACTCATCAAAGCAGAAGGTAGAATGGTGGCTGCCAGGGGCTGAGGGGAGGGGAAATGGGCAGTTGCTGTTCAGTTGTACAAGATGAAAAATTTCCAGAGATCTGCTGTACAACATTGTGCTTATAGTTAACAATATATACTGTACACTTAAACATTTGTTAGGAGGGTAAATCTCACGTGATTTTTATGATTAAAAAAGAAAGAAAAATGGGCAAAGGCTACAAGCAAGATAAGTCACAAAACAAATACAAAAGGCAAATAAACACATGAAAAGACAGTAATATACATACACCCTCTGATACAGCAAATTCAACCTCTAGAATAATCTACTACAGAAATACAGACATAAGGGCATAGGGTTATACAGCTTCTACGAAGATAGTGTGTATTTAGACTAAACACACACACACACACTCTGTGACAACACACTTAAGTAGTTAAACATATAGAAACAGCCCTAGAAGCTGATTCATGCCTAACCATCGCATCCTCTACGATAAGAGGGTAGATGGGAGGGAGCAGGGTGGGCAACAGGACACTCTAATAATTTTTTAAACTATAAAGTTTTACTCTGTGTTTTCCTATATTGTTTTAATTTTTCCTGAGCATCTATTCACATTACTTATGTAATTTTGAGATAACTGATTATAAAAACATTAATAAATAGATCTTTATGAACCCACATGGAAAGACAGCCATAATACTGAGTAAACAAAGTAAGTTGTAGAATATGTAGAGTTTCTATTTTTGTTAAAAACAAGCAAAATGTATTTGTGAAGAGAAAAAGTTCTGAAAAGGTACAGACCAAACCGTTACAAACAATGAGCCATGGAAAGACAGGCTGACTTTCACTTTACATATTTTTATATTTCTTAAATTATTTGAGCCAATATAACTTCTGCAATATATATTTTTTTAAATTAAACTATTTTAAAATAATACTTTAGGGGCCGCCCAGTGGCATAGCGGTTTAGTTTGCGCCTGGCAGCCCGGGGTTCGCGGCTTCGGATCCTGGGCGCCCGCTGATGTGCTGCTTGTCAGCCATGCTGTGGCGGCGTCCCATATAAAGTGGAGGAAGATGGGCACGGATGTTAGCCCAGGGCCAGTCTTCCTCAGCAAAAAGAGGAGGATCGGCAGTGGATGTTAGCTCAGGGCTGGTCTTCCTCGCAAAAAAAAAAAAAGAAATTAAAATAATACTTTAAAATAACTTTTAATGATGAAAATTGCTTGTGGTCTGTTAGGTGATAAAAGTTGGGCACAAAATTATATATAAAACAAAAAAATATGCCTGTAATAGGCTTTTTTAAAAAAAAAACACAAAGGAAATACAAGAAAACATTTACAGTTATATTTAAGGTACGTGGTTGTGGTGATTACATTTTTTTCTTCACAAATTTTTATATTTCCATATTTTCTAAAATGAGTCTGAATTACTTTGACAATCAGAAAAAATAAATCCAAGTTACTTTTGGAGTAAGGAAACCACTGAGATAGACCATCCTTGCCCTACTCTGCCTGGAATGGAGGGGAGGGAGCATGGGAAGAGGTGCCGCATGGAGGCTGCAGTCAGACCACCTGGGTTCATAGCCCAGCTTCCCCACTGTGAGACTACAAGCAGCCCATTTCACCCTTCTTTCTTCATCTGCAAAATAAAAACAAACACATTAAGGGAGGATAATATCAGGGCGTGCCTCACACAACTCAGTGAAATAAGGCAAGTACTAGGCACACAAGAGGTCAAAAAGTCTAAGTTATTAAAAACCAAAAACAAAGCAGCAAACAAAACCATGAGTGAGGATAGTCTGATGTGGAGGAACTCTACCGCCTCCCTCCCCCTCCAAAGAAAACCTTGCCTAGAAATGCTAGATAAAATTTAACACTCCACACCCCCTACACATATAGCTAAGCTTGAAACCAAGAAAGACAGCAGAGTCCACAGTGCCACAAACAAAAAGGAAGGAATCAGCGAGCAGTGAGCAGGCACCAAAGCTAAAGGGCTCAAGGGAGAAAAGACCCGGATATAGCTCTTAACGGCTGAGGGCTGAGGACTGGGGAGTTAATCATCCCCAAGGGAGAAGAGTCCAGGCTACAGGCCTCCTGCATGCCAGGAACCAGAACTGAAATAAATGCACAAAGCCAGAGGCCACGAAGGACTACACTTCCACCCCCCTGAACTGGGGCCTAAAAAACTGCCCACCAGCCTGGACAAGAAGCAAGGAACTTTGCCATGTGCCAACGGCCTCATGGGAAAAGAGGGTCCATAAGAAATAGAATGTGGACCAGGCAGAGATGTAGACTCCAAATTCACATTACCTCAAACCAATGACAACCAGCTAAACTTGTAGGGCCCAGTAGAGGAGAAAACAAAACGCCCCTTAGGAATGCTTCCATAAACCAAAGCACATGGAACTCCCATGGAAACAAATCCCCAACTCAAATGAGCTTACATTAAAAACAAAAACAAAAACAAACCACCACAAGAGGAAATAAACCATCATATGGGAGAGTAACATGACACAAGGAGAACTTGCACCCCAAGAATTAGAGATAATAATAGAATAATCAAAAAGCATCTTTAAAATAAGCATGTTTAAAGAATGGCAGAATGTTGGTAACTGCTGACAGCTGGATAAGGAACACAGCTGCTTTACTACCATTCTCTCTTCTTTTGTATGTTTGAGATTTCCATAGTAAAAAGTTTCAACAATTCCATAATATAAAGTTTTTTAAAAAATAAAGATGTTTAAAGAACTCGAGGAAGAACTAGAAACCATATGGTAAGAACAGGCAGATTTTTAAAAGCCAAAAAAAAAAAGTATAGAAATTAAACATAATATTAAGATAAACAATTTTGTTAAGTTATTAAGTAGAATAGAGCTGAAGAGAGAATTAGAAACTGGAAAATATAATGTGAAAATATTCCAGAATGCAGAAGAATGACATCAATAGATAAGGTTACAAAAGAAAAGATACACAGAAGACTGAATGAGAAAGTTCCAAATACTTCTTTTGGAATCATGGTCAAGAGGGGCTGGCCCAGTGGCATAGAGGTCAAGTTCGCGCACTCCACTTCGGCAGCCTAGGGTTTGCAGCTTCGGATTCTGGGAGCAGACCAATGCTCCGCTTGTCAAGCTATGCTATGGCAGCATCCCATATAAAGTAGAGGAAGATGGGCACGGATGTTAGCCCAGGGCCAGTCTTCCTCACACAAAAAAATAATAATGCTCAAGAAAAAAATAGCAGCCAAGAAAATAAAAAGACACAATTCAGGTTGAAGGAGCAGACCAAGGCCCAAGTAGGATAAATAAAAGTCCAGACCTAGAATACTGTGGTTCAAGTGCAAAATAGCAGAGTCAAAAAGAAAAATCTTAAAAGCTACAAGAGAGAAAAAGAATTCACAAAGGTGACAATTAGACTGACAAGAGACTTCTCGACAGCAAAAACAGTCGTACAAGAGTAAGGGCAAAATAAAGAAAGATATAAATTAAAACTTTTTCCAGACATACCAGGACTGAGTTTGTTATATACAAATCTCCGCTAAGAGTTAGTAAAAAAGGAAAAGGTTGAGCTCAAAGGGAAACATTGGGATACAAATAATGGTGAGAAAAAAATGGATAAATTTGTTGGGAAGTCTAAACAAATATTGACTGTTAGGGGAAAAAAACTAATTTGGGGAAGGGGTTAAAACAAATTGGATCTAAATTACTGGCCACAATAAACTGGAAGATGGTAGTAGAGAAGTAGAAGTTAAAACTACAATTTCTAAGGTCCTAATATTGTTTGAAAGTTGTGTAAAAAGTGAAGAATGCAAGTTAAAATCTAAAAGTAACCAATAAGAGAATAGAACCAGAAAGTATAACTTCTAAACCAGTAGAGGAGATAAAGACTGAATAAAGAAAACTCAATCAAACGAACAAAAGACAGGAAAGAAGAAAACCAGAAACAAACAAAAAGTATGGTTAAACAGGAAATACAAAGTGAGAGGGCAAAAACAGGTTGAAATGTATCACCAATCCTAATAACTACATGGACTAAATTAACCTAATAAAAAAGATAATCTAATAAAAAAAGACAGAGATTATACATCTTTTATATGTAGTCTCAAGATACAAAGATTGGAATGTGTAAGAAAAAAATGTACTAATACTCATCAAAAGAAAGCCAGTCTTAAACTGGAATATTTTAATTCACCTCTCTCTGAAACTGATCACACAAACAAAACTTAGTAAGAATACGGAAGATTTGAATAACACAATAAGCTTGATCCAATAGACAGATATATAGCCCCACATCTATCAAACGGAGAATATACATTCTTTCTAGGCACATATGGAGAATTTAAAGAAATGGATCATACACAAGGCCAACACAAAGGATGATGTAACAAATTCCAGAAAATTGATATCATGCCAGTTCTCTAACTACAATGGTTAGAGCTTAATTGTAAGCTATAAATATTTTTAAAAAGATAAACCCCACATATTTGGAAACTAAAAAACACTTTTTAACCCATGGGTTAAAGAAGCAATCACAACTGAAATTATGAAATGTTTAGTACTAACTAATGAAAGCATTAAATATCAAAACATGTGGGATACAGCAAAGTGCAACCTTGAGAGAAATCTAGATGTGTTAAACATACAACTAAAGGCTTAAAAACAGAACAGACACACACACACAGAGAACAAGTAAAATTGGAGAAATCTAAATAAGATCAGTGGATGGTATCAAAGTCACTATCCAGGCTGTGATAGCACACTATAGTTTTATAAGATGTTACCTGTGGGGAAACTTGGCAAAGTGCACAGGGATCTCTCTAAATTATTTCTTACAACTGCATGTGAATCTACAATTATCTCAAGGAAAATTTCAATTTAAAAAAATGCACAATGTTATAAACCAATATGACCTCAATAAAATAATTTTTTTAAAAATGGCCCAAATCCCCAACACTGACATCACCAAATGCTGGCAAGGATGTGGAGCAAAAGGAACTCTCATTCATTGTTGGTGGGAATGCAAAATGGTACAGCCACTTTGGAAGACAGTTTGGCAGTTTCTACAAAACTAAACACACTCTTACCATACAATTCAGTTGTACTCCTTGGTATTTACCGAAATGAGTTGAAAACTTATGTCTACACAAAAACCTGCACACACATGTTTATAGCAGCTTTATTCATACTTGACAAAACTTGGAAGCAACCAAGATGTCCTTCAGTAGGTGAATGGATACATAAACTGTAGTACTTCCAGACAATGGAATATTATTCAGCACTAAAAAGAAATGAGCTATCAAGCCATGAAAAGACATGGAGGTACCTTAAATGCATTTTACTAAGTGAAAGAAGCCAACCTGAAGAGGCTACATCGTGTATGATTCCAACTAGATGACATTCTAGAAAGAGCAATATTATGGGGACAGTAAAAAGATCAGTGGTTGCCAGGGGTTAGGAAGGAGGGAGAGATGAATGGATGGAGCACAGAGGATTTTCAGTGTAGTGAAACTATATGATACTATAATGGTG
Organism: Tapirus indicus; assembly: GCA_031878705.1. NCBI lineage: Eukaryota > Metazoa > Chordata > Mammalia > Perissodactyla > Tapiridae > Tapirus > Tapirus indicus. Next base: position 63,925,155 of record CM062918.1, on the reverse strand, counting down.
GATATATGTCATTACACATTTGTCAAAACCCATAGAATATACACCAAGAGTGAACCCTAATGTAAACTATGGACTTTGGGTGATAACAATGTGTCAATATAGGCTCATCAACTGCAACAAATGTCTCTCTCTAGTGGGGGATTATGATTGTGGGGGAGGCTGTGTTTATGTTGGGGCAGGGAGTATATGGGAAATCACTGTACCTTCTGCTTAATTTTGCTGTGAATCTAAAACTGCTCTAAAAAATAAAGTCTATTTTTTTTAAGAAATGAAATATGCCATTCACAAAAACAAACGAACAAAACCCCACAAGGCAAATTAAAAGAAAGTAGAAGAAATAAATATTTATTCAGCGCCTCTTATCTGCCATCACTCTGCTCGGTGCTGGGATACAATGATAAGCAAAACAGACAAGGTCCTGTCCTCTTACAGCTTACCATCTAGTAGAGGAATCAAATATCAAACAAACCACACAAATATAAAAGTATAATGTTCAATGACAGCATATAACCTGATCTACACTAAAGGTGAAGACAATGCCTCTGAGGAAGTGATGTTTAAGATGAGGACTGAAGGCTGGGTAAGAGTCAACCCGGAGGAGTGTTCTAGGGAGGAGCAGCATATGCAAAGGCCAAGGTGGTTGGAGTACAGTGACAGGTCAGGAGATTGGTAAAAATAAGGCTGGAGAAGCAGGCAGGGATCAGATTATGCAGATTTTGGCTTTTACAATTAGAGCAACTGACATCATACTTGAAGGGCATTAAAGGAGTGACATAATCTGATATGTTTTTTAGATCACTCTAGCTGCTGGGTAGAGAAAGGATTAGAAGTAGGGCGGGAAGACACAGAAACTTGTTGATAGCTACAGCAGTAGGTAGGGAGCTTGGATTAGGTAAGAGATGGTGGAGAAGGAGAGAAGAGGCAGGATTTTAGATATTTAGATGGGAAAATTGATAAGACTTGGTGATGGATTGGACATCACCAGATGGAGTGACAGAGTAGGAGGTATGAAAGACAGTCAACTCTAAGGTTTCTGATATGAATGACCAAGTGGATAGAAATGCCATTCACAGAGAAGGAAATAATCGTGGGGGAGTAGGTTGGAAATCAAGAGTTCAGTTTTATATGTGTTAAACTTGAGATGCCAGTAAAACTTCTAAGCAGAAATGTCAAGAAGGTTGTTGGGAATATATCCATTGAGCTCAAATGGAAACACGGGCTCAAACCATATATAATGGAGTCCATGGCTTGCGGACAGTATTTAAAGCCATGAAAGTAAAAGAAATTGCCCAGGGGGAGCATATAGACAAGAGGTTTTAAGACTGAGCCCTAAGGAACTTTGCGTTCTAGAGGTCAGAAATGAGAGAAAGAGATAAAGGAAAATGAGCCAACAGAGGGGTGAGAGAAAGCAAAGGAAGAGTGTTTCAAGGAGAGGGAACTACTGTATTCAACATCGATACAAATTCAATACAAATAAGGTGAGGGCAGGCAGGGCACAGCAACATGGTGGTCACTGGGAGGCCTTACCAAGAGGAACTTCAGGGACATGGAAGAGACAAGAGTCCAGGCTAAAATGTGCTGAGGAATGAGTAGGAGGTGAGAAAGTGGAGGTAAGGAGTGCAAACAATTCCTCTGAGAAGCTTTGGTGTGGGGAGTGGGGGGACAGTTAGGACTACAGAAGAAGGAGACTGCAGCCAAGGGAAAGTTTTAAAAAGTGACTTTTCATTTCCTTGTAACAATCAAATCGGGCATATTTATTGACTAAAGGAGACTTTTTAAAATTTGAGAGCTAGTAGAACATGTGTGAATGTGGAAAAGGCTTCAGGAGAGAGTGAATCTAAAGAGTCACAGAAATGGGGGTTCACTGATGGAGCAAGTCCCTGAAAATCAAAAGGGAATAGTCTTTGGTAAGAGGGTAAGGACCCAAGTTAACTCACTGATCGTGTATTTAAAAGAATTTAATATAAACAAAGCTTACTTCTACCTAAGGAAGAAATATGTACATATTCCTATTTTAATATGGAAACAAGCAGCTTCCAAAGTGCAATGGTTCTAGTTCACACAATCCTCAAACTTTTCAGAGAACTCCAGAATAGTAGAGTTTGGTCACAGCTCTAGAAAACTTAAAAAAGAGTTGTTTTAGAGTAGTGTCTAGGATTTATGGAACATCTTACCCACAAAAATAGCAAAACTGAAAAAATTATAGCTTCAACAAGTATTTAGGTGTAATGATAATTCGACCTAACCTTTGTAATGATGGTATAAATTTCACAAAGATCTTTCACACTCACCTTCTTCTTCCACCCTTGTAATGTCTTTAAAATTGCTCCCGGAGGATGGCAGGAGAGGATTATCATCCTCTGGGATAGACGTATGCATGGGTTCACAAAGATAGGTTAGGACACCTGTCCCAAGTACTACAGCAAGCAAGTAGGGGAGCTGGGATCTAAATCCACATCTGTTGGCTCCAAAACCAAGGCTGATTTAATAATTAAATCTATTAGGTAACAAGTCTGCTGAGTATTTATGCCTTAATGTTTTGGGGGTTTAAAGGTTTTGGGGTAATTTGATGTCTAGAAGAGCAACCAAGCTCTCTCACAAATCACCACAGACATCCTGGACATCATGGAATGCTGGGATGGAAGACCAATGGTAGAGCCAAATAAGAACGTATGTTCTAGGTCCCTATCCTCCCTCAAGTGACAGAGTCTGTTCACCCACATGACTACTGATGAAGACACGAATTCAACATGGATATTGAAAGTAAAAGTGAAGAAAACTCAACATTGCCAAACTTCTCAGTTACCAAAACTGAAACATAAAGGAACAGAGTCCAGGGCAGTGTCTGATGAAAGCACAGCATATGTTCTCTTTTTAATTACACAATCTAAAGCAGGGTTTCTCAACCTTGGCACTACTGACATTTTGAACCAGATAACTCTTTGTTGTGGGGGACTGTCCTGTGCACTGTAGGATGTTTAGTAGTATCCCTGGCCTCTACCCACTATATCTCAGCACATCTCCCCCCAGCCCCAGTCATGACAACCAAACATGCCTCCTGACACTTGCCAAACATCCCCTGGGGGCAGGAGGGGGTGGGGGGAGATCGCCTCCAGTTAAGCAACACTGATCTGGATGGATCTCACTGTGATTATAGAAGCTAAGGGGCTGGCCTGGTGGCGTAGCAGTTAAGTTTGCGCACTCTGCTTCTGGTGGCCCTGGGTTCACAGGCCTGGATCCCAGGCGCGGACCAACGCACCGCTTGTTGGGCCATGCTGTGGCGGCGACCCATGTAAAGTAGAAGAGGATGGGCACGGATGTTAGCCCAGGGCCAGTCTTCCTCAGCAAAAAGAGGAGGATTGGCAACGGATGTTAGCTCAGGGCTAATCTTCCTCATCAAAAAAAAAAAAAAAAAAAAGGAGCTAAGGGCATATAAGACAGACCTACAAAGAAAGTGGGGAAAGCTTATGGCCTTATCTTTTTTCAGGCAATAGTTTGCAAAATCTTTACAAAAAGCATCAAACATTCCAAAGACATACAGTACGTACCAAGAAAAGTAGGCTTAGCCCACAAGACCACACCTTACTACTTCGAGGAACTCTTGGTAATAGATCCTGGAGACTAAGCACCCCTCTCCTTTCCACACTCAGTAACCAAAGTGACCGCCTGCCAAAGTATGCAGAGAATCAGACACACAGACTCTGCTTCCCACATGTCTATCAAGCCATTGCTCATCTTTCTATTCTATGGGAGAGAGTCTATGCCCTTCTGGAAAACTGGCTCCACTAATGGGCTCAAGACAGACAAAGCCTGTACTGCCTGAACTGCCCTCTTCCCAGGAGGACAGAAGACCACCCCTAATAGGCCAGAAACACTCCCCAGTTGGTTGTATGCTGACAGGGCTCTACTGATCTCCCTTGAGAGAAAGGACACTCAGCTCTTTGTCTCTTGTCTTGTTTTACAATTATTTGCTCTGCCCATCGAAATCTGATGGGCTTTAGAACTCTTGGCTCAACGGCATTATCCATCTTCCCATCACTGTGGTGTCAGAGAATACTATGCTCTTTCTAACAATCCAGGCCTTGGAAAGCAATTATTTTCTAAGAGTTTCTTCAAAAAAGAATCCATGAGATAATTTTGATTTTACATGTTTTAAGAAAGGAATTTCAGAAACAAAAAATAATCTGTGGCGGCCTTAAGCTTTTCAAATTTTGCTTTTCAATTGGCAAATGCCTGCTGCCCATCCCTCCCCAATCTCTCAAAAATACTTTGAGTATTCTTGTTGGTTTACCAAGCTATGCCGGCTATGCTGTAGACAAAAATCAACTCTTATTGGTGCATGAATGTTTGAAACAAAACCCTGTTTTAAAATATCTGCAGCACAGCTCAGACTGGGCAGTTAGGCTTCAGCTGACTCAAGACCCAATCCCCCTTGAGCTTCCCACACCGCCTCCGCTAGATGGTGAGCTCTTTGAGGGAGAAGCAAGCCTTCGTCCACGGAGCACAAGCCTGGCACAAAGAAGCCTCTGAAAAAGCTCCTTGTGTAAAGGAACAAAATGGGCACTGTAATACATTAACGCGATCATTTTGTGTCAACTGTAAAAGATGTTTGTTAATTGTTGCTAGAGCAAGCAATACCCCATTTCTGCTCTCTAGAAGTTAACTGCATAAGAAACAAAAGACTTTGAACAATAAAAACAAGCTAGTCTCAGAGTTTGTAGTGGTTTCTATAGGCTTTCCCCAAGGATATTATTTTTTTAGTCCCCCTTCCAAAGCACAACTAAAAAGTTTTTTAAATCCCCAAGCACAATATTTACTACTTTAAAAGCAGGATTAGACAAAGGAAGAGGGCACAGACCAAATCAGTTTTGAATAACTAAATTCAAAAGGGGAAAATGAGATGCACATCTGAGGTTTTAAATCATTGTTACCCAATGACCTCCTAACCCAGTTCTTGATCTCCAAATCCAGGGGGAGGTAAATTTAAGGTGTGAGATTAGGCCTCAGCTACACTGGCATTTAAAAACATTTTGGCAGGTGCTCTGCCAGGCAGTCTATAATTAGTGAGTAAGCCTCAGAAACCTACAATGAACTCAAAGGGTTTCAGAAGCCAGCAGCCAGCCTGCCGAGCGCTGACCTGTGGAGCCATGGGGCTGCCGCCGTCCAGAACACAGCGCTGGGTGCCTGCCACGGTGCACACGTGTGTGCATGCACACGCCAGTTCTGAACAGTCTTTTTTTTTTCAAAGCTCTAATGGCTTGACCTCAACACCTGCTGCACTTCCTGAAGACAGACAGGCTCTGGAGCTCCACTTGTTCCTCGCACGAGGCTGCACTTTCTAGGAACGACCGCACACACGCGGAGGCTGGCCAGCTGCCAAGGCGGGGGCAGCCCAGACGCCTCGGGCCTGAACTTTCCCAGTGCTGTCAGGGCGGGATCCCGCTATGAGCTGACTCAGCGGCCGCCATGGAACTCTGCCAACCCCACAGCAGTGCGGGGGCTGCCGGCAAGTCACAGATGTTTTGCTAAACCAAAGCAATCAGCCAGGAGGCGGGTCTGGGCTGGCGGCCAGGCTGCTGCTGTCGTGGAAGTTGGATTCTCTGATCCTAGTCCTAGCTCTGCCACTACCTCCCGGGTGATCTGAGGGAAAACCTCTGTGCATCTCAGCATCTTCCCGGCTGCCGAGCATGTCTGTGTGGATACAGCAGAGGATGGCACTGTTTGCATAAAAGAGTACCTGGAGCACTACGACCCACCACGTGCTAGCTCAGTTAATCCCCGCTACATCCTCGGAGGTATACTTCATTATTTTTATTTCATAGAGGAGAAGACACAGGCTCAGAGGAATTAAAAGCCCTACCAAAAGATCACAAGGGTAACAAATGGAAAAGATGGGATCCAAACCTCACTTTGCTGGCTCTGGAAACGCTTGGCCAACACTGCTATTGTAAAACTCATCAACTGCACAGGGTTCCTTGATACAAAGACGCTGATTTTTAAGGTTCCAAAGGACTTTTCTTATATGACTTCTCAGTTGCCCTGTATAAACCCACTGCTCTTCCCAACTGATTTCTAAGCAGCACCATTGGACCACATGAAGAGTATACGCTTACAGGGAGTACTCAGACAGATATTACCAGCTTTATCATGAACTTCCTGCCTAAGCACCAACAAGTCACTTAACCCAGAACAACTTATCATCACTCTCACTCTTTGGGTGAGGAAAAGCTGCGTTATAGGTCAGAAAGAGAAGGGAAATCAGAAGTCAAAGCCTTGGCTAAGAACACAGATTCCTTAGGCTCCACCCCCTGAGATAATTCATGAGGACCTGAAATCTGTATTTTTTAAAGCTCCCTAGATGACTCTGATACTCACCCATGTTTGGGAATCACTGAAGCTTGCCTTGGCTAAAAAGGGAATTGTGAGGTCTACCCTTTCCTGTTTCAAAGGGGACGATACAAAGGTGAAATAAAATCATGTCTACAAGGCTCTTTGCTGGAAAATATACACAATGCAAAAGCTTCTCATCAGTGATGTTTATTTAGCTGCAAAACAACAAAACTGTCCTTAAAGAGCACGATCCTGGGTTAGCCTAGATCTAAGATACTGTCTTAGGCAAGATTGTTCTTTTACGTTACTACTAGAAAAACTGTAATTAGAGTCATATGTCTCATTTTTAGATATGTCTCATAATATTGTTGCAACCTCATTCTTCCTTAAAAAAAAGAGATTGCACTGACATTCTTTCACATCAAACTTGGAACAATCTATATTAGGAATAACTTACATATTTCATTGCTTTAATCAAGAAAACAAATGTGAGGAAAAAAATTCAAAGTCTATTCATATCTAGGCTGCTGGTCACTGAGGTAGGGTGAGAAGGCACAGACTGGCAGAGACCCTGGCCCTGTCAGTCCAGGACCCTCTCTGGTTAGCCTTTAGGAAGAATAAGTGACCCCACACACCAGAAAGACTGACCTGCTTGAGCTGCTCATCCAGATTCCAGCTTGGCTGCCCAGTGGTGGAGACTAAAGGTGGGGCCTTGGAAGCATCTTTGGTATGGTCTTCTTTAGCTTGTTGTCCATGTGGTGGGAGCCCTGGTGCTGGAAGCAGACCAGATATGGGTGCTGCTCTGGGGTCTTGGCGAGTCACTTTCTGCACATGAAAATATTTTGAAGCAGCCTGGCCCTCTTTCTCAGCCACCTCCGCAACTTCATCATCCCCATCCTCATCTTCCAAACCTCCTTCGTCTTCTTCAGGCTCTGAGTTCGCATTGCTCCGTTCAAAACCTCGGGTCACTGCTGGGGCCAGCGGAACTCTGGCTAAGGGACCCAGGGCAGGGCTGCCAGAAGGCCTCCCAGGTGTGGCAGAAAGGAGAGTCTGCTGTGTGACCAGCTTCTGGGCATACAAGAACTGGGCTTCTCTCATGTGCTGTCCCTGCTTCTCTCTAGCATCCATCTGCAGAGGGCCCAGGTGTGCTGGTGGCGGCTGCTGCTGCTGCTGCTGCTGCTGCTGCGGCGGCGGCGGCAGCGGCTGCTGCTGCTGCTGCTGCTGCTGCGGCTGCTGCTGCTGCTGCTGTTCCATCACTGCCTCAAGCTTCATCCACTGATTGGCATGGCTCTGAACGTGGGCACAGCCCAGTAGGCACACTAGGTCTAAACCTTAAGTGATTAACAGAAACCACAAAGGAGAAAAAAGAAAAAAAAAAAAAAAAACACTATGTAAAACAAGTATAAAAAGGCTTTCTTTTCTCCAGTAAAGGGCATGAGTTCTGAACACTAAACATACATTCCTAAACCTGAGTTTTAAGATGAGTGAGTGGTGGGAGTTTTGGGGGTAGGTGGGTAAAAAGAGTATGAAGAGGAAGAACAGGATTTAAGAGGGGAAATAAGGGATGAATCTCAGTAGTGGTGACCACTGTGGGTTTAAAAAGACGTAAATCCAGACAATAACTAGCCTGCAAACATCTGTGTGATCTCTCTTCCTCAACATTATCAAACATTAATCTGTTTATTACTGAGAAGGCAACTGGGTTTGCACTGTACAAAGGTTGTGAGTATGAAAACCAAATAGTAAAGGGAAAGAAGGGCCTGCCTGCAAAAGAGGGGATACTGCTTCCGTTCCCAGGCCCATCAGAGAAAGATACTACCGTCGAAGCTAGATACAGAGCTATCAGGCAGACAGAAAGATTTCTCTCATAGAAAAGCAGAACCTAGTAAACTGCTCTTGGGTTTAAACTTTTCAAACTTCCCAGATCAAATTGCCGGTCTGCTTTTTTTGTGGGCTGAACCATGCTAACTGGACATTATAGCTCCAAAAAGAATCCAGTTTCAACAACATGAAAGAAAGAAACATGCACGGAGGGAAGAGTTTCAAATTGCAATCCTCACTCAAAAACAGGGGAATTCCTCTGGAGATTTTAAAGTTAATTAATTTGAAACAGATATCAATATTGTCTAAACAACAAGTTAATGTTTCTTTTTTATAAACAGCCAAGTAAATCTCTTCACAACCCTTCTTTCTGTTTCACTTCTATGATATTCTTTGACGAATACAAAAAGAAAAGGCTTTCAGGCCAAAAGTATTCTGGGGGCAGGTTTATCAGCATTCTTACCAATCAGTCTCCAAACACACACCCCTTTCACACCCTCTCCTCCTCTAACCCCCTCCTTCCCTTCCTCCTCTCCAGGCCCCCACCCCCAACAAACCTCACTTTTCTTAGCAAGCCTCCATAACTGAATGGATTACTATGCATGGGCAAATTTTAGGTGAACAGGACTTGCAACACGGCGTACAATGTTGTCATCACATGAAAGCAGCAGCTGGGTTGCACAGGTTGGGACTTGATATTTGCATTGTGTGGAACTGTTTTAGGATTGGGGAGAAAGATTAAAAAACCTAAATGTTTTTAGCATCTTCAGAAATTCACCAGGAAGTGGTCACATCCCTAGCAATAAAAACTGGTTGGATTTATGAATTTTTTTAATGGGTTAGAGAAAAAAGGTACAATTTTTAAAGTTAGGCAAAAAAGTAGAGTTTAAAAAATTCTCATTTTCTGTTTATCTTCTGCTTTTGCCTTTTGTATTCTATGAAAGATTCAAATTCCGATTTGCCTCTACTGCCTTTACTTCCTCTCTTGGCATCTTAGAAAGTGTGTTATGCCTGCAGCAATACTTTCGTTCTGTTTAGCCCTTTTTACAGTGTAACAAAGCATGAAAAGATTTGCACCCACATTAAATATAGTGGGCAAAAGTGTTCATTTAAAATAAAAACAATTTGCCTCAAAGAAAATGAAACAAAAGAATAAAGCAAATAATTCGGTGGTCATTTTAATTTTCCTTATAATCATCACAATCAATCACAAGCGGGATAAATTTTCAACCAAGTCCTGCCAGTCATTGAACAACTGCTTCTTGTCTTGTGGCACCATCTTCTCTGTGTGCTGCCCCCGGCAGAGGGGGAGGTGTCTCACAGCCTCTTTAGTAAGATTGAGATGACTGAGTTCTACAACTCAATACACACACCCTCCCCCCAAGAGCCCACCTTCCCCCTTTCCCTAAGCAGCCAGTCGATCCAAACAATACCACCTGCCTACACTTAGAAAACTTAACGTCTCAGAAATCTAAGCCACTTCATCCCTTCATACGGCCCCCTCCCCCATTTCCCCTAAAGTTCCCGGACCACTAAGCCCGGCGCAACGGACTGCTTGCAGCTTTGAACCCGGCCTCGCCCACCATTCCACTACCTTCGCTGCGGGATCCCTCAGGCCCTGACCCCATTCACGCTCCGTACCTCCCTCCCTAGTTACTCCAGCACTCCCCCCCCCATTCTTTATACCCCCCAATCCAGCCCTATCACTTTTACCTCTACAAGCCCTCCCAGCCAATCCGCTGGCTCTTCTCCGATCGCCCCAACCCCACTTATCCTCCCTCTCAGTTCCCGGGGGCCCCTTACTCGTCCTATCCCTTTATCTCAAATCACCCTGAAGGGAGCAAGGCGCCTCCGGGCTCCTCCCAGCGCTCTCACTTTTCCTCCGCGGCCCCGAGCTCCTCAGCCCGCGCCTTCACGTCTCCTCCGACACACCTGCCTCCCCTCCCATCCCTCTGACCCCTCCACCTGCCACAGCCCCCGCTCCCGCCGCGGCTGAGGGAGACGGGCCCAGCGCGGCTTACCTGTGCGGGGCGCTCCGGGTCCACCCGCGGTGGAGAAGGCTCAGCCCCGGCGCTGCAGCTGCGTCTCGGACTTCTCTGCAGCCAGGGGCCACCGTCGGGGCGGGGCCCGCACCGGAAGCGGCGCCGCGGGGCCGGGCTGCCGGCCCGGGGCGGGGAGGGGCGGGGCCACATAGGATGGGGCGGGGCCTGGAGCCGGAAGCGGCCAAAAAGGGAACGAGGGGAGGGGTCAGGCGGAAGTGACTTCTAGGGACCGCCCCGCCCGGCTGAGTCGTGGGCGGAAGCGGGTTGACGCTGGCTGAAGCTTCGGCCAATGGGAGAGAGCGAACGCGGAGGAGTTCCGGTGTGAGCACTTCCGCGGGGAGTTGAAAAGAGCCGGTCTGCATGCAGTCTTCTCTGCGTGTTTTCTGGCTGCCGAGGTGGTTGTGGCGCGGACGGCAGGTTGAGGAAGGTAAATAAAGGGCAATGAGTGTCAGAATTTCTGCTGCTTCGGTCCCTTCCCCAACCTCCTACCTTCAAACCGGTCTTCCTCTGAGATTCCCGCTTCCAGATCAGCTTTTCTCTGAACTTCTCCACTCCTTGGACTGAGACCTGGCTGTCCGCTGAAGATGCTGCATTCCCTGGAACCCCCTCTCATGAGTTAATATTCTCACTTCTAGGTCTCAAAGGTGAGGGGCTGTGTGCCGAATACTGTCACCTCTTGTAAAAACCGTTGCTTCTCCCCCGCTTACTCTAGACTTTGTCAGCCGCCTCTGTAGAGATCGTCTGCTTATTTGTACATCCAGCTCCTTGTCTTACTTTCTCTCCTCTAACCATCTTCCATCTTGACAATTTCAGAGTCAATGTGGACAACCCATTTGACATCCGGGCTTCATCTGTAGCCCCCTTACATCATCCAATCCCGGTCAAAACCCTGGAGCTTGTCACCAGAAGCGCTATCGTGTAACCATTCAGTAATTATAACATCTCTCTGTCCAACCACAGCCTGATATCCTTTAAGCTTGACTGCTCAAGAACGTCAACATAACTGTTTTTTCACTTTATCAGAACAACCAGTCTGTTGAAAGCCTCTACTGAATCCTCACTCTTCACTTCCCTCCTTATCCATTTTAGATTCAACGTCTGTCATTACGATCCTGCTCTTACTTACTCTTAAGCCTGGCCCAACACTCCTTTGCCCCAACTAAATCCTCCACCCTGGATGGACCAACATGCTTCTTTATGCCTGTACTTTGTCATAGAAAATTGTCCCGCTGAACAGTGTGGCATCACTAAAGTAGTAATTTCAACCTTAAATGGGCTCTGAACAGTGCCAGGAAATTTCATTATATTTTTCTAGTTAACTTGCTCTCCACTGTCTCTGCAAGACTCTAACCCCAGACTTCCTGTACTCCTTCTCCTGATTATCTTAATATATAAGTAATAAAAAATGTCGAATGCCCTAAAATCTAGAAATCTACATGTGTACCCATCCTGTCCTTTCCTCCTATAATTTAGTACTCAATCAAAAATATTCATTGAACTCTCACTATGTGCCAGGCGAGGCATTCATCTAGGTGCTTGTTGAGTGGTGAACAAAAACATTCCTTGTCCTCGAGGATCTTTGTAGCGTGTGAAGACAGAAAAACAAATATATATGTGCTGTGAAGAAGAGCAGCAGGGTTAGACAGTGGTGTCAGGTAGCTGCTATTTTAGATGTTAGTCAGAGAAGGACTCATTGATAAGGGACATTTGAGCAGAAATTGAAATTGACTTGATGGGGGTGAGCCATGTGGATATCTAGGGAGAGAGTGTTCCAGACAGAGGAGACAGCAAATTCAAACGCTCTGAGGCAGGAGCATGCTTGACGTGCTATAGGAATGACAAGGAGACCACTATAGCTGATAGAGTGAGTGAGGGGGAGAGTGGTAGGAGATGAGCTCAGAGAGGTAGCCAGGGGCCCAGTCATGCGGGACCTTGTAGACCATGGTGACAAGTTTGGATTGTTACCATTGAAACCACTGGAGAGTTTTGAGCAGAAAAGTGACTTGATCAGATTTAAGTCTCTAAAAGGATCATTCTAGCTGTTGTGTGGAGAATAGACTATGAGGTTGGAAGGGTAAGAGTGGAAGGACTAGTCCTGGCAGAAGATGATGGTGGCCTGAACTAGATGCTAGCAGAGGAGGTGGTAAGAAGTGGTCAGATTCCAGGTGTATTATGAAAGTGAAGCCACCAGGATTTACTAATGGATTGGATGTATAGGTTAGAGAAGAGAATCAAGGATGTTGCCAAGGCTTTTGGCCCAAGTACCTTGTAGAATAGTGATATCTTTTACTGACCTTAAAAGGAAGGTCAGAAGCTGACCCCAGTGGACTACTACTCAGCAATAAAAAGGAATGAAATATTGATATACCCAACAACTTGATGTTTTAACAACATAACAATATAGGCATTATGCTGAGTGAAAGAAGCTAGTCTCAAAAGGACACTGTGAAAAGATTAAAGTTATAGTGATGTAGGATAAATAAGTGGTTGCCAGGAGTTAGGGATGGAGGAGTGACTATAGGGATAGCAAAAAGGAGGGTTTTAGGGTGATGGAACTCCTGTATCCCGATTGTGGTGGTGGTTACATGAATCTGTACATGTGTTAAAATACATGGAACTGTACAACAAAAATACAATCCATTTTATTGTATGATAATTTTTTTTAAAAGTCAGACTTTCCATGTGTGCTCAAGTTTCCTTTCCCAATTCTCAGGACTCTTCCTTTAACCTCTTGCGGTATTCAAACAAGCTCTAGTTTCAACCATCTTTTGCTTAAAAAAAACCTTTCCCTTGATGCCATATTCTGTGACTAAAGCCTTATCTCACTATTCCCTTTCCTGACAAAGCTTCTAGAATTACTGTCCTCACTGCAGCCCAAGTGATCTTATCTCTCTCCTTCTTAAAACGCCCTATGGCTTCCCATTGCTCTTGGGATCAAGACCTAAATTCTTTCATGTGGGCTGCAGAGCCCTAACCTCTGCCTACCTCTTTGGTTTTGTCTCTTTGCCTCAGGTGTAGTAGAGGACCCAAGAAGGCAGCCTTACTAGATGACCTCAGTAGTTGAAACAGAAAAGTCCCTCCCCCTTCATAGAAATATGTTTAAACCCTGAGATATTCACCCATTCTGGTTACAAGGAGTATCATTTACTCTCTCTACTTTGGCTTCCAAGGTATGGTAGATTGGACAGAATAGCCACAGTATTTTTCAGCTTCTCTCATCAAGAGGTGGAGTCTGTTTCTCCATTCTCTGAATCTAGGCTTGGCCATGTGACTTGCTTTGTTCTATGGGACATTAGCAAATCTGATACAAGAAAAATCTTAAAAAGTGCTTTCAATTATGGCTTCTGTTCTCTTGCTGCTGGGAGCTCTTCCACCACCTTGTGAAAAACTCCTGGCTAACCTGATGAATGATGAGAGACATGTGGTCATCACCCTATCTGACATCTAACCAACCGCTAGACGGATGAGTGTGGCCCCTTAGACCAACTAGCCTGCCAACCACCAGACATGTGAGCCAGCCCGTTGTAGACCATCTAGACCCGGGTGTACTGGCCCAGACCAGAACCCCCAGCAAACCCACAGACCAATGAAAAATAATGTTTATTGTTTTAAAGTTAAACCAATAAGTTTTGAGGTGGTTTGTTTTGCAATAAAAGATAAGTGATATCGAAGGCATTTCTTTGCATCCGTCAGTCTGGGTGGGTTTGGTTGGGTGTACTTCTTGGAGCTGCTGAGCACCTGAAGAAGAGAGCCACGGTGTATCATCTTCACTATGTGAGTTGGTGAAGTTGGCTTATATTACCTTAAGTTCTCCCATCAGATTTCTCATAGTTTTGCTTATTTATAGCAGAGATAATCTTACACATCATATCTCTTGTATTTCAACATGTTTAGTAAAGGTAATATCATTTGCATGGTTTTCATTGATCTTATTACTCTTTTTTAAAATAAAGGTGAATTGTATAAATATTTGTTATTGTTTGTATGTAAGTTTTGTTATAAATTTAGTCTTAAATGTACAGGGCATAAAAGCTAAGAAATAATAGGTAAATGGCCATAGTATAGAACAATAATGTAATGAGTCATAACTAATGAAGGGAAAATGTCTTTAGTTTGTGTTTATGATAGCCAGTGTTAATTATTGATGTAATTGTGTCCGTCTTAATGAGATTTGGTGTTTTAGCATGAGGTGGGTATCAGTTTTGGGACTCAGAGAACGTATAAAATGTTTTCCCACTGAAATTAACGGTGATTATGTTTTCAACTTGCATTGGCCCCACACGAGTTTTTCAGGATTGATTACCCTAGTAAGGCTTGGGTTACTGTACCTTTTACTGTCATGGAAAATTGAAATGTAACCAGATGATTAAGGTTGCTTCTTGTTCTGAGATCAAGGTATAGCCTCAGGAGCCTCTATTAGCATGTGTAAAGCCTTTGCTGAGTAAATGGTATTAACGTGTGTAAAAAAAGAATGTGACAGTCCAAGGGGGGCCTGAAAAGAGGTGTATCAAGTCAACACATTCCTGAGGGGACCTTGCTGTTGTGGAGGCGGATACACCAGTAATGTTATCTGCAGCCTGATTGGGCTTCCTGCGTGTGTTCCTACAGAGCGGGATATGCCCGTTGGGCTGACTCCTGGGTTCTTTCTTTCACAGAACGGTTGTAATTTTGTTGTTGTAGTTTGTATTTTAAATCAGACAATTGGTATTTGGTGTCTCATGTCTTGAGTTATATGATGTGTCAGCCTCCCCCAGCCAGTCAACCCTGGGGAACCGCCAGCACCTAGTTACTGAGGCGCAAAGCTGAAATTTGAGATCGTCTCTTCAAGGTAATGAGGGCTGCTGGTAGTGGGCAGCCAGCATTCCTCTGCAGGTAGCTGCTCTCTTGCCACATTCCCTTGCAACCTGCTCTCACTGCAAAGGTCCTTTCCATTCCTGTGACTCTGGAATTTGCCAGCATTCTGGTGAACTGGACTATATTGTTCTTTCCCTCACCTGGGAATGGAAGCAGTCAGACCTCTAAGGCCAGTAAAAAGGCCAATCCCATAGTGCCTCGTCTTTGAAAACACTGGATCGTTTCACTCTCCTTGATACTTAATTGAAAGCTGTCTTTGCAGAGCTCCATCCAGATTTCTGTGGTGGCCCCAGCACTCAGCAGTCCCACAGACTGCCAGAGCAAAAGGGAACAGGACACAGTTCAAGCCATCTGTCCTAGAACAAGACATCTGAACACAGGTCTGGGCCTCTGGTTGGGGCTCTTTGGGAACCATCTGGCCCCGCATCCGATGGAGCTGTAATAAGCCAGACTCTAACAAGTACTGGTAAGACTAAGGAGAGGGTCCCCGAGCTGACATCAGCCTGGCAAAGAGCTTGGTTGGCTGGGAGAATCATAGGGTCAACCAATTCCTGTAAATGTGTCCACAGACACCTAAACATGCCCAGGGGCTTTACATCTATCAAAAATCTTTATTTCCAAGCACCATCACTGAATGTTGAGTTATCAAGGATATTAAACATTTTCTGTTGTCAAGGTAGGCCAGGATTCCTTCTGAGTTAAAAAAAAACAAAAACAAAAATCTGTTCTTTCTGAGTTAAAAAAAAAAGAAAACTTTCAGTTTCAGGAGAAAAGTACAGAGAAGTTATGGAGGACACTAGGCAAGTATTTTGGAAACGTGAGCTCAGAGGATGCAAAGTATCCCAGAGAAACTTCAGTGGAAAAGAAGTTTCCCAAATAAAGGGTTGAGAAAAGGAGTTTCTCACTTGCTTTTGTTAGGTTTGAGGTGTTTGGACCGCTGGCTCATCATATCTTTACTGCCTTCACACAGCACGTGCAAGCTTAATGATATTTTATCCCTGATTCTTAGCTAAGGGAAGCTAAGTATAGTATAATGGGAGTTCCTGGTATTTATTAAGGTGAAATATATTCAGGGCCAGAGAGGTTGAAAAGGTCTGTACCCTGGGCCCTCATTTACTACTTGATAGCAAGAGCACATATGGAGTGCTTTGATTGACTCAAACCAATTTTAACACTGATTTTTTAACCCTGCTGCAATTTCAGGGAATAACAGATCACCTCATTTGAGAATCTGATTCAGAAACTTCATCTTGAAAGACTGAGCTTGGTTTCAGTCTCTTCAATTAAAGTGAAAGTTTGACTTTATCATGCCTGTAACTACACTGAGATGTTGGAAGAGAATAGAGTGGTTGTAAAGCTAACCGATCTAATAATAATATCCTCCTGACCAATTCCCCACCCCCCAAAAAGAGGGCAAAATACTTAGCTTAACACTGTGGTCATCAAGCAGCCAGTCATTTCCTAATATGGACAGCACAGCCCTCCAGTTTCACTTCTGGAATTCAAGTGCTAGGAGAATGGCATTTACATTTGTGTACGTTTTCTACAACTCCTTCCCTTCTCCCTCCCCAAAGTGATGAAGCCTCTGTGTTGTTTGCTTTAACATTAATTATGGCGTCTGCGGTGACTGAATTTTCTGAACCTACAATATGGGATCAGCCCTGACCCAATACAACCTAACTCATAGTTTGATACAAAATTCAAATGAAAAGTCACAAGCTTTACATTACTAAACATGAACACTGTAGGTACCAAAAAAAGCAGTTATAACCATTAAAAAGAATGACGTCAATACATTTCTACTAACATGGGGAGATGTCAGTGGTAGAATCTAAAGAGAAACTAGCAAGTTACAGAAAAGTGGGTAAAATAAAATCTTTTTGAAGAAGAAAAAAAAATTGAATGATGACTTAATTTTTTGAAAAACAATTTCCCATCTTAACAATAAAGATAGTTATATGTCCTGATCTTAGAGTCAAGTTTATTTTTTGCTTTCTTTGGTAATTAGAAAAAATTACATATTAAGGAAAAATCTACAAAATTTATTGATAGTTATCATGTGCTAAGCACTTCACTTACATTATCATTTAATCCTCACAGTAACCCCCACTGTACAGGTGAGAAAACTAATGCTTATAGAAGTTAAATAACTTGTCCAGGGTTACGTTATATGTTACAGGTAGCAGTGCCAGGATTTAAACCCACGGCTGTCCGGCTATAATGCATGCTGTTAACCACCGAGCTGTGTTCCTCCCATCAGTGTAAATATTTGACCTGTAACCATGTGAGTTTATTTTTCAATATACATTTTACAATAGTGGGCCACAGAGAATCAGTATGGTCACATATTAGCTTTGTAATTTGGCTAAAAGAAGCTAAGTAAAGCCCTAAATCAGAGAGTAAACCTAGACAGTGCTGAATGTGAAGCCGACCTGCGCCATGCATTTGCATGATTCCAGTTGAAAGAAGGTGGACAGAGGACACTAGCGAAAGATCAGAAACAGCCTGAACGTCCCTCTGTAGGGAACTGGTTACATAACGTGATACTGAATCTATCAAAAAGCAAAAAAGAAAGAAAAGAAAAACAAAGTTTTTAATGTACTGATATGGAACACTTTTCCAAGACATTAAATGAAAAAAGCAAGGTTCATTACAGGGCGTGTAGTATGTTTCCATTAATAATTATGTTTAAAAAGGATGTACGTATGTAATCATGTTGAACAAGCATGACTCAGGGGGCGTGTATCAGTTAATGGAGGCTAAGCTGCCACAGCAAATAGATCCAAAACACGACTCAGCAACATAGTTTATTTCTTGCTCACCTAACAGTCCTGGACAGATATTCAGGTCAGGGAGGTGGCTCTCCTTCATTGCTGCCATTCAGGGCCCTAGGCTCCTTCTGTCTTGTGGTCTATCACCCCTAGGTCAGACAGTGGTCGGTCCCACTTACATTACATTGGAAAAAACTTTGCCATATGGCCACACCCAAATTGAAAGGGAATGTGGGGAAGGGTCTAGTTGTGTGTCTGAAGAGAATAATGGCTTTTAGGAGACAGAAGAAGTCCCTGTTACAGTCAGTCTCTCTGGTCAGCAAAGATACTCACCCTTCCTCCAGGGGAGATGACAAAAATCCCACCTACTCACGGCATTTCATATCAAAACCTGGATCGCAGTCTTCTCTAATTGGCCTGGATGAATTTCTTCATGGTCCAGCAACCTATGAACTAAAAGCCAAAGTGTTGCCACTTCATCAGTATCCCGATAAACCCTCCCACGCAATATACAGTGATAGAGGGGACAGAAAAACTGCAATAAAAACTCCTATTTGGAAAAGGGAGAATGAGAAACACCAAACGGTCATGTCAAAAGCAATTATGGAATCTTGCTAGATGTACATTACAAAGACACCCTTTCCTGGCAGTGAAGGAAGTTCCTAGATTAGACCCAATTTTGCTCTTTAGGAAAAATTCTCTTGCCATTGTTCTCCTTAGACCCTGGTTCTGCCCTTGGCAAGTTCTTGCTCAGCCATTGTTGTCCCTGGCTGTACGTGAAGTGGGGAGCACGACTTCCTTGGGGACTGACTATACAGCTTTGACAGTCTGCTTCCTGATAGTGCAAGCTCCAAGTGTTGTTTTATGGCTTATTTATCTCAGGCCAGGCTTGTGGGCTTTTTGGCAATACGGTTCCCTCAGAAACTTTGGATCTATTTGCTTCTAAGCAGCTTATATTCCCAAAGATCTCTCAGACAGATTTTCCACATTATCAAAAAAGTTAGGAACGGGGCTGGCCCCGTGGCTGAGTGGTTAAAGTTCCGTGTGCTTTGCTTCAGTGGCCTCGGTTCGCAGGTTCGGATCCCGGGCGCTGACCTACTCCGCTCATCAGCCATGCTGTGGAGGCGTCCACATACAAAGTAGAGGAAGACTGGCATAGACGTTAGCTCAGGGCTAATCTTCCTCAGCAAAGAGGAAGATTGCCAGTGGATGTTAGCTCAGGGCGAATCTTCCTCACTGGAAAAAAAAAAAGAGAAACTTCAAAAAATTTCAAAAGATAACAACCAGGTCAATACTCCCTATCTTATTCCCATAACTCAGGTCAAGAAGAGGATATTTTCTGGGAGTTTAATCTATGAAAATTTGGATCATGATTTTGGTGAACTTTCCAGTCCCTCCTGATTCTACTAGTTGTATATTTGTTTACGTGGCAGTCATATACTGTCTAGTTGGTGTCCAGAATTTTAAACTCTACTGTGCGGTGGCTGTCTCATCAGATGGTGCAACAGATGATCCTGAATCAAAACCAAAATGAAATCACGATGATCACCACAACCACCATTTCACTCCATAGGGAAAACCATAACCATATCTAATCTAGAGAGACTAGATCTAGAATTCTAGACCAGGGGTCAGCAAACTATGGCCTGTGGGTCAAATCTGGCCCACCATCTGTTTTTGTAGATAAAGTTTTATTGGAATATAACCACACTTGTTTGTTTATGTATTGTCTATGGTGCTTCTGTGCTACAACAGCAGAGTTGAGTAGTTGCAACAGAAACAGCATGGCTTGCAAAGCCTAAAATATTTACCTTCTGGCCCTTAAAAATTGCCCATCCCTGTTCTAGACAATATTTAACGGCCTCTTCCATGAGCTGTCAATGAGAACCAAAAGGGAGATGAGAATGGAAAATTCCACTCTTGCCTGAAGGACCTTACTCATGCTCTCAGGTATTTAAACAGGAAACTGTAAGATTAGTCAATATCAGTCTTGGACTGAATCACCCACAGACACCAAACCCTGTTTCAATAGGTCTGCTCTTGAAATCCATCCAATCAATGACTAACCCCACTTTACTTTGAGCCAATCAAAGCCAGTCATTTATATTTAACCTAAACCCCACATTTCCCCCAAGCCCTGTATAAACCCTATCTTTTACTTTGTTCACAGAGATTGTATGTCTCCTTGCAGTTCTCCCTTGACTGGCAAGAAATAATTTCTACTTGGGTTTTTTTTAGATTTGAAAGAACTGGGGTTCCTTTAGTACAAGCAAACCTAAAATGTAATGACTTAACAAAATACAGGTTTATTTCCTGCTCACAGAGTAGTCTTGGACAGGTGTTTAGATTGGTGGGGCAGCTCTCATCCTTGCGGTAATTCATGGACTCGGATCCCTTCTATCTCTCATCTTTTGTGCCCTTGTCACCATCTGCATCCAGCTGGCAGAAGAGAGTAGAAAGAGTTTCATTGCAAGGGGGTAAGGGGAGGGCATTTAATAGGTCAGTCCTGGAAGTGGCATCCAGCAGATTAGCCTTAACCCACCTCACATTCCATTGAAAAGAATTTAGTCTAAAGGTTATATCAAACTGCAAGGGACACTGGGAAATAGAGCCTAGCTTCGTGCCTAAAGGACAGAATGTATATTGGTAGGGAGCTAGAGGTCTCCACTACAGGGTGTAAATCAGAAAGCATCTTAATTTTTGTCTTCCACCGGCCCATTAATTTATTCTCTGGGGCTAGTTTTCCCTTGCCCCCTTAGATGAAAACTTGGTCAGCTCCCTCACCTTTGCTGATCACTCTTATGTATTAAAAGTCCTCCTGTCGTGCTAGTCTCCCAAATAGCATCACTTAAGTAACAAAAATACCCAGCCCCCTTTAATAGTCACCGCTCTAAAATTTATTTAAAACTGAGGCTTCTCCCTCTCTCCCAGCTCGGGCCTCTATGAGGTGGGTCACCTCCTACGGAAAAGGAGTGTGTGGCCAATTTCACTCCTTCTTCAGTCAATGGTTCCACTCCTTTCTTCATCTTGCTAGCTACTGTCTCTGATCCCTCCAAGCTGGGTAGCTGCTAGCCTATCTCGTATCCTTGTGTAGATTAGAAAAGGTTCCCCTTCTGGGTGGATGCAACTCCATGGTGAGAGAACTGCATCTCTGCATGAAGTAGAAGAAAAGCAACTCTTCCTTCTAGTAGACACAGCCCCCTGCGGGGCCTATGGTTTGGAGAGTGGAAAGCAGGCTGGATGTCAGCCCCCATTTGCATGCAGCCAACCACGCTTTTCAGTGAATGACTTACACAACCATAAGGTCTGTTAAGTTAGGAACATATGGAGAAAGTAATGGGGGGACAGTAACATAGGTCCTTGTGTTATGAGTGGCATCTGCATTCTCTGGAGCTAGCAGATGTTTAAGGCTTACTCTTTTTTTGGGGGCGGGGGTGCTGTAGTCCTGAGTTCTTCAAAGCTCCCTCATCCCATCTTTGGGGAGCTCATCTCTGTGGTTTCTTTCCCATAGAGCAATGCATTGCTTTTACAGCTGTTTGTTTACAATTCTTTCTCTAAACTCAGGGCATCTGGTGACATTCCTCTACCTTCCCTCTGCTGAAGTCCACTCACTTCTTTAGGCAGCTTTCTTGAACAGGATCCAAGACAATAATTCTCTACAGCTCTGGCATGTATGTACTATATTTGTACTAGAGAAAACGTGTTCATTTGAACCATTGTTGAGAGTGCTGCTCCATCCCAAACCATAGCCTCATCTCTACCCCACAGGATGCCCGAGCCAGCCTTTCACCTTTTACGTGTCCCAGACATAACTCAGACATCAGCCACCATGTCTCTCAAATTGGAAGGAATACCATGTACTGCTGTGGGATCCCAGCAAAACTCCTGCTGTCAGCGTGAGGTGAGGGGCATACACTCCTTAGGATGAGGTTAGGGGTGGTGACAATGACTCAGGACACCAATAGCTTTTTCTAAAAACCTTATCTCTATCTCTAAAAAATCTCCCATCTTTTTTTGAACCTCTCCAACATCTTTTGTAAGCTGGAGGTGGGTGGTGAACTGTGAGTGAAAAACTGGTTTTCTACACTCTCCCTCCGCAAATCCTGTGTTGGTGGATTTGCATCTAACTTTGAATATGACCTTATTGTTTTGGGTCTCAGCCAAACCTGAGACTAAGTGAAATTCATTTAAACATCTTCTGTGTAACACATCTCTGGAAGTATACATGTGGAATCGGAAATATTGGTTACCTTTGGTGGGAAATTTGTTGGCTCAGGGAAGCCATAGGAGGGAGATTTTTCACATATACTCTTTTGAACCATTTTAATTTTAAATTTTATGTATGTAGTACCTATTCAAGAAATTCAAATGAAGGAAATTTGCCTTCTAAATATATTAAAGTACATTCATACAATAGAGCACTTTCCAACCCTTAAGAAGAATGAGCTATATATTCTGATGTAGAGAAATCTCAAAAATGTTGTTAGGTAAGAAAAGGAACATACAGAATATTTCATAATGTACATATTTACATACAATAAAATTATGCATAAATACATGCTTTTTAATATGTGAGGAACATTTCCAGAAGAATTTTATTAAGTTAGGGTAAATTATGTGGTAGCAACATATTAAACTTGAAATTGCAGTTGCTTACCATGGCAAAGGCTTATACTTCTTGTGTATACACACATCCAGTGTGAGATGGGCAACTCTTCAGGGTAGCTGTTTTCCATGTGGTGACTCAGGGATCCAGGCTCTTTCCATCTTGTGGCTCTACCATCTAAAGGCGTGGCCTCCACAGTTGTGGCAGCAAGGGAAGGGAGAGCTGGAGAGTCATACACTGACAGTAAATGCTTTGGCCCAGAAGTGCACATGTCACTTCTGTTCATAGCCCTTGAGCCAGAACTAGTCTTACGGGTGAAGCCTCAAGCAAGACAGGAAAGGAAATATTGTCATCCTTCAGGCCCAGGAAGAAGAAAATGAAATGAGTTTCAGTATCACGTGACATTGTCTCTGCCACAAGGACACACAGAAAACAGGTAACAGGAGGAGGGAGTTAGGATCTGATAATCAGAAGACTTACTTTTCACTGTACTCTACTGAATTGTTCACTATGTTGTGTGGATTTTTTTAACCATTGGGTCATGTATAATTTTTCAATTAAAAGAGTTAGTAACTTTAGCATCAATAGATACTAAAACTACTGGCTGAAAGTTTTATGAGGAATAGGATATAGTCTCAAAATATCTCCCCACAAGATACTTATTAACTACAAGTGGACAAAGAATAACTTTACCATGAAAACCTGGCAGATACCACCTTAACTGAGGGATCAAAGTTAATTAACATCACCAGTAATGGGACAAATAGACATTATATGCTTCCAATTTAGTGAACTGAGAAGAACATAGCATCATTTTGGTAATATTACTGCCAAAAATGCATAGCCTGAACTTAAGGAAAAAACAGTTAAACCTAAACTGAAGGACTTTGTACAAAATATCTGGCCTGTACTCTTCAAGTGACAAGGTCATAGAAGGCAAAGAAAGACTGAGGAATTATTCCAGATTGAAAAGAACTAAAGAGACTTGTCAGCTAAGAGTAATGTGTGATCCTGAAGCATAAAAATAATTTTTTTCCTCTTTGTTATAAAGGAAATTATTGAGACGATATATGAATAAGCTCTCTAGGTTAGATATTATTATTGTATCAATGCTATTTTTTGGATTTTACAATTTGCTATTGTTATGTAGGAGAATGTCCTTGTTTTAGGAAACACCTAATCAATATTTAGGCATAAAAGAGCATCATGTCTGCAATTTACTCTCCAGTAGTTAAGGAAAAAATAATTTGCCTATGTAATGTATATATATGTATAATATAGAGCAAGACAGAGAGAGAGAATGATAAAGCAAATGTGGTAAAATGTTCACATTTGGGGAATCTGAATAAAGGGTGTATGGGAGGTCTTTGTATTTTCCATGAAACCATTCTGTAAGTCTGAAATTATTTCAAAATAAAAAGCTGTTAAAAGTGACTAGTAACTAATTATACTTATTAAGTTTGGGGACTTTTGCAGTAAATATAATGCTGATCAGCAAATTCTATTTGTAATAGAATAAAGGTACAGGGTAATTTTTTTTTTTTTTTTTTTTTGGTGAGGGAGATTGGGCCTGAGTTAACATCTGTTGCCAATCTTCCTCTTTTTGCTGAGGAAGATTGACCCTGAGCTAACTTCTGTGCTCAGTCTTCCTCCATCTTGTATAAGGGATGTCACCACAGCATGGCTTGATGAGCAGTGCGCTGGTCCGTACCCGGGATCTGAACCTGCAAACCCTGGGCCGCTGAAGCAGAGCGCATGAACCTAGCCACTACGCCACCGACCAGCTGTCACTATTCAAATGCACTGTTTTCCTTATTATTATTGTTCTCATTTTGGGTGAAGTGGGTGATTCCCATTGGAGAGTAATGGAGGTTGAGGTTGAAAGAGGGACATGAGCCACTTATTGAAAAAGATATTGAATGACAGGCCAGGGGGCTTGGATTTTGCCTGGTAGAGGTCACTTTCGGGTATTGAAAAGTCATTGCTTACCAAAATGGGTTGGAGGAAAGCTGAATTCTTAACAGTGCTGGAAGGTATCCGGAGGGATGAGCTGATGAATGGTTCAATCTCCCATTTTACAGTTAAGCTGGTGGGTTTTGCTGATGAGGCGTCTGGACTAGAATCTTGAAGATGAAGCTGTGAAGGTTCAAAGATTGAGAGGGCAGGTAAAGAAAACAAGGAGATAAAAAAAATGTCACATCACCAGGACCAGCTACATAATTTGGGGGGCCCATTGCGAAATGAAAACGCTTGGTCCCTTGATCATAAGTTATTAAGAATTTCAAAACAGTCGCAGCAGAACATTAAACACAGAGTGTGTGTGTAGGGGCCCTACTAAGCATGGGGCCTTATGTGATGGCACAGGTCACATACCTGTGAAGCTGGCCCTGCACATCACAATCCACCAAGGATGTCCACATTCAGTCATTCACCCAGGTCACTAGGGGCTTTCAGCTGAAAACGACTGAAACTCTGATTCAAACTGGCTTAAATCAGAAGGAAATGCAGACTAGCAGACGGTTGTTCTTCAGGCACAGTATGATCACTGGCACCCAACGTCATCAAAGGCCCAGGTTCCTTCAGGCAAATCTCTGTGCTCGGTGTATGGGATTTGCCCTCAGGCCCCGTTACATCCAAAGTAAGAAATGTGGCACCTCCTCCTGTTCTCTTTGGCAGGAGCAAAGATGACTTTCAGAGGAGCCTCTCACATTTCCTTAGCCAGAAGTGGATCCTAGGTCCATGGCAGGAGGAATGTGAAACTGATTGGATTAGGCAATCAGGATGCCCCTTCTGTAGCCCGAAGCACAGGGCTATGTGGAGGAGGCTGGACTCCTGAACAAAATCAGGGCTCTGTGGTAAGGAGGAGGAGTGTTTGCTACAGTTTCTGACACACTGTTTCCAGAACTGCTGAGACAAATGCAGCGTGGTTGGTTAGCAACCCCATGGTGCAGGAATGGGCACGACGACTCCTGGAATAGCGGAAGCATTCCAGGGTGAAGTGCAGAAAAGGGAGCAGCGAGGGGAGGCCAGGGAGCTTGGCAGGGGTTCGATCGTGTGACTCATGTTAGATAGGTTGAGCTTCATCCAGTAGGCCAATGAGGACCACTGGGGTTACACAATATAATCTTAGGTGGGCCACAAAAGAATGTTTTTATTTCAATAGATACATGTTTATTCTTACGTATATTTAAAAAATAATTAGTAAAGGGGCCAGCTTGGTGGCGTAGTGGTTAAGTTTGCTCACACTGTTTTGGCAGCCCAGGGTTTGTGGGTTCAGATCCCAGGTGTGGATCTACATACCGCTCATCAAGCCATGCTGTGGCAGAGTCCCACATACAAAAAAAAAGAGGAAGATTGGCACAGTTGTTAGCTCAGGGCCAATCTTCCTCACACACAAAAAAGAAAATAGTAAGCAGAACACAAAAAGTACTAACCATAGGAAAAAGATTGATAATTCAAACATCAAAATGAAGAACTACTGTTCATCAAAGACACCATTAAGAGAGCAAAAAGGCAAGCCACAGAGAGGAAGAATATATTTGCAATACATATATCCAACACTTACCAAGAATACACACACACGTGTGTGGGAGATGGGAGAGGACAGTGTGTGTAAAAGCCTCAGAAGGATCCCTGGGGTTCTGGAGCAAGGCCCTGCCATCTGCAGTGGAGAATTAAACACCCTTTGGAAAATATATACACTTACTACAATACTAAAAATTAACAAGAAAAAACGCAGACAACACAATTAAGGAAAGGGCAAAAGATATGAACAAGCACTTCACAAAAGAGGATATGCAATTGACTGATAAACATGAAAAGTTTTCCAACTTCATTAGTCACCAGGGAAATACAAATTAAAACCACAATGAGACACCACTTTATACCAATGAGAATGGCTAAAATTAAAATGACAATGACATCAAGGGCTGTTGAGGATGGAAAACCACTGGAACACTCATTCAGTGCTCCTGAGAGGGTAAATTGGTACAGCCAATTGGAAAACTATATGTCGGTACCTAGTAAAACTAAATGTACATATCCTATGGCTCAGCAATTTAACTCCTAGGTATAAACACTCAGAAATGCATATATGCGTATACTAGAAGACATGAACAAGAATATTAATAGCAGCACTATTCATAATAGCTAAAACCTGGAAAAAACCTACATGTCCATCAGTGGTAGAATGGGTAAGCAAATTGGGGTGTGATCATATAATGGAATACTATATATCAATGAGAAAGAATAAACTATTGCTATATGCAACAAGATGGACGAGTTTCACAAACGTATCATTGAAGGAAAGAAACTAGCCACAATAGAATGCACATGGTATAATTTATTCTATTTGTATAAAGTGCAAAAGCAGGTAAATGAGTACGCTCATATTCATAGCAGTGTTATTCACAATAGCCAAAAGGCAGAAGCAACTCGAGTGTCTGTTGACAGATGAATAGATAAACAAAGTAAGGTACACACATACAATGGGATATCATTCAGCCTTAAAAAGGAAGGACATTCTGACCCATGCTACAACATGGAACCTTGAGACGTTATGCTAAGTGAAATAAGCCAGCCACAAAAGGACAAACACTGTAGGATTCCACTTATATGAGGTATCTAGAGTAGCGAAAATCATAGAGACAAAGTAGAATTGTGGTTGCCAGGGGCTGGGGGTAGAGAGGATGGAGAATTGTTATTTAATGAGTATAGAGGTTCAGTCTTGCAAGATGAAAAGCGTTCTGGAGATGGATGCCCAGCAATGTGAATGTACTTAACACTACTGAACCGTACACTTAAAAATGGTTAAGATTATAAATTTTATGTTATGTGTATTTGACCACAGTTAAAAATTAAAAAAAAAAAAAAGCAGATAAATGAGTCTATGGAGATAGAATAAGGATAGTTGCCTTGGGGGAGAGATACTGACTGAGAAGAGGGATAAATAAGGCTTCTGTGGTGCCAGTAACTTCTATTTCTTGAACTGGGTGACGGTTACCTGAGTGAGTTCACCAAGTTCACTGAGGATTTATGCACTTTCATGTTACCGTGGGACACATGGTGATGTGTTCCCCAGATCCCCCTTCAAGGAAGGACCTGCTGCCCGGCTGCAGATGGAGGGGTCAGCAGACAATCTCCAGCTGTCAGTTCCCTCAGAGCTTGCACAGGGCGGCCTGGACTGAGGTCACGCCCTTCCTGGGGCAACTTGCATCTGGTGACTGAGCAAAGTAGGGGCATAAAGGTCCAGCCATTTAGACTTGATGCTGGACAACTCTGATGGGATGTCTCACTCCAGAGTGACCTGCTGATTGGCTGAGCCTTTGCTGAGCCTGCAGCACAGGTTGACTTTCTCTCTGCCCGATCCTGCCTCCACTCCCTTCCTTTCACAGGTGTAGATGTCTAATAAGCATTTTATGTCCCACGTTCTATCTCAGCATCTCCTTCTTGAGAACCTGACCTTCAACAGTTGGCACCAGAAGTGGATGAGAAAGCTGATGGTAAGATGGGTTTTGGAACTGGATCACCACTCACCTGACAACAAGGATGACTTTACTGGAGGAAGGTGGAGCATAACCAGTAGTGAATTGGGAGAGTGGACCAATAGAATGGAATACTCTAGAAGGCACAGTGGACCAGATGCTTGGGATGTATGGAGGGAATAGTAGCTATAAGGATGATGGAATTGGGTGCATATTGGTAAGCTCCATGGATGTGCTAGAGGATAATGAACAACTTAGGGCCAGTAACAGGCAAGTGAAAGCCAGGTATGAAAACCAGAGGGCCTCTGGTTCATACAAAGAAGGCTGCATCTCCTGTAGTGGTGGGGTAGAGGAGCTGAGGGCTAACCCCAGGACTTAATAGTGTGAGTGACTGATTTTAAAGACAGTTAAGTGCCCCAATAAGGCAGAACTGTTATGCTGAAGTCAGGGTCCTGGTTGGAAAACACTGGGATTCTGACACATGGAATGAAGATAGCAGGGTGGATGCTCCTGAAGATTTTAACTCCACAAATTCCTCTGAATCTTCTGAGCCTGTAGAAGTGGCCCACTCCTCCATAGCAGGAGCCAGAACTCCCTCTCTGCTGGGAGACAATGCAGACAACTGTCCCTCACAAAGCAACAGGTACTCCTCTCAGGATCTGCCCCCACCTCCCCTCCTAGCCACTAGGCCTATACTAGGTTAGCTGCAGCAAAACCCAGCTGTGGAGGTGCTGGGACTGATAAGGGAGGAAATGAACTACACCCCATAGGATCAGCAAGGCCTAGCCAGCATGTACTGGCAGGAGCCAGACGGAATACACATGGAACTGGATTCTGAAGATGCTTGATGAAGGGGGAAGGGACTTAAAATTGGAAAAGGAAGAGTTTATTGACTTGGATCCCTCTTTTAAGTTACAGGATTCAATATCCTGGCAAGGACCAGGAGATGGTGCAAATTCACCACCAGGAGGAGCCTAGAAACATGGAAAAAGCGATGACCTGTGCTAAAGAAAGCTTAAATGTTAGAATTGCTACGGAAAGTGATGAAAGTGGGATGAAAAGACTCAGGGAAGTGGGGATGCCAGAATGGACTATGGATAGTCAGTAGACCTGCCAACTAATTATGTTCCATGGAAAGAACCAAAAGACACACTATTTACCAAAGCCATACAGAATTTGCTGGTGAGAGGCCCACCAGAATCTCTAAAAAAGTTAAGTGGTGGCTCTTCTCTGTAGATCAGGGCTGATGATAGGAGAGACCGTTGCAGAACTTGGCTCACTGATAGCAATGGGGATAATTGGACCCTGAAACAATAAAGGCCAGGTGGCAGTGCTTAACTTCCAGAAGCTAGAGAATGACAATGATCATAGTGGCTGGTAAGGTCGGAGTGGCAGCCAGGAGCACCTGGCCCACAGAAAATTATGGAGACAGTTAATAGAGCAAAGCATCCCTACAGGCAAAATAGATGGTCAATTGTCAAGGGTACCACTTAGCTTGTACCAACATGAGAAATTAAGGATAGATGACTAAAGACTAAAGGCAATAGCCCCAACAAAAAATCACAATCCCTTGCCCAGTGTCTAGACTTGAATCAGTTTTCAGACCACGACTGAAGAGGTGGCGGGGTTCATAGGAGGAAGGACTCTCAACACCGCAGCAAGAATACATGCTAATGATTCCCCCAGTTCTTTCCCAAAGAGACCTATGGCCATTTACTTGGGTAACTGCACTGGGAAAAGGGGAATACCCAGACATATCAAGGTGTGTTGGACACAGAGTCTGTGCTGACACTGATCCTGGAGACCTGAAGTATCATCTATCTCCTCCCCATTAGAGCTGGGGAGGCACACGGGGGCCAGGTAATAAGTGGAATCCTGTCTTAGGTTTGGCTTATGGTGGGCCCACTGGGCTCTGGCCCATTAACGTGACATCATCAATGCGATGGATCAGTGTGACACTCTGCCGTATGTCCAGACGTCTGAATCTCTTCCGACTATATTATTACATAGGGTAGGAGACGTGATCCACTCGATGGTCATTTCCCAGTCTCTGAGTGTATAATTGGGATTGACTTACTCCTGGGGTCAACATAGAAAAGTGCCGGGAGTGAGAAAACAGATTAGTTCCATCCTTAAGGATGAAAAAGATGCAGGGATGCTGGTTTCCATCCTATCTCTATTTAATTCACCATTCTTACCTCTGCATGACCCAGATGAATCCTGGAGGGTGACTGTAGACTACCTGAGCCCAGTGAGGTACTACAGCCCAGATTGCCGCTGCTGTGCCAAGTGTGGCATATTTGCATGAGCAGGCTACTTTGGCCTCAGGTGCGTGCTATGCAACCATTGAGTTGGCAAACGTGTTCTTTTCTATTCCAGTCAGAAAAAAAGGGGACAGAAAACATTTGCATGTATATGGAATGGACAACAATATACACTTAAAGTTTCCCCCAGGGTTATGTCTCCTACCCTATGTGATAATATAGTCGGAAGAGATTCAGACATCTGGACATACCGCAGAGTGTCACACTGATCCATCGCATTGATGACGTCACATTAATGGGCCAGAGGAACAAGAGTGGATAGTACACTGGAGGCCTTGGTAAGACACACGCACTCCAGAGGGAGCTCTGTGAGGATTCAGGGCCTCCATAGGATAATATTTTTAGGAGGCCAGTTGCCACTGGGGTGATGACTTCCCTCCAAAGTAAGAGACAAATTATGGCCACCTTACATCTACCACAATGAAGGAAGCATTCCACCTGGTGGGCCTCTTCAGGTTCTAGAGTTGGCATGTCATACACCTGGGGATACTGTTCCAGTCTATGGCATGAAAGGCTGACAGCTTTGAGTGAGGCCTGAGGCAGGCCCAGAGCACACTGGATCCCTTCTGTCCTGGAAGGGCCAGTGGTTCATTCTCACAGGAACAGACACATATTCCAGGTATGGGTTTGCCTCTCCTGCCTGGAGGGTCTCAGCCAGCACCACGAACCAAGGGCTTATGGAGTATTTGACCCACTATCATGGGGTCCCACATAACTGTATCAGACCAGGGGCCCACTTTACAGCAAAGGAGTTGCGGAGGTAGGCCCATGACCCTGGTGTTAGTGGTCATATCCTGCGCTGTACCTGTTGCAAGAAGAAGCTTGCCTGATGGAGTGCTGGGGTGGTCGGCTGAAGGCCCAGATGAGGCAGAGGCAATACTCTGCAAAGATGGGTGCCCTGCTCCGGGACACGGAACATGCACCGAGTCACTATAACAGGAGTGGTGTGCCACAACGGACAATATGGATTACTGGTATGGGTGATCATGGATTGGATTTCCATGCCCGATACTCCTTTCTTTCTAGAGATATATCAAGTCATTCTTTCTAGAAGTTGACAATTATTTTGTATTCAAGTATGTATACAGGTATACAAAAATATAAATTCGAATTGTACCTGTACAGTTTTGTTTTATGTTTCTTCCCCCACCCACATTGAATCAGTGGTTAAAACAAGATTTTTTTTTCCTTTTTATTTTGAAATAATTTTAAACTTACAGAAAAATTGCAAGACCAGAGCAAAGAACTTTTTTGTCTGGAGCCATTTAGGAGTATGTTGCCAGCAATATGCCCTGTAACCCACGCAAATACTTTACCGTGTGTATTTCCTACAAACAACAACATTCTCTTATAAAACTACAACACAACCATCAAAACCAGGCCATTGACAATGTTACTTAACTACAGTCTAACCCGCAGACCCCATTCAAGTTTCAGCGATTGTTCCAAAAATGTTCTTGCAAAAGAATCCAACCCAGGATCTCATCTGGCTTTTGGTTTTCATTCCTCTTTATTTATTTATTTAAAATGTGTCTCTTTGGGGCCGCCCGGTGGCGCAGCAGTTAAGTTCGCGCTTGGCAGCCCAGGGTTCGCGAGTTCGGATCCCGGGCGCCTGCTGACGCACTGCCTGTCAGCCATTCAGTGGCGGCGTCCCATATAAAGTGGAGGAAGATGGGCACAGATGTTAGCTCAGGGCCAGTCTTCCTCAGCAAAAAGGGGAGGATTGGCAAACAGATGTTAGCTCAGGGCTGGTCTTCCCCACACACACACAAAAAAAATGTGTCTCTTTGCCTTAATTTTTTTTTTTACTGATGTCTTAATAGTTTATAACACTGTGGGGTTTTAGTTGTACATTATTGTTTGTCCGTCACCATGTGGATGTAACCCTTCACCCCTTGTGCCCACCCCCCACCCCCCTTCCCCTTGGTAACCACCAATCAGTTCTCTCTGTCCATGTGTTCATTTATATTCCATATATGAGTGAGTTCATGCAGTGTCTGTCCTTCTCTCTCTGGCTTATTTCACTTAACATAATACCCTCCAGGTCCATCCATGTTGTTGCAAATGGGACAATTGTGTCTTTTCTTATGGCTGAGTAGTATTCCGTTGTATGTATATACCACATCTTCTTTAACCAGTCATCAGTCAAGGGACACATGGGTTGCTTCCACTTCTTGACTATAGTGAATAATGCTGCAATGGACATGGGGGTGCACACGCCTCTTGTGATGGTTGATTTCATGTCCATTGGGTAGATGCTCTTTGCCTTAATTTTTAAAAAATTATTCTTATTATTTTTTTGGTGAGGAAGATTGGCCCTGAGCTAACATCCGTGCCCATCTTCGTCTATTTTGTATGTGGGATGCTGCAACAGCGTGGCCTGATCAGTGGTGCGTAGGTCAGTGCCTGGGATCCGAACCCATGAATCCCAGGCCACCAAAGTGGAGTGTGCAAACCCACCCACTACGCCACCGGGCCGGCCTCCATCTCCTTGAGTTTCCTTTAGTCTGGAGCATTTTCTCAGTCTTTCCTTGACCTTCATGTCTTGTGACAACAACAGGCCAGTTATTTTGTAGACTGTCCCTTGAGTGGGGTTCGTCTGATGTATTCTCATGTCTAGATTCAAGTTGTGCACTTTGGCAGGAATATCACAGAAGTGAGGCTGTGTTCTTCCCATCGCATCCTAGCAGGTGGTGCACAATTTCACTTTGTTGCCTTACTTGTGAGGTTAAGTTTGATTATTTGATTTACTTGATTAAGATTGTCTTTGCCAGGCTTCTTAGCACTAAGAATCTAAGTGGGCTCCTTGCTTTAGGATGTCGTGGCTCCCAGTCCCTCTCAGTGGCAGATCTAGGGAGTGTATGTTTTATATATATGTACATAATACACTTACACATGCATTATATCTATTTATATTAAAAAAACCCATTCCAATTCCAATCCAACACCACAGGGTTTTTCTGGTTTCTCTACTACTGCATTTGTCCTTTCATTTTTGATAGTGGGAAAGGTGGCTCCCATTATCTCATTGTCCTCAAAATATTTACTGATTTGATCAATCCCTTTGTATCTTCCATATCACCGCTGTCCTGCCTCTTCATGAACCCTCTCCTCACCTGGCTCAGACTCTGACATTCCCAGCTGGGTGGCTGTGGCCACATCCTCACTCTCCTGTGGAAACCCTCCTCGTGCTTGGGCTCCAACACCTCACTCCTGACCACTCCTGACCACCCCTGACCCCCTCTCCCCACCACCGACTCCCTCCTCATTCTGCTTGGGCTTTGACACTCTGAGTCCAGCCATGAAACGGGATTTTTTAAAGCAAAGGGATTAAGAACGTGCACTATAAATTACAACCGGGGTGAAATCAGTCATATGCCTTCATATGGGCACAAGGACAAAATTAACAATATTCTGAACTAATGTTACGGTTCTGAAAGTACCAGCTACATTTCAGCATTTAATCTACTTGGAGCTTATTTTTGTAAATGGTATAAAAGGGGCGTCTAATTATTTTCCTGGTAGATAATACCAGCACCATTTATTATATAATCATCCTTTTCCTCCTGAATTAAAATTTTACCTTTCTCATGTTATACTCTTATAAACAGATATCTATTCCTGGATTTTCTAGTCTGTTACACTGGTTTATTTGTCTATTCCTACGCCAGTATCATATGGAATTTATTATGGTAGCTTTACAGTGTCTTCTGATATCTGGTAAGCCAAGCACATCCTGAGTGTACTTCTTACTATATTTATTGGATATTCACAGGTACTTTATGATTTCCAAACAAATTTTAAAATAATTTAATCCAATTAGAAAGAAATATGGGGGATTATAAGTGGAATCTTATAAATTTATGGAGTTGGCCTTTTTGTGACATTGTCTTCACCTCTATCCAAGAATGAAACGACGAAGGCCATACAATGCCTGTTCATTGTTCAGATCTTGTTTCATTTATTTACCCAACAAATATTTTTGAGTACCTACTACATGCTAAGGACTATTCAAGATGCTGGGGATACGATTGTGAACAAAACAGACAAGGCTCCTGCCTTTTTGATGTATACATTCTAATGGGGGAGGTAGATAATAAATATATATGTAATAAGTAAATATGCATTATGTCAGATAGATAGCATTAAATGCTACGACAAAAAAAAAAAATGAATCCAGTTGAGGAGGATATAGAATGGTGGAAGGCGGGCTGTTTTTTCACTTAGGGTGCTATGGTGGTGTGGTGACATTTGAGCACAGCCGTGAAGGAGCAATCCATGTGCTCCAGGCAGAGGAGACAGCAAATGCAAGGATGGGAGCATGCCTGGTGTGTTATGCTGGCAGAGGAAGAGCAAGAAGCCCAGCACGGTTACAGTGGAGTGAGTAAGCAGTAGACGGGTGGACTGGGGTAGTGAGGATTTGGGCTTTACCTCTGAGTGAGAAGGGAAGTTACTCCTGAGTTTTGAACAAAGGAGTAACAAGAGCTGATGAAGGTTTTAAAAGATCATACTGGTGGACAGGAGCAGAAGGAGGGAGACCAAATAGGAATCTCTTAGGATAATTCTTGCCTGAGATGATGGTGGCTTTGACCAGGGTGGTGGAGGTGGTAAGAAGTGGGGATTCTGATTGGCCTGGCTGAAGTGCCACCATAGTCCACCAGAGGGCAGTACATGTGTCCTGGTGAGGCTGAGCTGTGACACAAACCTTTCTTCACCCTCCCCTAATACTAGGTTGTGAAATCTACCTACACAACAGCCACCCCTTCCCCTTTGCTACTAGAACTTAGATTTTATTCGGGACTGTGGTGTGCCCACCCTCAAGGGATGAATCATGATGGTATAAGCACCATCTCCATCTCCGTGATAGTGGTCATCTAATGTCATACTGTCCTTTCCTTCTGAGACCCTCCAATCTCTCCATCAGCCTCTCCTCCTACATACATCCATGCATCAATTAGTGTATTAAGTTAGTCTGGGGAAACAGGTCTGCTGAGTGTGACTAGCAACTCCCTCCTTTGCCATTATTTCTTGTGGGAACATTGCCTTTTTAAACCTGTAGCGTTGAATGAAAAAAAATGTTTAAAAAAATTCAATTCATGTACATGTAAAAAAAATTTGAAGGAGTTTACAGCAGGACTGTCAAATAAAACTATAACGTGAGTCACACATGTAATTTAAAATTTTGAGTTACATATGTAATCAAATTTTTTAAAAGTAAAGAGAAGCAAGTTGGAATTAAGTTTAATAATACATCTTATTTAATCCAGTATCTCAAAAATATTATCATTTCAAAATGTAATCAATATAAAGTATACTTACTGGGATATTTTACATTCCTTTTTTTCATACTGGGTCTTCAAAATCTAGCAGGATTTTACACTTACAGCATGTCTCAATTTGGACTGGCCACATTTCAAGTGCTCAGTACACACAGGTGGCTGGTGTCCGCTGTATTAGACAGTGCAGGTTTACAGTGTGTGGAAGAACATCTAATCATCTCCCCAGTACTCATTCTTCTCTTTCTTTCATTATAGAACTGCCTGCTCCCACCCCACCGCTAAGTTTAATAATACACATGAATGCCCAGCTGCAGACACCATTTCCCAATCTCCCTAAGAGTTATGTGTGGCCTGTGTGTTTGTTTTGTGCTGCAGGGTGACAAGATACTACAAACTTAGCAGTTTAAAAGAGCACCCACTTATTATCTCAGAGTTCTGTGGGTCAGAAGTCTGGGCTAGGCTGGCTTTTCTGTTCAGGGTCCCACAAGGCCAAAATCAAGATGTCTACTGGGCTGAGCTCTTGTCTGGAGGCTCTGGGGAAGAACCTGCTTCTAAATCTCTTCAGGTTGTTGGCAGAATCCAGTTCCCTGTGGCTGTGGATCTGAGGTCCCATTTCCATGCTGGCTGTGAGTTGGGGGCTGGTCTCTGTTCCTGGAGGCTGCCTGTCCTCCTTCTCATGTGGTCTCCACCATCTTTACAGCAGCATCGGTACAGCAAGTCCTTGCCACGCTTTGAATCTCTCTGACTGCCCCTTCTGCTCACTAGCTGGAAAAAACTGTGCTCTCAAAGGGCTCATGATTGACTAGGACACATAGATAGTCTTCCTTTTGCCATATAACAGACCATAATCACTGGAGTGAGATCACACCCACACTCAAAGAGGAAGGGGTTTTACAAGGGCCAGGGCATTGGGGGCATTCTTAGAATTCAGCCTACCATACCATGTGACTAACATCTAGTCAATGGGAAGTTAATGGCAACTCTCTTCTGCCCGTTGCACAGGTCAACATTTTGGGTGTCATCCTTGTTTTCTTGTTTTTCCTCACACCTCACTGGTCAGTCAGCAAATTCTGTCAGCTCAGCTTTCAAAATACACGCAGTATTCAACCACTTCTCATCACCTCCCACCGCCCTATCGGGCCAGCATCGCCAGCATCACCATCTCTCACAGGGATTATTGCAGTCACCTCCTAACTGGCTCGCCCTTGGCAATCTGCTATCAATACAGCAGAGTAGTCCTGGTACAATGTGTGCCAGACCATGTCACTCCTCCGTTCAGCATCCTTCAATGGGTGCCCATCTCAGAATAAAAGCCAAAATCCTTAATACGGACTGTAGTCCATATTGTAGTCCTTGTAAGGTTCTACTTTGGTCTCGTCAGCTCGGTGACCTCAAATCCTACCACTCTTCCCCTCTTTCACTTCACTGTAGCCTCACAGGCCTCCTACTGTTCCTTAAACATGTCAAAAAGTCCTTTAGGTTTTGCACTTGCTATTCTCTTTGCCTAGAATGTTCTTCCCCAGGATGTCTGCATGGCTAGCTACACACACACACACACACACACACACACACACACACACACACACGTGGGCAAACACACACAAGAGATTTCATATTCCACCACCTTACTTCATTTTTTGCTCCTTAGTACTTTTCACTACACGACATGCTACATTTTTAAAATTTGTGTCTTATTTGTCTCCCGTACTAAAATGTAAATCCATTAGAACAGATTCTCTCCCCTCAGCCTTTTGTTCATTACTGTATCAACCTAGCTCATAGTAAGCACTCAAAATTGTTTGGTGAAGGAGTCATAACATGAGAGGGAGATGACGGGATTTACAGCATTCTAAGTCTTTGTCTTGTTTGGAATGAAGGTAGTGATGCTAATTAACGTTAGACTTTGCTAAGCTAAATTGCATGCTACACTTTTCAGGGTTACCACCTAGAGGACAGAAATAGAACTGTGACTTCAATGTCCGTGGGAAGGAAAGGGCAAAAGAGAAAATTTGATTAAGCCAATGGAAGGCAGGAATGAAGAAAAAGCAGCAAAGGTGATAAAAAGAAAGCACAAATCTTCCCAATTCCTGCAGAATAATGACAGGTGCCTAAATCCCTTCACAATCCCCCCAAAACCACATAGATCAACAATGAAAGCAAATGAAATCACCCCAGCCCTCACCAACAGCATCCTAGGAGACAGAGAATACCTCAGGCTTCAATTTACATGTAAATGGAAGATAAGTATCTGAAACCTGCAGAGACAGCTCCAGAGCTCACATCGGAACTGAGGGTGGGGGTGGGGAAGATGTGTGGAAGATAGAAGAGCGCAGCCAGGTCCTAGAGGAGGCCAGAGACCCACATCCACTAGGATTATCCCCAGGAGAGGATCCTGTCCTGAGAGGGGAAACACTGAAGACAGGTCTGAGACCTGGTGGATCAGACCATGAGCTACTGTGTAATCAGAAGGATCATTTGTGAAAATTGATATACTAGGTCACAAAAGAAAATCTCAATAACTTAAAAAATAGCAAGAGTATAAGTAACATTCTCTGATCACAAGGCAATAAAATGATAAATTAATAACAAAATTAAAAGCAAAAAGACTTTTCCACCTAAAAATTTTTAAAATTCTGTATTAAGCAACTCTTGGGTCAACAAGATAATATAAACTAAAATTGCAGAATTTTATGAAATAGCACTAATGAAAACACAGTTCATCTGAATCTATGAGATACTGCCAAAGCAGCTGTTAGAAGAAAATGCATTACATTAAATACCCATATCAGTAAAATAAACATCGACTAAAAAGCTGAAAAAAGAAAAAGCAAAGTAAATCAAAAGAAAGCAGAATGAAGGAACTATTAAAGATATGAGCAGAAATTAATGAGTTAGAAACAGAAAAATATCTAAAAAAGAATTAATAAATCCAACTGCTGGTTCATAGAAAAAAAATCAATCAAATAGACAAACCTCCAGCTAATCTAACCAGGAACAAAAAAGAAAAGGCAAAAATATGCAAGATAAGAATGACAAGGAAGAAATAACAATTGAAACAGAAGAAAAATTAAAAATCTCAAGATACCACTTTTCAGAAGTCTAGACAAACACACATTTGAAAACCTAAATTAAATAGATAATTTCCTAGGAAAAAAGTTTTCCCAAAATTGACCCTAATAAAAACATAAAAAAATTAAACAAATTAAAAAAATCACTCCTCAAAAAGTCACAAGGCCCAGAAGGACTCAAGAGAATCTACCCAAACTTCAAAGCTACTTAAAATGTTCTAGAGCATAGAAAAGGGAAACTCTCGTATTATTTTTAAATAGCCACACTCATTTAAAGAAAAAAGGAGGAAAAAAGCAGTCTTTGACATTTATTCATATATTGACCATTTCCAATGCTCTTCATTCTTTCCTGAAGATTCAAGTTTCCATCTGGTTCCAGGCAAGAAAAGAAGAAATAAGTGAAAAAGGAGAGGAGTGACACCTATAACCAGAAAGCAAAGGTTTTCCAGACATCCTCGGCAGAGTCTTGCTTATATTTCACTGGCCAGAAAACTTTGGTGTCATTTTTAGCTGGGCACATTGCTTTCCCAAACAAGCTCAGAGTTCTGCTAGTAAAGAAGAAAAGAAGAATGGTTATTGGATAGAAAGAAAGCAGTGACTGCCACAGTACACCTTTTGGCTATCCATCTCCCACAGGTAGAAAAAACACCCTCCCTAGTGGGGACAGTTTCAAAGTAGCATCCAGAAGCCGCATCTATCTCAAAAGCCCGACTCTGTAGCCCATACGCTGTTTTCTCCATTTAGCCCTGATGTGAATCCTCATAGTCCAGCATCTTACAAACTAAAAGGCAAATTATCTTCCCCCAACATATCCTATATACAATAGCGGAGAAGGAATAAAATAGAACGCCCACCTGGGAAAGAGAAGGAGGGAAGCACATCAAAGTATCATGAATATCAGATCTACAGCAAATACCAGATTCTGCTAGACAAAGGCAGCCAGGACTCCCTCCCTGACAGTAATCTCCTTCCTCAGCCAACCTACTCTCTGGAAGGAACTTGCTTTTCGATTGATTGTGCTCCATGGTCCAAATTCCACCTTCTTTTGAGACGACTTCTTGTTCATTATCCTCTTCAACCATATCTGAAGTGAACTTTGGGGAGGATGCCCTTTCTGTTGTGTGTGCTCAGGGACCTGGGTGGAAAAACAATAAGCTTTGCTGACCAGGTTCTTAAATTTTCATTTTGGTGATATGATTCCCTCAAAAATGTTGTAGGTTTCCAGTCTATTTGCCTCTTCTTCAATCCTATGTGTGAGTAACCACAGCCAAAACTCCTATATAGCCTTAGTCTTAAAACCTGAAAATCCTCCTTGCTTACCTATTGGTCTCTGTGCACTGCCCATCCCTCTAGCCTTTAACTTAGTGTTTTCTCACTTGAGATAACTGGAAACAAAAGGCTCTAGTGGGAAAATAGTACTTTGCAGACCTCACTTCCTCTGTTAATGGTGGTTCTTAAAGGAAGAACTTAGGAAAGACCCAGGACACCAGTCTTATCTTCTTCTAAGCTATTGCTTGGTAGCCACCACTCCTATTTGGAGAACAGAAGCAATGATGTTTTTCGGCCCTGCAAGTCTCCAAATGATGAGACACTCATTCGAAAGAGATTTGCAGGCCCTAGGCAGAGTGTTTTCCTTGGTGAAGTGGGTCTTCCTTCCCTCACTTCTTCAGCCTGGATAACTTTAGTTCATTGGTCTCTTGCAGGACTTTGTTGAAGTGGAAAGAATTACCAGCGTGTGCCAACATTCTGAATTATTCTAGCTATTTTCCCTAACACTACGGACTTGGTTGGCATGTGAGGTGTCTCCCACAGAATAGCAGTTGACAAATGTTTCACCACTGCATAACAAGGTTATCGGCCTTCCAGTCTGCAAAGTCTGTACCCTCACAGCCCCAAACTCCATCTCTACCCTCAATAAAGTCCATGCTTCAGATTATATTACTTGCAGCATCCCACTTCAGTGTACTGAATTCTCTATCTGATAGGACTACATTTGGCTGCATTTAACAGAAACCTACAACATGACTAAACCAATAAGAGGTTTACTTTTCTCATGTTACAAGGAGTCTGGGATAGGCAGTCCGGGACTGATGCAGCTGATCAAGGAACCTGGCTCCTTCCATCTTCTTCTGCCATCCTTAGTGTGTGTCTTGTGGCCTCATGATCACAAGTTGGCTGTCACTCTTCTGGGTATTGGGTCTGCTTTGCAGGCAGGAAGAATGGGTCGAGGGAAGGGAGAATGCATGTGCCAGTTGAGTCTGCACTCTTTTTTTTTTTAAATCAGGAAATCAATCACTTTTCCAGAAGCACCACCCAGTGACTTTCACTTGCATCTTATTGGCCACATGGCCACCCTTAGCTCCAGGCGAGTATGGGGAGATGAATATTTTTAAACTATAAATAAAATGGGGGTTCTGTAAGTAAGGAAGAAGAGAAGACTAGATATTGGATAATCAGTTAGGTCTGCCAGACCAAAGCAAACTGTTTTGCACAAGAGAGGGAATTTCTTGGCTCACGGAACTGAAAAGTCCAGAGGCTGTGCTTGCTTGATCCAACAGCTTAATGAAATCACCAAGAATCCAGTTTCTCTTCAGCTCTTCACTCTGACTTTCTCCGCATCAGAATAATCAGAGGCTGACTCCTCTTGTGCTCCTCAGATGGCTCCCAGGGCTATAAGCTTTCTTATTCGTAAGAATAAATAGGAAATACAGAGTGTTAGGAGGCCAGCATTTGCAGCTAACACACTCAACTCATCACCAGGTCAGAGGATGGGATGTGCTGATGGGCTTTGCCTAGGTGGCGAGCTCCAAAGCTAGATCTAGGATGGAACTATCCCAGGAACTACATGGATCCCCAGATGGAAAGTATGGTCTGTTGAAAAGGGGCCACGGACCTCTGGGGAGTGAGGTGGGGAAA
Source organism: Tapirus indicus (assembly GCA_031878705.1). NCBI lineage: Eukaryota > Metazoa > Chordata > Mammalia > Perissodactyla > Tapiridae > Tapirus > Tapirus indicus. The sequence continues at coordinate 63,883,661 of CM062918.1, read as the reverse complement.
TGGATGATAGAAAGACAACCAACAAATGTCCTCCAAGATATCTAAAGAAAGAAGGAGTCAATCAGAGGGGGGATTAGTTAGCATTGGAAACAGTGAAAAAAAGGACAGTCTCTGGTGTGACATTGGCAGTGTTCATCCGAGCACTGGTGGGGGAAAGGGAAGCCAGACCCAAGGTCATATCCTGTCCAGTTCCAGTGGCAGATCCATCTTTACTGTGAGGGTCTTGGAAGCACATTCCTGTTATTCCTAGCTCCTCTCTCTCATTCTGGTGCTGATTCCAGTTCACCATGCAGCCTTCTGATCATATTTGATTTCCCAAGTTCTTTTCTCATAGGGAGAGAGTGTCCTAATCAGAGATGAATGCTTGGCCATTCTGGTTCAGAGTGTGAATGACTACATAAGCATTCTGATTTTTACATTAATTTGTGACTCACTGTGTCTTGCAAAAGCTCTTTTCTGAGACTGTGTGGCTGAGAACCAGATCTTGAAGTCTTGGTGTTTCCAAGATCTCTAACAACCTGTGAGGCTATGAGCAACCAGCCAATGGCTTTCCCTTGAATATCCCCACCCATAGGGATGGGTGTCCAACCCATCACCTACTCCTTGGGTATCGATTTGAGGCCTCAGAGTTCAGTGTCTTATGCTGGAATCCCACTGTATCATTCTTGATGTCAATAAGACTGGGTTTGAGCTGATGCAAAGTTATCTTTTACCTTCAGGATTTCTTGCTGTGAGCCTCATGACCTGTCTAGCTGCCTTTCTGATATTACGGCAGAAGAGTCTATGAGACACAAACTTGAATCTTACACAGACACTTCACAAAAGAGGATATTCAAATGTTCATATGAAAATGTACTCATGTTCATAAGTCATCAGGGATCTGTAAATTAAAACCAAAATGAAACTACTACATACCTATCAAAATGGCTAAAATTAAAAAGACTGACAATACCAAGTGTTGGTAAGGAGGTAGAAAAACTGAGGCTCTTTTACATTTCTGCTGGGAGTGTAAATTGGTACAGCTACTTGGGAAGTCTGGCAATATGCACTAAAGCTGAACACACATTTATCCTATATCCTGGTAATTCTACTCCCAACTATGTATGTAACAGAAATGCATACATATGCTCACCAAAAGACATGTGCAAGAATATTATTTGCAACATTACTCCTAATAGCTCTAAGTGGGAAATAACCCAAACATACATCAATGGTAGAATTAATAAAAACATTGCATTATATCCATACCATGGTATATGGTAAAGCAATGAAAATAAAGGAACTTCTGCTATTCATAACCTGGAAGAATCTCATTAACGTAATGTTGAGTGAAAGAAGCCAGACACAAAAGACCTCATGCACAAAAGGCATCATTCCACTTAGTTCAAGAGCAGGTAAAAACTAATCTAGGTGTTAGAAGTCAAGATAATGGTTATCTTTGGAGGAGGAGGTGGGTGGTGACTGGGAAGGGGTGTGAGGGGTGCTTCCAAGGTGTTGTTATTGTTGGAGTTCTTGATCTGGGCAGTGATTACACAGATGTGTTCACTTAGTGAAAATTCATCAAGTTGTACAGTTACAATTTGTACACTTTTCTTGGCTGGGCTTTGTGGGGGATCAGAATTGGCCACCTCAAAATGTGTCTCTTTGCCTTGCTCTAAAGGAGGCTTTGACCTTCACCCCCTCACCTGTCTAAAGGGATTTGAGATGGAAGACCTGTCCCTGGGATAACTCTGGGTATCAATAGACTGGGAGGGTCTTTGCTACCCCCATTCTTGTCAAAGTTGTTTACCAAACATTTACATTTGTAAGGGAAATCTCCATTTGTAAAGGTGTCTCCTTCTCTGTACTGGGAAGAGGGTTGATGACCTCATCTCTAGAAAATTGTCCATGAGGAAGGTGAGGCCTTAAATCTGCATAATAACCTTACGGTGCCTTTCTGGTAATCTCCCATAACTGACCCACCCTCAATATCCTCCTTTGTCTATTTAAGAGGAGAACATCCGCCATTTTGTGGAGAGATACTCAGTTTCCCCAGGTCTCTCCCAGGTATACGTTATAAAGCTTTGTTTGATTTTCTCCTGCTATTTGGCCTCATGTCAATTTAATTTGTAGCCCAGCCAGAAAGGACCCAGAGTGGGTAGAGAATGCTCTTTCTCCCCTTCAGCTTGCTCAGGCATCTGTAGGTCGTCTGACAGGCAGCTAACCTAGGCTGGAGCAATTCAGGAGACTCAGATCTGCTGCACGTGTCTGTCATCCTCCCGGAGGCTAGCCCAGCTGTGTGTTCTCATGGTGACTGCAGAGGCGCAAAGGGGCGGCTCCCAACGCTCAAGCCAATTTCAAGCCTCCGCTTCTACCATATCTGCTAACATTCCATTGGTCAAAGCAAGTCACATGGTGGAAGTTTGACTCAAGGTGGGGGACAGGTTACTTCACTCACGGAGGACCGGCACTGCGAAGTTACACGGACAAGGGCGTGGATCCAGGGAGGGTGAGGAATTGGGCCATCAGCACAATCTACCAGTGTGGTGGAAAGAAAATGAATTAATGACAATACAGCGAACACATACGATAACTGAGAGAAGCACAGGGCGCTTTAGAGGCTCAGAGAAGGGTACATTTCATATTTTATATCCGGTATTAAATATATTCATGGTAAAATTTATGCATAGACATGTCCCCTTCCGGACTATGAACTTGTATATGCTTCATTTTCACATTTCCACAGCTACTGGCATAATGCCTTGCATAGTCACTAAATTGACTCCGCCTCCTCGCGCTGGGATCTGCCTGTGGTCCAGCGCTGGCTCAGTCTAGTCTGCTCGCCACTGTCGCTCCCGGGCCGCGGAACGACACCGCCTTCGCCCAGATGCATCTCAGTCAGAGCCCCGCTCCGCTGCATCCCGGCCCCATGGCTCGGTCGGAGCCCCTGCTGTGGCTGCTGCTGCTGCTCTGCACCGCCAGCAACACCAAGGCCACCCGAGGAGTGGACCCCGCATCTCCGCTGTCAGGAAAGGTAGGTGGCGCTGCGCGGCAGGCAGAGCGGGGCTCTGTGTCCCGGCTGTCCCCGCGGGGAGCGTGCAGGTCTGGGTGAGTGTGTTTGCGTGAGCTGACGCGCAGGAGTCGGGGCTGGGATGCTGCAGCAGTGAGCGGCGGGGCCGAAGCCCGGGCTAAGTTGCTCCTAGTCCGCCAGCAGACAGCAGACGGGAGCCGCAGCGCGGGGGCTGACTCCGCCTCCCGGGGCATGCCCTCCAGCTGTACAGGGACTCGCCAGGTGAGCCCCAGGAGAGGTAATACAGTCCTCTCAGGAGCCTGCAGTGGCCCAGGGATTTGCTTTACCCAGCAGCCATGCATAGCGCTGGCAGAGGGAATTCCTTGGGAACTCTCAGAGTTGAGGAGAGAGGAAAATATGAATTTGGAGAGTATCTGAGCCGAGATTCTGGAGCTCCGCCTGTGCCTTTCTGTTCTTCCTCCTGAAATCTGTTCTCCCTCCTCCAGGTGGCTGCCTGTTTGAAGGGCTCTCTGATGATGAGGACGACTTTCACCATACCAGAAACCAACACTGCTGGACCTTGATCTTGACTTTCCAGCCCCCAGAATGTGAGAAATAAATTTCTGTTGTTTAAGCCACTCGGTCTGAGGTTTTCTTAGGGAAGTATGAGCAGAGTAACATAGTAGACAGGGTATTCCCATGAACTCCGAAATACAAGTTGGTGAGGACACACTATCGGGAGCCACAAGACTTGCATGGTATCAGCATCTGTGCAGAAAGAAGCAGAGGTAAATAATAAGGCATCTAACAGAACTCAGAATAGGAATTCTTATAAATAGTCAGCAGGTATTCATGGAGAGCTTGCCCATTTTGAGAACAGCAGCTGAAACTGGGAGGTTTTCTACCTGCCGCAATAGTGGCGAAGTGGAAGGGGTCCGCTTTAAGATCTGAAGGGACTGGAGCAGTCTGGTCAGTATGAACTCTAAAACTAACGTATCGGGGCTTCTTCCTTCCACAGTGGGGCCTCACACTGTGGGATGGAGAAAGCTGTGGGGAAGAGAAGCAAATTCAGAGAGGCAGGCAGGCAAGGGTGAGGATGTAGAGGGCTTTTAAAAAACCACACAAACCAACTCGGATTCGGTTTCCAGACCAGGTGGAGCCGGTGAAAGCTCCCGAGCTGGAGAGCAGAAGGGACAGGCCTCTAGCTGGGGCAGGTGAAGGAACAGAAAAGACAAGCTGTCCATGGGTTCTGCTCCTGTGCCCCTCGCTGTCCACTGGTGCCACACAGGGTAGACAAAACCACACAGGCTGGAACCCTGTCTCTACCACTCAAAGGCTGTATGACCCTGGATAAGTTCCAGAAATGACACTCACCCCCCCAGGCTCACTATGAGGAGCAAAGGAAAGAGAGTGGAGCAGACAGATGGTGCAGAAGAAATCATTGACCCCTTGGGTCTCCCACTTAGCGGCTAGGGTGACCTTCCATGAAGCAGAGCGGATGGTGTCACTCTCTGCTGAAAACCTCCCATGGCTCCCTGGTGACTGCAGGGTCAAGGCTAATCCCCTCACCCTGCCACTCAAGGCCCTCAACTCAGGCTCCTGCTCTGTTTCTCCGGCTCCACCTCGGAATCTTCTTCACCAGGACACTGCCTGCTGGCCTTGCAGTTTTGAGTACGTCACACGGACCTCCACACATTCCCTCAAACAGGCCACCTTCCCCCCACCTCCAACACCCCCTTCCCTGCCTGCTAACCTCTAACTAATTCTTTGACAATCAGCTTCAACACTCCCTCCTCAGAAGAGTTTTGCCTGAACTAGGCCCTCACCTCAAGCCTGGGCTGGGCTTCTCGCCCTCTGGCTCCCCCGGTTCAGTAACTCCCTGCTGCCCCTCCAGGGCAGGGACGAGGGCTGGCTCGTCTCTACCCCAGGAGCTGGAGCCAGGCCTGGGATACACCTGCTCCACACTCAGTTAATGCTCACAGAATGAATGAATGACTCCTTGACTAAAACTGCCATACGTATCCAAGCCAGGTGGTCAGTGGAGTCAGGCCAGGGTCACTGGGTACAGCTATGGAAGCCATAGGAACAACTGCCCTTGCTGGGAGTGCCTGTCACTCTGCCATGCCCCAGCTGTCCCTAGAGTGAAGCACGCCAAGTGGGAAGGCCCTCCAGAGAGGACAAAAAAGCTGCATGGACAGCATTAGTGGAAACTGACCTGAAGGTTGGGCTGCCCAGAGGCCTGCAGGGCGTGCTGCAGGGCTTGGCTGAAGAGATCGTTGGTGATGGGTGTCCCTGACTGGACACCAGAGGACAGGGGTGAGGTCCCTGAGGAATGGCCCTAGACACAAATCAATGGTTAGTGCCACCCTCAGAGGCATCTCCGTCTCCTAGCACACACCCACTGCTGTCATATCACCCCATCGTGCCCCTAGGGCACCCACCTACTGCCTCCCAATAGAGGCCTGCGTGAGACAACCACACAGAGCTACCTAAAAGCTCGCTATGTGAGCAGAAAAGGTTCCATCTGAGGAACTGAGCCCCTGACCTAGCCTAGGACCCAGCACTGGGAGAGATGGCCTTGGAAGCCTAAGCGGACATCATCAGGTATGCTTAAGCCAGTGATGGCTGGGCCCTGTCAGGGAGGAGAAAGAGCACATTATGGGAGGGGAGGGTCTTCTGAACTCCCAGGAGGAGGAATCAATCAGGACTGTGCTGAACCCCAGACTTCTGAGCCCTAAAGGTAAGGGAGGGGGGTATGTGCTGAGAAAACCACCAGGGCTCTGGGCAGAGTTCAGTTCAAACCAGATCGAGCACCAGGGCCAGCAAAGGTTAACCCATTCTACCGCTGGGGAGCTTCTCCCTTGGGGGCCCAGCCTCCATCTTCCGGCTCTCTCTCCATACCTGGGTGCCAGGAGTTGGCGTGTGAGAGCTGCTCTCCGGAGTGCTGGCCAGGGCCAGGGCGGTGGCCAGCTCACTCTGGGTGATGGGCCGGGGTCCGGCAGCTCCACTGTAGCCCAGGGAGGCTGGGCGGGAGCTGGGTGTGCTGCTAGAGGGTGTGGACCTGGCACTCTGGAGATAGGAGGCACCAGAATCAGGGAAGCAGCACTGTGACATTCCCAGGTGAACCCCACCCCACTCCAGGAACCGTTCTGGGGGAGACTCCCCAAGCTGCCAGCTTCAGAAAGGAACAGTATGCCAGAGACTTGGCCACCAAAGGGCCTATGCCCACCTCCCAGCTTGGGCGTGCCAGGTCCCAGGGAGGGGCCCATCTTCAGCACCATCTTCCCAAAGGGCAGGCAGCCAGGCCACTTACTGGGTGAAAGTCGTCCTCATCATCAGAGAGCCCTTCAAACAGGAAGCCACCTGGAGGAGGGAGAACAGATTTCAGGAAGAAGAACAGAAAGGCACAGGCGGAGCTCCAGAATCTCGGCTCAGATACTCTCCAAATTCATCTCTCCTCAACTCTGAGAGTTCCCAAGGAACGCTCTCTACCAGCAATATACACAGCTGCTGAGTAAAGCAAATCCCTGGGCCACTGCAGGCTCCTGAGGGGCCTGCATTACCTCTCCTGGGGCTCACCTGGCGAGTCCCTGTACAGCTGGAGGGCATGCCCCGGGAGGCGGAGTCAGCCCCCGCGCTGCGGCTCCGGTCTGCTGGCGGACTAGGAGCAATTTAGCCCGGGCTTCGGCCCCGCCGCTCACTGCTGCAGCATCCCAGCCCCGACTCCTGCGCTTCAGCTCACGCAAACACACTCACCCAGACCTGCACGCTCCCCGCGGGGACAGCCGGGACACAGAGCCCCGCTCTGCCTGCCGCGCAGCGCCACCTACCTTTCCTGACAGCGGAGATGCGGGGTCCACTCCTCGGGTGGCCTTGGTGGTGGCGGCGGTCCAGAGCAGCCACAGCAGGGGCTCCGACCGAGCCATGGGGCCAGGATGCAGCGGAGCGGGGCTCTGACTGAGATGCATCTGGGCGAAGGCGGTGTCGTTCCGCGGCCCGGGAGCGACAGTAGCGAGCAGACTAGACTGACCCAGCGCCCGACCGCAGGCTGATCCCAGCGCGAGGAGGCGGAGTCAACGCCTGACCCCACCCCGCCCCTCCCCCGCCCCGGCAGCTTTCCCCGCCTCCGGGCTGCGCAAGGGGCACGCGGTGCCCGCCGCCCGAGGAACCTTCGCCATCCCCTCCCCGGCAACTCCACCGGGAGAACCCGGGCGGGCGGGGACAGGACAGACTTATGGTCCGCTCTCAGGGCCTTAGAGCCACTCTCCCCAGCCCATGAAAGGATTGGCCTAGAAGTCGGGAAGGATCTCTCGAGGGCACAGTCAAAGGCTACTACCACGCAACCTCGCATGGCCAGCTAAGTGGCCTGGACCCGAGGGCTGTGGTTCTCAGAAGATGGGCTGGCCTGAGTGGACGCTGCTCCCTCTGAGCCTACAAGCAGGAACAAGATACTTTCCCCTAAGGGGGGAGGGAGGGCAGACAGAGGGTCGATGAGCTGTGGGGAGCACTCAGCACCCCATCATTGCTCTTCTATGAGAACACTGGGGATTTTCATCTTGGCCTGGCTGCGTCCCCTCCCTTCTCCCTTCTCCTCCCTTCCCCAGCCAGCAGCCTTCTGGGCTGCCTCCCCCCAGCCAGCTGGTGTGTGCTCAGAAAATCCAAACTCATTTCCATGCGAGTGGAGGGGATATAATGAAGAAGGCCCCTTTTATTATGTTGAGGTAGTTTCCTTCTATTTCTAAGTTTGTTGAGTGTTATCTTGAAAGAGTGTCACATTTTATCAATGCATTTTCTATATCGAGATGCTCACGTGGTTTTTTTCATTTTGTTGATGTGGTGTATTACTCTGGTGATCAATTTTCATACGTTGAACAATCCTTGTATTCCGGGAATACATCCCATTTGGTCATGGTGTATAATACTTTTAAATGTGCTGCTGAAATTCGTTTGCTAGTATTTTGTTGAGAATTTTTGCATCAGTATTCATAAGGGATTTGGTCTGTAGTTTTCGTTTCTTGAAGTGCGTTTGTCTGACTTTGGTATCAGGGTAATGCTGCCCCTTTAAAATGTCTTAGGAATGTTCTCTCCTCTTCAATTTTTGGGAAAAGTTTGAGAAGGATTGGTATTAGTTCGTTAAGTGTTTAGTAGAATTCTTCAGTGAAGCCAGCAAGTCCAGAGCTTTTCTCTTTTGGGAGATTTTTGATTACTGATTCAATCTCCTGACTAGTTACAGGTCTGTTCAGATTCTCTATTTCTTTGTGATTTAGTCTTGGTAGGTTTTGTGTTTGTAGGAATTTGTCCATTTCATTTAGGTTACCCAATTTGTTGGTGTACAATTATTCATAGTACTCTCTTGTAATCATTTTTATCTCTGTAGAACTGGTGGTAATGTCTCCACTTTCATTTCTTATTTTAGTAATTTGAGTCGTCTCTCTTTTTTTCTTACTCCGTCTAGCTAAAGGTTTGTTAATTTTGTTGATCTTTTCAAGGAACCGACTTTTGGTTCATTGATTTTCTCTATTGTTTTTCTCTTCTCTATTTCATTTATTTCCGCTGTAATCTTTATTATTTCCTTCCTTCTGCTAGCTTTGGGTCTAGTTTGTTCTTCTTCTTCTTCTTTTTTTTTTTTTTTTGTGAAGGAGATTAGCCTAGAACTAACATCCATTGCCAATCCTCCTCTTTTTGCTGAGGAAGATTGGCCCTGGGATAACATCCGTGCCCATCTTCCTCTACTTTATATGGGATGCTGCCACAGTATGACTTGACAAGCAGTGGGTCATCTGCACCCAGGATCCTAACCTGCGAACCCGGGCCGCCGAAGTGGAGTGTGTGAACTTAACCCCTATACCACCAGGCCAGGCCCTAGTTTCTTCTTCTTTTACTAGTTCCTTAAGTTGTAAAGTGAGGCTGTTGATTTGAGCTCTTTCTTGTTTTTTAATGTAAGGATTAGCCAGCCCTGGTGGTCTAGTGGTTAGGATTCGGCACTTTTACCACCTCGGCACATGTTCCTTTCCCGGTCAGGGAACCACACCACCTGTCTGTCAGTTGTCATACTGTGGTGGCTGCATGTTGCTGTGATGCTGAAAGCAATGCCACCAGTATTTCAAATACCAGCAGGGTCACCCGTGGTGGGCAGGTTTCAATGGAACTTCCAGGCTAAGACAGACTAGGAAGAAGGACCTGGCCACCTACTTCTGAAAAAATTGGCCATGAAAACTCTGTGAACAGCAGTGGAGCACTGTCTGGTAGATCGCTGGAAGGTGAGAAGATGGCCCCAAAAGACTGGACAGGGTTCTGCTCTGCTGTACACAGGGTCGCAAAGAGTAGGAATTGACTAGGTGGCACTAACAAACAATAAGGATTTATAGCTATGAATTTCCCCCTTAGCATCGCTTTTGCTGCATCCCATATATTTTGGTATTTTGTATTTTTGTTTCATTTGTCTCCAAGTATTTTCTAATTCCCCTTGTGATTTCTTCTTTGATTCATTGGTTGTTTAAAAGTGTGTTGTTTAGTTTCCACAATTTTGTGTGTTTTCCAGTTTTCTTTATGTTATTGATTTCTAACTTCAACCTGTTGTGGTCAGAGAAGACATTTTGTATGATATCTATCTTTTAAAATCTATTGAGACTGAATTTGTGGCCTAACATATCCATCCTGGAGATGTCTCATGTGCACTTGAGAAAAATGTGTATGCTGTTGTTGTGGGGTAGAGTCTTCTGTATATGTCTATTAGATCTAATTCGTTTATTGTGCTGTTTAAGTCCTCTATTTCCTTACTTATCTTTTGTCTGTATGTTCTAGCCATTATTGAGAGTCAAGTATTAAAGTGTCTAACTATTATTGTAGAGCTGTCTATTTTTCCCTTTGATTTTGTCAGTTTTTGCCTCATATGTTTTTTCTCGTGTGTGGGGAAGACCAGCCCTGAGCTAACATCCGTTGCTAATAATCCTCCTCTTTTTTGCTGAGGAAGACTGGCCCTGGGCTAACATCATGCCCATCTTCCTCTACTTTATATGGGATGCTGCCACGGCATGGCTGACAAGCAGTGCATCGGCGGGTGCCCGGGATCCAAACCCACAAACCCCGGGTTGCCAAGCATGGACTAAACCGCTGCGCCACCGGGCCACCCCACTGCCTCATATGTTTTGATGGTCTATCACTGGGTACATAAATGTTTACAATGATAATTGTATCTTATTGCTGTATTGACCCTTTTATTAATATTTAATGTCCTTCTTTGTCTCTTGTAAACTTTTTGGATTTAAAGTCTGTTTTGTTTGATATTAGTATAGCCACCCCTGCTCTCTTTTGATTACTATTTGCATGAAATATATTTTTCCATCCTTTCACTTTCAGTCTACTTGTGTCTTTGGATCTAAAGTGAATCTCTTGTAGACAGCATATAGTTAGATCATTTGTTTTTATCCATTCTACCAATCTCTGTCTTTTGATTGGAGAGTTTAAACCATTTATGTTTAAAGTAATTATTAATAAGGAGGGACTTACTCCTGTCATTGTGCTATTTGTTTTCTATATGTCCTATAGCTTTTTTCGTCCCTCATTTACTACTTTACTCTTTTCTTTTGTGTTTAGTTGATTTTTTGTAGTGAAACATTTAAATTCTTTCTCATTTCCTTTTTTATATTCTGTAGCTATTTTCTTTGTGGTTACCAAGGGGATTACAGTTAACATCCTAAAGATATAACACTCTAATTTGAATTTATAGCAGCTTAACTTTATTAACATACAAAAACTCTGCTCCTTTACAGCTCTGTGCCCACCCCTGTCAGTTGTTGATGTCACAAAATTACATGTTTATATATTGTGTGCTCCAAAACATAAAGTAATAATTCTCTTAAATGCATTAATCTTTTAAATTATGTAGAAAACAACATGTAGAGTTACAAACCAAAGTTACAATAATACTAGCTTTTAGCCTAATAATTAAAAAAAACCCAGACTAGTCTCCCAAATGATGTAAAAAACAAAAAGTGGAGTTACAAACCATAGTTACGGTAATACTAGCTTTTATAATTGCACATGTATTTACCTTTACTGAGATCTTTATTTCTTCATACAGCTTCATGTTACTGTCTGGTGTCCCTTCATTGCACCCTGTAGGACTCCCTTGAGCATATCTTGAATGGCAGGTCTAGCGGTAACAAACTCCCTCAGCTTTTTTTAAAATCTGGGAACCTCTTAATTTCTCCCTCACTTTTGAAGGACAGTTTTACCAGATATAGGATTCTTGGTTGATGGTTTTTGTCTTTTAGCACTTCAAATATATCAGCCCACTGCCTTCTGGTCTCCAAAGTTTCTGATGGGAAATCTGCTGATAATCTTACTGAAGAGCTCTTGGGGGGTTGCCTGGTGGCGCAGCGGTTTAGTCCGCACTTGGCAGCCTGGGATTCGCAGGTTCGGATCCCAGGCACCCGCTGACGTACTGCTTGTCAGCCATACTGTGGTGGCGTACCATATAAAGTAGAGGAAGGTGGGCACAGATGTTAGCCCAGGGCCAGTCTTCCTCAGCAAAAAGAGGAGGATTGGCGACAGATGTTAGTTCAGGGCTGATCTTCCTCACAGAAAAAAAAAGAGCTCTTGTATGTGATAAATTGCTTCTCTCCTACTGTTTTGAAAATTCCTTATCTTTGACTTTTGAAAGTTTGATTATAATGCACCTTGGTGTGGATCTCTTTGAGATCATCTTACTTGGAGTTTGTTGAGCATCTTCTTGGATGTTTACATTCATGCATTTCATCAAATTTGGGAAATTTTAAGCTATTATTTCTTCAAATATTCTCTCTGCCCCTTTCTCTCTCTCTTCTCCTCTGGGCCTCCCACAGTATGTGTGTTGGTCCTCTTGATGGTGTCCCACAGGTCCTTTAGGCTCTGTTCACTTTGGTCTTTTTTTCTGTTCCTCAGAATCAATAATTTCCATTGTCTTATCTTCAAGTTTGTTGATTCTTTCTTTTGCCCTCTCAAATCTGCCTTTGAATCTTTCTAGTGAATTTTTCATCTCAGTTGTACTTTTGAGGTCCAGAATTTCTCTTTGGTTTCTTTTTAGTTTTTTTAACCTCTTTATTGATATTTCTATTTTAGCCATACATCATTTTCTTGACTTTCTCTACATATTCCTTTAGTTCTTTGAGCATCCTTAAAACAGTTGTTTTAAAATCTTTGTCTAAGAGGTCTGCCATCGGGTCTTTTTTAGGGACAGTTTCTGTTGATTTATTTTTTTTCTTTGAATGGGCCACACTTTCCTGTTTCTTTGTATGCCTCATAATTTTTTGTTGAAAACTGGACATTTTAATCTAATCTTGTAGGCTGTCTCTTTGCCAAGGCTTAACCTGAGGTATAAAATTTAAGGTCTTCTCAGGTTTTTTTCTAAGCCTGTGCCTTTCCTTTAGCATGCATGGTCACTTTCTAATTTTCTCTTTATATGCAGTTGTTTTTAAATGCTCTAGTCTTTAATGTCTGGCTCCCAAAAGGGGAAAAAGAGAAAAATGAAGGAGGGAGGGAAAGGGTGCTGTCTTTTTAAATCTCTAGAAAGTCACTTCAGCCAGAGGTGAAGGGACTTGCAAAATGGGGGTGGTGCAGCAATAATGGCTGTCCTCCTCTTTGTCTGCACATGTGTGATCAGAAGCAACAATCAGTGATCAGAACACAGATCCCCAATATTTGGAGGACAGGGTCCCTTTTGCCCACCCTGGCCCCTGTAAGCTGTGTGCAAGCTGCTCCTGGAATGTGTGCACAGCTGCCTGTCAAGGGACTGGGAATAGGGGGTGGGTATCTGCTACTGTGCTAGGAGCTGAAATTCACTGCAATTTATTATCCAAGCCTTCCCCTTGAACTTGTAAGCCTTCAATAGACTCCAGAGTTCAACACAGTTACATCAGACAGACTCTGCCAGTGCAATTGTCTAGGTGGGGAGACAGATTCCTGGTGCTTCCTACTCTGCTATCTTTCTGGAATCCTCTACACCTCCTTTTAAAAGCCTAGGAAAAATAATTTTACAAAAAAGTGAACAATAGAAAAGAAACAACGTCAAATCTCATACAAGATTATGATAAGAAAAAAGAGAATAAGGAGCAGAATTACATTTCTATGGACAATAAAAGCCTACAAGAGCAAGAAACAGATAAAAACTATAATCATCTATTTAAAAATGAACTAAAAAATATTAAGAAAATGGTATAAGACAGGAAAGCACAACATCAGTTAGAACTAGGAAAACTCAGAAATGAGGTGAGAGAACTCAGGAAAGAAAATTACAAATAAAAGAAAAAGCATCAATATGAAATGAAGTCTAAACCCAAAGGAACACAAGAAGAAATAAATACAAATGTTGTAAGAGAAATATAAAGTGAAAAGGAGGAACACCTTAAAAATAAAAAAGAAATGAAGAAAGAGATATAAAAGATTTGAGCAAAAAATGACAAATATTGAAGACAGACAATGAAGATCCAACATATGGATAACAAGAGTACCCTTAAGAAGCAAACCAAAGCAAGAAAACAGAACTATTCTAAAACCTATACTTCAAAAAAGCTTTCCTGAAATAAAAAATATTTGAAACTATATTTTGAAAGAGCACACCACATGCCTGAGACTATTGACCTAGACGGACAATACCGAGACATAATCCAGGAAAATTACTGAACCTCATAGAAAAAGAAAAAAATTAATTGGGTAAAAAGAGCAAATTAGACAAAAAGAGCAAGTAAATGGGAAAGCAAATAGGTTTTCATCATCAGAAGAAAATGAAATATCTCAAGGAAAGAAAATCTGAGCCCAGGATTGTATATTTAGAAAACTGATTTTTATATGTAAAGGCCAGAGACAAACTGCTATTAATATGAAAAAGCTCAGGGGATATTGTAGCCCTTCCTGAGAAATCTAGTAGAGAATGGGTGTCAGTTGTAAAAAACTAGTGGTGAACATTAAACACAGAATTTTTTGGAGAATTAAAAGGGTTAAAAGGAAGAAGGTAAAGTATTCAGTGGGTATAGATTCAGATAATATGTAATACATCTGTTAAAATGGAGAGGAGGTGTAGAGGGGGTAGAATGACAAGAGTATATGCAAAAATTTTTACACTCTTCTCAATAATTACATTGGAGTTGATAGTATTAGCATGTTTTTCTTTAGACTGCTGTGTATGTAATGTGGGGTAAAGTAAATGAGTAATTATGAACAATTCAAATTCTATCATCCCTTATGTTCTTGAGAACTAGGATTCTCAGTGTGGAAGAAAGGAAATAAACATGTAATATAGAAAAGGTTACATAAATCCCTGTGGTCTTGAATTTGAAGTAGCAGTATAAATTATCTCTATTTCTATCTCTATGGATCTAGATCTACATATAAATATAGGTATAGATCTAGATCTCTCCCTAAGGCAGCTTAGAAATAGTGACCAATCCAGTAGCAATAAGCATCCCTAGAACCCAGATTGCAGTCTTGAAATACAATTTCCCACTAAAAACCATCTGATCTTCTTGAAGAAATGGTTCATTCTTGTGTCTGGGGCAGGAAATGTACAAGATGAGCCTGCAACCCTTGTCACACCAGATAGCAAGGAAACTATCAACAACTTCTAGGGTTGTATGTCAAAAGGACCCAGCCCCAAGTTGAAGAGGCGCCTCTGTGATAGAATCATGGATTTCAACATGAGCAAATGCAAGCAAATATATTGTTGAAAATGGGAGCCATTTTGAAGAAGAGAGGTAAAATTATAGAGGAGGGGAAGGCTGGAAAAAAATATGTGATATTGGATTGGAATTTGAAGTACTGGTGTTAAAACATATATATATCATATATATGACAAACATATATATGAAATGGAAATATAGATGAATGGGTTTGTATGCATAAACATTCATATATTTCCTAGGTCTATCCACTGAGAGGGACTGGAAATGATGACATCCCAGTGGCAATAAGCACACCTAGCATCCAGCCTTGGATTCTAAATATCATTCTTCATTAAAAGGAACCAGGCCTGTTGAGAATAATGACTGATGTGACAGACTTTGTGAAAATCTCCCACATAACTTGTGTTGGTTTTGTTTTGTTTTTTTTGGTGAGGGAGATTGGCCATGAGCTGACATCTGTTGTCAATCTTTTCCCTTTTTGCTGAGGAAGGCTGGCCCTGAGCTAACATCTGTGCCCATCTTCCTCTATTTTGTATGTGGGATGCTGCCACAGCATGGCTTGATGAGCTGTGTGCAGGTCCATGCCTGGGATCCAAACCCGTGAACCCTGGGCCACCCAAGCAGAGCATGTGAACTTAACCACTATGCCACTGGGCCAGCCCCCTCCCACATGACTTATGAAAACATTAATGAGGTGATCAGCCTCCATCCACCTGGGACAGCTGATGAAATTTGAATTACATCTGTGGATCAGATGGTAGTACTACATAAATATTAACTTCTTGATTCTGATGGATTGTACTGTGGCTATGTAGGAGACCATGTCCTTGTTTTCAGGAAATACTCACTGAAATATTTAAGGTTAATGGGGCATCATAAGTGCAACTTGTTTTCAGATGGCTTGGAGATGGAGGTGGGAGAAGAATAATATGTATATATAGAAAGGGTGAGAGAGAATAAGGTAAATGTACAATGTTAACAATTAGGGAATTTGAGTGGTTATGAGGGAGTTATTTTGTACTATTTTTGCAACTTTACCATAAACTTGAAATTATTTTAAAATAAAAAGTAAAAGTATCACATTCTTGAAGACAATTTGAGTATATGGGGAAATATCCAAGTTAAGTGAAATATGCAGATTATTATACACATGTGCAGGATAATCTAAATTTTGTCGAATATATGTATTTAATTCAATAAAATTAGATTTTTAGAAGCATAAAAAAAGGTAAAAATTCTTATCTACTGGTGATAGATCCATCTTAAAGCAAAACAAAGTTGGAGGACTTATGCTACCAGCTATGAAGACCTACACTAAAGCTACAGAAATCAAGGTGTATGGTGTTGGCACAGGATAGAAAAATACATCAACTGGACAGGATAGAGTCAGAAATTGATCTATACATAACAGTCACCTTATTTATGACAAAGCTGCCACTGAAATTCAGTGGGGACAGGATTAAAAAGAAACAGTGCTGGATCAATTGATACCCATAAGAACCTTGATTCCTATCTCACTTTGTATATAAAATTAATTTGAAATTAATCATAGACCTAAATGTGAAAGATAAAACTTACAGAAGAAAACATAGAAAAATATCTTCATAATTAGGGCAAAGTTTCTTAAATAGGATACAAGAAGTGCTTTTCATCAAAATAAAATTTCATAAATTGGACTTTTAAGAAATTTTTAAAAAATGCCATTAAGAGAGTAAAAAAGCAAGCCACCAACTGGGAGAAGATATTCACAATATATATTTTTGACAAGGACCTACACCTGTTGAATTCTTAATTTCAGTGACAATTCTTATTTCTAAAAGTTCTTTTTGGTTCTTCTCAAATATACCTGTTCTTTTCTCATCATGTCTTATTCTTTCTTAAAGGCATGATATCTTCTTTAGTGTCTTTTAACAAATTTTATCATGCTTATTTTATTTCCCTGTTTTTATTGACTTCCTAATATCTGACATTTTTGGTGTTGTGACTCGTTTTTTTCTTCTGCTCTTTCTTACAATGGCTTATTTCCATGAATATTTGCTAATTCTTTGTGTAAAATCTTCAGTTTAGCTTTCTTCCTTCCTGTTGGATGGCATGAGTTTTGGTAGCCTTGCTCCAAAGAGGACTTATATTTGCTTTACCAAAAGCCCCAAGACCAATTAAAAAAAAAAAAAGTGTACATTTTATTGTATGTAAATTATTTCTAAATAAAGTTAACTTAAAAAACTAGAGGTAATACTTAATCAAGATAACACTTCGAGGGGCCGCCCGGTGGAGCAGCGGTTTAGTCCGCGCTTGGCAGCCCGGGGTTCGCGAGTTCGGATCCCGGGCGCCCGCCGACGCACTGCTTGTCAGCCATGCCATGGCGGCGTCCCATATAAAGTGGAGGAAGATGGGCACGGATGTTAGCCCAGGGCCAGTCTTCCTCAGCAAAAAGGGGAAGATTGGCAACAGATGTTAGCTCAGGGCTGGTCTTCCCCACAAAAAAAAAAAAAAAGATAACACTTCGAACATCCTTATTTTCATGTCTTTAGTCTTTATATTTTTTATTCATATAGATCTAGGTGTTGCTGATTACTGTAAAAGAATAAACTGGATTAGGGGCCGCCCGGTGGCGCAGCGGTTTAGTTCGCGCTTGGCAGCCCGGGGTTTGCGAGTTCGGATCCCGAGCGCCCGCCGATGCACTGCCTGTCAGCCATGCTGTGGCAGCGTCCCATATAAACTGGAGGAAGATGGGCACGGATGTTAGCCCAGGGCCAGTCTTCCTCAGCAAAAAAGGGGAGGATTGGCGACGGATGTTAGCCCAGGGCCAGTCTTCCTCAGCAAAAAAGGGGAGGATTGGCGACGGATGTTAGCTCAGGGCTGGTCTTCCCCACAAAAAAAAAAAAGAATAAACTGGATTAAAAGTTGAAATTTGTAGACACTCAAATGACATGTTATTTGCCTTTTTTCCTTTTATTAAATAGCAGACCTCAGTCTAGTCAAGTTCACTCACCCAAAACCCATCCAACTATATATTTTATCTTGCCATTGAACCTTTAATCTCTCAATAGAATGGCTCAGTTTCTGTATCCATCCATTGGACATTATATATATTACTGTATGTTAAATTGCAGACCCCAGGACCAATTTTGGATGTTTCTGGGAAAGTTTGACAACAAACTTGCACAAAGGACAGGCTTGGGGTTTCAAATTCTCATGGAAGATTACTCTTTCGCACATCAACTGCTCTGCCTTCAGAGCCAAGCAGAGAGAATTTTCTTGCCTTCTCTTAGTGCTGATACATGTTTTTTCGTTTGTTTGTTTGCTTTTGTAGTCTGCTCTTTCACTTAGGGTGTAAATCTTTTAAAGGTTTCAACTTTATGCAGTGGTGTCAGTTTCAATCTCTGAGGGGCCCAGTGCTTTGGTGTTAATACAAAAATCGCCTAGCGAGGTTTCCAGGACCACTAATCTCTCTGGAGAGATGCTCATCAGCTCTCAAGCTCATTGTCTTGTTTCCTGTTCCCCCTTCATTTCCGGCATCTGAGGATTTCCCATTTCTCCTGTGACCACAGCTATGTGATTTTTAATGTGTATTATTTTACACATTTGTTTGTAGGAGTGCTTACAGATGATTTTCATTTGCTACCTTGCCAGACCCAGAGATCTCCATACTAATTTTATAAACAGAAAAAAGTTAAAAATGCAGATGTACATTCTTTTTTTTTTTTTACACTTTTAAAATTTTATTGAATTCCAGATGTACATTCTTATAATTTGTTTCCCAATAGTTAATGATTGGGCCTAATAATCTCTTGAAGGTTTAATGAATAACTGTCCACCACTTTCTCAGAGAGAGCTAATAAGGGTATCCGTGTCTCCAAATATGGACTGGCTGAGGGACTAGGCCCCAATACTTTCCTTTTTACTGCGTCTGGTCATCCATCTTTGTCTTGTGTCCAGGCTCTTCCAATTTTATCTAGAATCTGACCCTTGCTTCTGAGTACAGCACCTACTTGGTAAATTGGTTCCCAAAGCACCTGTTTGGTCCTGGGTTATTCCTTCATTCATCTGCTCATTTAATAATTTATCATTACAACGTTTCTGAACATTGTAACGATTCAGAACTCAGAGAGGCTTACTTCCTTTCCCAGAAACAACAAGCTACAGCAAGACAGCCACATTTGGAAGATAGCTTTGGCCTGAATTATTCATTCAACAAATATTTATTGCTCAACTACTGTGTGCCAGGCCCTGGTCAACTGCTGAAGATAAAGTGGAGGGCAAGAGAGTCATTGTCCATTCCCCTGTGGAGGTTAGAGTGAAACCAACCAGAACAAGAAATTCATAAGCACCTAGTATATTCAGCTCGTTTGAGGAAAACAAAATGAAGACAGGGTCTTTGTCTTCTCCTGCAGGTGGTTAAGGCACAACACTGAACAAAGTTTAATAAAACACTAAATTATGTGGTTCAGGAGCAAGCCTTAGTAGTAGGAGAGGAAGAAGCCTAAAGAAGACTGGATAACTAGGAAGGATTTCTGAAAGACAGGTTATATCTAAAGATAGGTAGGATGGGGGAGGAGGGATTTTGGGGACAGCCATGAGGAACCTGGGCTTCAGCCTGAAAGACGGTGTGGCAGACTTAGTGAAAATCTCCCACAGATCTTATCAGAACAGCAGAGGGGTGATTAGCCTCCAGTGTTAGGCCTTCCCAGACCCTGCAGTTTGTCTGCTCTTCTCAGACTGTCCTGCGCAGTCGCTGCCCCAGTCCCAGGCCGTACATTGGGAAGTTCCAGAGTTACACTTTTACGTTTGTGCACACCAGATCGGCCTTTAGCTGCTATAATCAACCTCATTATTTTCTTACACCCACCTTAGTCCTTCAATTAATTCCTTGAGTAGAGTCCAATCAGAAGTAGCCCCTCTTCAATATTTTAGCTAATCCTAACTTCTGTGCAAACACAAGCTTTTTAACTGTGCATCTAAACTACGCAGTTTCTCTAAGAGAGTTCAGCGGAAATTCCCCTCTCCAAACTACTTGGATGAATACTTGTTACACAAACCCCACCACAGCATGTTGGGGCGTACCAGGAACCCGACGTAGTAACTCCCCTCATGAACCAACTTTTAGAGCAGTCATCGTTCAGATCCTGGTATGCCCCCAGAGGGAGGTTCGCCGCAAGAAGCAAGAGGAGAGGAGCACAAAAGAGGCTGACTTCTCCCGAGGGCAAGCTGTTTTCACAGTGAGGCTGCGAGGCCCCGCTGGGGCGTGTCTGGAAAAGCCGCTCGGGAAGGGGCCTTTGCGGAGGGAAGGGTCGGAGCGGGAGGGGATCCGGTGTCCGCGATCCAGCCGAGGGCCCAGCAGCGGGCGTTCCCACCTAACGACCCGATAAACTCCGCACGCTTTCCAGGCCAGTGCGGGAATCAAGGGGCTGTAAAGCCCACACCCGCTCTCCCTCTCGCGATTTGCGCTTTAGAACATTGACAGGACCCTCTCGCGCGAAAGCAGAGAGGCCCTCGCGCCGGAAATTTCAAGCGTCTCAGAAGCCACGCCCTTGCCGGAACCGGAAGCTTTGCAACTAGCGCCCCTTGCCGGCCGGCTATTTATAAAGGGCGGGGCTGCAGCGGGAACTGCAACTCCCAGAATGCAGCGCGGAGCTTCCGGCTTCCGGCGAGAGGACCGGAGTGAGTGTTTACGCCGGCGGCCCTGCGGCCGGGTTCCTTCCGCGGGACGGGTGAGGGCGCTGGGTGCCGGGGCGCGCGGGCTTGTGGTGTGGTGACTGGTTACTTGGTCCAGTGGGAGCGGTGGGGTCGTCACCGAAGAGAGAGTGTTCTTGCCTCACGACTAGCTATCTGTGACCTTGGGCCAGTGACTTCACCTTTGTGAGTCTCAGCCCCTCGTCTGTTATATGTGGATGATAATGCCTGCCTCAGGGAACAGTTGTGAGGATTAAATGAGATATGGTATATAAAGAGACCGATTCCCTTCCCTGTCGTAAACCTGGCGATGGAAGGTACCTTGAGGATGCCTTAAGATCTGCCGGGCAGCCTCGAAGCCTCACAGCCTTTTCTTTCCTCTTCCAAAGAAGCCTCTTTGAAAGCTGTAATGATTGTAACAAGGGCTTATCTTCCCTTACAGGATCCTTCCACCCTCAGAGTTTCTGATTCCTTACCTGGGCGCCCGTGTGTGCCAGGCATTGGGACAATAAGGGCGAAAAAAATCTAGTCTTTGCTTTCAAGGGCCTCCAAGAATGGGATGCGGGGGAGATTGAGAAGTAAATAGATATTTGTAACCCTTTGCCCTGAGAGAATGTGGGGACAGCAGAGGAAAGGAAGAGGGGACAGAGGAGGTTGGATTTGGGTTGGTCCTGGTAGGTGTTTGCTAAGAGACCAAAGAGGGGAGAAGCATTACATGCAGAGTTAGCAGATGAGCAGAGGTGTAAAGTGGGAGAGAGCTTTGTTCTGAATGGAGGCTTGGTGGGGGGTGGACTTAAGTGTTGGGGAGGGTGGGGCAGTGCAGGGCTCTTGGGGAGAAAGGCTGGCAGAGAGAACAGATGTGAATGTTTTGTAAGCCAGGCTGTGGAGTTTAGACTTATTCGGAGAGGTGGTTTGGAGTCACTGGAGGCATTCTAAGCGGAGTGACTTGATCAGATCTGTGTTTTAAAATGATGAGTTGGGTGGCAGCATGGATATTTGATAGGGAGAGGTAAGAGGCAGGGAGCTTGTTATAAAGCTGTAGTAGTTCAAGCAAGAGTTGGCAAAATTGGAAATAAGGAGTGTACATAAGGGAGAGGGTTGGGTGATCTCATTTGAACCTCACAACCTTCCTATTAGATGGGATGGTGTTTTTATGTCCACTTTAAAGATGAAGAAACTGAGGCCTGGAGAGCTGAAGTTCCTTGCTGTCCATCATAGGATGAGTAAAGAGAGGACCCCAGATTCTAGTTCTGGCCTCCTGATGCTGCATCCTGTGCTTTTCCAACAGTGTCACACTGAGTTATCTCTCATTCAACCCCTCGGTGGGGTGGGAGTGGTATAGGTTGGTGGTCTGCCCTTTCACCACTAAGGCTTTGTTCATTTACAGGGAAAAAGAGAGAGCGCGAAAGAGAGAGGATGTCTCTCTCAGATTGGCACCTGGCGGTGAAGCTGGCTGACCAGCCACTTGCCCCAAAGTCTATTCTTCGATTGCCAGAGACAGAGCTGGGAGAATACTCACTGGGGGGCTATAGTATTTCATTTCTGAAGCAGCTCATTGCTGGCAAACTCCAGGAGTCTGTTCCAGACCCTGAGCTGATCGGTGAGTCTCTGTGGAGGGGATGGGCTGCTGCTCTGATCTCTTTTTGGGGAGGCTGCTTCTGGAATTACCAGGAGAAATTAAGAGTTTGGGATTTGTTGCCTCATAATGTTAACACTTCAGGGAAGAGAGTGTTGTTAGGTGAATAGAAACACAAATCATGTAATAAAACTATTGGTTGCCATTTCAGTTATGTGTTATACTGAACTACTTTATCACAAATTTCCTTAACTGTGACCTTGTTAAATTCTTCCTCTGAAAGAGCAAGAATTTGGGGTGGGCTAGGGAAGGAGGAGCTGGTTAAGGAAAGCCCCCCAGTGTATGGCATTTAGAGTGGGTTTTAAGGGATGGTTAGAAGGATTTTTGGTTGGTTGGGTGGGTGGTTAGGGGGAAGGCAGTGAAAAGGGAAAGGAAGATGACAAGGGCATTCTAGGTGGAGGAAGAAGGAATTTAAATATAACATAATTAAATTATATTATAAATGTAATGGTGTATAAACTGGCAAAATGGTATAAATTGGCAAAAAGTATGTTTTCAGTCATAAAAACACTGGGTTCATCCTTTTTTATTGTTGCATTTTCCCATTCGTTTAAATCAAGCAGTGTCCATGATGTGAAGCTCTAGAGTTTTCCTGTGCATGGATTCTATATTTTATGAGTTTGTACTTGCTAGCAATTGTTATTAACATGTGTTTATTAAATAAGAGTACTTTTCAGTAGCATGTTGTTTATTCTCCACATCTTTGTCCCTTTCCCAGTTTTTTTCTTGCAGTTGATTTCTAGTTTCATAGCATTATGATCAGAAAAGGTGCTTGTAATGATTTCAATCTTCTTAAATAAGAGTACTTTTTAAAGCATATATCATTCTCCAGCTATCTGTCCAATCAAGATAAGGTTTTTAGGGGACAGAAACCATCTAAATTGTTTTGAGGGGCAAAGTATAAGTGAACAGTTCTTTTTTTTTAGATCTGATCTACTGTGGCCGGAAGCTAAAAGATGACCAGACCCTTGACTTCTATGGCATTCAACCTGGGTCCACAGTCCATGTTCTGCGCAAGTCCTGGCCCGAGCCTGATCAGAAACCAGGTGAGTGAGGGTTGGCCGTTAGTCAAAGAGGGAGAGTTTATGGAATATCTACAAGGGAGGGGTCTGTGTATTCAGTCAAAGAGGGAGAGCTTATGGAATATCTACAAGGGAGGGGTCTGTGTATTCTTGAGGCATGGACCTGGGGGGAACAAAGGATGATTTACTGAGATGGTAATAGAGGACGTCTTTCTTACTTACTGGATTAGACCACATTGATAAACAGGGTGCAGTTTTGACCTTCTTGCTGCCGACACCACTGACAGGAGGGGATGTGCTTCTCTACTTTTTCAGTTCATTACCCACTGTTGTAATGGGGTGGGGAGTGTGTGTCTATTTAAATTTCTTTAGGGTAACAGTTTATTTCTCAGTGGACTTTGTATCTTGTTGTTATTGTTCTCATTGGATAAAAGCTGGAAACTCCTCTAATGCGGTAGCTGGTTCTCTTGTTAGCAAATCTTCCCACCAACTGCCTCAGGTGGTGATGTGCTCCGTCAGCTCACTCCTGCTATACTGGTCATTTATTTTCCTGAAGCTTGAAAATATTCAAACAGTATTAAGGTAGCTCTTGGAGAATACACACAAAGCCTCTAATGCTGTTGTGACTTATTAATAAAAGGTGTTGCTTGGAATGCATAATTTAACTTTTGCATCTGTGTTTTAAAAGCCTCCTCAAGGATGAAGCTGAGCTGCCTACAAGAGATCGACTTGGTTAAACTGGCAGTTTGCCTTATTTTTATAATGTTCATGACTGCTGTGACTTGTTATCAGCTTGAAATTTCCTCTCTTTCCAATTCTAAACATAAAGGACAAAAAGAAGATCTTTTATACCCTGCTGGGAAATGAGAAAGAGAAAGGCAGAGAGTCTGTGACATCCAGGGGTTGGTCTGGCTCTCAGCTAGGCCTTGGAACATGAACAGTTTCACAGATCACCAACATCTACTAGGCTACCCACTCTGAGACCATAATGGATCAAGACAAAAACAAGATCCCTTTTATTTCTGAACAAAGACAAAAACCTGAATATTGTCCAAACCACAAAAGTGACCAACTGTCCCCTGTCCTGGCTGTTATGAATGACTGTTGCTTCTTTACAAACCACAGCTTTTGCTTTGCTCTAGTTTTCCTTCCATGTGGATAAGAATTATTAAGATACCCAATCATGGGGCCGGCCCAGTGGCGCAGCGGTTTAGTTCGTGCTTGGCAGCCCGGGATTCGCCGGTTCGGATCCCGGGCGCCTGCCGACGCACTGCCTGTCAGCCATGCCGTGGCGGCGTCCCATATAAAGTAGAGGAAGATGGGCACGGATGTTAGCCCAGCGCCAGTCTTCCTCAGCAAATAAAAGAGGAAGATTAGCAACGGATGTTAGCTTAGGGCTGGTCTTCCTCACAAAAAAAAAAAAAAAAAAGATACCCAATCATAAAATCACCACCACTTCCTGACAGCATCCAATCCAGAGCAAAACCCTCCTTCCTTAAACTTTCCCCCAAATCACCCAGCCAAAGCCCAAATCCTATAATAAGTCCTTTCTAACATCCTGTTATTGAGACGCCCCACACTTCTGTGGTGTGCGTTCTCTCTGGAAGGAGCAGCAAACCCAGCTTGTTCGCCTGCACGTGTGCCCCCTGGTCTTTGACTGGAGGGCATTGGCAGGAGGAAAGTAACATTTGTTGCTTCTTCGAGCCAGATTGTTTCTCTTTGATATTTCACTTATTCATTACAGTGGCCCCGCAGGGTACGTAACAGCATTGGCATTTTATAGATAAAGAAAGAGAGGGTTAGAAAGGTATTTATTCAAGGTCACCTCCTTAGAGAGTGAATCCAAGAGTTGGGATGTGAATCCAGGTTTTCTTGGCTCAAGAGGCTGTGTTCTTGCCACTGGGCTGGCTGCCTCCCACTTCCGAAGGGTGAGATTGGCTCAGAGATGTTTTAGAGACAACCATAACTCTTAACTGGTTATCAGCTTAAGATACTAAGAGTCCTGTTCCTCCCCCCTTCTGCCTGGAGATTTATTTTTAAAACAAATGGATTTTTTATTGGGAAGTGAAAGGAAACTTTTAGATCTGAAAAGAAACTGTTTTGTGATGGCATTTTAGATATTTTATCCTTGAGTGCTCTTCCAAAAGGAAGCACATTTCTTGATCTCCCACTAGATTAGCACCTGTAGGAGGAGAACCTGTCAGTTCCTCTCTCCCCACCTGGATCCCTTTGGTGGTTCTCCATGGAGGGTTACAAATCCCTTCAGGATCTCACTTAGCCTGCAGGGCTGTGTACCCCGAGCTCCAGCCACAAAAACGACTCACCATTCCTTCAAAGCACCTCATTCTTTTCTTCTTACATGCCTTTGCATGTGTTCTCGCTTAGGCCTGGAATGCCTTCTCCCAGTAAACATCTGCTCTACCTTAAAAATGCTCTCAAATGGTCTCCTCTGGGAGGCGGCTCTGTGTGGCCCTCCCTCTCAGTGATGGCTATCTGCTTCCAGGTTCCTACCACCCTGGCTGGAGTCCCCATCTCTGCTGAGGTCCTCCCTCAGTGTGGTACCTTTAATTGTGTGTTTGTGGGTTTGAGTCTTGTTTCTCCTACTGTCCTCAGAGTTCCTTGATGGCAGGGACTCTTTATTTTTTGCATTCCTGTGCCTTTCTCAAAACCAGGTATGGAGTAAATACATAGTGCATGTTTATTGAGTGAATAAATTAGGCAATTTACTTAAGATGAATCTTTTTCAAAAGTGACAACCCCTGTGATTAGAACTATAGGTAAGGATGTGGTTGCCACACTGAACCCCAGGGGTGCCATTCACCTTGCTCTGGGATATGGTACCCCTGGGGTTGGCCAGTACACAGTCTGTACAATCACAAGTAGCCGTCCTAGGCGAGGGTAACCACACTTTTAAAAGTGTGACCCAGGGTGAACTTCCTACTTACTCCCTCTTTTACCCAAATTTCTTCACTTATGAAATGGACTGATTCCCTAAATAGTAAAGTAACCAAGTAAAATTAACACGATGACTAAACTTTCCCATATATATGAATCATAGTGCCCAAAGATCAAAGAGAAGCTTGGAGTTCCAATAAAACACTTGCTGTCGGGCATGTGATGAAAGTTTAGGAACCCTAGAAGTATGGTGTGTTTTCTTGGTCCTTCTTGTTTTTGTTTTTTTTTTTTTTAATTCAAAATAATATTACAGAAGCCTGAAAGAAAATATCAAAGAGAAAATAATTACCCCGATCCTGTCACCCTACCTAAGTGCTGTTCTTCCGCTTGTCCCCTTCCAGCCTTGGACCACGTGCACACTGACACATTTTACGTAGTTTTACTAGAGAAGGCACATACAGCGTTGTGTCCTATTTCTTTCTCTTAACATATTGTGTCAGCATAGCTCCATATTGTTCAGATGGCTTGCAGCGCTTATTATAAATCACTGCATAAGAGTCTTCTGAGTTGATTATACCTTCTTCTTTTCAAATAGAAGAAGTTTAGAATTCCTGCAGTGAGACATTGATCGGAGCAGCCTCTTTCATGTGAGATTCCCCTCTGCTGGAACTTGAATTTGTTTGTTTTATCTACTGAAGATGCTTAAAAGAGAGTGCAGTTTTCACATCTGTGGCATAAATGGGTGTTTCTGAATGGACACTCATATTCTTAGTGGGGTGATGACGGAAGAGAACCTGCAGACCAAGCTGCATTGGGGCACATGTTGAAATGATGTTTTGTGTCTGCGGCAGGGGCAGGACCGGGACCGGGCTGTAGGGTAACTGAGTGTCTTGTCCCTAGAACCTGTGGACAAAGTGGCTGCCCTGAGGGAGTTCCGGGTGCTGCACACTGCCCTGCACAGCAGCTCCTCCTACAGGGAGGCGGTGAGTGTGTGCCGCGGCCCCCTGCCCGAGACTCTAGCCAGGCCCGCAAGAGAGGGTGTGAATGCTGGCAAGTGGTATAGAGTGGGAGCTGGAAGCCCGTTGCCATGGCTACCAAGAGTTCCTCAGGGAGTTTTTGCCATGTCTGTGGGTCTCAGTAGAGCCCTGTCTTCCCCCAAAGAGGCTCTTGCAGCTAGGCATTGTTGATTCCCTCTAATGATAATGATACAGCCTCTCCTGATACTGGCCTCCTGGAATAAAGATGGTGACAGCGAAAGGGTCCATATACTGTTTCTGCTGGCCCCATTCTTTGACTTTGACTGAACTGCCTGCCCACCTCTCCTTACCTGGATTTCCTCGCTGGGAAAGCACTCGGATGTCTTTCTGTACGATAGTTGATAAGCAAAATTAATACAGCTGTGAACTTCCCAGTATATATGAATATGAAACGATAATTATATGGAGATCGAAAAGGACTTTTGGTACCTAGAGAAACCTTTGTTATTAGGCTTATGACGAGAGCCTTTATTTTGGAAGCATTAAAACTGTAGATGAGGGAAAGCACCAGAGATTGAAGGTTTACTGTGGTCTTGCTTTTTTATTGTTTGTTTCTCCTCCAGTAAGCTACAATCTCAGAAAGAAGAGGTTCATCTGTTTCCTGGGGCTATTGTTCCATTGTGGTGGTGTATGTGCAAGCACTTAGAGGGAGGAAGTACTTCAGCAGAGTGTGGGTATTTGCTGAGTGGATTGAGCTAGTTGGAGTGCTCAGCCCTCCCTATTTCTCCTGCAGGTCTTTAAGATGCTCAGCAACAAGGAATCTCTGGATCAGATCATTGTGGCCACCCCAGGCCTCAGCAGTGATCCCATTGCTCTCGGTAAGTGCAGGATTGAACTTGAGGAAATAGTTGTTGTTGGAGAAGGAGAAACCAGAAGAAGGCAATAACCCTAAAGAGTTTTTGACCATCTTTTGAAGAATCACTGTCTTGTGGGGGAGGGGAGTAACCAACCATATACCCAGCCCTCCAAGAGCTGTCAGTTCCACAGAGAAGTCATGGCCTAACTAACATCATAAGTGAGACTATGAGGATGCCAAATGAGGGCAGCGGTTAGCCCAAACCACAGCAGTCTGGGAAAACTTCCTGCACACCTCGATGGATGAGGGGGGAACCCAGAGATGTGGGGAGAAGGCGTGTCAGTACTCAGTATGTGACCTCCGTGCAGGGGGAGGTGGTGGGTAGGGAACAAGGTGGGGAGTACTTGGGTTGTGCTGCATGGGGGTTGGTTTCCTCCACTTGAGGTTGGTTGCTCTGAGGCCTAAAGCTTCTTCTCCCTCCTGGATCTGGCTAGATTTCCAGTCTCTGAGGTGAGCCCCATTCTCCTTCAGGGGTTCTCCAGGACAAGGACCTTTTCTCTGTCTTTGCTGATCCCAACATGCTCGATACGTAAGTATCCCCATCTCTCTCTCCTCAAATGTTCGGGCCAGAAATCTGATTGTTGTCCTGGATTCTGCTCTTGGAGCCCATCCCTGGTCTACCCCCAAGTCTACCGTCTGAGTATGTCAGGAGGTAAGGAAGAGCAGGGGATTCTGGGGGAATGACAAGCCCAGGGGCAGGGGCACGTGGAGGTGCTGAGATGAAGCTGGGTTCTGAGGGAGGCAGCTTTGCAGGCTGGGTTCAGTTTAGGTCTCATTCAGTAGATATCAGGGAGCCTTTGAAGGATTTTAAGCTGAGGAAAGAAGCAGGTGCATAGATCCCTAAAGTTTTAGAACTGGAAGGGACAGTAGAGGTTATGTTCCTTACTCTGCAAGTGAAGAAAACAGCCCCACCCTGGGAAAAGAAGGGACCTGTTGAAGATTGCCCAGGGAAGGAGTGAGGAGTTGAGACCAGAGACTGACTGCTGAGCCTCCCTAGCTGTACATGTCCCATTGTGCCTTGCAGAGGGGAACGTGAAGCATCTGCTGTGGATCCCAGGACTGAAGGCCTTACCGCTGTTTCTGGGGGCAGGGCAGTAGGAGGACAAGGCCAATGGGAGGGAGGTGCTAAAGACAGGAATTTAAGGGCAGTCATGGGCGCTTGATTGTTGTGAGGGGCACCCAGAAATCCTGCTGTAGCTGAGGGTGCTCTTTCCTTCTTAGTCACCCTTGGGTTTCTTTCTGTCCCTGTACAGGTTGGTGCCTGCTCACCCAGCTCTGGTCAATGCCATCGTCCTGGTTTTGCACTCAGTGGCAGGCAGCACCCCGCTGCCAGGGGCTGACTCCACTTCCCGGAGCATGCCCTCCAGCTCGTACCGGGACATGCCAGGTGAGCCCCAGGAGCGCAAAAATTGGCGTCCCCTAGAGCGGGCAGTGGCCCAGGGATTTGCTTTACTCCGCAGCTATGTATAGCGCTAGCAGAGGGTGTTCCTTGGGAACTCTCGGTTTGAGTCAGGGAGTGCATCTGTCCTGTAATTTTCCAAAGGGAGAGAGGAAAATATGAATTTGGAGAGTATCTGAGCCGAGATTCTGGAGCTCCGCCTGTGCCTTTCTGTTCTTCCTCCTGAAATCTGTTCTCCCTCCTCCAGGTGGCTTCCTGTTTGAAGGGCTCTCTGATGATGAAGACGACTTTCACCCAGTAAGTGGCCTGGCTGCCTGCCCTTTGGGAAGATGGTGCTGAAGATGGGCCCCTCCCTGGGACCTGGCACGCCCAAGCTGGGAGGTGGGCATAGGCCCTTTGGTGGCCAAGTCTCTGGCATACTGTTCCTTTCTGAAGCTGGCAGCTTGGGGAGTCTCCCCCAGAACGGTTCCTGGAGTGGGGTGGGGTTCACCTGGGAATGTCACAGTGCTGCTTCCCTGATTCTGGTGCCTCCTATCTCCAGAGTGCCAGGTCCACGCCCTCTAGCAGCACACCCAGCTCCCGCCCAGCCTCCCTGGGCTACAGTGGAGCTGCCGGACCCCGGCCCATCACCCAGAGTGAGCTGGCCACCGCCCTGGCCCTGGCCAGCACTCCGGAGAGCAGCTCTCACACGCCAACTCCTGGCACCCAGGTATGGAGAGAGAGCCGGAAGATGGAGGCTGGGCCCCCAAGGGAGAAGCTCCCCAGCGGTAGAATGGGTTAACCTTTGCTGGCCCTGGTGCTCGATCTGGTTTGAACTGAACTCTGCCCAGAGCCCTGGTGGTTTTCTCAGCACATACCCCCCTCCCTTGCCTTTAGGGCTCAGAAGTCTGGGGTTCAGCACAGTCCTGATTGATTCCTCCTCCTGGGAGTTCAGAAGACCCTCCCCTCCCATAATGTGCTCTTTCTCCTCCCTGACAGGGCCCAGCCATCACTGGCTTAAGCATACCTGATGATGTCCGCTTAGGCTTCCAAGGCCATCTCTCCCAGTGCTGGGTCCTAGGCTAGGTCAGGGGCTCAGTTCCATTTCCCTGGAGTGGAAGAGGATGGAACCTTTTCTGCTCACATAGCGAGCTTTTAGGTAGCTCTGTGTGGTTGTCTCACGCAGGCCTCTATTGGGAGGCAGTAGGTGGGCACCTAGGGGCACGATGGGGTGATGTGACAGCAGTGGGTGTGTGCTGGGAGACGGAGATGCCTCTGAGGGTGGCACTAACCATTGATTTGTGTCTAGGGCCATTCCTCAGGGACCTCACCCCTGTCCTCTGGTGTCCAGTCAGGGACACCCATCACCAACGATCTCTTCAGCCAAGCCCTGCAGCACGCCCTGCAGGCCTCTGGGCAGCCCAACCTTCAGGTCAGTTTCCACTAATGCTGTCCATGCAGCTTTTTTGTCCTCTCTGGAGGGCCTTCCCACTTGGCGTGCTTCACTCTAGGGACAGCTGGGGCATGGCAGAGTGACAGGCGCTCCCAGCAAGGGCAGTTGTTCCTATGGCTTCCATAGCTGTACCCAGTGACCCTGGCCTGACTCCACTGACCACCTGGCTTGGATACGTATGGCAGTTTTAGTCAAGGAGTCATTCATTCATTCTGTGAGCATTAACTGAGTGTGGAGCAGGTGTATCCCAGGCCTGGCTCCAGCTCCTGGGGTAGAGACGAGCCAGCCCTCGTCCCTGCCCTGGAGGGGCAGCAGGGAGTTACTGAACCGGGGGAGCCAGAGGGCGAGAAGCCCAGCCCAGGCTTGAGGTGAGGGCCTAGTTCAGGCAAAACTCTTCTGAGGAGGGAGTGTTGAAGCTGATTGTCAAAGAATTAGTTAGAGGTTAGCAGGCAGGGAAGGGGGTGTTGGAGGTGGGGGGAAGGTGGCCTGTTTGAGGGAATGTGTGGAGGTCCGTGTGACGTACTCAAAACTGCAAGGCCAGCAGGCAGTGTCCTGGTGAAGAAGATTCCGAGGTGGAGCCGGAGAAACAGAGCAGGAGCCTGAGTTGAGGGCCTTGAGTGGCAGGGTGAGGGGATTAGCCTTGACCCTGCAGTCACCAGGGAGCCATGGGAGGTTTTCAGCAGAGAGTGACACCATCCGCTCTGCTTCATGGAAGGTCACCCTAGCCGCTAAGTGGGAGACCCAAGGGGTCAATGATTTCTTCTGCACCATCTGTCTGCTCCACTCTCTTTCCTTTGCTCCTCATAGTGAGCCTGGGGGGGTGAGTGTCATTTCTGGAACTTATCCAGGGTCATACAGCCTTTGAGTGGTAGAGACAGGGTTCCAGCCTGTGTGGTTTTGTCTACCCTGTGTGGCCGCAGTGGACAGTGAGGGGCACAGGAGCAGAACCCATGGACAGCTTGTCTTTTCTGTTCCTTCACCTGCCCCAGCTAGAGGCCTGTCCCCTCTGCTCTCCAGCTCGGGAGCTTTCACCGGCTCCACCTGGTCTGGAAACCGAATCCGAGTTGGTTTGTGTGGTTTTTTAAAAGCTCTCTACATCCTCACCCTTGCCTGCCTGCCTCTCTGAATTTGCATCTTTTCACTACAGCCTTCTTCCCACGTGTGAACACATTGTTTTCCCTAAGTTATGCACTTCCCTCCTTCATGACATAGAGATAGTAATGAAGCTTTGAAAGTACTAAAGGGAAATGTGGGTTACTTTCTTTAAACCCTTATAGTAGAGAAGGCCTTTCATAGCTGAAAGTCAAAATCCAGGAGCCATTATATAAAGAGTGATAAATTTTGAGTTCATAAAAGTGAAAATTTTTCATAGCAAACCAAACCAAACTGTAGGAACACGCCTTCCTGTCTCCCACTGAAAGGACAGACCTCAGCAAGTCTCTGTAGGATTCCAACTAAGCTTCTGCCTTGTCCTGTCTTTCTGCAGAGCCAGTGGCAGCCCCAGCTGCAGCAGCTGCGTGACATGGGCATCCAGGACGATGAGTTGAGCCTTCGGGCCCTGCAGGCCACTGGCGGGGACATCCAAGCAGCCCTGGAGCTCATCTTTGCCGGAGGAGCCCCATGAATTCCCTGCTCCTCCTGAGCCCCCGTAAACTGCCAAGGCAGCTGCCCATGGGAAGCACTCCTGAAGGTGCCCCAGCTCTCCTCTCCCCAATACACCTGATGGTCGACCTTCTGCTTTGTCCAGTGCTTGGCCTTTCTGGCTAATCTGAGCTGGTGGAGGCAGTGGGGCAAGCATGGTGTGTGGGTCTTGGTGCCGTGGCATCAGGGAGCGGGGCTGGGCCCTGCTTCTGGGCCCTGGGTGGAGAATTTTAGACCCATGTCATGGGTGTGTGATGCCCACATTCTCTTTTAGAAGAAGTTTCCAGTGATAGCCCCCCAGACCCTTTGGTGCTGTGGGGTGTGGCATCCTCAGGATGTGCCCGAGGCTGCCATCCTATCTCCTGGGTGGCTGCTGTGTTATAGCTATGGCCAGAAGAGGCCTGTGTTTCTGAGATGACCACAGTCTGGGGAGTGGCCAGGTAGTCTTTCAGGGGAAGCAAGTAGGGGCAGCTTACCCTGCACATTGCTTCCTCTCCCAAAGGCTTCCAAAAGATTCCTTGTTCCTCCCCTGGCCTCACCAGGCGTTCTTTGATGCCTGTTCTGTAATGATGCCAGAATCCAGGCCTCAGAGCTGTGCCAGGAAGCAGGGCCCTCTTCTCTGTCCTGAAGGCATAAATACAAGAGCAGTTAAATAACAATACTAAACAACACCACCAACACGAACAGGGCTCAGCTTTCATATTGAAGAGAGGGCACCAACCCCCAAGCTGCTGCTCCATCTGCCTGAGCTCTCCTTCTCCTTGGCACACCGTTCCCTGCCGCATCACAGACGTGGCCAAGTTGAGCGAGTGGGTTTCATGTGCTTTGAATACTTTGTCAGGAAAAAATCCTTCCGCTCAGATGGTGTTTCGGTGGAAAGGAGATCAGAGGTCTGCTCCTGTCCTGAGCCTTTGGCAGATGTTCCATCTGCAGCATCTGCGATCATGGTCATTTGGCTTCTGCTTTTCACCTCCTGGGACAAAAGGTTTACCACTTACAAGGACAAATTACTCTATCCTTTGTTCCCCAGAAGTGTTTACCCCTTAGTCCCCTTTCTGCCCCGAGGGACCGCACAGAACAAGCCTGCTCCCTCTGCTCCACTGGCAGGGCTTCAGTTAGGGAGACTTGCCTCTCTGACCTGTCCACCTGGTTTTGGTCCCCAGCACATCCTGTTCTCTCTGGATGACCTCCAGCTTATCAGTGATACTCCTAAAGGGAGGTACGCAGGAGGACCCACTAGTCCAGGTACAGCCTGAACAGCACATTGTACTTTCCTTCCTCCAGAAAAGATGAAGTCTCTCCACACTTCCCTCTTCATCCTAGAGTTAATGTTGAGAGGTGTTTGCACTGGCTGAAAAGACTCAACTCACCAGGCTTCTTGGTGCCAGGCCTCTTTGTGCCTCAGTGGTCTGCCTGGAGCCCAGCTGCCTCCTTGTGGTTGTGAGCAAAGACCAGGAAGCTCTGTCTTGAACCCGATGTCTCTGGCTTGTTTGTGGTGTAAACAAAGGCCAGTTCATCCTCATGGGCCTGCCTTGGTCAAATGGGGCTGACACAGCCCTTCTTGTCCTCATGATACAGCCCACCTAGAGCTGATTTCCATTCTGTGGCAACTTGCACCCCGCCCCCAGAGACCGACTGCAGGGGCGCTGGGGCTCCTGAACTCCCCTGCCTCATTATGCTGCGGAACATTTGGGTAACCCTGCCCTGTCCCTGGAACTGATCCCCAAATGCCAGTTACACTGCTTCCCAGAATTGAACCATCCCCACGACTTCCCTTTCCCTTCTTTGTCAGCTGCTTCCTCCAGGGCCTTGGCAAGCTGGCTTTGCTTCCTGTGGCCATGTTTTAAATAATATATGTTAGCTCTGATAAGTGCCTCCACTGAGCCTGGGTCTTTCCATGGGCCAAGGACTCCTTCCTCACCATTGTCCCCTTCACCCTTTCAGCATTCATTCAGTCTCCACTCTGTGCCAGGTAAACATGATGGTGTCCTTGTTCTCACAGAGCCACATCGTTGGTAAGACAGACAGGTTTACACTAACACCTGATGAGAACCAGGCCAGGCAGGTCTAGTGGGTTAGGGCCTCATAGGAAGGGGAGCTCACTTGGGTTAGGGTGGGGTGTGTGTGTGAGGGAGGGCTTCTTGGAGAAAGCGGCATCTAAGCTGAGACCTGAAGGTTGAGGAGGAATTGGGCAGGAAGGTGTCCATGCAGAGTGGGGTGGGGGCAGGGGGAACACGGCTCCTGTAGCCTTGTGTGTCAGGGTGGATTGTGAGGTAGGGAGGGGCTAAATGGTTTGAAGCCATGTAAGGAGTTTGCACTTAGCCTAAGGACGATGGGGAGTCACAGGAGTATTTGAGTCAGAGGAGAGAGTCAGCTTTGCGTTTTAGAAAGGTGTGTGTGAAGAGATGGGGAGTGGGGCAAGCTTGAGGAAGGGGCACCAGTGAGGAAGCTGTGATCCACTTGGAGCTGATAGTGGGCTGACCTGGCAGTGTGGCAATGCAGGAGAGGAGAGGGTGGGTGGAGAGGGACTTTAGGAATTCACTTTGATGTCACATCTTGGGAAAGGTGAGTGTACTATTAGCTCCATTTATCAGATGGGGACACCAAGGTTGAGAGGTGATATCATCTGTCCACAATTTCATGGTTGGGCGGTGGTCAAGTTCATCTTAGAAACTCAGGTTTGTTTTACTCCAAAGCTAGCACCCTTTCCACTGGTGCCTGTGGCTTCTGAATGTGGAGGAGTGTGAGGTGGTGCTGGGTCTGATCAGGCTGAGGAACTTGGGCTTTTTCCTGAGGGCAAAGAGCACCCCTTAGATGGCTTTAGGCAGGGCAGTAGGGGACCAGACTGTGAGCTAATCTGACAGCTGCCTGGGGGCTAGATTTGTGGGAAGTGAGATTGGGAGTGGGAGACCGGCTAGGAGGCTCACTGCCTCCAGATGGGACATGGTGGGGGCCTCGACTAGAGCTGCAGCAGCGGGGCTGGGAGGAGGGAGGGATGTGAGATGTGAAAGACAGACTAGATCTGGGGGGTGAGGGAGAGGGAGGAGGCAGGCAGGAAGTGAGTGCGTAGATGGTGGTGCAGCAAGAATAAGGGTTTGGGCCTGGGCTTTAGAATGGAAGACCAGTTTTGGACACGTTGAGCTTGAGGTGCCATGGGACAGCTAGTTGGGGATGTCTTGTAGACAGTTGGATGTTTCTAGGCTGGAGATAATGATCAAGAAGTTTTAAGTTGAAGACTGTGTTAGGTCTGTGTTATGTGAGAAGGGAATTCAGCGTTTCAGGGAAAGGTAGAGGAAAAGGGACACCCACTAAGGAGTTAGCCTTTATAGGAAATGGTGACTGATGGACACAGAACATGGAAGGGGGTGGGTTCTGCTGCTTCTGGAAAGGCAAGAGCAGGAGTCATCAAAGCTGATGGAATGGAAGGAACTGGACAAAGGGCATGGTCAGTGGTGTGAGATGCCACAGAGAAACCTAGTAACAAGGGCTGACCTTGGACTTGCCAACTTGAGCCATGGTGACCTCGGGAGATGTTACAGTGGAACCAGAGCCCAATTACAGGGGTTGAGGCCTGAGTAGTTGGGGGCAGTGGAGGCAGAGAGGACAGAGAACTCTGGGGAGCCTTGCCGGTGAGAGGCTGGAGGGGAGATGGAATTGAAAGTGAGCTTTTGCAGTTCAGCAGAGGTGAAGTTGGAATTGATCATGAGAACTTTTCTAGGAAGCTAAGGGGGAAAAAAAAAGACCCCGAAATAGAATATGCAAATATGCTGAGACGGGTGAGTTTTCTGAACAGATCCCTTCTCCTGATATAACTCAGATTTGTCTGGGCTGGCATGGGCTGGGCTGGCACAGCTTGCTGGGCACATGGGCCCGGGTTCTGCTCCTTGCCTCAGCCCCATCTGGCCTGGGCCCCAGACCAAGCTCTCAGAGCCCTACCCTGAGGTGGCGTCTTTTTGCCTCTCCACAGGGCAGGGAACATTTAGTGAGGATGTTGGGGGATTTATTTAGGCCTCCCTCTCTCTGCTTACCCAGCCTCTCCAAGCCCCCTCTGGCCCTGGGCTGGGGTTAGGTCAGCTTGGCTGTGCCCCTGGTTTCCCTGGGCCCCACCCTCTCTGGCTCTAGTAGGCTCTGCAGTTGCTAGTAGCAGAATTCGGCTTCCTCAATGCTTGAAATGCGTTTTGCAGAGACTCAGGCACTGCCCTACTCAACCCTGGCAAAGTGGCTAACAGCAATGCAGTGCAGTAGTGCTCATTTATCAAGCACCCTCTCTGTGCCAGTCATTGAGCTGGGCTTTCACATGTGCCATCTCAGTTGATCCTCGTCACAGCCCTGAAAAGTAGATATTATTATCCCCATTTACAGATGAGTGCTTCTTGTGAACAGGACGTGACTGTGCCGGGAAACTGGCCATTCCAGGGCTTGGGTGGGATTGTATCAGCACGATTCCATCAGTGTACCCACCTGGGGCCTTGTGCCTGGCTGGCAGGCCTGGAAGCCACTCAGAGGGTTGAAGGGTCTGCTCACCACTCATCCTTCCTGGAAGTGGCAGCTTGAGCCTTGGAGGGGAATCAGGCTTCTAAGCAGACTAACCAAGGGTTAGGTCTCTTCCACAGACAGCCTGACCTCTTGGAGCCTCAGTTGTGTCCTGTTTGACATTTTCCCTCCATTTATAGAAGTGGATATTGACAATGTGTATATCAGAGATACCAGGGTACTCAGAGCTGGACTGGTGACTGTTCCAGATGA
This sequence comes from Tapirus indicus, assembly GCA_031878705.1. Classification (NCBI taxonomy): domain Eukaryota; kingdom Metazoa; phylum Chordata; class Mammalia; order Perissodactyla; family Tapiridae; genus Tapirus; species Tapirus indicus. The sequence continues at coordinate 63,846,678 of CM062918.1, read as the reverse complement.
CTGATGGAGTCAGGATCCTGACAACGAGGCAACACTAATAAGAGGGACAGGAACAGGGACAGTCTAAGGTCCTGTGGTGGAGACTAGAAAACCAATTGCTCTCAGGCAAGATGGGGTCTCATTTCTTCCCTTCCTGGGCCCAGATTCAGACTCAATCTTTCTCAACCAGAGTCCCAGAAAACCACTACTGATGGATGGGAATTGGCTTGAGGATGACCCTGGCCTGAGACCAGCAGGATTTAACAGCCCGGTGTCTCAGCCCAGTAAGGCAGTGCCTTTGGAGGGGCTGTAATTGGGAGTGAAGAAATCAGTCTTTCCAGCCCTTTACTGCTCAGCCTCTCCTCTAGGTGTTGTGTTCTGGTCTGATACCCGATCTTTGAAGGAGATGGACACAAACCAGACTGCCTAGCCCCAAGGAGGGTTCCAGTAGAAGTTTGTTAAATGACTGACTGATGATGTCCATCCTAGGAATCAACCAGGATTAAAGAGACCAAGCAAAGCCCCATGAGGGACCTAGTTGGAACCGGGGTTATTTACCCTCAAAAAAGAGTGTATTTAGATGGGCATGACCTCTGTGTTGAAATCCCTGAAGGGCTCTATTCCAGGAAGAGGAATTAGATGTAGGCTGTATGGCCTTGGAGGACAGATTTAGGACCACTGGGTGGGAGTCTTCTGCTGGGGAAGAAGGCTTTGTGTCAGAGCTAAACAAGATTGGCAAGGCTGCCTTGGGGGTGAGCACTTCGTCACTGGAGGTATGTAAGCAGAGGCTGCATGACTGCCATAAGGCCTATGGTGAGGGGCTCCCACTGACTGACCTCAGAGTTACTTCTAATCCCAGGAAATAGGATTCTTGGGTCACTGTGTCCATGAAAGGATTACATCAGAGCTGGGAGGGTCCTGGTACGCCTTCCATCCTGCAGAGATGGTTTTAAAAGCATATTTATTTCAACCTACAAACAAGGAAATGCACAAGCTAGAATGAGAAAGCTTTGTCCATCTCTGGTCTTGATAGGAGATAGACCAGAAGAGCTGCTGCTTTAGCTCCTCTTTCTTATTTTATAAACAAAGAAATGGAGGCCTGGGCTGGAGCAGGGCCTTGTTTAAGTTGGGTCAGTGGCCAAGCTGGGACTTGATCTTTGGCCTCCCAGCCATATCTAGTCAGGAGACTTTGTTAATCTAGATGGGTTCCACATGACTCCCACGAGAGCCTGCTCTGCCTCAGGCCCTGGGCACTGAGAATGGAGGCTCAGAGATTGGGGGGTGGGGTAGGGTGGGGTGAGGGGTGGAGTTCATCTCCAGAAAGGCTTGGGAGTATAGTATATGTCTACACATTTAGTCTCTGCTAAGACTCCATTCTGTTCTGGAGCGGTCACCAGGTGGCGCTCCCACCACAAGCCCAGTGCCATGTGGGCAATCTTGGGGCTAAGGATGCTGGGCTGCCCCTGGAAGGAACCGGTCATGTTTTTAGGTGAGCTAAGTGCCCTGATGGAAGGAGAAAAGGTCTGTCTCTTCTCTGCCAATCTCCTTTCCATCACTGAATAGCCCCCTGTGGATTTTTACATTTTGACTCCATTTGGCTGGCCAGACTCTGATCTTGGCAATTTAGGGTAGGGCCAATAAAATAAAAATGTGTCTAGAATGACTGGGACAGAGAACAGAGATGCAGCAATAGGATGCTGCTGGGAAGTGTTGACTCTCAGGACTAAGAAGGGTGGTGGCAACTCTGATTAGTTCTCCATTTAGGGTGGGCTGAGCAGACATCCAGGAGAGGGTGACTCTGAGCTGGCCTAGGAGGAAGAGGCACGCTTGGATAGGTAGGGAGGGCAGGCACTTGAGGGGAATGTCCTGGTGGAGGTTTAGGGGTGGGCAGAGCACCAAGAAAAGGGTGAGGTCTACACGTAGTACCAGGGCCTGTGCAAGCTGAGGCGGCTTTCCCTGTGTGCCTCAGGCCACATGCCTGAGGTCCTGCCCTCAGCCCTGACATGGTCTTCTGAGAGTTGGGTCAAATACACTAAGGCTGTTGTGTCCATGCCTGTGCCTGTGAGAAAGTCAGGGGTCTAGGCACAGTGAGCACACAGTAAGTTGGAATTCCCAGATGTGGCCTACGTGATCATAAAGATCTTATTTTTGAATTATTTGCCAATATTTTAAAACTGGGAGTTTCAAAAAAATCAGTTTTCAGCTGCTCTTGAAAAATCAGCCTGCCTATCACTGGGTATACTTTGCCATGGTCCCCATGGCTGGAGCTGAGTAGCAACTGCCCTGTAGACAGAGCATGTGCCCTCCCAGTGTTCCCCAGCCTCGCCCCCCATACCCTCCTCTCCCCGATTCACTATTCTCAGGATCTCTCTGGTCTCTGCCCCCTGTAGTGGGGAGGGGGGGAGGGACAGTAAGAGTTGCTATTGTTAGGAGCCAGAAGGCCCAGGTGGGCACCAAGCTCTGATGCCTTATAGCAGGGGTGGGTCTAGCTTGAAGGGGCTGTTGTGGGCATCCTTATACCTCCCTCAGGCCTCTTGTTAGGGATGGCTCACTCCTTTGAAGACCAAGTGCAGCCATGGGATCAGGGCTGAGGAGGGTGTCAGAGGAAGCTTGGAGAGTGGAGGAATGCTCTGAGTAGGGCCCTGAAAGGCTTTGCTGGGAAGGGCTCCCAGGGCCTCTGCTGCTGCTTCGGAGCCATGAACCTCAGTCTGTGTGTGTGCATTTCTCTGATTCCCCAAGGGGCCTTCTTGGATTTGGCTGTGCCTCAGCTGCCCACAGAGAAGACCCCTTCAAGGTATTTTTCTCCTAGATAGGAGCCCCTGCATCATTTCTTTCTCCCAGCCTCCTCCCCTCACTCCTCCATATGTGGAGACATGGGGATGGGGAGGGCAGGAATGTGCCTCCCCCTCAGACCTGTCAGCATCCACATTTGTTGCTTCCTTTGCTGGTCCATTTCCCGTCATTGGCTCTGAGTGGGTATTGTGCCCTGTCTTTGGTCCAGGCCCAAAAGCCAACCTAGGCCTCCAATGAGACAGGCAGGCTTCTGTGAGCACCTACACCATTCTGATGGGATTTCCCTATGCTGCCTGAGGCAGGGAAGTCCATGCCTAAACTCTGGTCCTGTGCTCCCGCAAACCCCCGGGTACCTGCTCCCCTCTATGCCCACAGTCTAGCTGCCCTCTCCCTCCACAAAGCTACTGCCCAAATTATGGGCCCAGTTCTGCCTCCCCTGGCTGCCTGTAGCCAACTGGGAGTGGCTGCCATCTGGCCCTGGCCCTTCGCCCCTAGGTTGGCTGGCTCAGGAGTGCCCATTGGTGGTGAAGCAGGTGCTGAGCTGGGCAAGGAGGAGCTCATCCAGAGGCAACCCTGGGACATGAGGTGGGACAGTCTTCAGCACTTCAGCCTGGAAAAAAAATCCCCTGGCATCTGCCCCAGTTTCCATCTGCTCTCCCCTTGCTCGGGAGGCTGAGCCTGGCCCCTGGCCTCCCTTCCTGTCCAGCACCTGGTAATCTGGGCCCTGTCTGGATCTTTCTGAGGGTCATGTCTATCCAGACTCCAGCCACACACAGGAGGCAGCAGCGAAAGGGTGTGTTGCATTGACAGCATTATGATACAGAAGATAAGGCTGTGGGCACAGAGAGACTGCCTGAGCTTCAATCCCAGCCCTTCTCTAACTAGCTGTGTGACCTTGGGCACATCACATTCCCACTCGGTACCTTGGTTTCCTCGTTTCCAAAAGGAGCCCAAAACAGCACCTACCTGATAAGATTGTGAAAATGAAATGAATTGAAATAAGGCTATGATATGTGCACAGCACATAGTGACCTCAGCAGTAGCTATTGCTACTGGAGTCAGAAAACCCAGGTTCCTGGCTTCCCCAGCTGACCTTGGGCAGATCCCTCTTCCCCATTTCCTTCTCTAATATGGGGTTATGCTCTCTCCTCAGTGAGGGGGAGAATGTAAGACTGAAAGGGATAATGTGGGTGGAAGTGGGTTGTGTGTTGTGAGTTGCTGTGCATGTGGGTAGTGTCATCATTAATTCTGAATTCTCAGTTCTTAAAGGCAGGGGCAGGTGATTTCTTAATTTGCTTACCTTTGCAGAGAGGGCATACTGGGGGCCATACAGCTCAGCAGATGCGGCCCTGGGCTGGAAACAGTGTCAGTCTTGGAGGCTAGCCTGGGCCTGGCCCTGCTGCTGGCTTCAGGGCCACGGGCTTGGGTGCATGCCTGGGGAGGGGCTCTTCGACTGTCCACAGTCTCCCTGTCTTTGGGGCAGTGTACTTCTGGGCCTCATGAAGCTGTTGGCCCCACTCAGTGGACCAGGAACCTAGCTCTGCACTATCTTTGGAAGCATCTTGATTTCACCTTTTGGCCTGTTGGGGGTGTCTTGGGGCTCTGAGGGAAGAAGGAGGGGATAGCTGGAAACAAAATATGGAATGGTAAAGTAAAACTTCCTGGTAACAAAATTTCCCTGGTCGAGGAGCAGGGCAAAGGGCTAGGGCTGGGGCTGGGGCCAGGGCAGCCTGCTTCCTGTCTTTGCTGGTGTCTGCACTGTGTGAATCAAGTCCAGCTAGGTGTGTGGGTCTGGGAGGCCCACATGCACCTCTGCTACCTCCTCCCCACTCTCTCCTCTCAGTGCAGCCCACCTGGGGATAGGCATCCAGTAAGCACTGGATAAGTGGATTTCCCATCCATGGTTTCCCAGGCACAAGCAGAGGTGGAGGGTCTGGGCCCTCGCTGGCCTGAGGGAGAGGAGACTACTTTACAAAAGGCAGGCATGTGGCTCTGAGAGGATGAGCTGATGGCAGAGCTGCCGGGGCTACTCAGGTGACGGCAGAGGGACTGCACCCTGCAGGGGGTTACCACTGGGTCATCAGGTTGCCTGCAGAGCTGAGCCCTATGCACTTGGTGGGCAGAGATCTTCGAAAGCTGGTCTGACCCTGCCTCCCAGACAGTGAGCCCTAGGCATGCAGAATGCTCCATCTCTTTCTACTTGGGGAAGGGGCCTTCTTCATTATATCCCCCTCCACTCGCATGGAAATGAGTTTGGATTTTCTGAGCACACACCAGCTGGCTGGGGGGAGGCAGCCCAGAAGGCTGCTGGCTGGGGAAGGGAGGAGAAGGGAGAAGGGAGGGGACGCAGCCAGGCCAAGATGAAAATCCCCAGTGTTCTCATAGAAGAGCAATGATGGGGTGCTGAGTGCTCCCCACAGCTCATCGACCCTCTGTCTGCCCTCCCTCCCCCCTTAGGGGAAAGTATCTTGTTCCTGCTTGTAGGCTCAGAGGGAGCAGTGTCCACTCAGGCCAGCCCATCTTCTGAGAACCACAGCCCTCGGGTCCAGGCCACTTAGCTGGCCATGCGAGGTTGCGTGGTAGTAGCCTTTGACTACTGCCCTCGAGAGAGCCTTCCCGACTTCTAGGCCAATCCTTTCATGGGCTGGGGAGAGTGGCTCTAAGGCCCTGAGAGCGGACCATAAGTCTGTCCTGTCCCCGCCCGCCCGGGTTCTCCCGGTGGAGTTGCCGGGGAGGGGATGGCGAAGGTTTCTCGGGCGGCGGGCACCGCGTGCCCCTTGCGCAGCCGGGAGGCGGGGAAGGCTGCCGGGGCGGGGGAGGGGCGGGGTGGGGTCAGGCGTTGACTCCGCCTCCTCGCGCTGGGATCAGCCTGCGGTCGGGCGCTGGCTCAGTCTAGTCTGCTCGCCGCTGTCTCTCCCGGGCCGCGGGATGACACCGCCTCCGCCCGGATGCGCCGCCCTCGGCGCCCCGCGCGCCCGCGTCCCCGGCCGGCTGGCTCGGTCCGGGTTCCCGCTGCGGCTGCTGCTGCTGCTGTTCTGGACGGCCGCCACCACCCAAGGCCACCAGAGGAACGGACCCCGCATCTCCGCTGTCTGGAAAGGTAGGTGGCGCCGCGCGGCCGGCGGCGCGCGGGATCGGACGCCGCGCGGGGCGGGTGCGGAGTGTGCGGCACCGGAGGGAGTGCGTGAGCGCGGCTCTGCGGGTCCCCGGCTGTCCCCGCGGGGAGCGTGCGGGTCTGGGTAAGTGTGTATGTCTGAGCTGGCGCGCCGGAGCGGGCTGTAGCGCTGCAGCGAGCGAGCGGCGGAGGCCAGAGCCCGGGTTAAGTCGCTCCAAGTCCGCTCGCAGCCGGGAGCCGCAGCGCCGGGGCGCAGGGGGAGGGAGCGGGCCCCTCTCTTGGCTTAGAGCTGCCCTTGGTTCTGCAGCGCCGGGGCCTGTGTGCAGGACCCTTTCTCCCACCGGGACCCCCACCCAGGTCCCCTCTTCCTGAGCTGCGGGCTCCGCCGTCGCGCCCGGCGCAGGCTGGACCGGCAAGGGGGGCGCGGACCCCTTGCCGCCGCAGCTGCGCTCCGGCTGCGGAAACAAAGACCCCGCTGCCTGCCCCCGCCCTCGCCCCGGCCCCGAGCGCGGGCCGGGTAAAGGGGTGGGCACCCTAAGACGAACCGGGACACGATGCGGTGCGGAGGCTTGGGGCACCTAGGTGCTGCCTCTGCAATGCCAGGACCGGCCGCTCCCCCCTTGTCCGCACGTGGCAGTTGTCACCAGGAATCGGCACCAGCGTTGGGGGCAGTGCCCGTTGGGTGGGGCGCGGCTGTTGGGGCCCCCAGGCAGCGGAGCTGAGGCAGGGGTGCAGTTTTTAGGCCGCGATGGATATGTGAACCTGAGGGACCGGAGTCTCCCACAGGGGCGCCTCAGTTTAGAGCTTTTTACAATGGGACAGAAAGCCGGCTAGGTGGGGGTTTGAGGCTTTCGGCAGCGAGGGACTGAGCTCCCCGCGCCCTGCATTGCACACAAATGCCTCCCTGCCCCCCGGCCGACTGGGCCCTGTCCCCAGATTTGGAGGCCCCTGCAGCCCCCCTGTAGTGGTGGCGGCCTTGCGGTGGGGGTTGGGGGACTGGCCGATCTGGCCCCGCGGGAGCCCTTTGATGCCTGAGGCAGTTTGCGGGGATTGCCTGAGCCTGAGCGTTATCTGGGGCAGGTATTCTTAGCAGAGAGAGGAAAAAACCCACACACAAGATGAGTGGCCCCAACTGCGGCTGCAGCAGAGGGAATGTGACTTGCCCAAGGTCACTCAGCAGTGTGTGAGCTCACGGTGCAGACTGGGGGCCCGGATCTGGCACAGGACTGGTGCGGGTTCTGGGTTAGGGAGGAGAGAAGGATTTAGGCAGTTTTTTGGCCATGAAGGAGGGACTCTGGGGGCCAGCTCTGCTACCCAGACAGAGGTATTCCTGGTGGACATTCCTAGTCGTGGTGGACACCTGCACACGCCTCAGTCATACCAGCTCCACCCCAGGCTTTTCTCTGCTTTCGCTCAGTCCCCTTGGCTGTCCTGGAGAGCACAGCATTTGGGCATTGTGAAGAGGACAAATGGCCACATCTGAGTGTTCTGGAATCTCCTCCTGTACCAAACCCCTTGCATTTGGTTCTGCTTGCCCCTATCCCCCAGTCTTCCCAAGACTTCTCCCCCCACATAATGCACCCCCACCTCTTAGCACTTAATGTGTACCTCTCCATCTCAGGCACTTAGTCCGCACCCTGAGGCTATTTAAAGCTGCCGTCAGTCCTCTTGCCCACTTTCAAAGCTCCCAACCCAGCTCCACCTCTCTTCCCCTGCATTCTGTTCACTACTGTAGCTACACTGGCTGTGCTCTGCCAGCCCCTCACCTATCCTGTCCAAGGGCAGTCTGTGGCCTTCTTCACCCGTGCCAGGTGCCCCACTGGCCAGACAGACCCTGCCATCCGCCTGTCCCCCAGGACCACCAGCTGGTGATGGTATGCCTGGCTGACAGCTGCCTTCTGTTTCCTGTGGGGTGACACATGGCAGTCGGACAGGAATGGGCTTGGGCATGGCAAACCCAGGAGTAGGTTGAGAGTAGGACCCTCCCAGCCTTGCTGTAGTGTAGGCCTAGGTCCTTGTCCTCCAGTGGGTCGGGGGTCCTGGCAGGGAGTGGCCTCCAGGAACAACTAGATCAAGGATAATGGTGGTTCTGGTGCCACTTCTCTTTGAGGCATAGATTGGGGTTTTAGTTTTAAGGCAGGATAGGTGTGGGGACTGGAATCAGTATGAAAGGTTCTTCTTTGTCATTTATTTTCTGTTGCTTGGACCCCTAAGCCCTAGAGAAAGATTAGATCAGGGAGTTCTGGGAGGGTCCCAGCCTGCACTTGTCAAGAGGTTGATGTCTTCCCAGCCTGATGAGTCCTGACCCAGAGCAGCTCCGGACAGCGAGAGGGATGTGCCAGCACTGACCTACTGGGTGCCCTTGAGCTCCGCACCTGTCTCTGACCCTCTGCGCTCGCCAGAGCAGGACAGGCTCTGGAGGTCGTCCTCCGGGGGCTGTCACTGACACACGGGCCAGTCAAGGATGTGAATGTGTGGGGCTGACCTCCCTGCAAGCAGGGGCCGGAGGGGAGTGGGTTGCACGTGAGGGCAGGAGCTTGGCATGCCTATGTAAGCTGTACATCCCTCTCCCATCCCATCCTTGTTTGGGGGAGATGGAGAAGCCCAGGAAGGTCCTGACCCCCAATGTCAGAGGTGAGCCAGCCTGTCCACAGCGAGAAACAGAGCCCAGTCCAGTCTCCACCTGCCCAGCCGGTTCTGCCCTCTTCCTTGTCCAATTAAACAACAGGATGTTATTGTTGACTTGGTTGCTGCTGGGGGAGCCATTATGGGGCCGCTCCCCAGGGCAGGGGATTGTTGTCACCTCCTCCAGGGGATGAGGTCACAGCTGGGGCTCCCCAAGCACCAGCATTTCCAGTGGAAATCCTTGCCCCCTTGGGGACTTCACTGTGCTCATCACCTTCAAGGTGAACTCCCCCTGCAGAACAGAGAAGGAGGGCGATTCCCAGGAGGAGAGGGGGTGTTTCCTAGGCTGGGAGAGATGGGAGAGATGCCCGGTGATGTCACCAGGAGCTTCCTGCCAAACTCTGTGGCCTCTCAGTCCCGGAGAGTGAAGATTCTGAGAGCAGCCTGGGGTGGGGTAGATGCTGGCCCAGGCCGCGATGACCATGGTGTGGGGAGAGATGGGAGGTTGGGAACCTGGTTCTGGTTCCAGCTCAGGCCTGATTTTCTGTGTGACTCTGGGCAAGTGCTTGTCTTTTTCTGAGTCTCAGTTTCCTCAAATGTCCAAATCAGGTGGAGGGAAGAGCTGGTACTTATCAGAGCATTAACCCCCTGGGAGTCCTGCCTGTCTGGGATGGGCAGAGGCTGTGGTGGCCTGTTCAAACATTAGCAGTGAGGAGAAATTGAAACCTAGGAAGTCAGGGGAAATCCTTGAGTTTTGTGTTCTTTCCTGTCTTTTTCTCTCCTGAGCCGAAGGCTGAGAATCGGCTGCAGGAAGCTGCTCGTTGGTTTGCGGCCTCAAGGGTGGACATAGTAATTCAGCATTTTTGACATTTGCTGGAGCCACCTTGTGCTGGTTTCAGCGCTGGGCTTGGGGATCCAGGGATGAGAAACCAGACAAGTCCGTAGGCTTCAGTGTAGATGGAGAGACAAACAGGCAGGTCAGCCTGGAGTTACAATGAAATGTGGCAGGGCCTGTAACAGAGGGCAGCGGTGGGAGTTGAAGAGGCACCTAACCCAGTCTGGTCCATCAGGGAGGGCTTCCTGGAAGAGGTGGTAAGCCAAGATGAGCTGGGGGAGGGGAGAGACAGGAGGAAGCACCTGATGTGACAGGATTTCAGACCCCCAAACTTGCAACTAGGACCAGGGAGAGGAGAGGAGCCAAGTGGGGGACCTCAAGAGGGAGATGTTGAGTCAGCTTGGTTCTGGGGGCTCCAGGAAGATTTCTTGTGGGAGGGAACATCAGAGCTGGGCCACAGCCAGCCCAGCAGTGGGGAAGAAGGACCATGGCAGGCAGGGAGGGCCTCCCATGTCACAGCTCCCTGATGGGAAGCTGGGGCTGGGTCCAGGGAGACAGGGGCTTTCCACCTGACTTCTGACTGTGGGGTTCTGCGGGTGAGGAGACCTGTCCCTCAGCAGAGACTCTCTGTGGGGCAGGAGCTCCCCCAGCACCAGCCAGACCCTGCCGGCAGGGGAGGGGCAGAAGCCCTTCCTCTGACTGGCTTCCCTTCCAGGAACCTTGGCCTCCTCGGCGGGGGTGGGTCGCTCCCCAGGCTGAGCAGCAGGGAGAGCTGGGCGCTCTTCTTGGAGGAGGGCCAGGCCGGGGCCCTTAATGTGCAGGTGAGAAGCTGAGGCTCAGCCCAGAGGAAGGGATCCCGTGGCCTGCAGGGGGCGGTGGTGGGAGTGGGTGGCCCTCCACTGGACAGCTGGGACCCCAGCTGATCTCTTGTCCTCCACCCCCGGGCCCTGTGTCCCTCATTTTAGCCACTGCAGGGCTGTCTGGCTGTGTCACAAGAGACTGACTACACTTCCCCTGCTCTGGTTGGCGGCTCCAGGGCCAGAAAGCTTCCCCTTCTCTTGGTTTCCTTTTTCAGCCAGGACTGCCTGCCCCAGAAGTCTCCTCTCTCCCAGGGTCGGGGAGGAAGGGGTCCTCTTGGAGCATGGAAGACTGTGGCCCCTTGTTGGCCCCTTCTTCAGAGAATGTGGGCTTCACCCTTCCCTAGCCAGCCCAGGCTATGAGGGACCAGGAGATCCATCCCCTCCCTGCCACATGGTACTGGGCTCCCCCTCCAGTCAGCCTCCAAGCCTTTTCCTCCCCCCCGGCTGGGCCCAGGTCTTGCTGTGTCTCCAAGACTGTGTTCCAGCCTCCTCAAGGCCCCTCCGTCCCTGCCTCCCCAGTCCTGCATGGTGGCGGGCCCCACTCCCACCTTATCTCCCACGTTTTTCCCCTCACCACTCCCCAGCTCCCATTTTTCTGCCTCAGGGCCGCTGTCCTGCTCCTCCCTCCCTGTACCCCATTCGCCCTCCTCCTCCTTTCTGCCATTTCTATCTCACTTCCTCTAAGGGACCTTTTTGGATGACTCCAACCCACACAGCCTGATGGACAGAGCTTAGGACGTCAGAACACAAACGTCAGAGATGAGCTGGGCCAACTACACGTTCCACAGATGGGGAAACTGAGGCCAGAGATGCCAGGGACTGGCCCAAGGTCACCCAGTCAGACTGGCAGAGCTGGGACCAGGGCTGTGTCTTCTGCCCCGAGCCTTCTCCCAGCCTCAGCTCTTGGCCTCCCTCCACTTGTCCGTCTGTCTTCATGCTCTGTCCCCAGGCTTGGGGCTCCCTTTCCTCCTTGGCCAGCTCAGCTGAGCCCTGGGTCTTCTTGCCCCAGTGCTCTCTGTTCCTAGGAGCCCCACTGGCCATGATTGTCCTTCCTGTAGGACCTTAGGTTTGGGCCAGCTCGACACACCCCTTCTCTTTTCCTCAGGGCAGCTGGGCCTTGGGTCTTGAGGGCAGGTTGATCTGTGTCACGGATTGGGCTAATCTGGGTTTAACCGTCACAGCAGCCTGGGATTAGGCTGATCCTGCTGTGCCTCCTGCACCCCCTTCAGTCAGGGGCTTGGGCTCTGTGCCAGCACCCAGGGGGCAGCCCTCATCGTGGAGGGCAGCCAGCCCCAACCCCCGTGCCTAGGTCTGTGTTTAGCTCTTCTGGGGGAGAGAGGAGGAGAAACCCTGGGTTTGCCCTTAGGGAGCACGCAGGTACCTGGAGAGGTGCCTGCTGCCTATGACTGGGGAGGGCACCTGGGGACATCAGGAACCTGTAGGTATAGCCAAGGACTATGACAAGAAGTGAGAGCAGGAAGGGTCTGTGTGGGGTAGTACAACCAAGGAAGACTTCCTGGGGGAGGGGGAAGAGCCAGGCTAGAGCGAGGGGCAGGGGTGTGGGGTAGGGGCAGAGTGTGTCACAGAGAGCTGCTCATACTGTTTGTCTTCTGAGCCTGGGGCTCTGGGCCAGCAGAGCGAGGAAGGAAGGTCCCCGTGATAAGCTCGGCACCCTGTCAGCGGCCCAGGAACCTGGTCTAGGATGTCTCCTTGTCTGACATGTGAGTTTGGCCTACCCCTGTCCTGCCCGTCTCTACTATCTGAGCTGCCCCCACTCGCCCAGCCCCGGCCTCGGCTTGGCCTGGGGACCGTGAAGTGAGAGGAAGGCCTGGCCTTCACCTTCAGGACCCCACAGTCCAGGTGAAATCCCACCAGGCTGTAATCTGAGAGAAGATGGTGTGTGCCAGATGGTGTGCAATACGGTCAGAGGGAGGACAGAGCTATGAGGGCTGGAGCAGTCTGGAACACTTCCTGGGGCCAGGGGGATTGAGGCTAGATCTTGAAGGACGGGTAAGACCATGTGCACAGAAAGAAGGGGAAAGGGCAATCCAGGGGAAGGGAGAGCACGAGCAAAGGTGTGGAGGTGGGAAGGAGCCATGGCAGAGATGAGCAGAGATGGGTGGGCCTGGACTGCCAGGTAGAGGAGTTGGGCCTTGCTGGGACGGGCAGTTAGGAGCCATGGTGGGTTCTTGAGCTGAGGAGCCAGGTGTGGAGGTGCGTGTTTCTGGCCAGTGCTGGCTGGGTGGGAACCTGGCTGGGCGGATAATAAAGAAGGGTTCGTGAGCACACTCTGTCCTTTGCTGTGGCCTGCCCCAGACCACACGGTGTTTTCCATTCTGGGCAGAGCTCTCGAGAGACTTATCTTCCCAATTAGTCATGCTGGTCAGCACTCAATGCCCTGCTGTACCCCCAGATCCCTTCCCCCCCGCCTTGGGCCTGCACACCCACGCTCACTTATACACGCTCTCTTTAGGGCATCATGGATGGAGGTCAGGGCTTCACTGGCCAAGTGGCCTCTGAACAGGCTCTAACCTCTCTGGACCTCAGTATCCTCATTTTTATGGGAGGGGCTGGCCTGGAAGCTTCCAAGGGCCCATCAATGGAGCACAGATCCAGAGTCAGCCTGCCTAGTTTTAACCTCCACTCCACCACTTAATAGCTGTGTGATCCTGGGCAAGTTACTCAGCTTATCTGTGTTCGCTGTCCTCATCTGTAAAATGGGGATAATGAGAGAACCCACCTCGTAAGAGTTCAGTGGCGATTAAATGAGTTAATATATATCTAAAAATCACTTGGAATAGTCCCTGGCACATAGTAAATGCTATGGAATGGTTAGGTGGTAGGGGGTATCATCATTGTCATTGTCATCCTCCTCCTCCTGCAGCATCTCTGATTTCTGATAAAATGCAGCCCTGGCAGCCCAGCCCCTGCCAGCTCTTCCTTACTAGCTCTACTGGCTGGCTGCCCTTGCACTGGGCCCCCTTCCACCCTCCCCACTGGTCCAGGCTAAGGCTGAGCTGGCAAACTGTCTCTTTCTCAACAGTCTTCCCGTCCTGCCTGCCTCCCTCTATATGGGGTGGTCTAGCCATCCTCTGCCCTCTCCTCCATCTCTGCCCTGGCTCTGGGCCCAAGGGCGGGCCCTGCCCTCTGCCCATCCTCTCCTTTGAAGGAGTCACCAGCTGACCTTGGCCTCACTTTGGGGCTTTTGGAAACTGCTGGGCCAAAGAACAGGCGGAAGGTGGACAGGACATGGCGTTCATCCTGGGCTTCCTGCCTTCCCTGGGCTTGGAGCCTCCTCCTTGCTCCAGTTGGGCCTCAGTGCCAGCCTTCCCTCCCTGAGCCCCCAAATCCAGCTTGGCTCAGCCTCCCCACAGCTTGTTCTCCACACTGCCCCTTCCCCCCAAGTCTTTGCCACGGGTGGTCTCCCCACCCATCAAGCCCTCTGGTCCTTCGAGCACAGTGGTGCAGCACAGAGAGCACACAGCCCTGGCTGGCTTGGAAGGGCCTGGCTTTCTTGACCGTAAAATGGGGATGCAGACTCTTGTCTTGCCTTCTTTGCAGGATGGTTGGGGGATTTGATGGGCTAGTTGGTGGAGGCAGATGAAGATGTGGCTTCTTCTGCTGCTTCCACCTCCAGAAAGCCGTCTCTGACTTCTCTATCACTCACAATCCCACACTTTCCCAAAATGACCCATGAACTTAACCCTGATTGTTTTGTGATTTGTTCCAAGAATCATGGTGGTTGTAAAACCTAGACCTTAGCAAGTATCAGCCCCTCCAATCCATAGGAGAGGAAACTGAACTGGAAGGCCCAGCTCTTGGTCACAGTCACAGCCAACCAGCTGCCCGGCTGCCAAGGGCAGCATGAGGCTTCTTGGAGCCAGGGCTGAGCCCACGCAGGAGATATTCTCCCCTCCTACCCACCGCTGACCTTGTGGGCGGGAGCACACTCCCCCCCAGCCCAGCACACAGCTGGCTGTTCCCTGGCTGATAAAGAGAGGCAGGCCTCTCACCCAGTGAGCTAAGGACTGCCTCGAGGGCCCGCCACCTGCCCCAGCACACCAGCCCTGACCCTGCCCAGCAGCTGTCTGGAACCTTGCCCTGCCAAGTGTTGCCAGCACCCCAACAGCAACCACAACCCCTCCTTAGCCCGGGCCAGAGCCACTCTGGAAACTGGGTTTCTGAGTATGAGGAGCGGCTTCTCACACCCTTGTCCCTGGCTATGTGGGGAGAGACCAAATCGATGAAACATTTGTTCCTTTGCCCTGACCCCAGTGGAAAGGTTTCCCTCCACCGCTCTGCTCTGACACAGCGGAGTTCCTCCATTCATCACTCCTTTGGATTTAAGGCTTTAATTGCTAAAAACCCCTGGGAGATCAGGGCCCCACCTGGAAGGTAGGTGAGTGGATCATTCCCTTCAGTTATCAGGCTATGACTTATCACCTAGTGGGCAAGGGAGGGAAAGGTAGGGAGCAGGATATGAGAGAGAAGGTGAGATACTACAGCAAGTCAAGAGGGATGTGGTCCTGGAGGGCTGGAGCTGGGTGATGGGTGGCGGAAACCCTAAGCTTTGGCCTGGCCCTGCCCCTACCTTCCTTGCTGTGTGCCTTGGGCCAGTGGCACAGCCTCTGTGGCCTCCGTGCCCCCTCAGCTCAGTGACTGTTAGATCTTCTCCTTTCCACCTCAACCTGTGGGGTGAGGGTTCCAAAGGTTGGAGAGGCTGCAGGCTAATTCCTGGGCCCCGCATGGGCCTTCCCTCATCTCTCTGCCAGGTATGTGGTAGGCAAGGGTGTGAAGTGGGCCAGGCCATGTAGGGTGGGGTGCAGCTGTGGGAGGAGCCTCCTGCCAGATGTGGAGGTTGGCCTGGTCCCTGCCCTGCACCCCGGGCCTCCCTGGCTGCCTGACTCAGGCGTTCCCTGAGGGGTGCCTGCATTCCTGCCGTTCTTAGAGCCTGCCTCAGTGCCCACTTTCAAAGGGTTCCTTGAGGTTGGCATTCAAGGCCCATTGGGTCAGTGGGTCAGGTTGGAAGGCTGTCCCTGCCGAGACCAGACCGTGGTAACAACAACTCCCTCATTGCAGCCCCCACTCTACCCTCCCCTTGAGCTGCCCTCCTCTTTCACAGGCAGTGAGGATATGGGGACAGCGGGGACCAGAAAGTGACAGCACCCAGAGCGGATGAGAGGAGCAGTGATGCTCCGCCAGGCAGGCCTGCTTTAGGAAAACCCACTCCACAGAAGTCCAGACTTGCCCCTGCCCGTCGGCCCCTGGGACAGTGCTGGGAGGGTGGGGGCCACGAGGGGAATCTGGTCCTATTCCTTCCAACAGGATCAGAGCCCCATGGCCAGCCTGGCTGGGGGGCTGTGACTCGGGGGGGACTACCTCCCACACCCAGCCATCTTCTTGGTCTTCATCTCCGGCTGGGGCTGGGCCTGGGCCTTGCTGGTCCTGCCACACGAGGAGGTGGGGGACTCAGAGGGGCCCTGAAGTCCGGCCGGGTAGAGGGCAGCTGAGTGTGCTTTTTCTTGGTCCAGAAGGAGCAAGAACTGGCTCAGAATCACATGGGGGTTGGGGGTCTTGTGCCTAGCCTGCCTCTGGGGCCACGCCTGCCCCATGTGCCCCTAGCCCCTTCCCCTGCCCGAACCCCTGGTTATTCTGGGAGCTTTTAGCTACCACTTAGTCAGCCACTAATGCGTCAGGCCGGGGAGTGAGGGGGGAGACACGGTGCCAGACGGTGCTCCTTTTAGACATCCAGGAGGGGAAGCAGAGGGGGCTGGTCAGGCAGGGGGAGTGGGGAGGTGGGGGGACGTTGGAGGAGGGGAGGCTTTCCCAACCTGACCAAGCTTGATCCTGGCCCTGCTAGAAGGGAGGAGCAGGCAGCAGTGGAGACGGACAGGGGACAGGCGGTGGATCAGTCTCTGACCCATCCTTGGGCCTTCTCTCCCCTCCCGCATCACACTTGGGACCTCAGCCCACCTTCCCGATTCTTCTCTCGTTAGGTCTCTGTACCTACCATACAGTCAGCTTCCCCACCTTTGCTCCTGCCTGGAATTCTCTTCCTGCCTGTTCCTGACCCGTCTAGCTTTGATCTGCCTCCCCCATCCCTTTGGACTCCTAAGGAAGTGAAAAGATGCATTTAGAGATGTGGCACTTGCTCCCATGGCTGGGCCTTTTTATGGGCAGCCCTTGGCCTTGCTCAGCCCCTGCATGGGCAGAGCCTTGAAGGCCACCCCCTCCCTGTGTCGGTGTCATGGGGCCACAGATCCTGGCCACGAAGGCTTGGTGCTGCCTTCACTTCCAGGCAGCCCTCCTGCCCTTGAGCCCCCAGCCCCCGCTCCTGTGACCTGAACAAAGCTTCCTTTCATGTATTCATGGAGCTGCTGCCGCTCAGACACTTCCCCGGCACAATCAGGCCCTTTGAGGGCCTCGGGCAGTGCGGGAGCCGGCTGGGGCTGGGGTGGAGAATGGGCCAAGACCTCGTCCTGGGCCCGAGCTGGTGCCATTCCCCCATACACATCACCAGGTGCAGAGCCGGGAGGGGTGGGAGCTTGGGGGTCACGGGAGGCAATGCTCCTGGGCTCCTGTTTGTTCTTCCGCAGAATGGGGTGAGCAGTCCCTACCTCCCTGCACCCCGGCAGCCGCAGCCAGGATGTGAGGGGACCTGGGCTCAGGCTTGCAGATCTGTGCAGGACTGTCCTGGCCCTGGCGCTGCAGCCCCCAATGCTGCACCCAGCAGTGGGCAGCCCTCACCCGCCCTTTGTGTCCGTGGAAATACTTTGTGAGCAGCCGAGGTCTTAAGACAGTTTAGCTTGAGAGTTGTGGAGGCTTGCTTTGGTATAGCTGTCTCACCCCTCTGGATTCCAGGGTAGGGCCAGGTCTCCCCTTCAGACCTTGTTCTCCAGGGCTAGGCCATGCCTCTCCCATCAGGCTTGACTCCCCAGGGCAGGGCTCTGTCTCCCCCATCAGACTAGACTCCTCAGGGCAGTACTGCGTCTCCTCCCTTTCACAGCCCTGTGACCCCCGGCAAGGGCTCCCTCAGGGCCCACTCCGGTGCCTCTTTCCCTGGGACTGGAGCTGTGCATTGGCTGTGCAGGCCCCTCCTCTGAGGCCTGGGGCTGAGGTGACTGGTGGAGGTGGCCAGCAAGGCCTGAGGGGTGCAGCTCCCTTTGGCCTGGGTGTGGGGGCTTCAGATCTGCCCTAGCCCAGTGTCTCCAGATGCAGACACGAAGCTTTTCCTGGCCGCCTGGCTGGCTGGGGGAGTGGGAGGGGAGCTGGGGCTGCAGACTGTCTGGATCCCTGACTGGGCCGTAGGGACGGTGGCTGCTACTCAGGCTGCCACTCAGTCTGCGGGTGAAAGGGGAGTCATGGGAGCTGAGTCAGGAAGGCTGCCCGCCTGTGGCCTGCTGACCCTAGCACTCCAGCTGGAAAGGCCTGGGGGTCTGAGACCTGCCAGCCCTGCCCGAGGCTTGGCCAGCACCACTCTTATGATCCAGCACAGAGCTGGGCTCTCAGCCCCTGCCCTGCACAGCTGGGGCTGAGGGGGATTGAGCCTCGGGGTAGGGAGGCCTGACATCCTGAGCTGCTCAGGCTATTTGTGGAGCACCTGAGGAGAGCCAGGCGAACTCCAGGGCAGTGAGCTCAGCACTTCTCTGTGGCCCACGGTACT
Source organism: Tapirus indicus (assembly GCA_031878705.1). Classification (NCBI taxonomy): domain Eukaryota; kingdom Metazoa; phylum Chordata; class Mammalia; order Perissodactyla; family Tapiridae; genus Tapirus; species Tapirus indicus. Next base: position 63,828,808 of record CM062918.1, on the reverse strand, counting down.
GGCGTTTCCCTGAACGCTCTTGAGAACTGATACTCAGTCTGGACAAGCCAGTCTGTCCTCCTTCCTGGTGTGACCTTGGGCTAGCGTGTCCTTGGCCTTGCAGGGATGTATCTTAAGGACAGGGAATGCAGGTGTGGGTTGCACGGGGTGTAGTGCTCCTTGCCCCTGTTGAATGCAGAATCTGTAGGAATGGCTCAAATGGCAGCAAGAGGGATTTGGGGCAGACTCGAGGAAATGGCAGTTCTTTTCTGTCTGGGCTGGAGTGTGTCCTGCTTGGGTGTCATTGCTAAGCTGGCTGCCCCTGAGTTTGCTGCAGCTGAATAAACAGTGGTCAGGCTGTGTTCCGGGGTGAGGCCCCAGGCTGGTCAGAGGTGGGAAGATGCTAGCTGTGGCTGATTGCTGGGGGCATAGCCACAGGCCATCCTGTCCCTATAATTTAGTCCTGCAACCAGGACAACCTCAGCAATGTCACCGGAGATGAGATATCTTCTCCCCGGAGGCGGTGGCTGCAGATAGTTTCTTTTTTGGGCAAAATTGTCGTGGTCAGCCCTTCTGCTTAAAGGCCCAGGCTGTGCTCTGTGAAGGGCCCCGTGTCCCAGAGTTGCTGGGGAGCGAGGGCTGTTCTTTACCCCCACGGCAAGCTGGCATGTCTGTGAAACCAGGCCAGAGCAGGCCAGGCCACAGAGTCCAGCTGAGGGGCAGGAGCATGGTTTCTGGTTCAGGGGCCGCTACTGACTGTGTGACCTTGGGCTGCCCCTCTCTGGATCTCTGTTTTCCCATGTCAAATGGAGGGGAATGGACATTAAGATTCCTTTCCAGCTCTCATCTAAGCTGACCTGCTCACTAAGGGGCTGTGGTGGGCCGGGAGGGGTTGGAGAGGGCTTCCTGAAGGATGGGATGGGGTTCTGAGCAAAGTGATTCCTGGGAACCTGGGCTCTAAGTGGGGTGCTTAGAGGCCCTGCTGCCTGCAGAGGGTAGAGCTGGCTCTTGCAGCAGAGAACCTCACAGAGCAGAGCCAGGGGCCCCTGGTCCCTCCTGCCTGAGCCCAGCCCCTTAGGAACAGCAGTGTATGTATGTATGTGTGTGGGGGGGGTGGTCTGTTCTCCCCGGGGGTCCTTAAATCCGGCCCCCATCCTGAGGCCACACATATTGTAGGGTAGGAGCCATGGCTTTGGGGTGAGGACAGCTGGTTGCTGGACCCCACCAGGGGACCCGTCACTTCTCCTGCCTGTAGTTCTGAGTCCCGGTGTCGTCCCAGGCCAGACCCAAGCACTAGCTGCCAGGCGGGAACTGGTGTGCCTGGGGGTGGGGGCCCAGCCTCAACATTTCTGCCAATTGTCTCCTCCTCAGGCCGCACAGGGCAGGACCGGGTGGACTTTGGTTCAGCTGAGCCTCACACGGTGCTTTTCCATGAGCCGGGCAGCTCCTCCGTGTGGGTGGGTGGACGCGGCAAGGTCTATCTCTTCGACTTCCCTGAGGGCAAGAACGCCTCAGTACGCAGGGTGAGCCTGGACCCCTCTGCCCGCCCCGGGGACACAGCTGAGCTCCCTCTCTCCCCCTTCCCCCATCTCTTTTCTTATCTCCCCTCTGGCCTTGGTGAGGGGCTTCAGGGAATCTGAGGGAGCTGGCATCTCTTCCTAAGCTGGCCCACCCTCCATTATATCCCATAAATGGTCCCTGGGGAGGCTCCCTAAAAGTAGTCCAGATTGGAGTGGGTGCTGGGCTGATGTGGAGGAAAGCCTGGAGCTAACACTCCATGGTCCCTGTCTTCTGAGATATTGGGCTGGCCCTGAGCTCCGGGCTTTGGCTCCAGGCATCAGGCTGAGGAGCCTGTGTGATCGTGGGTAAATCACTTATCCTCTCAGAGCCCTAGGTTCTCATCTGTAAAATGAGCTTGTCCTGGGGATGCATGGAAAGCACTTACGAGGGCAGCTCGCCCTGGCACAGTGGACTAACACTTCTCCTCTTCCTCCCAGGTGAATGTTGGCTCCACAAAGGGGTCCTGCTTGGACAAGCGGGTGAGTGGGGGGGAGGGGGTGCAGAGGGGAGGCTGAGCCCCTTGGAAAAGAGACAGGAGTCCCTGAGAGTCTAAGGAAGGAGTCTTGGCCCTGCCTTGGGAGCTCCAATCTGGGAGGAGAGAGGCAACCCTGCCCTAGGGTTCCCAGTCTGACGGGGAGACACAGTTCTCTGAGGCCTCTGTGTCCCTCCTCTGTTCTTAGGGGGCTGGAGTCAGCTGCACCCACTCTGGGCTTTCCTTGGAGGCTGCCTCCTGTGCTCAGACTTCTGACGCCTTCTTCCCTAAGACGGAGGGTCCTAGTGCTAGGTCTCCATGGCTTCCAACCAACCTGTCTGCTTCCCCTTCCCCCAGCAGGACTGCGAGAACTACATCACGCTCCTAGAGAGGCAGGGCGACGGGCTGCTGGTCTGTGGCACCAACGCCCGGCGCCCCAGCTGCTGGAGCCTGGTGAGAAAGCCCCTCCCCGTGTGCCTGCTCAGCTCACCCTCGTCTGGGGGGGCTTCTGCCCCCCATGGTGGGAAGGAGGTGGGGGGACTCTGAGGCTGGCCTCACCTTGTATAGAATCCCTGGGAGGATGGGGACCCTGGCTAGGAAGCTGGCACACACAGGAGGCAGTGGCCATGGGATCACGTGGCTATCTGACCCCCTTGGTCTCCCCCAGGTGAATGGCACCGTGGAATCGCTTGGTGAGAGGAGAGGCTATGCCCCCTTCAGCCCGGATGAGAACTCCCTGGTTCTGTTTGACGGTAGGGCTGCGACCGGAGCAGGAGGGCCCCCGGGAGGGCTGCTGCCCTGGGCTGGGGGAGAGGGTCAGCTCGGTGTCCAGTGGCCCAGGCCCGGGGAGGGACTTCCAGGAGCTGTCTGCCCTTACCCATGCCCCTCCCACCGTGCCCAGGGGACGAGGTGTACTCCACAATCCGGAAGCAGGAATACAATGGGAAAATCCCTCGGTTCCGTCGCATCCATGGCGAGATCGAGCTGTATACCAGTGATACTGTCATGCAGAGTGAGTCCTGCTCGGCTGGCCTGGGGTGGATGAGGGGGTGTGAATGCCCAGGGTGACAGACGAGAGCCTCATGTTCCTTGGGGGGATCCCGGAAGGCTGCTGGGGCCACAGACTGGTCAGGAAAGCGGGAGCTTGGTATGGGCCTGAGCAGCCAGAGCCGAGGAGGTTGGCCTGGCAGGGATCAGGGCAATAGCAGAGATAAAAGAGTAGAGATGGGATGGGCCCAACACACTCTGGGAACAAAACAGAGGAAGTCCCAGGCCCAGTGTGGGGTCCCCGGGAGCCATGGTGTATCCCTCTGCTGAGCTCATGTGGGAGCAACACCCCCGCCCTCCTCATTAGGGCTCTGCCAATTAGGCAGAAGTGACATAGGGGCCCCCAGAGACCTCCCCCAGTCCCCAGGCATGAAGTCATTGCTCCTGGGCCGATGACATCTTTGTATGAGAGAGCAAAACAGGTGTGGGGAGGGGGTGCAGAGTCTCAGGCCCCTTGGAGTGTTGGACCTGATGTTCTGAGTTTTATTCCAGGTCTGATTTGCCCCACAGACTCAGGGGGTATGCAGGGTTGGGGTGGGTGCTCTGAGGGGGCTCCCCAGCCTCACACCCATTCGCTTGTGTCCCTGGCAGACCCGCAGTTCATCAAGGCCACCATCGTGCACCAAGACCAAGCCTACGATGACAAGATCTACTACTTCTTTCGAGAGGACAACCCTGACAAGAATCCCGAGGCCCCTCTCAACGTGTCCCGCGTGGCCCAGCTGTGCAGGGTGAGCGAGCGGCCGAGTGGGCAAGAGTGTGGGTCTGTGCCTGAATAGGAGTGAGAGAGCATGTGAGTACCTGTGTGCAAATGTGCATGCACATGTGTGTGAAGGAGTGTGTGAAATGTGTGAGTGAGTATGTGTGTGGGATTGTGGGAGTAAATGTGTGTGCACACGAGTGTCCGTGAATCTGTGGGTGGGTAAAGATGGTTGGGCTCATGTGCATGTGTGATCATGTGCAAATGTGTGTATTCATAGGAGAGTGTGTGCACGAGTATGAAAATGTGCTTACATGTGTGTGTTTCACCTGTGTGAAGGTGCTGGGATTGTGAGTCTGTCTCACGTACAAGTGTGCATGTGTGAGAGTGGGCAAATGTGTGTCTGAATTGGTCTGCTTGGTGGGGAACTGGCCCCCTCACCCTGCAGGTCCCCACTGCTGGCCCTGTGCCCTGGGTCAGCCTGCTGGGGCCTGGCCCCAAAACCTGGCCTGAGTCGTGGGGCACCTCTGCCTCATCCCCTGGCAGGTCCCAGCCCCTTTCGGAGCCTCCCTTCCTCCTCTGAAGCCGGGGTGCTAGCCTGCCTGGCAGCAGGTGCCTTGGGTGTGGGGTAGCCCGGGAGAGTGCTGAGGGGCCTCCTCTCCCCTCTCTGCTTCCAGGGGGACCAGGGTGGTGAGAGTTCACTGTCGGTCTCCAAGTGGAACACCTTCCTGAAAGCCATGCTGGTGTGCAGTGACACTGCCACCAACAAGAACTTCAACCGGCTACAGGATGTCTTCCTGCTCCCTGACCCTAATGGCCAGTGGAGGGACACCAGGGTCTATGGCATTTTCTCCAACCCCTGGTGAGTGACCCTCATCCTGGGGCTGGCATTGGTTAAGTGTCCAGTAGGGGTCGGAGGGCTTGGGCCCTGCCAAGGGGATGGCTGATATGGCATGAGCAGGGACTCCAGGCTCAAGGGACAGGGCTGTTGCTGGGCCTGGGGCGGGGGACAGTCAGTACTCAGGGAGATGTGTGTGCTGTGAGTCTGTACACACGGGTGTGAATGCACGTGCCATCTGCATGCTCGTGCTGCACCTGTGCCTGTGTGTCCACCAGCTGTGTGCTCGGAGCAGGTGCTTGGCCCTGGGAAATGGCTGCTGAGGCCCCTCCGCGTGCTGGGTGCTATCACGCCGCTCAGGCACGGCCTGCGCCTGAGAATTCACACCTCTTAATCGCTCTTATTGATTGGAAACAACGCGGCAAAAGTGTTGAGTGTGTGTGGGGAGAGGTGGGGACAGGGTGGGGAAGCTGAGACCCTGTGGCTCCTGTGTGGGTGGACCCAGCCGTGCTGGGAAGGGGACGTGGTCTGGCCTCCTTGGGCATCAGTATTCTGCAGCTGTGTCCAGAGAGGTTGGAGGATCACCCCACAGGGAAGCACATGTTGGGATTCCTCCTGCCCTGGGGTTGGCTTCTGAACTCAGTGATTCTGTGGCAGAACGCAGGTTGTGGTTTTAGAAGTCAGGTTGAACTTCCTTCCTTCCCTCCCTCCCTCCTTTAATGGTGTTTGATAACTCAGATATGGGGCTTGGCCCCTAGGATAGTCCCTGCCATTGTGGAGCTTGCAGGTCGGGGAGCTTGGTGGGAAGGCTGCGGTTGTACCCTGTCTGCTGCTGGGCTGGCCTCGGTGAGTGGAGGTGGGTGGGTCCTGGGCCCTCCACTGAGGTGGTCTCCGTGTCCCCGCAGGAACTACTCGGCCGTCTGTGTGTATTCCCTCGGTGACATTGACAAGGTCTTCCGCACTTCCTCACTCAAGGGCTACCACTCGGGCCTTCCCAACCCTCGGCCTGGCAAGGTGAGCTGTGACGCCTGCCATGGCCCAGGCCCCAGCCCCACCTCCCAGCCACCCCACTGACCTGGACCTGTTCTCCTTGCCCAGTGCCTCCCAGACCGGCAGCCGATACCCACAGAGACATTCCAGGTGGCCGACAGTCACCCTGAGGTGGCGCAGAGGGTGGAGCCCATGGGGCCTCAGAAGACACCATTGTTCCACTCTAAGTACCACTACCAGAAAGTGGTCGTCCACCGCATGCACGCCAGCCGCGGGGAGACCTTCCACGTGCTTTACCTAACCACAGGTGAGGGGCCACCTGCAGCCCCCCGGGTCTGCTTTGTAAAAATGGCTATGAAAGGTATAAAGAATAATGTAATTAACATCAGATTGGATCTTTTTACGTGGAAGGAAGAATCGAGTGACTAAGCACTGTCAGGGATTAGTAGGTGTGGCTGTGGAAGACTCAGGCAGGGAGGGCGTCCTGGAGGCGGAGGGAAGAGGGGAAGGTATCCTAGGATGGGAGAAGAGCAGGTGTCAGGACTCAGAGGCAGAAATGTGGCAAGTCTGAGCAAAGCCAGTGCAGCTTTGGTCCAAATGTCTGACTCATGAAAATGGTAGGAAGACATATGGACAGTCAGGAGAAAGGGCCTGGTCACTGGGTATCCTGTGGGTCTCTGCCAGGCAGGATGAGGAGGTCAGACCCTCTCCCTGTCCTTGGGATTATGCAGGTGAGAGGGATGGAAAGAATTTAGTGAGATGTGAGGAAGGACTTTCAGATGACAGAGTCTTTGCAGAATCTTGCAGAGAACTGCAGGGCCACCTCCTCTTCCCTGGAGGGGGCTTCCTTGGAGGAGCAAGGTCTTGCTGACCCCAGAAGCTGCCTCCCGGCATTCCAGGAAGCCACTGGCCATGGAGCCAGCCCTGAGTGGGTTTATGGCAGCTTCCTGGTCCCAGGCCATGGACAAAGGGGGCTCCTGGCAGCAGGTGTGGAGATCAGAGTTGACAGGGCCACAGGCCTTCCTTGAGACTGGGTGGTGCTGCCATCAGAAAGGGTCGTGTCTCCCCCAGGTGCCTAGCACCTCTGGGGCCACACAGTCCAGGCCTCAGGCAGTCTTCTCAGTTGCTCAGGTCAGCCACTCCCCTTCCCATGTGACTTCTTGCGGTTGCTTCACCTTGGGGTTTTCTAAAGGCCATGATGGCCTCGTTTCTTTGACTCCTGGAAGCCTCTGGGAGAGTAATTTCCCACCAAGCAGGCCTGGTTTCTGGGTCCTGAGACCCCACCTCTTCGCTCCTCTATTCATCCTCGCTGTACCCATTGGCCCCTGTCCTTGTTCTTCTCCAGCAGCAGCTGGCCCAGCTGTTGTGGTCAGCCAGGGGGATGTCAGGGCATTGGGGTGCACGAGAGGAGGGGTCACACAATACAGGACTGGGAGCAGGAGCCAGGACAAGGAAGGCTGTGCTTGGGCTGGGGGAACCGTGTCTCCCTTCCTGCAGACCTGGGAGGCCAGCGCACTTGAGCGATGAAGGCAGTTGTCTTAATTCTCCCTGAGGGCCATCGGAGAGACACTATTTTGGAGACTGTAGCAGGAGGAATTGGGGCCAGATAAGAAATAGAACTTTCTGAGCCCTTTGCAGAGAATGGAAGGCTCTCACAGCTGGGAGAAGCTATGGGAGGCTGTCACCGCGCTGTTGTGGAAGGAGGTGAAGGGCAGTGTGTGTGTGGAAAGGCAGTGCCTGGGCTAGGGGCTTGTCAGGCCAAAGGAGCATCGGGCCACATCCCAGAGCCTGCAGAGGGGGGATTCACAGACACTAGAGGAAACATCTTAGACAGCTGATCATCTGCTCATCTGACTGCTTTTTTGGGGCAAGTGATGCCCTGGGAAATTGGGAGGGAAGGAGAGGGAGGTAGGCTATTCTAGAAACTGGGACAGAAGGTGAGGTGGGATTGGGAGGACGCCGGGGTCAGGATGCCCATTGGTCCTGGTATGAATGGAGAGAACACTGGCCTCAGAGGCAGCAGCCTAATATGTGACCTTGGGAATCCCTATGTGGAATCTAAAGTCCTTTTCAGATCTAAGATTTTATAAAAATTAAAAAAATCCCCTAAGACTAAATACAATGTGGAGTCCTGGATTGGATCCTGGAACAAAGGACATTAGTGGAAAAACCCGTGAAATCCCAATCAAGTCTGTAGTTGAATTAATAGTAATGCACCATGTCAATTGCTTAGTTGTGACAAATGTACCACATTGCATAAGATGGTGACGTGAGGGGAAACGGGGTAAAGGGTATCTGGGAACTCTGTACTATCTTTGCAACTTTTTTGTGAATCTGAAATTATTCCAAAATAAAAAAATGTATTTAAAGAAAACACATCCCCGGAGAGTTGAGGAGGCGGAGAGGAAGAGTCGAAGAAGCTGAGAGGTGGCATTTTGATGCCTGTGGGTTCCGGTCATGAGCTGTGTGACCTTGAGCAAGTGGCTTAGCCTTTCTGAGCCACCTTTTCCTTGTCTTTGAATTGGGGACGATAAGACCTCCAGGGTGTGGAGGATTCTAGGAGGTAATGCTAATGCTTGTAGGTGTAGGGCAGGTGTAGGGCGCCTGGGGCTGCTGGTTCTGTTCTTCACGCTCCAGCTTCCCCTGTGGCCTTGGGGAGCCCTGGGCCTCCTGGGATGGCCTCCCTGGACCAGCCTTGGGAGCTTCGGGCTCCCACGTCCCTTCCCAGTCACGCCCTCTGTGCCCCCCCCCACCCCAGTTCTGTGACCCTAGCCTGAACCATGATTTCCCAACCTTCCCAACCCGTGTCTTTCCTGGTCGGCCCAGCCTAGAGAGAGGCTGCCTGGCTCCGTGATGGGACTCCGCCCACTGACCCTCTGCCTACTGCCCGCAGACAGGGGCACCATCCACAAGGTGGTGGAGTCAGGGGAGCGGGAACGCAGCCCTATCTTCAACATTGTGGAGATCCAGCCCTTCCGCCGCGCAGCTGCCATCCAGGCCATGTCACTGGACGCTGACCGGGTGAGCTTCCCCACCCCCACCTCCACCACATGGGGCTACCCAGTGGTGGCCAGCTGATGACAGAGCTCCTTTGCATGTGATTTGCATGTCCTTTTCAGAGCCTCTGGGCCCCAGGGCCTGCCAAACAGTTGAAACTGTGTCCTGGGGCTTAGAACTCAGTGTGGGGTGGGGCCCTGCCTGACTGAGTCCTGCTCTCTTTTCAGCGGAAGCTGTATGTGAGCTCCCAGTGGGAGGTGAGCCAGGTGCCCCTGGACCTATGTGAGGTCTATGGCGGGGGCTGCCATGGCTGCCTCATGGCCCGAGACCCCTACTGCGGCTGGGACCAGGGCCTCTGTGTCTCCATCTACAGCTCCCAAGAGTATGTTGCCCGGGATCCCTTGTCCCTGGGAGAAGGTGGACACAGGAGTGCGGGTGGTGTTGACGGGCTGCAGGAGGCGTCAGTGCTGGACCATTCTGGCCAGACCCTCCTCTGGTGGGCACCACTGCTGATACTGGGTGGAGGATGAGGATGGGGAAGGGGCCAGACCTGCGGCTTCCTGTCTGCTTAGCATCTCTCCTCCTTCCAATTCCAGGCCCGTGCTGCAGTCCATTAATCCCACTGAGCCACACAAAGAGTGCCCCAACCCAAAGCCAGGTACCTGATCTGGCCCTGCTGGGACCCCAGTCCAGTGAGGGTGGTACAGCTGTGCCCGATTGCCCTGTCTGAGGGGGACGTGGTCTGGTCCTGGGTTCCCCAGGCAGTGGGGCAGGACAGTCCTGTGGAGGGAGCCCCCTTGGTGTGGGGGTGGTTGTGAGAGGGGTGGGGTGAGGGAGGCAGGGGGGAGTAAGGAGGAGACTGGGTACCAGTTTCCCCATGTTCATTTGGAAGCCTTGGCCTTGGAGGCCAGTCAGTGGGGGAGGACACAGCCTGCCCTGAGAGCCCTCGGCCCCTCCTCACAGCTGCCTCCCCCTCCCTCCCCAGACGAGGCCCCACTGCAGAAGGTTTCCTTGGCCCCAAACTCTCGCTACTACCTGAGCTGCCCTATGGAGTCCCGCCACGCCACCTACTCGTGGCGCCACGGGAAGAACGTGGAGCAGAGCTGTGAGCCCGGCCACCAGAGCCCCAACTGTATCCTGTTCATTGAGAACCTCACGACCGACCAGTACGGCCACTACCGCTGCGAGGCCCAGGAGGGCTCCTACTTCCGCGAGGCTCAGCACTGGGAGCTGCTGCGCGAGGATGGCGCCACCGCCGAGCACCTGCTGGGCCGCGCCCGCACCCTAGCTGCCTCCCTGTGGCTGGGTGTCCTGCCCATGCTCACTCTTGGCCTGTTGGTCCATTAGGGCCTCCTGGGGCTGGGCATGCTACAGGCTTCTGCAGCCCCAGGGGCACTAGAAAATTCTCACACCCAGAGCCGGCTGGGCCCGGGAGCTCTTTTCCCACCACTTCCTTCAGGGGGACTGCATAACCTGCTGGGGGACACCAGGCCTGGAGATGGCCAGCCGCAGGCGGCTGCTGGGCCCTGGTGGGGTGGGGGCGTGGGAGCCGGAGAATGAAGGCACTGACTGTAAAGCTGGGGCGTCGATGACCCAAGACTTTGTCCTCTGAAGACTATTTTTCAAAAACTCCTCCTCAAACTTGACTAAATGCAGTGATGCTCCTGGCCCAAGAGCCCGTGGGCCAGAGAGTGGAGTTTGGAAAGGGGAGCTGGGACCCCATCTCTGGACCTTGGGGCTGAGGCCTGAGTCCTTCTGGACTCTCTATACCCAAACTGCCCACTCATCCTCCCTCCTGCCATGGCTGGGGCTGGTGTTCCTGCAGGCCCGGGGCTGCCTTCCGTGGGTCCCTCGCCAGCCCTGGGTCCCACTAGGCAGCCCCTTGCATGTTTATTGAGGGATGTTTGCTTTCCGGACAGAGGGACGGGAAGAGCTCTATTTTTACGTTAGGCTTATTTCATGTTTAGCTACTTCTGACTGCATCTGTATGAAAATACCAAAACTACATGCTGGGGGTGGGGTGGGAGAGGGAGGGGCTGGGGAAGGGATGGGTTGTGGGGGGTCCCAGTCCGAGGCTCCCGGGAATGGGATAAGAGGCCGGGGATGGGCATGGTTTCGAGAACGGCATGAGCTGGCTCTGCCCTGGAGTCCAGTCTGAGGGGACATCGTCCGAGCCCCCGGTGTGGGGGTGGTTACGGGAGGGTGGGGTGAGGGAGACGGGGGAATGAAGGAAAACTGAGCCCTAGGTTCGCCAAGTTCGTTTGGAAGGAGGAGCCGGGTCCTCGGGGGGAGGTTCTAGGACTCTGCCCTTGGCATTGGGGGTTGGGGGGCGGGGGGACCCCTCCCCTCCCCTCAGCCCCCTTCCCCAGGGGCTGTGCTTCCATGCTCCTAGCCTCCCACCTTCAGCTCAGGACATGTTATAACTTAGGCTAAACTGTGAATTCCGGTGGGGACGGCCTGGGCCAAACTCCGGGTGGGTGGCTCAGCCCCCAGCCCTGTCCATGGATTTCAGCAGAGAGCCGGGCCCTTCTCGGGCTGTCTGGCCAGCCCGGGGCAGAGCCTGGGGCCAGCTGCCTTCCAGCTTTGGCCCCTGCATCTCTTCTCAATGCACTTTAATAATGTAACATATTACTAATAAACAAGCTATTTATTTACCTGTGCCTGTTCCTTGCTTTCAAAGCCATTCTGGTCAGGGGGTGACGGTGGGGGGCTCCTGTTTATGCCTTAGCACCTCCTGCCTGTGTGAGCACCATACCCCTCTCCTTAGAGCCTCAGAGCTGAGGAAATGCTCAGCAGGGCTCCCAGCCAGTGAGAGGCAGGAATGGGATCTCCTGAGTGGGGCACAGCCTGCCAAGCCCTTGACCCTGGAGCCCAGGCTGTCCTGCGCCCCACCTCCCTTCCTCACACCTCAGGAACTGGCCTTTCCCCCTCTCACCACTTCTCCTGGGAGGCCTGGCCGGCCATGCTAGAAACACTTTGGGCCTCCCTGCCTTCAACAGGCCCATTCTGGGAGGGAAAGCTGATCAAATAAGACCCGGTGGGATAAACGTGTGGTGGCAGAAATGTGTGTGTGCGGGAGGCTAGGAGGCCCAGGAGGTGGTGCCTGAGTGGGGGTGAGGTACTTACTCCAGGCTGGGCCACCAGGCAGGGCAAGGGTCTGGGTGAGGGGGGGGTGCAGAGGGGATGGTGGGGAGAGCAAGGGGGGATTCGTGGGCCGGGTTTGAGTGCTAGTCCCAGAGCTTGGCTTTTCAACCCACAGGGCAGTGGGGGTTGGGTGGGATTTGTGCCTTAGCAACTCCTCCAAGATATAGCGAATAGGTGTTAGAACCCAGAAAGGTGGACAAGAAGGGCCCTTGAGGCTCGGGTGGGAGGTGGGGAGGAGAGTTAGAGGCTGTTCAAGAGAGATGGGGGCAGGACAGGGCATGGAGGGGAGGCCAGCTGGGAGATGTAGAGAGGACCCCAGATGTCCCCCAGAGGCCTCCCCCATCTTCTCCTCTCCCCTCCCTTTGTTCCCTTCTTGCTTGCCACTTGCCACAGGACCCCAGGGCCCCAGGGCCCCAGGCCTTTGGGGTTTACTGGGAGGTTTTCCTGAGCAGTAACTGCAGGAGAGGGGGATGTGGCAGACTTGGGACAGATCCCCTCTCTGAGTTTGAGCCCAGCTTCTGGGCCGTTCTGGCAGAGCCCACCCAGGGCACTCTGTCCGCGCTCAGTCTGCTCTGTCTCCTGCGCCAGCCGTGCACTGAAGATTCTGACTGGTTCTTTCCTCTCCCATACCCAGCTTCCCAGGGTGGCCGAGGTGCCCCGGGGCAGGAGTCTGGGAGTTTGGGGGACCCGGGAGAGCTCTGGGAGGGGGCAAAGACCTGGGGCCGCCATCACCCTTCGTGATCCTGGGCAGACCTCACCTTCCCTGAGCCTCATTCTCCTCATGTGAGAGGAAGGGGCTGGACCAGGGCTTCTGTGGGGCCCCTTCTTGCACACTGTTCTGGGTTCGAAGACCAATTCACTTTGTCCTGGAGGGAGCTCAGAGCCTATGTCCTGGCTCTGTCTGTCTGTTTTCCCAGCTAACAGCCAAGCAGAAGTAGCAGCACAGGGGGCTTCAGGGTTCCCTACTCTCAAGGCTCTTGAAAGTAGGGGAAAAGATGGATGGAGTGGGTTCCAGGAGTGGCTGGTGGAGAAAGTGTGGGCTCAAGCCCTGGCCCCACCTGGATTGCTGGGTGACCTCCAGTGAGGTCCTAGCCCTCTCTGGACCTTAGCAGTCTCCCTTTTTCCTGTGGGGATGCTCTTGGTGCCCTGATGGCCTCCAGGAGGGAACTTGAGGGATGGAACATACTCCTTTGTCTCTATAGAGGCAGCAGGAGAGGCCGGGCAGGAGGAAGCCGTGTGCACCAAGGCATGAAATGAGCCCGTGTAAACCCATGTAAATGAGCCAGTGGGGAGGGGACAGGCTGAGCACAAGGCTCCTGCCTTGTTTTCTCCTGATAGGCAAGCAGTACAGCAGGCCTCCAACAGCGGTGGGTGGCAAGACTGTAAGGCTGGGCCCCGGGGGGCGCAGAGATTCACACGATATCCTGCTGCCAACATCAGCCTCTTGGAGGCCAGGCTGCGGAGAGGAACCAGGCCCATTTTTCTGCCCTCTGTCTTGTGCATCCTCTCTCCCCCGGGGAGTGGAGACCAGACCTGTGAAAGACCGAAGCTCAGCTCTCCTGGGGCAGCCAGCAGGGAACGGGAGACTCCTTATGCCTCCCTCTGCTTCATAAATCCAAAAGGCCACTAAGGTGTGCCCTGGTTGGTCCATGTCCTGCCATCTAGTCTCCTTGGGGAAAGGCCACTGCCTTCTCATCTCTCCACTGCCTGATGTCCTGACCCGCCATTCACAGCCCTGCACACCCCTGTCTTCTCTAACCTCATCTACCCTAAGTCTTCCACCCACTTCTGCTGGAAACACTCTGCACCTCTGCTCCTGTGAGCCTCTCCCCTGGAATGCTAGGAGTAGGACGATCCCAGGCAGAGATTTCAGAATGATCTCCAATTCTTCAGGAGTCCTGACCACCCCTCCACCACCACTAATGCCTCTGCCTGCTCAGTCCTGAGCTGGGGGGAAGATGGAGCCTGAGGGTGGGTGCACCTGGAATCAGGCCCTGGGGTCCCAGCAAGACAAGGCACAGACCCTGCCCTCGAGACCCTCGCAGCCTGGTAGGGGAGGTGGATGTGGGGCTGGATGGTGACCGTGAACGTGATGATCCTAAGAGGGAGGGTACCCAACCCATTGTGGGGGCCAGGGAAAGCTTTGAATGGGCCTCAGAGGATGAGTAGAAGTCCTCCAGGTGGAGAAGTCTGAGGAATGAGAGGTAACAGCTTTTGCAAAGGCCTAGAGGTGTGCGAGGGCCTGGGGTTACGGGCTTGGCTGCAGTAATGTGAGTTCCAGGAAGGCAGAGAGAATCACAGCTGCATCTCTAGCCCCCGGAACAGTGCCTGCAATACATTCTTGTTGAATGAATGAGATGACAGAAGGGAGAGTGTCTGGAAGTCAGATTGAGTGACTCTGTCAGGGCCAGCTCCAGGGAGCTAGGGCCCCAGATCTGTGTTCTGCAGGTTCTAGGGAGCCACTGAAGGATTTTGAGCAGCGGTGGGGCGGATGGTGATGTTAACGATGGTAAGGATGATGGGGGCCTGAAATCCAGTTCTTCTCGCACTTCACCTCTGCCTGCCTCACTCCAGCTCACCCCCGCATCCCCAGGCATTTCCAGCTGCCTCCAATTTTAGCCTCTCATTGTCTAGAGAAGCAAGTGGCGAGTCTGGGCTGGGTCATCCCAGCTAGGGTTCCGGCCAGGAGATCTGCGGGCGCGGACTGGTGGAGTGGGACTGAAACAGCTAATTCAGGCTCAGGAAATACTTTTATGTTGGTATTTGTTAACTCTGGGAGGAAGAGGCCTTGGGAAAAAACAAAAACAAAGCCCACATTCCCAAGGTCACCAGTGGCCACACCCAGCCCACACGAGAGGAAAAAGCAGGCCCGCACCCAGGAGGCACTTGCCCTGTTGGCTTGCTGGTGTCTCTCTGTAGGATGGTGCCTGGGCCTGAACTGCTGGATGCACAGCTGGTTAAAGTCCCAGAAGTCAGACGGGCAGTTTTTTCAGGTTGGGCAAAATGAGTGAGCTCAGAAGGGCTTAGGTGGCGGTGAACACATGCTTGGGGTTGGGCCTGTAACACCTGGGCAAACACATGGCCTGCAACTTTATCCAGCTCATGAGGCCTGCCCATGCCCATAGCAGACATCACTAATCAATTGTGGCATTCCTTTCTCCTGAGCTCAGATGAGTGATTTCCTCTAGAACTGCATTCTCCAAGGGCTACTGAGCACTTGAAATGCGGCTCATCTGAATTGAAATGTGCACTGGATTTCAAACATGTCTTATGAAAAAGAGAATTTATTTTATTAATAAATTGTTATATTGATTACACGTGGAAATGAAAATGTTTTGGATATATTAGGTTAAAGAAAATATATTGTAAAAGTTAATCTCATCTGTTTCTTTTACTTCTCTTTAATGTGGCTACTAGAAAATTTAAAATGATCTGTGTGGCTCACATTAGATTTCCACTGGACAGCACTGCTGTAGAATATTCGCAGGGAATGTTGTCTTTTTTGTCACAGCTAAATCTCCAGCACCTAGAATAGTGCCTGGCACACAGTTGGTGCTCAATAATTATTTGTGGAATGAACGAATGAAACCTGATCAATATTGCTCTCCAGGGAGCCACCACCAACTGAGCAGATGGGACGTATCTGCTGCCCTGAGCCTACGCAGGAGCTCCAGCACAGGGCTGAAATCCCCGTTTGGGGTTTCTGATTTTCAAGCTTTATCACCCTCTCCGGACTCTCCTGACACCCTGGAGGGGCAGTGGAGGGGGACGCAGGTGAATGTGCTGCACCTCTGAAAGGGAACTTTCAGTTCCTTCTGATAAGGAAGCAGAGCAGCCTGCAAGCGATAAGGAAGTCACCTCTCATGGGCATTTGCATGTCTGGGGGTGCTGGGGTGCTTCCAGTCCATTTCCTGGCCCCAGCCCCTGGTCCCTAGGAACAGAAGAGGAAGCTCTGGAGACTCTGAATTTCAGGGGGAACCAGGGCCACCTTAGTCTTTCCCAGCGAGCAAGGGCTGTAGCCTGGAGCATCCTTGTCTCTCCAATCCAGCAGGAGCCTAAAAATAGTCTGCAGTTCCAGCCTCCCCCACGGCCGCCCTCGCGCAGCAGAGCCCTGCGCCCGCCAGCTCCTCCGCAGCCAGACTGTCTGCAGGGTCTGCCCCAGCCACCGACCCCCACCGCCGTCTCCTTGGCCTCGGTCCCTTCCCGGCCGCTGGGGACCCTGTGCTCAGCGCTCCCACTGTCAGGCCTGCTAAGGGTCTGCCTTCTGCTCTGCCCTCCCAAGCCACATGGGCCCTGACTCCCTGGACCTCCAGACTCCATGCTTTGTCCACTTTCCCGTTCTTGAGGGATGTTAGCCAGACACAGAGGCGGGATGAGGGTGTTCCAGGCAGTGGAATCAGCACGTGCAAAACCAAGTGGTGTGAGAGACCAGGGCACGGGGGAAAGGGTTAGCCCCTTGGAAGGCTGGTCGAACAAGATGGAATGGTGGGGCCAGGCACAGGCTGGAAGGCAGTGGGCAGGTCTGCTGGCTCCTACCTTCCATGCGTGGGTCCTCCAGGTGTCTCTGTTCTGCCCCACGGCGAGGGGGCTGCCCCTCTTAGATCTGGCAGCCTGGGGTAGAGCTATTGCCATTCTGTCCACACCATGTGTAGAACCCAGGGGGACCCTCAGTGTCAGGGCCCCTCTCTCCACTCTGGGCCTTCTGCATCTGTGATTTGTGGGAAGCCCTGGTGCCTTCTGGATCTGAGCTTCTGGGATTCCTGCCTGCTTCTCAGGCTGCAAGTGGGCAGGCAGGCTCCCCACTGAGGCCCAGAGAGAGATGAGGTACTCAGGGCCACCTGCAGTGTCCAGCAGAGCTGGGACCAGAACCTCCATCTCCTGACGCCAAGTGGGGCCCATCTCCTCACTCTGAGGTTGGGCGATCACTGTTGGGGGCACATCCTGGTCTGAGTCTGAAGAATGGGGTTTGGGGACCCACTCTGTGGAGAGACTTCCTGGTGGCAAGAGTGAGCGTGCAGGTGACACTGTTGGCCCATGACGGTTTCCCCATTCTGAGCCGAGCAGGGTCCCAGATGCAGGAAGTGGGGGCAGCGGAAGTCACAGTTTCCTCTTCTGGGGGGCGATGTTAGGGGAAATGCTGAGGTCATGCGGTGCTTCTTCCCACAGCCAGTGCTGGGAATCCTATTACCAAAGCCCCTTCTTGCCCCAACATCTCCTCGTAGGCTGGTCACCGCCCTTGGAGGCAGAGTGCCAGTGTGGGCATCACTGTTCCCCGTAGACAGACAGAGGGATGAGGCCAGGGGGAGGGAGCTTCTCACCCAGAGCTACCTGGCCCATGAGGACCTGGCTTAGAACCCAGGGTTCTTGCTTCTTCCCACCCCCACACAGCACCCTCCCCCGTAGAAGCAGAGGTGGGTGTGATCTTGGTGGTTCTTGGCTAAGGTGAAGGTGTTGGCGGAGATTTCCAGACTCTTGAGGTTTTCTCACCCTCACCGCTCCTCTCATTTCCCAGCATGTGGGAGCCCTCCTCCGTGTGCACACTGGCCACCGTGAGGTGTCAGTCTTAGGACATTTGTCCCTGGCTCTGGGGCCTGTCAGAGGTGCTCCCTTCCCCCAACCACCTCAAGAGCCCAGAGTCACCTGAAGCCCTTCTGTACCCTGGAGAGTATCCTTGGGACCATAGACCCATTTCTCAGCTTGAGGAAACTGCAGCGCCCGGAGAAGGCCAGACTGGCCCTGTGAGTGAGGAGGTGTGGGACTGTTGACATCTTAGCCCTAATACCTCCCTTCCTAAACTCCACCTGCTTCCCACTCACCTCCCCTGGAGATCCACTTCAATTGTGGGTCGAAACAGGCAGAGCATCAGGGTAATGAGAGGAGAGCCAGGGAAGGTGGAATTGTGGGGTTCTCTCCCTCTATGCCTTTCTGTTGTTTTCTCTGTGTCTCAGTCTTACTCCTCTGTTGGTCTCTCTGTCTCTCCATGTCCCTCCTGATTCTCTCTGTGACGTGTTCTCTTGTGTTCATGCACATGGGACAAGCATGTACACACACAACACGCAGGCACACGGGACCACACATGATCTGGTCACATGTACACACGAGCAGGCATGCACATCTGTGCACATGTGCAACTACCCACAGAACCTTCTCTCCACAGGTCCTGTCCACACACTCAGAGAATGGGGGGTGTGAAGCTCTCTTTTCCTGTGTTGGCAGGCTCAGGGCAAACCCACATCTAATTTCCAGACTTTCCCTGCCTCCCTGGCACTGGCACCTGGGAGTCGGAAGACCTAGGCTGGGATCCCCGACCCCCCCCCCCCCCCGATACCTGGGGAATCGAGTGGAGATTCCTGGGCCAACATGACCTGCAGAGAGACAGATTTGCCTGGAAGGGAACAGAGGAGAGTGGAACGTGAAGATGCAACATGGAGTTGATGATGCACTGGCCCAGAGGGTCTCCAGCCCCTGTCCCATTTGATGCTCCTTCCCTGTGGTCCTGCTGAGATGCCCTATGACCTACCTGGAAGCTGGGGACAGAGGATGACTGGACCAAAGGAAGCCTCAGGGTGAGGTGGCTGCAGGGAGGAAGTCTGACTGAAAGTGTGCCTTGCCCATGGAGAGCAGGGGACTGGATGTCCTGGGGGGGGGCAGTCACAGTGACAAAGGCCTCTGTTCCCCTCCTTTCAAGACAATGGGCCAGAGAAGACCCCACCAGGTACTTGGGTTTCCTGGGTGAATCAGGGCTTCCTGGAATGTCCGACCTTCCTGGTCTCCCAGGGTCGAAGTTATCCCACAGGGGTGATGTGGGGGTGGGGGCGGTGGTTGTGCAGGCAGGAAGTCCCTGGAGTCACCATGGACCTGCCCTGTCCTGGCATCTGGGCTCAGGTGGTCCCCAGACCCTGCCTCCATCCACCATCCTCAGCACGTGGGCCTGCTCTAGGTTCAGAGCCACTCACTTACTGAGCCCTATTAAGTGCAGGCTCTGCATGGAGGTGGCTGGCGAGGGGCAGGAGGAGCTGGGGCTGGGCCCCTGGGCACCTCTCACTGCTGGGGCAGGAGTTAGAGCCCCTGCAGGGACTGGGGCTACCCCGTGGGAGCCCAGAGATCTTTCTGAATGGTGCCACTCATCTCCACCCTCTTTGCCAGAGAGGGCATTGGTCAGACAGCTGCCTGGCTTGGCTTCAATGGGCAAGACTACGAGGACAATATTACAAATAGTGGTGGAGGTGACCGTACACCCTATATCACACATACACCTGAGACTGTTCTAGAAGTGATACATGAGTTATCTTGGTTAATTTTCCCACCAGCTCTATGAGGTTAATACTATTATTGTCTCCATTTTATAATTAAAGGAACTGAGGCACAGAGAGGGTAAGCAGTTTACCAAAACGTCACAGCAAAAAGATGCAGCTAATCTTCGTCCTCAAGAAACTGGGGTTTTCAACCATTTTATCTGATCTCGTTCACTCATTCTGTGGTTATTTATTAAGATCCTCTTCTTTGCTGGGCTCGGGTTGACACAGGGGATATACATAGCGGAGGTGAACAGACAGATGGGGTCACTGGCAAAACGAAAAAGGTCAGGCCTGGGGCAGAGCGAGTGCCGGTGGACCTGGGCTCCTCACACACCATCCACTAGGACCTGATGCTTAGACATCAGAGGAAGATGTTGGGACCACATGCTCCAAGAGGCTCAGAGAGGAGAGGGCCACCTGCTAATCTATCCTCTGAGGGACCAGAGGCAGGCTGGGTAGGGGCCCAGCCCCTCTGCTCTGGCTGAGGAGCTGCCCTGGGCGAGTGGGGAGGGGATCAGACTTCTCCTTTAGCTAGCTCCCGCCAGAACCATCTCAAGAAGTAGCTGCTTTGGGGGGTGGAGGGAGCCCACACCCTGCTCCATCATCGTGAAGTGAGCATCCGGGGGCGAGGACCCCATGGGAGCCCGAAGCTGAGTAAGGCTGAATCAGGTTGACTCAGTGGAAACCTCTGCCCACTGCTGTCTCCAAGCCAGGTCCCTCAGTCAGACCAAAGGAAGAACTTCCCAACTACCGGTCCATATACTGCTGGAACACATGCCAAAGAAGATGCCTTTGGGAGGGTGCCCCAGCCCTCAGGCTCTGTCATACCCCCTCCAGCCCTGCGAGGCAGACTGCTGATGGGGAAACTGAAGGAGGGGACAGGACCTGTGCCAGAGCCGAGACTGCAGCCAGACCCTGAGTCCCCTTGTTATGGGGGCACCTACCCTGAAGCTGGGGACACAAGGAGAGGGCTTCATCCCACTGCAAGGCCCCCTGGGTCTCCTCCCCTCCCACCTATTCCTCATAGGCGGAGTCTGGGAAAGGGGCAGGGTGAGGGGGTGGGGCCTGTCAGGTGTTATTTCCAGGGAGACACAAATAGGCAAGCAGACCAGCCGGCCAGGCAGGTCCGGCCTTCCGCCTCATCCCTCGGGAGGTTGTTCGCCTTTATTTATTTATTTTTTTTATTGAGATAAAAATCACCATTTTAAAGTGTACAATCCAGTGGTTTTCCGTATATTCACAATGTTGTGTGACCATCACCACTACTGGAACATTCCATCACACCAAAAGAAACTCTGTACATGCTAGCAGTCACTTCCTCTTCCCCTGCCCCCACTAATTTGCTTTCTGTCTCTACGGATTTGCCCATTCTGGACATGTCATGTAAAGGGAATCGCATAGTATGTGGCCTCTGTGTCTGGTTCTCTTTCGCTTTCCATAACGTCTTCAAGGTTCACGTCGTGACAACACGTCATCCGTGTTGTAGTGTATGTCAGTACTTCACATCTTTTCATTGCTGAATAATATTTCATTGTAGGGATATGACATATTTTGTTTATCTATTCACCAGTTCACGGACATTTGGGTTGTTTCCACTTTTGGGCTGTCATGAATAATGCTGTATGAACATTGGTGTGCAATTTTGTGTGGACATATGTTTTCAGTTCTTTTGGGTATCCATCTACCTGGAAGTGGAATCGCAGAATCATATGGTAATTCTATGTTTAGCTTTTGGGGAACTGCCAAACTGCTTTCTGCAGAAGTTATGCCATTTTACAGTCCCACCAGCAATGCGTGGTCCCCATTTCTCTGCATCCTCACCAACACTTGTTATTTTCCGGGCCTTATTCTTTCAGCACATATTTTGTTGAGCACGACTTGGTGCCAGGGCTGTGCTTGGGGGAGGGGAGGCTGGGGCCCTGAGACCCAGGCTGCTCTGACAGAGCCAAGGGGACAGGGATGCGAAACAGTGGTGGCTGCTGATGAGTGGAGTGAGGAGTGACAGTGACGGGGGCCCTACGTGAGAGGGACAAGCAGGGCAGGCTTCAGGGGATGCAGTGTCTATGCCGTGGTCCCCGGTCCCTGCCCTCGCCCCCTTCCCAGCACCCGTGTCCCTGGGAAGGGTGGTGGTCGAGGTGCAAGTGCCTCCCTGTTGCCACCTGAAAAGCCCTGTCCTTGCCTGGAATCCCCCGGCTAGAGCCTGCTGCTTTGTGTGGAGTCCTCATCTCCTGATCACATGCCGGTGGCCCAGCCAGATGAGGAAACTGAGGCTCAGAGGGGAATGGTGTGCCAAAGTCACCCTAGAAGGCAGTGGCAGAGGGAAGACCAGAGCCCTGATCTCCAGACCCTCAGCCTGGGCTCCTTTTATCTCTGATGGAGTGAGGCCTGGGGTTGCATGAGGCTCGGGGTAGGGAAGGAGAGTTGGCAGGAACGTGCAAGGGGGGCCAGGTGGGAGGAAGCCAAGCTTCAAAGATTCTCCCAGGCTGCAGGAGAGGGCTCTGGGCAGGCTGTGTATGGGTGAGGGGTGAGCAACAGAGGCCCCTGGGGCCTGCTCAGACCGGTTTGTCCTCTGCCCAGTTTCAGTTCTGCCTCACTCCCCCCTTGAGACCCTGGGGTTGGAGGTGGGATGACTCTTAGCCAAGCACATCTTGATCCCTAGGGGGTGGGGTAGGGGGATGGGCCCAGCACCAGTCAGCGAGCCACCTCCCTCAGCCTGCCTTCCTGTCCCCACCAGGTCCCGCAGTCTGCGGGAGGGGGCTGGAGGCCTGGCTGGGTCCATCCTCAGCAGGTAGGGGCGAGCTAGGGCCCGGCCTGCCTGGTTGACAATGTTGATGGCCTCTCCTGCTTTCCTATCTCGGAGCTTGGAGCCTCCAGTGAGTAGTGCCTGGCCCCCGAAGTGAGACTTGGGGGACTGTTTGCTCAGTGAACTCATACTTTATAGGACTAAGTTGATAAGCTCTCACCCCCTTACTCATACACCCTCAGTGACTCACGGGTCCCAGGTAAGTCCCTGGTCATAGCAGGTGTTGTGGGTGTGTAGGGATGGTGGGGGTGGGGAGGGTGGGATGCAGCCCCCTACCCATCCTCCTGAACAGCAGGAGAGGCCTTGGTCCTCCCACCAGCATGCTCAGGGCACTGGAAAAGGCAGTGGTGTGGTGCCAATGGGGGTGCAGACAGGTGGGACCGGCCTGACCTGGGCACTCAGGTGTGTGGGCTGGCTGCCCCAGGCCCTGCCTGAGCCTGGAGGAACACTTTCTATCCCACCATGGTGACATGAGCTCAGAGTCCATGTCATAGATTTACCAAAGATGGTCCCAATTTGAGGCCTTGGACTGCCTTGGCCTTGTCAGGGGCCTTTGTGGCCCTGTGGGGGAGGCATCTGGGTCGGCTTCCATGTCTTTGGTTCTCTGGGGTCTCTCCAGGGTTGGGGTGCATCCTTCAGGGGCTCTGGGCACTGGCAGAGAGGCCTCACGCCTGCCTTGACTTTGCCTCCTCCCACCCCCTTGCCAGGAGGCTCCTTCCAGAGGCTTCTGCAGCTACCTGGCTCTGGGAGCTGGGAGGGAGCCATGTGTCTATCAAGCCCATCACCCACCCTCTTGTCCTCCTCTCCCTACGACCCATTTCCTCATCTGGGGCTCAGCTCACTCAGGATGACATTATCTTTCCACCTTGTTCCTTGGCAGCCCCCACGCCTGTCCCACTGGCTGCTGTGAAGAAATGCACGTCGTGGGGGGAAGTCCAGAAGATGACGTTCTCGAAGCGCCTGCTGCCACCCTGGCCTCCCAAAGGCCTCAGTTCCCCATCACGGAGCTCCCTCAGGGCTTCGGGGGCAATTTTTGGATCTTAAGAAAGGGCTCTGAGGGGCTGGGTTTTCCTTGGGGCTGCCCTGGTGCTGTGGCAGTGGGGTGGGGAATTTGGGCAACACCAGGGGCTCGGTATGGCTGAAACTCCCCGGAGGGCTCGCTGCCCAAGTATGAACCTCCATGCTGCACCCGCCAGGCCTGTGACTCTGTGAGGACAGATGTCAGGACATCGTCCGTGCCTTCGGGACGAGCGGTCCCGTGGCGGCCAGAGCTCTGACAGCAGTGAGGGGAGGGGCATTAAAACCAACGAGGTACCGTGTCAGTACAGCAGGTACTACCCTCGGCTGGTCAAAGTGATTCTTGAATTCTGTGTTTGTGGAAAAGTAGGAGTTAGCTGGGCAAAGAAGGAACCGAAGGAAGCTGCGTGTTCAGAGGCCCAGACGTAGGGAGCAGAATGACCTATTTGGGGAACTGCAAGTGTTTCCATATGACCGCCTGAGTGGCGTGGATCATGGGGACAGGAGGGCAGAAGGTGGGCAGGGAGGATCAGAAAGGACCCTGAGGGCTAAGCCAGGGAGCGGGAACTTTCCCGGAAGCCAGTATTGGGGCGGAGAGCTGGGACCCTCCTGAGCCCCTCACATCTGTGAAAGGGGGCCTCCTGCACGAAGCTGGCATGGCCAGCCCCCACCCCATGGCAGATGGCAGCTGACTCAGCTCTGCCTCTGCAAGGGCCAGCAAGAGGCTGCTCCCGTGAGCCATCTGAGCCGCGGCATGGCCTGGGCTGGCTCCTCAGGGCTGCCCTCGACCCAATGTCTCCGAGTTCTGCCATTCCCTCTTCCAGGGGTCTGACCGACCAACAGCTGGGAACCGGCCCTGCAGCCCGTTCACTGGCTCCCACCCTGCTCTCTGTCCGCGGGCGCCAACGCAGGGCACCCGTGCGCACTGATGGGGAGGCCAGAGGCAGTGGCCAGGAGAGAAGAGGCTCGCATGAGGAGAACTGGGCAGGAGTCCACACCCCTCCCCCAGGGTGCATGATGGCTCAGAGTGTCTGTAAGAGTCTGGCGGCTGGCCTCTCCAACGCCCCCCCGCTGGGCCCCCAGTGCCCCCACATACATGCTCAAGCGGGCCGACTCTGACCTCCACGAGGCAAAAAGCAGAACTGGCCCTCAGCCCCACCCTGGGCTCGGGCCCTACTTCTGAGGGAGGCAGGTTGGTGCAGAGGGGAGGGCATGAGTTCGGAGTCACCCAGCCCTGGGTCCAGATCTGGGCTCTGTTGGGGCGCATACCGGGGCGGCTAGGCAGTGGGGAAGCAGCACGTCACACATGCTAGTTACCTTTGACCCAGCAATCCCACTTCTGGGAGTTCGTCCTACAGAGACACCTGCAAGTATGTGACATATGTACGAGATCATTCACAGCAGCACTGTGTGACAGCAGAATACTGGAAACATCCTCTATATCTGTCAACGTGGGACTGGTTTAGACTATGGTATGTCCCCATGATGGAATACTAAGCAACTGTAAAAAAGAATGTAGAAGCTTTCTACGTATGAGTGTGCAAAACAGCTCTGGGGTTTTTGTCAAGTGAAAAAGCAAGTACAAGTCGGTAAAAACGAGAGAAGTGGCTGATGCCCAGGTCGGGGGCAAGAAGCAGTGTGACATGCTCAGGAGATATGGGGAGTTCACTGTGACTGGAATGAAGGGACAGTGCCAGGCAAGTGAGATGGAGACCAGCTTGGGAGGGCCCCTGGGCTCAGAGAAGAAACTGAAAACTACCAGGAGCCACGGGAAGTTTTCAGTAGGTGCTGATCCGCTCCATCTGGTAATGAGATCTGGCAACTGCAAAGCTGTAACCCACGTGTATAACGTGCTTTATGCACGTTGTCTCATTTAAACCTCTCAACAACTCCAAACCCCATGAGGGAGGTGCTATTATCATCATCATCCCCATTTTACAAATGAGGGAATGGAGCACAGAGAGGTTAGCGAACCAGCCCAAAGTCACACAGCTGGTAAATGGTGGAAGCCGAGAAAGAACCCAGCCAATCTGGCCCTGAGCCCATGCCCACATCACCTTGCTATCCCGCCTCTCAGAGCGGTGGCTGGACTGGAGGGAGCTGGCTGGAGGCTGTTATAACAACCCAGGCAAGAAACAATGAGGGCAGGAGTGGAGAGCAGTGGCTTTCGGGATGAGGACCAGGGGGTAGATTTGAAAGTTTTAAGGAAGTGGAAACAAGGCCTGGTGGTTGAACAGGGTGTGGCGGCTGTGGAGGGGAGGATCGAATGCCTCCTGGGCGCCAGGCACTGTTTTAGGAACTGGGCTCACATCAGTCACCAAAACAGACAAATATCTCTGCCCTTAAGGAGCTTTCATTCCAGCGGGTGGAGACAGACAACACATAATACACACAATGGGTATGTAAATTACATCATCTGTTAGAACTTCGGGGAAACATAAAATGCAGGTGAGGGTGATTGCGGATCAGGGAGGCTTGTGAGGTTTTAAATGGGCTGGTCAGGGTAAGCCTCACCAAGAAGGTGACATCTGAACAAAGACAAGAAGGTGAGGGAGTGAGCATTACAGATGGGGGGGCATTCCAGGCAGAAGAGCAGGAGCTGGAACATCTGAGATGTTTCAGGCATCAAGTGGAGCGCAGAGTGGGCAGCTGGAAAGAGGTCTGGTCGGGGGGTGGCAGGGTGCACATTTGGGTGTTTGGGTGTCGACGGTGTAGAAGATATTTAATGTCTTGAGACTGGATGAGATGAGGAGGGAGAGAGTGAAAAGTGATGCTTGGTTTCAGGATCCGGGCCAATGAGAGAGAGAGAGAGAGAGAGAGAAGGACAGTTTTCGGGGAGACGACAAGCTGTGAGTGCTGGGGGATGTCCTACAGGAGGTGTCCAGCAGGCACTTGAATTATCTGGTCTGGAGCTCAGGAGAGAAGCTGGAGGGCTGGTGCCTTGAGGATGCGGGAGGAGGGAAAGCTGGGGGTGGGAGAGGTCTGTCTCCTTGGGAGGAGGGAGGGAGTGGAAAAGGTCCAGGATGGAGCTCTGGGTCGGGGCTCATTTGAAAGTGGCATCAGGAGGAGGAGGGAGAACCAAGAAGGGGCCAGTAGGAGGAGGAGTCTGGGAGGTGGGAGGAGGTCTGGAGTGCGTCTCAGGAGCTGAGAGGGTGCATGTTTCAAGAAGAGAGAGTGGGGGGTCAGAAGTATGGAACAATGCTGAGGAGTCAGACGTGGGCAGAGAAGAGCCACGGAACAACAACTGAGAGGCCGCCAGTGACCTGGGTGGAGTGTTGGGGCGGCAGTCAGATCTCAGATGTTAAGGGGAGGCGGGAGGCGGGAGGCGGGCGGTGATGGAGGCGGTGAGTGGAGACAATGCTTTCAAGAGCTGCCGGGCAGAGGCTGGAGGCCGAGGTGAGGGGACCATTGAGAGAGGGCTCCTGTAGGACGGAGAGATTCAAGCAGCGGTCTGATGCCAAGAGACAGCAGCAGGAGGTGGGGGGAGGTTGGGAGGCAGGCAGACGAGGGGAATGTCAACAAGTTCCCTGGAGCCTCTCTGGGACGCTGCTGAGGTGACCTCCTCCTGCTTCTCTCTGGCTGCCGAGTGGAGTGCCGAGGGCCCAGGATGGAGGAGAGGGACGCTAAGGAGATTATGGGAGGGAATCATGGTCAGAGTGGAGTGAGGGACAGAGGCGGCAGTGGAGGGAAGTGTCAGCATCTTTTACAGATAACAGATGGTTGTTTCTGCGATGGTAAGAAGACCGTAAAGGAAACCCCATGAAAGCAGGCGCGTCTTTTGAAAAAATTTACCGAATGTGCACGTGCAGGCCCCCCTCCCAGCCTGGCCCTGCCCCCAGGCCAGAACCTGGCTACCCTCAGAGGGCCCCCAAACAGAAGGGCTTCCAGGTGGGGCAACCCTGCAGACACAGAGGCGGGAGAAGGAGGGTGGCCTTAAGAGAGACATGGAACCAGGGAAGCCTCGTGGTACCTGGGAAGCAGGACCAGAGGGACTGCCGGGCAGAGAGGCTGAGGCCCGAGTGTGGAGACCGGCCCCCGGGGCAGGGGTGACTGGGCACTCGCTGCTCAGCAGGTCTCAGGCCCCGCCGAGTCTCTGCCGAGGGCAACCTCACCGGAGATGCGCCCTGGCCCTGTGTCTACCTGCCGCCCCCAGACTGGGAGGGCCTCCAGGTGCCACCACCCTCTCCAGGGCCTGGGCTCAAGGTCCCAGAGGGGAATGGATGTCTGGAGGCAGGGCTGGGTGGACGAGATTCAGGGGAGAGGTGCTGGCTTTGATGGCTGGCGTCTGGTCACCCCTTCCCTTGCTGGCCACACCTGGACTTCACCGACTGAATCATCAGAGAGACTCTCCCGGGGGTGGATCTTTCCCTTCTGGTCTAAGGTTTCTCAGGAATCCACCTACTTCCTCTTCTTTGAAAGTCAGAACCACCTTTTGCAACGTCAGGGAAAAGGAACTAACCTTTGTTATAGCGTTCCCCCCACACACGGCGCGAGCAGGTGCCACCCGGAGCTGGTGTTACCCACTGGGTATGAGCCTCACAGAGACCATGTGGACGCAACACTGCTGTTCTCCCCACTTGACAGGTGGGCAAGCTGAGGCCGTGGGAGGCACGGTGACTCACCAAGGCCGCACTGTGTAGCGGGTCTAGTGAGGTCTCTGATGTGGAGGCGAGTGTAGAGGGCCTGTCCCCTGCACATGGCGGGCCAGACGGTCCACATGGCTGGGTCATTTCTAATCCCCCTCCTATCTTGGGCACTGGTTTCCCGGATGCCTGGGGTTCCTGTGGCTCTCACGAACATACCAGAGTTCCTCCGTCTCTCGTGACAGGCACTCAGCGTCTGAGAGAGGCTCCAAGGGGCACTTGGCACACAGCCTGCTTCAGGATGCTCCTCAGTCCCTAGAGCACCCCACTGGGGACTAGAGATTGGCCCCTGAGGGGGCTGTCCGCCAGAGCTTGGGGTCCGCGAAGGGGGCCTGGACCTGGCTCCTTAGCTGTGATGCAAAAAGGCCTGCTCTCTGCTTGTCCCCAGCTCCCCACAAACACCCCAGCCACAAATGTCCCACACTTCTCTGCCTGCTCGAGTGCAAAGAGCACAGGCTCTGGGCTCAGAGATGAGGCTTCAAAGCCACCTGTGTGACCTTGGGCAAGGCCTGTAAGCTCTCTGAACCTTCGTTTCTTCACCTGTAAAACAGGGGTGCTAACTGTAACACCGTCCCCAGAGGGTTCTGAGGATTAGGGGAGCTTGTTCCAGAGCCTGACTCACCGGAGGTGCTCAGTCAGTACCACTTCCTTTCCCCCAGGACCCCAGCCTCCAAGGACGACCCCCACTGTCACCTGCCAGGTGCCAGGACTTAGTCAGCTCTGAAAGGAAACGGGGATGAAGCTTCAGGACTCGGCCTCTGCTTCAGGGGGCTGATGGTCCAACCTGCGAGTCTGGGGTTCATGTCCCTTCCAGGGCCTCCTGGAGGAAGGAGGCCACGAGCTTCAGGAGAGAATGAGGAAGCACTTGGTGGTGGCGTGGGGCCCTGCATGAAGTGCCTCTGGTGGGCCCACCCTGACATTGTGGGGCTCAGGGCAGAAGTACAAATGGAGGTCCATGTAACATATGTCTAGATATTTAAAAGTTATAAATCAAGCCAACAAACTGCTAAAGAGAATATGTTCTGGCCTCCTATGTTGACAAATATACCTTCATAACAACCTGGAAGGCCAGATCGCATTTAGAATTCTTGGACTCCCGGGGTCTGGTGCTGGAATGTGGCAGCCGGGGAAGAGCAGATCCCCAGCCCCTCCCGGCCCCAATCTTGGGCAGCGCATGTGGCTGCCCCAGGCCATTCATCCATGGTCCACCCACAGACCTGGCAACAGCTGCCCGTGGCCATCCCTTAGGCTGCGGGCGCAGGGGAAAGGCACATGCAGATCGTGGACTTGGGTTCCAGACCTTGTGGGCATGGAATTCTGGGGTCCTGCATTTGGAGGAGGGGCATGGGCCTTGGTGGACATGTTCCCTTGGCTCACGGACTTTTTGTCCCACTGTTGGGGGAGTGAGGCTGGAGGAGGGCCAGAATGGATTACTCTGAGGTGTGGGGTCCAGGGCAGGGGCCCTTCTTGCCTGGGTCTAAGTTCCATCCTGCCCCCGGAGCACTCCCAGGACCTGGCCCCCCGGAATGAATGTCCCGGCACTTAAAGCATCCTGGAGCCCCACTGAACTGGGGTCAGGCAGGCCCCTGTGTCCTGCTGGGCTCACAGTCCAGGGAGCTGGCCCCCTGTCTCCGTGGACACCAGGGCTCCTCTTGGGAGCCAGCCCCTCCTTCCTACCCAGCATACCTCGCTTTCCTCATGCCAGAGTGGGGAGGGGTTTCTGCCGCCACCTGCCCCCCACCTCTCTGGGACCCTGCTCTTACCCTGCCTAGTCTGGCTCTGTGGACCGCTCAGTGCCAGGCCCTGTGGGCAGTGGGCAGCCCTCCCTAGTTCGTGCCAGGAAAGTGGGGCACCAACTCTACTTTAGCCAACGTTTCTCGCTCACTCAGCTGAAAAGCCCAGCTTCCCCCGAGGCTCCTAATCCTCCGTGGGCACCGGCAGCTCCTTCCCTGATGCTGTGTGACAGGCCTGACATCAGGGCTCCCGCACCTGTTCTGGCCCTGCTCCTGGGTGCCTCCTTAACAGGGGCACAGCATCCGCTGCAAGGCTGTCTGTATCCAACCCCCCACCCCCACTGGTGCTGCCTGCTTTTGGGCTCAGCATGGCCCTTTCTGGGCTCCCTTGTTACTGTACATTCCCCCTCCCACCCTGGAGGGGGTGGTGGGGGGAGAACTAGGGGAAGTCGGGGTGGTGAACAGACCCTGCTTTCAGCATTGAGAAGCAATTCCGAGACCTTTGCCATTGGGAGAGGAGGGCCCTGGGCCCTGCGGGGGCTCGGGGGGTGACAGGCATGTCCCCGGAAGGCTGAAGCATGCCTTAAGCTGTGGCCATGAGGGGCCTGTACCAGCCCTGCAGCCAAGCACATGATCAGGAACCCAAGGGACTGAGCCCTCGGGGAGAGACGACCTCATGCCTCCTCCCTCAGCCATGTAGCCCGTGGTGCCAGCAGCCACCTCAGCAACGACTCCTGCAGATGCAGCCCCTCTTCCAGTCTCCCTTTGTTCACTGATGGCTTGTTCTGCTGTGTCAGCATCATTGCTGTCCCCTGCCAGGCGTGGCCGCTGTCCCGCAGCCAACACAGCTTCCCTGGGGTGGGAGCCCCTTGTCGGTGAGGACCAGGTCTGGGATCGGGTGAGGGGCTGCCCACCTCATCCTGCTAGGTAATGGAGGGAGGGAGAGGCACCTATCACCCCCTGGGCAGCCGTGGGCCACCCTGGGAGGCCTCTCCTCCTTCCTCATTGGCAAGGCCTTGTCTCCTTCCCGGCCCAACAGGGACAAGTAGCCTGACCTGTCACTCAGTGAAGGGACTCTGGGATGGGGGCGTTGCTCAGGGCAGTTATCGCAGGTGGGAGCCCATTCATGCCAAACTCATGGAGGACCATGAACCCAGATTCCTCCCCTGCAGGCCAGCCCACCCGGCTGAGGTGGGACACAGCCGAGGGCATTAGTCTGAGAGGGCAGTCACTGGGCCATCCTCTCCTCCACACTTTTGCACCTGCTGTGCCCCTATCTCAGTGCCACCTTCCCCCCTCACTGCCCTTGAGCCCCCACAGTGCCCCCTTTCTGAGAAGCCCTCCGACTGCACAGCTCCCCAGCCTGAGTCTGGGTGAAGGACCCATCACAAGGGGTCCTTGTTCTGTGAGTGAAAACTCTGGGAAGCGGCCCAGATACCCTCTTGGTCTTACCCACCACCCTCCTCAGCACATGCTGGGCCCTGGGGTTCAGCACCGGCTCTTGCGAGAGGTGAGGGGCTCCTGATGCTCACAGCACTCAGTTTCAGTCTGAGAAAGGGGCTCTGTCACACCCTGCCCCTCTCATTTCTCTGACAGAATATCCCAGCTGCATCCTGGCGGGAAGTGCCTTCCTCCTCAGGGAAGGGCTCAGGAAGCAATCCAGGATCTGACCTCATGTCTGTGTCCATCCGACCCTGTCTGGTGCCACCAGATGTCCCAGGAGCTTCTGCAGGGGAGGAGGGAGTGGGCAGGAGATGTGGCTGCAGGACAAGGTGCTGGACCTGACCCCAGCCCCTCTTGGGACAAAGCTGTCCTCCATTCTTACTGGGGTCCCAAGTTGAGAGGCAGCCCAGGCTACACAGCTAGGCTGCCCACACCTCCTTTCCCAGAACTATCCCTGGCACATGCTGGAGATTTGTAGGGGAAAAAACATCAGTGGATACCAGACCTCGAGGCCACCCGAGGCCCAGGGACTATGAGAAGGCAGGTTTGGGGCTGCAGCTGGAATGGAGTGAGGGCTGCCAGGGGCAAGGAGGGCAGGAGGCTGACTTCAGCTGGGTGGGAAGGGTGGGGGGCCTCTGAGGACAGTGGGCCACCTGAGAGGCTTCAAGCCAGGCCCGGAGGAGGGGCTTCTGGAACACCACGTCCTTCCAGGAGCATCACTGAGCCAGGCTGGCAGGGTGGGCTGGAGGACCAGTCACTTCCCCCTTCTGGACCACACCTTTCTAAATGAGATCACCTCTTACTTCACTGCCCGACCCACCTGGCTGTTGCAGGAGCAAGTGAGGTGATGCAGAGACTGAAAAGCATAAAGGTGGCATTATTACTAGCAGGAGTCATATTTGACTTGCTAATTAGCTTCCTAAAAATAGCCACGTTTATTATAGCTCAGGGAGAACCCTAAGCTGGAGCTGGCGCCCTGGATTCTTGGTGCAGCTCTGTGGCAGCCTTGCTGTGTGACCTTGGGCTGGGCCTTGACCCTCTCTGGGCATCTGGTTCTAGGTGGAAACAGAAGTCAGATGCAGACTCAGGGCAGAGGGCTCCTCCTGTCTGGGGCTGGGTTCTGGGGGACTGGCTTCCTCTGAGTCACTAGGTCAGGACAATTGGTGTCACTGAGGCTATCCCTGGCACCTGTTGGGGAATTCACAGGATCTTGAGTCTGGCCTTGATCTTGGCGTCTAGGGGCAGGCTGCCCAGTCCCCACCACAGAGCCCAACCATTGGAAGGCTTCGGAGATTGCACATGAGAAGGGTCACAGAGAGGATCTGAGGCCTGGAGGGGCGGGGTTGGGGGTGGGAGGAGAGGGGCTCCAGACCCATGGTGGGACATCAGCCAGCTGGTGATCCATCGTTCAGTGCGTGTTTACTGAGGCCTACTGTGTGCTTGGCACTGTGCCACCTACTTCAGAGATGACAGAGGGCAACCAGACCCAGTTCTGTTCTAGCCGGGGAGGCAGGCCTCACCACTAACCATGCAGCTAAACCTCACAAAGTGCATGCGGCTCTCACAAGGGCTATAGAGAGGGGTGCGTGGTGCCAGAGCACATGTAATGGGGGATTCGACTTAGCTGGAGGTCCAGGAAGACTTCCTGGGGGAGGTGACATGGGTTGAAACCTAGAGTAGGTAATGATTAGGCAAACCGGGGGGTGGGAGGGGAATTTCAGGCAGAGGGAACAGAGGAGAAAAGACTGGTGAGCAGGTGAGTGGAAGGCGCTGAGGAAGAGCTGGGGTGGCTGGAGTGGAGATGGGGACCCCAGGAGGCTTGCCTTTACCTCATCAATGTGATGAAAGCCCCAGAATGGGGAGGAGATTTGTAGAAGCTCTTCCTGTGGTCCAGGCCAGAGGGGATGGAGGAGAACCAGGTGGTGGTGGTGATGGGGCAGGGTGCGGTATCCCGTAAAATTGAAAGCACAAGGTCACGAACCAGACTCAGCGTCACCGTCACCATCAGCGTGAGGCCGCGGGAGTCGCAGTGATTCACAGAAACGCTGACCTGGAAATGCACCTGGGAGAACAAAGGCTGCAGGATGGGCCGTCCGGTTTCGACTCCGGGAGGAAATGCCCCTGTCAGTCCCTGTGAGTCACCGTCCCCTCCAGGCAGTGCAAGCCTGGGACATGCCAGGCCACTGTCCCTGCCATGGGTCCTCATCTCCATTTTCCTTGCCCCTCTGTCCGCAGGGTGCCTCTGTGACTCCCCCGTCCCCTGCCCCACCCTATCGGCTCTCTGGGCAGAGGAGCCACTCGACTTGTGAGAACTGAAGGGTTAACTGTGGGACAACTGGCCTCTACAGGGGGCTTTCCTGCAGACGGGGCCTGGACTCGGGTATATGGGGACACTGATGGGAACCCAGGAGGGTGATGCTGAAAGGGGCCCCTGGGAGACCATCTGGTCTGTCCCCCACAGGGCACAGCCAGGTTGGATGCTGAGGACCAGGGAGGGTGTGACACACAGCAGGGCACAACACACCTGGATGAGAACCTCCAGCCTCCTGGGCATTTCAAATCTCAGGGGAGGCAGGGCGGTGGGGTCTTTCTGGCCTGAGGACCCCCAATAGCCTCAATGGCCCGGATCTTGCATTGCCTCCCGCCCTGGAACTTCTGCCCCTTGAAGGTGGACCTCTGGGACTGTGAAGGGAGGCCTCGGGATGTGAGCTCTCTGTCAGGGCGGGGATTCCTGCTGCCACCAGATGTGGAAGACGGGTCACAGGAGCCTCAACAGCGGGAAAGGTCTTAGGGCTGCGGGGTGACATGGAGCCCTCATCTGGGGAAGCTGGTTGCCCTGACCTGGGATCTCTCCTGGGTCCTGGAGCGGCTCATTCCCCACCCCCTCCCTTGGCTGTCCTGGGGAAAATTCTCTGCCCTCTCGTAAGGGAGGCCTGAGACGGCCCAGAATCCCTCAGGGACATGGTGTGACCGCGGGAAGTTCCTCCTTAGGTCTAGCCTCCTCTGCAAGACAACTTTCTGTGCAGGGCTGCAGCCTAGGACACATTCTCTTTTGCAGAGAGCAGAGGTTGCAGGGAGCTGGGTGCATTTCCAAAACGTTCTCTAAGTTGGTGGGCATGTAAGGAGGGGGAAGGGCTTACCTTCTCCAGCGCTCAGGTAGGGAAACTGGACCCTGAGAGGAGGGATCAGCATCAGGATGGGTCCGAGAGTCCTGACATTCAGCCCTGGGTGCCCTTCCACCCCTGGGAACCCTGTCCTGCACCCCCCACCTCCACCCCCTGCCCTGGGGCCTCGGGATAGACCCTTGGGAGGTGGCTGAGAGCCTGGGAGCTTCCACTCCTGGGGCAGCACCACTTCCTGCCGGCCACCCAGAGAGGCCCGAGGGGCTGACGTTTCATCCGGTCCCCCTTGCTGGTCAGCCCAGTGCAAGCTGCTGGGGCCCCAGAGAGGCTGGATCCGTGTTTCTCCCCAAGGCCAGGCTGGGTGCGCCCTGGGACCCGGCCAGCTCAGGACATACTGAGGGTGGAGGTTGAGCCCCAGCCTAGGAGACAGGTCCCAGCTTGGACTCTGGCAGGCTGAGCGACCTTAGGCAAGTTTCTGTTCCTGCCTGGTACTCAGTTTCCCCACCTGCACAATGAGCAGGGTGACTCAAGGAGGTTTCCCCAGACCTCGGCTTTAGAGCCCTCTCTCAGCCTACCTCTTGTCCCCAACCCCACCTCTCTCTCTCTGTGAGCCCATGCTAGAGTCACATCCCACCTCCCCGCCACATCCCTGTGACCCCTCCTGCCTGCAGCCCCCCTACTTGGCCCTCCCTCTGCTCTGGGCCTGGCTGGCCTGGGGGTTTAAGGAGCACCACTTCATCCTCCCTCCCACTTAGTCACTGACCGTTCTGAGCAGGCTCCTGATGGGTCCATAATGGGACCATAACATTATTCAGTTAGCCTGTAGTAAAATGGGATAATAACACCCAACTCCAGAGCTGTTATGGGGATTAAACAAGTTAATAATATGTTTGTGAAAGAGCCTTGCAGGTGGTGGATCTGTGTCAGGGGAGGGGCAGTGAGTAACTCTGGGAGGGTGCGTGGCTGGTCCCTGAAGCCACTCTTCCCCAGACCCCTGCCTGAAGGGCCGTGCCCGCACAAGTGGCACTCGCTGGGCCCAAGCCCACCCTCCCGGGGCTGGAATTCAGTTGCCCAGTCCTGGTCCCTCGTGGTGAGAGGCCTGATGTCTGTGAGAGGAGAGGACTGTGCTGCCAGCGCTCTATTACGTAATGCTCCTAGAGTGGACGGGGGACAGGAGCCAGACCCCCAGCAGCCCGGGGTAGGGCGGGCTCCTAGCTCTGCAGGAGAGGAGACAGGTCATCCCCTGGGCACCATCTAATCTACAAAATTGATCAGACACTTCATCCTGAGAGCTCTCCACTCATCTCAGGAGCAAGTTCAAGGGACTTAGTTGAACACTGCTGGTCTCAGGGACCTGGCCCCTGTGCCCCTTCCTGCCTCATTTGCTCCCCGTTGCCCCCATCCCCTATCAGCCGCTCTGGATTCCCTGGTAACCATACAGTTCACAGGCGGCCCTAGGAGATAGGTATGGATATTAAGAAAATGAAGCCCAGAGATGTTAACTGTTCAAGGCCTGTGAGCCCAGCTGAGCGGAGGAGCTGGGAATGGAATCCACAGGAGCCATGCACCCGGTCTCCATGTCCTGCTGCCTCTTGGGACTCAGGCAAGGGAACCAGCTAGGGGGCTCTGCAGTGTTCTAGATGACAGAGGATGGTGGCCTGAGGGGGCAGGGGTCTTGGAAGAGAGGGACAGGATTTGGATACAGTTGGGAGAAGGAGGAGGAGGTACTGGGGTTTGAGGCTTTGAAGACTGGATAAGGAGGCGGCGGGACGAGAAAGCTGGCATGCTGAGTTTGGGAACGGTGTGGGGGCAGGCCTGGGGGCTGCCCCGGACGGCTGGGTCGTGGGAGGGGTAGGAGGCAATGCTCTGGGCTCAGGAGTGGAGCCACTTGGGAGTTACCAGCCCAGTGCGGGGGGACTGGAGGAGGGCACCCAGGAGCGTGTGTACAGAGAAGCCTGGGGAGCCACAAATCAGGGCCCTCTCAGAAACTAGTGGGGCTGAGGAACCAGGCAAGGTTTGGGAGGCAGGACACCTGCCTGGGGCAGGCCCAGGGCAGCAGGGTCCATGGGCACCCCCAGGACAGAGGGAAGAGCAGCCCCGGGGGGCGGGGTGGGACTTGCGGGTAGGAACTGCACAGAGGGAGGTTTCTCTGTTTGAGGAAGAGCTTTCTCATAAATGGAGCCCCAAAGACAATGCAGCCTTTTTCTCGGGGTCCCCTTGGGGTCCTGAGCTCTCCGTCAGAGGAGGCGTGTGACGCAGGGCTGGATGGCCCCTCTGCCCGGCGGGGCTGTTTCTGAGGGGAGTTCTGTGGTGGGTGGGGATAGACAGGAGGCCGGAGAATCTGCATCTAGTCGGGGTGGTGGGGCACCCTTCCCTGGCTGCTGGCTCTGACGTGCTGTGATGGCCCCAGCGCAGCTGCTGCATAAACGGAGGCCCCCTGCATTGCCAGCGAGAGCCCCGGCCCTCCCCAGGTCTCAGGCCCCGCTTCTAGGGGTGCTTCCCCTGCCTCCTCCACCCCACGCCCCTCCAGGGCAGGCCTCTGAACCAGGCCTTCCCGCCTGGCCTGGCGCAAAGGGAGCAGCTGCCAGCCCCAGCCCCTGCAGCCCGGTTGGCCGGGGTTGGGGCGGGTGGGAGGGAGGCTGCAGTTGCCAGGCTGGCCCTGGAGAGGGGGCTCTGAGATGTTTCCTTAGGCATATAATTGGAATTGCACGGCTTGGTAATTAGGAGAAGCGGCACACTGTTATAGAAATGACTGTAATTATGGTTACTTTCTGCAGCCAAACCAGGAGTTTCAGGGATCACCTGGGGGTGACAGGGGAGGGGAGAGGTGAAGACCTGGTTGTGGAGTGTCTGATGGTGCCAGACCCCACCACGAGCTTTACTGACCCACAAGGCCCTCCTCAGACCCCTGGGGGTCATCTGGCTCAAGGCCCCAGTTTTACAGAAGGGAGAAGCCTGGAGAAGGAGGGACTTGCCCCAAGGGACAGAGGTGTCAACAGCAGAACCTGTGCTGGACCCCGGCCTTCCCTCAGCCTGACAGAGCCGTCATTTCGGGTTCTGGAGCCACACCCAGCGCTTTCTCCTCTCCTGGTCTTTCCCGGTCCTCCCTTCAGGCTGGCACACTCCCCAGCCTCTCTGGGACATTCTTCCTCTCTCCTCAGCTTTCTGTGGCACCACCTCCTCCAGGAAGCCTTTCCTGAACTGTGCCTGGGTGGGGTCTGTGCCTCCTTAAGCTCTCCACGGCCCCAGTGTGTCCCTCTTGGGGTGCTGTCCTTCACCGATGACCCCACCTGGGGGGGGCCTGTCTCCCTCAGGGAGTGTGGGCTCGAGGGCAGGAACCACGCTCAGTTACCAGTGGGGGCTGCAGCTGGCTGGTACTGACTTTTGAAAGTTGGTTAAACTTTCAGGAATTTTATGAACTGGTTGTTAAAAGTAGCCATTGTTAATAATTAAATTACATAAATTTATGATTTAATACATTTTGTTAAAAAGGGAAATGCACGCTAAAACTTATCACTTCCTAATTATTTTACTGTTATCTATGCTTACGTGGTTATTTATGTCTATCGTTCCTGGTGGTGGAGTCACACTATATAATGGTATTCAGCCACATCACATTGGTAGCTTGACACCTGCTGTGGTGGGAACATAGACACCAAGGAAATGGGCAAATGCCACAGATCAGGGACCCTCACCACATCCCAGAGAGCTGGTTGCTAAACATTTTGTGGTGACCACTGAATTCCACTCTGACCTCTGGCCCTAAAGCAGGGCTTGGCACACAGCCGTGCTCAGCGATGGGCTGCCCAACAAGAGCAGAGAAAGAACATGGCTTTACCTTGGAAATTGGGATTAACTGTCACCAGTGCTGGCTCTGGCCCCTGCCCCACTTTCCTGCCCCCCGCTCCCCACCCCGTCCCCTGGCTCCCATGGGGATACAGGTGAGGCCTGTGGCTGGGGCCTGCATCTGTGGGCACTGAACCCACAGTTCCGGGGAACCACGTTTCCCAGGCAGGGCTGAGGGGCCCCAGAGAGTCGGCAGGTGTGGGCGGCCTTGGCAGGGTGCATGGAGAGTTGGGCCCTGAGGGGGTCCTGCCATTTCCTCTCCCAAACGGTCCATGGCAGTGTGCCACCTTCCTGCACAACTCCCAGCCCAGCAGGAGGGCCCCGAGAAAGGCCGTGTGGCTGGGCTGGCTTCAGATAACCAGGTGCCTGAAGGCCCCTCTCCTGGAGAACTCCGGGTAAGAATTGGCCCTTTTAGGTTCTTTCTTAAAAGTGGCAGCCCCTGTCTTTGGGTCGCAGACCCTTTAGAATCCCAGAAGGCCAGGGACGAGGCAGGAGAGGGAGGCTGAGCACTTTCTACCCAATGCCTCATCCAACAGTCACCGCACACGAGGCAACCCCTCTACCCTCCTTTTGCAGGGCCGCTGCTGATGGTCCTGCAGCCATTTTACAATGTCTCAGCAGGGGGCACTTTACCCCCCAGGGCACATTTGGCAATGTCTGGAGCCATGTTTTTATGTCCCAGTTGGGACAGGGGTGCTCCTGGCATCTAGTGGGTAAAGGACCTGGATGCTGTTAAACATCCTACAATGCACAGGCAGGCCCCCACAAGAAAGAATGATCCAGGCCAAAACATCAACGGTGCCGAGGCTGAGAAACCCTGACCTAGAAAGACACTCTCGGACACACACACACCCACACACACCCAGTGTCAGGGGACCCTTCGGTCCTGAGTTAAGAACCCCTGGTCTTGGGGCCGCCCGGTGGCGCAGCGGTTTAGTTCGCGCTTGGCAGCCCGGGGATCGCGAATTCGGATCCCAGGCACCTGCGGCATCCCATATAAAGTGGAGGAAGATGGGCACAGATGTTAGCACAGGGCCAGTCTTCCTCAGCAAAAAGGGGAGGATTGGCAACGGATGTTAGCTCAGGGCTGGTCTTCCCCACAAAAAAAAAAAAAGAACCCCTGGTCTCCAACCTCTGAATTTACAGAAGGGGAACCAGCTGAGGGCAGGGCGGGTCAACAGCTCGTTCAGGGTTACCCAACAAGTTCCCCTTGTAACCTGCGCAATCAGCACGGTGCTGCACACAGCACAGCTCCAGAAACGGTTCTTAAGTTGGGAAGAAAACCAAGAAAGCAGCGAGCCCTGGCCTGAAACTCCTCTCCAGGCTGCCCTGGACAGGATCCCCCCAGTGTCCTCTTCGTCCTCCTTGGACCCCACCTCTCGGCAGCAGTTGCTGCTCCTCACCAGCCCCTTCTTGACTGCAGAGAGGAGGCCAGAGCCAGGCTGACGGTGGGAGTGGGCAGGGCTGCCGAGGGGACAAGGGAGCCAGGCGGTCAGAGCCAGCCCCATATGTCTAAGCCAGCGAGGCCTCAGTGGTTGGAAGGGCACACCACGGCGGTGGGTGCCGGAGGACTGGGTCCAGTTGCAGGTGGTGACGGGGTGGGCTGGTGCCACCTCCTCAAGGCCTTACCCCTGCGAGGCATGTACGGTGTTTGCAGAGGGAAGCTCAGATTGTCTGACCTTACCTGACAGATGACCCAAGGTCCTTGATTAACTAGAAGTCCTTGTCTGGTGCCTGCTTCCGGAACTGGCCTTGGAGAGCCCAGCGGGGTTTTGTCCGTGGGAACCTCAGCTGCTTTCTCTGTTCTCCCCCCTCCCTGCCCGCTCCACAGGAAGCAGAATTGCATAGTGTGAGGCATGAAGTCTCTACAGCTCCACTCTGGAGTCCATATCCGGGATTTACTCCTTACTGGCTGTGTGGCCTTAGGCAAGTTACTCAACTTCTCTGTGCCTCTGTTTCCTCATCTGTTGACTGAGGTTAACACAACTGTATCCACCTCATAGGGTTGATGGGAGGACCAAATGAGGTAAATTCTAATTAAGCACTTAGAAGGATGCCTGGCCTAGAGTGACTACTCAATGAATGTGACCTATTATTGGCATTGTTTTTATGAGGCTCCTCAGGCCCTCTGAGGCGGGTGGGAACTAACCCCTGGCTCTTTTTCTGGCATCTCCATCTCTCTGTTGCCCTCTAGTGGACCCTGGCTGCACTGTCCTGAGGGGACACGGTGAACTTGGTGTGTCCAGAGAGGTAATTTCTTCCTTCAGATTTCAAAGGAAGTTTGCCATTTAAGGAAACTTTGTGGTCAATTCTTGGATAGAGTCATACAACTAATTTCTTCCCCTTCCTCTCAAATAGAACTCGCCTGTGGGTTGGCTTTTGCACAATGGTTTGCTTGAAGCAGCACCCTGCTATAGTGGAAAGGAAACGAGGGGGCAATTTTTCTTCTTGACATTGATGGTAATTGACCAGTTTCAGTTTTTACAGGTGTGATGATGACCTTTAATCCCAACACATTTCTGCAAACCTCCTTACCCCACCGTTTAATCCAAACACTGCCCACTCACATCCCCAGCGTGGGGTACCCTGCCAGTTTACTCAAATTCTGTCTCTCTCTGCCTCTCTGTCCTACAGTTTGGTGTGAAAACTGGGTAGCAGCAGAGACCGTGTCTGTTCAGCTCGCAGCTCTATTTTGGTGCCCATCGCAGGGTGCTCAGTACGTGTCTGTGGAACGGAGCAATGCACAGCCACACAGCAACCAGGTGGCCGTGTTGCCCCCTGCCCCCCCCCGCCCCCGCAGACACTGAGAGAAGTGAAAGGGCAACCACAGAAGCGGGGGTCTACTGAGGCATTACAGGTGGTGGGCTCTGTGCTGAGTGCTGGCTGTGCAAAGCTAAGTGTGACGTGACCGTGGACTCTGGAGAGAGATTTTTTTTAAAGGGAAGGACGATGGTAAAGGGTGGGCGTGGCTGCTGGTGAGAGGGAGCGGGCAGGTTGGAGAACGTCTGGACACCCACCTGGGTCGGCTGGTGGGAGGTCAGCGAGACTACCGGGAGGGGCAGCCAAGAGCCCGGGATTCAGGTTGTCCCAGGGCCCCTGACTGGAGAGTCTTAATTCTGAGTGACAAGGCTACCTGGGGGAGCCTGGAGCTTGGTCTCCCAGCACACCTGTGCCTGGGGACAACATGGCCGATGCTTACCCCAGACGCCGGATCGGCTCTGCAGCTCAGGCTTCGGCGTCAGGGGGAGGCGCAGCACCTGCGCCAGGTCTGGGCCTCTTACCCACACATTCCTTCTCCAGGTTTTCACGTCCGTCTGCCCCGCCCTTGGTCCCGCCCCCTCATCCC
Source organism: Tapirus indicus (assembly GCA_031878705.1). NCBI lineage: Eukaryota > Metazoa > Chordata > Mammalia > Perissodactyla > Tapiridae > Tapirus > Tapirus indicus. The sequence goes on along the minus strand of CM062918.1, from coordinate 63,787,830 downwards.
CAGCCAATCCGAGAACCCCAGCAACCCTCACCTCCAATGCGGAGCCTCTCGGCCCGAGCCCCGCTCCACAGCCTTCTCCTGCAGCCGCCGCGCGTGGACGCGTTCCGATGCTCTGTCCCCTGCGCTTGTTCGGCCAAGCCCGGACCTCCGCCCGCACCTGCGGGTGCTGGAGGGGACAGCAGCCGGGTGCCTGTGCCAGTCGTAGGCCCCGGGGCCAAACGTGTACCCGGGCAGTGCCCGTTCCTCGGGCAGCACCTTCTTCCCGTGCGCCCTACCTACGGGAAGGGCACGGATTCCATGCGCTCATGCAGGAGCGGGAGCTGTGGTGGGGGCGCTGGCCTCAGCCCAGTCCTGGTTCTCCTTGAGCCCCTCTCAGGACCTCTGGCTCCTCATCTGATAAATGGGGGTTTGCGGCTGCCGGGGTCTGCTCTGCGACCATTTTGCCTTTCCTGCTAGGGCGGACTTTGTAGGCCAGATAAGTCCACTCTGGGCTGGGGCCCGCTGTCCCGGGCCCCTCGGTAGGCCCCAGACTCAGCCCCTCTTCCCCAGTCCTCTGGTTCCTGAGACCACCATCCTCGTAGACCCGGGCTCTGTATCCCAGCCCGACGCTGTTGCCGTGGGCTTTGGCTCCACCTAGTGGCACAATGTTTAACTTCAGAGGCTCCGGGGCGAAGGAGGCGGCTGGTATGCAGCGGATACCGGGACGCCTCAGAGAGATTGGAGTGAGGACAAAGTGGCACATCTCTGCCTCAGCCCAGCCCCTCCTTCTGGTTCCGAGAGGAGGCTGGGGCACTGAGGGGGGGGGTTCTTACCAAGTGCAGATGCCCCTCCAGACCCCTCTGCCTCCATCTCCGCCTCCAGAAGGCTGACGTGACATCACAAGGACTCTCAGAGGAACTGATGCCCCTGCCACCCACATCCCCGGGCTGGCCCTGACACCCAGCTGCTGCTGCTGTCCCAGGGCCACCACAATTCTGGGAGATCCTGCTTCCCTTCCTCTGAGTACTGGCACCCAAACCAGCTCTTTTCCCGCCTTTCTCCCTGCTCTGTTCCAGCTCCTTCTCAGCCTTTTGCTCTCCCCACCCCCTTCCTCCTGTCCTCTCTGCCCACCGCACCGCCCTTCTGTCTGTCTGACTGTGTCTGTGTCGATCTTTCCATGTCCCCTGTGGCGCACTGCCCTTGTGCCACCGAGAAGCCTCTCAGCCCACTAGCTCCGATGTCCACCTGCCCTGAACACAGAGGCTGTGGTCCCCAAAGGGGTTTGGGCAGCTGCTCAGTGGCTGACTGTGAAACCCAGGTGCGAGCTCCCTTCCCCTCCTGCCCCCAGGACCCACCCTCCTTGGGAGGAAAGAGTGTCTGTGCCACCCTGACTGGCTTGTCTCAGCCTCTGTGCTTTTAGCAGCTCCAGCCACTGGATGCAGTGAGGAAGCCGTTTCTGATGTGACATGATATGACATTGCTCCCATCCCTGCTTTTACCTGGAACCGTCATCTTCCTTATCTGGAGCCAGACTCTGCCTCCACAGTCCAGCTGAGGACATTTTTCCTTAGCGTGTGTGTGTGTGTGTGTGTGTGTGTGTGTGTGTGTGTGTGAGGGGGGAGGATAAGGGAAGACCCACTGGCCTAGGTTACTTATGTGCTGCCCACTAGAGGAGCCCATGGCCCGGGGCCACCACAGGGACCATTTGCATCTTTGACAGCCGAAACAATTGTTGGCTCTAAGATAAGAACACTGCAAAACTGAAATCAATAATTCTTAATCAAATGTCCCACTGTAGCATTGTATCAACCTCATTAATTGTTAAATTTAGTATTCATAAAAATTTCATTTCATTTGAAAGAATGTGTGGGCTAGGTTTTTCTCATTTTTCGAGAATTCCCAGTTGTAATTTAAATCAGTTCCTTCTAGCCAAATGGTTTCAAGAGCAAAATTATAAATGTCCTTAAAAAATTTTACAGCAGCTTTTTAATGTTTTAATATGTTTCCATTGATGTGGGGTGGAACTGTCAAAAATAAAAATGCCAGGGCTTACGGAGATCCTAGAACAGCTCCCTCTCTCAGCGTGAGGCAGCGAGGCTGCTGGGGCTGCTGGGGGTGGGCACAGGAAGGCCTCAGGGGACAGGGTGGGGACAGTGGTGCTGATGGGGAGAGGGGGGTGTAGTGTCTCCTTCCTGCATCCCAGCATTCCCCCCTCAAGTTGGGGTGCAGGGGCTCCTCTGGACTAACGGGGGTCGTGGGGTCTTATGGGAGCAGGGAGGGGCCCCAAGGTAGCTGAGCAAAGATGAGGGCTCCGGTTTGTGCTCACCCCATGGGACGTCTGTGTGGGTGCTCAGCCCATGTGAGCAAGTTCTCTTAGGAGGGCTGGGATGGGTGGCACCTGGGGCCAGCCCTCAGAGGTGTCCTTTGCAGGGACCCCCAAACTGGGAACACTCCTCTACTGAGGGCTCTGGCCCTTGGCTTCCAGGTCCCATCTTCTCCCCGCCCCCACCCCGTTTTACTCCCACCCCAAAAGTTCTGTCAACTCTGTCCCATGTTTTCCGTCCTTTCACTCTCTCTGGCCTGAAGGCCTAGCCCAGGATCCATTAAAAGAAACAGTTCCCAAAGTGGGGTCCCCTTTCCTCCATGGCACGAACATAGGCTTTACAAACACTGGCTGTGTTGGCCAGCCTGCGGGGGAGACAGGTAATGTCATTCCTTCCTGGGAAGTTCTTCTGACCCTCAAATGGCTGCGTGATTCCTCCCAAAGCCAAAAAAAAAAAAAAAAAAAAAAAAAAAAGAAGGAAGGAAGGAAAGAGAGAGAGAGAGAGAAAGAAAAAAGAATAGTGAACAGCAAAAGGAATTTAGTGTTACTTTAATAATAACAAAAAAGTTTTAAGAGTCTGCTACTTAAGATTAGATATGCCACAACCTTGAAACCTGTCTCCAGGGCTGGTTTCTCTCTAAACATTTCTAGATGCTTCCACCCCCCGCCCCTCCCCCCCAGACTCTTTAAACTATTAGAGTCGGGGCGGGATGAGAACATAGAAGAAACTCATTCTGAAGAGGTAACAGGGCAGGGGCGGGGGTGCAGTTCAACTTAGTGAGGGGTTGACGCAGCCTGGAGTTGTGCACGTGAAAAGAAACAAGAAAAGGAAGGAGGGATTCTCCCGTATGGGATCCGTACCGAAGCTAACCCCCGAGAGGGTGGTGCTAAATGCCATGAAGTCAGGTGGGCTGTTTTCAGAACCCATGAATTTTCCAAGTGCTTTATTATCTTACTTAATCGTCGCAACAATCCTGAAAAGCAGGTGTCGACTGAAATAAAGAGTCTAGGTGATATCTGTGAAGGAGTTTAGTCAATAATTAGGAATTTGAACCCAGGGAAAACAGTTCAGCAGAGCGCTCTGACGGAACAGCTGCAAGGGGTGTGAGGTTAGGTGCAGCTTCTCTCTTTCACAACACAGTGTACGTGCAGGAAAGGGGGAAGAAAACAACCAGATTTCATATAGGTCAACAGGGATAGGGCACATCTGGACTTTTCTCTAGATTATCCATTAAAGGTAGCATAAACAAGAATTCCTTGGTTATACATCAAACAAGTTCAGGGAGGCTGACGTTATCTCTGTGCGGAGGGGGCAAGGACCAGGGACGTTAATTATTCCCTTAATCTCTAAGAAATGCAGCTGGATGTAGGCACTAGATACCCTTTATCTTTTCCTGTAGCTGACTTCTCTAGCTGGCCTCTTCGGTCATGAGATGAGGGGTTGGTCGCAAGGTCATTTTGACACAGGCTCAGGGTGGACTGCATGGCTGCTGCACAGCACAGCGTGGATTTATTGTACTGACTTAAAGCCTGCGCAGCTTGCTTGCTAGATCCGCCTGTTAGACCAAGGAGAGGGGTTCCCCAAATCTGCCCACACAGGTATGATTATCCCTACTTTAAAGATGAAAAAATTAAGGCTCAAGGAGCTCACTGAAGGCCACAGTACCACTCAGGGGTTGACCTAGGATTTGAACCCTCGACCAGCTGGCTCCAAAGGCTTTGCTTGTTTTACAATGCAAAACTATATTATTATGTCTGTGGTCTGCCCACACCTCCCTGCATTTGGAGACTCTCTCTCCTCCCATCCTGTGTGGTTCTTGAGGCCCCATCAACCACAGACTGTGCTGGTCCCTGGCTGCAGGGTTGGGTGGTGACACAGGCCTGTCTGTCAGGCCCAGCGAAGTGGCCCTGTCCACTACGATTGGACTAAGGCTGGGCATGTGACCCAGGCTGGCCAATCAGAGTTCCTCTGTGAGAGCTGTGGATGTTGGAGAGGGGGTCCCTCTACCTCTGGGAGGGTGAGCTGCCAGGACCACAGAGTCTGGAGCTGCCCCAGCTTCTTTCCTGCCATATGCAGGTGGCTGCAGGAAGGCACAGCCAACATGGGAGAAAGGAGAATCAAGAGACAGGGAAAGAGTTACAGAGAGAGCATGCGAGCCCTGAAACACCATCGGATCACCAGCTTCTACTCTGACTTTTCAAACTTATGTCAATGAATTTTTATTTATTTATTTATTTATTTATTTATTTATTTTTTGTGGGGAAGACCAGCCCTGGGCTAACATCCGTGCCCATCTTCCTCCACTTTATATGGGACGCCGCCACGGCGTGGCTGACAGGCAGTGCGTCGGCGGGCGCCCGGGATCCGAACTCGCGAACCCCGGGCTGCCAAGCGCGGACTAAACCGCTGCGCCACCGGGCGGCCCGAATTTTTATTTATTTATGTACTTATTTTTGTTCAAGCCAATTTGAGCTGCATTTCTCCCACTTGTTACTGAAAGAATTCTAATTCTGTTCTATAATTAAATGTGTTTTAAACACGGAAGCTCTTCCCTCTTGGAAAGGGAAAGGTAACTGGAGTAGTCACAGTTCTTGATGTCAAGTTACAGAAACCTAGCTGGAGCTGGGTGACACAGACTGGGGGTTTACCAGAAGGACAGGAAAGCTGGGGTTCCGGGAACAGGAACAAGGTCCTGGCCATGACTAGTGTGCTTAGAGCTCTTTGAGTTTCTCTGGCTCTGGCTTCCTTCTCTCTGTTGGCTTCCTCCCTCTGGGTGAACAGAACATGGCCTTACATCTCACCACTTGGCCACCAGAGGACTGTTGCTGTTTTCTCACATGAACTTCAGAAGGTTCTGGAAAGGATCACAAATGGCTCAGTCTGGGTCAGTTGACACTCAGGTAGAACTGTCATCTGTGGCCAGAGGGGAGGGTTGCTTGGGACCCACCTCTGTGTTTTTGGGGTCTTTCCCAGAGAAGAGGTGGTTATCACGAGGCAGGGAATTAGCCCACAAAGTGTCGACCACAAAAATGAAAGTACTGGTCATCTATACTGTGCCAGACACTGTGCCGGATTCTGGGGGTTTCTGAGGTTCCGGGCACATTCCTGCTCTCTGCAAGTTCTGTGGTGGTTGAGCAATAGATCCAGATGTCAGACAGGGTCCGATTCTCAGCTTTATTCTTAGGGATGGAAGCGCCAGGCTTTCTTTCCATCGTTTCCTGACTTGGCCTAACTTAACTGCGGCCCAAACTGCCAACCGGGTGTGTTGATACCAAAATAAAAACTACATTTTCCAGCCTCCTTGTGGCTAGGTGCAATCATGCGGTTAAGTTCTGGCCAATGAGGTGTGATTGGACTTGTGTGGGTCCTCAAGGAAGACTACTTAAATGGAGCTGGTTCAGCAGGGAGGGCCCCTTCTGTCTTCTTAAGCTCTTCCTCCTTCCGGCCAGCAGCGTGGTTAGAGCTCTGGCAGCATCTTGGACCATGACGTGGCCATGGGGATGCAAATCAAGTGCAGGAAGACAGAGCCTGGGTTCTTGATGGGACCACACACTAGCCCTGGACTGCCCAGCTCTGGGCCCCTTTCATGTGAGAGAGAAGACGCTCTTATCTTGTGTAAGCCTGTGATTGGGATTTTCCGTTTATCCATCCAAATCTGATCCCAGTCATATAATCACCTTCTTGGTCATAGGCAACATTTTAGGTGGATCTAAATGTGTACTGCGCCTGCTCTGAGAGTACAGGGTAGTTACGGAACACGGGAGGCAGAAGGCGGGGAGAGAACACGGGCTTTGTAAGCACTGGCCAGCCCTCACCCATCAGAGAATTCACCTTCCTGTGGTGGAGAGCTTGGGTAGGGTGGACCCCAACTTCCTATCACTTTTGAGAGGGTGAAAGTTTCAGTTTGGGCACTGGCAGGAACAGAGAGAAAGGGAGGAAAAGTTATATAATATACATTTGCATATATTATATATATATATATATATATATATACAGGGAATGTACATATGATGTCATTACTTCCTGCAATAGTCCGGTGAGGTGGGTGCTAATTTTTCCATGAGCAGATGAGGAAACTGAGCATTCGGTAAGGGCCCTACAGCTGGTGGGGGGTGCATATGAAAGTCGACCACGTATTTGTCAGACTCTACACTCTAAAGTCTACTCAGACTTGAACTGTCTGAGTTGGAGGCTGAAGACATGGGGAGGCATATCCGGAATGACCTTTTGGGGTTTGGAGGGTGTCATGTAGGGCCCGTGAAGGCCTGAGTGCATAGAGCTGGTCTTGTTGCTGGGATGCAACTGGTGGATCTCCTGGGGTTTGGTTTCGATCTCAAAATGTAGTGTTTGAGGATTCTGTCTGGGGAACAAAATGAGAAAATGCCAGATGTGTGATTGTCCTGGAGTTTCCTCTTCACCCAGTCTCCGCATCAGATGGAGGGCACTCCTAGGCTGTCACTTAGGTAAGAGCCCACTGGTCCCTCTGCACAGGGCAGCCCAGGGAGTGGGTGGGCAGTGTCCTGGATCCCCCTCCCCGGGCAGTGGGTGGGATTGCCCTTGTAATACACCGTGGGCGATTGGACCGTGTGACTCTGTGCCATCTTCTTCATTCCTACAAGGGGACAGGGGACATTCGATTCCAAGCAGCAGAAATCCCAACTCAAGCTGGCTGACACTATAAAGAGAATTCATGGGCTCGTGTAGCTGGGAAGTCTCAAAGGGGGCCCGGCTTAGGGCTGGTTTTATCCAGCATCTCTACAGTGGCATCAAGGGCCTGGTTTCCTTACATCTTTCTAAAAACTGGCTCCCCTTTGTGACTTTGTGACGAGTTTGTCACAAGTCTCCTTTGCAACTACAAGTTGCCAGATGGCTGGACCAAATCCCCCGAGCTGCAGGCTTCCTCAGTATGGGTTAAAATATGTCCACAAATTCCTTGACACTTCCTTTAAAAGGTGGAGCCCAATTCCCTTCCCCTTGAGTGCGGGCTAGACTTGGGGACTCGCTTCTAACAAATAGAAAGAAGGGGAAGTGATCGCGTGCAACTTCAGAGACTGGGGCATGAACGAGAATGCAGCTTTCTGCCTGCTCTCCCTCGGCCCGCTTGCTCCCGGGAAAGTCAGCGGCCATGTTGTGAGGACACTCCAGCAGCCCCGGAAAAGGCCCACAAGGTGAGAAACTGAGGCCTCTGGCCAATGGCCACTGAAAGGTCTTGAAGGAGGGCCAGTTTAATCCAGCGAGCTTGGAAGCCGATCCTCAGCCCGGCCAAACCTTGGGTGACAGCAGCCCCTCATGAGAAACCCTGAACTAGAGCCACCCAGCAAAGCTGCTCCTGGATTCCCGCCCACAGGAATAAACACGTGTTGTTTTAACCACTAAGTTTGGGGGTAATTTGTTAAGCAGCAATAGATAACTAGAATATTCAGCCTTGTCCAGGGAGAACGGCGTGCTTCTAGAAGCTCTTTCAGAAAAGTGAAGAAGCTTCTTTCCCAGAGGCCTCCAGCAAACACTTCTTCCTGTCTCGTTGGCTCAGGCTAATCACAGGCTTATCCTTCAACTAAAGACTGGCCGGTGGATAGGATGAGGCCGTTAACCTCTGGGCTGGGCCACTCCTGGGGGTCAGTGCCCCGAGATAATCAGGCTGAGGGGGACGTGCAGAGGCCTGACCAAAGTTGGGGTGCTGCCAAGAAGAGGACCGCAGGCCTTCCATGCCACGCCAATCAGGGCTTCTTCCAGGCAGGAACGTGGGGCCGCGCAAAAGAAACGGATCAGCTGTGAGTCAGGAATTGATGAACTTCACCTTGGTCCTGAGATTCGATGAAGAAAAATAAGCTAACACGCTGACAGCTCTTCTCTGTGGAAGCTTGTCGCCCGGTGCTGCCTGTGTGACTCGGCCTTCCCTGCTGATGTCACTCCAGGCTCGAGGACGTCAGTGAGGCACAGCAGCCTCCAGCCCGGCTCTCTTTGTCAGAAAGTCCATGTCTCGATGGGGTGGCGGTTGCTCCTCTGGGGAGAAGAACCACCCTCTCGATAAATGCAAATATACATATATATATATATATATTTTTTTTTTTTTTTGCTAAAAAACTACTGCTCTAAATTTATTGGAAGTGTTTCAGTAGTATTGGAATTCTGGGTTGAGTGGCTGTGTGGGAACAACTTTCCCTGTCACAGGTGATCTATGGGCTGATAAAGAACAGAAGGGGCAGGGAGGGCGTCAGCGCGTGTGCACGCATATGTGGATAACAGCTTTACTGAGATATAGTTCACGTGCCACACAGCTCACCCACTGAAAGCTTACAGGTCAATGGTTTCCAGGATGTTCACAGAGTTGTATAGCCATTACCACAATTGATTCTTGGACATTTTCATGTTCATCATCCCGAAAAGAAACTCCACATCCTTTAGATATCATCCCCTCAGCCAAAGCAACCGCCACTCCACCTTCTATCCCGTGCATGTGTGTTTTAAATATATCCTTTATTTGCTATCAGATAAGATTCTGAAAAAAAATGGAGAGAAGTCATATTGTCCAATGTAAAACAAGGTATAGTGTAGAAGGTTGTCAGGAGATGTTCTACATGGCGTGTGTGTACTTTCTGACATGCACACTTTTATCAAGTGGGCTGTAGTTTTGTTGAAACTCTGTTATGATTGATCCTCATTGCCTGGGAAGGTGGTGGATGCAGGGTAGGGGTGTGGGTGGGGGCTGACCTCGGCTGGGATGGGTCTGGGGTTTTGGTATGGGGTTATGGAGGCAGATCAGAGAGCCAATGTGTGGACAGGGAGGAGTTGACATCCTGGGTTGGGTGGTGACCTGATTTGCCAAGATTTTCGAGAGAGTCCGGGAGTGGCCTGACCGCAGACCTCAGTTCAAGGGACCCAGGGCTCCTTCTGAGTCAGCCATGCTGAATCATCACCTCAGATCAGGGCCAGCTGGGGAGGGATGATGAGGTTTGGGGTTCAAGGTGAAATTCCTTTGTTTCTTCAAGTCCCTCCAAGGCCTAGGGAATGAAGGCTTTGTCATCACTTCTGCTGCCTCCTCTGGCCTTCCCCCCTCTCATCAGTTAGGTGCCTACTCTGTGGAAGTCTGCTGTGATTGCTGGGCTGGCCTCACACAGGGCAGGCCTGGGGGAGGAGCCAGCCACACCTCTCCAAATGGCCACGCTTGACATGGGCCCATGTGGCCCTTTGCTGGGCTAAAGGCCTGGCTTCAGGCCTGCCTCTCCTCCTGCTTTGCTCTAGTGACCCAGGGTGGGTCTCTGCCCCTCTCTGGGCCTCAGTCTTCCCATCCGTATAATGGGAGACCAAAAAACCGATACCTAAGGGCCTTCCCAGGTCTCTCAGCCTGTGAGACCTCGTTCAGTTTAGAGTAATGTGGTCATTGCTCTACAGTTTGCAGGGTGTTTCGTCACGTTGTTACTGCCCTCATGTAGTGTCCTCGGGCCCACTTCTCAGCAGCATGGTCAGGGGGCCGAGAGCCCAGGCCTGGAAAGAGGGACCACTTGAGTTTGAATCCCAGCTCTGTCACTAGTTAGTGCTGTGACTTTGGGCAAATACCCCTCTTGTCTACACCTTGGTTTCCTCATCTGTAAAACAGAGAAATATGAGAACCTATCTCTGAAGGGGAAGTGGGAAGATTAAGTGGAATAATACATGTAAAGTCCCTGCACAGAGTCAACATTCAGTAAATTCTATTGATATAGGAAAGAAAACTTTTCTATGGAAAGTTATGGAGTTGCCCAGGTGCAGAAATGGAAAACCAGGATCTTATTGATGTTCCTGAATCCAGATGCTTGGGAGGCTGGTGGCCTGGGAGCACAGCTCTCTACGTCTGTTGGGCGCTGCTCTGGTTTGCCCCCCATTGGCAGTGTGTTGAAGGGAGCTGTGGAGGATTCTAGAGCCATGAGTCAGGAGGCTGGGGTGAGACAGGGATGGGGGGCCTGTGGGGTGAGCTTCAGACAGCCAGCTAAGGTCATGTCCTACGCACTGGGGGTGGAGTTCTTCATTCTTGCAGGGCTACAGTTAGGGAAGGGCAGGGTCCCAGGTGGAGAAACAGTACCCAGGGAGTCATTTCCCTTCTTGTAGTCCGTTTCTCCCCTCCCTGGTCCTGGGCTCTGCTCATCATAGCCAGGCATGGTGTGACCCAGAAAGAACTTTCTCTGGAGCCGATCTCCTTCCTGTTCACACTGGCCTTGCTCCCACTTCCTCAATCCCCCTCCACCCGGGCTCTGGGCCTGCCTCACCTGCTCTCCCGCCCTGCCTCCCACCTGGCCTCTCTTTTTCCCTCTGCTGCTCTCTCCTGCATAGGTTTCCCTTATTTTGCCCCAAAGAAGGAAAGTAAAAGCCACCCTGACTCAACCTGTCTGCCCCATCCAGGTACCGTCCAGGTTCCTCCTCCATCGCTGGCTCCTCCAAGGGAAGGTCCACACCCATGATTCATGGAGTGCGAGGTCTGTGCAGTGGGTTCTGAGGACAGTGTTCTCCGACTCTGGTGACCCTGTCGGGTAACTCATTTGACAGAGGTGGACACTCACTCTCAGAGAAGATGCAGACGTTTCTCAGGGTCGCCGGCTGGCAGGAGGCAGAGCCATAGTCAACCCAGTAGGTTTGATTCCGAGCTGTGATCTAATTCCTCCTCGTTTCGTCATCTCCCCTTTTTCTCATTTGTTCTCTGGAACTGATCCTTCAACTGTTGCCTTGGAGGGGAGGAAACTGGCATGAAACCAGCAGGCTGTGGATGTTCATTAACTTAGGCAAACCCTGCCCTGATCGGGCCCTCTGGAAAGCAGCTCGGTGTACGGGTCACAAATGGCACAAAACTCACGGGAATGAAAAGTGCCGCCACTGACTGACCCAGACCCACGGCCCCTCCCTCGGTGCGGTTTGACAACCTTATCCACTTTCCTCTTGAAAACTCCGTCCTCCTAGCTCTCTCCTGCCTTCTCTAAGTGCTTCTCCTTTGTCCTCTTTCCAGGATCCTCATCTTCTCTCACTCCCGCCGAGGGGGCCACCAAGCCTCAGCCCACAAATCCCACTTCATCTCTCTCCTTGGAGGCCAGAATTCTTCTAGCTTCCCCCTGCTCATGGCTCTCTTGCTGCCACCCCCAACTGTGCTCTTCCCGAGGGGAGGGCCCACGTGTTTCTTGGACCCTGGGCCATCACAGCCCAGTGCCTGGAATAGAGACGTTGAACCGTGCAGGTGTGGGAATAAATAAAGGCACCTGTCCCCCCACTCCTTGGTTGTTACCCCACACAGTCTGGCCCCACCAAACCGCTCAAGTGACCTCTGAACCTCAGAGTTTTGAACTTAAAAGAATAAGGCACAGATAACCTCATTCACAGACTGTGATGCAGCTTTTCCAAGAAATAGTTCGGGACCATTCAATAATAAAGGAAATGCTTATGACAATTTGGTGAAAACACAGCAGCACATAAAATTGTATGAACATGATGACCATCGCTGTGTGCACAGGACACCTGGAGGGCTTCTGGGGCAACATGTCGAGGTTTGCTTCTTGGATTCATTGAACCAAGAAGTCTCTGGGCCCAGGGACACCAGCAACAGTGAGGCTGAGTGAGAGGTCCTGTACTGAAAATGGAGAAGATTCTTCCTTAGGGAAAATGATCAGCCTAAGTGCCAAGTCATATACCCTCTGATATTGGGGATCTGTCAGAGTCCTCCCTGATGACCTTGCCCCAAAGCCACAGAGGGACAAGCTCTGCTCACATGCTCCAGAATGGCCAGCGTTTTGGGTCTTGACTCTTAAATCTGGAGTCCAGACAGGACTCCTAATGGACTGCCAAAAATCAGTAGACATTTGAGGAAACTTCTAATAAGAAAGGCAGGGACCAAAATAAACAGAAAGAAGAACCCAGAGGAAACAGAGACAATTCAGAGAAAAAAAGAAAATTGAAAACAAAACAAAACAAAAACCAACCTAAAAAACAACCCTATGATTAATATCTTCAGAGTTTTGAGAAGCAATCATGTCCATACTGTGTCCACGTCCAGAGACAGGAAAGGGCCCCAGGGAACCAAAAAAAGGAGAGTGGAAATAAAAATTGCAATAGAAGGGTTGGAAGCTGAAGTAGGGAATCTCTCATTAGGTGGAATAAATGTCAAAGAAATGTAATATGGACGAGATGAGAAAAGAATAAATAAAAGATCAATCCAGGAGGTTCACATATGAATACTAGAAGTTATAGAAATAGAGAAAATAGAAGGGAGAAATTATGAAATAAATCATACAAGAAAATGTCCAGGAATTTGAGGACGTGCGTTTCCAGATTAAAAGAGCTTACCAAGCGTCCAGCCTAAGGACTGATGTGGCAAGACGCATTGTGAAATTCGAAGCAGCCAAAATAAAGAGAAGCTCCTATGAGTGACAGGAGGGGAATAGAAAGGGCAAAGGCAAGGGTTCAGGAATCAGGAGTCCAGAAGTCTTCAACTTCTCAGCAGCAGTTCCAGAAGTGGAAGACTATGGGGCTCTGCTTTCAAAATTATTTTAAAAAGTTGAAAATTATTTCCAACCTAGAATTCCATATCCAGCTAAACTCTCAATCAAGTGTGAGGGCAGAATAAAGACATTGTCAGATGAGCAAGGTCTCAAAATTTTCCCTTTCATGCACTCTTTCTAAGGAAGGCACTGAAAACAGGAGAGACATGGGATCCAGGAACAGGAGCGAGAAAAAGGAAATTTCCAAGATGAGGGCGAGAGGAGGTCCTTGGATGACAGCCATGCACAGGCTCAGAGATGAGCAGCATGGATGCGGGAAGGCGAGTGGGTGGAAGCCCCCCGGAGGGATGCTCCTAAGAAGAAACAGAGAGGAGCCTGACGTGCTTGATTGTGTTGAGAAGAGATTTCCGTTCTCCTCTGGGAAGTGGCGTCAAGAGTCGGGACGGCTGAAGCAGGCAGTTGCTATTTTTCCTTAGAAGCTTAGTAGTATCGTGATGGTCAGGTTTATATGTCAGTTTAGCTAGGCTGTGGTCCTCAGTTCTTCCAACACTAATCTAGGTGTTGTTGTGAAGGCAGTTTAGAAGTGATTAAAGTCCATCATCAGCTGACTTCAAGTAAAAGAGATTATCCTGGACAATCTGGGTGGGCCTGATTCAATCAACTGGAAGGTCTTAAGAGCAGAACCGAGATTTCCCCGAAGGGAAAGAAATTCCGTCTGTGGAATGTGCCCCAGCTTGTGTCCGAGAGTTCCAGCTGGCCCTCCTGACGGCCGCCCCGTGCATTTCAGACTTGCCCAGCCAGCTCCACAATTGCATAAGCCAATTCCTTGCGATAAATCTCTTAATACATGTCTCCTTCTAGTTCTGCGTCTCTGGTCAAACCTGGACTGATGTGAGAGCTAAGTGAAATGTTAAAGCATGCATATGGATTATTTGGGTAAAACTATACATTGAAGTAAAAATAAATAAATACAATTTCAACCACTCAGAAAAAGAAAGAAGAAAACAAAAAAGAATTAATTAGAAAAAGGGCTGGAAGGAAATATATCGACTGTTTTGACCAGGGTTTATGTTTACCTCAGGGTGGTGGAACCACAGGTATTATGGTGGCAGTCCCCACAACAAACCTTTCTGCCCCCCTCTTTCCATCAAACACCACTTTGTCTTGCAAGTTCCTCTCTTTGGTTCCCACAATGTCCCCTTAATGAGGTAAAGCCTATGGGGCATAAATTAGAAGTAGGATGGTACAAAATGATCCAACTTAGCTGTATTAATTTAGGTGCAAATGATGCTTGAAATGTAGGAGAGTGATGGACTTTTAGCAATATAATTGGTTGGTTACTGTTGGATCGTTCAGAGTTCTTAGTTGTCAAGAACAGAATTCACTCTAGCTAATATTTCACAGGGAAGGAATTATCAAGGGATGCTATGTAGTTCACAAGATCTCCAGGAGGGTAGATAATCAGGCTGGAATGCCGAGGTATCAGGAACATCGTCTGAATCACATTCCAGGGCTGCCTCGGTGGCCACCACAGACCCCGACAGGGCTCGCATGCTGCGGCTGGCCCAGGCTGGAGGTCTCTGCCACAACATGTGCCGGAATGGGTTTCACATGGTGCCTGCTTCGTCACGTCACTACCTTCTCAACCAAAATTTCACGAGGGGGCGTCTGGATGGTGGAGCCCAAGTCATCCACCTGCATCCCAGTTGCAAGGGATGCTGGGAAAGTGAGTTTCTGGCTTCTGCCTTGAGCGGGGTGTGTGTGGAGTTGTTAGATGGAGAGTCTCCAAAAAAAGGGTAATCTGTGGGCATTTGGGCCTGGGCAGACCAGCCCTGGAGGCCCAGCAGTTTTTGATAAAAGCCAGGACCACATTTATCTGCCCCATAAACAGTGAGAGTCCCATCGATGGTTGCTGCCTGGGCCAGCAGGACGGATGTTCAGGCGTGGTGGCGCTCTCACCCTTGCTGGGACCCACTGAGTGAACTGCTGCCCCTTCCCTGCCAGAAGGTGCCCCACAGAGCTTCTCAGGGCCAGGGCTCCCAGTAGCCCTGACCCTGCTCTCTGTGCTGTGGTGGGGTTGGCTGTGCTCTGCAGCCCGGGACTATTGGCTCACCCTTGAGCCAGGAACTTCCTTCTCCTTCCCATCGTATCTGAGGAGCGGGATCTGCACCAAAACTCCTTCTTGGTGAGGCCATGTCCTCTTTGTAAAGGCCCATTGTTTTTTTACAGGAAAAAGACACATTTAAACAAAACA
The DNA here is from genome assembly GCA_031878705.1 of Tapirus indicus. Lineage (NCBI taxonomy): Eukaryota > Metazoa > Chordata > Mammalia > Perissodactyla > Tapiridae > Tapirus > Tapirus indicus. The sequence goes on along the minus strand of CM062918.1, from coordinate 63,772,816 downwards.
AAAACACATTTTTATTGAGATAACTCATTCCATAAAATGCAAAAATCACAAGTGTATAGCTCCGGTGAATTTTTACATATGTAAACACACAGATCAAGACAGAGAACATTTCCAGCACTCCGGAAAGTTCTCCCATGCCTTCTCCCAGTCATTACCCCACAGGAGAACCACTTCTAACACTATAAATTCATTTTGCTAGTTCCTGAACTTTGTCAAAATGGAATGCAACAGTATGCATTCTTTTGTGTCTGGCTTCTTTCACTCAACGTTAAAGACTCAGGAGATTTTTTTTTTTTTGGAGGAAGACCAGCCCTGAGCTAACATCCGTTGCTAATCTTCCTCTTTTTTTTTGCTGAGGAAGACTGGCCCTGGGCTAACATCTCTGCCCATCTTCCTCTACTTTATATGGGATGCTGCCACAGTGTGGCTGACAAGCAGTGCGTCGGCAGGTGCCCGGGATCCGAACCGGCAAACCAGAGGCTGCCAAGTGGGAACTAAACCGCTGCACCACTGGGTGGCCCCAGTTTATAGTCATATTTACATACATATATATATGTAGCGGGGCTGCAGCTAAGATGCATGCTGCCCCAAAGCTGCGAGATGGCTCCGACCTCCTCTTGGGCCCCTCGTTACCCCCAACCCCAGGTTGTCTGCACATCCTCACAGTGTCTGCCAGCAGCTGGGTCCCACTGCAGGGGTCAGCAGGAGGCCCCAGCAGAGGCAAAGGCACAAACTTGTACCATTTCTATACCCTCTCAGGGCCCTGCTGGGGTTGGCACTGAGGACGGAGACAGTGGGCTCTCCTTGTTCTTTGGGGAATCTCTCCACTGCAGAAATTCCAGACTGAGCCTTGGGAGGGGCTGTGCGTGGGCAGGAGCCAGCAGGAGGAAGAGGAGGAGGGAGGCTGATTGCTTATCAGCTTCCCACTTAGCCTTGAGCTGGCGGTTATAAGCTGGAGCCCATGGGCTCAGGGCCAGAGTTACCCCTGCTGCAGTGGGAACAGGGACAGTGGCAGTTGTGGAGACAACATGATGGTCAGGGGGCTTCCCCTGCGCTCAGTCCTGGTCAAAGGCTGCCAGCCCCTCCTGAGCGCCCCTCGGGAGGGCCCGGGGCATCCCAGGGTGCCCACTGGAGAGGGAGCCAGCATCTCGAGTCACAGTCCTCGCCCCTTCAATGAGATCCCCTCCCCTGGTGACAATGGCTGGCTAAACCTGTACCATTTCTGGAGGGAGAAGGGCTCAAAGAAAATCCACTATCACCAACTCCAGAATTTCCAGAAGTATGGCCCCATTTACAGGTAAGCCCGGCAGAGGGTGGGGTCTGGCTGGATAGGGAGGCAGAGGGGCCTGGGCAGCCGTGCAGTGCTCCCTGCTCCCCAAATGATCGATTCTCCTATTCCAGGATCTCGTTCATCATGGTTTTATTTCTTCCATGCCTGGGATGGTGGCAGGAGGAGGGATAAGGCTTCCAGATTGGGGGTTCAGTTCCCAGCCCTGAGCCCTCAACCCTCCCCGGGGTCCCACATCCTGTGAAACTTTATGGGGGGGATGGTAAGAGAACAAGCCCTGTTCACTGCCTCCCTACATCCACCACCCTCGGGACACCTCGGAAGGTAAGTTTATCAGCTCCGTTGTCAGAGGAGCCTGAAGCTCAGAGAGGTTAGGATTCTTGTGCTGGTCCCCCACCTGGATCCCTGTCCTGCTGGGGTGCGAGCCCTCCCCCCTCGGCCCTGCTTGTTCTGGTTTAGCAGTTTCTAAGGTGGGTAGCCTCAAGCCATACCTGGATTCTTTTCTGAGAGCAGAGTCGGCGGGGGATGGGAGCTGGTGGGGGTGGTGGTTGGGGGCAGGGAGTGGACACCAGGAGGGACAGTGCATTTTACTTGAAGTGAAGGATCAGGAAGGGGAAAGGGCATCATGTGACATGTTGACTGGCTTGATGGGTGGGGCGGGGGTGGGAGGGCAGGCTTGTTTGTGTAGGGTCCAGCTGCTCCCTCCCTCCCTCTCCCACAGCCCTGCTGAAGTCTAAAGGGCCCTTTTTACAGCTGGGTGGAGGCGGGGAGGCCCCCCAGGCTGAGCGCCAGGCTTGGGAGGAGGCTGCTCTTCCTTTTCTCTCTCTCTCTTTGCTAGGCCTGTTAGTGCCTCTATCCCCAACCTCCCTGAGTGCAGATCTCTTTATTCTGTTTCCTCCCCTTCTCCTCCTTCCCTGCTTTCTGCCCCCGAGGAGGAACTCCTGATTTTGTTGAGCCCTCTTCTGTTTTCTGAGTCAGTATTATCTGAGCCTTGCAACTTGTCCTTGAAGTTGATGTTATTATCCCCATTTTACAGATGGGGAAACTGAGGCACAGGAAGGAGAAGGGTCTTGCGAAGGTCACACAGCTCATCAGGACAAAGTCAGGGCTGGAACCCCAATTGTCTGACTTCCAGTTGGTGTGTCACCATTATATTGTAACTTATAGCCTGGAAATGATAAACTTTTCTTTCTTTTTTTTTTTTGAGGAAGATTGGCCCTGAGCTAACAACTGTTGGCAATCTTCCTCCTTTTTTTCTCCCCAAAGCCCCAGTAGATAGTTTCATGTCATAGTTGTGCATCATTCTAGTTGCTCTGTGTGGCACGTCACCTCAGCATGACTTGATGAGCGGTGCGTAGGTCCGCGCCCGGGGTCCGAACCTGCTAACCCTGGGTTGCTGAAGCAGAGCGCACAAACTCAACTGCTAGGCCACCGGGCCGGCCCCTGGAAATGATAAACTTCTGATTAAATGGAGGAACTTAAAATATAAATTTCATGGGTTTTTTTCTTAATACAAAGGCTGTTCCTGTTCTTTATAGAACAATTTAGAAAACAGAGAAAGCACAAATGAAAAATTGAAATCAGATGCAATCTCAATTTTGATAATATTTATGTACCATCAAGAATGTTGAATATATTATATATGCTGTTTGGTGTCATCCCACAACAATACATCAAGGACTTCTTTCCTCTTTTCTCTCTTTAATATAGTTTAAAAAGGCAGCGTAGGAGTCCACAGTATGGATGAGCCGTATTTTCTTAGCTAGTTCTTTAAAGTGGACATTTAGCGCACTCCGGGTCATTTTGCTGTGGACATGGGGCTGTGATGCGTATCCTTGTCCATCAGGCACTACTGTTCTGTCCTGTGTCGGATTGCTGCCTTGGGCTAGGTTCCCAGAAGTAGAACTGATAATAATAATAGCAGTTCAAGGACTGCTGAGCTGGGGGGATGGGGTATGGAGGGAGTAGTGTGAGGACACATGGTGGCCAGAAAAACACCAAAGGTATTTTCTGGGAGGTGAGGGACAGAGGCCCAGGAGACTCAGGAAGGAAGGTAGTCCCAGGCTTTATGGGCCAGTGGTTAAAGCAGGCTCTTTCCCCCTGTCTTCCCCTCTCCCTCCCCCTCCCCCTCCTCCCCTCTCCCTTCCCCCCTTCCTCCTCCTCCTTTTTCCTCTCCTCTTCCAGGAGGAAGGAATAGGGGGAGGAAGGGAGGGAGGGAGGGAGACAGAACTTGACTTGTACCTGTTTGTTTATATGATATTTTGCCTTAAAGTGTATCTTGGGTTAACTTTCTTTTGCAAAAGGCAGATGCAAGTAAGCAGTGGAATTTTCTGTTGTTCCCCAGCAGCTGTACTTTATGGAGACTGCCTGCAGAGTGTTTGTGAAGTAGACCTATACTTAGGGCATGTTTTACCGCAGTTTTATTTTAAGAGACAATGTGCTTTGTTGGGTGCCTGGCTCTTGGGGGCAGGGTGACTGTTACTGCCCAAAAAGGGGGTTCGTCTGCCCACCACAAGACATGCCAATAGTCAAGAGGCAAGGTGGTAGGAGAGATAAGACTTTTTATTATAGCTTGCCAGCAAGAGGGAAGATGGCTGACTAATGTCCAAAAGAACCATCTTACAGAGCAAAGACTACAGGCCAGTTATGTGGGGGAGCTGGTCTCCGGGTGGGGGAGGCATCTGGCCTCAGGGTGGAGGCATCCATCTGATCTTAGTTTCTGATAGTCTTTCGTTTTACTAGATATGCATCAGAGACTGGAGCAACACCTTATACCCAGATCTTTCAGTTGTCATTGATGATGGCTATCAGCAGACTCTGTTCAGGGGTCATCCCATTCCTAAGGAACTCAAAGGAACAAAGTTATCATCTTATCGCAGCTGGGAGGTACCCGCAGAAGCAGGGGTTGTAAAATCTACAGAGCAGTTAGATCTCCTGGAGGGTGCATATCCGGCTGGGTTAGTTAGTCAGAGGTCATTCAAAGTTACAATAGGTTTCTTTCCTATGATATGGCTTCCCTTATGTCAACCTTGTCTTGAGCCGGTATCAATTCCTCCCTTTTCTTTTTTGATCCCTCAATCTTGAAGGACATCTTGTTGTTCCATCATATTGAACCAGTCTCTTAGTAAGTTGGTGATGCAGGTGGGCTCCCAAAGTTAGGCCTACATTGTGGAGGCAAGTAACCAGGTGGCTGATGAGACAAAAGAAAAACACAGTTAATGGTGGGAGCAAATTATAAACCAGTTTCTGAGTCCAGGGCACAGCCAGTCAAAAAGATTTCTAGATGTCAGAGTCAAGGCATCTTTTGCAGTTTGAAATGCCTGTGATGGTGTCATCGGGTATTCAGGTACCTTTCTGAGTGACATACATAGCAACAGACATGAATCTCTCTTAAGTTTATATCAAGTCCACCAGCTTCAGTTTGCAAGGCTTCAGGAAAAAGGGCAGGTTCAGTTCTCAGTGATTCTAAATGAAAATGTTGGAAAAAAAATTGAAAAACATTAGTTTGGAGATTTGTAACCAGATATTTCAGGAGACTAGAAGAATTCAGGATTCAGTCCCGCTTGTAGGCTTGTAGGTAGAAAACAAAAATCTCAAAAACAATTAACAAAACTAGGATCTAATATCCACAGATGCATACTATTGCTTCCACTGAAACAATTTTTCTCTCTAAAATCACCCTCATATTTACCAAAGATAGCCAAATTAAGACTAACTAGTTTGTAAAACAAGTCTAGTTTCAATAAATTTGCCCAATTATTTACATAAGCACAGCAAGGACAGCAATTGATCATATAGGCTGTTTTACATCTGCTTTGCCGGAACTTTTTTTTTTTTTGTGAGGAAGACCGGCCCTTAGCTAACATCCGTCGCCAATCCTCCTCTTTTTGCTGAGGAAGACTGGCCCTGGGCTAACATCTGTGCCCATCTTCCTCTACTTTATATGGGACGCCGCCACGGCGTGGCTGACGAGCAGTGCGTCGGCGGGTGCCTGGGATGCGAACCTGCGAACCCCGGGCTGCCAAGCGCGGACTAAACCGCTGCACCACCGGGCTGGCCCCTTTGCTGGAACTTTTTATAAGGAATCTCAGATTGAACTTCAAAGTCCTCTTGAGGCCAGGAAAATCAAGCCAAGGATGTTGTCACTGGACTTGCCTGAAATACCTACAGATTTGGGTGAATTCCTCTCTTCTTGAGGTCCCCCAAAATACTGAGGTTCCTTGCACCTGCCAGATAAGTGACATTCCTTACTCATCCAGTAAGTGTTGCTTGGAACACTGTACATAAGGTACCAGGCCAATATTTCCACATGGCTTTATTCCATAAATTCCAATCTTTGTCTCTCACAACTGTCTTGTCATATCTGAGTCTGTATGCCTTTTAAATATGACATCTCAGTCACAGCTTTGGTAATAGAACCAATGTTTCCAATTGTGTCCTGCGATAAGGAAAACAGATTCTTATTGAACTTATGCAAATAACTATATTGCCATGAAATAAGAATATTTACTTACTAAGAGTTTCCAAATTCTGGAGGGATCAGGTAGAGAGGAAAAGATAAATGTTTCAATTTTGCTTGCAAAGGTATAATTCACCAAATTGCTATAAGACACAGTCAGCTTGAGAGAAAAGAGAAGAAGTTTTCTTTAAGTCTGAAAAAACAAAACATTAAAAAAATCAGCAATATTTCAAATAAAAATTATAATCATCCTCAGCAGTTCATTCAGTCCTGTGTGATAGATCCTTGATCTTAACCTTCTGTTAGCAGTTTCATAAAATCATCAGTTTCTCCATTAGAGTTCTGTAATTGCTGACCCAGTTCAGTTTTATGAGCTGAAAGTTTATTCTAGAGTAAGTGTCAGAGTCCCTTCCATGAATTTTTCTGAAGATGAAACATGTTTTGCAAAAGCATCAGAGCAAAGCAATGACTGTCTGTAACAACGAAAGACTTAAGAGTGACAATTGACAAAGACACTTGGTTATTTTTGTGACATACAACACTTTAAAATAATAACCAGAACCAGACTGGTAACCAGGACAGACCTGGATTTTAGGAATGTTATATAATCTTTTTTTTTTAAACACTTAGATCAATAACATTTACCCACACAATACCATCTAAGAAGGTTTATTGTCACTTATCTGACAATGCTTCTCATGTAATTTAACATACCAAATAAGCCCAATTAGTTTAGTCTCTTAATATTTTTTCGGGGGTGGGGGAGCAAAAATATCAAAAGATTTTAAGATACTTGATCCAATAGGAAACGATGCTCACTGAGAGAAGCAATGTTCAGTTATCCATTGAGAGTGATGACAGAAACAGCCAAAAAACACGAATAGAGAGATCTCAGTCCTTTCGAACATAGGAAAACAGATTTTCTCTCTTTTAGGTAAACTTACTCAAAAGTAAAGAAAAACCTTAAAGACTTGATAAAACAATACAAGAAATTTATTTTGATAAAACACAAAAACCTTTTATAATTTCTCTACCAAAAAGCAGACTAAAGTTCAAGAAAATTATCCTTTAAAAGAGAACCAAATTCTAATTTTGTACCACTTTACTTTTTGACATTAAAATTCATTTACTTAATTGGATTGACTCTAATCTTAGCCAACTTGACCATGCACAAAACTTTTTTTGTTTTTTTTCAGAATTCCTCTTTCACAAACCTTCTGTAAACTTTCCTTTACATTCAGAATTTGTCCCATGCCTTCCTTTCTTCCCTTCTAGTACTTTAGGACAAATTTATCTTTCTTAAGAAAACAAACAAAAATATTTCCATTCTTTAGACCTTTACTGAATACATATCTTACTTTCCTTGAATACAAAGATGTTTCCCTTATTTTTAGTAGCTTTAATCATATATTAGAATTTTAACCCTTAGAAACCTTAATTTCTAAGTAAAAACTAAGTAAGCAATTAGAAACTTTCTTTTACATTTACATTCCGTGGCCTGACAAACCTACAAACACTTATCACAGTTTCTGGAAACATGTTACTTTGTAGTACAATCTTAATAAAACCCAAGACACGTTTACCAATAGACCCAAAACACCTTTTAATTTTGCTGTAACAAGCCAAAAGTAGATAAACTTACTTTTAGCAATAATGCTTCAGTATTTTATCTTATTTGAAAATGACCCAGATACTCAACAAATTTTTATCATTAACTTAATTTAGCAAAACTCTAAAGTTTTAAGTTGCCAAAAAGGATTTGGAAGCTGTTCTTTTTCAGGTATGTAGACCATAAAACATAATTATTGTACCCAAAAACTCTTACTCATTTTCATCCATCTAAATCGTGTCTAGATTACCCACAAAAACTTCATGAGATATTAGACAAAATTAACTATCATTTAGAGCTATTATTTTTGTTAATCAGTTTTGTAATAGCATACCATGTTAACTTGAAAGACATTTGGGTTAATTTCTATTACATTTAGAATTTATGTAAGCACTTACTTTTAAGTCAATTAAATAGAGCTCTTAATTTTGACCATACTATCTGGAGGTAAAATATCACACGTATGTAACATACATATAGACACACATACACAGAGATTCCACAGCTATTGTTTTAAAATTACTGTGATGAATCAGGTGGAGTAACACAACACCCAGTCACAAATCCAAATCTTGCCCCAAGCTTCCTCCACTACCATTTGTGGAGGAGACACTCAAGACGCCAGACCCCTGGCAAGGGCGCTCCCGTGGCCACTCCCTCTGGCCCTTTTACCCCCTTTTTTTTCCTCAGCTCCAGGAACCAGTGACAAGCTAGATAGCAGCTCCCGGAGAGGCAAGATGATAATCCTCCATGAGATAAACGAACTGGGTAGAATCTGAACCGCCTTTAGAGTTGCCCCTCCCCGCCCCCCCAGTCCTACAAGGATTCCCTTTAAGGACAATTGCTGTTAATTTCTCAGAAACTGGGTAGTAACTCAAATGACACCATAGGTTGATCTACCTGTCCAACCGTACCACAAAGGCACAGAGAAACCACTCAAGTTTTCCCTAAGACGGAGTTTCTGAGGTATAACCCATCCAATTGAGTTTCCTGTTAGTTAAGATGCATCCAAGGGGTGAGTCTCCAGGGATGCTTAGGGCATTCCCCATGGCAGTAAAGCCAGTGTCTGACTGACAGTGGGGCCAGAGAAGGGTGTGGAACCCGAACTGCGGTGTCAATATAGCTAAAAGATTTAGTCAAGTCCTGCTTAGCCGGAGCACTTAGTCCCTGAGCCGGCACAAGGCAAGCCAGGGAGCAAGAGGCAAAGGCTTGGAGTGGGCCAGGGGCCAGGGCTCCCAACGCTGGTTTCCATTGAAGAGTTAAGAGTTACGTACCCGATAAAAGGTTTTTTTGAGTTTCCAATTTTTATAGAAGGTCCAGGTTCTGCTCAGGTCCAGCCTGAATTTAACCTCAGCTTGGTGACAACGGAGGAGGGTGACAAACAAAACAGACAAAGAAGGGAAAGAGGCGCTCAGGTTTCACCCTCTGGCCTCTTCCCAAGGGTTATCAAGATAAGGGTCACACAGACAACAGTTCCCGTGCTGGGGCAGACAACACTGGCAAGACAGTTTACAGAATAAATTACAGATCTCCTGGCCCCATAACTGACTCAGTAGGTGCCTAAAATACTCAATAGGTTCTTGACCAGGAGACAAAACAGGGTTCCAGATTGTCAGTCAAATGACTGATCTAGGGGCCAACCAGGAATCACTCCAGGTGCCCAAAACCCAGAGGAGAGCTCCCAGAGGTGGAACATGGACTCTCCGAAACCAGCCAGAGGAGATCTCCTAGGGGTGGAACGCGGACTCTCCGAAACCAGAAACTGCAGCCTTGTCAGTCAAAGTACTGACCCACAGGCCAATCTGGCATCACTCCAGGTGCCCAGACAGATTAACAGAAACCAGAAACCAGAACCATCAAGAGAGGGCACCTCTCTTGGGGTCGCCGGGGTGATCAGGCCCGGGACCAGAGAGCTCCCAGTGTTGGAGCCTTTGACTCTTTAAAGATTTATTTCTCGATTCAAAAGCTCAAAAGGAGCCCAAGCTGGCCATTGTAACTTTAAATCATCCTGGGTTATCTTGCCAGCGGTTTACACTTATCTTCATTTTAGGGGCCTTTTCCCAAAGGGGCCATAACAAACAAGGTAATTTCTAAAGAGAGTTTTTTATGATCACCAAGAAACTCAGTCCCCAAACAGCGAATTTTAAGCTATTTACCAACACAGACACGGACACAGGAAAAATGACACTAGTGAACTAGTTCCCAGATTTAGGGTATAAAGTCCTACAACTGTTCCCACTCCGAGTGCACGCCCAGACGGTCCTACTGGACCCCAGATGGCCCTGCCATAAATGGAAGGATCCCAGATGCAGGGGAAGGAAGTTCACAAGTGTCCCATTCCAGATTGAGCCTGTCGACTCACCAGATGTAGCCGTTTCTCTTCCTACTACATCAGCATTAGGAGGCAGCCGGCACCGGTCCGGGAAAGCAGGAAGGGCAGTTCCCCGAGACAGAGAGCCTTGCTAGGGGCTTACCCAACAGGCTGCCCGTCTGAGGTCGGCTGGCCACGAGCAGGACTTAAGGTCCCTTCGTCGTCGCCAATTTTGTTACCGCCCAAAAAGGGGGTTCGTCTGCCCACCACAAGACATGTCAATAGTCAAGAGGCAACGTGGTAGGAAGAAAAGACTTGTTATTACAGTTTGCCAGCAAGAGGGAAGATGGCTGACTAATGTCCAAAAGAACCATCTTACAGAGCAAAGACTACAGGCCAGTTATGTGGGGGAGCTGGTCTCCGGGTGGGGGAGGCATCTGGCCTCAGGGTGGAGGCATCCATCTGATCTTAGTTTCTGATAGTCTTTCGTTTTACTAGATATGCATCAGAGACTGGAGCAACACCTTATACCCAGATCTTTCAGTTGTCATTGATGATGGCTATCAGCAGACTCTGTTCAGGGGTCATCCCATTCCTAAGGAACTCAAAGGACCAAAGTTATCATCTTATCGCAGCTGGGAGGTACCCGCAGAAGCAGGGGTTGTAAAATCTACAGAGCAGTTAGATCTCCTGGAGGGTGCATATCCGGCTGGGTTAGTTAGTCAGAGGTCATTCAAAGTTACAATAGGTTTCTTTCCTATGATATGGCTTCCCTTATGTCAACCTTGTCTTGAGCCGGTATCATGACCACTCCCAGAATTTCAATCCTAGAGCCTAGAAGGGGTTTCCTGGCCTGGTGTCTGGTCTGCCTAGCAAGCTACATGGAGTCACTGCAGTACAGGGCCACTCTGGTGGTGACAGAAAGGGGCCATGATTCTGAGTTCTGGGGTGGGTGAAGGTAGAGGGGGCTGAGGGTGTGATACACAGGAAGAATGATTGTGGGACGGATGGAGGACTTCACAGTCCATGGAAGGCCCTGGTGGGGGTGGCCTTTGTTCTGGGGACAAGCTATCGTAGGGCAGCAGCCACTGTGATGATAAGCATAAAGCTGTCAAACATAGAATGCCTAACAGTAGTCCCGTCCATAGATTTCATATCATCTTATCCTTCAGCAACCCTGGACAGGCCCTGTATTTATCTCCATTTTATGAAAGAGGAAACTGAGACTCAGAGGGAGTGACAGCCTTGCCTCAGGTCACACAGCAAGGAGGTTGTGGAATGGGGATCCACTCCCAGCCCGTCTGCTCTGTACTTTCAGCTATGAGGTGGTTACAGACGAGCTGAGCCCTGGGTCCTGATTGCCCAGGGTCTGCACGGCTCTCTTTGAGTCCTTATGTCATAGTCCCTCTCCTCGGCTCCTCCAGGGAGAAGCTCGGCAACCTGGAGTCGGTGTATATCATCGACCCTGAAGATGTGGCTCTTCTCTTTAAGTTCGAGGGGTCCAACCCGGAACGATATCTCATCCCGCCCTGGGTCGCCTATCACCAGTATTACCAGAAACCCATTGGGGTCCTGTTCAAGTGAGTCCTGGGCCACCTCCCAGGGGCTGGAGGGAGATGGTGGGCAGCTCTGGCGAGGGCAGAGGCTGGGGGTGAGGGGCTGGGGCCTCTGGGCAAATCCTGATCATCTTCCTGCCTCCGTAAAACAGATGAGAGTGACGGTGAACTGCCCTGCCAACCTTCAGGGAAATGGTGGGGCTGAAAATCTTAATGAGCGATTAAAGACTCTGCAAAGTTCTCATTTACTGCTTCCTCGATTGAGTCCCATCTAACTGGGTACCTACTACGTGCCAGTCCTGTGCCAGGTCTGGGAGTACAGTGACAATGAGGGCGGGACCCCTCACATAGTCCCTCACAGTCCAAAGGGGCAGCAAGAAACATGGACGAATCAGTGTATTTAAGTGTAACAGATAGCGTTTTCCACCAAATTGCTCATCAAAAACTTAAAATGTGACCATATCAAGTGCTGGTGAGAATATGGAGCAACTAGAACCCTCACAGATTGCTAGTGGGAGTGAAAACTGGTGCCACCACTTTGGAAAATGGTTGGACGTTACCTCCTGCAGCTGAAAATTCACATACATGATGTAGCGGTTCTGCTCTCTGGGATATACTCCAAAGACTGTCCCCACCCCAGGGGGACCTGTCCTGGAATGTTTACAGCAGAGCTGTTCATAATAGCAAAAACCAGGAAACCGCCTAAATGCCCAACAGGAGGGTGGGTGAGTGAGCAGTGGTATACCCCACTCAAAATGATCGCACTCGGGGACCCACCCCTACAGATGAGACTTAGAAATATAAAACTGAGTGAAAAAAGCAAATCATGACAGCTTTATAAGAAGTTGAAGACAAGTGTATTTTTTAAAAGTATGTTTTGGAAATATATGTAGATCAGATGAAACTATACACAAAGGCGGGCAAGGGGGTCAGGTTGGCGGTCCCCTCACTGGGGAGCAGGATGCTGGGGGGGACCAGGTGGGCCCGTGGAAGTTCCTGTCGAGTTCCTAGTTTCCATGTTGAATGGTGATTTTATAATAACATTCTGATAAACAAACGAAGCCCCAAAACTACAAAGAGGCCTTTGCAGGGATCTATTTTCAAGAATGGGCCACATGCTGAGGTTTATCATTAACCCAATTCTGGGCACCAGAGATCCCCCCCAAAGTGAGTAAAGGGACATGTTGGGGTGCAGAGGAGGAGAGATTGGTCAACCGTGCTTGTGCAGGGCTCAGAAAAGGTGACAAAGAGGGACCTTGAATGGCAGGAGGCGAGCATCGGCCTGGAGGAAGGGGAAGAGGTGGGGAAGGTGTGTCTGCAGACGAGGCAAAGGCTCTGAGAAGACGAGTTCTGGGCTCGCAGCAGCAGCACAGGGAGTGGAGGGAGGTTGGAGTTTTGTGGGGGTTTGTTCTCCTTCACCCTCGTCCTTCCTGTCTCCTCCCCCAGGCCAGGCAGAAGCTGGGAGGAGGGGAGAGGCAGAGGGTGTTGGGAGGTGAGGGCAGGAGTGGACGTGAGTGCTGGACTCCGGGCTGTGGCTCGGCCTCCCGGGAGAGCAGAGTCAGCCCCCTCTGTGTTCGCCAGGCCTGGGGTCTGTGACCATAAGGGCCCGAGGGCCCATGTTTTCTCAGGAGGTCAGGAGCCTGGAAGAAAGACCGTCTAGCCCTGAACCAGGAGGTGATGGCTCCAGAGTCCATAAAGAACTTCATTCCCCTGCTGGACGCAGTGTCTCAGGACTTCGTCAGCAACCTGCACAGGCGCATCAAGCAGCAGGGCTCCGGAAAGTTCTCGGGAGACATCAGTGAAGATCTGTTTCGCTTCGCCTTCGAGTGTAAGAGGCTTGCACCTACCTGGCAGTGGTCCTGGGGGTGGGAGCACCCAGAGTCCCACCCTGAGACCCAGCATAGACCCTGAAGAAGTATTGGGATTGGCTTCTGGGATGAGCTGCTGAACACATCCACCACCATCAGCTACCCGGAGGGAGCTGCACACTCTCATCTGGCATTCACGCTGTGGGGGCAAGGGTCTCCAAAATGTAGGTCCCCATTGCCACTATTCTCCAAAAGCCAGAGCTTGGCTCAGCCCTTCATTCCACTAACCTCCCTTTCCTGGGACATAGACCTTTGAGGTCTGGGAGGGGAAGAGGATTGGGTGGTTAAACTGAATTGGGTATTTGAGGATGTGTGGGAGTCAGATGAGGAAAGGAGGTGGGGTGGTATAAGCGGAGGGGACAGTACATGCAAAGGCCCTGTGGCTTGATGGGGATCATATGATCACTGCAGGAGATTTGGGATGCTCAGAGTTGTACAAAATCAGCCTTCAAATTTCTGACCCCGTAGGTGGGAAAAACTTGGAGTTGTGACTTTTTAGGTCCAGCCAGAATGGGTCCTGGATGGCTAATTACTGGGGATTTATGTCCTCCTGTCTCCCATCTGACCTGTTTCAGGATGTATTTGGCCAGTTTGGTCAATTTTAGATGAGAAATCTCTCTTCCCCTCAGGAAAGCCAGGAGGCTGCTTGGGGTGGTGGAAGGGTAGGCAGAGCAGTTTCATCCCAGCCTAGGGCCTCTCCCAGCTCTGCCGGAGACTCTGCTTCTCACCCAAGGGATCCCTTTTCAGGGTCTTCCACACGCTCATCTGAAGCACCTGAGTGGTTGCCAGAAGGGCAGTTCTCAGCCCTGCAATTTCAGCCCCTTGGGACTCAGGCCTCAGTTTCTTTACTGAAGAAGATTGAGGTTGGGTGCAGGAGATCCTGTGTGGGGCTGCGGGTGGGGTCCTGGGGGCTGAGGCTGTCAGATGGCTGGGTTGGAAGGGACTCCTCAGCCTCTGTCTCCCATGCAGCCATCACCAACGTCATATTTGGGGAGCGCCTGGGGATGCTGGAGGAGATAGTGGACCCTGAGGCCCAGCAGTTTATTGACGCCGTCTACAAGATGTTCCACACCAGCGTCCCCATGCTCAACCTCCCCCCAGGCCTGTTCCGTCTGTTCAGGACCAAGACCTGGAAGGACCATACGGCCGCATGGGACATAATTTTCAGTAAAGGTGAGGGCTGTGCCCTGGGCAGCCACGTCTGGGGGCCGGGAGAGCTCTGTGTGTCTGAGAGGCCTGGGTGCGGAGAGAGAGACAGGGACAGCTGGAAGCCCCCAGCCTAGGCCTGCCTCTTTGTCCCAAGTTATGTCAATAGGCACTGACTTGCCATGTAGGAAACCCACCCCCTGGTGGGCAGGGATGGGTATCAAGAAGGCCCTGGAACCCCTGGAAATTGTGGGCTGAAGGCCAGCTGTTGGGGATGATTAGATTTTTCTGGAGAAAGAGGATCAAAGGTGTCCATCATATTCTTCCAAGGAGCCCATGATCCCCAGAGGGTTAAGGACTGGTGTTTCAGACACAGCTGTGCTTGGTGACACATTAGGACTTTGGGGAGAGAGATTGGTAAAGTAGGCTGAAGAGGGCTGATTGGGGCCTGGTGATGATGCCAGACCTGGAGTCACATCCCGCCTCTGCCCTGATACCCACGTGACCTTGGGCAAGTCACTACCCTCCACAGGCTTCTGTTTCCTTATCTGTACAATGGGGAGGATATCTCTTACCCCATACAGCTGTGGTCAAGAAGTCAAGGAAAAACAGATATGAAGTGCTTAGCAGAGTTTGTGCTCAGTCAAATGGCAGCCTGGAAAGTGCCAGGCTCCTGAATCCCCATACCCTTCGGGCCACCTCTCACCAAGGATCATGCTCCTGCCCTCCCACCCTCTTTTCTTCTTTCCACCTGCCCCACAGCTGAAAAGTACACCCAGAACTTCTACTGGGACCTGAAACAGAAAAGAGCCTTTGACAGCTACCCAGGCATTCTCTACCGCCTCCTGGGAAGCAACAAGCTGCTCTTCGAGGACATCAAGGCCAACGTTACCGAGATGTTGGCGGGGGGCGTGGACACGGTGAGGTGGCTGTAGGGGCAGATCCTGTCCCTACCTGTGCTTCTGTGTCCCTTCCCCAGCAGCCTGCCTCATGGTTTGAAAAGCTGCCCGTGTGGGGTAGAGCTCCCTCTCCTGACTCCATTTCTTAAATACCAACCTCCTAGGAGGGTGAGGGCAAGCCGGGTCGCCCCTGGAGCATGCCTGGAGGCCGATCTGCCATTTTTCTTTGCCTGTGAGAAGAGAGGGACTAGGCACAGGTGGTGAGCCAGGTTCTGTGTGGAGTCTTTAAGGGGGAGTCCTCCAGTCTTGGGTGGGGGACACAGCTCGCTGGGATTCAGGCAGGACCTCAGAAAAGCTGGGGGCCAGTGGCACCTGCCCTGGGCTCTGCCGTCCAGGGCCTTTTGTTGTCGTCCATCCTCTGGTTCCAGACCTCAGTCTGCCATGGCGCCCTGACACCTAAAGCCGTCTTTTGTGGTGTCTCCCTCACCCTCTTTCCACAGGCAGTACAATATCCCAGAGGCTTCTCTTCCTGAACGTCAAAACTCATCTGTCCTGTGTATCATTCCTTTTTCTGGTATCTTCAACTTCCCCATGCTAATGTGACAGTGAGGGGTAATTATTTAGTGTTTACTGGTTGTTAGTCATGACTCAGGCCCTGAAGCTATAAAGACGAATACAATAGACCTCACATGTCCCAAACAGCTCAGAGAAGAAGGGTGTGTTACTTTGCTAGGGCTGCCATAACAAAGCACCACACACTGGGTGGCTTAAATAGCAATTTATTTTCTCACAGTTCTGGCGCTAAGAAGTCCAAGATCAAGGTGTTGATGAGGTTGGTTTCTTCCGAGTCCCCCTCCTTGGCTTGGAGATGGCCGTCTCCTCCCTCTGTCTCCACATGCTCTTCCCTGTGTGTGTGTCTGTGTCTTAATCTCTTCTCATAGGGATTCCAGCCTTGTTAGCTCAGGGCTCACCCATTTGACCTCATTTTACCTTGATTACCTCTTTCAAGGCCCTGTCTCCACACACAGTCGCACTGTGAGGTCCTAGGGGTTAGGACTTCAACATATGGATGGGGGTGTACAATTCGGCCATGACAAGGAGGCAACGTGTGCACAGATGACCACCACACGTGTTATGGGGCGGGATGACCAGGCACGGACCGGGTAGGACAGCGCTGAGAAGAGGGGAGGGACTAATACGCCTTGCAGGACATGGAGAGTGCTCCACAGAGGAGCTGACATTCAGCTTGTGTCTAGAAGGCTGTTGCCAGGAGGAGAAAGGAGAAATAGCATCTCAGGACTAGGGAGAAGCACGTGTCAAGGTCCCCTGGGTGAAGAACTTTCTTTCCTAGGTATCATATTTATACTGTGCGCTAATGGAGTTTTGGTCCCTGTGACAGGCTGCAGATGGAGACTTTGAGAAATTTAATCACAGTTCTTGTCAGTTATGTAGAAGAAATCTCCAAAAAACGCTTACCTGTACCAAAGAAGCTATTATTATTAGGTAACATTTATTAATAACATACTATATGGCAGGCAAGGTCCTAAGCTTTTCATGCGTGTTAACTCATTTAGTATTCACAAACAACACTATGAGGTATGTTACTATTATCCCCTTTTTTAGATGAGGAAACTGGGGCACAGAGAGGTTAAGTCACTTAGTCAAGGTCACACAGCTAGTAACTTAGTTGACTACCTTATTTAACAAGTATCTCCTGAATACCCACTCTGTGTTAGGCCTTGGAGGTAGTGAGACAAATACACATATTTGACTCCAGCCCTGAAGAAGGAGTAGTTGGGGAAGGGAATTCTAGGAAGAAGAAACAGCATGAGGTAGATTTCTGGGCTTCAGGAGCTGCTTGGAACTCAGTGTAGCTGGAGCATTAGGAGCATGATAGAGAGGTGGGTGCAGGGGCTGGAAGAAGCAGGCAGGTGTTGGGGGGCCCTGTGGGTCAGGCCAGAGCCTCTAGACTTGATCTGGGGCTCCAGGGAGCTAGGCAAGGATTTCAGGCTGGGAAGTGACAGGATGGCATCTTTTCATGGTTGCTCCTGCTGGGAGGAAGAAAGAGAGTGTCCAAATGTCTTGGACAAAAATATGAGCCTTGGTAAGACAATGTGTCAACAACCTGCATCCTGGCCCTCAGAGGGAGGGCTGCTCCAGCTGGGGTCCCAACATGGAGGAATCTGGGACTGTGAAGCTCGATGGGGTCATCACACCTCCAGTGACGGGCTACCGGTCACGACCTCTGGCTAATGTTGAGGTTAGCTGGTTCGTCTCCGTACATACCATGTGCTAACTGCAACGCTGCTGGAGAGCAGGTCTGGTTGTCCCCGCTTCAGTACCTTTGAGTCTTACCTAACGCTGTGCTGCTACAGGCACATGCTAAGGTTTGGGGAAGTTCTACTGCAGACAGGGCTGGTTGTTCAAGAGGAATGGCAGACACTCAGGAGTGCAACTGTTATGGAAGTAGGATCCGGCCTCTAAAGGCCTCTGGAGTCCTTTGGAAGAAGCCATTGGCCATGTGGGTGACCCTCTACTGGCTGGGGAGATGGGTAGGCTCTGGTGACATGAGGGACAAGGGCAGGGACAAGGGCAGCCCCGAACATTCCTGGCTGGGCGACGAGAAAGGCTTCTTGGACAGTTGCCTTTTGAATTGTGTTTTGTTTTTGTGGATGGTGGTCTCTGGATACTGGGATGAGGGTGGGGAGAGGTTCTTGGAAATGAAAATTTAGCATGGGTCTAGTTGCCCCAGGAGTGACAGACAGGCCCTCCTGTCCTTCTGCACCCCCACACTCCCTGCCAGACATCCATGACGTTGCAGTGGCACCTGTATGAGATGGCACGCAGCCTGAGGGTGCAGGAGATGCTGCGGGAGGAGGTCCTGGCTGCTCGGCGCCAGGCCCAGGGAGACAGGAGCATGATGCTGCAGCTGGTCCCCCTGCTCAAAGCCAGCATCAAGGAGACCCTGAGGCAAGCCCACGCCCACCTACGCCTGCACTGCCCCACCCCTCAGATCCCTGGGCAGGGCCAGGGTGGTGGCTGGGGACAGGGTTACAAGGATGGGCTGATGGTAGAGACTGGTAGCAGGAAGTGGGAATTCTGGGGGAGACAGCTGGGAGTGGGAGGAGGAAATAGAGCCCTGGTCCTGCCTCCAGATTCCCCCAGGGTGCTGCAGCTGGGGCTGAGAGGCCATGCTGGATGTGGGGAGCCTTGTCCCGGCCTCGAGGCATCACCTTCTGAATGCCTTCCTCTGGCAGACTCCACCCTATCTCCGTGACCCTACAGAGATACATCAAAAATGACTTGGTTCTTCGAGATTACATGATTCCTGCCAAGGTGGGTACAGCAGGAGGGCTGTGGCTATCAGTCAGGCAGAGGAAGCTGGGGGCAGGCTGCACCTGCATACGGATGGTGGCAATGGGGGCTTCTGTCCTGCCTTTCTTCCTGGAGCTGGTGGCTGGGGTCCTTGGCAGCAGCAGCCCAAGTTTGAATGGACAGGGGTGGTGGGCACAGCAGGTGATGGTCTCTGGAATGTTGCCAGAGCCCAGGGTTAGGAGGGAGACCCCGCAGGTTGCCTGGGTCTTTGGGGTCCCTCTGGGGTTGAGGAAAGAGCAGGACAGTCTCTTGAGCTATCCTTGGCCTAGTGTCCTCAGTCATGCCCATTTGATGACTGAGCTCAGGGAGGGGTGGGGCCTTGTTCAAGGTCACACAGTGGGCAGTGTCCTGTGCTAGAGAGCTGGGCAGCCAGACTGCAGAGCAGGAGTGGGGAAGCTGGGTTATGCTCCAGGCTGTGAGGAGGTAAGGCCTACTCAGGCCTCTGCTCACCTTGTCCCCAGACATTGGTGCAGGCGTCCATCTATGCCATGGGCCAAGACCCCAAATTCTTCCTCAATCCACACCGTTTTGACCCGACCCGATGGCTGGATAAAAACAAGGAGCTCACCCACTTCCGGAACCTGGGCTTTGGCTGGGGTGTGCGGCAGTGTTTGGGCCGGCGGATCGCTGAGCTCGAGATGACCCTCTTCCTCATCCGAGTGAGTCTAGCCTGGGGACATCTGGGCACCCTGGGCTGGCCCTGGCCCTAATGAAGGCACTGACCCTCCTACTCCCATCGCTGTCCAGAGCCCAGGGAGTGCAGGCCTGGGGACCTCTGTCTCCCATTACTTGCCCTCTCCCTTCCCCACAATTCCCTGCTGCCTCCTCTGGGGTTAATCCACTTACCACCCGTTGGTGCCCCCTGGCCATCTGTTTGTTCCCCCATAGTGGTGATGGGATGGGGGTGGGGCGGGATAAGGTTTTGTAGAAACTTAAGTGACAGCCTGAATCAAGGGGCCCAAGCACTAGGGTGTGTTTTCAGGCACCGTGCAGGTTAAACAGAAGCTGGCGGGACCCCTGGGGGGTCCTCAGATCACAGGCCCAGCCTACAGTTGAGTAAGCCTGGCCCAGGGAGACAGACCCTCTCCGCCTCGCCCCTAAGCCCACCCCCCCACCCCTTTCTCAGATGCTGGAGAACTTCAGAGTTGAAATGCAACATCTCGATGCCGTGGACACCACATTCAACCTCATCTTGATGCCTGACAAGCCCATCTCCCTCACCTTCCGGCCCTTCACCCAGGACCCACCCCAGGCATGATCAGAGAGGTGGTGTGGGAAGGCCTGGGGAGTGGGGCCCATGGAGGTGTCCGCATCTTCGGTCCTCAGTCCCCCTCCCCTGCTCCTTTCTGGCTGGCTCCGACAGGTGGAGTTGGCCCTCAGTGGTCAACTGTCTGCTCAGCCGAGGCGCTCCTCTTTCACCCCCCGCTTCCCCCCTCTTTGCCCACCCCATGACGGCAATAAATGGCTGAACTATGTGAAGTGTCTTCATTTCCATCTGACCTCTGAGGTATCCATCAATCCTGTGGAGATGCTCCCTGACCCGCCACGTCAACAGTGGGATCTGGGCATGAATGAGGGACCCGAGGCAGTCGCACCCGAAGCCATTTCTGCTGGGACCCACCCACTTACAGCAGCTTAGGAGCCAGCAGGATGAAGCTCCCTGCTGTCTGGGGCTGGGGCGAGGCAGAGCAGGGACGGCCAGTGCTGCTGTGCCCCAGGCAGCAGGCAGAGGTTCTTCTGAGAGAAGGGTGGCCTGGGAGGGGTGGGCCAGTCTTGGCCCCCGGGACAGGCCCAACCGTCAGGGCTGAGGCTCAGGCAGGGCTCTGCTGGCCACATCCCGGCTGGGAGTTCCCTGCGGGGTCGCGAGGACTTCCTGCCAAGGTCCAGCCACAGTCTCGGGCCATGGCCAGCGCCCAGGCCTCTGGGTGAGGGGCTGGTGTAAGGTGGCTGACCCCAGGGACGAGAGGCCAGCATGCTTCCTCTACCCAACCTGACCCTTCTCTGGGCTTCCCCAGGCCTCGACTTCCTGCTCCGGGGGGTGTACCCACCTGTCCAAGCTCCGGGCAGTAGACAGGGAGACTGCCGCAGAGTCTTTGGGGCGTTATTTGGACTACCTGACACCGGTCCCAATTTTGGCGCCCTTAATCCCCTCTGAGTCCCATAACTCCTGACCTGACCAGGTGCTTGATCCTTCCCGGCCCTCGGCTCCCCAAGTCTAAGTCCTGCAGGCAGACAGGGGAGCTGGTCCCGCCCAGCAAGCTTGGCCTCTTCTACCAGGATCTGAAGGTTCTGAGTCCACTCTTGGAGCCTTTCTGGTTTTCCCCATCACACAGTCCTCTTCCTTGTCTTTTTCTCTCCTTCCTGCTTCCTTTCTCTTCTCCAGGCCTCACTCATCTTTGACTCAGAAATGTTAGAGCTGGAAAGGGCCTTACCATCAAAGAGGTCAAGCTCCGCATGGGATAGATGGGGAAACTGAAGCCCAGAGAGGTTGCTTGAGTCACCCAAGGTCATACAGTATGCTTGTAGCTAGAACCCAGGCCTCCTGATTCTCAGTGGAGGCTCCTTCCTCTGGCCCCATCTGCTTTCCTGTCCCTGGGTACATTTGGACACAACATTGCCAGCTCAACCTAGCCCTGATTAATGGGGTATTTCACACTAACATGTAACTGATTGTCACAGTCAGGCTTCAAGTCTTTCCCTTCTCAAGAAACAGATAAACCAAATTTGAAAGAAGGGATTTCAGATGTGGTAGATTTTGGGGGCAGGTAGAAAGTCCCAGCCTCCCTCGCATCTCCCAATAGACTTGGCCTCTGGTGGTCTCATTTTTCCCGGAGGTCTGGAAGGGGCTTGTCTCCCTGGCTTCTGCTTTGGGAGGCCTCTTCTCCCCACATTCCTGGGTCCATTACAGCCTTTGGCTCTCCAGAGATGGTAGCTTCTGGGACAGGCAGGAGGCTAGAGAACTGCAGCAGAGGGCCCAGGCTCACAGTGGGGTCTTCAAGGAGGAAGCTGGGCCCCCCCGGGCTGCCTGCTCCAGGAAAGAGGCAAACGCTCACTGATCTACAGCATTTAATAAAGTCATTTTAGGGGGCAGGGAGGGACTCCTGGCACACTGCGGGAGGCCTCTTCCAGTCCTCAGGTCTGCTGGGAATTCGAGGCCATGTTGAGCTTGGTCTCTGAACTGGGCATCAAGGGGTCCAGTTTTGAGGGTCGCCTGTGGTCCTTGGAGTAGGTCGAGGGGTTCTGGGGTGTGCAAAGGAAGGTGAGGTGAGTACGTGCCTGCACCCAGGGGGCTGACGCATTGAAGTGCATCTTGCCTGGCAAGCCACGCCCAGAGGATCCAAAACCTAGGGGGCCATGACTTCTCGAAGATTTCCAAACCCATTTAATGAGAGCAGGTCATACCCAACTTCTCCAAGAGTCCCCAGGGCTCAGCAGGTGAGTTGGCAAAGGCAGCCCTGTGTCCCCTGTCCGTCCCCCCATCCTTCTTGGGCCTTTCCAGGAGGCTTAGATGAGCAGAGTACTGATGGCTCCAGAGCAGGAGCCATCAGGGGTTTTGCTCTGGGGGCTGGGTGGCGGGGGGCTGAGCTGAGGGGCAGTTGTGAGCAGGCTTATCTGTTCCTGGGAAGCCGGCAATGTTTCTCTCTGGCAACATGCTCCCATCCCTGGCCGGTCCACGGCATCGCAGTTGCCCAGGAGGAGCGTACTCATGGGGGAATCTTAGGCACTAAGGAGTTGGGTGGGGGCCACAGCTACTCTGCTCATAAGCAAATCCAGTCCTAACGTACAGCCAGTGCCAAAGCATTCCAGAAATGCCAGTGTGGGCAACCCTTCATCCACGGCCATCTCCTCCTTGATTCTCAGCACCACCCGTGGGGGAAGGGGTGGTCTTGGCAGGGTTCTCTATTCCCCTCAGACAGATGGGGAATTGAGATGGGACAAGGGCTTCTGCTGGTACCAGGGCGGAAGCTGAGCCCAGGTCTCCTGACTTCCAGCTGGCAAGCTGGCCCCCTGGACAGTTCTTCTCAAGGCCCAGTGGCTCGGGGGGTGGGGCGGCTGTCAGCCCTCCAGAGGGATCACTCACGGGCAGGTCTGTGATGGTGGGGTTTGACGGGTGCCCCAAGCCGTACTCTTGCTCCTGCAGCCGTGTGGCCAGGTCCTGCTTCTCTCGTCCCCAGCGTCGAGCTGAGTCCTCTAACTGCAGACACAGAGAGGGACAGATGGGGAACTGCTGGGCAGCAAGGCCCATCCCTGAGAGCCAGGACAACCAGAGCCTGAGCCTGCTTTCGGGGCAGAAAGCAAAACCCTGGGCAATGTTGGCTTGCCACCTTCCCAAGAGACCTCAGGGGTGACAGGGTTGGGTGGAGAAGAGATAAGTGACAGTCTGACTAGGATACAGATAGACCTTCTCTGCGTTCCACAGCATACTGAGCCCTGACCCTGAGTCCACACTGATCCTTGACTCTGGTCACAGACTGAGCCCTGACTGTGGTCAGACACTGAGTCCTGACCCTGGTTACATGCTGAACCTTGACCCTGGTCACATACCGAACGCTGACCCTGCTCACACTCTGAGCCCTGACCCCGGTCATACACTAATCCCTGATCCCGGTCACACACTGAGCCCGGACCCTGGTCACACTCTGACGCTGACCCCGGTCACACACTGAGCCCTGACCCCAGTCACACACTGAGCCCTGACCCCGGTCACACACTGAGCCCTGACCCCGGTTACACACTGAGCCCTGACCCTGGTCACACTCTGACGCTGACCCTGGTCACACACTGAGCCTGATCGTGGTCAAGGGCTGAGTGGTGAGCCTGCCCAGCCTTGCAATGCCTGCGCCTCAGCTACCTGGCTCTCCAGGGACAGGATGCGGCTCTGAGCTCGTTCCAGCTTGGCTAGGAGGTTAAACTTGTCTGAAGAGTTGGCAAGGAGATCCTGTGGACACAGCAGAAACTCACACATGGGTCCAGCTGGGGGCCTCGGCCATGTGAGCTCAGGAGGCTACGAGACGCTGAGGGAGAAAGCAGCCAGGTCTGAGGTCGAGATGTAGCTCCCTGACGCAGAGCCTCAGACCCTGGACGGAAGCCTCTTCCCGGAGTTCACACCTGGCGTGGCATGTGCTCACTTCATAGCTGTTCTCCCCACAGATTTGGTGTATACGAAGTTTACATACATCAGTTTTTTAGATGTAAAATGCACTAGGGAACACCCGTTAGTGCACAGAAAGGAATCTTGAACTAGGAATTTTCTTGTGAAGTGAAGAATCTGTTTGTGAAGCAAGGATTTCCGTGTCCCCGCACTTTACCTGGATGTCCATGCATCAGGTGTGCTTTCAAACAGACCTCACCTCCTGGGAGTCCTGGGGTGAAGAGAAGAACTCCTGTGCCCCCACCCGCCCCTCTTGTGTAATTCCACATGTCCTGTCTTTGGGTTTGCATAGAGTAGGGGCGCCTGTAGCAACCTCAAAAGTGGGGCAGGGTCAGGGCATTCCTGGGGCCTGGGGCACCCACCTGCGCGGGCAGGGTCTCTGTGTACTTGGAGTGGCCTGGGCCATCTGTCTCCCACGGCCTCTCTGCCAGGTCTCCTCCTGCTCCCAACTCCCCCGAGTCCACCTGGGGTGGGGGAAAAGAGCTCTCCAAGGCTGTACCAATCCCAGGAAATGCTCCAGAATAGAGTTCTGAGAGGCCTGTGTGGAGTCCAAGTGCAGGCCAGCCAGGTAGCAAAAAGGGTCAGGGTTCAAGGGTCAAGGCCAGTTAGGGGCTTGCTTTCTCCCAAGATGCTAGATGAAGGTAAGGCTTTTAACCTGTGTGAGTTCCCCAGGAGAGAAGAGCAAGGCCTGATAGCTGGGCACTCCAGGAGACTCCAGGCACATCGGAGACCCCGGGAAGCCTAGCTCCTGGTCTTGGTCTTCAACTTGGATTGTGCTGTGAGTGATTGCTGGGCACCCGGTGACCCGTGCAGGCAGGCCAAGTCACCTGCCGGCGGTTCTTACCGGCAGGGCCTGCTGCTGCAGAATGATGGGGGCCGACTGGTGGCGGCTCTTATCCAGCTCTGCCCGCAGCCTCGAGTTTTCCGCCAGCAGCACTGAGTAAACGTCAGCAGGCAGGTTCTCTCCCGTAGGACCCGGGGGAACGCCAGGGGCTGAGAGCATGGGGAAGGCTGTGAACGCGGCCACAGATGTTTGTGAGATGGGCTTTCCTGCCCCCATCTCCCCGGCCCGATCTGCCCCAGCATTTTGCTCCATTCTGCCCCTCCTCTGTTCCCAAGCCATCAATGGCTCCCTATTGCCAGTGGGATCAGGTCCACACTCCTCAGGCAGTCATTCTAGGCTCTTTAGAATCTGACCCCAATGTTCTCCCTAACTACTCCCTCGCCATTTGTCCTGGGTCTATTTCAGCTCTTCACTTCTCTATCTTTCCTCCCTTCTCTGCTCCTGGCATTGTCACTCTCTGGGCCTTTGCCCTGGCTGTTTCCCATCCCTAGGTTGCCTTCTCATCTCTCATTCCACTCCTGGATGATCTCAGGGTTCCTGAAAGGCAGGCCTAGCTTTCACTGTTTTTTAAAGGCATTCAGAAATGCCCGTCACCAACACCCTCACAAAGTGAAGGCTGAGTGCAGGGCTGAGAACACACGGCCCCTGGTGAGGCTGCACAGATGGGATCAGGGAAATCCTCTGCTTGGGCTGGCCTGATATGGTGAGACCTGGTTCTCTCCTGCTCATGAAAGCCACCTCTGATTGGCAGTTCTAGGTAGCTTTGGTTAATGTCAATGGAGAACACAAATCATTGATTTAACCAAAGTATCAGGGACTCTGGGAGTGCTCAGTGCCTGAATGAGTGGGGGAATAGCAGCATCCCTCTGTCCCAGTTTGAAGGTGCTCCTGAAACTGGGAGGCTCTGGGAAGGCAGGGCCTCCAGGGATGGGACAAAAGGCAGGGAGCAGACTCACCCACGCTGGACTTTCCCTGTGGCCTGTTCCGCAGCGGCTCGTTCCTATCCCGCAGCTTGTCCTCCAGCACCTGCTCCATCTTCTCGATCACCTGAGGGAGAGCACAGAGGCTAGGCTGGCCCGGGGCCTCCGCACCTTCCCACCCGTGGCTGGGCCCTGGTGGTCAGGCCCCTCTGCACCTGCCTTCTCCTGGTGCCGCACAGTCTCCTCCAGCATCTTCATCTTCTGCAGCTTGTCCTGGTACCGCTTCAGCAGTGCAGCCTGTGGTTGCTGAGCCTGGTACAGCAGGAGCAGCTCCTTCTCTCGATCATTCTTCTGATGGTGGGGGAGGGAGGAGGAAGGGGGGAAGAAGGGGTGCCTAGACGTTACCTTTGGCCCGAGGATCCACCCCAGGCCCCTCTGCTGAATCCTCTGCTGCGCTGGCCCCCCGTCCCTCTATGCCCCTCTCCCTCCTGCTCTCAGACACTTCTCCAGATGCTCCCACTCTAGATCCTTTCCCCTAGGCTCCCACACCCTCTGCCCCCCAAGCCCCAACTCACTCGAATCAGCTCATTCTGCAAATGCTGCACCTTGTCCCTCAGTTTCATTATGTCCAGCTCACTCAGCAGCAGTTTCTGCTTCATGGACACTGGTGGCGGGTGGGGGAGCTGGCTCAGGGAGGAGCCTCTCAAATCACCACAGTTGGGGGGTGAGGGCAGGTGTCTCTCAGCCCCGGGGCTTGACACAGGACTGGCTTCTCTATTTCCCACCCTGGAGAGGACCCAGCCAGCTCCTACCAGCCTGTGTCCAGCAGCAGGCACACCTGGAAAGGCTCCCCGCCACCCTGTCCTGCAATCCAGAGCATGGGCTCAGGCGGGTGCCTGGACCCCTTGGTGGCCTGTACCCCCTCACCCAGGTTCTGGGCCTTGTCAGCGCTGTCCTGCTCCTCTTCCACATCCTCCTGGGTCAGGTGGCTCCTCAGCATGTGGTTCTCTGCCTCCAGGATGCTGGCCTGTTTCCGCAGCGACAGGATGTCCTCTGCCATCTTCTGCATGGCCCGCCGGTAGTTGTTCATCTCCTGTGGACCCCAGAGCTCAGAGTTGAGCCCCCAGACCCACTGGAGCCCCCACCCCAGATCTGAACCCACACTTGAAAGTCAGTGGGTCACCCTCTCAGGCCAAAAACCAGTGTGGACCCCAAGCTGTGCCCCCAAGTCTTAGCAACTCCTTGAGGGGATGGTTATGACTTGGTCTTCACCCGCCGGCCGCATGAAAGCAGCCTCACCAATGCTCTCTCCAGGGGTCATGTATCTTCTCATGATGCCACCTGGCGGGACCCAGGGCTCAGACACCAGGTGGGACGCCCACGAGTGACAGAGCCTTGAAAGGATCTGGGCCAGGTTTCCAGGGCCGGGCTGGATCACAGCCACCTCTCTGCCTCTCCTTTCTCCTTTTCCCCTTTTCTGATCCCTTCCTTCCTCTGTCACTGAGAACCCAGGGAAGAACTTCTCAGACATCCTGCTGAATGCTACTTGGGAGCTGACCCCAGGCACCAGCCCCCCAACCAGCCCAGGGGCAGGAAGGGATCCAGGGTAGGCCCGGGAGACCCAGATCAGGAGGGCTGGGATCCAGCTACAAGATCCAGGGCGTGAGGTGGGGGCCAGACTCTGTCATGAGGTTGGGAATAACAGTGATCCTAATGTCTGGAGCATTGTTCTAGGTCAGGCCTTCTCCTGGGGCCTCCCTCGTTCAGTCTTCACAAGCTAGGAGGGCAGGTGCTAATGTCATCCTCATTCTCCCAACGTGGAAACCAAGGCCCAGAGAGGTGAGTCATGTGCTCAGTCACAAAGCTGATGAGTGGCAGAGCCAGGATCTGAAACCCAGGCCTGCTGGCACTTGAGTCTGTGTTCTTAATCGCTGTGCAATCCTGCCATGATGCCCCCACACGTGGAAACTTTACAATATGTTGAGAAGTGAGGACGGCAGGTTACAAAAAAGAATTATCAGTGTGATCTCAATTTGGGAAAAAAAATTCACGTCTGCCCATACGTATGTATAGGAGAGTTCATAGGCTATATTTACATGCATTTGTTTTATAACCAGAAATTCTCTACTGTTATTTGTAAAAAGTTTTGTAAAGTGAGTTACTTAAATCTAAACAGGGCAAAATATAAGAGAGGGATGCAAAATGTGCAGCCAGGAAGGTCCATAGGGGACGAGGAGGTGGGAACTGGGTGGGGGGAGGAGTGGGCGGAGGGAAGTCAGGCCAGCAGGAGTTTGCTGAGCCAGGTGGCTTGTGGCCTTCCTATGGCTGTGGAGGCCTTGCACATGGGAGTGGGGGCTCACGGGCCCAGCCAGGCTCCCAAGTCCTCAGGAGGCAGAGCTCTGGCCCCAGTTCCCACCTGGGCCCCAAGCTGACTGGAGATGTGGTCTGGCTCCCAGCCACTGCCTCCAGCCTGCTGCGTGGTGGGCCACTGGCTTCTTGGGGAGGGGTTCCCAGACAGCGGGGGCTGACCAGACACCACTTGTCACCTGCCACTGTCTAGCCCTCTGGCTGGACTCCCTCTAACTGGTGCCAGTGCTGG
Organism: Tapirus indicus; assembly: GCA_031878705.1. Taxonomy (NCBI): domain Eukaryota; kingdom Metazoa; phylum Chordata; class Mammalia; order Perissodactyla; family Tapiridae; genus Tapirus; species Tapirus indicus. The sequence goes on along the minus strand of CM062918.1, from coordinate 63,744,790 downwards.
GGCCACCCCATCAGCGCTTGTCCCAGTGGAGTCCCAGGTCTTGGCTCCTCCAGATCTGCCCATCTGGTGTCCTCAGATGGCACCATTAACTAGGAGACTCAGCCCAGAAACTACACACATGGGCTTTGTGGTCAGGCCCCGGTCAGAAACCCAGCTTGGCCACTGACTTGTTGAGTGAGCTCGGACAGCCCCCTTCACCTTTCTGAGCTGCAGGTTCCTCATACGGGATAAGCACGGGGTTGCTGCGAGGCTGAGTCGTGTGTGTGCAGAGGCTGGCACAGGCCCCTGCCCAGGGCAGGTGTGACCTGGAGGCAGCAGCTTTCACCCCACCCCACTGATGTTCCAGTGGCTGCTTTAATCCATGGATCAGACCCCTCCTCTTCCTCCTTGCTGTCCTCACCCTGGGCTCCCTGGCCCCTCCTCTGCTGTGCTCTTAGATTTATGGCAGCCCCATGACTGACAGGGGTTTGGGAGGCCCGGAAGACTATCAAGAGGAAGCACATGATATTTTGGAAAAGGAAATTCATCTCTCCTTTCCTTCCCCAGCCTTGTTCAGGCTCTTATCCTGTCTGCTCTGAACAATTACGGCATTATCTAAATGGGTTTCTTTGCTTTAGGGTTATCTTTTAGAGGAACACACATCCAAGAAAACATCTTCAAGGGTGCTCACTGCAGCGCAGTTTGTAGTCTTATACTAGGGCACGCTCAGTCTCTGGGCCACAGGCAGCACTTACAAAGAATGACCTAGATCAATTGTTCCGACACAGAGAGATGTCCACACTCTATTGTTAAACAGAAAAAGCATGTGGCAAATTAATATGATCCCATCCATAATGCGTGTGTGTGTGTGCATGCAAATATATATATATTATATATATATATATATATATAGTATATAGTAACAGTGGCTGCTGCTGAGTTTGGGTAGAGAAAGGAACACTTGTTTCATCTCTAATTTTTGCATGTTTTTTTAATTTTAATTTTAATTTTTTTGCGAGGAAGACCAGCCCTGAGCTAACATCCACTGCCGAACCTCCTCTTTTTGCTGAGGAAGACTGGCCCTGGGCTAACATCTGTGCCCGTCTTCCTCCACTTTATATGGGACACCGCCATGGTGTGGCTGACAGGCAGTGTGTCAGCAGGAGCCCGGGATCCGAACCCGCGAACCCTGGGCTGCCAAGCGTGAACTTAACCGCTGCGCCACCGGGCAGCCCCTAATTTTTGCATTTTTAATAAGAATTTATCCATATATTAGTCATCTAATTAAAAATAATTTAAACCTAAATACATTGAGGGCCATACCATGTTCATGGATTGAAAGATACAATGTTTAACAAATTAGTTCTTCTCTAAACTGATTGATAGATTCAAGGCAGTCTCAATCAAAATCATGACACTTTGTGTGTATGTGTAGAAATCGACAAGCTGATTCTATAATGTGTGAGAAATAAAGTGGACAAATATAGCCAAAATATTTTTGAAGAGAAACAGGTGAGAAGACTTGCTCTATCAGCCATCTAGACTTATGATAACGCCACAGTAATTAAGACAGCGTAATATTGGTGCAAAGGTGGATAAATAAGTCAAAGAAACAGGCTAGAGAGCTCTGCAACAGAACCACACATATATGGACACTTAATCTATGACAAAGACATCATTCTAGGGCAGCAGGGAAAGGACTGTAATGTAATAAATGGTGCTGCAGCAATTTGATATCTATATGGAAAAAAGGGAAAGACTTCTATCACATACCATAACTAAAAATAAATTCCACATGGATTGTAGATCTAAATGTAAAAGGTAAAACAATAAAGCTTCTAGCAGACAAGGATAAGAATATCTTCATGAACCTGCTGTAGGGAAAGGCTTTTAAAAACAGGACACAAAGGAGCACAAACCAGAATGGAAAGAACTGATAAGTTGTGTACATTTAAATGAAGAACTTCTATCCATGAAAAGACATCATTAAGGAGGTGAATGGGCAACGCAAGTGGGAGCAGATATTTGTAACACACACAACAGACAGTGGACTCATGTGCAGATATAAAATCTCTTACAAATCTATAAGAAAAAGTGAGACCACCCAACAGAATAATGACAAGAGATCTGAACTGGGCACTTGACTAAGTCAATAAGCATCTGAATTGATGCCCACCCTCTCTAGCCATTTGAAACCACAACGAGATACTGCTGTACCCCCACTAGGATGACTAGAACAAAAACAAAACAATCCCGACCAGATCAAGTGTGGGTGAGGGTGGGGAACAGGTGGAACGCTTATTCACCGCCTGGGGGACGTGAAGTGTCACCATCACCTTGGAGAGCTGCTTGGACGCTGGCTGCTACTAAAGCAGAGCATACGCAGAGCCTATGACCTAGCAATTACACTCCTGAGTATACACCCAACAAAACACACGTGGGAATCACCAAAAAGCAGGTGCAAGAACATTCCTAGCAGCATTATCTGCAATAATTCCCAACTGGAAATAACACAAGTGCCCACTACAGTAGAATGATGAGATCCATTTACACACTGGAATACCAGACAGCAGTAAACATGAATGAACGACAGCTACATGAAACCACACAGAGGAATCTCTCAAATAGTGAGCAAAAGAAGACAAAAAATACCTGCTCGACGATGCCATATAGATTTGCTTCAAAACCAGGTGAACTTAAGCAATAGAGTTAGAAGCCAGGGTATTAGATCCATGTGGAAGGCGGGGCAGTGATGGGGAGACATGAGGGAGCTTCTGGGGTGCTGTCAGTGCTGCACCTCTTGACCTGTGGGACCTGTGGGGGTTACCCGTGCGCGTTCATGCTGTGATAACCCATCGCAGTGAATACATTTATGTTTTGTGCATTTGTCTGAATGCGTGCTGTACTTCACATAAACAAGTTAAAAACACTGAAAGAATTAAAAGAATAAGTGAAATCCTGAAAGTTTGGTTAAGCACATGCAGTCATTTTCTGGGGACTCTCCCAGCTGTCAGCAATAATGGGCTCTTCCTGGCCCTGAGTTTTGGGCGCTCCCGGTGGCCCTGCTCCTGGGCCCTCACTGCAGCCTCTTCTTCCTGGGAGGCCTTCTCCAGGCCTGTTCTGGAGGGCGGGGCGAATTCTGCTCTGCCTCCCCAGCAGGAACCTCTGAGAAGTAGCAGGCACACACACCTATGTTGATGTCACTATGTCAATGGCCTATGACACCTCAGAACATCCTAAGAGACTCAGATTGGTTCAGTGACATGCCCCAGGTCACACCGCCTGCAAACATGGAGCTAGCATTTGACTCAGACTCTGCTCTAAAACCGGTGCTGTTTGCGCTTAGTCGATTGAGGAAGGCTGGGGGCTTCACCCAGAGGGAAGAAGAATGAGGCGCTGGCTTGCCTTTGAGCTGAATCTGTCTACAGAAATTGAGGGGCACTACTGGGGGAGGTGGCCAGCATAGGCACCAATGTCCATCTGATGTCCTGAGGCCCCATTCTGCCCTTTGTCCCTGAGGCCAAAGCTGCCTTGGGGTGGAGGTAGAAGAAGGGGTTCCCCTGTCTGCTCCTCAGGGAGCCAGACATGTCCAGGCTTCCCTGTGTCAGGGGAGGTGGGTGTGCCGCCTCATCTCACTGTCCCCACCTGCACCCGGCCCAGTGCAGTAAGAAAACAGCAGATTTGAATGAGCAGGCCTGATCTCATTGCTGGCTCACCAGCTTCTCCTTCTTCCAGGGAAGAACCTGCCGGATGCTGGAGTCCAGGTGCGTGCAGGCGGAGGGCTAAGCTTTTCACGGGTGGGGGTCAGAGAGAGCCGGAGGTTTGGACCAGCTTTCCCTCGGCTCTGCATCAACTCAGATGCAAGGTCTGAGGCCTTCAAGGCCTCCTACAAGCCACTCCCTCATGCACATGGACCCAGCCCTTCCCCTCCAGCACACACTCCTATGCCCCCCTTCACACCTCCACTCACGCTGAACTATCTGCAGAGAACCCCCCACGCCCACTACCTAACCTTTGTCCTTTCATAGTCCACTCAGCAATTTTTAATTGCATGAGGACTGACAGTGTGTGCACAAGAGTGCATGTGTGTACGCATACATGGAGGGAGTCCCAGGGAAGGGGCTGCTAGCCCCTTGGCCTACCCCATGGGTCTTATCACCCCCTCTTCTCACTCAGGGGCTCATCCCTTCTAAGATCCCCTTGTTCTTCATCTCAGCAGTCCTGGGGGGAGCCCTCCCTTGACAGACAAAGAAAGCTGCGGCCCAGAGCAAGGAAAAAGGAGGTGGAGGGAGAGTGCGGCTGCAGATGAAGCGGGGTGGCCTTGCCTCAGCCAGACAGTCCCTGCTGGAGGAAGGGAGAGGGCTTCTTTGGGACTCCACCGTTTAGACCTTCCACAGGCCCCTCCCTCACCCCCAGCCTGGCTGCTCTCTGAGGGTGAGGTCTCCCCAGGGGGTGGAGAGGGACTCTGGCCCTGGCTTACCCGCCTCAGTCTCTACCCTGGCCAGTGCCCTCTGTCCATGGGACCCAGAGAGGTGGCAGCCTGGCGGGCCTGACCATCCCTCCTCAGCTCACCCACCCCCAGCTGAGAGGGGACCTTGGGCAGCACAGCTGGGCAGGGAGAATGCAGCCCTGACCTCTCCCCACAGCATGGGCTGGGCTCCCCACTCAGGGCCACACTCTGCGTCACAGCTCAGCCTTGAGAACACGCAGGACGCAGGACGCCATGCTCCAGATTCCCCCGCCCGCCTGCTCTCCCCGCCCCTTCCCAGCCTGTTTTGGGGATGGGCGGGCAGGATGTCAGCCCCTCCCCCTCCTCTCTGGGCTAGCATATCCTCTGGGGACACTGACTCCACCTGCGCCTGACCCTGAGCGCCCACTGCACCCCTCTCACCTGCTGACACCCCCCCAGGACCCTGGCTCTCAGTCCGCTGAGGTGAGAAGCACCAGGTAGCCCCAGGTTTGAATCACCCCTGGCACTGATCGCTGACCAGCACCTCCTCCCTGGCTCTGGAAGGGTGGCAGCTGTGCTCTGAGCCTCAGTGTCCTCGTCTGTGGGATGGGAAAATAGCCCCACCTCAGGGGTGACTATGGAGTGATGGGGTGTGAGGAGGGCCAGCCCGGCCCTGGGACATAGGGTGCCTGAAGGTGCTAACTCCCATCCCTGTACCACCTTTTGAAGCTTTAAAAAAAAAATTATTTTAACAATAGCCCTGGGTACCAGATACAGAAAGTATGATTATCTGACTGTTCCCATTTTACAGAAACAAAGGCCCAGCACCCCCTGCCTTCCTTACCACTGCTTAAGGGGGAGGGCTGGTTATCTATCACAGAGCCCTGAAGAGGGCAGTGCTTACCCCAACTCTCCCTCGATAAGTTCTTATGGTGGAATCTGAGGCACCTCATCCAAGGGGTGGAGGTGCGAATATGCCTGTGGCCACTACCAACTATGTTGAGCAGAAGGGCCCCTATACCCTCATTGTACAGATGGGGAAACTGAGGCCAGGAGGAGCAGCAGTGTTCCCAAGGTCACAGAGACTAGTTATAAAGCATAGCCTGGAAGCAACCAGTCAACCAACACTTGCTGAGGACCACTGTGTGCCAGGTCTGTGCCACGCTGGGGCCACAGAGCACAGAGAAGCCCAGACTGTCCCTGCCTGCAGTGGTCTCCTATCTACATGGAGGAGATGGCAGGAAGTGTCCATGACAGAGGGGAACTCAGAGGAGGCTCTTAACCCAGCCTGGGGCTCCAGGAAGGCTTCCCAGAGGAGGTGATAATCTGAGCTGACTCTGGAGGGTGAGCAGGTATTACCTGGGGTGGGGAGAGGACTCTCCGGGCAGAGGAGGCACTGTGGTGAAGGCAGGAAGGTGGGAGAGTGTGTGATGAGGACCAAACCAGGCGAGTTTCTGGGGAGCAGGGTGCAGGAACGAGAGGGTGGGGATATGGCTGGAGAGACAGCAGGGCCGATGGAAGAGGGCCTCAAAGGCCAGTCTCAGGAGCTTGGACTCTGTCCTGCAGGCCACTGAAAGGCCTAAGCTGGGGTGCAGGGGTACATATCACAAGACCCCTCTGGCCGCCCAGCACAGAGGACGAGTGAGGGGAATGGAGGCCAAGAGCAGTGAGCCAGGTGACACACAATGGGACCTGTGCCAGGCGGACGCGGTGGGCGTGGAGATGAGGGCAGGAGCTGCAGGAGGGAGGAGAGTAAGGAGGAGGAGCTGGAATCTGGGGTCTTGGGGGGAGGAGGTGCATGCATGGAGTGGGAAGAGGAGGAACTGGCTTGGGGAGGGAGGGGCATGGTGGGTGTGAGGTGCCTGTGCGGCCTCCAGGGGTCAAGCTTGGAGAGAATCTCAGCTGGAGATAGAGGGGTGAAGGGGAAGCCCACAGGTGTGGTGGAAGCCTAGGAAGGGAGGAGATTTTCCAGAGTCAGGGGAAGTGTAGGGTGGGTGTGTTCAAGGCCAAAGGCGAGGGCGGTAGTGGGAGAGGAGCCGCCAAGTTCAGGGATATTGCCAGAGAGGTGAGCAGAAAGGGGGCGGCGCAGGCTAGCAAAGCCAAGGCCATAGAGCTTCAGAAAGGAGGGGCGACGATCCTCTGCTTCGGGTAATGGCACACTGAGTACTATGGACACCCCCCAACCCCGCAGACAACCTAAAAACCTGGATACAAAGTAAAAACCACCTTCTTAAAAGCATTAAAGAACCGGCCAGACAGAGAAGAATTATTGGACAGAGATAAGGGACAGGTGGGGACTTACACAGAGGACTACTACACAGCAATGAAAAAGAGGAACCACAGCACCAAGCAACCACGTAGATGAATCTCACACGTAAAGTTGAGCAAAAGAAACATACACAAAACAATGCACATGGCATGATGCCCCTCAGAGAAAGTCAAAAACAGGGACTATCAGGCCACAGTGACGCGGGAGGTACATTTAGATGATGACAGTACGGACGGTCTTCAACTTAACGCTGCTTCAACTTATGATCTTTAGACTTTACAACCGTGGGAAAGCAATAGGCATTCAGTAGAAACTATACTTTGAATTTTGGTCTTTTCCCAGGCTAGCGGTACGCGGTGAGATACTCTCTCGCGGCGCTGGGCAGCGCCAGTGAGCTGCAGCTCCCCGTCAGCCGTGCAATCGCGAGAGTAAACAACAGATGCACTTAGAACCACACACAACCGTTGTTTTTCACTTTCCGTCCAGTATCCAACAAATTACATGAGAGTGTCAACACTTTATTATAAAATAGGCTTTGTGTCAGATGATGTTGCCCAACTGTGGGCTAATGTGAGTGTCCCAGCACGTTTAAGGTAGGCGAGGCTAAGCTGTGGTGTTCGGTAGGTTAGGTGCATTAAATGCGTGTTCGCCCTACTACATGTTCAACTTAGGATGAGTTTATCGGGACGCGACCCCATCGTAAGTTGAGAAAGATCTGTATAAAGAATAAAAGCAAGATAGTACGCTGGCATAGTGGTCACACTTAGGAGAGGAGGGGTGTAAGGGACTTCTGGGAGCTGGCAATGTTCTATTTCTTGACCCCGGTGGTGGTTTCATGGGCATTTGCTTTGTAATAATTTGGTTGTGTTTTATTTTTATGTTCAATGCAATTTTCTCCATGTGGATTACATTTCACAATTTACAAGGTTATTGAAAAAGGAGAGAAAACTCAATAACTTCCAAATCTGCAGAGGGACCCTCCTCTGGCCTCGAGGAGGTGGTCTCTGGTGACCTTGGCCAGTGCTCTGAAGGCCAAGGTGCAGGAGGGAGACAATTGAGGGGGACAGCGAGGTTGAGAAGGACAGAGGTAGCTGGGGACCCAGCGTCAAGAGGCTGGGGCTGGAGAGAGAGGACTTTCTGGAGGATTAGGAGACAGGCAGGGATGGGTGTATGGGGGGCATGGGCTGGAGCAGGGGGAAGGAGCAGGGAGGGCTTCACTTCCAAGGGGAAGGAAGGAGGCCTGAGGCTGGGGCAGGTGTAGATAGGTGTTGGATCAGAGGCAGTGTGGGTGGCAGGGCTCTGCAGGGGGTGGAGTGGGTGCAGAGGGTGGGTGGCAAGTCTGAGCCAGGGCAACAGGTTTGCTGGGCCAGATGCACACCCTCCCCCGCTTTGCCCTTCCCTGGGCAGCCATCCAACCTCTGGGTCCCCAGGCCCCAAAGATCTGTAGCTGGCAGGCCCAGGCTATCTGCCATGTGGTTTGTCTTTACAGCCAGCAGAGGGCAGCCACCTCCCACAGTTGCTCTGGCTTCAGCGTGTAGTGGGAATGAGGCTGGACCGAGGGGGTCTCACAGCTCATGGTGGGGTGGGGTATGCAGAGGGGGCGGGCAGTCTTGCTCTCTGGCCCCAGGCACACGTTTCTCCTCCAGATGATCAGGCCCACCTTCCCACACCTCCTGCCCCTGGATTCGCATCTCTGAGGTTTTGATGGGTGCCCTCTGCGGAGAACCACCATGGAGGCCAGAGAGGTGCAGTGACAGGCCAGAGAGGTGCAGTTACTCACCAGAGGTCACACAGCAAACCCTGATCCTCAACTGGGGCTTCTGTCCTGCGCCAGCACCAGGGCACATGATGGGGCTGAATGGGGAGGGGAGAGGCTTGGGACAAGAGGCATCTCAAAGCTCTGAAGTGACCTGACTGAAGGAACACCTGCACAGCAGCAGACACCTGAGGCCGACACTTGTGCAGAAGGAACAGTTGAGAGGGACTTGGATGTAGTTTAGAAAGTGTCCCAAACAACCACACACGCACACATACGCGCGCGCGCGCACACAGACACACACACACACACACACACACACACACACACACACACACCCTAACCAAAGCCTAAATCTCGGCAAATCAGAAAAGATTCTTCCACCCACCTAGGAAGACTCACCACGGACACAAAGCCCAGGTAGGGCCCGTAGGGGTCACGCGGCCTAATGACAGCAGCTCCCCTTTGTTGAATGCCCACCACTGGCCAGGCCCTTTATATATTTTCTCTCTAATCCCAACAATGAGTCTGCAAGGGAGGTGTTTTCATTCCCAGTTTCCCGAGGAGGCAGCTGAGCCCAGAGTGGAAGGCAGGGCTGGGTGATTTGTCAAGCCTGCCCCACTCGTGGGTCAGAGCTGCAGGTCCACTTGGGTCTCCCGGGCACTGCTGAGGGAGTGTCCTATGGAGCTCAGAGAGCCAAGCCTGGGGTGGGGGTACAGAGCTATGGTCTCCAAGGGGGCGGGGTAAGATGCCACCCACTCTTGACCTCCTTCGCCAGGGACTGGGGCTGTTTCTCCTAGGCAAGGTGTCTGCTGGGGGAGGGGAGGCTGGCACATCACCTAGGCCATCAGACCCCAAGCCCCTTCCAGCCTGGGAGGTGCTCACAGGGCGTGGAGTGGCTGCTTTTCTGAGTCAGGGATGGAAAGATTCCCACCCCTTTGGCCTGGCCAGGCCTGTTTCCTGGTGTTCCTGGACCCCTACACAAGGAAAAGAGGGGCCAGTTCTACTCATGACATCCCTCCGCCTCTGGGAAACCGCTAACAATGTAGTGTATCCACCCTCCCCCCAGGGATTTCCTCTGCCCAGAGGGGCATCTCCCAGTGGCAGGAAGTGCCCAGGCACCAGGGTTGGGCCCCCCTCCCACTGCTCCAGGTAAACTGGTCTGATCTCTGGCCTCCTCCTTCAGGCTGGCCTCCTAGTTCTCTGGCTCCCTGTGGTTGAGCTTTCTTAGTGCTGCCTCAGAACACAGCCTTTCTCTCCAGTAGATGAAAGATGGCTGAAGATGCTGTGCTACTCCTCTCCTTGAGAGGGGGCGTCTAACTCCCCTCCCCTCCCCTTGTACCTGGACCAGCCTTAGAGACCTGCAGAATGCATTCTCTAGACATTCTGGGACTTCTGAGGCCGGGTCACCAGAAGCCTTGCAGCTTCCGCCCGCCCTCCCGAAACACTTGCTGTTCCCCAGGGAAGAAGCCCCACTACCTAGACCCCCATGCTGTGAGGAAGTCCGAAGTAACGGTGTGGGAGAGAGTGATGTCCACCTGGCCCCAGCTGCTCCAGACCCCTGCCCCGTGGATCATCTCAGCTGAAGATGTCGTGGATGGAGACCAGCTCTCCCTGCTGTGCCTTGGCCTAGCTCCTGATCCACAGAACTGGGAGACAGAATAGTAACAGGAAAAATTATTGCTTTAAATCACAAGTTTTGTAGTAGTCTGCCATGCAGCAATAGATAACTGGAACATTCTCCCTGGCCTCTCAGACTCCTTCAGTGGCTCCCACATGCCCTCATGATAAACTTCTAACTCTGAATTTCAAGGCACTCTGTCCCAGCACAACTGGACCCTCTTTTGGAATTTTGCCCTGGCTACTCTGCTCAGTGACCAGCCTTCCTGGGCCTCTTTCTATCTTCAAATCCTCACCTACCTCTGCCAAGAAGTCATCTCTGACCGCCCCCGCCCCCGCACTCCTCTCCCCGCAGGGACCATCTACACACTCTCCTCTAGTTCCTGAGAGACCCTGATAGCACAGAAGGGTGTCTCCTCCTCTCCGCTGCCTCTGGTTGCTGTCCTGAGTTGGGAAAGTAGGGCCAGGCAGACCCTCTCAGGACTGGGGGCTGAGGACCCTGCTCCTGCCAGATCTGATGGACAGAGCTCCTACAGGTCCCTCAGGATGTCCAAGAGGCCACTCTTGGCTAACCTTTAACTGGAATTAACCACATTTCTTTAAAATAAAATGGAAACATTCAGCTTGTGCAAATTGGTGCTGGCCTCCCCCAGTCCCCGAGCTCAGAGCTCTGAGCAACAGCCCAGCTCCAGGGGACTGCTTCAGGGAGGAGGGGGAGAGGACAGAGGTTGTGCCTGAAGATCTGCTGAAAGAGAACAGTGCTTTCCCAGGGGTCAGGGCTCATTGTGGCTAAGTAGCCCCTCACTCACAGGTACAACCAGGCCAACGCCTCCGGATCCACGGCTCTTCTGCCCTTGGCCACTGCTCACCCAGCCAAGCTCCCTTCCAACCCTGCTCCATGAAACAGTGTGACAACAGAACTCCGTGGCCATGAGAACAAGCCTCTTCCTCATCACCACCAGAGGGCAGGCCAGGGAGGCCTGGGAGCCGCATTGGCCAGTGGGGATTGGGGACGCCAGGCCCAGGCTTGGCCCACTAGCCCGAGATCAGGCAGCAAGGGTGTGGCCGAGTAGGAGAGGCTGCACTCCAGCAGCACAGGGCCAGGCACGGCGGAGGGCAGGGCGGTCTCTGCGATGGGGCCCTGGCTCTGGGGGTGGGGGCCTGGAGTAAGAGTGATCCTGGAGCATCACTTCACCTGCCTCCACTCTTGAGGCCAAGCCCAGGGGCTCTGTTTCTGAACTGAGGGAAGTCCAGAGACACAGAAGGTCCTAGAGTCAAGCCCCTGCTCACCCCAGATCCCCGCTCCTGATTCCCCTTGAATGTCAGCTGAGCCTTCCAGCCACAAGCAAATCTGTGCAAATTGCTGTTTAAAACAGGTTCCCTGAGGGGGAGGCAGTTGCTTCTTTGTTCAGCCCAAGGTTACAGCAAAGAAACAAAAGGAGTGAATTTTCCTTTTCTTCTGTTCTTTCTTCTCCTTCCTGCTGCCGCAGAGACGGTGCCTAGAAAGCTTTTGTGCTTAGCACAGTGAAGCTCTGAGGGGTGGCAAGGACTTGGCTGTGCTGACCTCAGCCCCTGCCTAATTGGCCCCTGCAGGAGCCGGCAGGGCTAATTGTGCTGGGCCAGGACAATGGGGCCAGGGTGGGGCTGGCTTAGGGGAGGGGCCTCCTGGAAGATGCTCTGTCTTTCCATTTTTCCTTTCCCATTTCCCCTCCCAAGCATCCCAGAACCCTGCCCGACCTTCAAGGCTCCACTCTGGGCCCTCCTCCTCCAGGAAGACCCACTGGGCCACCCCAAGCCCAGCCATCAATCACTCCTCCTCGGTTTGTGGCTTGGAGTTCTGCCTCTCCTGGAGTCAGCTCGGGGCTGGCCCTTGCCCCCAGTCCAGGGCCAGGCACTCACGGGCTGGTGGGGGTCCTCACAGGCCCTGTTTACTCGCCCATAAAGAACCCTCATCCCCACTGGTCACCTCCTGTTAGACGATGCCCCCCATCCCCCACTGGAGCTTTGCTGCCACTGAATGTCCCGTGTAGGGTAAGGGGAGAGCCCTGGCTGGAGTCCAGACCCTTGGGTTCTAATCTAGCCTCTGCCCACATCTGCTGTATGACTTTAGGCAAGGCCCTTGCCCACTCTATGCCTCCTCATCTGAAAGCTGGGGTGATGATGCCTGTTGGGGGTGTGCTCTGTGGTTCTTGCCACAATGGAAGAGCAAATGCTTTGGCAACTGGGGTCCGAACGAGAAGATGTTGTCACTAAACCAGGCAGTGCAAGCCTCCTGGCCTGGGGTGGACCCACCTCCTCTTGATGCCCCCATCTGCCTCACCCCTCTTCCTGACAGCCCTTGTGAGCTCTGCCCTCCCAGGAAGACTTCTGGTCTGATTGCCCCAAGCTGGTCTGATTGCCCCAAGCTAGCTCAGGCCCAGCCACTTTCTAGGATCTAGGGCTGGACCTCCAAGAGGCCAGAGCTAGGACTCTATCAGCAGGAGACAATGGTCACTTTAAGGAATTTTCCCAGAGGCCCTTCTCTCTTCCCTCTCTGGGTTCCTGGGTGTGGGCTCAGGTGGCCTGGGTTGGGACTAGGGGCCCCATGGAAGGTTTCTGAGACCATGGGCATCTAGAGGCCAATGTGGGCAGGCCTGATCTTCTGGTCCTCCCCCACCTTGCTCTACCACCACCTCTACTGGTTGCCAGGCAACACACCCCAACACACCTGCCTGCTGGGTGAGCCAACCCATCCTCCCAGAACCAGTGGTTACGGGGGCAGACTTACAGAGCAGCTGTCAAGGAGGCCCGGGGCAACCTTGGGGGCTGGAGGGGATGGGGACCCTGGCTCCCCCATCATTCCTGCCAGCAGTCCTGTTCCCCAGGATAGGTCCCCAGGGACTGTTGCTACAACAAGTGCCTGCTTGGTGACCAAGCCCAACCCTGAGCTGGAAGCAGGCAGGCCCACAGGGCCACTTCCCCTTTGTTCCAGGGTGGGGGGCATCTGGGAGGGGTGGCTAAAATCAGGCTAGGCTCACTCATTGGCCAGGGAACTGCAAGGAGATGGCAGGGCCTAGGAGGGCTGTGGGGCCAGGAGCCCAGGAAAGGGCAAGGCCTTCTGTCTCCCCAGCCCCAGTCTCAGCATCCCTCTCCCTGACCTGCCCTCTAGCTGCACCTCCATCTCCCCCTAGCCTCCCCCTCAGTCTCCAGTCTCCACTGTCTCTGCCCCTTGTTACCCTGTACCTTCAGTCTCCCCTTACCTCTCTCCCTCAGTCTCCTCTCCTTCTGCCCCAATCACCCCTATTTGTGCCCCCCAGTCTCCCCTCTCTCTGCTCCTCCATCCCCCACCCCCAGCAATCCTCCCACGGGGGCTGGGCTCCTCCTGTAGCTGCAGTGTGGCCTAGGGCCCCACGCCTGCCCCAGGGCCTTCCCAGCTCTGCTTTCCTGATGGTCTGGACAAATTCCTTTCCTTTTAGTTCAGCGGAGACATGGGTGGATGTTTTTAAAAGGAACTCACTGGGAAGCAAAGGGAAAACAAACCCAAACAAGGCAGCCCACCCCCTAGAAACGGCCTTGGTCTCTAAGGCAGAGCCGTCTGAACAACTGGCCTTGGCCAGGGGTTGCAAAGACCCCCTCCCAGGGCATGGAGGGGTCTGTCTGGCTTTTTCCCAGCTAAGTTGGATTCAGCCTGTCTGTCCCAGACAAGCTTGGTCCCAAAGCCTTTTCTGATAGGCTTCCCATCTGGACCTAGCAAGGGGCCTGCACAGAGCTGGGACTCCATAAATATTTGTTCCCCTGTTTAATGAGTGGAAGGATGAATGTAGGGGTCTCTGGGGCCTCAGTGGTGGCACAATAATAACCCCTGACTGGACAGCCCAAGACAGACTGCTTGACCTGTTTCAAAAGCTCTACCTTGTCTAAGACACCCCTACCCCTGGCTGCTGGGTGCTGGCTCAGGACTCGGCATGGGGGCCTCTGGCCTCTGTCAGTGATGCAGGGGGCCCTTACTCTTCTCATTTGCAGGCCTCATTTTTCACTTAATTCATTTGGAAACCCTGGAGAGTCCACTTTTTCTTAACAGAGCTTCTTCCTCTACACAATAGGGCGGGGGCCGGGAGTCGGGACAGGACAAGCCCCACCCTGCTTCGTGCCTCATATCTGAGCTGGCTGGGAGCAGAGCAAAGACAGTGGGCCTCGAGTTTGCTCAGTGCTGGGTTCTATCCCCGCCTGCTCCTAATCATCTGTGTGACCTTGGACAGGGCGGTCACTGAGCCTCTCTGAGCCTGTTTCCTCCTCCTTAAGATGGAGACCATCACTGCGCCCATCTCCGAGAGCTGCTGGGGATTTAATGAGGTTGTGGGTGTAAAGCTCCAAGTAGAGTGTCTGGCACATGGGTGGCTCTGGAAATGTCACTCCCTCCTCTGTGTGACTCACCGGGGCTCTGGAGGGTCTAAGACTCCTCTAGGGAAATGAAAATGAGGCTCGTGATGGAGATGGCCATCCTCTCTGGAGGCACCAGCCAGCCAGATGGCGTCCCAGATGTGGGTCTAGACCTTCCCGATCCTGCCCCTCAGCCTCCCCACCAGGGATATGGGCTGCTGTGTTCTGCTGTGTGTGCCCCTACTACCGCAAGACCCTGGGGCCAGAAGCCATGATAACAGCAAAGCCAGCCTGATGCCTCCTCCCAGTCCAGCCTTCAGCTGCCCCCTCCCTGAGAGGGGCCCAGGGCTCCCGCGCCCGCTGCGCTGCCAATCGATTGAATCTGCTCCCATCCTCAGGCGTGCCATGAATTTTTCATCAAAGGCCTATAGACTTTGGGAAACGCACAATTAGAAACCCCATCAATAATGCACCATGCAGAGGCATCGGCTGCGCTCGGCCAGGCCCCAGACATGGCTGTCTTCCAGGCCTGCTCTGGAGGGAGGCAGAAGGGGCACTGAGTGGACCCCTCAGGAGGATTATCACTGGACACAGAGCAAGTGTGGGATGCTGAGAGGGAGGGGAAGCCGTACCCAGAGAGTTGAGCCTGTCCCTTGAAGCCCCAGGTAGGCCCCAGTGGGACCAGCCTGGTCTCAGGTGCTTCCTCTATAAAATGGGTGCTAATGGGCCCCCCACTCCTTAGAGCATGATGAGACACAGCAGACAGTTGCTGTGTGAAGACTGGGGTTCTTTGTGGGGCCTGGGAAAGTCCTGCTCCCATGGGGTCCCAGGAAGCAGGGCAGACACCAGGCTGGGGTGGGGAGGGGGAGGAGAGCAGCACAGAGATGCCTGGTGGTTTTGGGGGCTTTATTCACCCAGCTTGGCAGTCAAGGTCCCTATGACCCCAGCCCCACCCCCTCTCCAGCCTCATAGCGCAGCTCCCCTTCCACCAGTGCGGCTCACAGGCATCCACTTCCCGCAGCCTCAGAACCTCTGGGGGAAGAACTGAGGTTCTGTTGTCCTGCCTCTGGGCCTTGCAGTTCCTCCACCAAT
This sequence comes from Tapirus indicus, assembly GCA_031878705.1. NCBI lineage: Eukaryota > Metazoa > Chordata > Mammalia > Perissodactyla > Tapiridae > Tapirus > Tapirus indicus. The sequence goes on along the minus strand of CM062918.1, from coordinate 63,729,265 downwards.
AGGATGGAGGCGCCTTCATCCTTCTCTGCAAATCCATTCTTCAGAGGCAGCCTCCTGACAAAAGCCTTTTCCACTCTCCTTGGCTAGAATGGATGGCAGCTTCCTTTTCTGAGTTTCTAGACCCTGAACCAGGCAGGCAATAACAACGAGAGCTCACCACGGGCGGGTGCTGTTCTAAATACTTTATACAGATCAGTCTAACTTCATCCCTCCAGTAACCCAACACGGTAGCTGCCACTACACCCATTCTACAGAGGAGGAGAGTGAGGCAGAAAGAGGTGACTGGACTTGTCCCAGTGGGGGAGCTGGTTCCTGAGTCTGCACTGTGAACCGCCTGCCTAGACCCTGGGGCTGGCTCTCCTGTCCTCCACTGGCCTTCGAGGCCATGAGGGCGGGGCTCATGCTCCCCACTTCCTCACTCACTAGGGCTGGGATCTCCCACTCCCGACGGCTCCGTTGCCCCAGCTCAGGGGAACTCAGGGCAGGGCATGCAGGTGGTCAATGCCCACTGGCTGCTCTGCTCCCCCACTCCACAGGCTCCAGGTCTGGCTCCTACATTCTGAGGCTGTCCTCCTGCACACTGTCCCTTCCTGCAGGAAAGCATCACATTGACACACAGGAGGGGAGAAGGGACCAGGGCTGAGGTGGTTTGTACTGTTGCTTCTGGCGTGTTGCTGGATTTCTTTGGGTCCTGACTAGCCGTGGGCCTCACTCCAGCCTGGGAGGGGGCTCGTGGGCACCTGGGGTTCTATGTACCTGTATATGGGCTGTGTGGGGACTGAGACACCAGCACCCGGAGGCCCGGCTTGTGCCAAGTGAGCACGGGCCCCCATTTGTAAACCCTCTCCTGGCAGAAATGCCCCCAGTGGGCCTGAAACATATATGAAGGCCATGAATCACACCCTCCTCCTCCACCACCTGGCCCCAGGCGCCCAGGCAGGATGCCGCTGGGAGCTGTCTGTGGCAGAGGTCTCACTGGGAGTCCTACCACGTTCACACAGGCCCTGGGATGGGCCAAGGCAGGGGCTGGCGGGGGAGGACCGGCAGGGAGTTGGGTGAAGCTCTCTCCTGTGCACCTCCCCAGTCGTGCGCTGCTTTTGGCCCTAATGAATCCACTGCCACCCGAGACCTCCACGACTCTATTAGTGGGCACAGGGCGGCAGGAGGAGTGTCCATCTGTGGGGGTGGTGAGTCCTGCCTCTCCCCCAACCCAGGCTAAGGACAGCAGGGACCATCTGGTTCAATACATGCTCTCCAGCTGCTCCATTTGTCCAGGCCCTGACTGGGCACCAGGGACACAGACATGACCATGCTGCGAGCTTGCATTGTCTCTGAGGAGTTTGCATTGTAGTGGATGTGGCAGCAGGCACAGTGTGACATGATACATCAGGACGGTAAGTGCAGTGGTGGGGGACCCCTCAGCCAGACTCTCACTGCCCTGGGTGCAGGCAGGGGTGAAAAGGAGGGTATCCCAGAGCTGGAATGAGTTTTGAAGGGTGAGTAGGAGTTTGTCAGTGATAAAGGAGTGAGGAAGGGGTGCCTTCCAGGTGGTGGAGGAACTGGGGGAACAGCCTGGTGAGAGGCACACTGTGGGAAGCACAGACAGTGAGGACGTGTGGTGAGGAAGGATGCGGAAAAATGAGGTTGGCGTGGCTGCAGAGTCCAGTCATGGGGCCTTGAATGCCAGGCCAAGGCCCAACCGTGGACCCTGTTATCCTTAGGTGAGGTGGGCTGGGCTGGAGCCGGAGGCTGGCACCAAGCATGACTATGAATTTCCGAAGACTCTCCTCGTATAAGGCCTGGTTTCCTTGTAAACATGCACAGTGTGCTGTGTAGGACACCAGAGCCCAGAGAGGGCAAGAGGTTGCCAGCCTCCCATAGCACTTCCATGGCAGAGCCAGCTCAGCATTCATACCCCAGCGTCAGGAAAGCCAGGCCATCTCTGGAATCTGTACTGAGGGCCAGAAGCACAGTCTATCTGAGCTGGAAGGGGCCAGGACCTTCCGGAGGACAGGGCAGCCCTGAGAAGAGTAGGGCAGGGCTGTTGGCCGCTGAGAACCTTGGGATGGGAAGACGGCCACGGGCAGGCATCGTTAGGATGCTGCCGTTTCTCAGATGTCTGGAGGGCCACCTGCTCTGGCATCCTAGAACCACCAGGCCATGCCCCCACCCTGCCCTGGGAGCTGCCCCAGTCTAGGCCCCTGTACCACCTTGACCCATGGTGTGCAAGGGAAACAGACTTGGCAGGGGCTTCTCAGCCCCCTCCAACCCTGTGACTCAATGATGTCACTGTTCGTGAAGCAGGACCTGCCAAACCTCAGGCTGTGGGAGCCAAAGCCGGGACCAGAACCAGAGCCTGCCTCTCAGCCCCTGGGGCAGCCAGCCTGCTGGAGGATGGCTTGACTTGGGTTTGGGTGCTTCCTCTGGAAGGCCGAGGCCCTGCCTGGTGGGGGCAGGCTCAGAGGGGGCCTGCAAGGGCCTCAGCCCAAGCAGGGCTCCCCAGGGTGGGGAGGGAGATGAAGAGGAAGACTTGGTCCGGCCTGAAGGAGCCCTAGGCTGAGGGAGGAGACGGTGTCCCGCCCAGAGGAGCCCTGGTCTGAGCAGGGAGACATGGTTCTGCTCTGGGAGCCCAGTCTGAGGGGGTGCCACGTCCCTGCTCTGCAGCACATCTGAGGAGGAGGCAGGACCCACACACTGCCGATAAGGACACATGAAAAGAACAGATGGTGCCAACAAGTGCAAATTAATTGAGCGAAGCCTGTGTACACAGGCGCTGTGAACAGGCGGGCTGACAGGCCTGGCGGGGGGGGGGGACACGGTGGGGAGAAGCTATAACGAGCACTCATCGATGTCTCGCTGGATCTGCAGCCGGGAGCACGGTTATCGACAAAGCCTGTCTATAAATCTCCCAGCCACGTCTCCAGAAACCTTAATTATGGGGCCTCATTACCCCTCACACCTCTAGGCACAGGGGACCAGCCGGAGTGGCTGCCGACACTGCGGCTGGCCTGTGACAGCCTGGCAGAGCCTCTACAGCAAGACATGCCCAGCTGGGATGCCTGGGGGAGACAATGTGGGGTCCTGTGCCCCGGGGAGTGGCCCAGGGCAGGTGGGTGGAGGGGACTTTGGGGTCCGGGAGCTCAGGGTTTACATTCCAGTTTGCCAGTTACTCTTGACGCTGATGAGCACTTTGCCTCTCTGAGCCTCAGTGTCATCACCCGTACAATGGGGAGAGGGCTGTGGCAAAGATTCACGGGGCAAAGTCCGTCCAGTGTCGAGCACGGCGCCTGGCACTGGTGCATGGATAACGCATGCCCTTCCCTCGTTCCTCGGTCACTGTGCCTGAAGCTACCAAGAGAAAAGCAGCCCGTGCCGGCTGGGAGCTGGCCTGGTGCGCATAGCTGGATCTTGGTGTTTTGGAACATAATTTCACAGCAGCAGACAATGCCACTCTCTGACCACGATGGAGCAAGACAAAAACAAGAACACTCTGGGGACCGGCCATGTGGCCAAGTGGTTCAAGTTCCATGCACTCTGCTTCGGCGGCCTGGGGTTTGCAGGTTTGGATCCTGGGTGTGGACCTACACCACTCATCAGCCATGCTGTGGCAGTGTCCCACATACAAAACAGAGGAAGATGGGCACAGATGTTAGCTCAGGGCGAATCTTCCTCAGCAAAAAACCGCACAAAAAAACAAATCCAAGACCACTCTGTAATCATGTGTGAACACAGGTGAAACAGGAACATTGTCCAAACCACAAAGATGACCAGACAGTAGGCTTCCTTGGCTAACACGAGTGCCTGTGTCCTCGAACCCTCCCCCACATCACCGAACTCAAACGGAATCGTCATTTCCAATACACTCCTCCTGCTGCCCAGCTCCGTGGCAGGCGGCCCCTTGGCTGTGATGAGTCAACAAACCCCATTTGGTTTGACTACGGGTGCGTTCTTGGTGGTCTTGGAGGGAACTGTGACTGCACTATCAGAGGCCTTCACGGCTCACAGAGCCCCCTCCAGGCACCACAGGGTGTCCGCGGCAGCCTGTGGGGTAAGGGTTGTCACTCTTTCATTTCACAGCTGGAAAGACCAAGGCCCTGTAGGTGCTGGGAGCTGAGGGGGAAGCAAACTTCCCCTCTGATCCAGACCTGCCATCTCCCAGGCTGTGTGGATGCTTAGGAAGGGGCATTTTATGCATTCACTGGACACATTTACTGAGCACTTACTGTATGCCAGGCACCAGGGTGGGGTGGGGGAGGGGATATAAGGCGGAGAGAGCAGAGGAGCAAAGGCCTGGAGCTGTGAGCAGCACCATTAGGGTACATCAGGTGTGGGTCGAATATTCTGGGTTGGGGCACAGGCTTCGGAGGTCACAGGGGCCAGGAGGCTGAGGGGCTCATGCTGCAGGTGAGGGAGCCATAGAAGGGCTTAGAGCGGGGGCAGCGTACCTAGATTTGCACTTTGGATAGGTCACCTGGTGGCTGTGTCCGAGGGTGGAGGGCCAAGTGGGCAGGAGGGTGCCACCTGGACTGGCAGCTCCTGGTCCCTGAGCCAGCTTCCTGAAGGAGCCCCTCCGGCCTTCCACAGGAGCCCCCGACCCACATAAAGGAGAAGGCGGGAGGGAGGGGCCTTCATCTTGGCCTGGGCAAGACTCCCCCACTGATGAAGCAGGGCTCCCCACCCAGCCAGAAGAGGGACAGTGAGATGCCTCCAGTCGCCCAAACTGGTCTTCTGAGGGGGTCCAGATGCCAGGCCCTCGCCGGCCCTTCCAAATCCCTGAGCCACTATTCAGCCGTCCCCAGGCTCCACCAGGCTGAGGTGGATTTGCATATCTGAGAGTAAAAAAAAATTCTGCCACAGAAGCTTCCAGAAGCGCCATCAGGGCTGCTGAGCCCCTTTTGTCTGTTTGAGTAAGAGTTGGCTAAAGGCTGAAGGATAATTAGTCCCCTGTGGGCAACGCAGTCCCCCCTCCTTGAAGATTTAAAGGCACAGCCCATCTACTCCACCCCCTTCTCCTTGCCCATGGTTCCCACTGGCGTCTCAAGCCCTTCTGGGGCAGCCCCTCTCGCCCCATCCTTTATCCTGGCTCCTGGCGGTGCTGAGGAGGGGACGTCTACCGCTGGCAGGAGACAATAAATGGGCATTTTATCTGATTAAACTGGGAGTGAACTGGCCCTTCTCTATTATCTTTGGACCTGATTGGATATTTAACACCAAATGTATTGTGTGTGTGTGTGTGTGCGCGCGCGCGCGTGCACGCGTGCACATGGACTGGGCTTTTCTAGTCCATGTCGGGAGGAAATTGGATTGTACTGAAAAGCATTTAATCTGAGCTCAGGAGTACACCCTAATAGAGTCACTGGGCTGGGGGAAGGACAGTTGTGTCCTTAGCCCTGGACAAGAAGGGCCCTGCCCTGGGCCTTGTGTGTTAGAGGATCTGCTTTGGCTCTCCTAGGGCTGCAACATTCCCCATGGAGAGCAGTTGGTAGGGCCAAGGGGATGTGCCCACCCAAAGCCTGAGCACCCTTCTAGACCACACCATGGGTACCCGGGACTCCGGAATTCCCTCCTGCTTCCAGGGCCTGTCCTCCTGAAGGGGACGGTGTGCCCTTCTGCACATGAAAGGTTTCACATAGTCACTGGGTTATGAGGGTGTGGGACTGAAATTGAGCTGGGTGAGAAGAAAAGGGGGCATCTCCTGGGAGATGTGGGGGGGACTAAGGGCAGGGGGCTGGGAACTGCTCTCTACGTGTCACTAGGGTCCAGTGTGGAACCTAAGAATTCTCTGAGGTTGTTAATAAGGTATATTTGTCAAGGTAGAAGAATGGAACATATTTAATAGTTTGTTAGCTACAGCTTGACTTATAACTTTTCATTATTTGGAGTTTAGATAAGATGGTGCATAGGTCTCTACTTGGACTCTCAAAGGTTTTGGGTGGGCCTGGGGAGGGGACCTGCAGCCACAGAGCTCGGTTTTGGCGTTTACTAGAAAACTGAGGCAGCCCTCCCACCCCGACGTGCTGGGAAGACGATGAGTCAAGCTCACCAAGCCCTTGATTTCTGAGTAATGAGGCTTGGCCAAGGCAGCTGTAGGAGCAGGCACTGGGCTGGAGACCCTGGACCTGTGTTGGACCAAGGAATGCTCTCCCTCAGTCTTGCCATGTGGCCCTGGGAGGGTTACTGAGCTACCAGCAGTTTCTCCAACTGTAAAATGGGAGTGATAACTGTACGTCCTTCATCAGGTTGGTGCAAAGATGAAATGAGATTATGATTAAAGTTCTGGGAGCAGAGTAAGAGCTCAATAAAGATTGATGGGGCTAATTAGTATTATTAAAAGGAGGGCTGAGCTGGCCATTTGAAGAAGGGATGGACCTCATCTCCCAGGTTCACAAAGCTCCCCCAGTCACCGCCGGTTCTGTAGTCCCTCCCACCCTCACCAATCGATGATTCAAGCCCTCAGCAATTTATGGCCTCATCATCTTGGCCTTATTTATCGAGAGAGCGCACTCCTGCCCCGCCCACCCACTGTTTAATCAAGGGACTGCGATGGACAGTGATACAGGGCAGCACCAGCCATCTCGATAAGGAGCAGAGCCGGGAGCCTGTCCTACCTCACTTGTCTTGTTTGCCAGGATGAAAGAAGAAATCATCAAGACAGGCCCCTCACTCCACAGAGGGGGACACTGAAGACAGGGGAGAGGTGCAGCCTGCGTGATTCCTCAAGTCAGCGGCAGAGTTGGAACTGGGTCCCCGGTCTCCGGTGCCCCTCCCACCCAGTGCTCTCTCAGCTGTTCATTTTCTCTCCTCCTGGGGCCTCTGCCCCAGAAGCCCTGTCGTCCACATCTCCTCTGAGTCTGATCTTTTGGGTGCTTGGGGCTGGCCCCTGATCTGGTCAATCCACTGCCCCACCCACCCCTTCAGTTCTCTGCTCTGCATCCCTGAGACCTTCTCATCCCTCACGGGAGGGAGGCATTCTCCCCATTTTATAGATGAGGAAACTGAGGCCTAGAGAGGGAAGGGACTAGCCTGAGGGCCCCACAGTGCCTCTCAGTGGGAGAGAGATAGGGAGATACACACATGTAATCTCCATTCAACAGATTCCTCTTGCAGGAACAAGTTCGCCCACCTCCGCTTCTCTTCTACCAGCAAATCCAAGATCTATCATAGTTTTCACACTGACAACCATTGACGACAGTGACATCTGTATCACCGTGTTGCGCCCCCTGGCATTCTGTATAAAGCATGCTCTGCCTGGGGGTGGTTTGGGGGGGGTTAGGTACACTCCCTTCTGTGCTCCCACAATCGCCTGAACAGACTGCACCCCAGTCCTGGCCACACCCTCCTCCACTGATTCCTGATGTATCTCTCCTGTTGAACTGGGGCTTCCTGAGAACAAGGACCTTTGTAGGGAGTTATCTGTGTTACTGTCACTTAGCTTGGGGACGAGTTTCTGGAGAAGGGTTAGAAGGGAAGGCCTGGGTAAATTGTGCTGCTTCCTTCTTTCCCTTCAGTCTCGAAGGGCCCCATGAACACAGTGACTACTAACAAGCTTCCTGCCAAGCGGACAGCCCTTTACAGTTTCCAATGCACTGTCATCCAGTCCCTTCTTAATCCTCCCCAAAGCCTCATGAGTTGAGTAGGGAGAGAGTATTCCCTCCACTCAACAGATGAAGAGACAGGCCCAGAGAGGTGGAGTGATTTATCCAAGGTTACACAGCTCCTGAGTGGTGGAGAAGGGACTCAAACCTGCTACAACTGCACAGATGAGTAGAGGGGACTGCAGGGGGCGATAACAGGGCTTGGCACATGGTAGATGCTCAAAAAGCTGGTCAAATGAATGAATGAATGAATGAGTGCATGTGTCAGGCTGCAAAGTCAATAAGAAAGGGGAGAGGAGGAGAGAGGCAGGTCAGGGTCCATGAGGGGTGGGGGAGCACTTGACATTTTGTTCTCTGTGCTCATGTGTCCCCTCTGGACTCCTCAAGCACTGCTCATACTTGGGGCAGAAGTCTTTCCCCTTCTCAGCCCCTGGTTGGGGGGGCACCCCTTTCTCACTGGCCTCCCTTAGCCTCTGCAGGTTCCTCCCCAGTTGGGCCGGGAGGCTTTCTCCATGGAAGCGTGCCTCCCCCACTCCACATCCAACCCCTAATGTCTGGGGGCCCAGGACAAGAGCATAAATGGAGGCTCTTGGCACACACCCCCCCTGCCCACACAGCCATCCCCTGGGCCTTGGGGTGCACCCCTGAAAGAATTTGACCCTCGGGAGGACAGACTTACGAAGAAGCCTGCATGGTCCTCAGAAGCAGGCTCAGGTCCACTTGGGCAGGGAATTCTGGAGTCTTGGATACCCAGACGGTGGTCTAGAATTGTGGGGCTTGGGCTCCAGGGTGCATTTACCTGGCCCCGGGGACCCCCTGTTCTGTGGGGAGAGACGAGGCTGGAGGAGGCCCAGAAAGGGCCCTCTAAATCATCTGAGGATGGTCCCTCCCTCCTGTCTGGTCTAATACTCTGTTCCATGGACCCTGGGGCCCTTTCCTTGGGCCAGGCCACTTGCCCCTCTGGTCAAGTTGGTCAGGAAGACAAGCTCACTCCAGTGGCCAGTGGCTTTTGCTGGCTGGGCAGCACTGGGCTCCCCACCAGCTCTGGAGCCTGGGTGGGATGGGGGATGGGGTGGGGGTGGTGAGCCCACAAGTGCAAGACTTTGTGGAGTGGGGGAGGGGAGCTGGCCTGCAGGGGGCCTTGCTCAGCCGCTCACACACACAGCAAGAGACAATAAATCGACAAACACTTAATCTCTCTGCAAATTGAAATGGAGCCGTAAATATCTGCTACATCCCAGCAGCTGAGTTATGAGTCTCGTTTATTAATCTCTTTAGTCCCAGGTGATGGATGGAGGAGGAGAACAGCCCACCAGAGACTCAGAGCGATGGGGGAAGGAAGGAGAAGAAGGGGGTCAGGGGTCTGGGAACAGCCCTCTGGAGGAGGGGTCAGAGCGGGGAGGCCAGGGGGATTTCTGCTTCCTCCCCTTTTATTCTCAGTCTTGAAGGGCCTCATGAACACAGTGACTATTAATAAGCCTCCTGCAAAGTGGACAGCCCTTTACAGTTTCCAACGCACTGTCATCTACCCTCTTGTTAATCCTCCCCACAGCCTCGAGAGGTGGGCAGGGGGAGAGTATCCCCTCCTCTTAACAATGAGAGGACAGGCCCAGAGAGGTGGAGTGATCTATCCAAGGTCACACAGCTCTTGAGTGGTGGAGAAGGGACTCAAACCTGCTACAGCTGCACAGATGATAGGAGGGTGGAGAAGGGGTCTGCTGGGGAGATAACAGGGACCAAGGTAGCATGGAATCCTTATTTCTTCCTTTCCACCTTTCTCTCCTCCCTCCCCTTCTTCCTCAAATGCTTGGTAAGCACACACACACTCTCTCTCTCTCTGCGGGAACTGGAGGCGGAAGAGAAGGACAGAGTCGGGAGAGGAGCCGAGCTGGTGATGCTTCTCAGCCGAGCCCGGGAGCTGTGACTGTGGCGCCCTCACAAGATTTATTTTTAGAAAACCCCCGAGTGCCAGCTTGCAGGGCTCACAACTGAGGGGCCGCAGGAGTGCCGGGGAGAAGCTGAGGAGGACAGGAGCCCTGCGAAGACTTCCTGCTGCGGAGCTGGGCCTGGGAGGGGCGGTGATACGGTGCTTGTGTGTGAGGAACACGTGCCCTTAGGTGGCCTTGTGGCCTGGTGGGCAGAACAGAGGGGCTTGTAGAAATGACTAGGACAGAAGACTGACCAGACAAATTGAGGCCACGAGCACTGGGCAGTGGAGTGGGGACTGCAGAGACTGAGGTGTTGGGGCAGGAGGGATGGGGTGACAGTGGTACCTGGTGGCTTGCGTGGGGTGGCCTGGAGGAGGCACAGAGTCAGGGGTATCTGAGTGGATGCTGTTCAGATGGCACCAGATGGCTGTGCTTTCTCTGTCTCTGTCTCACTCTCTGTTTCTCTTGTATTTTCTCTGCCTCTGGTGGTTCCAAAGGATCTGGGCCTCTGGGGGGCACTCGCACTCTCAGAACCTGAGGTGACCTGCCTCCCAGCTCAGTGTCACTCCATCTCGTGGGACTGACCCCAGGCTCCCTGGGCTTTGTGATGCCACCCCCCAGGCTGACGTTCCTGCTTCTAGTTGCCGCTGACATGGGCAGCGTCTGCACTGGGATGACTACCGCCACTGCTGCAGGAGGCTCCCGCTCAGGACCTTCACCTGCCACCAGGTGGAGCCGAGGGAGCGGGGGTGGGGGTGGGGTGGGTCTGAGCCTGAGCACCCCGGGTGGGTGGCACACCCCATCCTGGGCTGGGGCCTGAGGGCTTGGGGGTGGGACCAAGGCCCCAGTCATAGCGCAGAAGCCCCAGAGACTTGGGAACATCTTTTCCAACCTCCTCCACCGCCACCACAGGGAAGAACGGGGGCCCAGGGTGGGGAAGGGAGTTCAAGGTCACTTCAAAGAGGTGGTGAGACCACTGTGAGTGCAGGGAACAGTCTGGAGCCGGCCTGGGCAGGCAGAGGGTGTGTGCCCTGTGGCTGTGGGGTGCTGAGGGGGCTGGGCGTGTGGGAACCTTGAATGCAGCGGGGCTGGGGCACAGGAAGGCTCATGCCATGCAGGGTGACCCCCATCCCGGTTTGCCGGGAACTGTCTTGGATTTAGCACTGCAAGTTGCATGTCCTGGGAACCCCTAGGTCCTGGGCGGACAGGGATGGCTTGTCACCCTAAGGCCACGCTCACAGGTGTCTCTGCTACACTGTCAGACCCCCTTTCTGAGGGTCCCTCCCTCTCCCATTTGGCCCTGAGCACAGGTAGCACAGGGTAAGCAGCTCTCCTGTGTTACAGATGGAAAAATGAAGGCTCAGGGACACGGAGCTCTCTGAGCCACCCTGGGAGGGTCCCTCCTATGACCTGAGCCCCCACCTCCCCTGCTGTGTGACCTGGGAGGAGCTACGGCGTCTCTGGCCTTCCTTCGTCTCCTCACCCATGAAATGGCGCCCTCTTCCTTGAGGGGAAATGGTGTCCAAGGAGCTGAAGCCAACCTACCACCCATAGGAGCAGGTTAGATGGGGTGGGGGTAGCGAGGGGGGGAGTGGACCTAAGGAAACTGAGGGATCAGGGATCATGCTGGGATTCTGGGTTGGCAGACTCAAGAAAGGAAGAGAGACAAAAGCTCAGAGGGGGGTAGGCATGTGGAGATGGGACGGAGAGAGATGGAGGGAGGGGGAAAGGCTTTCAAAGAGAGAGTAGAAGAAATGAGTTATTCCAGTGTGGTGAGGTTGGGAAAACTCCACTGAATCTTTAAACAACCCTTGTCAATTATTCATCTGCTGGTATGAGGGCCCTCTGGTCGCCACAAATCTCCTCTGAGCAGTAGAGGAGAGGAGGGAGGGAGGAGGGAAACGGAGGGAGTCAGAGAGAGAGAGAAAGCCAGAAAATCAGGAAGAAATAGAGATAACCAAAGAAAAGCAGAAGCAGGGAAAGACAGAAATAGAGGGGGCAGTGCTGGGGGGGTGGTGGAGAAAAAGAGAGAAAGAGAGAGGAATGGAGGGAGGGAGCCACAGAGAGGAGGGGAACGACCCTGTGCAGGAATTTCTGCACTGGAAACAACACTGAACACACACTTCTTGAATAGCAAATGAGTACCACTGCCTCTGTTCATCCAAAGCACAGCCCACCTCCTCCAGGAAGCCTTCCTTGCTCCTCTCTCTCTAGGTGTGCCCAGCAATGCTGGGTAAGCATGGCACTTAAGAAGATGAACTGTTTCAGCCATGCCTATTTGCCATTCATCTCTCACCAAATATTTACTGTGCGCCCACCCTGTGGTCTCCTGGAGTGTGGCTGGCTCCTGCCTGCTGGAGAACTTCCAGTGGTCAGGGCCTTGGCCTCTCCCTTCCCTCCCCCCTCCTCCCCCCTCGCCCTGCACAGCAGGACACAGGGCTGGGGCAGGGAGTCCTGGTTTTCTCGCTGGCTGGGGAACTGCTGATGCAGCTGCGGGGGATGGGGAATCCGGGCCCTGGCGTGTGTCTCATCAGCCCTCTGTGAACAGAAGCGGGCCTGTCTAGAGGCTGCACAGAACCCCTCATCTCACCTGCTCTCACCCCGAGACACTGCCTGGCTCAGCATGAGGTGGGCTCAGGGGGTCTGGGGGCTAGGGGGAACGCTTGCAAGTTGTTCACTGTTTGGAGAGTTGCCATGTCAGGATGACTCTTAACATCTCACTCTTCACCCTCACTTAAAAGCCCTCCTCTTCCAAAAAAGACTTCCTGGGCTGCTCAGAAGGGAAGCGAAGGCTTCCTCTAGCTCTGCCAGGCCCTACACTTGACCCAAGATCACACGGCGGGGCCCTGACCCCAGCGGGTCTACCCAGGACTGGAGCTCTGCACCAGGTGGACAAAATGGCATTTAAAAGGCCTGTGTCAAAACCAGGTGTCCCGGATGAAGGGAGCGTGAGATGAAAGAAATGGCTGGACTGCAACCTGCAGTGAAGGGCGATCCAAGGGCACACTGTGGGGAGGGGCACCCAGGAGGTGGGGCTGTGGGGGTAGGACTGGCAGGCTGGGGGGCAGCAGGAGCCTCTGCAGCATCCTCCCTGCAGACAGGGTACAGACCCCGCGGCCCCTCCACTCCCTTCTCCATTCCCAAGGTGCTCCTTTCTCCAGAAAATGTTCAATTTCCCATTAAGCCAGAGTAGGCTCTAGAGGGAATGAGAGGCAAAATTGTTTCTTGGGCTCCAGGGAGTGTGCACAAGACTAGAAACAGACAAAGACACTCCCGGAGTCAGGGGATGCTGAGATCTCACAGGCCGGATGCAGCGGGAGAGACGAGGCAGGCGGTTAATCATTTGCTCAGTGCACAACCACTGCCATGCACTGGGACCCGCTGCTACACCCCCAGGCTCTGCTGCTGGTGACCACGCCCTGACCACAGGTCCAGGAGCCACACACCTTGTGATGGTGCCACTGCCACCCAGATGTGTTCCTGTGCTAGTCAGGTATCTTCCACTGCTCTGTGACTCTGTCTATGGCTTATATCCCATGTCTATGCTCATTACTATGTTCTGAGGTTGCAACTTCCTGTAATTCAGTGCTGTCTGATACCTCTGTATGGCTTGGGTCTATTGCTATGCAACCACACTCCACTGCTCCCTGACTGCGTTCTACTGCCTGTCACTGTGTCTCTTGGTCACATGAGCTCGTCCATTGCTATGTAATTTTGTTTGGTTGCTATGGAAGAGTGACCCATTGCTACATGGCTACCTATGATTGTCATGGAGCTGTACACTGTTGCTACCCACCCATGTTCTATTGCTTGTGACCGGGCTCTACTGGCCACGTGAGTGTGTTTGTCTGGGTCCTGCCCTGGTCCTTCCAGGCTCTGGCCAGCAGGTAGGAGCTGGAGCGGGGGGCTGGGTCTCCAGGATCCGGCTAGGGCAAAAGTGTCAGAAGAGCGAATAGCCAGCATGGTAAATTTGAGATGAGAGAAAGAGAGAGGGTTGGGGGGAGGGCAGGCGGCATGATGAGCTGGAGAACTGAAAAGGGTAAATGGAATTGAGCCAAGAGTTAGGAACAAGGAGGGAACAGGCCAGGCCTGGGACAGGCTGGGATGGACCAGGGAGAGGGGCAGGCCCACTGCCCTGAATAGTATGTATCTGAGGGACCCAGTGGTGTCAGGTTGGCTGAAGGGTCCAGGGCTGGTGTGCAGGCCTCTGCAGCCATCTGCTGTTCACTTGGCTATATGCAAGGCAGCATGGGATAGTGGGGTCAGGAAGCCTTGGGCAGGGTTGTGCCACCTCTGGGGCCTCCTCGCTGCCATCCTTTGTGAAGTCAGCAGAGCGGGCTAGCTACTCTCTAAGGTTCTTTCTGATGCCTCTGCTGTCCAGTCAGGGCTTCTATCATGTGGCCCAATAAGCATTTACCTACATCTGTGTTGGGCCAGGCCAGGCCTGGGCCCTGAGCCCAGAGATGAGGAAGCCAGTGTGCTCTCAGTTCAATGGCTGGATGGTGGCGGCTGAGTAGACGTAACCCGACAGCAGACAGGGAGAGCAGCCAGTGCTTGTGGCCTTGCCAGGAGCCCAGCAAGGGGAATGGTGGAGGGACCAGGGAGCGCTCTCTCTACGCCCACGGCCCACCAATGGGAGTGCTGGGGTGATGTCCAGAGAGGGCACGCTTGTGTTAGTTCTCCATACGGACCCAACTCACAACATCTCTGACAGTCTGTGGGTATGGGGCAGCCCTGAGCCCCTTTGTTCACACTCAGAGCCTCCCAGAATCCCGTCTTAGTGGCCTCAGGTCACTTATTTCTCCTCCTCCACCCTGGCACTCACAATGGCTACTCAACCTCCTGCTCAAAACCAGTTCTTTCTCATGGCTGACCTTGACTTCTCAAGCTGCAGTCTAGTCCCACCTCTTATGGTTTAATCCTTAGGAGAAGATCGAGACTAACTGCAGGTACTGGTTTATTCCTGCCACCCAGAGTCTCCAGAGACAAAGTCTGAATCTTTATTTTCAACCCAACTGATGGCTGAGCTGGCAGGTTAGGCCTGAGAGTTGCTTTTCCAAGGGGCAGAGGTGACAGGAGTGAGTGTAGAAGGGGACCCTGGAATGCTCTGGCACCCAGAGAGGGCCCTGCTCCAGGGAGGGCAGGGGCGCTCCATGTGGGAGCATCCTGGGCACACCCAGCAGACAGCAACCCCTCCTATTCGTCCAACGGGACATGTTCCAGAAAGGTGCAGAAGTGCCAGGGGAAGATGCGGAGGCTGTCAGTGGAGAGGGGCACGTCCTGAGAGGAGGCGGCCCAGGGTTTCCCTAGGGGCCAGTGGCCTTGGCTGGGGCCTTTTCTCAGGATCTTCCGGAGCAGCGTTCCCCATGGGGTCCGCTGTGGAAGAAGGGAGGAAGCCACACGTGAATTCACCCACGGTCACTGGGGTGGGACTTGGCCTTACTGTCTTTTTGGTGGCCTGTTCTTTCGCTCTCTGCAACAAGGGGCTAGGAATCAGCACTGACCCCTCGCCAAATTAAGACACCACCACCTCAGCCACCTTCACCCACCATTTCCCAGCCTCTCATCAACTGGCAACAGGAAGCCACACCGGCTCTCATGATCAAGGACACAGACTCTGTGACCAAAGAGGGTGGACTCTCTTCTTTGAGTCCCAATTTCCTCTTTTAGAAGTTTAATCTCTCCGGGGGCTTCCCATTACCCAGTGGACATGCCCCTGAGGAAGTGCTGAGTTGATGACTTGAGAAAATGGAACTCGGTCTTACAAATGTTGCAGGGGTTTGTTTTGGAGGAAATCATATGGGAGTCTGATTCAAAAGGTGAAGAAACTCTGTACAGTGAAGAATCCACACCTTCCACCTAGCTTTGGGGTAACTCACACACAGAGTGTGCCTAAAGGGGAGGTCGATTTGCCACCTGAGGAGTGAACCAGGCCCACAGGTGGGGCAGTCAAGCCCCTTCCCCATGGCCTCTGTCACTGCTCTGGCCCTCCTGGCCCTGGGGGAGGACACTCACCATTTCATGGGACATCCTGGGCACGTGAGGTTCTTCCTCTGTTTCCTGAGAGGTGGATGTGCTGGAGTCCATCATGGAGCACCCCCCGGCCTTGGACCAGGACTCACGGATGGTACCCAGCTTCTCATCTAAGATCTTGGGGTCCAGGATGGGCAGAACTTTGCTGTTGTTTGGTGTCAAGAAGTTTTCTGGCCTCTGAAAGAGAGAGTACGGAGAAATTTCTCTGTGCCTCTCTATCATAAATGTACCTTCTACACCCCCAAGCCTCTCTTCCTCATGGCTCAGGAGACCCTCTGTGCCTGGCTGCTATCTACCTCCTACCACCTGCCCCTTTGCTCACTGGGCCCTAGCCACACTGTTTTTGCCATTCCTCCAATAAGTTGAGCTCTTTCCTGCCTCAGGGCCTTTGCATCTGCTGTTCTCTCACCCAGAGAGCTTCATGGGTCTTTACATGGCTATCTCCTCTCATTCTTCAGGTCTCAGCCCAGATGTGATCTTCTCAGAGAGGGCTTGCCCTTTGAGATAGAGGCCCATCCTATAGAGAGTAACCCCTCCTCCAATATATTCTAGTCACATTATCCCATTTTACTGTATTCAAAGTACTTACTCTACCAGATAATTAACTTTCAAAAAATGTGTTTGTTTACTGTCTTCCTCCCTCCTCCAATCCCCACACTAGGAAGTAAGTTACATGTAAGCAGGGACCTTATTTATCCCTAGTGTCTGCCTCACTGTAGGTGCTCAGTAGATATGGCTGAGAGAATTAATAAATCATGCCATCAATGACTCCCACCTTTGGTGCAGTACCATCAGTTTCTGAAATCTCCACACTCCTTTGACACCCTTTGCTGTGTAGACTTTCCATCCCATCTCCTCTGTCATCCTCTCATCTGATCACCTGTTAAACAGTCTCTTCTCTCTCTACTCTGATGGGCCTCTTTCTCCTTCCATGTTCTTTTCCCTGTTCTCCTCTTTCTCCTATGACTATCGCTCTCCTCTCCGCTTGTCTAGAACTCAACCCCACTCAAATACCAGCCCCTCCAGGAAGCCTTGATGGCCTCCACCCACACTTGCTGGAAGCTTTTCTGAGTTCTTCCCGTCTCGCAGCTGACTTCCTCTGCTCTCATACTGTTCTCTCATTTCAGGCTTATTTGCCATTTTTGTTTCTCTGACAAAACTTTAAGTTCCTTGGGCTTAGGGACATGTCTGTGCTCCCTTTGGGGAGAGGTTACTTTAAAGCTGCTTGAAATTTGTGGTTAGCCCTAACACGCCCACTGTTCAAAGGATCATGAGGTCTCAGGCTTTGTAGGGACCTCAGGGTGACTCACTTCCACCCTATATCAGCTGTTGGAATTCTGTCTTGGCCACACAGCAGACAAATATGCCGCTATCTAGAGTGGTGTGGTAGAAGCAAATAGAACAATGGGCACAGAGCCAACTAGGACAGACGTGCTCAGGGTTAGAGGTGCCCGGATGTCTGACCCTGAACAAACAGAGTGAGAATGAGCAGAGGTGGGCCTCTCCTTAAGTGGATGCTCTACGTGAAATCCCGCACACGTGAACCAGATGAATAGGGACAAGGACGCTTCACTTTACTCTTGGGATCCTTCAAACAATGATTCCTTTATGCCCTTTTAAAATAAAATTTGGTGTGCAGAAATTCATTAACATGAAGCCTTTTCAGGCTTGTGTCAGGAGAGTAACAGACAGTCATACAAGTACAGAGGTATCCAGTCCAGTCTGGGCCTTATTTTTCCCCCTTGTCAAATGGGTACAAGGATAGACAATTCCAAAGAGAAAGAAGCTATATAAAGATTCTTGGAATGGGAAGAGTGAAGCATTGGGTGAC
The DNA here is from genome assembly GCA_031878705.1 of Tapirus indicus. NCBI lineage: Eukaryota > Metazoa > Chordata > Mammalia > Perissodactyla > Tapiridae > Tapirus > Tapirus indicus. Next base: position 63,711,878 of record CM062918.1, on the reverse strand, counting down.
CCTGAGGCTGACTTTGGCACCTACTGCACTTCATAACTTAGACTTCTGGGCCTGTTTTGTCCCTGGATTTTAGGCCTGGCTGTCCCTCTCACCTGCTCCTCTCAATAGCTATGGTTCAGGGAGGGCAAGATTCATTTGGAGGCTCCCCACTGAACATGCCCAGTGTCTCTGTGTGGCATCTGAGTCAGATGGTTTGGAGTTTTCTGGTTGTCTGTGTATTTTAGACAGCAAAAAGCACCACATCTGTCTCCACTTTAGAACAGCTGAACACCAGATTGGCTGCAGAGGGAGAATTACAGAATGCATATTGGATGGATGAGTGGGTGAATGGATACAGGAGAGAATGAAGGAAAAAACAACTAGCTGGGGCAGGGCAAAGACCAACTCCCTATTGACCAGGTGGCCCCTGGGGCTGGGGTGAGATGCTGATTCAGGACCTGTAATGACATTTCTCCTCATTTCCAGGCAGAAAGCCAATCTCAATGCCCTGGATTTCATAGACTGCCATCTAATCCAGTTAGGGGAGGAAGCAGAAGTAATGAAATCAAGGGAAAGGTCTCCAGAGGTGCTCCCATCAGTTCTGAAAGCAGGGACACATTGCTGAGGGAGCCCCCTCCCCCACAGCCTGTCTCCCTGACATTCACCCTGTGTGGCCTCCGCACCAGCTGGGTCAACTCAGTGACCCAGAGCTGACATTCCCTGGGCTCCTGATCAGAGCTGGACACTCACCAGGTACTTTTATGTGGATTCTGAAATTTATTATGTATAATTCACTTAATTTCATCACAAAGATAAAATAAAAATGAGACTGATCCCTCAGTCCAGACCAGGGCCTTCACCCTGTCAGTCTCTGGTGGGCAGGGAGGTGTTCTGAGAAGGAGGGAAGGAAAGGCAGATGTCTACGGACTTCAGTCTAATCTACCCATTCCACCCCCAGCTGCTCTTCGTCTAGCCCTGCCCAGACTCAGTGGCTCTGCTCTGCTCTGCTCTGCCCAATCCCTGGCTGGCCCTGGCCTGTATTTGCTCCCACAGCTGCTTCATGCCAGTACCTCCCACACCACATCCCCTACCCCTGCCCACATTTCCAATCTCCTGCCCCAATCAACTTTGCCAGGATCCATCCTGGTCTGTGGGTTGGAGGCAAGGTGGGTGGGTGACTTTTATAGGAAAATCTAGACGTCCACATAATACAGACATGGGAGAGAAGTCCAGAGGCAGCTGCTCTTGTCATGTGAGGTGAGGGGCGCCAGGAGTACCACAGTGCCTCACACAGTGCCTAAATTACCCCTAATAGTTCCGTTTCCTTAGGGCCAACATTGCCTCTCCAGACTCCTCAGCTTCAGTCTGCCCACGTTTGGGGATTTTGCCCTCCCCTCCCTGCTCTTCATGGGAAGGGAGCTTGTCTGAGATTAGAGGGAAAGGTTAGGCTGCTGGAGGTGGTGGGTCAGGGTGGAGGATGGGGAGGGGGACAATGCTAAAATGGGGATGGGGAGAGGGTGGAGCCTTGGAGATTAACTCCTCCCTATTCAGGCTCAGCCTCACCTTGCTTTCCCCCTTTCCTCCAGGTTGGGGTGGGGGCTGCTGGACCACCCCACAAACCTGCTTATTTGCTTTTCTATTTGGCAGTCCCTGCCCTGTCTGCCGAGGCAGCTTGGGGCTGACAAGTGGCTCCTCGCTCTGTGACTCCGTGGCTGCAGCACGTCCTGCTTCATTAGGGCTGTAATTGAAGACCTACTTTGAAAGCTCAAAGCGATGCACGGCCACGTACTGGCTCAGACTCAGAGCCCAGCCCACCACTGCTTGTGCTGCTGCAGTTGCCCCACACCACATGAGTGCCATGGTGCGTGGGAGAAGGCACCCTTTCCTCACGCCTCTCAACCCTCACTGTTGCCTGCAGAGGGTCTGCTGAGACAGACCAGGCCAATAGCATCACAGGCTTGAGGCTTCTTGGGTCACCTGTTTCCCCCTCCTCCCCTAACATCTTCTGCCTCCCTCCTACTCATTCCATCCCCTAGATCCCTGATCATGCAAAATGCAACAGTTCCTGCCTGCCCTGGCAATTACAGACTAGCCGGGCTGCAGCTGCTGTCCTTGGTGCTGAAAACGCCCGCCTTCCGGCCTGCCCACCCTTCGCCCCGCCCTGAGCCTTCTCGCAGGAGCGCACATGCTCTTAATTCAATTAGTTGGCCCTGAACCCTCCCCAGGGAGCCTGGAGCGGAAACTGACAAATTCTGTTTAACAAAGACATTTGTCCCCTGCCCCGCCGGCTTTGGGCTCTGCCCGCCTCTATCCCGCTCATTAGGTATCTAACAAAGTGCGTCCCAAGAAATCTGCTTCCAATCGCTAGTAATTCAGGAGGCCTGATGCAATTTTCTCCCCGATAAGGGTGTCTCGCCCGCTGGCAAGCGCCATAATGAGCCCTGTGCAGCGGCTCCCCGATCAGTCACTGCTTTGTCATTTCCTGTGGCCACAGTTGTAGGTTCTTATCTCTTCAGCTGAAGGCGAGGCTCAGACAATGGGCCCCTCCAAGACGGTTTGCTGCCTCCCCTGCATATTGCAAGCCTCATTCACAGCATCCCACATGGTCTTGCAGCTGCGGCAGGGTTTGAAGCTCTGAGTCTGTCTGCCAGCCTAGAAGGGTCCGAGTGTTAATCCTCATTGGGGTCATGATTCATTCTCCAGAAAATGGTGTGAGAGGGTCAATCTAAAAGCAAGTTGTGGGGTTAGGGGATGGGAGCCAGTGATAAAGATTTTTAAAAATTCTGGGACTTTAGAATTAAATAGAGTCCTGCCTATGGCTCAGTGGATAGGCTGTGCGCTCACTCTTATTAGCCTGAAACCTGGTCTTTGTGCATTTCATCTTTCTCTTTGGGTTCCCTTTATTCTCATCCAGAGGGACCTTTCTAACATATAGGTCAGATCACATCCTACTGTGGCCCAAAGACCTTCCTTAGCTTCCCATCATTTGATGACAAAGTCTAAACCCTGGGTCCTGGCATCGGGGCCCTCCAAAATCTAGGCCCCATCTAACTCTCTAGTTTCACTGCCCACAAAAGCCTCCATATGTCTCATGTGCTCCAGGCAGTATCATGCCTCCATGACTTTGCACTTGTGGTCCCTCTGCCTGAAGCACCCTTGTCTTGCCAATTTCAAGCCATTCTTTGAGGCAGAGCTCAAACCATGCTTCTCTATGACTCTTTGCCTGACCTTTGTATGCTCAATGCACTGACTTCAACTAGAACCCTTAGCAAGATGGGTGGTGATGATCTGTTGGGGTACTTTACTGCTTGGCACAGGTTAGGGATCTAATAAATGGTTAATGAATTCATGCCTGATGACCTTGGTTGGACCAGGGGTGCAACCCCTGAAGGGAGGGCTAGGCTATGGTAGTCTAGCTTTGAGATGGGAAGAAACCCAAGAGCAGCCCCTACTTTCCGAGAAGTTTGGTCTGGAAGCTTTTGCCCTGTTTCTCCCTTCCTCCTCTCCTCCTTCAATCCACCAATTATGCACTGGGCTCACGCGGAGAGCAGAGCAGGCCAGGGGAGGGCCCGAATATCCAGTTTCCTTAGCCATCCCTGGATCCTGGCCCAACACACTCCATCTGTGGCTGGGAGTCATAGGCTCACATTCTCAAGGCAACACATGGTCCTGTGGTTGGTGAGGCATTTGGGATGAGCCTCTTGGTCCAGCCCTGCCTACCCTGACCTGGGAGCTCATAGGCCAGGAAGCAAGTCTTCACTTTCTCCATCTCCTCCACAGCCCCCAGCTCAGGGCAGGATATACTGGGGACTTCAGCAAGTCTGGCCTCTGGAGAGATGATCGTCTGTCTCTTCTCCATTTCTTCATTCTCTGAAAAATTGCTGTGAGACCAAATGTGGTGCTGGTGATGTTTATCTTCAGCACTTGACAAGGCCTCCTGATGTCCTTATGGATGTGAATCTGGCGGAGCAGCTGTCATGAGGGGCGGGTGTGGAGTGATGGATTAGCTGGGTTTCGCTGTTCCCCCTCCCCCAGGAGCCCTGTCCTCATCCCTGATGAGTTCAGCACGTTTGTCAGCAACTTAGGTGAACAATACTAAGTGCTCTCTTTACTGAGTGTCTGCAAGACACTGTGCTGGGCACTTACACATGCTGCCTCATTCAGTCTTCACTACATTCCTGGCTGGTAGGGGTTACGACCCCCTTCTATGGATGAAGAAAGTGAAACTCAGGGTGGCTAAGGTCAAGTGGAAGATCCAGGGTGCAAACCCAGATCTAAGGATGCACACTTGTTAGCGTACACTGCAGCACTGAAATGTCCTGACCACACCCTCAGATGATCTGGATCTTGGGGAGGGGTGGAGGTGGGAATGTGGTGTGCAATAAAATCAGGGTCCAGAATGATCTCAAGCCCAGACAATGAGCTGAGAAGAAGATGATGAAATGCCCCAGGGAAGTGAAACCCTGCCTACATTCAAAATAGAGCAGCAGAGGTTCAAGGTGAAGATGTGCTGCCTGACAATGGCTCATGTGCCAGACGGGACTCCCAGGCTCTAAATGGATCCTGTGGCCTTGGTGAGTGAGAAAAAAAAATAAAGCAAATGATAGACTTTGGCTGCACCAAACAAGAGAATGTGTTTGGAGAAAGCGGGTGATGGTCCTATTCTACCCACCAGTGCTGATGCAGTCCCACAGTTTTGGGGGACACTTTAAGAGGAGTGTCGTCAAGAGGAGACAACCAGGAGGATGAGAGGCAGAAAACCAGTGTAACAAAGAGCAGTCAGAGGAAGGAGAGCTGGTCAGGCTGGAGATGCCATAATGAGTTTGCAAACATCAGCAGGGCTGACATGAGCATGGAAGCTCACTTCTCTGGAGCCTTCTCTTTCTCTCTTCAGGAAGGAAAAGGCAGGGCCTGGAGGGAACTGGAGAGAGGCAGGAGGAAGAGGTTTACAAGGGAGCTGACAGAGGCTGGAGAAAGCTTCCTGAGAAGTAATGAGCTCCCTGTCATGAGAAGTGAGCAAGCAGAGTCTGTAGAACCCTATGTATTGGAGCAAGTGTCAAACTACCTCCCTGAGGTGGAGAGCATGGAGGGAGTTACACGATAACCAAGAAACTACGGGAGGAGCAATATTTGTCCCCAAGGCATGGAGGACTACTGGGAGGGGTTCAGGCATTGTGAAAAGCAAGCAGGAGCATCGCATGGTGGGATGGGCCTGCCCCAACACTGAGCATCTGTGAGCCAGGGGCCAGGCTGGCCCTGGAAAAGCAAAGGATCTCGCCTCTCATCCACCTGTCCCCAGCTTCCTCTGGTTGCCTGGGAAGATCTCTGAATTGAGCCTAGAACCTGAGCAGGTGGGGGAAAGGGTACCTGTGAGCTGGGGAGGGATAGGCCTGTTGCTCTGTCTCCTACCTTCCGGCCTGGGAGAGTGAGAGGCCAGGGAGGGTAGGGGGGTTTGGGGAGTGGAGACAGGCAAGGATATTGTGAGGCTGTGGGACGGGAAAGGGTCCTTTCTCTGGATCCATCATCATCTTTATGGTAGTGTTTTCAGAGCTGGAGTCTTGGGGGTGGGGACAAAACCTTCCAGAGGACAGAATAAGCCGAAGAGGTTGCTGTGCTATCCTGGACACTGGGCCTTCCAGGCAGCTGCGCTTGGTGAGGAAATGGAGGTTTGTGTTGGGACTTCTCTGAAGGCCAGCCCAGGGCTGTCATGTGTGGCTTTTAAAAAAATCCATAAAAATTCATCAAAAGCCAGCACGATTCTGCCTGTCCCCTGCCCTCCCCTCCACATTTGCTAAACAGCCACTTGTCCCCACTCTAGGCTGGTCTCCAGAGACATCTTTGTAACTAGTTTGGATAAAAATACCAGAGCAGCCCTTTGCGTGGCATGGAAGACCTGCCTTGCCCCACCCTATGAGGGGAACGGGGAGGGGGGAGGGTCAGATGGGACAGTGGGAACCGCCCCTTCCCTCAGTGGGTGGCAGCAGGTACCACATCCTCCTCTCCTCAACACACCCTCCGCACGCCAAAATCCAAGGAAGCCAGTGGGTTTCAAGTCCTCCCAGAGTCTCTCAGGGCTGTGGGCTGAGGAGGCACTGGCCACCCATCTGAGAGGCCCTACCTCTGCCTGGTGCCCTGGCGCCCTGCCTGGGCAAGACTAGATCCCAAGTCCCAGCCCCAAGAGGGGACATGTTGCTGAACACCCAGATGACCGCATGGACTTGTCCCACCGCACAGGAGGCACTTTTCCAGGCAAGGAGGCAGGGACCGACACAATGAGCGCCTACTGTGTGTATGCCAGGCTCCACATGGGTCAGCCTAGGAAACCTGGTCAGTTGTGGGCCTCCCTTAAAAGAGGCTGTCTGCAAGCTGGAAGGCACCCGGATGCTGTGGGATCTTGAAACCAGTTCATTAAAAGAGGCAGGCTGCTTAGCCCGGAGAAGCATAGACTCCCGGGGGATCAGATCACACTCTTCAAAGAGAAGAGGCTGATATCAGAGGGGGAATGGAGGAGACCAGAGGTTTGTTCGTGTATGTATATGTGGAGCAGCCATAGGCTCATGGATTCTTAGTGCCTCATGGACCTGCAAGACCAACCCCCACTGAATGTGCAATAAAGAGAAGTTTTCTGTGTATATGCAGGTGTTTTTCTAGTTTTTGTGTATCTATGTGTAGTTATACATGTATTCATCTACACATACAGCTCCAGCTTAAGGTAGACTACCCCAAGCAGCAGGCACCCATAGAGAATCCCAGCAGAGGGAAAAAGCTTAACCCGTCACCAACAGAACCAGCTTCAGGCACAATAGCCCGAACCAGGAGGCCACTGAGATAGCATGCTGGACAGCCGACCATGTGCCAGTGTCCCCAGAACCAGCACAGGAGGCTTGTCAGTGTTGCACTGCAGCCCCAGAGGCCAGAGCCAGGAGCCTGGGGCAGAGGGAGAGGGCCCGGGAAGCAAGGTGGGCTCAATGTGGGGTGAGCATTTCTATCGCTTGCAGCCACTGAGCCATGAGACAGGCTGTTTCTAGGAGGTAGTGAGCTCCCTGTCATAACAAGAAGAGGAGAGGCCAGGATGACGGCCCACGGTGGATGTTGTCAGGAGATTCCTGTCCAGGGTGGGCCATTTGAGAGACACCTCTGTAGACTCTGCCTATCAGGAAATTCCACAATGCTCTTGTTCTCAGAGCTCTGATAACAGGTGACACGGAAGTGGTGGGTGTGGGGAGTCTGGGTTCACCAAAATGTCAATTAACCGGGATGGTCTGTGCCCAAACTTCCCAGACATGGAGGCCTACAGGAAAGAGGTCATGTCCTTAAGAGGGAGGTACTCAAACAGGACATGTTTATTCATTTCTCCGAAAGTATTTCCTCTCTGTAGCACGTCTGACCATGTGCAAGAAGTTGCCCCTAAGATGGAGTTAGCCACACGGATGAAGGCCCCCGAAAGGCCCATTATCACAGGCCTCCCTGCAGTTGGAGTGTCCACAGGACTCGAAGATCACCAGGCTTCAGGCAGTGGCTCCTGGAGCTCTGAGCAGTGTTTGATTTAAACAGTGGAAGAGTCCATGGTTCTGGTCCCAGGTCTGCCACTGCCTCCCCGCAGGCTGGACTGCAGAGCTGAAGGCCAAGTACCTTCCACCATGAATTAGCAGACAACGCCTTAGGATGAACGATAAGATGGAAGGAACCTAGTCTCTTTGTGTGGCAGCTTGGCTCATAACCTTACTCAGATACCATGTCAAGTCTAAACAGCCTGTCACCTTGTTTGGGTTTCATCAGGTCTCTTATCAGGAGCTGATATCTGCTCATGAATTGATTTGTTCATTGTCTGGTCCATACTTCTTGCTCTCTAAGAATGCAAGCTTTGTAAAGACAGGGCCTTTTCTGTCTTCCTCAGTGTAAGATCACTAAAACCCAGGACAGTATCTGCTGCATAGCAGGTGCTCAGTAACTGTCTGCAGCTGCGTGGAGGACAATGGTGGTGTGACAGTGAAGGTGATGGTGAGGGATAGAGCCGCGGATGGATCCTCTGGACTTAGCTGCATTGCCATCTGACCTGTTCCTCAATTCTCAATACTCTCCTGCCACCCCTTAGGGAGAAGGAGGCCAAAGGGGCTCAGATGCTAGCAGAGATCCATGTCCAATCCCGATGAGGGGGAATTCAGGCAGATGGTCTCCATGGTTGCTGGCCCCTCGCTCTCCTCATTGCAATCCACAAGAGCAGCCAAAATTCTGGTCTTCATCAAATATATGTGGAATAAAAGAATGAATGGATGGGTGCCATGGCTGCAAGAACCTCATGCCGAGTCCACCCACATTAGCACTTCATACTCAGGCCCCCAAATAGGACTTCGAGATTCTAGAATCAAAGCGAGTCAGTTATTGGCCGATTCTGAGTTTCACCAAGAAACAGTTTAGCCACAAAGAGATTTAGGTTCTGCATGTGCCAACGCAGGTGTGAAAACGTCTGGTGTCAGTTCGCATGTGTGTGTGAGCACGTATGTATGCTTTGAATGCGTGCACCCTTGCAAAAGGGTGTGTGTGTGAGTTGTGTGCACATCTGTGCATATGTGACTGTGTGTGGATATTTGAATGTGATGGTGTGAGAGTGTGTATGTGGAGAAGTATGTATATGAATTCTTGGCTGCAGAATCTGTATTTCCTCTAGTACTATTTTCCTGGTACACACCCAATCTCTATCCCCTTTCTTTTCCTTTCTTCTCGGAAATCCATTACCGAATGTTTTTTCATCCGCATGCAGGGGGAGGGGGCTGGGGGAAGGGGAAGCTAAAATCACAAGGCCCAGATCAAAACACTCGGCAGCTAAATGAATTCGGCAGCGTTTTCCCGCATGACTTGGAGGGATAATTTAGTGAGGCCGCCAGCTGGAAGGAAAGGGATTAATTCTGCACTTAGCACAGCTCCGGTGAATAATTCATCACTGAGACCTTTGTGCCCAGCCCCTGGGCAACTGGGGAAGTGTCCTGCCCACCTGCCTGTTGCCTGCCTAGGTCCCCCGGTGCCCTGACCAGGGGCGCTTGACGCTCTCTTCAGTCCTCTGACACACGTGCCTGAGTAAAGGTGCAGGAGGCAGGAGGACGTGAGGAAGGGGCTAGCAGTGGCCATTATCAGACTCCAGACCTCAAAAAAGAGGTCATGGAGGGTTGAGCTCCAATCTAGGAAATTTATGACATTTTTCTCCAAAGGACCCTGTTTCCCCTTTCTTGGGGTCTTCTGCTGCTTCTGTGTCCTCCCCTCTCAGTACCTTCTGGGTCCTGCACCTGGTTTGGTGGTGGTGGGGATGTCAGACAGTATCTAACAAACTCCCTCCCACCCAGGAATGAGAGGACTCTCTAGAGGGCAATGCAGAACATTCCACATCAGGGCATGCTAATGGGAGTTCATTCACCAGAGGCCTTGTGGGGAGGCACTTTGGAGCCAGTGCTTTCCCAGATACACCCCACACCCCCCACACCATGGAACTCCTTGTGTTCTTCACAGGTAAGGTCACAGGGCCAAGTGTTACCCCAGAGCTGGTGGCTATTTTTCCTTGCATGGGAGGCTGGCAGGAATGGGCTGACCTAGACATCAGCCCCTGCAGGCATTTCCTGGGTTCATGGTCCTAAACTGCTCACATCTCAGCTTCATGCCTGTCCCAGCAACACAGAGAGGAAAGTGAAAAACTTCCAGCAGGTGCCTGCTAGGTGCACTGGAGCCAAATGACCAGGGTCCAATCTGGACTCAGAGCCCAGGTGTAGCTGGCTAGAGGGAGAGAGCCCATCCACTGGGCAGGGCTCAGCCCCCGGGATCCTGCCACTTGGACCAACCCAGCTGCCTAGGCAGGATTCCAAAAATGGGCACCCAAGATTCCACACCCTAATCCCTGGAACCCGTGAATATGATGAGCCATCACTCCTGTGATTATGTGATTACACGGCACAGCTGATCTTAAGAAGGGGCTATCATCAGTGGTCCTGACCTCATCACAGGAGCCCCTCTAAAAGCAGAGAGTTTTCTCTGGCTGTTGACAGAGGAGGAAGTCAGAGAGTTTTGAAGTGTGAGGGGGATTCAACAGAGGGGGCCACTGTGAGAAGGAACGTAGGCAGGCTTCAGGGGCTGAAACAGACCCCCAGCTGACAGCCAGCAAGGAAACAGGGAGCTCAGTCCTACAACTGCAGGGAACTGAATTCTGACAAGAACCTAAATGAGCCTGGAGGGGCACTCTTCCCCAGAGCCTCCAGAAAGGATCATGCCCCTGCCAAAATCTGAATTTCAGTTATGCTGTGACGGGCTGCCTACCTGCAGAAGTGTGAGCACACAAATGGGTATAGTTTTAAGCTGCTAAGTTTGTGGTAGTTTGTTACACGGCAACAGAAAGGGATATCCTAGCTCACCCTTGTAGAATCTTGATCCCCGTAAGCCAGGCTTGGCTTGGGCTGGGTTAGAGACTGACTCCCAGGTCTGGGTGGCCGTCTGCTCTCTTCCTAATCTCAGCTTTCTGTCTGGTTTTTTGAAGCCTCAAATCACCCTCAGACATTTTCACCCAAAGCAGCAGTCCCCTCCTCCCAGAAGCCCCTGGCCCCAGCCTCTGAACAAGACCAGCAATTATGAAGGAGCTTGGAACCCACTGAGGGCTACAGGAGCTGGCACATGGCTGCCAGGCCCTGAACTTCCCCTGACCCACAGCCTCACCTCGGAGGAGAGCAGCTGGAAGGAGAGATCTACCGTGGGGGCCTCACCACTTATGGTTTTCAGCTTGGTGTCCTGGGGAGGAGAAGGGAACAGTTGGACCACACTGGCCAGGGCAGCTCCCACCTCTGCTCCGCCCACTGTCCTGGATTTCCCGGGAAGGTGCCTGCTGGGGGCTGTGCCTGGAGCATGGGAGGGAGGTGGGAGCTGGTCTATCTCTGCTCACCCTCACCACCTCCACACCACCCTTCCCAACTCCACTGGGGACCTGACTGGCACCTCCAGACTTGCCTCCTGGCAGAGTGGGGAAGCTCTCACTTGCTGAGGTCTATTACATGAGGATGGTCAGGAGTATAAGAGAGAAAAAGGTAGCATAGAAATAGATAATGATGATGATAACGTATTAATTCTTATTGAGAATTTATTCTGTTCTAAGTGCTTTGCAGGGTTTTCCTCAAAAAATCTCACAGCAACCCTATGGGTCAAGTACTATTACTATGAACCCATTTTACAGACAAGGAAACTGAGACACTGAAACTTTAAGTAATTTTCCCACAGTCATGTAAGCTGGTAAGTGGTGGAACCAGAATTTGGACCCAGACAGTCTGGCTCCAGAGCCTGGACTCTTGACTCTTGTTACGCAGAGAGATCGTGCACAGGCACGTTGTTCCCATTTTAGGGATGGGCACTCTGAGGTTCAGCAAGGTTAAGGACTTGGCCCAGCTTATACAGTGAGGACTAGGGCAAGTCAGGATTTGAACGCAGGTCTGGCTGGCTAAAGGCCTGAGCTCTTGCTGTCCTCCCCCAGGGCCGCCCTGTGCTTCTCTCCAAGTTGCTCGGGGGCAATTTCATCACAAGCCTAGATTTTGGGTGTTCAGGGGAGCTTCTCACACCTGACAGTGGTCAGCTTCCCTGGTGGGAGCCCTGGTGGAAGCTTCTGGAGAAGCCAGACTCACCATGCTCGTGGGGCAAGGTAGAAGGGGTGGGGAGGGCTGGGACCAGGTGGACCCCCCACGGGCCTGGTCCAGGGTGGGGCACTCACGGTGATGGGGAGCCGCTCCACACGCAGCCCATTCAGGCCCTTCCCTGTCAGCATCTTGCGGTACAAACGGCTCTTTAGTGGCAACACGGAGATGCCCAGGGGCTTGATGAGGGTCCACGGCTCACTGCCTTTCACTGCAAGGGGAGGACCAGCTGGGGCTCCCGCCAAAGCCCCCATCAGGGGCTTCTCGGATCCCAGCATTTGAGGCCCCATCTGGACCCCATCCTTTGGTACCCAACATCTAGTTCTCCTATCCTCACTGTCCATCTGTTTCCTGCCTCCTGGCCTTTGCTTGCACAAATATCCTCCTTCTCCTCTCTCCTCAGGGCTTCCTGAGTTCAAGGCCAACTCTAAACATACTTCTGTCTCTGAAGAGATCTCCCTTGTCTCTGCCCTTTGGGGGCTTCACTCTTACAGTGTGAAACTAAGACCGTGGATCAGCTGGTCTCTGAATCCTGTCTCCCCCCAGGATGTGAGCCCTGAGGGCTCTACTCCCTCCCTCCTCACCAAGGCGTGGGGGCGGTGCAATAAATACGCATGGATCTAGTACGGGAAGAGGGCCCATGTGTCCTGGCCCCTGCCCCAGAGCTGCCGTTTGGACAAGGAAGCCAGGCAGGTGCTCCCCACCTGTCTGTGTGCCCTGGGAGGCTGCCTCGGGACCGGGCCCCTAACCCATCCCCGCAGGATGGTCATACATATGCCCTGATGTGTGGCTGCCCTGGTGTGGCACCAGGGGCCACTTACTTGAGGTCGAGGAGTAGTACTCCAGCACTAGGGCTGTGTCCTCTGAGAAGTTGGTGGCTCCATCTCGGCCTTGGAAGAGGAAGGACTGATTCCACAGGGGCAGCTCTGGGGGTCCCCCGGGCTTGGACAGCTGAAAGGAGAAGGTGGGAGCAGGCAGTGGGGCCACCGCTTCTCCCAAATCAAGGGATGTCCAGATATTTGGTCATGTGCGTGTCTATATATGTCACAAACGTTTGTCCCAATTATAAAAGCAACACACACTTAATGAGTAAATTTTGGAAAATATGGAAAAGTAGAAAGGTGAAAAAAATTAACCTAAATTCCTACACTAAAGACAACTGCTCATAAGACTGTTTCTTTCTAGCTTTTTTCCTACACCTATTTTGTATAATTGTCGTTCTAACATCCTGCCGTATTCATTTACTGTTAGAACCTAAGCCTATCCAGAGTCCCAGTGACACTTGTTAGCCATGACTTTAGCCGCTGCAGGATATTCTGTCATGTCTACTTGGCCTGGTTTCTCCCTTCCCAATTTTCCTATAATTACACTGCGTTGAATGTTCTTTGACACATATCTCTGTGTCTCAAATAATTTCCTTAGTACAAGTACCCAGAATGGAATTGCTTAGTTAAAGGATGTGCATATTTTAAGGCACTGGATTCATCATGGGTAGACTGTTTTCCTAAGAGTTGCACCAGTGTTCATACCCATGGCTGGTGGTGTCATAGATGCCAAATTAGACATGACCTCCACCCTTGTCCCAGCCCCTCTCTGCCTCACACAGGTTTCCCAGCCCCTTGCAGAGCCCACCAGAGGTCTTCCCGGGGGCATTTGGGGGACTTGATAGCCTGCAAAGCCAGCAGCTGGGGCACAGATGTAGGTAATATTTGAACAATGAAATAAGACAGCATTAACTATAGCCCCCCCAATAAAGGGCTATTGAGACATTCCTGTGGGTGATCAGAAAAGCCATCTTGAAGGAAGCAGGACTAGAGGAAGGCTTTGAAGGAAGGTTTGGCAGGGTGAAGGGAGGGAGGAAGGTCTTCTGGGTGGGAAAACAGCTTAAGCAAAAATGTGGAGGTGGCACCAAGCATGGCACGCGCAGAGGACAGCCGGAATGAGGAGAGACTCCAGGTGGAGGAGGCCCAGCATCTGCAAAGGCTGGAAGGTGGGGAGTGGGGCATGGCACATGGGGGTGTCAGCCTGTAACACCCAGCAGGCAACCCTGCATGGTCCCAACACAGGGAGGGGCTGGGGGTCATCGGCGCAGGCTCTCTGAGTGGCTGCCTTGCCTCTGCCCCCAGCCAGGGGCTGTCAGCAACAGTGGCAGCCGCTCCCACCTCCCGCTCCCACCTCCTGCTCCCCTGTGGGAATCAGTCATCGCTCGAAAAGGTCAGCACAAATGCACCACCAGTTCCTGGAGCTACTGATGCAGGATGGCAAAATATCAGGGTGGGTCCATTCCCCCTGCAGCGGCAGGGCCCTGACGCCCGTCACACTAATGTGCCTGCTCCTGTTTTCTGAGGCCCCACCTGAGGCTCAGCTGTGTCTGTCCCTGCCCCTGCAGAGATGAGCTGCAGTCACTTCAGGGCCAGGGGGCCCTGAACACAGGGCCAGTGACTGGGGTGATTGGGAGTGCTCCTGAGAGCAGGCTCTGGTGGCAGCTCAGGGACAGCCGCTTGGCCACCAAGCCAGGCAAGAGAAGCTGCTTCTGGGTTCTGTGGCACTTGGGAGTGGCCTTTCAGGATTGATCCCCAAACCATGCCCATCCCAGAGCCACCCCATTCTCCTGGAGCCAGAGGGGCCTCCACATAGCCTGGATCATCTGCCAGGCACTGGGGCACTCAAGGAGGACCTGTGATTCAGTTCCCTGCTGCCCCATCCTTGCTCCCACCCTGGAAGAGGCGTATTTAATGGATGCTGGCTGTCCTCTCTCGGGCCTATTAATGTATCTAAATGGAGTCTACAAAGCAAGAAATGGTGTCTGCCTGCCCAGTAAGGACAGCTCCTTCCCTGAATGGTTTCCCAGGATAAGTACCCCAGGAAAGATCACTTCAGACCTAGAATTGGGCAGGGAGGGTCAGCCTCTCTTGTGTGTGTATTGGGGCGGAGGGGGGGCGGGGCGGACAAGGAATCAAGGTTAAACCCCCTTCAGAGCCTGATGCCGGGGCCCTGGTGAAAGTGCTGGGGGATGTAAGGGAGGGGGAGGGGGAGGGGGAAGCCATTGCCCACAGATGCTGACGGGAAAGGCCTTGGTGGGCTGTGGAAGTGAATGTGATTAACCCTCAGCTGTGATCTTCAGCAAAGCCATTAACCCCCAGCCACTGAGGCAGATCTGCCTTCCCTGGGGACACAGCCTTCATGACATGGGCCCACGGGCTCTCCTCCATTTCCCCCAGGGCCCACCACACCCACACCCACACCTACCACTGCCTGCTCTGCCCAGGTGTAGCGGTGACATTCTGGGAAGAGTAGCTGCTGGCAGCTGATGCCAGGTGGGGCCTCAAAGGAGTTAGGATACCTTGGCTCTGGGCCCAGGTTTGCCCCAACCTTGCTGTGTGTCCTTCAGCAAGTCCCTTCCCTTCTCTGGGACCTGGCTTTCTCATTGTCCGAGGGGAAAATGTCTTATGCTCCATGCTTTGAAAGGCTGTAGTGAGGGTTGAAGGAGATAATGGATATTCTGCTGTGAATGTGGAATTTCAATTCACCTGAACTCAGCAAATGTGGACTGGGGGCTTTTCCATGCTGGATGCCTCTGGGGTGCTGCAGGGCCTGTGGGGGAGCTAGAGCCAGGCTCCACTCCCCTCTAGAGCTCATCATCTTCCGAGGGGATAGGACACACACCCACACACACCCCATACGACCCCTGCAGAGGCCTAAGCAAGTAGTGGGTTTTGGGTGCTGGGATGTCTAGGGAGAAAGCTATGATTTCTGACTTGGGGAAGGGAGGACCTGAGAGATCGTGCAGTAGGTGAGGAGGAGGAAGGCCATTCCAGGCTGAGTGGGAGGTGAGAGAGGACAGCACGGGTGTGCAGGACAGCCACATGGAGTGGAGCTAGAAAAAGCCTGTGTGAAGTGGAGCAGTGAGCCAGGTGGCTGCAGGGGACAAGTCCTGTGTAGCCAGCTAACAGTGAGGGCTTTGTCCTGTTGGTGATAGGGACGAGGGGTCCAGAGGAAGGGCTTAGCCCTGGGCAGGCTACTTTTCATAGGACGGATGGGAGGGGCCCGAGCGGAGGCTGCTGCAGTGGTCCAGGCAGGAGAAGATGAGGTCGGCCTTAGGGCAGGGTCTGTAGGATGGAAAGCTTGGGTACAGACTGGCTGTGGGGGCTGAGACAGGAGGAGATGACAGTGGGCACAAACAACTTTTTTCGCCACTGCTGTGTTTCATCGGCCAGGAGCTCTGTCTTGGCTCTGCAGGAGGAGCAGCCTGTTGGGCAAAGGTCCCCCTCAAAGGTGCAGGATGCGGGGTGCAGGGTAGAGTAACTCCTAAGTTCCACCCTGTATTGGGTCCTGCCAGCTGGGCCAGGTCAAGCCCCATGGCCCACCAATTCCTTAACCCGTCTGGTTTTACCATCATCACCAGGCTTCGAAAGGGGTGAAGCAGATGCTGAGGGCAGCCTATCCCTCAACCATTCCTCTCCTTCCTCCTAGCCAACTGAACCCGCTTTGGTCCAGGGGTCCCCTCCTACCTGCAAGGTGATGCCACACCCTTCCTCAGTGATTGCCTGAGAGAAGTGCATGTGACCCAATTCTGGCCAATGAGGCGAGAGAGGAGGTCTGCTGACAGGCGGACGGGGAGGTTCCCAGTTCCTCATAAAAACCACATAGGAGAAGGGGAGGGTCCCTTTCCTCTGGTCTTGGTCAAGTCTGGACAGGGTGTCCACAATGCTTTGCCTTCGCGAGCTGTTAGCTAGCTAAAGACGCCAATTCAGGGGGTGTTGGAAAGATGTTGAGTCCTGGAGGACGCTGCTGAGCTGGCGCATCAATTAATTCTGGCAGCACCCTACATGGGGACCCCTTGTGATATGTGGCAATAAATATCCGTAGAGCTTAAATTGATGCGAGTTGGTGTTTCTGCTACTTGTAGCCAAGTGTAACAAGGGCGAAGGCGAGGCCGACCTCAGAGGGGCATTTGGCACTGGGGGAGAGGCAGCTCTGAAAGGGACCGAACCCACTTAGCTTCCACCCTGGGCTTGGACGCTTTGCGCGGGTTATCCCTCTGAGTGCTCCTAACAGCCAGTAAGGTAGGAATGAGGAATTGGAGAACTTGAGAAGCTCGCCAAAGGTCACACAGCTAGTTAAGTCACAGAGCAGAGGTCAAACCCAGGTCTGCCAGGCCCTCAAATCCCTGCCCGCAGTGCTTTGGCACGGGAATCACAGGACCCCAGGATGTCAGAGAGGCAGGTCCCAGAAATCACCTAGTCCAACCCCCACCATCAACTGAGATGAGGGGAGTGAAGCTCAGAGGAGACGCAGCAGGGGTCCGTGTGAACTCTGAGTCCAGGGCTGCTGACTGGTGCTCCTTCCAGGGATGCCTGGCCACTACCCCCTCCTCCCTACCTTGTAGCACAGAGGCCTGCCCCTGTCCTCCCACTGCTGGCACCTGGGCCCCTTTGGGCTGGCTGTCAGTGGGTTCTCAACCTGGCCCAACCGCCATGGTGCCGGGGGGCCTTTAACAAGTGTCTTGCTGTCACTGGACCACTCGCCTCGAGTCCCACATGTGCAAGAGGCACTGGGGGTAAGTCTCTGTGGCAAGGGGCACCTCCCCCACCCAGACTAGTTGGCAGCAAAGGCAGCCAGAGAGGGCCTGGGGGTGGGAGGGGGTTCCCTCATTAAAGCAGACAGTGCCTGCTGCCCCTCGGGATTGCCTGCTGATTGGTTCATAATTTTCTGGGCAAATGCAAGGCCATGTGTGAGATGACTCTGGGGAAATCAGGCCAAGGATTGGTTTGAGTTTGAAGCCACTGTCCCTAGGGTACCCCCTTCATCCCACCCCTCCCCGCCACCATCCCTCTTGTCCGTGTCTGAGCCTTCTTCAAATGTCTTTGCCTTTAAATGAAGGCTGGGGCTCTGAAGGGGTGCCTTATTCTGTATTTGCCATGCCAGACATGAAAACTGTGGGCAGACAACAGGAAGGACTCCCCAGGCACCCTTGGCTTCTTCAAGGCCCCTATGAACGTTGGGACCATCATGCGGGGCAAGCTCCCGC
This sequence comes from Tapirus indicus, assembly GCA_031878705.1. Taxonomy (NCBI): domain Eukaryota; kingdom Metazoa; phylum Chordata; class Mammalia; order Perissodactyla; family Tapiridae; genus Tapirus; species Tapirus indicus. The sequence continues at coordinate 63,694,214 of CM062918.1, read as the reverse complement.
TGAAGTTCAGACTGTGGGGAGAGATTAATCTGGCCATTTCCCTGGAGCCGGCCACGATCTGCACACCCTCCCCAGCATATCAACACACTACCCTCCTCTCCAACTCTCCTGTGCATCCACACCTTTGCTCTTGTTCTCAGTCGCCCTGCACCAACCCTTCCTTTTAAAGACTCAAGAGTCCTGTGTCTGGACGCCCGCCCTAGTCACCCGGGCTTCACGTCCCTCTCACCTCTGATTAAAAAATTTTTTATCCTGGTAAAATATACATAACATAAAATTTACCATTTTAACCATTTTTAAGTGTACAATTCAGTGGCATTAAGTACATTCACAACGTTGTGTAACCATCACTACAATCCATCTCCAGAACTTTTTCATCGTCCCAAATAGAAACTCTGTCCCCATTAAACAAGAACTCCCTATTCCCCTACCGCAGCCCCTGGCGACCACCGTTCCGCTTTCTGTCTGTGAGTTTGCCTAGTCTAGGTACCGCGTGTAAGTGGAATCACACAGTATTTGTCCTTTTGTGTCTTCTCTGATTTTTACTGCGCTGACAGTCCTCCTGGTTGGTTATTAGACTAAACATTATCTTATGTTATATTCTCACATGTGTGACTCCCTTCTTCCCTAGACTGAGAGCTCCTGAGGGCATCTTCCCCCCAACACAGCATGGCCCTGGGTACACGGCAGGATTCAGCCAGCTCTTACTCAACAGCCACGTGAACAACCGACTGACTGAGTGAACGACGGGAGGAGCGGGTGGGTTACTAGAGGCATGAACCAGGGAGGGGGGAATGAGGGAAGGAGCCGTACCTGAGGGCACCCGTTCTGGCTGACCCGGGGAACATCGAAGTTCATCACGGATGGGATAGGGAAGGAGAGCGGGGTGATGGGCAGCCCCAGGGATGCTGGGCCCTGGTTTACCTGATTGACCCTGGGGAGGCAAGGAGACAGGGGTCAGCACAGGAGTGCTGCGGGTGTCCAGCACACTTGGCTCTGTGCCCAAGCCTGGCAGCCAAGGGCTCCCGCGTGGACTCTGGATGGATGTGAGAGGAGAGTGCAGTGGCCCACCTAGTTCAGGCCTGGACTCCGGACAGGTGGTGGGCCCTGGTCCTCCTGATCGCTGGCCCAAGCCTTGGGAAAGCTCACCTTGGTCAGGAGATGGGCTGTAGCTCCCAGGTTCCCTTCTCCATGACTCACTGTGGCCTTGCCCACATCTGAAGGCCTCAGCTGCCCCCTCTTTAAAATGGGCCTGGCATCCCTGCCTCACCTTTGGAAGACTTGCCAGAATGACCCACTCCCAGGGTGGGAATCCCAGGTTAAGCTTGGGGGGCACGGAGGCTGCAGGGGCAGGATTCAGTGTGTGTGTGCGTGCATGCGCGTGTGCATGCATGCATGCGCTGTGCTCATAGGAGGGCTGGCAGTGAGTACATCAGTCATCTTCATTCCTCCAACAGGCAAGGAGGGTTCACAGGTCATGGGAACTCAACAGATGGTACAGATGAGTCAGGAGTCCTCTTGGGCTGCAGAGTCAGTGGAAGTGACAGAGGCAGACAGCTGACCCCAGGAGGTGGTGTTGTCACAGAGGGCACATGTTCACTGGGGGACTCACTGCACTGTGCAGCCTCCAGTGGCCAAACTAGCCTGAATCTCCTCCTCAGGACTCTGAATCCACCAAACCCAGAAAGAGGTCTGGGGAGGAAGAGGATGAGCCAAGGCTGGGGCCAGGGAGACCTCCGGGAGGGTAAGGGAGGGAACTCCGAGGCAGGACGAAAGGCCATGAAGTTCTGAGATGACCCTTAGGCTGCCTCCTTTGGGGACAACCATGGGTTAGGGCCTTGGCCCTGAACTAGAGCAGGAGTGGGGACTGTGGATGTGATGGGCGTGAGATGAGGAGGCAGGTTTGGAGGGGCTGAGGACCCCCTCCTCCTCCAAACACTGGCTCCCCTCCCAGCCTGCTCTCAGGAGAGGTCTGAGCTGCTCCTTTCCGGGGGCTGTGGGCAGCTTCCTGGGACTTCAGACCCAGTGGGGAGGTTTGAAGAGCCTTGAGGATGGGGAGATCTCTATGGCTTCTGGAATCATGGGTTGTGGTGGCAATGACAGCCTTTCCCCTCCTTGTCCTCTACCCTCCCCTCCCTCCTTGCCCACACCCACCTGGGCCCCACTCACTTAAAATCCTTGTAGTTGGGAACCACCCGGGCAATGACCACCATGGGGTTGGGGTTGTTGACTAAGGGCTCGTTGACTCCTCGCAGAAAGACCTGGGGAAGAGAGGAGGCAGGTGAACCCCGGGTGGCCTTGGGCCCTCCCAGGGACACGGCCAGCTCGCCTGTCCTCTTTCTCCCCAACAATGGGCTTGTCCCTGCCTCCATACCTCTGCACCTGCTCCTGCCTCACTTGGGTCTCTCTCTGCTCAAGGCTGCCCTGCTTCAGGCCCTGGGCTAGGCAGGGAAGGCAGAGGGAGAAGACAAGATTCTGTGCCCACACACCTCCACCGTCATCCCCAGCAGCTCCTGATCTGGCTCCTGGCCCTCACCCCTTACTCGCCAATGGGTTCCTATTTTCCCCTCAGTCCTCACCCCAACTGCCCCAGCTGCAATTCCTGTGGGTCCTTTTACTTCTCTGACCCCTTGCTGGCCTCTGCTTCTACTCCTGCCCCAAACCCATCCTCTTTCCCAGGCAATGTAATACCCAGTGGCAAAAACTTCTTAAAAATGAACTGGGTCATGTCATTCTCCTGCTTGAGGCCCCCCTCCCTGACCTCCCCGCCCTTGGAATGAATTCCATAATTCTCACCATGATAGCCAAGGCCTGCAGGTGTTGGCTCGTTGCCCCTTGGCCCACATCTCCTGCCAACCCCCAGTCCTCCTCTTTTTTGCTCCAGCCTCTTTATTCTCACCCCTCCAACATGCCCCACTTGTTTCTGCCTCAGGGTCTTTGCACATGCTGATCCCTCTGCCTAGACTTCCCAACCCCGTCCCATCCCCACCCCCACCAACTCAGTGGCTGGCTCCTTCTCTTCATTTAGTGCTTAAATGTCACCACCTCTGAGAGGCCTTCTCTGACCACTCTTTCTCTCAGCCCCTGGACTGCCTCTTCCATAGCATCATCATAGCTTGTGTTTAATCTAATTTCTTTCTCGTTTATTTTCTGTCCATTTGACTAGAACCATTTGTCCACAGGGGCATGGACCATGTCCATCTGTATTCCCAGCTTTTAGCAAAAAAACTGGTACAGAGTAGGAGTTCAATATATGTCTGTGGGATAAATGAGTGCTATATTCATGGAGAAGAAAAGAGGAGAACAGAGGAGGGAGAGGTTGACTGTGTTTATGAGAGAGACAGAGAGAGAGACAGAGAGCCATAGAGACCCAGGAGAGGAAGGGGGAGGAAACAGTCAGTGGCCCCAGGGAGGGGCGGGGTTGAGCTGGTCTTGGAGGAAGGATGGGATCCTAATTACATGGTGCTGATGGGAAGAAAAGCAGGAAGGGGAAGGGGCTCAGGACACAGCTGAGCGGCACACCATAGGCAACCCTCAGGATGGGAAGAGGCCCCTGCCAGGTCCACTCCAGCTGGGTCACTGTGCCACTGTGGCCAGTCCCTGCTCCACTCTGGGCCTCAGTTTCCCAACTTGTACACTGAGGGGTTGGACCATACTCTCCCTGGTCCTTCTAGCTCTGACCTTCACCGGGAGAAGACCTGGGAGTAGGGGCTTGTTCTGGATCCCTCGCCCTTTTCTCCTCCCCCCAGCACCCCCCCAAGTCCCTGTGCCAGGACACATCTCAGCCAGTCACCAGCTCACTCCACACAGATGTGAGCTGATAAGGGCTTAAAATAGTGCTTGGGGCCTTTCAGCTGTCGTGGGGCCTCTGGAGACTGAATTCCTTCACCAAAGTCAAAGGACTGGAGTCTCTGACAGTGGCATTTCAATCTTTGCATGGGGGTGGGGGTCTGGGCCTGAGGGATTTCACTGGAATGCTGTCAAACTCTATTGCTCACAGGGACTCCTACAGGTGTAAGGGCTGGGGGCGGGGGGGGGGCACCTGAGATGTGGGAGGGGGACTAATTTACAACTGTTCTGTGAACTGTCAGGTGTGAATGAGACAGCTGCCAAGCACACCTGCTCATGACAGCCCGGGAAGGAGCAGAGCAATTTCTTCTTCTGCTGTGCCATCAGGAGCAGGGGAGACATCTGTGCTGGGGCGGGGGTGTGGGAGGGCGCTGGATGGCAGAGGGGCCCAGACTGTATGGGGTGAGTCAGAGGGTTGGGGTGGGAGTGGGGCAGATCCACAGCGGTTGCCCTGCAGGCCAAGGTTTTGCCTGGGTCTTGGGGGTATGGCTTCTTCCCTGTGGGATGTGACTTGGGGACAGCAAGGCCAGGCTGTTGTCACTCTTCCTTGTTGTGTGTGTGTGTGTGAGAGAGAGAGAGAGAGTGAGCAAGGAAAGGGCATGATAGAAGAGAGTGGGGAGGTGGGAGCAGAGGGCACCTGCAGGTCTGACACCTTCTGGCATCCAAGGGGGGACTGTGGGGAAGCGGACATGTGGTCAAGAGCTCTGAGCTCCCATACCAGACTCCCTTTGGGGCTCAGTGTCCCCAGCTGTGAAATGGAACTAAAGAACACTTCTCATCCTGCCAGGTCACAGTGCTATGGGGCAAATCAGATCAGCCACACTGGGGAAGGGAAGCCCAGAGCTTGGGCCTCCCAGCTCTGCCCTGATCATACTCAGGCCATGGCTGAATTTGACTGTCACCCCTGGGCAGTTTGAAGGCTTGTGGAAAGGCAGAGGGGCCAGATCCCTGGACCACATCTTCCTGGAGCATCACCAGTCCTCCTGAGGCTGCTGAAAGGCCTAGGGTTAGAAGGTAATGGCAGGGGTTGGGGGTGGGGGCATGTGTGGAAGCTAGGCCCAAGCTGGGTCCGGCCCCTGGCCTGGCTACTGGAAGAGGTTCTATAAACAGATGCTGAATGAATGAATACCTAATTGGAAGACCAGCCAAACCTCTTCAGAAACAGAACTCAAGGAAGGGTGGGGAGGCCCTAAAATTCTCGCTTGGGGGATGTGGGCCCGAGGTCTGGGGTCACCACTCCAAGAGGGACAGAACAGGAGAGAAAACAGCCAGGGAATGTGGGCCAAGGTGGGGGCGATTCCTGCCCTCAAGAGATTCAGACAGACATAAGACTTTGGGAAGCTCCCATCCCTGCAGCACTCCCTATGTGGTGTGTGCCGAGCAGAGAAAGGGAGGGCAAGGTTAGGGTAAGGCCATGTGCCTGGAAAGTGCTGGAAAAGTTTAGGTAGGCCTCATCATCTTCATCTCCATCCACATCAGCCCTGCCTTCCCAGGGCTTGCTCTTCACAAACTGCTTTGACTATTCTTGAAAGGCCTGGCTGCTTTTTCTCTTCTAGATTTCTTCCCCAGACACCCCTGCTCCACACCATCAGGCCAGCCAGAGGTGGCCAAGGGCAGGGCCTGGGGCCCTCTCCAAGCTTGGCCCCTTCCCCCCGCCCCACCCCACCCCCAGGCCCCAGTCCCAGCACCTCCAGAGCTGTGTGGTTGCAACCGATGTAGCGGGGAATGAAGCTGCTCTTCCGAACAACTGTCGCATACAGTTGGGTCTTGGCGGTGGCTTCATCGGCTTTCCCAGACTGGATGGGCTGGGGACAGGGTGGAGGAAGAAGACACACAAGAAGGAGAGTGACTAAGGGGCAGACCTGGCCATAAATCCAGCCCTCTGCAGACAATCACTTGGCATTGCTCCACTGGGGCTCCGAGCTGATAATTAAAGCTCATGGTCCCTGCGAGCCCTTCCAAGGAGATCAATATAATAAATCTTCCCCTTTCTATTTGAATATTTCATCGCCCTCACAAGGACCGCTGCCTGCCTGCTCTCTTTGTAAAGATGTGATAACAAGGCCTGGGCTGTAAGTGGACAGAGAGCCAGAAGGCCTGACTGATGCTCCCTGAATTACAGCTGAAGTGCTGTCTCCCAGGTGAGTCACTAACCTCTCTGGGCCTTTGCTCCCCTGCCTGTCCCAGGTGCCTCGTCCTGAGGCTCTGGGCTTGGGGTTCTCCTCGGGGCCTAAGGCAGGTAAAGCCCCCTGTGGCCATGGTTGAGGAGTTACCTGGAAAGAAGGTCAGTGCCAGGGCCTGGGAAGGGAGGGAGGAGGGGAACTAACCCCAACTGAGCACCTACTGTGTGCCAGGCACCTTGCTAGGGGCTTTGTGCCCATCATTGCACGCGATCCTCCAAATGGCCATGCTAGGAGGTGTGTTGTCTTAATTTTGCTGATGAGGAATGCAGGCCTGGGGGGTTAAGCAGCTCTCTATGGGTACACAGCTAGCAAGCAGCAGACCTGGGATGGGAACCCAGACAATCTAACTTCACACTGTTTTTTACTCTAAACCACTACAGAGGTCCAAGTGCACACTGAAGGGGGGGAATGATGCTTCCGCTCATCTCTGCCCCAGGCCTGGCACACAGTAGGGGCTTAATAAGTACTTGAGCAGTGAGAGAGTAACTTCTCCTTTCCACTGATCATCACTGGGGAGAGGGGTGGGGAGGGGAGCTGGCCTGGGGGGTTCAGGCCATGGACTGAGGGGCCCTGGGGCTCCCCCTCCAGGCTCCAGACTCATGCCCAGCTGCTCACTAGATGGGTGCATTCCAGGGAACACTGTATCTCCCACATACCCCAACTCTCCTGAAACCTCTTCCTGCCACGGTAGCACGTGGAGGCATCACAGAAAGAACTGGCTTGGGAGATAGCGTGACCTGCGCTCACCCTCGACTCTGCTGCTCCCTTGCTCTGTGACACAGGATGAGAGGGCTCTGCTCTCTGAGTCCTCGTCCTGTGCCTGCCAACTACAGTTCACCTTGCAGATTACAGACCATGTATATAGTGTCTAGCCCAGGACCTGGAACGTAGGAGGTATGCTGTAAATACCATATTGCTTTGATTTTTAGATATACTCCCACTCTTTCAACCTGTATGAAATCAGAATACATATTTAGTTGGGGTATTCATTTAATGTGGTAGATGTTCTATGCTAATTGGGCTGTTTTTCAGAGATGAATTTGGAGAATTCCAAATTCTTATGGAAATCATTCCTGTCTACCTGCCAGGAGCTGAGTTTCCTGAGCCCCACTGGTCCTAGACTTGTCACAGTGCAGGTGGGCATGCGATGCCCTGGATGCTCTGAGGGAAGAGCTGAGGGCAGCAAGGTGCTTCCCACCTGCTCTCCCCCTACCTGTCCCAGGCCCATGTGGGCCCAGTGCCCAGGGCTCTGACTCACCTTCACCAGCTCAAAGTGGTAGGGGTGGAAGACACGCAGGTACTTGATGGGGAATTGGTAAGACAACAGCTCCTCTTTCTTTTTGTTGTCCACCACCTTGAGGACCACATCTGGAGAGAGAAAATGAGCACAGGGTCAGGACCGGGCTTATCTGACCCCTGTCGCTCCCAGTGAGGTGAGAGACATTGCCGAGAGTAGGGGAGCAGGCGCCACGCTGAGGAATCAACATGCGTGCACATGTACGGGACACACACATGCACACTTCACAAGCACTGTCTGAGTCCCTGCACGGGGCAAGGCTCCATGTCAGGTGCTGTTAGGACTCAAAGATGCAGTTCTCTCCTGTGGTCCAGAAACTCCCAGCCCAGAGATGGACACACACAGAACTGAGTCCAGCCCCATGGCAATTGACACACATGTGCACGCACAGAGACACACGCAAGTGGGAACGGTACCCCTTTCCAGGACTAAGCCTCCTTCCTTTGGTCACAAACACTCTAACTGGTTCCTCAGGCAGGAAGGGGAGGGATTATCTCCCACACGTTGCAGATGGGGAAACTGAGGCTCAGTAAGAAAAAGCGATCTGCTCAAGGAATATTTCAATGCAAAGATCAATAAAAGTCTACTCCGAGTAAATGAAAACTAATCTAAAGGCTAAGAACAATGCACCACTTAGAAAGCTCCCTCCAAAGAGACTATATTTTGTCACAAAAATGCATGAACTTTGGGATGAATTCTGAGGAGAACACCAATGACCTGGAAATAATCATGGCAGTCCTACTTAGTGAGTACCTACTGTGCGCCAGGCATGGGGAGGGGTGCTCCTGAGCCACTATTCCAACAAATCCCCACCACAATCCCTTAAGTAGAAATCACCATCTCTGTTTTTAAAATGGGGACACTGGAGTTCAGAGAGGTTATATAACTTGATCAGCATCACACAGCTGGTAAGTGGCCGATGGGAGAGGCTGGAGTTGGTGACCCTTGAGGCATCTTCCCACTCTGGAAGTCTATGATTTGAGGAGGAAGAGGAGATGGGGAAGGAGAAAAGGAAAAGAAGGATGGAGGAGGGAGGAAGAAGGAATGACGGAGATGAGGAGGGAAGGAGATAAAAGAGAGATCTAGAGAAGAATGGGAAAGGGAGGATCCGGGTTGGGTGTACCTGAGGGAGACTCTTGGGTAACCCCTTGCCCCCTGCCTCTCTTCTTGAGACAAGGACATTTCAGCACCAGAGACAGCCGCTGGCTCTGCAGGCTCAGCAGGCTGGGAGCCCAGGGCTGCTAGGTCACGTGGAGCTGGGTGGGTCATCTGGACGAGGGGGTGGAGGAGGAAGCTGAGGGCTTTGCTGATTACTCTTCCCCTTTTCCTCCTCCCCACAGCTACCCTGGATGCATAGAAAGGGAAAGACACTTGCCAAAATCCCTCAAGAGCTGGCCACATGGGATCCGTGCTCAAAGGAAAGAGGGGGAAATGGGCACCAAAAGGACTTGAGGCTGCCTTGAAGAAAGTAGAGTAAGGCAAGGGATTTTAAGTCAGCAGATCTGGGTTCTAGTGCCAACCCACCAACTTGCTCTGAGACTTTTAGCCAGGCACTTAGCCTCTCTGAGCTTCATGTTCCTGCTCTGCAAACTGTTAATACTTTAAAAAAGAAAGTCCCTCTCCTAATATTGTCATAGGAAGGGTAATGTTTTTCAAGCTATAAAATTCTAAGCAAATGCTCCTCACAGCTGTCACTCTTCCCCTCCTCATTAACCATCTGTAGTGCTCCATACACTCACCCAGCCCTGAGCAGACTGAAAAACCTCAGCTGGGGGGTTCCGGTGCTCCCAGCCAAAGCCAGAGCAGTAGCTACGAGACTGCAGCCCCTCATGGCCACTACCCACGGGCTCTGAGTCCCCAGATCCAGCTGGGATTTGCTGAGGCTGAACAAGGGGTGCGTGTCCTGCATTTCTCCCCCTACCCTAATCTCTGGAGCTCTGTGTGGGCAGCCAGCAGATGAACTGTAATTGGGGGGGATGGACAGCCATCCCTCCCTGGTCCTGTCTCCATGCTACAAACACGCTTCATCAATTTCTTCTCTGGGCACTGTGCCCCTCCGGCCTCCCACTGCTCCCTTTGTGTGGTCAACAAGCCATTTCTGCTGCCGTCTCCTGCTTTGGCCCTGACACAGGGTCTGCAACTCCCCTTTGCTTTTCATTAACACATCCTTGAACTACCTTCTGCCCTTCCCCCATCTCTTCGCCTGGCCCCATCTCCCCCACCCCCCACTGCAGACATCACCACAGCAACCAGTTCCAACCAGCACCCAGCTACTTCAATCTGCAAAGAGGGCCTGCCAATATTCCCCGCCTGCCCATGAGGCCTCCCCCCCACCCCCCGTCCCGTCCCTCCTGCAGTGAGTCCTGTTCCCCTCTCTGCTGCACAGATGGGCCCCACTGACTCATCACACCCTTTCCTGGAGTCACCCCAGATGCATAGAGCTCAGGGCAGGATCCCAGCCCAGGTCCACTTACCACACCCACACACGTGCACGCACACACACACACAAACTACACCCATGCATGCACACACACATGCAAGATGCACAGACATGCATGCCTACAGTCACAAGCACGCACTCACACACATGTTCACACATGCACATGAACCAGCATACCGACATTCACAAAGATGGACACACACATGCATTTGCATGAAATCCTAGATCAATTTTTCCTTCTCTTTCACATTTCCTCAAATCATCCCAACAGCCCACCCGTCCCTTTACAGGCAGGAAAAAAAATCGTCTGGCTTGACCCAGAACTAGCTTCTTCCCCTTTCATTGATGTTCCTCCTCGTCCTTTTCCTCTCTCCTCTTCCACCGTCTTTAGCAGCTGGCTTTCTGCTCTTTGAGAGGCGGACAAGGAGTTCCGTGAGTCCCTGGTGAGATTTCAAGGGGAGAAGTAAAGCCTGTCCTCTGAGGGAAGGACCACCTGTAAGATGGGAGCCTGAGCTGCTTCTGACTAGAGAAGACCAGAGACATGGTGGGCACCTGTGGGTCTGTGCTGACAGTGCTCTGTGCCAGCGCCCACAGCAGCCATGACATCAGTCAGTTGCTACTCCTGTGTGCCCAGCCTGAGCTCTGGCCCGAGAGTGGAAATCAGGCCCCCAGTGTGCAAAACACAAATGTGCACCCGTATGCGTGCACACCGGTACCTTAAGTTGCCTGCAGTGTTGGAATTTGCCGAAACACGGGGACTGGAAAGGCTTCTGAGGGGGGAGGAGCGAGAACTATCAGGCAGTTTCTACGAGAGTGGACCCCAACCCTCAGAAGCACAGACACAACTGTCTGACAGTGGGCAGTGCTGGGGGAGCACAGGGCAGGATAAAGAGCCATTCTAGGGAAGCAGCTAGAACACTGGAGCTACAGTGAGAGCGTGCAGTGCTGACCCTAGGTCCTCCGCTTACTGATTCCTTGAGCCTGAGCCAGTTACGTAAGTTCCCTGAACCTCAGTGTTCTCATCAGAGCAGCATTGCTCCTCCTGGGCGGCGGGGCAGGGGTGGGAGGGTGGGTGTGGCTCCGATGAGCGAGGCACGGGGACGTGCAGGAAGCTGTCTTGTGCCGTTTCCGTGGGAGATGGCGGTAATAACAGCCATGGAAATAATAACAACAGTCATAAAAAAGATAAGCTTTCATTGTCTGAAAAATTCATTTGTGTGGAACAACTCATTTTTTGAGCAGACTAGGGAGATGAGGCGTGACAGTATTATGATTTTTTTTTTCTTTAAAGTGCTTTTAACTGAGCCCAAGGAGGCGTTCAGGTGGCTTCCAGCTGAGTTGAGAGGGAGCCTGCCCCTGCCTCACACCCGCTCCTGTGCACGCCAGCCCCACCCTGTCCCCCCCTCACCTTCTCGCCCTGCGTCCTCGGCTTGGATCTCCACTTTGACCGTGTCGCCCCAGATGGGGGCTTTGGTGGGCTCCGAGGTCACAGATGTGACTGCCTTGGAGTTCTGGTTCTTTGCTTCCTCTGACGTGGTTTTCCTGGGGAGGGGAAGGCAGGCTGAGTCCAACAGAGGGTGTCTTGCCTGCTGCTCACCCCTCCCAGACTCCACTGTCTATAAATCTGAGCAGAGGGTAGACAGAGCACAAAGAGCTCCCTCCCAGGGAGAGACACTCATGTCATCCCAGGCCCAGCGGACGCCAGGCCTCTCTCCTCGGCTGCCCTGCCTGCCCGGGTGACCACACTGTCTCGCTGGCCACTGCTGAGGCCTTCACGTGGACTCAGGCACCAGAGGCTGAGGGTTGGGGTGGGAGAGGGGTAGACGCCTGGCCTGTCTGACCTCCTGCCTCCTGCCAGGGCAGAGCTCCCCAGCAGGCGCCTGTGTGCAGACTCCTCGTCCTGACCCTCTTCTCTAGGTTCTATTCGGTGGGAGAAGCCTCTGGGCAAGGCGGCTGTGTGGTGCACCCCTGGTTGGCTTCCTCTTTGACCTTCATTTTCTGAAGCTTCTGGCCCAGATTCCCAAGGCTCAGCCCAGCTGCCCCAGCTCTGAACACTCTCAGCGGAGCACACACACGCTGCTGGCTTCTGTTGCAGCCACTGTGTGCAGGGCCCTGGGGTGGGCACCTGGCTTGGCGTGTGGGGCAGGGCAGGGGCTGAGGAGGGGTTTCTGGCCCTCCAGCACTCACAGGTCATGCGGGGGTAGGCAGTCCAAGGTGAAGCGGGAGCTTGGGCCCTCTGCATCCCACAGGTCTCTGAGATAAGTGTCCCCGAGATCCTGAGCGATCAAACAGCTCAGTGAGCGAGTTCATACTTCTGTGGAGGAGGTTATCGTGTCGGGCTGTAAAGGGTGCTGCTCCATTAACTGCAGCAATCATGGGTGAGCTGCAGCAGGGGGAGCCACACCCCCTACTCGGGAGGGGCAGGCATCTGTGCAAACAGTACCCTAGGGTGGGAAGCAGAGACAGAGCACTGGCTAGCCTTGGCCCCAGCCCCAGAGGCCTCCAAAGGGAATGTGGAGCAGGCAACTTGGCCCAGAAGCTCGGCCAATCTGCCCCATGTATTAGCAACACCAGCCTGTGGTCCTTCCCAGCCAATTGGTTCCTCTCCTCCAGGAAGCCCTCTGGGACCCCCAGCCCTCACTGCTCCCTTAGTCCTCTGGACTTGAGTGACACAGTGGCCTGGCTCCTTGCTGCACACTTGTCGCAGCCCTATTCCTGTGGATAACCGTTCTTGTGGGAGTCTTGTCTCCAAGCTCCAGGGGTCAACTGAGGACTCCCCCACTGCTTCGACTGAGAGGCAGTGTGGCATGGTGATGACAACAGGGTCCCTAGAGTCAGACCACCTGGGTTCCAAATCCCAGCTCTACACCTCACTAGCTGTGTGACTTTGGGCAAAGTCTGTCACCTTGCTGTGCCTTACTTCCTTTGTCTGTGAAATGGGGGTAAAAACGCAGGGTTGTAGTGGGCATGAAGTGAGTTAATATGTGTCAAGTATCTGACACATTGTTAAGCACCATGAAAGGGTTCATCATCATCATCATCATTTTAACTGCCCCCAGCTGTGTCTCCCCGTCATGACCCCAACTCTGGGTCTACAGCTGGGGGTCTCTGGCTGCTGTGACCAAGGTGTGCAGACCTGGAGGGAGCTTCAGAGCCATACAGAACCAGGTTTTGAGCCCGCAGTCTTCTCGTCGCCAGGTCACCTCCCCTATCTGAGCCTCAGTTGCCTCCTCCCTCCGAGGGTGTTTGTGAGGACTAGAAAGAAAGCATGTAAAGCTCCTGGCACACAGAAGGCCCCAGTTCACGTCATTCCCTTATTTGCGACACAAAACAGCCTGGGTGTTTCTCAAAGGGACCTGACCCAGGGCAGCGTGAGGGGGAGAAAGGGAAGTGCTGAGGGCGGGCTGGGACGACAAGGGACGTGTCTCCCAGACTCAGTGCCCCTCCACGCACATCACCTCCCCACGCCTGCAAAGGGGGCCTCTGGCCCAGGGGTGCCCGGGCATCTGCCAGGCTGGAGCTAAGAAGCCATCAAGGCCGGCGGGGCGGTCGAGCTCAACCTGCCCTCCCCGCCTGGGGTCCCTTCCTCTGGGCTCTATGACCCCTGCTGGCCACGGGGTACAGTCTGCGCCCCTGCTTCTGCCACTCTGGGCCCTGGTTCTCCCTCCTGACAGCTGCCCGCACAGTCAGAGGCCTCAGAGCTCGCAGCAGACGCCTCTCACCAGCTATCATTCCACCTGCTCTGTCCACCCCCCACGCTGTGTCAGCCTCCACTCCTCCGTGAACTGTGCTCTACGAAGGACAAGGATGGAGGATGACAGAGAGCAGCAGAAAGGTGGAAGCGCTAGGGGAGGCAGTGTTCCAGGGAAGTGCATAAGGAGGAAGTCAGTCCCTCTACCCCCAAACATGGAACCTGCGCTTGCACAGGCACATGGTATTTTGTGTCCCTGGGGGCTTCCCAGTGCATGGAGAAGACAGACCCAGGGGTGAGGGATGGACTTAAGTCACAAGCAGTGCAATGACAGAATTCAGGTTGGAACCCGTGACCTGCACTTGTCAGCCTGTCTTCCACCCTCCTGATATCTTCAGCCTCTTGTCCCCTCCCCTTCTCTACATAAGCTCCTGGATGTCTGGCAGGAGGAATTCCAGGTGGAAAGAGATGGGAAAGGCCATGGGCAAGCCAAGGGAGCCTACCACCGGTGCTGACTTCACCCAGGGGCAGAAAGAGTTAAGCAAGCATCTCTCCTCCCTTCCCTCCAACACACACCAAAGAGGTCAGTCTGGGCTAGGTGAGTGGAGAGGAAGTAACGAGGGAGGGGTGAGGCCCCAGGGGAAGGAGGGAGGCTTTTAGCAGGTGGAGGGAGGCTGTCAGGGTAATGGCTTTTCCTGGCACAGCTGACTCCTCGGGGCCTTGATGCTATTCTGGAAACTGGAGAGCTAGTGTGGCCTCTGATTCCTCACAGAATTGGAGAAGGGGACCAGCTCACTCCCTGCTCCCAGTTCCCATTTGGTGCCCCCAGCTGGGCAGATGGGAGGCTGAGTTCTAGAACCCCCAGGCCTGATGGAGCTCAGGTCTCCCAGTGCAGTCTCAGAGCCCAGGGGCAAGACTGAGCTCCCTCCCTGTTCCTAAAGCCCTGGCCTGGCTCTGGCTGTCAGGGCCCGGGAGAGCTTCCGGGTGCTGCCTGCTGTCCTGGGACTCAATTTAACCCAGCCATGTCGGGGGCAGGCGGGGGCAGCCACACCAGGATGACACTGGGGTTGGGTTCAGAGGCCCAGTACAGCAGTCCTGGGTCCCAAGCTGCGGGGAAATGTAAACCCCCTCAACTTGGCCCATCCCCCAGGGTGCTGGGGGGGTCTGTGTGTGTTTGACAAAATCCAGCCAGGTGGCCCTGGGGCTCCCACCCCACCAGGGCGTGGGGGTCAGGCCCAAGCACAGCTGTGAGTGGGAGGGAAGAAGGACTTTGCTTTCCTTCTGAGGTCATAACTAAGGGAAATGAGTGGTCTGGTTCCCAGGGGCCACAGCTGTGAGGGAGGTGAGCAGTGAAAAGCTAAGGGCATTGATGGAGAGAGCACAAGCTCCTGAACCACTCCCCCGCCAACCTGTGCTCTGAATGCCCTCTAGGGCACATCCTTCAGGGGTGGAGCCTGTGTGCCGTGTCCCTGCCTTCAGAAAGTCTCCCCTGAACAGCTTCTCTCCTTTGATGCTCTTCCATCAGCACAAGCATGTGCGCACATGCACGTGCACGTACACATACACACACACACACACACACACACACAGGCTGCCCCAGAGAGTTTTGTGTGCCACACTGTACCCAATCTCCGTACTTATCCTCCAGCCTGCCAGCCCTTAAGCTGCCTCTGAGGTCTCTAACCTGCCCTGCCTGTCCTCTTGGTTTCCCATACTCCTCAAGGCATCAGAGCATGAACAACTGTCAAGGTCTGGCCTCCTCTGGGGCAGGGCTTTGGAAGGCCAGGATGCAGGCCACCCAGCTTGTCCTGAGTGCCAATCCCAGGGCAGCCACCAGGAGATAAGGGGAAAGGGGAGGACCCCAATTCGGGTCTGTTCTGGCTGCTGGAGTCCTGGCTGGGCAGGCCCCTGAATCCTGAACAACCGGAAGGATGCTCCCAGAAGCCCCTAGGGAAGGAGGTGGTTGGGCAGACTGAGAAGGATGGATGATGGGCAGAACTTGTAGGTTGATGGGTGGTGGAACAAGAGGTCTTGTGACCTTTTGACCTGGTCCACCACAGCCCTGTTGCTCGCTCACCTGGGAAACAGGTTCAGATTAAGATTCCTCCAGGCCAGATGCCAGGTGTGTCACGATTGAGCCTCATTCCATCCTGAGAAGGCAGGGCAATTTCCCTCTACCTGTACCCTCCATGCTGGCCTCTGAGCCGGGAGGCCAGCCTCCCTCATCCTCCGGAAGGCCAAGAGGCAGCCAGACTCCCAGACCATAGGCCTACCTCCATCCCTGGAAGGCACAAAAAAACCCAGTGGCCACTCCTTGACCCAGGAGGCCAGCCTTATGCCATAGGGACAGGATGGGAGAGTTGGCCTCGGCAGAGATGGTCACCTAAGTGGGGTGGTCAAAGGCTGGATTCTCGTGTTTCTGCCCCTGCCTGGGCTGGGCTGGGAAGGGAAGGTTTCCCGGAGGAGGCAGAGCTTGAGTAGATGGAGAGGAGGGCCTTCCCAATTGGAGAACAGAGCCTGAGGCTCAGAGGGGCTGTGAGCTGGCTCATGGGCAGGTCCAGGGAGGGGCTGGCTGGCTGATCCAGGGTCAATGGGTTGGGATAGTCAGAGAGGAGAGCGAGGCTTGTGGTCCTCTCTGACCTTGTTCTCTCTCCAGTCCCCTTCTCTCCATTTGTAGCATCATCTGAGGCCAGACAAGTAAGAGAGAAGACCCCTGGCCCTCACACCTCTGGCCTTGGCCGAGCTCTCCTGGGATTGCTGGGCAAGAAGATGTGGCCAGGTGCTCCTCAAAGGAGGAGATGAGATGGAGGCAGGAAGTGTCTGGTCTGCAGCTCCCTTCTCTCCCCTCTCCCACTTCACCAGACAACAGCCCCTCAACAAGGCCCCCAGCTCCATGCTTGCCCCCTCCCCCAGCCCCCAGGGCAGCTGGTCCTTGTGGGTTTTGAGCTCTTGGGAGGCTGCCACTTAAGGCATGAGCAGGGCTGTTACTCTCAGCAAAGTGATGGGCTCTCATCCTGGGTTTCATTTATTAATTGGACTCTAATGAACCATCGCTAATTGCCGATGGTGCTACACCACTACAGGTGGGCCTCAATTTAAAGAATAACTGACTCTGGACCAAGGGGGATACAAACTGGAAGCCAGCCAACTCCCCATCCACGTGGGCGTGGCTCCTTCCCCTGCACTTTCCTGCAGGAGTGGGGACTGCCCTGGAAATAAGAAATAGCACATTTCCAAGGAACTCTGAGGTGAGCACTTTGGCAAAGTGGTGACAGACTCTTGAAAAACCATGTGGAGACAGAGGCAGCCCCTCCTCTCTGGCTCTGCTAGGTCAGCCCCGGACCCAGGCTGATGGGACCCAGCTCCTCAGCACTGCTCTGGAAGCAGCTCTTGGGCTGGGAGGAGGGTTCAGATCCCCTCTCCCCAAAAGGAGAGGGGAGGACTCTCGGACACATATAGAGGATGTGCAGCCATGGGGAAGTCCCTGGCCCTCGGGAGAAGAGGACAGTCAGCGAACCTGGATGCAGAGATTGAGTCTGAGTGGGCTGACGGTTCAGGAGCGGAAGACAGTGAGGAGAGGACCAGAGATCCCAGCTGAGCAGAGGGGTTTGGTTTGCATGTAAAAACTGGCTTATTTCACACAACAATCTGGATTCCTGGCTTCTCTTGAAAAATTGAGAGCACTGACAACCCAAGCCTGCATTCCTCCATGGCAGAAACCAGGGGGAGGTGGCTGGGGCTGTTCCTCTAAATGAGCCACGTGCTCTCAAGTTTGGCACAGTTGCTTCTACTCTCTATTGCATCACACCCCCCGGCCGTCGTCAGCATCTATGAAATTGGCTTAGGCCCTGAGGGCATTGACTTTGCCATCCCTGGGGCCATTCCTTCTGATGGAAGCTCACGTTGTGTGTGGAGGGACGGGAGATGACAGAAATGGGGAGAGCATAGGGCAGGAGGAGCTGAATTGGAACCCAAGTCCCAGCTCCCTGACCACTTCCCTATTTTTGATAGACGCTAGACAGTGTGGCGTCTGACTCTGAAGCCCGTGGGGGCCAGGCAAGGGCGGAGGGAAGCCAGACAAAGCCTGGAAGAGGGACCAAGCCTCCTGGCTGCTCATGATGTCCGAGGAGGGAGGAGGAGCCCTGTCAGCAGCCTTGCCCATGCTCAGAAATAAGCAGGCCCGACAGCCTGTGCATAACGCAATGAGGACACCAGGAAGGCCCCCACTGGCCTCCTCACTGCCTGAAATCTCCCCATTAACACTTGCTTCTCTTGGTGAGCATTGCCCTCTTGTGCTGCTCCTCCAGGATTCCCGCACCCCTGGGGGAGAGCTCACACTTTTTGGGTCTGAATAAGTGTTTCAGGCATGAGAAGACCTCAGGGGCCTTGGGCGACAGTGATGGGGGAACATCTGGAAAGAATCCTTGTGGCCTCAGTCTGGCTGGGAATCTCAGGCCAACCCTCCTTTAACCAGTGACGCCAGCTGTGTTTACAGCTCTGGGATACAGGGACGTTCTCACTGAACAAAAATTCTGAGGCTCTGAGCCTCAAGGGACTGACATGATTTGGAGCAGGTGTGGGTAGGTCGGGCCACGCCCTAGGCTGGGGGCCTGCAGAGGAGATAAGACCCCAGATTCCCAAGCCCTACCCAGGGCCTTCTCCCTCTTTGTGCCTTTTCCCGTAGGCATCCTGCAGGGAGGAAAGGAGCCTTGGCCTCTGCCAGGCGGGGACAGTCATCATCTGCTCCACCCGCCCTGGCCAGCCATGAACCTCAGACAAGCCCCTTCCCTGGCCCGGACTCTGGCCTCCGTGGCTATCACAGCCCTCCCAGTGCTGCTGTTTTAGAGCCGGAGTGCATGGGAACCGAGCTCCGAGAGAGCTCAGCACAGGACATCGGCAGTGGGGCTGCTCTATTCCTGGTACTGTCCCATGATCACTGTCACTGCCACTGTGAGTATTATTGTTATTTTTGCTGAGCCCAACCCTCTGGCTGCTGAGACAAGCCTAGAGGTCACCTGTGAGTCATGCAGGGCCTCCACCCACTCCGCCCAAATCCCTGCCCTCTGGGGCCCTTGGCCAAGCTGCGTTGCCGGACAGGGGAGGTGTCAGCAGTCCAGATCCCTGGAGGGGTCTTCAGACTGGTCCCTGGGTCTTCCCTGGAAGTCTGGCTTAGGACCTCGATGCCAACAGTCCCCTTTCAAGAGGGGCAACTGCTGCATAAAGATCAAGGGAGGGATGAGTGGAAAGAACTTCTGGGTTTTGGAATCCTGGATCCTGGCTTGAGGACTTGTTCTGCATGCTAGTTCTGTGAGTCTGGACAAGCCACAGACTTGCTCTGAGCCTCAGTGACCTCATGTGTGAAATGGGGACGATATTTTACCTAGCTCACAGGCCAAGTGATGATTAAATTACGTGAGGCATGCACACGTGTGCACGTACACACACACACTCCTAGCTCATTTGCCAGGTATGTGGTAGGCATTTGATAAACATAACCTTCTTTAATATTCCTCTCTTACCAGGACCTTACACAATTGTCTTACTTTCAATACCTTCTTCGGTCAGTCACCAGGGTCAGGGGTCAGTCTGTGGCCAGGGTCAGGCCTTGGTATGTGACTAGGGCTCAGTCTATGAGCAGGGTTGGGGCTCAGTGTGGGACCAGGGTCAGCACTCTCAGGCTTGTCCAAGAAAACCAAAGGTCCTCTGAGCATGGCTTTCTGGCCCTGATCTGTGCCCTGCCCCGCCCACCCCGGCCTGGGCCAAGCCAGCCCCATGTGCACAGAGGAAGCAGCCCTCCCCCTCCCAGTACTGGCTCTGTCCCTGCTCACTAGCTCCGGGCAGCAGGCAGTCAGAGAAGCAGCTGCCAACTGGTAGCCCAGCCATCCAGCCTTTGGCCAAAGGTTGGAACCCCACAGGCCATCTCCTGGCTGGCCCTTCCCCACACCCTGCCTGCTGGGCCACCCCCCACCTGTCAGGGCCACTGCTTCCTGGTCCCTGCTGTGCTCTGACTGGCAGGTCTCTCTGTGCCAGGCTGAGAGGCAGGCTCAGGCCCCAGGGCCTTGAGCCAGACCCAGACCAGTCAGGGGAGACCCTGGGCCTGGACACTGGCCCAGCAGACCTGGGTGTGGAATCTGTCTTGGGCCATACAGCTGGGGCTCTTGTAGCCTGTAAAGAACTGAGAGTGTTTCCTGGGCTAGAGCACAAACCATCCCAGCAAGCCTGGAACAGCATGGAGGCCAAACCCTACATCCTGGCCATGGGAAGACCAAGACTCAGAGAGGGGCAGGGACTGGCCTGAGGTTACACAGGGAGTCAGGGACAGTGGGCCAGACTCTGGGGTTTCCTGATCCCCTTCTGGCTTCTCCCCATGGCCCTGTGGCTTTCTTCTGACAGGTCTCAAGCGCCCACCATGAGCACTGCTAAGGATAACCCTCACCCCCATGTCATGCCTTAGACCTGTCGGCATCTCCCACTGTCCGGCTGCACCATCTCTACAGCCTTTGAGGCAGGTTCCCAGGTGAGGTATTCAGGCATCGAGAGGTGATGGAACTTTCCCAAAGTCACACAGCAAGCCAGAAACAGGGCCAGATTCATTCATTCATCTGTTTATTCATTCATTCAACAACTATTGACAGCTTCCTATGTTCCAGATATTGCATTGAATAGTAGGGATAGAATGGTGAGCAAAACGGAGCTGGTGGTTGCTCACGGAACTAGTGGGCACAATGGGGGAGGCACTGACGAAGAATGAGCCAGTGAGCACAGAGAACATGTGAGACTGCGGCTGCAACACGGGAGGACACAGTCCCACGGAGGCATGCAAGGTGGAGGATTTGGCCTGGTCTGGGAGGTCAGAGAGGGCTTCCTTGAGGAGGTGATGACTGAGCTGAGATCCAAAGAGGGGAGGAGAAGGGAGAAGAGTTCTCAGGGAGGGAGTGTGCAAAGGTGTGGGGTGGGAGGGAAAAGGGTCTGCTCAGAGAACTGAGAGATGTCCAGGATGGCCGGAGCAAAGAGAGGGAGGTGGGGGGTCATGTTGCTGGGGAGCGGGAGGGGCCGGCAAAGACCCAACCGTGCTGGGCCTGGAATCCTCTTTACCCCGGGAGCAATGAGAAGCCATTGGAGGGTTCAAAGAATGGGTTCCTTTGGTACGATGGTACCACGGTATCAAATGGTAACCTGCCTTTGAAGGGGGTCTGAAGAGGGGCGAGATTAGATGTACCAAGAGCAGAACAGTGCAGTAGCCTAAGGTGGTGGAGCTGACGGAGAGAAGCCGCCAAATTCAAGACAGGAGAGAAATGGACACAATTTAGTGATGGATTGGGGTGGGGAGGGAGGGAAGGGTGTGATTACTGATGCTGGGATGGGGATGAGATCACGTGGAGAGAGAGTACAGAGAAAGAAGAGCCACCTAGGCTCAAAACCTGGGACAGGCCAACATTTAATGCCAGGTAGAAGAGATAAAGAGGTGCACAGAGAGGAAAATAAGAGGGTGGGGCATCTTGGAAGCCAAGAAAAGAAAGGGCATAAGTGGTCTCCTGAGGGGCTAATGCCACTGAGAGATCAGGGAAGATGAGATGCCCACTGGACGTAGGACCAGGCATGGCAGTCACTGGTGACTGTAGAGAAAGCTATTTCAGTGGAGAAGTGGGGTCAGATTAGAAGCAGGTCAATGGTTCAGATGGAAAGAGACAGAATCACAAGAGGAGCCAAGAGGACTTGCTGGTCTGGGATAGCCACCACTGGAGAGCATGTCCTATCACTAAATTGGCTCAAGGCTGGAGACTGCACAGGGGTGAAGTGGCCACGCCCCAAACTAGGGAGTCCCTGTCTTTGGATCTGAACCCTCTTCAGCTCCCCACTAGTGGCTTGAATGAGGTGAATGGCTTTGGAGTGCTCTCAGGCCCGTGCTTCACCCCCACCCCAGCCCCCACCACATGGGCCTGCCTGCTGGGGATGCAGCACACCCAGAGAGGAGGGTGGAACGAGGCAGAAACAGGAATCCCCAGGATCCCACCCCCAATCTGAGGCGAGACACGTGGGATGGCAGAGAGCAGGAAACTGAGCCAGGAGACCAAGCTGAGGGCACCAGAAAACATGGACAACAAAAAGATGAGAAAAATGTTTTGAAAGAATATGAAGTTATACATATATATTTAATATATACTTAATATTACTTAACATATATTAAATACATATAATGTATATATTTTAAGCATTGAAATATTCATCATGAGGAAAATGAAAACGAGTGGACTTGCTTATGCCTATTGTACGCTTTGTTACCGTGTACTGTATTTGGAATCACACACACGGGGGCCATCCTACTCTTGCCAGGGTTTAGGGCTTCTGAGGGTCTTGGTCCTCCCTCTAGGGTTCCTGCCTGGGGCTGGGGGATCGCACTGAAGGCCGCTTTCAGGTCCTGACAGCTGGGCCTTCATTCTCAGAAGCCCGCCCTTCTCCTCTCATTTGCATCTCATTAGCACCCTTGCGTGCTGGTGGCAGCTCCGCCTGGAGCCCTGGAACGCAGGCTGCAGGCTGGCCCAGGCTCGGCTCCCTGCCCCCTCCCCGGGTGGAGATGGGTGCAGCGATGCGCTCCCGGGCAACCACCCGCCAACACCCCTCACCCCAGGCTCGGCCTGCTTGGCTCCCACTGCGCGTCCCCATGGCAACCGGGTGATGGCGCAGGTCGCGGTGCCTGCCGAGGAGCAAGGCGGCCGCCCAGCTCCCCGCCCCGCCGCCCGGGCTGGATTGGTGATAGGCAGGGCCTCAATCTCCAGAGATGATCGGCGATAATTGGTTTATGGAAATAGCTGAGGGGAGAAGGCGAGCTCCCTGCCAAGCCTGCTTTCTGCCACCTGTCCTTCCTCACCACGGAAATGGAGTTGGGGGAGGGGAGGCCCGAGGAGTCCGGAAGAGTGGAAATGGGGCTTTTGAGACAAGCAAGTGTTTCACCTGTTGGTCTCCAGCACACTGTCTATCTGCCTTTCACTGTGTGGGGGTGAGGGGGTTGTTGTCATAGTGACCTGGTGTTGGCCTCAGTCACTCCTTGACCTCTAAGTCTGTGCTCAGGCCTACTATGGATGCATTGATGGGGAAATGGAGGAGACCTGGGATCTGCCCTCTGGAGCCCCAGTTTGGGGGACAGAGGAGCAGCACATAACTTTATTTACATAAACTATGTCAGACCGCTGTGGCCACTGCTCTGGGGCTCCAGAAGAGACAGCTCAACTCTGGTGGCTGCCTCGAGGAGGAGGTGTTATGAGCAAGGCTTTGAAGGTGGGATTTCAGCAGGTGTTGGGGAGAAGGCTGGGGCAGGAACTCCCCAAAAGGAAATGTGGGCAAAAGCCTGTGGGTGGGCACTGAATGATGCTGGTGTTGGCGGAGGAGGGGTGGTGTAGGGTACCTTGGGGGAGGCCCTGGCGGCTCCCAGTGTTACTCCCAAGCTAAGGGATGACAAGCCTGTGGGAGGGGGTTACTGCACAGTGCTTTATAATCAAGACTGAGCGATGTCCAACATCCATATAGAAGCTGCTGGCTGCCCTTGATGCCCTTCCAGGAGAAGAGAGGCCCATGAGGTGGGCAGTGGACATGGCATGGCCAGCTTTGCGTGGATACCAGGCTATGAGAAGTGTGTACCCTCACTGCAGCTGGCTGGAGGGGTTGGGGGGGGCGCGTGCTTTAAAGGACCAGAACTAGGGGAGCCCCCACAAAGACTGGAGAAGTGGTGGGGGCCTAGGAGGAGGATGGTCATGAGGACCCCACCCCAGGATTGGGCGTGGTGGGATGGGGCACCCAGAGGCTGGGCGAGGCAGGCCTCAGGTCTTCTCCTTCCTTTGACCACCGCTTCCCACTAAGCCCAGCCCAGGCCTCTGCATCCAGGGGCCCTGCCCCCTGAGGCCAAGTTGTGGCCAAGCCCTGCCCAGCTGGCTGTGGGATCAAGGAGTGGCTCTTCCTTCCTTGGTGAGCAGCTTCCCACGAAGCAGGGAAGATGCCAGGCCTCACATTTGCAAAGCCCACAGCCCCAGTGTGATTCACACTTGGCTTTCCCCTCTGGGTATCACAGTCCCAGTCCTGAACCTTTGGGTGCTGATATTCTAAATATCCATACCCTGGTTTCTGCTCACAGCCCCACACCATCCCCTGCCCCCACTCTCAGCCGGCTACTTACACTACTACATAGGGCCAAGGCTCAGAGCCATCCTCGCAGGTGGGTAGGTTGGTGGCCCCATGGAGAGTGACCATGATGGTCTCCTTATTAGAGGGAGACAGGTGGCTGATGACAGATTCCACACTCTGGGAGGTGTCCAGGGGGTCCTCTGGGCTCTCAACAACCTGTGGACAGAGCCAGGGCTGAGTGGCCTCTTCCGGTCTGGTCACCTCCCTTTACTGTACCCCTATAACTCTAGCCCCTCACAGCTCCCCTCCAAGTGGCTGTTTCCCTCTGTCATCCCCCCACCCAGGCTGGAACTACAGGGGCAGTCACCTTGGACCCCATCTTCTCCTTCTCTGTCCCACACTCCACATCTCCCTCTGGCACTCATGCCTCTCCCCCAGGCCTGGATCCATCCCCTCCGACAGTTGAGACAGGCCACCTGACCTTTCAAGTCCAGTCCCACCTCTAAGCCTTTGCTTTTCCAGGTACCCTTACCTGTGATTCCTAAGTCCCACCCGCTTCTGAGGTCCTAGCAGTTGGCCTTCTTCAGTCTCTCCTGTAAGCCCACCCCAGTCCACCTGTCACCTCAGGTCCTTCCTGTGCACAGCACCTTACAGTTTACAAAGCTTATCCACATCCATGGAGTCACCCAACGCATTAGTGGAGATGAATGAACGTGTCTGTCCCAGATGCCTCATCCATCTTCTACCCAGAAAACCCTGCAGACCAGGAAGGAGAGGTGCCTACCTGCGCATGGTTCTAGATACTTTCACCGTAAGCATCTTTGCCCCATGCATCTTGGTAGCAAACACTTTCACCTTGTAACTAACTCGCTGTAAGGCAATTGTGCCATAAAAGACAAAACAACTGGTTGACAGTTTGGTTTCATTTCCCCATGATGCAGTACTCCCATTTTTATATTATACAAATCTTAGTTCCACATTTTCCCATAGAACTTTGGAACATCTATCGATGAACATGTGACAATATGCCAAGAACAAGAGTGTAGAAGGCTTTTCACAGTGCAGTACAGAGCTCAGTTACAAACATGCATCCTAGTGTTTGGAAACCAATCACTCTCTCAACGAAGGAAGAAATTTTAGTGAGAAAGAAAAAGTGCGATGGATGCTCAACAAGGAGACGAATCAACAAGCAAAAAAATAAAAGCATAATTCTGTGAACGAAAGACTCCGAAGACAAATGGTTAGGGACAACTCACGAAATAAAATGTTATTTGTGCAGTATTGCCATGAATCTACACACATTTTAAATGTATTCAAATATTTTGTTCTTCTCAATAAAGTCTTTTTAATTTTTTATTCATTCTTCATGTCCCTCTTTCGTTTTTCGTTATTTTTATCTTTTACAGCATAATTGCCTTATAGCCAATTAGTTATGTGGTGAAAACGTTTGAGGTAAAGATGCTTACGGCGAAAGTACGGGACACGCCTGCACATGGGCCCCCAAGAGCTTGTGGATTCCCGGCCCAAAGGACCACAGTGGTGAGAGCTGCTGAGAGGAGACAGAAGCTGCAGCTGGGGCAGTCAGGGAAGAGGGGGAAGAGGAGGCCTTAAAGGGTTGGGAGGACATGCGTGGGTGGAGCTGGAGGACAAGCTGGAAAGCAGAGCACCGAGTGAGGCAGCAGAGTGGGAAGGGGAGGGAGTCTCCGAGGCCCAGGGCAGGCTCAGTTTGACTCTGGAGGCAGTGGGGAGTCAGGGAGGGCAGCAGAGCTGCACGTTTGTGGTGAGTAAACACCATGGGGTGGGGCAGGGTCTGGACATGGGGCTGCAGTGGCTTGGGGTGGCCTGGTCCTCCCTCCGTGCTGGCTGGCTGACTCGCAGTGCCTGGAATCGACACAGTTGACCCAGATTAACCCTTGCAGGACCTCACCTGGCAGGAGGCCACACCCACCCTTTGTCTTGCTGCTGACTGACTGGCACCAGCTGATGTGAGGACCCCAGAGGGACCCTCCTGGCCCTGGGAGAGGAGCAGTGAACCTTCTCAGGTTGGAGATGGGACCCTGAGGGGGCCCCTGGGGGCTGACCCTCTCCTCTGGAGAGCTCAGCCTGTCCAACCCTGCATTCCAGAGCAGACTCTGGGAGGGGTGGGGGGAGTCTTCAGGGTGGGAAGGGTCCACGGAGACCACCGAGAATGGTGTCTTATTACACAGAGAGGAGACCGAGGTCCAGAGAGGGTTGCGGCCCTGGGTTCTGTGTGGTGGCAGCCCTGGCAGGCTGGGTCCGCTGGTTCAGTCCTGATGAGCACTGAGTGTCAGGAGAGCTGAGTTTAAACCAGCTCTGCCTCTCACCACAATCTGGAACCCACCCTGCTTCCCACGCGAGGGCCCAGGTTGCCTACACAGTCTGCTCCCACCTTGAGCCTGGGGGTCCAGGGCACAGTTACTCCTGTGCAGCCTCCAGGCAGAGGGAAAGGGAAGGGCCTGAGGACTTTTATGACTGTTACTTCATTCAGTTCTCACAACAGTGGTGTGGGGGGAACATGAATATGAGCCCCTTCCATGCCAATCTGTCAGCACGTCCTGCCAGCCCTACCTTCAAGCTGTGCCTAGATCTTCTGATCATCTCCACTGCCAGCACGGTCCCGGGACATGGGATTTCTGCACTCACTTCCTAATTGCTTTCTTGTCTCCTTTCCAGCCTCCCCCATCCTGCCCAGGTGGCAGGGGAAGCCTTTGCAAATTTCAGTCAGACCTCATCACTCCCCTGCTCAAACCTGCAGTAGCTCCGTTTCACTCAGAGCCTCACAAGGTGTAAAGACCTATGTGTTCTGGCCCAGGACACTGACCTCACCTCCTCCAGGGCCCCTTGCCCCCGCCATGCTGGCCTCCTAGCGGTTCCTCTGCAACGCAGCCTTTGCCCTGCTGTCTCTCTCCCTAGACTGCTCTCCCCCTACACGTCCTTCCCTGTGGCTTGCTCCCTCACTTCCTGCAGGTCTGACGTTATCAGAAAGGCCTTCTTGGTACAGGCTGTGGTCCTTGCCTAATGAGATGACTAATTAGGAGGTGAGAACCCCCCTCCCCAGCCCCAGAAGTGCCAGCCCTACAGAGAGACCCTCCCCTTCCTCTGAGTGAGAAGCATCCCCCTCAGGACCGAGCAGGGCCTGTCACCATCTGCAGAGGCGTTGAGAGTTACCCCCCACAACCCTGTTTCCCTGTCACAGAGGAGGAGGTCAGTTCTCAGAAGGAACCCCAGTCAGGTGGAGGGGGAAAAGGGGAGAAGCAGCCACAGAGCCACCCCATCCCCTCGTAGGTCAGAGATGCTGCCTGCCAATGTCCCCCCTCACTGCACACCCCATAACCCACCCTGCTTGCCAGCAGGTTTGGTCTCTGGGTTTAGTGGTACAGAAGCAAAATTATCAGACTGAGGGGTGGAGAGACACAGATTTCAGCCCAGCTCTGCCCCCAACTCTCTGTGCAACCTCTCTGAGCCTTAACTTTCTTGCCTGGTCAATGGGGAGATTTCGAGTGATTTGTAATTTAGTTGTCCCAATAATTGGCCTAAGCTTCCTGCAGTGAAGCCAGGAGAGGCGACTAATGTCCCTCCCACCCCCTGATTCCCAGGAGCAGCCTAAGAGGGTAGCCCCAGCCCCATCATGGCTGTGAGGGCACAGGGCCTGTTATGAGCCCCCTAGGACCCCAGAAGTGAGGGCCCAGCAGCATGGCCGTTGCCCAAGAGCTCTCAGTGACTCCCCAGCAGCCCCGGAGCCCAACCAGGCATTTTGCAGACCAGGCCATGAGTTGTGCCCCCTCTATGTCCTCCACATTCTCTGCCTCCTCTGTGCCTCCCACTCCGGGACAACCTTCTGGGAAATAAAGTTTGCAGGGGGTTTGGTGAGAACTGCTCATGCTTCACTTCTGGGCATAAAGCCAGCTGTCAGGCTGGTGCCTCCTGGTGAGGCCTGCAGGCATGTGCCTGCTGGGCAGGCTGGGCCCAGGGCCAAGTAAGAAGGCTGGAGGGGGATGGTGGGCCAAACTTTCTGCCTTCCCCTCTTTCCTGCCTCCGTCTGGATGGGAATCTGCAGGCCTCCCTCAGAGATGTCCCTGCATCAGGACAAGTGTCCTCCCCTCCCACCCCTGACCCTCTCAGGTCTGCACTGGAGCGTTGATCAGGGGACAGAAAAATGAACATATGGGGTTACATGTGGGGAGTGAGCTGCGGGTTGTGGTGAAACCCCACTAAGTCTCTGGTTCCACAGACCCATCTGTGGGGGTGAGATGAGCCCAGGGGAGGGAATTCACTTCCCCTGAATGTCTCCTGTAGGCCAGGAGCAGAGCTGGGCACTTACCGTTGGCTTACTCCCTGTTCACACACCCAACACTGCTAGGGTGCAGAAATTGGTGGGCAATATTTCCAGGCAGGGATTACCCACCCAAGACTACACAGTGGGTAGCCAGCAGGGCCAGGCTGTGAGTCCTGAAAGCTGATCCCAAGGCCCAGACTCTAAGCTGCTCCACTGGGGCCAGCACTGGGCAGGTGCAGAAATTGCGTGCTCTAATGCCTCACCCTTCAGACAGTCTGCTTTGCCCTTAATAAGCCAGGATTCGCCAGCAGGTATCCCGAGAGACCTGGGACTGCCTATCACTCAGGGCGT
Organism: Tapirus indicus; assembly: GCA_031878705.1. NCBI lineage: Eukaryota > Metazoa > Chordata > Mammalia > Perissodactyla > Tapiridae > Tapirus > Tapirus indicus. The sequence continues at coordinate 63,665,990 of CM062918.1, read as the reverse complement.
TTTGGGTTGTCTGTGGTGGGGGGAGGGGACTAGAGTGGGGGTAGGAAGATTGGACCAGCAGTGAAGGAGTTAATGGCCCATTTGATTCGGCTCCCAGCGCAGGGGCTTAAATTTGTTCTGGTGGGGAGAGGGATGGAAGGAGACAGACTCCACCCCTCCAGACCCCTCTCCCTTGCCACCCCTTTGCTCCCAGCAATCTGGGAGGCCATGGGAAGCAAGGAAGCCCAGTTCCACCCTCCATGAGGGCACTGAGCCTGAAAGCCAGGGGCCAGAGGAGGGGCACTGGGCTGGGAGGCAGGGGAGTCTGGCTGCCCCTGATCAGTCATTTGGGCAAATTATTAGACTCCAGGGGCCTCAGTTTCCCCAGTTGTATCACAAGAGTTTTGAGTTAGAAATGGTCCTTCATGTTTCAGCATCTAAACTGGCCTGGGAGTTATGCAGGCCATGGTGAGGCCCTTGATAGGTGAGGAGAGACGCTCAGGAGATGAAAGCCTTTGCACCAGGGCACACAGCTTAGCTGTGGGGCTGGGGGCCAGGGGAGCTGGAAGTGGAACCAGGCCCGTCAGCCTCCACTCCCTGCTGCCTCCGCTCCGCTCTAACAGCATTCCTTGGCCGTGAGGTGCTTTCTCTTAGCCATGATATATACGCCCTTGGGCTCATGACCCCACTGCGCCAGCACTCGCTGGTACCAGCCACAGGAGCTGTGCTGTTTGGAGCAGAAGAGGCTTTTCACGAGATGACACTAAAGTCAGGAGTCATAAAGAAGAGGGTTGATTTGATTAAATTAAAATCCATACCCATTTCTATAATGGTCCAAAAGTCGTCACAATACAAAGAAGTGACAAATAGGAGAAAATATGTGCAATATATATAAAAGGATTAATATCCCTAATACACAAAGAGCACTGCAATCTATAAACATCACCACAATAAAAAGACAGGAATGGAGGAGTCACAGAAGAAACACGAATATACGGTACTATACACATTCTGAACATCCGTACAGGGGATTCTACCCAGCCGTTGAAAATGTTTGCAAAGCTATGAATCAAATAAAACAAATCTGGCTCCTCCTTGGGGCTCCCATGCACACTTCCTGGATCCCCAAATCCAGCTCGGGTGGGCAGGTCGGAGTGAGTTTCAGGAACCAGCTGGCCGCTTAGGACCCCAAGGCCAGGCCAGCCTGGTGCCGGGTCCGAGTGTGGGACAGACATTTCAGAAGGAGGCTTAAAGGGAGAGGGTGGGGTCAAGGGGAGGAGCCAGCTGTGGGTAGAGCACCAGGCACCAGAGACACCAAAGTCAAGGGTAATAGAGTGGAAACCACACGGGGGCCTGGGCACGGTAGCTTTTCACTTTCTTTACCCTGACAGTGAACTGTAAAGAGGGTGTTCCCTACTAGCAGGTACCTGTGCACCTTAGGTCTTAGCTCCTTCTGCTATCCTTGTTGGTAAGTGGCACAGTCGAGGGCATGGCCCCAGCCTTGCCAGTTAGCAGAAGGTAAGGGAGCCCTGATGTTGAACTGTTTGCATTTCATTTCCCTGAGATTCTAGTCCCCTCCTGGCAGGGTCGTGCTGCACTGTCACAGCTCTTTATTAAGCACCTGCTATGTGCACTGTTCTGGTGCTGGGGATACAGCAGTGATCAAAACAGACAAGAATCCCTTCTCTCCAGGAGTTGGAACATCTGCAGCCCAGGGCAGGGGGCCTGACCAGGGCTGGGGGAACGTGGGGCAGCGGGGCATCAGCACTGCCAGGGCAGCAACCTGGGAAGCTCCTGGAAGATCTTGGAGGGTGATGGTGAGCCATCTCAGGGGGGCTCTCTGAGCTTCTGTGACCCCAGCAACAAGAGGGTGCAAACTCTCTTCCAGGCTGTGTATGGGGGTGCCACACCTGGCTCAAGCTGAGTTTCTCTCCAGGTCGTGGGGAGATGCGGCAGAAACAACCAGGTAAGGGTAGGAGTTGATAACACCTGTGAGCACACCACATTTTAGATCCCATGTGGCCCAAGAGTACAGGACACCTAACCTGGAAGAGCCACAGAGACCACCTCTCTCTCTATTTCACAGCTGTGAAAACTGAGACAGAGAGAAGGGAAGCTTCTTTGATGATTTAGGAGCAAACAAAACAAGGGACTTGGAAGGAGAGATGAGTTCATGCGGGAGCATGGCCCATGCCCCCAGGCCTTACCTTTTTCTTTTTCCGTCCCATCCTCTCGGGGGCAGGAGTGTTTGGCCCTGTTTAACAATCTTGGGGACCAGTACCTGATATTGGTGGGTGATCAGACATCAGTCCTGCCCAGACAGCTGGCCTGGGTGTCCTGGGGGCTTTGGGGGTGGTGAGCAGTATGGAGGGTCAGTGTGGTCTCAGGGTGCTGTGCACTGGCTCTGGGATCTGGACATGGGAAGCAGGGGGTGGGGGTGGGGGCAGGGGCTTGGAGCGTTCTCAGCAGGGAGACATCCTGTGAGTCGAGGTGCTGTGGGGGCTCTGGGCCATGGCCAGCTGGGCAGGGGTCAGCAGCTGGGCAATTGTCTCCTGGCACCCCAGGGAAGGTAAAGACAAGGATGGCCCTCTCTCTGCCCAGACCTGGGAAGACAATGAGCCTTTCCACCCACCTGGGTCACCTGGGCAACACTGTGTGACGTCACAGGGCAGGGCAGAAGTCACACAGATGCCTGTCCAGGTGCAGGGTGGGGGAATCAGAAGCCCTTGCCCCTGCTTTCCAGCATCCAGTCCTCATCCTTCCTGCTCTTGGCACCCCAAACAGCCCATCGACCAAGGTTCACCCCCTGCCCAGTGTGCCCAGCCCCGTGCTGGTCACACTGTAGGAGAGGAGGAGACCCAGACACTGCCTGCAAGGAAGTTGCAACTTGGTAAAACAGATATTTCTGTTAAAGAATCTGCAGCCATCCTGCCTCTTAGGGTGCCTATAGTCTTTCATTTGTTTAATAATAAAAAACACAAAATTCAAGAGAATGGTTTTCTCTTGGAGGGTGGGTGGGAAGATGGGGGAGAGAAGGAGGAATAAGCAGATATGTCATTCTCATAATGTCTGTTAGACTGGGTGGTCAGTTAATGGGTGTTCATTATATTATTGAAAATAAATGATACGTAACTGAAGAGGGCCATGTATGGGTGTGGACCAAAGATTGTGATTACTCCAGTCCTGAGCAACACAAGAAATTATCACAAAGAGAACAATCCTTTTTACTGAGCACTTACTACAGGGCAGGCTCAGTTCTAAGTGCTTTATGTGTGGTGGGATGGCAGAATGAGGAGTGACTGGCCCTTGGCCTGGGGTGGGGTCTGCTCCATGCAGGGGATGAGGTCTGAATCGGGCCTCAAAAGGATGATCAGGAGTCCTGGGCTGGCAAAGGTGAGATTTGGGGTACTGGGTGGGGTGGAGAGGTATCTGGGAGACCCCTCTGGCCTGCCTTATTCTTCTGCCTGCTGTTTTAGACCCCACGTTGAAGGTTCTTCCCATCTTCCTTGGTTTGGGGACCAGAGCAGGCGCACCCTGGCAGCAGGAGGCAGGAGCCTATTGCTCTGTGGAGGCCTCCTAGCTTTCCCCTCCACCCCCCACTCCAGAGAGAGAGGCAGGGAGATTGGGTTCTCCCCAATTTAGAGACAGAAAAACTAAAGCTTCACCTTTGATTAGAGCTGAAAGGACCAGCCAATGTCACCCAGATGGCTGGGGATGGAAGCCAGGGGTCCCAGTCTTCTCCCCTTTCAGGCCTACCAAGGGTGCCCCTGGCTCCTGGGCCAGCACTGTCACAGCCCAGCATGCAAGGGGAGGGCCTCCATGGATGGTCCCCAGGCTGCCTGGAGCACCTCCCCCTTCTTCTCAGGCCCAAAGGTTGCAGCAGCTGGGGGTGGGGGGGGGTGGGGGGAGGAGAGACCAGCACTGCCCCAGTGCCTACAGGGGCCTTCCATGCCCCACTTCAGGGCCCTGCAGCTGGGTGGGGACAGGCCCAGCCAGAGCCCTCCCAGGGAGAGACTTAGGGAGCAAACTTGACAGAGGCGCTGCCTCTCAGGGCTATGTGAGCGCTTCTGCCACCACACCTCCCTAAATTCTGCACCCTAGCTGCTTGCCTGCCTCACTGTGGCCCCTGCTCTGCCCCACAGCTCCTCTCAGTGCCCAAGAGGCCTCCCTGGGGTCACCCGGGGGCTCTGGGCGCTCACCCAGCTGCCCTACCTAGCATCTGAGCTTTCTGCTGCTGCAGCCCCAGCCCCTTGGCCTTCCTGCCCTGGAAGAAGATAATGCAATTGGGCGCTGGTTCCAGGCCGTCTGGCTCCAGAGCACTAGTGAGCCCTGCATGCTCAGCAACCACGGGCAGGAGGGCTTTCCCACCACCTCACTCGCTGGCTACCCAGCTCCCTGGACCAAGGACTGCTGGGACACTCACTCCTGTGCTACACTAACCTTGTCCCCAGAACTGCTTCCTCCTCACCAGTGAGAAGGCCACCAGCCTGGGCCTGGGTGTGGCTTTCCTCCTTAACAACACAAGAAGCCCAGCTACTGTGCCTGCCTCATTCCCCTTTCCCAGTAAGGGGAGCTCCGCCTCCCCCAGCCAAGGGCAATGAGCCTGCTCCCCAAATGTCCAGAGGAGACTTCTGCTTCCCTGCCCAGGGGCCAGCCCCAAGCTCTGATGATTCAGGGAGATTCCTGTGAGGGGAAGCAGGTAATGATTGATCTCACAGCTAATAGGTAACCCTTTCCCTCCCCCCAGAGACAGCACTTTATGCTGTCTCATTTGGTGGGGCCAGGGGTTAAACACAGCCATTAGGGAGCCCACAGAGGGGAGGGGCAAGCGCTGGGCTGGATCTGAGGCTGGCTGGGGGAAGGAGGGGTCCTGCTTGCTTCCCTGGCTTTGCGCTGGGCTGGGTGGGCAGCAGGAAGAGTCTGGGCAGACATGTGGTCCATAGTTGTCCACATTCCCTCACACCTCCTCCCGGGGCCTAGTTTCTGGGGAGGCAGCCCTTTGGGCCTGACTATCCCGGCAGCAAGTCCCAGGGAAGTGTCTCCCAGAGCCCCCAAACTTGGCCTTCCTTCCCCCTTATTCCTGCCCCACATCCCCTGACCCCCCCCACTACCCTTCCCCGACTCTTCCATGCCCCTCCCCCCATGACTTTCTCTCCCTTTTTTTGGGCAACTGAATTGGGCTTCTGGGAAAGGGAAGAGATGGACGAAGTGGGAAACTTAGTGTGGTTTTGTAGCAAATGGCAGCTCATAGCTGTGTAATCTTGGTCCAGAATACTAACCCTCTCTGAGCTTTGGTTCCTTCCAGTGGGGAAATCAGGGCTGCTCTGAGGACTGAGACAATGCGGGTAAAGCACTCAGCACTGACCTTCAGTTAAGTGCTCCAAAAATGCTCACTCTTTTCCCTGGTATAACCTTGGACTTGGCAAGTTCTCCCCAGCAGAAATGGGCGAGAGAAGCAAAAGATGTCTGCAGGATGCAGTGTACCTCTCCACCCCCAGCACTCGAGCCTTCACACCCACCCCAGAGAGTCCAGCCCCTCTCTGCCTCTTCCCCAGACCTACTCTGTTGCCAGCTGCCAGGCCCATTCCCACAGCCACACCTTTCTCCAGGCAGCCCCTGCACCAGAAATGACTCCCATTTGTCCTTAGACACTTCATCTGGGAAGCCTTCCTGACCACCCCCTCCTTGTCCCTGCTCTGATCAGTCCTCTTTGTCCCTGGTGACACCTGCCTGTGTCTGTACTGTTGAGTTCACTCCCACTAGGTACTAAACCTGAGGCAGGGGAGTGGGACCTGGCCAAGTCCCTGCCCCTCCCAGGTTTTTGACACTTGTCAACTGAGCCAATTCTCTTAGAGGGCCTCCATGCTCCAAACGCCACTCTCCCTCAGCCCCAGTGGTGTATACAGCAGGTGCTCACTTGTTGGCCGAAGGATGGCAGACTCGAGGAGGGCCCCTACTCTGATTACAGTGGTGAATCCACAGCCTGCCTGCAGGACCTTCAGGGGCTGCTCTGACCTCACATCAGCTATGAGGCTCCACCTGGAAGTTTCTGCAGAGATTTGGGGACTGGCTTTGCCTCAGGCTTCAATTATGGCTCCCACTGGGCCTCCCAGGGCCCAGTTCACGCCCTACCCCTTACGATGCTGGGCTGAGTTTGAGCTTGAGTCTCTGCAGCCAGAGCTCTGCTGGGGGCACCCTCTAAACCCTCTCCGTGGTTCTGTCCCTCCAGCCTGTCCTCCTTCCTGTCCTCAGTTCCTCCCACACCAAAGCAGCAGCCCAAGGACAGGACTGTCTGCTTCCTCGAGAGAGTTCAAATTGGTGAGCAGGTGAGCGTGGCTGGAGCGGACAGCTGGGTCTCCTCTCCTCTCACCTATCTGTCTCCCATTTGTACCACAGATCCATCCTCCCTCTTCTCCACCCTGCTCTGTGCCCCAGGAGGTGACCCATATGGCTACATCAGTGGGTTCGGGTTGGGTTGGGTTGATGGGAGGGCCAGCAGGGATCCAGGAAGCTCCTTCCTAGCTGGTTCTCTGGGTTGACTGGTCCCTCCACCCAGGGCCACCCTGCCTGGCAGGCAGCACCCTCCATACAGCTGCCCTCCAGTTGCGGTCATCACTTCTCCTCACGCCTGTTCAGGCCTAGCGGCCGTGAAGGCTCCTCTCACGTACTAGCCCCTGGGAACCGCACTGTCCCTCTTGTTTTTTCCTAAACCTCACCCTCTACTGAACTCCCCTCTCAGGACCGCACTTGAATGCCTTCTTTTTCCTTCCAGGCCCCCGGCTGATGCACCTGCTATGTGAGCCCCTCCCAGAGGGCCTGGGCTCTCACCTGGTGTCGCCCCGCCATCACCTTCACAGCATCACTAACTATGCGCCAGGCGCTAGGCCCAGAGTTTTACCTGCTGTCTCTCATTTAATCCTCAAACTCGCACTCCCCAGGAGTTATTGTTATTACTTCATTTGTAAGATGAGGAAACAGATGCTCTGAGAAATTAAGGGACTTGCCCAAGCTCTGAAGCAGCAGAGTTGGAATTTGAATCCAGGTCTGCTGGCTCCAAAGCCTGTGATCATAACCGCCAGAGCGCAGTGCCTTTTCCTTTAATCCTAGGGAAAGGAGTCACATCTCTCCTTCCTTCACTCCTGAAACTGGGGCAACATGGAGAAGGTCAAGTCCAGAGATGGAAACACCAGGCCTTTTGAATGAGGCCAGACAGATGGCTCTGCGACGGTGCAACCCACAGGGGCTAGAGTCAAAGGGGAGTATGGCGGAGCATCCTGGAGGCTCAGCTGGGCACAGCTGGGCCAGGCCCACATAAGCCAGGGCAGAAGCCAGGGTGTCCAGAGGAGGCCATTCTATCCAGCTGTAATGGGTGGCAGGGTTGTTTGGTGGGGTCACGCTGCCCAGGGTCTATGACTGGGATCCTCATGGGAACTTGCTCCCAGTTCCAGCTAAGCCGCTTGGATGCAGGATGCCTGCTGGCTGAGTGGGCCACGGCGGGATCCTGGGGGTGCTGGAGGGCTGCCCTTCTGACTTTCCTCTGGTCCATTACTGTGCAGAGATGACCCGGATCAGCTCAGTCAACAGCTACTGGGCTACATGCATGTGTCTCCAGATTTTGTCATGGTGTACTTGACAGTCCTGACCCTGTCACTGCACCTTATTCTCATGGGCTCTGGTCTCCCGGGACTGACCAGCCTGGTCCAGCACCACCACGTTGGGCAGCAAAAAGCATGACTGCTTGGGATCCACCAGGCCCCACAGTGAACATTTGGGCAAGTCCCTTGACTCCTCGGGCCTCAGTTCCTCATCTGCAAAGTAGCGAGGATAATCCTCTCTTGCAGGGGAGCAGTGAGGATCAGGTGCAAGAATGGATGCCTGGCACATGGCAGGCAGCACGGAAACGAGCCTCCCCCATGTTCACACCAGTTTATGCCGATCTGGAGCCTCTATGGCCCCAGCTTTGCAATGAGAGACTCGGGGTGATTGTTAATGGATGTGCTGTTCTCTCTGTTGGCTGACACCGTGTCCATTTGCTCAGTAGGCACGTTTATTGATCACTGTGTGGAAGGAGCCCTCTCAGTGTTTGGTAACCAGAGCTCTTGTTTGGGGCAGCCCAGGTCCATTGTCATGTCATGAATCACTTTGCTAAAGATGCAACGCAACTTTTGGGTATTTTTCTTTTAAAAAATCAATAACTTGTTAACAAGGGACTAAATAAAGGGGTAAGCAATGAAGGCCACCTGCCATTCCTTTCCACTAGGAGAGGGCAGAAGCGGGACCCCACCAAGGTGGAGTGGGGGGATCCACTTAGGGTGGAGAGGCCTGGGGGGCAGTAGGCTCAACCAGTTCCCTCACCCCAACTCTTACAACCCACAAATCTGACCAAGTCTCTCCCCTGCTTCAGTAAACACTTCAGTAGGCCCCACTGCTCTCAGGAGAGATTCTCTCTCAAGAGACCCCTGTAGGCCACATGGTCTGCTCACCCCAGCCCCTCTAGCCTCACTGCAGCCGATCCCTGCCTCACACCCATGCTCCAGCCACACTACACACCTACAGTCCCCTGAATGGGCTCTGGTGTCTCCAGCCTTCTGGCCTTTACATATGCTGTTCCACCTGCCTGGACTGTGCTTCTCCCTCTGCCAGTCTGAATAATTCATGGTGCTTCTTCAAGACACAAATGGAACAACCTCCAGCAGATTTTCCCTGAAACCTTCCCCCTCTGACCCCATGCCCACCCAGGAGCATCAAATCCACAGCCCCCAGACCTCCTCTTGCCTTGGCTCATGACCCACTATTGACTTCTCCTCCGAGGGCAAGGACTGTGCCTGGTGATCCCCTGTCCCCAGGGCCCAGGCTGTTACCTGGCACAGAGCTGGTGCCAGGTGGGTGCTCACCGAATGAGCAAGGGATAACATTAGCATCAGATGCCTTCTGCCCCCCTGCTAGTTCCCCAGACCTCCCACTTCAGTCTGGGACAGTGATGCTTGCTCCCCAAATAACCCTCCCTCCTCCAGAGTCCAAGCCCTCAGGGGCCTTCTCCCCCTACTAGGACACAAAGAGTTGGTGTGTGAGCCTCATAATCAAAGCTAACAATCAACCAGCACTTGTTATGTGCCAGGCACCATTCTACGCATTTTACATATGTTAACTCAGTCCTCACAACTACATTTGAGGGCGGGTCTACTGTCTCCATTTTACAGATGAGAAAACTGAGGCAGAACCAGGAGCAGAAGAACCAAGCTTTAGACCCAGGCCATCTGGCTGCAGAGCCTGCATTTGTAATCACAGCCCTCTCCCTTACTGAGGTGTTTGTGGGGAGTTTGGGGGTGGGGGAGACAGCCCAGCGACCCCAAACCCAGGACAGGGCCTCAGGGCTCGCTCTGCAGCTAGGACGAGCCAGCAGGTCCGAGGAGCTCTAGTCGTAGGAAACTGCTTAATCAGGCCTAGTCTGCCTGGGATCCCTTGATTCCCTCCTCTCAGATTCCCTACTCAGCGCCGGCCCCTCGCCCATACCACCGACCGTCTCTACCAGAGAGCAGAGCCTCTGGCCCTAATCTCATTTGAAGCCATGAAATCGCATTTGCAGCGTATTAATGCAGCGCGGAGCTGGCCCGGCCCTGCCTGTCTCCTGGAGGAGAGGAGCCTGGAAAGCAATCTCGCGGGGAGGCGTCTCCCGGAACACCCGCCGACAAAAAGCAATTATGCTTTAAGAGGAAGATTAAAATAATATCCACTCCCCCCTGCCATGCCCACCCGAGGGCCTCAGCTCCACTCGGCCCCACCGCCTCCCAACAGTGATTCAAGGGCAGTCTTCCCATACCACCACCTTTACCTCCCCGCCCCGAAAGAAACTGCACTCTCAAGCCTCTGGGCCTTTGCTAAGCTGTTCCCTCTGCTTAGAACACAGCCCTCCGACCCTGTCTGCCTGGCAATCTGCCATTCACCTGGCATCATGATCACAGCTAACGTTTTGTGAGCTTTTAGTATATTCCTTAAATTGACTACATAATCAACAGTCCTGTCAGGGGAGTGCTGTCCTCATCCTCATTTTACAGATGAAGGAAGGAAGCACGGAGGCCATGCCCCAGGGCTGGAAGGTGGCAGAGCAGGGATTTAAAGTAGAACTTGCTTCCTTCACCAAGGAAGGCCCCGCTGCTCCCCTCCCACTCCAGTGCTCCCACTGTGGTGTCTTGTCTCCTGAGCGCTCACTCGGAGAGGCCAGGCCTGGCATAGAATCAGGGCTTAACAAACGCTTCTTGTGTGGAGGAATCTCTCCACCTCCCTGCAGGGGTAGTAGGGGTGCAGATGTGTGGCCCGCTCCTGCCTCCGAGGCTGAATCCACAGTGCCTTGCGGTCTATGTGTATTCTGGAACTCTTTGGAATCCCAAATGTGGTCAGGCTAGCACATTATTTAATCCTCACAACCATGCTGCAGAGTAGGCATCATTACTCCCAGAGTAGGGTCAGAGAAGTGAAGTGACTTGATCCTTGATTGGGAACACCTAGCATGGGGCACAGCAGGGATGTGAATTCATGCCTGAGTCCAAAGTCATGTTTATCCACTGCACCTTCTTGGCTGTAACTCACTCTCACTCCTCAGATAGGGTGGGTAAGGGCTTACTTCTGCTTTGGGGCTATTTATGCAACACTTTTTTCTAAGTCTCTTCAGCCAACTCCAGTGGGCCAGGGGGTTTGCCTGGGGACTCTGAGCCATTGACAGCCCCAATCTCACCCCCAGTCCTGCCCCAAACCATCCAGTACAATGAACACTCGTGGTTGGGGTTAGCTTAACACTGAGTAATCTGTCCTGGCTGGACTTGGTGTGATATGGGGCCACCAGGAAGAAATCTGTTCCGCCAAACTGCTTCCTCATGATCCTGTCACATTGCCTAGAAAGCCCATTAAAGTCTGAGAAAGCAGCTGTAAGTCATCCCCACCTCTGTGCTGACTGCTGTATCAGAAAAACCAAAATAGACAGTGGAGACCTGGATTCTAGCCTGGCTTTCTATTGACTCAATGGGGAGCCTTGGGTAAGCCGTTCACCTCCTCTAGGGGCTCAGTTTCCTGCTCCAGAAAATGGCCATTATCAAGGCTACCCTGCCCACTTCCCAAGACCTCCTGAGCCCCTGATGACCACCCAGCTCATGCCCATCACTTCCTCCACAAGCTCCAGCAGCCCCAAAAGTCAGCTTGGAAAGTCATTGTCCTCCAAATCCTCCTATTTCCTCTCCTTGCCCAGGCTGGCAGCTCCCCAAGGGTTGGGGGATACAGCTACCTTGTTTACTGCTGGGGGATTGGATGGATGATGGATGGGCAGATGGATAGATGGATGGATGATGGATGGAGGGATGGATGGGTGGATGGATGGATAAACACCTTGGGCCGAGGGAGGTTGGACCACTGGACTCCAGAGCAGGCTGTCAGATCCAGATGGAGGAAGGATATCCCCCACTCATCTTCCATCTATTCTAGGATGGGAACTGGTCCCTGCTGGCCTCAGCTGCTCCTGGGCCCAGCGATTCTGTAGAACCAGCCCAGGACCCAGGCTGGGCTGTCTCAGCTGACTCCTGCCATGCCGACCCCTAACCAGGACCAGGGCAGTCTGACTGGGTGCTGTTAGCCTTCCTTCCCTGCTGCCCTTCCCTATCTGCTGTTGTATTAAAGATCAGTTGTTAAAGATTGGCTTGGCATGGGGTTTTAATCACACCTCATATATCACATACACCATGTCCCTGAAGCCTCCTTCTTCTCTGGTAGAGGCTGCACTTGGTGGGTTTGTACAGAGATGAAGCCAGGAGGGTCCCAAGGAGGTGTGGGTCTGTGCATGGGAGCCTGTGAGCCTCTAGTGTGTCCACCAATGAGTCGGAGTGAAGCTGTCTTGGTGGTGGCAGGGGAGTCTCTGCATGTGAGGATGAGTGCATCTGTGTCTACCGCACATGCGTGTTCCTGCATGTCTGCGTGTCCGTGAGGGGGGCTGTGTGTAGGAGTCTCTGTTGGGGGCACAGCCACCTTCCAGGGGTGTAAGTGAAGGAGAGAAGAGGGACATGACCCTAAAAGGCCACAATAACTGTACTCTCTCCCCACCTTCTTTCACTATGAAGGTAATTTCTGGAGATGAGAAGTCCACCATAGTTCCCTGCCCTGGAGCCCATCAGCTGCTCACTGGGGCTGGCCCTGGGCTGGCTGGGAGGATGTCAGAGGCCAGTACCCCTTTCCTCTTCAAATCCCCCTCACCACACACACATCATGCGCACACACACACACACACACAGGGCCTCTAGGAGGTGTGAGTCAGCAGCAGCCCCTGGCTGGGGAGTGGGGGGAGACAGAGAGGGGGAGAGGCAGCAGGGCCATCTGGTGTGCTCCTTACAACAATCTGCTAATGCAGCCTCTTCCCACACTAGTACCCAGGCTGGGCCACCCTAGAACACAGGTCCCAGAGACAGTGGGGCTCACAAGTTCCCAACACCCCTCCCCTGGGAGGCCGGCCCTGCAAAAAGGAGCAACTCCATTTTCTCGATGCAGAAACTGAGGCCAGACCCGTCTGCTTTGCCCACTACAGACATGTCAACTCGCTACTAGAACTGCAAGCATTCATTAACCACTTGCTGCAGGGCAGGGGTAACTGTAAGCCAGCTCATTTAATCTTCACAGCAAGACAGGACACAGGAATTGCTCTCCCCCATTTTACAGATGTGGAAATGGAGGCCGAGGGAAGTTATGTGGCCTCCACAAGGTCGCACAGCTACTAAATACTAAATGCCAGAGACTGCTTGGGTCCCAGCTCCACCTCAACCCAGTGACCTGCCTCTCCCTGTCAGCTGGCTGACCCCAAACCTCTCCTACACCCCACCCACTGAGCTCCAGGCCCTGACCCTGATAGGAGGCCAAAGGCATATACAGATGACGAGAAATCAGGTAGGGTGAGGGTGGAGGGACAGGCTGAGACAAGGACATAAATATGGGACCCCCCCACTTACGTATTCTCAGGTCTCCCCATATCCACTATGCCCAAGGACCTCTGAGGTCTCCTTTCAGGTCTTCTTCCTGAAAGAAAGTCTTGAGGAGGAAGAGGGGACAGCAGGCGGCCTGCAGGGTAATGGTGGTACAGGACATTTAGCCAATGGCCCTTCTCTTCCTGAGATGGGCTGGACACATCCCCCACCCCGCCCTCCCTAGGGTCAGCCCCGGCCAGCCCTGCCTCTCGCAATAGCCTTAGTCCTCTGCCACGGTGAGGGGTCTGCACCCCTCCCTGCAGGGGTGACAGTGCTCTCTGGGAACGCCTTGACAGTGCCTTTGTTCCCCTGAAATAAAAGAAAATCGAGCTACAAAGGGAAACCTCAGGTAGCTTTTAACAGGGCTCAGCTGCCTGGGGCACAGTGTGTTTAAGCTGGAGGCAGTTGTCACAGGAGCAGAAGGGGAGCCGCCCGCAATCCCCCCCCACCCCCCGCCCCATGTCCCCCCACCCCGGGATCGAGTTTCCTCAAGGAAAAGCCTCTTTCAAATAGCGGTAAAGGAGAAAATCAATGAAAATTGATAGAGAAATGTAAAGCAGCTGTCTGCTGTGTGTGTGTGTGTGTGTGTGTGTGCATGTGCGTGTGTTAGGGACAGCAAAAGCATGCTGCATGGACCCAGGCTGACCTGCTCAGGGCCCGAGGCCAGGAGGGTGGGGGGTTGGGGGGGGTCACTCCCGTCACGTGCCGGTGGAGAGATGCTGGTGGCTGGGGGAGGGGAGGCAGCCAAGTCTCTCACTCGAGTTAAGAGAGAGATTAATATATTCAATCTGCTTGGGGTAATTGAGGGGACAATTGGAGTGTTTTTCTAAAGCCCATAAAACTGCCTCATTTGCAAGGAGGAGCCACCCTGCTCATATCTTCTGTATTTGATGGAGCACAGGAAGGGAGGAGGAGGGGTAACGGTCCCAATACGGAGGGACTGGGGCATCAGCCT